>OX637466.1:5748711-7006828 GCA_951799995.1 Trifolium subterraneum | reverse complement strand
CCGATAAATCAAGTGTTCCATGTTAAGTCATGTGTCCCTTTTTAAAATAAAGTGGATGTAAATTAGCAAAGTGAGTGTAAATTATCAAAGTGGGTGCAAATTAAGGAATATTTTAAATGAAAGTTACAAAATTATCCCTCAAGTTACTAATTTTAAATAATAAATATGAATGGTTTTTTTTTGTCCAAAGTGAAAAGATGCACCTTACTAACTTAGACCTTCATGTTTTTAGGTGGGTCTAAATTAGCAAACCTCATATATATATATATATATATATATATATATATATATATATGGGGGTTGCTAATTTACAACCAACTAAAAACATGTTGGTGTAAATTAGCAATGCGCACATTTTCTAATAGGACAAAAAAACCCTTGATATTTACTTATTTAACACTAGAAATTTGGGGTTCGTTAGGTAAATTTTATTAAATGATGTGCACTCATTTGCTAATTTACACCCAAACAATTATAAATATATACAATCATAATAAACACAAGACAACCTAGGAAATAAAAAAAAAAAGGACAACTTGAGAAAATATATACAATCAAATTTGACAATTAATATTTTTAATTGTATAATAGTAATAATTATAAAAATTTGATATTTTGAAACTATTCATCGAGACGAATCCAACAACATCTTATATGCTAATATTTATTTTGGACAAAAATACCCTCTCTTTATTATTTTAAATAGTTTAAGATGTTGGACAGTCAAGTAATTTTTTTTGGTAATCTAAGTTGTTTATTTAGGTTGTATATTTATAATTGTTTGGGTGTAAATCAGCAAATGGGTGTACAACATTTAATTAAAGTTACCTAACTAACCCCAAATTTCTTAATGTTAAATAAGTAAATATCAAGGAGTTTTTTGTCCAAAATAAAAAGGTGCGCATAGTAACCCCTATATATATATATATATATATATACAGGCCCGGCAATTAGCATGTGCAAGGTGTGTTATCATGCCGGGCCTCCATTTTTTTGGGGCCTCTTAAAAAATATATATGGGAGTAGGTTTCTAAAAAAATATATGAAAATGATAGCTATTTTTCATAATATTAATATTAATTTGTATCACGATAAGAATATAAATATTTTGGTCTCGTGAATATAGTCCAGTTGGTAATGGCGTTGTATTACTCATATATATATATATATATATATATATATATATATATATATATATATATATATATATATATGAGTAAACGGTGTTATTTATGATCTGTAATAATTTTCGTTGAAAGTTCGAAAGAAAACAATAAGTACCAATGCAATAACACTATAAATTGCAATAGCTAACTAGATTGGCATATCATCCAATATAGGTTAATTTTAATATTGAGATGGCTTATATCTTCAACGTATCTTCAATTTTTTTGCGTTTTCTCATTTTGTTGATAATCGTCGTTACTTTATTCATGCAGTTGTCTCCGGCTAGTGCAGGTTTGTCTTAATTTATCCATATTAAGTTTAACAAACTAATTCAAAATGTACAAAAAGATGCTTGGATAATAATTTTAAGAAGGTAAGTAATTAAAATTTTTTAATCTTGAAATTTATTTTGAATTTTGATAATATGTATCATTGAATTTGTAGATGTGAAGATGAGGAAATTGAGAAATACGCCAAGTCCACCTCCTCCACCATTGTTTGACGGAGCACCAACAACGAGTGCCGGACTACCGGTAAAAGGTGGTTAACCTTATAGAAGACCCAACTAGAAGAGTTTTGGCTAATAATGGAATTATTGATAATTCCAATAATTTAGTACATCAACCATCTTCTTTAATTGTGTTTCTACTAGTAAAATATATATAGGAGAACATATTTAGAGTCATTTCAATGCTTTCGTTCATAGATGAAAAGGAAAAAAATATATTAAAGTCCAACACTTAATCTCTCTCTCTCTCTCTCTCTCAATATATATATATATATATTACTATTACCTTTTAATCCCAATGTTTCATGCATCTTAGTTGTAATGTGGTGTTGCTTGTGATCAGGGGCGTCTCCGAGTTTTTAGATACCATGTGCAAAAATATAAAAGTCGACCTTTAATAAAGAAACGTAAAATTTTTTATAAAAAAAATCATCGATTTAAATTATAAATAACATAAAAAATATAATCGTTCTTGTAATTAACATAAAAAAGATTCGTTGTCTAACAATAACAACAAAATACAATATAACTACTTAAAACGAGTCATTCTTTCAGCATTTTTTAAGGCAAGTCTTCGTATTCTATGTCACTGCTCTTTTTTTTTATTTACAAAAAACTGGGCTTGGATATAACAATATTGTAATATAATTATTTTTTACACCCCCTAATTTACTAATACTATTACTCTATAATTTTTTTTTTAGGCCTTTATTTTTAAGAGACTCTATGCCATGAAACATGTTGTCCATGGTATAGGGCCGCCCCTGCTTGTGATTAAAGTATCTTGTGTTTGAATTCAGCATACTGCTATTTTTACTTTTAATTGATTTTTTTTTTCTATGTTGCTTCCGCAAACAATAATAATATATAAAAAATAATAGTTATGGTCAAATTAATTTTCAAGGAATGGTGAATACATACATAATATTATTAGAGAAAAGAACAATACAATACATACATATTTGTTTTCAAAGGAATAGTCTATACATGCATAATATAATACCAGAGGACTAAGTTAAACAAAAAAAACTTAGTCATTTACTTTGTTATTGAGATTCCTCAAGATCAATGATTTGTGCATTTTTAACCGCCATAAAAATTCAAATTCCGTTGCGGTGAACCCCAATATGTTAGTCAAACTCCATCACAGAAAAAAATAAATGCAACATATTTAATATCGTTTACGATCTTGACTATTCATTCATGAGCTCAAACAACTTGCAAATGATCTTTGCTCTGTTGTTATTTTAAGTATTTCAAGAATCTGGGGTGATTAATTTATCCCAGGCCTAGGTGTCATTTAACTCACTATTGCTCTTCACAGTGTAATCAATTGGGTGGTCCATTTTCTTCTTCCTTGTTTATTCTTTTTTTTTGTTCTTTCAAGCTACCTGATTTTTTAGGACTTTGGTGGATTGATGTCTGCTAGTGACACCTGCGTAGTTTTTGTTGTGTTTTTCTCATCATTTATTTTTCTTTTTGCGAGTACTTCGAGTACTCCTCGTTTGTGCTCTCCCTTGTACTTTGTATCTTCTTTATTTTATAATATATATATTTGCCACTCAAAAAAAAAAAAACCCTATATCCCTCATAACAACATTTTGTGAGATGTTAGATATGAAATTTGATTCTTTCATGCATTGTGTTTGGTTTGTCAAATAACCGATTATTCCAAAAGATTAAACTATTAGGATATAATTACATCAATGGTTTTATATTATTTTTAACACGCCCCTTCACGTAAGAGTCCACTTGGTCTTGAAGCGTGGATAATGCATAAACCCATCTACCATATGCTTAAATTTCACATTTTAATTAGAAAGTGAGGGGAGCGGGGATCGAACTCTAGACTACTTAGTCATAGTGGCTCTGATACCGTGTCAAATAACTAATTATCCCAAAAGTTTAAACTGTTATGAAAGAGCTACATCAATTATTTTATATTATTTCTAACATGGTTCCCTCTCCCTTTTTCTAACAATAATGCAGAAGGGAGAGAGAGAGAGAGAGAGAGAGAGAGAATGACCGATGAGATGAGGACAGGATGAATAACATGAAAAAATAGCTAGAGAGATACAAATCTGTTGGATATATTTACCATTACCAGGAGATCTGGATTTGATTCGCCTATAAACAAAGCATATAGTTGCAAACAATTTTCAATCATAATCATTGATTAAACATAGTTGCACACAGTCTTCATCTTAGTTGACTAACACGCCGTGCTAATTGGGCATTGCAACATTATGCATGCATTGAAATCCCCTCCACCCTAAGTTTTTTGTTCATGTATTGGTCCTCATTCAATTTAATGCAAAATCACGTTGCATTGACTTATGACTATGCCATTCCATTCAAAAGGTACATTCAAGAAATTAGCTAACATTAAATTTCACAATATTAAGTTAAAATCAAAGAAAGTAGCGTAGCTTATTATGGTAATTTTTGGTTGAGGAGCTGACATAAAAAGATGCCAATCATGTATAATATTCCCTATATGGCTATATCTCATAATGTTTGGCAAAACTACCATTTTAGTCTTTGAATGTGTACCTCATTATCATAGTAGCCTCTGATTCACATGAAAATTCAAAATGTCCCTTGACTCTTCAATGTGTTAGTCATAATGGTCGTTAATCATATAAAAAAAGTTGAGGTGTCATTTTTTTGGGGCAAGTGGATTGATGATGTTGTTGAATATGTAAATTGATTTTGGGTTTGTTAGTGTTTGGGCCTTAGGAATTTAAAGCCCAAATTTGTGTTGTAATAAGTCCAACTTCTAGAAGCCTATTCTAGAGAAATATATGGAGTTCTCTAGAAGATAAGGATAAGTTAAGACTTTTGTAGAATAGTAGAGAAAATTCTAGAGAGTGGTTTATGGCCATTAGATTAAGTTTGTGGTGGCAAAATCCTAGTCATTGATTTAGGAATGCCACTAGTATAAATAGAGGTGATGTACTTGGGTTTGCATCAAGCCAAAAATTACAAACACTCAATAATATAAGTAGTCTTCCCTTTCTTAAAAGTTTCCTATTCTCTCTCAAATACTTAAACACTTTTTCTACCTATTAAAACTTCCTTCCAACAAAGTGGTATCAAGAGCTTGAAGATCCTCCTAAAGATGGCGAATAATGGTGTTCCTCTCCAAGTCCCGATGCTCACAAAGAGCCACTATGACAATTGGAGTCTAAGAATGGTGGCTTTCCTTGGCGCACACGATGTGTGGGAGATAGTCGAGAAAGGCCTTGTGATCCTGGAGAATGAAGAAACTCTATCTCAAACTCAAAAGGATAGTTTGAGAGACACAAGGAAGAGAGACAAGAAGGCTCTCTGTCTAATCTATCAAGGATTATATGAAGACACGTTCGAGAAGGTCTCGGGAGCAAAGACGGCTAAAGAAGCATGGGAGAAACTCCAAACCTCTTACAACGGAGCCGATTAAGTGAAGAAGGTACGTCTTCAAACACTAAGAAAAGAGTTTGAAGCTTTGCATATGAAAGAAGGTGAACTTATTTCTGATTACTTCTCACGAGTTTTGACGGTTACTAATAACCTAAAAAGAAACGGCGAGAAGTGTGATGATGTAAGAATCATGGAGAAAGTTCTTAGATCGTTAGATCCAAAGTTTGAGCATATTGTCACCGTCATCGAAGAGATAAAGGATTTGGAGGCCATGACAATAGAGCAACTTCTTGGGTTGTTGCAAGCTTATGAGGAAAGGAAAAAGAAGAAGGAAGATATTGAGGAGCAAGTACTCAAGACACGAGTTGATTCACCTAGAGAAGAACATGGTCGAAGCAGCCAAAGACGAGGTGACGATCGAGGACGTGGACGTGGTCGTGGATATGGAGGCGGACGAGGATGGAGGCCTAAAGATGACAACAATCAAAGAGGAGAAATCTCATCAAGAGATCGTGGGAGAGGATCTCCAAATCCAAGGTACGATAAGTCACGGGTCAAATGCTACAATTGTGAAAATTTTGGGCATTATGCTTCCGAATGTAGAACTCCTAGCATTCGTAAAGTTGAAGAGAAGGCCAACTATGTTGAAGAAATAAGCCAAGAAGATGGAACATTATTGTTGGCGCACAAAGACAATGAAAGGGGTGGAGATAATCAATGGTACCTTGACAGCGGTGCAAGCAACCATATGTGCGGGCGAAGAAGCATGTTCGTAGAGCTAGATGAATCATTGAACGGAAACGTGGCTTTTGGAGATGAATCAAAAGTGGCAGTGAAAGGTAAAGGAAATGTTCTCATCCGTTTGAAGAATGTAGATCATTAATTTATTTCCAATGTTTACTATGTGCCAAACATGAAGAGTAACATCTTGAGTCTAGGATAAATCTTAGAGAAAGGTTATGACATTCAATTGAAGAATAATAACCTTTCTATAAGAAATCATTCAAATAAGTTCATTGCTAAGGTGCCAATGTCAAGAAATAGAATGTTCGTGCTCAACATACAAAACGATGTCGCGCAATGTCTCAAGATGTGCTACAAAGAGGAGTCATGGCTTTGGCATCTTCGATTTGGGCATTTCAATTTTGGAGGATTAGAGTTACTCTCTAAGAAAGAAATGGTTAGAGGATTGTCTTACATCAACCACCCCAATCAAGTATGTGAAGGATGTCTACTTGGAAAGCATTTCAAAATGAGCTTTCCCAAGGAGTCAAGCTCAAGAGCGCAAAAGCCATTGGAGCTCATACACACTGATGTGTGCGGTCCGATCAAGCCAAGATCACTCGTTAAGAGTAACTACTTCCTTCTCTTTTGAAGGAGAAATCAGAAGTGTTTGAGAACATCAAAAAGTTTAAAGACCTTGTTGAGAAGGAAAGTGGTCGTGCGATCAAAGCCATAAGATCCGACCGAGGATGAGAGTTCACATCAAATGAATTTTTGAAGTATTGTCAAGACAACGGCATTCAGAGACAGCTGACGATGCCAAGGTCCCCCCAACAAAATGGAGTAGTAGAGAGAAAGAACATGACAATCCTTGAGATGGCGAGGAACATGCTAAAAAGCAAAAGACTACCAAAGGAACTATGGGCAGAAGTTGTTGCATGTGCGGTTTATCTATCAAACCGTTCTCCGACAAGAAGTGTATTGGGAAAAACACCACAAGAAGCTTGGAGTGGAAGAAAGCCTGGAATTTCCCATCTAAGAGTCTTTGGAAGCATAGCTCATGCACATGTACCAGACGAGAAAAGAAGCAAACTGGATGACAAAAGTGAAAAGTACATCTTCATTGGTTATGACGGCAACTCCAAAGGCTACAAGCTCTATAATCCTGATACGGGGAAGACTATCATCAGTCGAAATGTCGTTTTCGATGAAGAAGGTGAATGGGATTGAAGAAGATGACGTAAAACCAGAGGAACCAAGAGAAGATCCTGCTACCCCGCCGGCTTTACCGACTCAGAGTGTTGAAGAAGGAGAAAGCTCAAGTGAAAAGACCCCTCACTTTAGAAGTTTGCAAGAGATTTACGAGGTAACCGAAAATCAAGACAAACTTACTCTTTTTTGTCTATTTGCGGATTGTGAGCCTATGAACTTCCAAGAAGCATTCGAGAAGAAGACTTGGAGAACTGCCATGGACGAAGAAATCAAGGCGATAAAGAAGAACGACACATGGGAGTTAGCCCCACTCCCAAAAGGGCACAAGGCAATTGGTGTGAAGTGGGTGTATAAAGCAAAGAAGAATTCCAAAGGAGAAGTTGAAAGATACACGGCAAGATTGGTGGCAAAAGGATACAGTCAAAGAGCCGGCATCCACAATGACGAGGTATTCGCTCCAGTTGCTCGATTAGAAACTGTTAGACTAATCATTTCATTGGCAGCTCAAAACAAGTGGAAGATACATCAAATGGATGTCAAGTCAGCCTTCTTAAATGGGGTCCTTGATGAAGAAGTCTACATTGAGCAACCACAAGGCTATGAAGTCAAGGGAGAAGAAGGAAAGGTCTTGAAGCTGAAGAAGGCACTCTATGGGTTAAAACAAGCTCCAAGAGCTTGGAATGCTCGAATTGACAAGTATTTCCAATAGAAGAACTTCATCAAATTTCCATATGAGCATGCACTCTATATCAAAGCGCAAGGTGGAGATATTTTGATTGTATGCTTGTATGTAGATGACTTGATCTTCACGGGGAACAATCCGACCATGTTTGAAGATTTCAAGAAAGAGATGACAAAAGAGTTAGAGATGTCTGGAATTGGATTAATGTCTTACTACCTTGGCATTGAAGTGAAACAAGAAGATCATGGAATCATAATCACTCAGGAAGGTTACGCTAAGGAGGTACTCAAGAAGTTCAAGATGGATGACGCAAACCCAGTCAGCATGCCAATGGATTGTGGAATCAAGCTGTCAAAGCACGAGGAAGGAGAAACAGTGGATCCATCACTCTTTAAGAGCTTGGTTGGAAGCTTACGATATTTAACATGCACAAGGCCTGACATCTTGTATGCAGTCGGAGTAGTCAGTCGATACATGGAGCATCCAACAACAATTCATCTAAAGGCGACAAAGAGGATTCTTCGCTACATCAAAGGTACAACAAACTTAGGCTTGTACTACTCTATTTCTGATGATTACAAGCTCGTTGGATATTGTGATAGCGACTGGGGAGGTGATGTAGATGACCGAAAAAGCACAAGTGGATTTGTTTTCTACATTGGAAACACAGCCTTCACATGGATGTCAAAGAAACAACCGATTTTCACTCTTTCCACATGTGAGGCGGAGTAGGTGGCGGCCACTTCAAGTGTTTGTCATGCAATCTGGTTGTGAAACTTGTTAAAGGAGTTGAATTTGCCGTAAAAGGAGCCGACCAAGATATTGGTGGACAACAATCAGCAATAGCTTTGGCAAAGAACCTAGTCTTCCATGATCTAAGTAAGCACATTGGCACATGCTATCACTATATTAGAGAGTGTTTTCTAACAATGATGTGAAGTTAGATTATGTGAGACTCATGACCAAGTAGCTGATATCTTCACCAAGCCTCTCAAGCGTGAACACTTTGTCAAGTTAAGATATTTACTTAGTGTTTGGGCCTTAGGAATTTAAAGCCCAAATTTGTGTTGTAATAAGTCCAACTTCTAGAAGCCCATTATAGAGAAATCTATGGAGTTCTCTAGAAGATAAGGATAAGTTAAGACTTTTGTAGAATAGTAGAGAAAATTCTAGAGAGTAGTTTATGGCCATTAGATTAAGTTTGTGGTGGAAAAATCCTAGTCATTGATTTAGGAATGCCACTAGTATAAATAGAGGTGATGTACTCGGGTTTGCATCAAGCCAAAAATTACAAACACTCAATAATATAAGTAGTCTTCCCTTTCTTAAAAGTTTCCTATTCTCTCTCAAATACTTAAACATTTTCTCCACCTATTAAAACTTCCTTCCAACAGATGTGGCATCGGGCGAATAATCATATTCATCTTCTTGTTCTTCAATCTCCATTATCATCATCAACCTTCAAGAAAACTCAGGAAAAAAATACCTGATCAATCTCTCTCTTCCTCTCCCTCCCTCTTACACGAATAAAGACAAAAAAAAATCATCAGATAACCCTTGAAGTTGGTTCCTATTCCAATTCCCAAATCACAAATTGTGTGCACAAAACCCTTGAAGTTGAAAAGAGATAGAGATAGATAACCATATTCACCGTTTCTCTCCAGCACCTTGCTACCAACCTCGCCATTGTCACAAATGTGACTCTCTCTGTCTCGCATCTTCTCAAATTCCCTCTCGAAAACACTTCTCGTGTTCTACTCTGCGGGTAACATATTTACGTCCCACTGTATTCATCTTTTACAAATTCATGAAGAATATAGATGAATTTAATTTGTTGTTGATATCATTATCCCTTTTTCCTTTTCTATCATTGTCAGAAGTAGGTAACATGAAAAAAAATTGGTTTGTTTACCGGAGGTTGACTTGGCTTTTGATATTATTTAGTTATGCCACTAGTGTGTCTTTTTTTTGGTTCTGATTCATGCGTCTCTATTTGTTGTTTTTAGCCTTTTCAAAATTACATTTGTCTTTAATGGAAAATATAGAATTTTCAAGAATAAGATTTGAACCCATGTCCTTTCGGACCAGTGCGTACCTGTCACTGTTCCTGCGTGCTTCTTCCTCCGTCGTCGTCGTTAGCTTCGATGTCGGCTTGTTTCACGGCGGGTGGTGGTGGTTTCAGAAGGTTTTCTGACCTGTAGTGGTGGACTAGGTTTTGGATCTCCGTTTTTCTCGTTTTTGTGTTCATTCAGTATGTTCTTTTGTTTCCATTCGTTTTTGTCGTGTTTTCGTTTTATGTCTTGTGGTCGTTCTGTTCTGTTTGTGTTTTTATTTTGTTTTGGTCGTGTTGGTGTTTCTGTTCTATGGCCGGATCCTGGTTTTGATTTATGGTGGCATTGCTTTTCGATTTGATATTGATTGTTGGGTGTTCTTGCTCGGTGTTGTGGTGTATGCTTTCTTTGGACCGCGAGTGCTCTGCTTCATGTACGATTTTGCCCTTTTGCTAGCTCATATGGTGGTCGCTAGCGTTTCTAGTGGTTTGTGTGGAGATCGGCTGGTATTTGTGGATCTGGCTCGGATTTGGTTGGCAGTCATTTCATGATTTGGAAAGCGGTTTGGTGTTTTTCAAATCCAAGCGTTGGTGGCGGCGGATGGAAGTGATGAGGGGTGTGGCGGTGAGATGTTGATATGGTGGTGTTGGTTTTGGCGTCGTCGGTGTGTGGTTGGTTCAGTGTGAGATTGGTTCTCTAGATACTTGATTCTCTGCTTCCAAATCTGTTGAGATTTGCATGATTCTTTATTTTAGTCTCTGTTGGTTTCCAAATCTGCTGAGATTTGAAAGCTTCTTTGTATCTGGTTTGATCTCTTTTGCGTCGGCGTTGACGGTTTGTAGGCGAACTGCGAGCTGGGACCTTCCTGCCTAGGCTTTCTTTCTATCGTTGTCACATTAATTTTTGGCTCGCGGAGATGCCTTTTGGATTCTGATGGACCGATCACTTTTGATTCGAGATCGGGAGTTAGAGTTTAGCGGCATATCTAGGGGTCGAGTTGTTGTCTTCTTTGGTGTCTTTCTAAGAATGAGATTAGAAGTTAACATCTATTAGGTGGTATCGGTTTTGGTTTTCTTCATTGGTGTTTCACTTATATACGACGTCTTTGTTTTTGTAGTTCCGTTTCCCTTGGCCTCTGTTCGTCTTTTACAAAGACCAGTTATTAATATTAACATATTTTGTGTTCAAAAACAAAACAAAAAAAGTTTCAAGTCCTTTCCAAAATTACATCTATAGATAAATTATTTAAGAGAAAACAAAGCAAAATTAAATGTTACGTTGTCGATGATAACTCTTGAAATCTAAAGATAATTGAAGTTGAATATTAAGAATTCGTGCTTTAGGTTTGATTTTGAGCAATCTAAAAATTAAAAATGTTTTTGTTGCTTTAATTTGTTGATGTTTTTGCTTTGATTATCAAATGAATTATCATATTATCAGGTATGTGTATCAATGTATCTCAACCAAACACATCTGGCCAGTACAAACATGTTGTGAAAATATGGTGTTACAACTGGCCAGTACCGTTTTGATAGTTTGATTATGATGATATAAGAGTTAGTTCTTGCTGTTCCATAAAATATAAAATGAAATAAATAAAATGGCCATATATAATTGTTTTTTTTTTTTTTTAAGGAATGGCCATATAATTGTTGTTGTTGATGATTTGGAGAAAAGTATAAGCTATGATATTAGCTACAAAATTTGAGTTCAACAATCATTATCTATTTATAGATGTGCACAAATTATCCATAAATACAAAAAGATATTCTAAATTTAAACTATATTTTATCAAGAATATAATAATAACATGAGGCTCATGATAAGGGAACAAACACAGCATAAATTTTTTGGGCCATATAAGTTTTATTTTTATTTTTATTATAATCAAAAGATTGAATTATAAGAAATATAAAAACAATAAAAGAATTGATCTATACACGACATATTAATCAAAACCAAAAAATAGAAATAATGTGATTCATAATTTTTTACAAATTTGACAATTCTCCAAAACATAATGTTATTCTTTAACTTTAAGCACTAGATATACTACAAGTAATTGCCAATCAAAATAAGTGTTGAACTTTAATATATATTTTTTCTTTTCATCTATGAACCAAAAGCATTGAAATGACTCTAAATATGTTCTCCTATATTTTACTAGTAGAATACACAATTGAAGAAGAGATGGTTGATGTTCTCCATCTCCCTAAACACAAGGCACAAACGAAATCATTGAAATTATCAATAATTCCTTTGTTAGCCAAAACTCCTCTAGTTAATTAGGAGTTTAGCTCCTCTAGTTAGGTTATATAAGGTTAACCACCTTTTACAGATTGTCCGGCACCCGGTGTGTTTTTCTTTTTTTTTTGTTTGGCACCCGGTGTTGGTGCTCCGTCAAACAATGGTGGAGGAGGTGGACTTGGCGTATTTCCCAATTTCCTCATCTTCACATCTACAAATTCAATTATACATATTATCCAAATTCAAAATAAATTTCAAGTATTTAAAAATTAATTATAATCTTCTTAAAATTATTGTCCAAGCATCTTTTTGTACATTTTTAATTATTTTTTAAACTTAATATGGATAAATTAAGACAAACCTGCACTAGCCGGAGACAACTGCATGAACAAAGTAACGACAATAATCAACAAAATGAGAAAACGCAAAAGAATTGAAGATACGTTGAAGATATAAGCCATCTCAATATTAAAATTAACCTATATTGGATGATATGCCAATCTAGTTAGCTATTACAATTTATAGTGTTATTGGTACTTATTGTTATCTTTGGAACTTTCAACGAAAATTAATACAGATTATATATATATATATATATATATATATATATATATATATATATATATATATATATATATAGTGTTTGCTAACTTAAACCCACCTAAAAACATTGAAGGTCTAAGTTAGCAAGATGCACTTTTTTACTTTTGACAAAACACCAATTACCACTAATCAAACATGTTATAAATAGAACGGTAGTTATGTCAATGTCATTTAATTAATTAAAGAAAATAATTAATTGAAGTGAGAACATCATGTGTCTTTCAAGCAACATGCTCTGTCCGATAAATCAAGTGTTCCATGTTAAACCGTGTATCCCTTTTTAAAATAAAGTGGGTGTAAATTAGTAAAGTGGGTGCAAATTAAAAAATTAAAGTTACAAAACTATGCCTCAAATTACTAGTTTTAAATGATAAATATAAATGATTTTTTAAATAATAATAAATATGAATAGTTTTAATTTTAAATGAGAATCACTTAAATTAAAGATGATTTTAGGCAAAAAAATGATCTAAAATCACCCCTAACTAGTAGTCTACTAGTTCTCACAAGAGAGGAGAGAAGAGAAAATTCGATAATTAGTAACCGGAGAATGACAGGTATGCAAAGTTTTAAATAACGGGCACCATTGTGTTAAGATGGTGATTATGGTGTGATTAATTACAAATGCGTACGAATTTTATTAAAATTATGTCTAATCTTATATAATATACTAGAACTTCAATCCGTGCGGTGCACGGGTATAATTAGCTGTAATATGTAATAATAAAATAAGGGTAAATAATTTTTTATCCCCCGCAAAATTAACGAATTTTCATTTAGCCCCTTGCACAATTTTTTTTCTTCTATTTACCCCGTGCAAAATTAGCGAATTTTCATTTACCCCAATGGTGGACAACTGAACATCTGACTATGCAAATTTGATGATGTGACAGTACATCTAGTAAAAAGTTAATTTATATTTATTTTTTAATGTCACGTGGAAAATAAGCGGGCCAATCGAGTATAGATGTCAGCCATGAATAATAAAGGTTAGTAGTCCAAAAGCAAATAGACGATGCTCAATTTCTCAATTTGAATATTTGATGCATAAGGGTTGCTACTTATAGTAAAAACCTAGTACGAAAAAATTAAGATTAGGTATTTTTTAGTACTGTGATTATCAGAAATCAATATTGGTGTGAGATCAAGATATATATTGGTGCGAGGGAAACGGGAAAATAAGCGGGGGAAAATTAGGGGTTTTTTTTATAATATAAAATTCAGGGTTAGGGGATGATGTCCCAGCCCAAGGCAGGGAAAGCCTTAGGACTTAAAGAGCACTTACAAAGGTAATTATATTTACTTCCCTCCAAAGACATCTCAGATTCAAGACTCGTCTTTTTACCACTAGACTAAGCCTTTGGAGGTGGAAAAAATTAGGGTTAGAAATGACAAAACTGACCAAACTTATAATATAAGAGATATAATGACTTAATCTTTTATTATAATTCAAAATTGTAATTTTTTTCATTATGTTTTAATGAAATTATTTCTTCAACAAAACAAAGTAAGCACTAATAAAATTTAAATCACATTGAATAAAATTAAAAATTTAAATCACATTATAAAAAAATAAAAATAAATCATGGTAGTAACAAATCCGTTTATCACAGATATAATGTGTTTTGTCGTGATCGTTTCGATGATTTTTGTTATACAAAATTATACCAGTGATCTTTTATCTTATTTATTTGTATCATTTTATTCTTTTATTTTTTTTCCATTTAGGTTATTATCTTATGAAATTTTTAACACTTTTTAGTTATTTATCTTTTCTTTTTCCATTTAGATTCTCTTCTTTTTTTTTTGGTTGGTTCCATTTAGATTCTCTTTATCTTGTAATACACGCATATAAACTCTTTTTTCTTATTTTTTTATTGAAAAATAGATAAAATTGGTGTATTTTTAAAAATAATATTTTTATAATAATTTATAAAAAAACAAATTATTCATCATCTTCATCAGTATCTTCATATCTTCATGTTATTCTTTAAACAAAACAAAAACTCAATACACCTCCATTTAGCTGCGTTTTGCCTCATCCTGCATTTCTCGCTTTGTAGAATTTTTGCTTTTTTTTATTTAAAAAGAAAAATGATTTATAGGTGCGTATTACAAAAGATAAAAGACCAAAATGAAAAAAGTAAAAATCAATGACAAAAGTGTTATAAATTTCAAAAGATAAATGACCTTAATAAGAAGAAAAAAATATTAAAGTATTACAAATAAATAAAATAATAAAAGACCGATGGACCATGATTTGTTGTAGCCGTTTCCACATTAACAGAACTTTTTTATAGCTCGGTCATATGGCGGAGGAGGATTGAAATCAAAAGATATTTCAATTAGTATTTTTTTTTTTTTGACGAATTTCAATTAGTATCTAGTCAAAACAAAAAAAAAAATAGTATATACTTTTCTTTTTTTTAACGGGTCAAATTGACATAATGGACTTGGAGGTTTCATACTAATAACCAAAAAATTCCTTAAGAAGAGTATGACTACACTCAAATTTTGTGCGACTTTATTATTCTGTATGTTTCATAGGAGTTGTTGAAAAAAGATGTTGATTGAGTGACAAATTTTACAACAATTTTGTTTGATTTTCATATTATGGAGAAGGTTTGAATGCCACAAACAAAGTGGTCACTTATCTCTTTATTGCCTAACTAGCAACTAATATTTTAGAGTAAAATCCAAAATATATTAAATAAGGGTCACATCTTAATAACATTTTAACCGATATAAATTTTATAAAATCAACCGTTGAATTGAAAGTTTATATCATATAGATCATTTGTGTAAAATTTAACACAAATCCAAACAGCATCGGTATTCTTCAGCCTGATTGCCACCATCTTAACCTTCTTGTTCTCAAGGATGCTCATGACGTCGAAGAACCTGTCATCGTTGATCTAGCAATCCAATGGAATTCCCATGATCAACTACCTCTTCCTCGTCGAATTCTTCTTCATCGGAATTCAAATTTCCAGCAATAACAACACAATTGTTTCCACCTCGCAAAACTCTAATCGGTACTCCTCCCTTGTCTCTTCAATGGTTCCCGTTGTTGTTGTTGTTGTTCAACTGATTGTTTAACATTGCTATCTGCGCAGTCAAAGCAGTTAGGGACACGATAAATCCCTCAAGGTCCAATTATATATTTTGAGTAGGTCCAATTTCACAACAAGGGTTGATTTGTTAATTTACTCTTTTTTTTTAGCTTAGAGTTGCGTTCACATAAAAAATGTATTAAGAAGTCACACATCAAATGTAAGTTGACATGAAGAATGATTTTTAAGTAAGAGACAATCTCTTCCCTACAAGTTGTATTGTTATGATTGAGGTAACCTCAATACCCAGAAAAGGCAAATCAATGAAATCATCATAATAATAACATCTTTATTCATTATATGAACGAGAACTATTTGCATTTTTGTACTTAATTAGCTACTCTAATTTTTTTTATTTCATTTGAACAACAAACAAAACATTCCAAAACTATATTAATAACAGTTTGATTCATCATATGAACGAACAAATAGTTAAAAGACAAGCCGACAATGGAGGAAGTTGATTCCAAAATTTCTAACAACCTCAATTATGCAAAAATTGTTTGGCAGCATTATTAATTTTATCATTTTCTTTCTATTTACCAATCATAAAACAAAATGTCATTTATATATCATCAAACTATGTACTTACTTGCTCTGTTCCAAAGCAGAGGATAACACAAAGAGCATAAAGTTATTTCAATTCAATTATAAGCAAGAATGAAGGTATGTTTAGATTACATAGCTAATCATTATTTTGAGGTTTCCTTTTCTTTGTGATCATTCTTTTTAACAAAGCTATATGTAAAATGAAAAATACAGCAAAAAATAGTTATAAAGTTGCAAATGAAAAACGAGAAATGCAGAAACAAAGCACTTAAAACTGCTGCTGAGGTCAAAGGTAATCATCATAAGTCAATCTTAAATCTCATATTTTTGTTTATTAAATTGTAAACTTACACTTTTTCTCGTTTTTATTTTATTTTATAAAGGGTGAGAATTCATATCAACTCCTACTCTCTCACACTATTATAAACAAAAAACTATTATTTTGGTTTATTGAACGAATGATGTATGTGATCCATAATATAAGCCACATATATCATTTATTCAATAAACTTAAAAATTAATTATTTGTGCCTTTAATTTTAGAAAATTCAGGAAATGAGAAAAATATTATCATTTTCTTGTGCCTTTAATTTTTTTTCCATACATAATGAAATTAATGAATTTTTTTATATTTTCATTTTTTAAATTTTTTATTTGATAATTCAACATTTTCTAACGGTAAATCAAAAAAGGAAAAATAAAATACATGTGTTAGATAGTACTTGTTAATTTGTTGTGAATCATATGAACAACACCAAAAAACAAATATAAGTGTGACTTCGGTATCATTGGAAGGAGATGATAAGGATCGTGTATCTGTAACCGGTGATAATGTAGACATAATTTGCTTAGCCAACCATCTGAAGAAGAAGTTCAATGGTGTCACAATTCTGAGTGCGGAAGAGGTGAAAAAGCCGAAATCGGCAGAAGAGAAGAAAAAGGAAGAAGACAAGAAAAAAGAAGAAAAGAAAAAGATGATGGAAGTGTGTCGTGATGTTTTGTTCGGTTGCAACAAGTGTCATAACTCGAGTTGTAGTGGTAAGTGTAGTAAATGCACAATATGTGAAAGTACAAAGTGTGATGGCAAACATTGTGTCACTATTTGTTTTAAGTGTGAAAATGCAAAGTGTAATGGTAATGAGTGTAATTCTTGCTCCAATTGTCACAACAAGAAGTGCAATGGTTGTTCATCTAAGCCTCCTTCATCATCCTTCATACAATATCATCAATGGTGGACATGTCCTAAGTAATTATAACCCTTATCGACCTAATTGTACGGTTGTTTATGATCTAAACCGTGATACTTGCTCCATAAGTGATATATCCGAGAGTAAAGACTCCTCTTGATTATATTGAAACGATGCCATCTTCGCAAATAATGTTGTCGGTGTTGAGCAATTGATGGATAGAGCGCGAGTTTTCTCTTGTTAGAATTTCTCCATAATATTGTAAATGCAATTGTTGTAATGTTTTCTTTGCGATTGTTGAAACAATGTAAACTATAAGTTTTGCGCGCATTGTGTTTATATTGAACTATGTTTTTAAAGGAAAAAACTACACACCTTTTTTTCTCACAAGAATGATGTACATTGAGATAACCAACAACAAAATTGGCCCTATTTGTTTCAGCTTTAAAAAAATAGATTTTTTCTTTATATTTTTGAAAATGGATTTTTTAAAACCGTTTTTCAAAATATTACAAGTTTTTTTATGTTCGTTTTTTCTAAATTCAAACACAAATTTTGACATCATATAACATAGACGGACATTATTGTCAGATAACCGATTATCCCAAAAGGTTAAGCTGTTAGGAAAGGCTACATCAATGGTTTTATATTATTTCTAACACGCTCCCTCATGCAAGAGCCCACTTGGACTTGAAGCGTGGATAATGCATAGGCCCACTTACCATATGCTTAAATTCCACTTTTTAATTAGAAAATGAGGGGAGCGGAGATCGAACTCTAGAACACTTAGTCATAGAAGCTCTAATACCATGTTAGAATTGAGTATTGGGCCTAACTCATCCTCACAAAACCGGCTTGTAAGGTGAGGATTGCCACTTGCTTATAAACACTTGTCAAGGCCATATCGCAAGCGATGTGGGACTTCTTTAACACACCCCCTTGTGCTCAGCACTGTTGGGCTTGTTGCGCGGATATAAATGGTGGAGGGCCCGATCAGAAACCTGATTGCAGGCGGCCCGACGAAGTGGCCCAACGGCTACATCAATGGTTTTATATTATTTCTAACAATTATTGAAGAACAAAAAATAGTCAAAATCTCAATTTTTATAAAAAGTTGTATTTCAAAAATGATTTTTATGAAAATCTATTTGAAATAGCTTCAAAAAAAGTGATTTTTTTGAAATTTTGATATCCAAATTTTTTTTCAATAAAATGATGAAATACCTAAAATAAGATTTTAAGAATAACTATTCAAAATTAGTCAAAAAAAAGAATAACTATTCAAACCAAATTTTCATTTGAAGCTTTTATAAAAAATTTCTTTGTAAATTTTTTTATACAAAATTTTCTAACACTACAAAATTTATTTTCAAAAAAATCCAAAACAAACGGGCCCAATATTTATCGGATTAAGTGCGGTTAAGATTTGATGTAGTTGCTAATATTAAAAGGAACACCTTTTATGTGATTATTTTACATTTACTCTTTCTTTTTTTTCAAATTGGATTTCCTCTGCTTACAATTTAACATATTAATTTCCTTAAGTCTTGTGAGAGGAAAATAGACGACAATCTCTCATAAGACACTGTTTCTGTTCACGATTCATCGTCACTCATTTATTGCTCCCCAATCAGTCGAGTGATGATACCGATGTTGGGCCGCGCGTCTAGGGGAGTCTTATTGGGTTGGATTAACACATCGAGCCTTGAGAACCATATAATGACTTTGACAACAAACTGTAACTCAAAACCTTAAGACATTAAATTTATGAATTTTTTTACTTATAAAGAATTCTACCTCAACATTTCCAACCAAATTGAAATTTAACTTACACTGTTGATAGATCTCAATAGAATCCAAATATTGATGTCTAGCTAGTAGAAGTATATAAGCTAACAGTATTTTTATTTTATTTATTGATAGTAGGGGCTAGGAAATTAGCACCAATTCAACTTAATTTTTTTTTAAAAAAAGATACAACATATATTTACAATACATATACAAATTATGAATAGAATTTAATTTATATGCACCGTCAGTGTAAAGTTATTTTACACATGCGTCCAATAATATATCGACATATCATGTATGGTAATTAAAAATACATGATGTGTCATATCCATTAAATGAAGTGGCAACACATCATTGGATGTATGTGCAAAAAAACTTTACACCGACGGTGCACAACAATTAAACTCTTATGAATATAGTTATAAATAAAAAACTTAAGTACATAACAAAATATGGGGGTCTGGTGAAGAAATAATCACATGAATGTTTTTGGGCCATGGCCTCTACCATTATGGTGGAGAATGACGGCTGGGTGGAGGAGGATCACCACCAATTGTCGCCTGGGGGTGTGTTATGTTTTGGTGGAGGTGGTGGACTTGGTGTGTTTCCCAATTTTCTCATCTTCATATCTACAAATTCAATTATACATTACTATCAACAATTCAAAACAATATTTCAAAACTAAATTCTATCAAAAATATTTCAAGACTAAACATTTTAATATCTACTTTATAAACAATTTAAATATTAAATATCTTAGTGTGTAAAAAATAAAATAATAAATTTCTTAATTAGTTGAAAGAGTTGCAGCGTCAGTAATAAGAAATTGATTTTGTAATTTCAATGGTGACAATAGGTGGACTAGTTTATATTCATCAAAAAAAAAAAAAAAATTCAATATGACAAACCTTCACTAACAGGAGCCAACCACATTAACAAAGTAAAGGCGATTGTCAACAAAATGAGAAAACGTAAAGAAATTGAATTTGATAATAAGTTGAAGATATAAGCCATATATTGAAATTAATCTTTGCTATGCATGCCAATCTAGCTAAGACAATTTTATAGTGTCAAAGCTTGTGATTTTCCTTCGAAATTACTAATATATATTATATTATAAAGGACAGCAAATTACTAATATATTATATAACGTGACTTGGTATAAACAAAGAAAATTTCAATCCTCGGATTTTAAAATTCTCTTGCTAATGCTAAGAAATTATGAAATGACAAATTTAACCGCCTGGTAATACGTACTCCCATAAGACTAAAAATTAAAATATGGTATTGTTGTAAAAGAAATAAAGCTAATTGGCTGTCATTGTAAATTTAGTTCTATTGGCAGATATATTTGAAAATGTATGGGAGAATTCAAACTTAATATTTATTGTCTTTGGCAACACTCTTTTATGCAACATGTGATAAATAGTACCCTAAAAGTAGCATAGGCAACGAGTACACGAGTTGTACTCGTTGCCAAATAAGTTGTCGAAACAATGTAGAATTGTTCCCTGAAATAAAATAGGGGGCGATTTTAAGATGTAGCCTTGAAGTATGTTTTGCAATAGTTCATAATCGTTCCCTTAACTTTCTTTGGGAACAATTTTCAAGTGTCACATTATTTAGAACAACAGGCTTTATATGAGTTGTTTTGTTGCAATTAAAATTCAATGCTAACGATTTTTTTATAGAACACTAACTAATATTCCATGGGCAGAATTTTTTATTTTACAAAATCTGGCAGTATTAGAACTTGATAAAAAAAAAATGTGGCAGTATAATTTATTTTTAATAAAATATATTTTTAGTCCTACTTTTATTACCAGTTTTCATTTTTGTTCCTTTAAAATTAAATCACTTATTTCCATTCATACGGGAAGCTTCTCGGTAAGCATTCCTTTAGCAAAAATAAATTATTTTATTTTTAGTCCCTATGAACAAAATTTTAATATTTTGATGTCAGTATTATGATATTTTTATGTTTAAAATAGTCTATATATCATGTTAAACCTATATATGTTCATATTACTATGTTAAAAAAATTGTGTTAAAAAAAATTCCATTAGAAACTAAAAACAAATGAAAAGTCTTTGTAGGATGAATTATTGTTACTTCTATTTCTACTTAATTTTGTTTCTTCTATTTCCTCTTAAATGGATTATTGTATCTTTAGTGCTATAGAGCTTGACGTTTTCCTTCTCATTTATGTGAATGCTATATTAAGTTTATGGGTCATGTTAGCATGTGACTTAAGGGCACATGTTAAGATACATTAAAATAGAAATTGTGCATTTAATGATGCAAGAAATTTAATGCTGAAGAGTTAAGATGCACAACTAATTTCAATAAATACTTTCTAAATTTACTTTCTTAACATGTGCCCTTAGTGCACATGTTAACATTCTCCTAAGTTTATATATACTTGTTTGCCAGGTTGTATTAAAACAATTCAGCGACAACGGTTTATGAGAGTTTATATTGAAATGTAGAGGCATCAACATAAAATTGCCTAAAAGAAGCAAATTTTTTGGCATTTAATGAAACATAAAATCCTATGTCGATGACCTTAGAGCTTGACACTTGTTATTTGTTGCCATTTTTTTTTTTGACTAAATAAAAGATATTCATTCATTCAAATTGAGAATAATACATCGGTGCAATACAAATTCAAAGTCGCTAAAAACAAAAAGGATAAATCTGCGAACAAACTCACAGCATCCGTGTTGATAGCATAAAACGGCATATTGCAAAAGCCTACATATTTGACTATGTTGAAGTCACCGGAATATTCATGCCTCCGGATCTGTAGCGTTGAAGACACAAAAGTCATTGATTGGATCTGCACTGGATCAAACTTAATCCTTCAACCTGAAACAAATGAACACCGCACAAAGACAAGACAACAATACTCCGCACTGAGACGGGACAACAATACTCCGTACTAAGACGGGAAAATCAAAACAAACAACGTGATGAAATCACAAAAACAAACGGAAAAAAATACTAAATATATGTGAAAAATTCACTTATTTAATCAAAATAGAAAGAAAAACGATTTGGAGGGGTGATTTTAGGCCTAATTTGACCCTAAATCACCCCTCTCCCGTGGATCAAGAAGAAGAGAAAAAGTAGTGACGGCTAGGGTTAGAAGAAGAGAAGGGGGAGAGAGGTTTATTTGTTGCCATTTGTTGGTTCATCATTGTGTAATTAGAGGATTTAGAAGTTTTTATTTTTGTGTCTAAAAGAAGATTAAGGGGAATATAAGATAGATTTATGGTATTTGAAGGTATATTTGAGTAGAAATTTTTTGATTCAAAGAAGATGATAAAGGTTCAAGGAAGATGATGAAGGTTCAAAAAATTCATCATTCTTTATCTTTCTCCAATGCAGTTTTGTCCGGTCCTGTATTATCTTGTTCTGTTATGTACTGTATTGTTTTGTCCGGTACCTACTGTTTTGCAAATCAAACGTACCACTTTCTATTCCAATTTTTGCATGGAAAGTGTTCGGATTGAGTTTATTTATTTTTTTAAAAAAATTGTTCACTTTTTTATTCCTATAAGAGCATTTTCAATTGTGATACCACTTTGGGTATCATACATTAATTATACACTACAACATTTTGAAGCTTAGGCAACACTCTCAAAAACCGTTGCGTAAAAACAAAAAACCGTATCTATATCCTAAGGCAACGGTTCTGCAACGGTTTTTGTAGTGCGCTCTATACGGCCGTGGCCTTTTCTATAGGCAACGGTTATTTGAGTTTCACCCACACTAACACATAACCGTTGCTTAAACCTGTAAAAGGCAGCGGTTTACCACAACCCAATTGCAACGGTTTTTCGACAATGAGGGACGGTTTTTGGATTGTTGCTCCGTAGCAACGGTTTTACGTATTTTTAGGCAACGGTTATTGCGTGTTGCTTGTCTTTATAGGCAACGGTTTCAAACTTTTTATATAGCAACGGTAATAGTAATAGGAACCGTTATTGAATTGTTGCTTTATGTATATTTTTAGGCAATGCTTATTGCGTGTTGCTTATCTTTATAGGCAACAGTTTCCAACTTATTATTATGGCAACGATCTTTTTAAAAAAAAATACTTTTTTGTTACTTTTAAATACATTTATTTGTAATAACAATTAATTTTTTTTAAAAAATAAATAAATAGCACATAATACACATTTAACTAAAAAAAAAAAAAAATACTCAATTTGAAAAGCTTAAATAAATTAGATAACATTTTGCATAATTTAATATTTCAAGTTTTGATATCCAACTACACTTTGATTTAAAAAAAATATACATATAACTATACTCTTGCATCATAATGATGTTCCAAGTAAGGAAATCCGAAACATACAAAAATTAAAATAACACACATTTGCTTTCTTCAAAAGAATAACCAAAATGTCATTGCTGAAAGGTGCAAATAATATCACTCATTGTCTTTGTCTTCAGACTTGACCTTCTTAACTAGTTGGATTAATTTCCTCCATTTACAAGAAAATTGTAAGTCTATGTCAATTTTCCCACAATTTATCCAAACCAAATTGTTAATGGTTAGTCAACACCCAAAATAAATCGGCAAGCACCTGATAAATATTCAATAAAGGTACATACAATCAATACCAAGAGAACTAGAGTTGAAAAAACAAGATTACCATGATAATGGTCTGTGATCAAGATATACACCCTAGCCCCAATATTATAACTACATGTTATAAATGCATAGGTTGAAAATTTTCAAATTCAAAAGCACTGTGTTTTGAATATATGCATATACACCTCAGTCCCCTCATTCTGCAGGTTTTCCAAATTGTTTATAAGTGTCAATACTCAATATCATATGATAGTTAGCTGTAATAAATTTAAGGACAACAACTTAGTAGAATCTTTAACCACTAATGTTAACATTAGTCCAATTTAGACTCAAATGAAAGGAATCTATCTATCAAACTTATTATATCTACAAAGAGAGATGAGCATAGTTTTAGTAAAAGTTAATACCATTATGTTTTTGCATGTTAACATGCAAGCTATAAAAATCCAATCTAAAACACTTGCTACTCCCATTACTTAAATTTGATTGAAACTACATACATAGAAAGAGTTGGCATTGACGATTTCGCCGTTGAGCAGGTTTGCAACAACGTCTTGGATGACACCCTTTTTAATAATCAAATGCATCAAGTGTGATGGATGGATCTAACTTTTCCAAATGTCATAATGCTATTAAATTTACAATAGCCTAGAATGACACCAATACCTATAATGTAAAACTGGAGAATCATTTTGCAAAATGTTCACAAGCAATTCCACAGTGGTTTTATCACCAACACTGATATCAGTCGTGTGAGTATGTTGAACCTGGATATTCGCAGATAACACATGAATGAACACAAAATTTTACTTATAAAACTCTTGCTCGTATTAATGCACATGAAAAGTGAATCATAATGTTCTTAATAATAATAAATAACCCAATAAAGTTGGCATCAATTACTGATGCTTATGATAGAAAGAGTAAAACGTATGGGTTGTCTTTTATGTTTGGTACATATTAAAAGTAGATAAAACCAAAGTAGTCTATTATGAAAGTATATCAAACACTACCCATAACTTGAAAAGAACAAACGTCCCATAATGCACAAGATAAATCATATAAACATGATTAACAATATTCTTTGAAGGAGAAAGAAAACCTAACTAAAATCAAAAGCTCAAATCTGAGTTTTTACATAAACAGAACTGAAATTCTGGCGCAGTGCTGACAGATGCCGTATACAAAGCTGTATCACTTGTCTTATAATAACGTGATGCTAAGACAGATGTTTCAGCATCTCGTACCAGTACAGAATAAAATAGGCAAGGTAAAAATAAATTGCAGAAATTAAAGAACACAGTATGTTGTTAACCCAGTTCGGTATAAACGAACCTACTCTGGGGGATACCAATCCAGGAAGGAAATCCACTTCAGTAGTTCCAATTCAAAGTTAAACTCCTCGCTTACACATATCACTTAGACACTACCCATGCAACTTCTACCTAGGAACTCCTAGATATGAGATCCCATCTCACTTCCCTACCACCTTACTAACCCGCAAGGATTTTAACAACACTGTGAACAAATTGGAAGACACACTTCCATGACAAATACGTAACCAAGACTCTTGACTAAGCACACAACTTGGAGTTGCTTACAAGCTTCCTCCAATGACAATACTCACTCATTACCTACAGGTTTCTAAGTGATTACACAGTGACCATCTCACAATCTGAGTGGTTCACTTCACACCAACTCTCCTAGAGAGTGGCTACACGACTAAGCCCTAATAATATTACATTGTTGGCTTCAGTAGTCATTTAGGTTTTAGTCTTCACATATTTATATGACCTGAGTTAGCATAGGCAAGGTCTTCATATTGGGCTTCAAACTTCAGCTGATCTTTTGCAAAGTCCAGCACACATGAAACGGAAAGAATCACTTGTTTCCATAAATGACGTAGCATATTATGGAAATATAACCTGGTGCAGCCGCCTTATAAAACCTCAATGAAAACGTGTGTCTTTGTATATAAGGAAAGACGAAAATATTGCTTAGGCGAATCTTCAAGGATATGGCGCATAAATACAGCGAGAATTTCCGTCACGGCAGATGCTGTACCCACATGCTACGGCATCTGGTCCAACATCTTGCTAGAACTTGTTTTTGCAAAATGAGACCAACATACAAACCACCAACAATCTCCCCCTTTGGCAAATTTTGGCTAAAACAAACTAAGACCCGTTATGGAGAGATGCAATACATACCTTCCTTCAAGTCAACACAAACACACAGCTAAGAAGGAAGATAACACATTGTCACATTATTTTCAAAAGAGATCTTCAGGTGAGAAATAATGAACAAGCAGCATCAGAGGCATGCAACAGCGGAAATACACAACTTAGCCTCATAGGATACAAAATAGGAGAGAAATAAACTCTCACACTTAAGCGCCAACCAGTTAAATCAGGGAAAAATAAATTCCCACAAAAATGAATCATCATAGGAAAAATAAATTCCTACACCTCTGAGAAAAATAAATTCTCAGGTATCAAGTAAAAGTGGATTCCTTTGAGATAGACAAGATACCTTAACTTTTGGAATGACATCTGTCACACACAACATGCATTACAATAAAAGTAAATTGCTCCCCCTGAGTTCATGCATATATCACATAGTAGAGAATGCTCCCCCTCAACATATCAGAGCATACACAAACACACTAGATACTTACTCCCCCTCAAGCTCTGCATACAGACAAACAAGCATATTACACATACTACAGAAGGTATAGCATATGTCACATCATCATCACGACAGAGAGAAAAATAATTTTTACTCCCACTGAATACATACATGTATATTGTACAGAACAAAAAATAACACATCTCCCCCTCACTATATGCATAACATGATAAATTATACTCCCCTTCAACACATGCATCACAAGCAACACAACACACATACTACACATCATCTTCTTCCACTTTATCTCCTTCTACCTTGTCCATAGTGCCAGAAAGTATCTTCCCTGGAACTCACCCAGATACAGAACAGGATGCCTGCTCTGATACCAATTGAAATTCTGGCGCAGTGCTGACAGATGCCGTATACAAAGCTGTAGCACTTGCCTTATAATAACGTGATGCTAAGACAGATGTTTCAGCATCTCGTACCAGTACAGAATAAAATAGACAAGGTAAAAATAAATTGCAGAAATTAAAGAACACAGTATGTTGTTAACGCAGTTCGGTATAAACGAACCTACTCTGGGGGATACCAATCCAGGAAGGAAATCCACTTCAGTAGTTCCAATTCAAAGTTAAACTCCTCGCTTACACATATCACTTAGACACTACCAATGCAACTTCTACCTAGGAACTCTTAGATATGAGATCCCATCTCACTTCCCTACCACCTTACTAACCCGCAAGGATTTTAACAACACTGTGAACAAATTGGAAGACACACTTCCATGACAAATACGTAACCAAGACTCTTGACTAAGCACACAACTTGGAGTTGCTTACAAGCTTCCTCCAATGACAATACTCACTCATTACCTACAGGTTTCTGAGTAATTACACAGTGACCATCTCACAATCTGAGTGGTTCACTTCACACCAACTCTCCTAGAGAGTGGCTACACAACTAAGCCCTAATAATATTACATTGTTGGCTTCAGTAGTCATTTAGGTTTTAGTCTTCACATATTTATATGACCTGAGTTAGCATAGGCAAGGTCTTCATATTGGGCTTCAAACTTCAGCTGATCTTTTGCAAAGTCCAGCACACATGAAACGGAAAGAATCACTTGTTTCCATAAATAACGTAGCATATTATGGAAATATAACCTGGTGCAGCCGCCTTATAAAACCTCAATGAAAACGTGTGTCTTGGTATATAAGGAAAGACGAAAATATTGCTTAGGCGAATCTTCAAGGATATGGCGCATAAATACAGCGAGAATTTCCGTCACGGCAGATGCTGTACCCACATGCTACGGCATCTGGTCCAACATCTTGCTAGAACTTGTTTTTGCAAAATGAGGCCAACATACAAAACACCAACAAGAACTATAATTATTTGAGGGTTTGACATTACCTTTTTTTATCTTGAAATCAAAACCTAGATTGAAGCATTAACTTTTCCCTTTCCTTCAACAAACATCGGGCCATCGGAAGAGAACGAAACCTGTCCAAATGAATAGAGGAACCAAAACCAAAGTCACTAGTTACCATTAGTAAGAGAATACAGTGCCAAAAGTACCAGAAAAACTCTCCACTCACAAAGAAAAACAACTTCTTTTACATTCTTCATATTTCTTCGTCCTCTTCTCATATCTACAAAAAAGATGCTACTGCTATCTTTAATTTGTTCCTAATATTTCTCAGTTATTTCTAGATTTCTATAAAAAATCCACAATGTCACATGACCAAAGTCAAATTGAGAACTGTTCTAAAGCAATAGAAATTGGTAACAATTAGGTTCAAAAGAGGGAAAAACCCAAATGTGAAATAATAAGAAATTGGTAACAAATTGGAACCAGTAAGGAACACAGAGAGAGTATAGTTACCTGGATTTTCGAAAATGAAGATTCGTGCTGCGAGAAAGACATATTAATGTAATCTTCTCGAAACTGAGATGGCGGTGAAGCTTCTCGAAGCTGAAGATGAACACCGAGATAGAGGCGAGACAGAGATTGAGCGCCAACTAGGGTTGATGACGGCAAGAACAGAGATGAGCGTACGGTGAACCTTTCTAGATTGTGAACTACTGAAAATTAAGAGTGGTTCAAACAAGAAAATCTAATGCAAATCCTGAACTGAAGGTGTTATTATGGTTACTAAGAAAACAAAACTGTCACAGTAGCAGCTGGAACAACCGCACAAAACTGCCCCACAATCCTCAAAAGTTGCACATAAATATCTTTTAATCCCAAACCAATCAGAGATACTAACTTACAAATTATCCCAAACCAATCAGAGATACTAACTTACCAATTCAATGGTCAAATAATGAAAGGTATATACATAGGCAAGTGAACAAAGCCTATTCTGTTTTTTCAGCACACGGGAAAAACCATTGTACAAGTTACAATACCAAGAAGTTACATGGAATTAGTTGTTCCACAAAACCAAGACACTAAGTTACATGAACGGACAGCCCACAATTTTTCTTGAATAAGTCTAAATTAACAATTAAAGAGGAAAAGTCAGCCCAAGTACTTTTACAGATGAAAACACACAAACCAAAACACACAATTGTTAACAAAAAGTGATTTGCAAGATAACCAAAATCAATTGGTACCAAAATCATAGCCTAATTTCTTCAATAAGGAGAAATCATAGAGGAGTACAGAGATTATAACTTATTTGAGAGAGTCGTCGACAAGTGATTCGAAGAAAAAGCTTGAAGACACAATTCACGCGAGAAGCTTGAAGAAGACCAATTCACGCGAGTGATTCAGAGAGGATTTTTGAGAGTCGACGAAGCTTGAAGAAGAAATTCACGCCAAAAGAAGCTTGATTCAGAGAAGCCGCACGCGAGATTCAGGCACGCGAGATTCAGAGAGAAATTTCTTAACCCTTTTTAGAAGAAGCCGCACGCGAGTTTCAGAAGAAGCTCTATTCAAAAGTAGGCGGTACTGTAACCCAGATCTTTTTAAATTTTTTTATCTTTTGATGATTTTTTTCTATTGTGTTTGTTTTTTTTACTAATCAATAATAACATGATGAAATTTATTATGGAAAAAAAAATAACAAGTTGAATTTTCACTTTCAATTGAGTAGGAGTCCCAAATATTTTTGAGTGGGGATAGATTTCCGGTTAAATTTATTTTGTCATTTAATATATTTATAGGAATGGTTTTAACAGTACGGCCAATTTATATTTATAGAAGCATTTCTAAACGGGTTGCTTATACATAATTATAGGAATACTTATTCCACCGTTGCTAAAAAAAAATTTATAACGGTTGCCAATAATTTGTTATAGGCACAGTTTTTTTACCATTGGTGAGCGAATTGCATACGGTGACAACACCGTTGCTTTTACCGTTTTTAGGGATGGTTTCTCCATTGTTGGTAGGAAAACAATGCAACATACAAAAAACCGCTACCTATTCCTTGTTATGGGTATGGTTTTTACGCGTTGCTTAAAAAACTGTTGCCTAAGCTTAAAAATGTTGTAGTGATAAGTGGTCCCTACAGTGCAATGTAATATTTATGCAAATCATAAGATTCCGCTCCAATGGTAATACCATTTTTTGAGTATCATACATTAATAACAAGTGGTTTCTTCTATATATTTTTTTGTCTGAATAAAAATAAAAATTTATTTAATATATAATGAAAGATAACTTAATACATAGATAAATAACTTAATAATTAAATATATTGAGAAATACATGACAATAAATAAAAAATGGTGAAAAATGCATAAATATGACGGGAAATATATAATGAAAAATATAGTAATTAATTTTGATTATTCTCTTGTCCGAAACTTTCCCAAATGTGTTCCACGAGATCTGCTGAAAGTTGTCGGTGATTTGTTTTTTCACAAATATGTAGAACATATAGAAATTGTGTAATATATGAAAATAACATGAAATATCATCAAATTAATGTTAGTAAAAAAAGAAGAAAAAAAATAAAAACGAAGATCAAGAAGTCATTGAATGTCAAACAATAATGTTTTGACATATATATAAACTATTAAATTGAATTTATATACCATTAAATTGATGATACGATACCTCTTATTTATGGTATCGGTATCATCAATTTTGATACTCTCTATGACACGTCATGAAACTCCAATAATAAATAATAATAAAAAGGTATTGTATTATTAGTCTATATAACTTTCTTAGATACTTTTATTGGAGATGCTCTAAGTTCATCAAAAATAAAATACAACCATATTAAAATTAAATTCATAAGTTCTTAAAATAATAAAATAAAACTTCAAATATAAAACTTCAAACTAAATCAAACCACATCGGTTTTTAATCGTTTCAATTTAACCCGAACCAAAAAATTCGATTTTTTCGGCTCGGATTGGGTTGAATTATTGGTCCAATTGAATTTTTCTGATCCGCTTACACCCCTACGAGTGACAAATATTTGTTCTATGTTTTTCTTTCTCTATATTTATCAATTATCAATAGTGATTGATTCTCTCCTTGTTCAAATAAAATCATTTAATATTTTATTTTTTTTGGTAATGTAAATCATTTATTACGTAAATTTTAATGTATTAATGGTCAACACTTATCTAGTAATATTTTAAATATCAATGACAAATATTTATCTTGTATTTTTATTATAATATTTATCAATACCTTACTCAATATTTTTCACATAAGAGAAAATAAAAATAGAGAGCTGAATTGAGTGAAAAAAATAAATTATTTGCTGTTAAAATTGAAAAAAAATTCAAATAAAAATTATCCAAGTATATATAATAACAACATGAGGATCATCTTAATTAGGTGGACTGTTTCCGGACCCTGGTGGTGGGTAAAGATTTGGTGGAGGAGGTGGACTTGGCATAATTCCCAATTTCCTCATCTTCATATCTACAAATTCAATTAGAGACGTTTTATCATCGATTCAAAATATATTTCAATACATCTACAAACGAAATTACTATTTTAGCAGCACAGTTTGTTGTCTATTTACCTTTCATTCAATTGTAATTTTATATATATATATATATATATTATTCTTAAAATAAAAAAATAATTATTACTTTCATAAAAATCATGCTTTTGTACATTTTAAGTTTGTTACTTTTAATATGGATAAATAAATTAAGATTTAAGACAAACCTGCACTAGCCGGAGATATCTGCATGAACAAAGTAAAGAAGATTACCAACAAAATGAGAAAACGCCAAAGAATTGAAGATATGTTGAAGATATAAGCCATCTCACAATATTAAAATTTAACCTATGATATATATGTTGGCATAATATATAACTATATATACTAATCTAGCACTAGCTAGCTAATTAAGACGTGTTATGGTGCTTATTATTTTCCTTCGAACTTTCATTGAAATTACATACAGAAAATGACACCATTTACTAAAATTAATATATAGTGTTATGGTGCTTATTGTTTTCATTCGAACTTTCATGGAAATTACTTATGGTTGTAAATTTTTTTGTTTGGACAGTCATATGGTTGAAGAGTTGAAATAATCAAAAAAATATTTCAATTAGTATACATAGTATATATTATGCCAATTGAAGATATTCAATATGATGTGTAGTGGCGGTGCTCGGACTCTGACTCACTCAGGGGTGCAAATTTTTAATCAATATATATGTTGTTGACCATATCTCTTTTAATATATGTATTGGTTTTTTGGTACTGGTCTTTCAACATAAGTACGTATTGTTTACATGAGAAAGAATCAAATAAAAAAGAAATCAATCTATAAAACGATGCATAAGTATTGATACGGTAACAACACAAATACATAATCATGTGGTTACTTCTCATTGCCTGATGTTGATCAATTCTTTCTATTTATCACTTGAGTATATACAAACCATGACTTCATGAAAACACTGATTTCCATATAGCTAAAATTGAAACAAATTTGTGGCTGACTTACCTAGAAACTGTAAACCAGAAATTCAAATATGCATTTGAACCAAATTACGAACTACAAACAAGCAACCAACAAAGCACACAAATGTTATTATAGCCCCCAATTGAATAATCGGTCAACTATTTTATTACTATTGAAGTTAATTATATAGAAAAACCCCAAATTTTAAAACCTTAACCATAGATTTTTTTGTTAATTACCTTAGTATTGTTTTAAGATTGTTGAAGGATTTATCACTATTGAACGTATTTCGTTTGATATTTTGTTTGAGAGAATTTAATTAATTTTAGAGAGAACTTGGAAAGAATAAACTAGATTGTTCTTCCGATGAGATAAGGTGTATTTAGATACACCATTTGTCCCATAGTATAAGAGATAATTGGTCAAAGAAAGTTGATGTTTTTGGTTAAAAATTTGGACTACATACAACAACTTTCTTTGACGATAGGGGAATGTTTTGAGGTAAAATAAATTTTCGAGGGAATTCAAATTCTTTTATCTAAATTTTGGATAATTAATTTGGAAAATTTTCAAAATGAAGGAATTTGTGGAGTATTTTGTCTAATCTAAATTTAAGGAATTTCAAACGACACATGAAATCTAGGAATTTGAAATTCTTTCATCCAATATATTTTAAATTTTTCAAATTAGCCCTATAATTTTTTGAGAATTGCAAATTCACCCCTATTTTTTTCCAAAACTAAACATTGACCCCTTATTTTTTTTCAAAAATTGAAAATTAGTCCCTAAAATTTTCAAATTTGTCCTGTAATTTATTGAAAATTGCATATTGGACACTATTTTTCATATTTTAAATTTGGCCCAAAATGTTCATAATGAAATTCATGATTACTCTATCCAAACATATTAAAAAACGATGATAATTTAAATACAATTATTTGAATAGCTTAGAATTTCAAATCCTCGTATTTATAATTACTCCATCCATCTAAACACACTGCGTTTGGATGGGGAAATATTTTGAGGTAATGCAATTTTTTGAGAAAATTCAAATTCTTCTATCTAAAATTTCTTGTTTCGATAATTAATTTGGAGAATTTTCAAAAACATGAAGGGAATTTGTGGAGTATTTTGTTTAAGCTAAATTTAAGGAATTTTAAATGACACCAAATGCTAGGAATTTGAAAATTTTTCCTCCCATATATTTCAAAATTTTCAAATTGACCCCTATAAAATTTTGAAAATTACAATTTCACCCTCATTTTTTTCCAAAATTACAAATTGACCCCAATTTCTTTTCAACAATCGCAAACTGATCCCTAAAACTTACAAATTGGTCCCTAAATTTTTTGAAAATTGCAAATTGGTCCCTAATTTTCAAATTTATAATTTGACCCAAAACTTTTTAAATTTATAAAAGTGGTCCAAAAATGCTCAAAAAGAAATTTCTATTACTCCATCCAAACACACAAAATTTGAAATGAAGGAAATTGAAATAGAACCATTTTGTTATGAATATTAGTGGATGTCCATATTGGTTCTAAGCCCATGTCATTAGGCCCATTACATTTGCCTATAAATAGAACCTATGACTTATGTAAAATCTTCTTCTTGGTCAATAATACTGATTCTACTCTTTTCTTTTCTCTTCTTCTCTCCTTTATACTTATACTCTTATTTACATTTTATAAACACGTTATCAGCATGAACGAATTTGTTGAATGCTTACTTCACCATTCTTTTGAAGATCATGAGTGAAAAAGAATTTTGGGGAAATGTGTTTTGTTCTGTCTCCTTTAATGTACCTCTCCTTTAACTGAGCAATGCATGCAATATTGTCTTCATAAATGATTATTGTAACGACCCGATTTTCATTTACTCGTTATATTATATATATGTGTATATTTATATATTGATGTGGCTTATTATTATTATTATTTTATTTTGTGGCGATTAATTAATTAGCGAGAGTATTAGTTAATTAAGCGAGTTTGTGAGAATTACACGAGTGTGGACTTATTGGGCTTTAGGGCATTGGGCCTAAGTGCCTCATAGAATGGGAAGAGCTATAAATAGTGAGAGAAAGATAAAAAGACACATTTGTGTTCTTTTTGAGAAAGGAAGAGGAGAGCTAGGGCAAGGAGCTCTTGAGGAGATTTGAAGAGCAATCGCGTGGAAACGTCGATCTAAGGTAAGAGAGTTAGTTTTCACAATCGCGAGTGACTCGAGAAAGGGGAGAATGTCGATTTCTCCGAACCCAAACTTTCTCCACTCATTTTCGTGGGCTTTTTGGGATGATTTTTCATAACTAAAGTGAAATCAAATGTTCATAACATGTTTAATATACTCTTAACTAATAGTATGAACAATTTTGATGGGTAAAAATGGGTATTTGTAGATGTTTGTTAAGAAACTTTGAGTTTTATGAGTTTTGAGTAAAAGTGTATAAATCTCAAGATTTGTATGTGTTTGTTATAGATCTGAGAAATAAATCGTCCTTTCATGTTTATATAAGTGTTATATACTTGAAAACAACATCTTTTGGTAACTGGAACTCAAAAATGAGATTTTTTGATGGATTTGGACAAATTCCCGTAACAGAGCAACCAACATGTTCTTGAGTGATCGCCGAGCGAAGTGGTTCGCCAGTTTTCGCCGATTTCTGCAAAATATTCTGTTTTTCCTCGCCGGGCGAAAATGTCAGGATTTAATGATGTTTAAAATGTTTAAAAAATGTTTAATGATGTTTAAAATGTTTAATTATGTTTAAACAATGTTTAAAAATGTTTAAAGTACAATTACTTATTTATAACATGGATTAATTGTATGTTTAAGAATTGTTGATGATGTTTGATTAACGATGATTGAAGTTGAGCTTTATTAATTAATAACAAATGTTAAGGATGTTTTAATTAATAATAATTTGTTGACGTTAATGAATGTATGATTTGTATATATATGAATGAAGAATATTAGAATAGTTTTATTCTAATAAAGAAGTATATTAAGGTATTGTGTTATCTTAATAAAGACGGATATCAAATTTCATTTGATAAAGAAGTATATTAAGATATTGTGTTATCTTAATAAAGACGGATATCAAATTTTATTTGATAAAGACGGATATGGATAGTGTTCCATATCATAGAGTAAAACTTAATATTGTGTTATATTAAGTGTTTGTGGTTATACATGAATCATTCATGCATTCATGTATTGAGTAGGGATATTATAATCTATGATTCTAATAAAGACGGATATCGAATTATATTTATTCGATAAAGACGGATATTAGAGGTGAGATACTCTAATAAAGACGATGGTACCACATGCATTAGATATGTCTAGGGTGAAATGACATGAGTTGTGGCATTAGATTGCATTAGGATTATGTGCACATTACGTGGTAATTGTTATGTGACATTGTGTGTGTGACGTGAATTATATGAGTGAGTTATATGGTTTAACATTGATTATAATTGTTATTTCAATGTGATATATTGATAATCTTATGTATGATTTAAGATTGAGAGAATATGTATGATTATGTTTATGAGAGTTAGTTTATGCATGATAATATGATGAAGTGTTAAGGATATTTCTTATACTTGTATTTTGTTGGTTATGATTTACTAACTCTCTGTTTTGTGTACTTCAGGATCGTTGGATGGTCCAGGCTTACAGGTTATGTGATTATTTGATGCCCAAGTGTTTGGTGAAGCTCCGCTCTGAGTGTGACACGGGGAAATGGTTGTATTTAGGATATAGGGTCCTTTATGACTTAATGTATTTAATTTGAAAAATGTATATTTTATAAGAATGATTTTGTAGACGATGTTTTAGGCTAATTAATCAATCAATTAGTTAAGTATGTTGACGGTTGTAATACCTTAACCAAACATTTTATAATTAAATCGTAATTTTTCGTTGCGTATTTTGAAAAGATTTTAATAAAGGTAGAAATATTTAAATAACGGGTTTGGGTGTTACAATTGTTGTATTCATTCTTTCTGAAGATAAACCACAATTATTTTGTATGTGTTGAATCATGGACCTCAACCAGACACATTCTCTACTTGCCTCGTGTAGTGCTAAAAGTTCCGCATGGTTTGATGATGTTGCTGTTATGGTCTGTTTGATAGATCTCCATGAGATGGTTGTATCTCCACTTGTGAACAAGTAACCCGTTTGTGATCTTCCTTTGTGAGGGTCTGATAAATAACCTGTATCTGCATAACCTATTAATTCTAGTTTGGATACTTTAGGATAGAATAATCCCATATCCATTGTCCCTTTAAGGTAACGAAGTATATGTTTAACTCCGTTCCAATGTCTTCGAGTGGGTGAAGAGCTATACCTTGATAATAGATTGACAGAAAATGCTATATCAGGACGTGTATAATTAGCAAGGTACATTAGTGCTCCTATTGCACTAAGATATGGTACTTCGGGACCAAGTAGTTCTTCATCCTCTTCTTTAGGTCTGAAAGGATCTTTCTCCACATCCAATGATCTAACAACCATTGGAGTAGATAACGGACGAGATTTGTCCATGTAAAAACGGTTTAACACTTTTGCTATGTACGCTTCTTGATGCACAAAAATTCCATTTTTCACATGCTCCATTTGTAATCCAATACAAAATTTTGTCTTTCCCAAGTCTTTCATCTCAAACTCTTTCTTTAAGCAACATATGGCTTTTGGAAGCTCTCCAGAAATTCCAATAATATTTATGTCATCAACATAGACAACAATTATAGAAAATTCACTTCCCGATCCTTTTATAAAAATACAAGGACAAATGGAGTCATTTTTATACCCCTCTCTCAGCAGATATTCACTGAGGCGATTATACCACATACGTCCAGACTGTTTTAGTCCATAGAGAGACTTATTCAACTTTATGGAGTAGTATTCTCGAGACTCTACATTTTCGGCAATGGGAAAATTAAATCCTTCGGGGAGTTTCATGTAAATGTCACTATCGAGTGAGCCATATAGGTATGCTGTAACAACATTCATCATGTGCATATTTAGCCCTTTATGTGCTATAAGGCTATTAAGTACCTAAAAGTAGTTGCATCAACAACCGGTGAATATGTCTCATCAAAATCAATACCGGGTCTTTGAGAAAATCCTTGAGCAACAAGCCTTGCTTTATATCTTACAATTTCACCATTTTCATTTCGTTTTCGCACAAACACCCATTTATATCCAACAGGTTTCACACCTTCAGGTGTTCGGACAACAGGTCCAAAAACTTTCGCTTATCAAGCGAGTTTAGTTCAGCCTCAATTGCATCTTTCCATTTTGGCCAATTTTCACTTTGTCGACAATCTTTAATAGATCTTGGTTCATGATCCTCATTATCATCCATCATATTTAGCGCTATATTATATGCAAAAACATCATCAACGTTGACATTATTTCGGTTCCATTGTATTCCACTAGTGACATAATTCATTGAGATATCTTTATTTTCATGAATTTCAGGTACCTGGTCAGTTTCTTCTAGAACTGAAATATCAATTATGTCTGAAGACTCTTTTAGAGTTTCTATACCCTCATTTGTGTCATCTATCTTTTTAGCTCATTTTCTTATTCGATGATTTATATCTTTGGAACCGACTGGCCTACCACGCTTTAGGCGCGGTTGAAACTCGTTTGCAACAATAGATTGTCCGACAGGGACATTCAATTTTATCGGAGCTTAACAACTGGTATATATGACTTAGTCACACCTTTTGGATTTGGTAATTGATTGACTAAACTTTGCAGATGAATTATCTTTTGAACTTCTAGTTCACATTGTTTAGTTCGAGGATCAAAATGAGATAATGATAATTCATTCCAACTGATCTCTTTTTCTAGCTGTTTATTCTCTCCCCCTAATGTTGGGAAATTCGATTCATCAAAATGACAATCGGCAAATCTTGCTGTAAATAAATCTCCTGTTTTTGGCTCAAGGTACTTAATAATAGATGGAGATTCATATCCAACATATATTCCCAATCTTCTTTGTGGACCCATCTTAGTGCGTTGAGGTGGGTAAATCGGTACATACACCGCACATCCAAAAATTCTTAGATGGGAAATATTTGGTTCTTGACCAAAAACCAATTTTAAGGGGGAAGAGTCATTATAACTTGTTGGCCTAATGCGAATTAATGATGCAGCATGCAAAATTGCATGTCCCCAAGCAGAAATTGGAAGTTTGCATCTCATGAGAAGTGGTCTTGCAATTAATTGCATACGCTTGATAAGTGATTCTGCAAGTCCATTTTGTGTATGAACATGTGCTACAGGATGTTCAATCTCAATCCCAATGGACATACAATACTCATTAAATGCTTGAGATGAAAACTCAGCAGCATTATCAAGTCGTATTTTCAAGTCTCGCAAACGCCTGGTTGCGAGTGGACAACAAACAAACATGTGACCACCTAGTTGACACGTCTATTAAAACCATAAAATATCTAAATGGTCCACATGGTGGGTGTATTGGCCCACAAATATCACCATGTATACGTTCTAAAAAATTTAGAGGTTCACTTTTAATTTTTAGTGGTGATGGTCGAATTATCAACTTCCCTTATGAACAAGAAGCACATGAGTACTTATTAGATTGAAGAATCTCCTGGCTCTTCAATTGATGACCACATGAATTTTCAATTATTTTTCGCATCATTATAGAACCGAGATGGCCTAACCGGTCATGCCAAACAACAAATTTATTGTGATTTGTAAACTTCTGGTTTACAATAACATGTGTTTAAATTGTACTAATATAAGTGTAGTACAAACCCGAAGAAAAGGCGGGTAGTTTTTCCAATACACATGTTTTATCCAACTTTCGCTTTGTGATACAAAGATATTCAATACCTCCTTCATTGCTTGTTTCAATATGGTATCCATTTAGACGGATATCCTTGAAACTTAATAAATTTCTACAAGACTTGGAGGAATATAATGCATTCTAAATATGTAACTTTGTTCCACCATATAACAATATATATTGCTCTTCCGGAGCCTTCAATTAATTTTGAAGTGCCAGATATTGTACTGACATTAGTTTCCCGCTTCACTAAAGAAGAGAAATAGTTTTTATCGTTGAAGATTTTGTGGGTAGTTGCACTATCCACAAGACATGTATCATCCTTATTGATAGTGTCAAAGCTCATTCTATAAAGAAAGACGAATAACAAAAAAATAGAAAATAAATAATAATAATAATAATAAAAATGAATTGCCTTTATAATAATGAAATAACAATAGAAATGTTATGGAAAAAAAAAATAGTCCGCATGCATAAAAGCTTAATTATTACATACGATGAAAATCAAAACACTTAAACAACTTTATTTTCACTAAAAAATATTAAAAAAAGCTACTTTTTGACACTTCCATCACCAATAAGGTGATCAATTCTTCCATCTGGTCAGCAAAGAAATCACCAATTTCTAAATGAGTGACATCCATATCACCATAATCAGGATAAACATTGTCAAGAACATCATCAAGAGCAAAATGAGTCTCAATCTTTTTCTCTTTCTTTTTGAGTGATAGCTGATAGAGATCAATCAAATGCTTAGTTGAACGACAGGTATGAGCCCAATGAGTTTTTCCTCCACAACGATAACATCTATTCTCAATATTGTTACTACTTTGTCCACCGTCTCCCTTTTCATTATTTCTCCGCTTCAGGGGAGAAAATGAATTCCTTAGAATTCCAATATGGTGGTGACCACGGCCACGACCACGATCATTACTACGACCATGACCACGACTATGACCACGACCACCATCATGTTGATTTTGTAAATCTACATTCACTTCTGGGAATGGAGCAGCACCGGTGGGACGAGCCTCATGGTTTTTCATTTAGAGTTGATTATTCTGTTCAACTACAAGGAGACAAGCAATCAACTCAGAATATTTTGTAAATCCTTTTTCTCTGTACTGCTGCTACAAAAGCACGTTAGAGGCATGGAAAGTAGAAAAAGTTTTTTTTAACATATCATTATTTGTTATAGTTTCCCCACACAACTCTAGTTGAGAAGTGATCTGAAACATTGCAGAATTATAATCAGTCACGGTTTTGAAATCTTGCAACCACAAGTGTATCCAATTGTAACGAGCTGTGGGAAGAATTACTGTTTTCTGATGCTCGTATCTTTCCTTTAATTTATTCCAAAGTTGAAGTGGATCTTTAACCGTAAGGTATTCATTTTGCAGGCCTTCATGAAGATGACGGCGAATGAATATCAAAGCTTTTGCTTTTTCTTGATTTGTTGCATTATTTTCTGCTTGAATAGCATGTCCATTACCTTCAGCAGCTAAATTAATTTCAGCATCTAGTGCCCAAGCCAAATAATTTTTTCCAGAGATATCTAGAGCCTCAAATTGGAGTTTCGAAAGATTCGACATACTTAGTGCTAGAATCAAATTGTAAAATTAAACAAGTCACAAACTCATAAAATAAATTTAATTTGATGAGAGAGGCCGGGTATGCGTAGGAGGTACGCGTGGGTCCTCGTGATGGAGGGAGGTAGCGCGCATTAGGGATGGTGGAGGTGAGGCTGGTGGAGGATGGTTCGAGGGGAATATCTCGAGACAGGTGGGGAATGGGTCTGATACTTTCTTCTGGACCGATCCTTGGGTGGACGGGACCCCTTTGTGTGAGCGGTTTAGGAGGTTGTTTGACTTGGCAGTGAACAAATCGGATTCTGTAGCCGACATGTTCCAGTTGGGGTGGGGGATAGGAGGAAATGCTTGGGTGTGGAGGCGACCTTTGTGGGCGTGGGAGGAGGAGTTGCTGGGGGAGTGTCAGACTTTACTTTTTACTATTTCATTGCAGGCTCACTCTTTAGATATATGGTTATTGCGGCCGGACGTGGATGATGGATATACTGTTCGTGGAGCGTACCAGCTCTTGACGGCTCAGAATGTGGTTCCATTAGATGAGGCGACAGACCTCATTTGGCATCCTCGGGTTCCTTTGAAGGTTTCTATTATCGCATGGCGTCTTATGCGGGATAGGTTACCTACCAAATTAAACCTGTCCTATCGAGGTATTTTACCAGTGGGGGAGAGCCATTGTGTTTCGGGTTGTGGTGCGGTGGAGTCGGCACATCGTGTGTTTCTCTCGTGTAGTACGTTTAGCTCTCTTTGGTCTCTTGTTAGCTCTTGGGTTGGTGCAGCTTCGGTGACAGCTCAGACACTATCAGATCACTTTATCCAGTTCTCGTCTTCAGCAGGTGATACTCGAGTGCGTCGTTCGTTTATGCAGCTCTTATGTCTTGTCTGCGTGTGGGTTGTGTGGACAGAGCGAAATCACAGGTTGTTCAGAGGCTCAGCAAATTCTTCACTTCATATGTTGGACAAGATCAAGACTTTTTCCTTTAGGTGGTTGACAGCGAAGAGTTGTACTTTAGCTTTAAACTACCGTAGTTGGTGGTTTAGTCCTATGCTTTGTTTGAGCCTGTATTAGCATTTTTGGTCTGTACGATGACTTACTTGTATCTTTACTTTTGTTTCCTTGATACACCTTGTGCTGAGTAGACTCCTTGTTTATAATATATATCTCATTTTGGCTTGTTCAAAAAAAAAAAATTTAATTTGATGAATTTATTATTTTGACTTGATACAAATTCATATAACTTTATTATTTCAAGAAGAAAAAAAACGATATATCAAAATAAATAAGTAATAATAAATTAAAAAAATAAAAAAAACGTCAAGCAAAAAAATAATAGTTAAGTGACATGATAATTTTTTTTTTAAATAAAAAATTTAAAATTAATATGTTATCTGATTAGATAAGTCTAAATAACATATGGTTTAGTTATAGGATGCCATCAAATTAGGTAACTTAGTTTGATATAAAATAGCACATGTGTTTAATGAACAAGTCAGAGAATATGTTAGTTTCAAAATACCATAATATAAGTGATATTTAGTTGGTATTTGAAAAAAAAAAATTCACGTGTCCCTTTTTTTTGTTTTGAAAAATGCCTTAATATTAGGTGAGTTAGTTTATACCCCTTTGTTTCAAAGTTACCTTTTATCTCTTATATTATAAGCTTGTTCCGTTTTGCTATTCTTAACCCTAATTTTTTTCCCGCTCTTTTTTCCTCTCATTTTACCCTAAAATATTAAAATAAAATGTTTAAAAAAGGCCTTACCGAGAATCGAACCTGCAACATTTAAGATCTATTTTGTGTTTTATGCCACTACACTACATCAATCAAGTTGTTATTATTTTGCAATCAACATCTAATAAATATGGAATATCTCACCATGTTAAATATTTATTTATAAATTATTATTATTATTAGCTTTCTACTAATATTATTATATATATTATATTATTATTATTATTATTATTATTATTATTATGTTATTATTTTGCATTCAACATCTAATAAATATGGAATCTCTCACCATGTTAAATATTTATTTATTATTATTATTATCATTATTATTAGCTTTCTACAAATATTATTATATTAACTTTCTACTATTATTATTATATATTATATTATATATTATTATTATTATCTATTATTATTATATATTATAATATATATTATTATTATTATTATATATTATTATTATATAATACTTGAATACGGGTAATATGTCTAATGTCTACGGAAAAAAAAAACTTTAAATATATCCCATATATTATTATTAATATATATATAACATAACAAACTCTCAAAAATTTACGATCACTTATTTGATATACATACGCAACATAACCAACTCTTTTGAAATATATCCCATATTATTATATTATATATACAACATAACAAACTTTCAAAAATTTATGATCACTTATTTGATATACATACACCACATAACCAACTCTTTTGAAATATATCCCATATTATTATATTATGTATACACCATAACAAACTCTCAAAAATTTATGATCACTTATTTGATATACATACACGTTGATGATTCACGTTGATTTTTTTAGAAGTCAAACAATGTTTGTTTGAGAGAAAGTTCAGTTTTTTGTCTTTGAAAGTGTCTATGTTTGTTTGAAAGTTTTTTTATATTTGTATTTTTATATATGTCAATGCTGGTTATTAACGGTATATTTCACAAGTTTGCAATTGTCGTTGTTTGCAGTCTAATCGGCTCCTTTGTTGTTTCCTCACAAATTTCATCTATTATCTCCTTCATCCCTCAAACTCACATCTATTATTTTGGTTCTGTGGACAGGTTCTCCTTCACTGCTACAATAAAAATGGTTAATCTTAATCCTTTTACTAATCTTTCTCTAAATTTATTGAGAGGTTTGAAAATATTTTTATAAGTGTTAGTTGTTTATCTTTATAATTACATTTTTATATTTTTCCTTACTTTTTTTTATTCATACAATAATAGGTCCTTTAAATCATAATCCTGCAACGGGTCGAGAGAAGTTGATCGATGCTTTTTAGCTGCTGATGTTACTTCTGGCATGTTGGTATCATTTGTATATTGATATTTTTTGTATACTGATGTTTAATTTTATTTGTTTTTTTTGTAAAAAGTTCCAATTTTTTTTGTATACAGAAGTTGATCAATGTTTTTCATGACAGAACCATACTTCATTCCTAATACTTAAACTTTATGCTTAATGTTGTTCTTTTGAGTTGGGAACCTTATCAATTTTTTTTTTTTTTTAGTTTTTGTATTTTAATTTTTCAATTAATCTGATTATTATAATGAAATATGATTTTGAAGAAATGCAAAAGTTTCTAGCCATTTGAAATCCATTGTCTCTTATGTTGACTTGAATATATTTATTGTTTTTATGCTTTCTTATATTTAGGATAACAAATTTCAAATAAATTAATATATTCGATCAACAAATTAAACATATTGGTTATCAATTCTGATATTTTACTTTTATTCAACAAAATTGTGTCCAACTAAAAATATAAAATCTTGCCTTGGCAAAAAAAAAAAAAAATTGCCTTACAAATACAAATAGAACCCATTGTTATGGCTTATATGATAATTATGCAACATTTTTTGTTTTTTATTTTTCGATTTACTTTTTGTTTTTAAATATATCCTACTTTATCAACAACAAATATTCTGTCTCGCAAAAATAAATCATAACAAATAAAATATAAAAGTTGCCTTAAATATATCCCCTTTTTTCGATTGTTATTTTATTTTATAATCTTAGACTATTTTATGTGATTTCTATATGTGATTTTTTTATAATCTTAGACTAATTTAAATCGTATAACTGACACTCCACAAAACCCGTGCAACGCACGGGTTGGAGTCTAGTTATTACTATTATATCAAACTAATAACAAAAATTTGTAATTCATGATATTAGGCTCTCTATGAAAATTTTCTCAGCAATGAAATTTTACAACATTAGTTTTTCAGGAACTATATAATAAATCACTATCATAGAGGAGAAAAAGAATTTATTTTATTAGTTCTTCAGGAACTATGTAATATAAAATCATTTCTATGTGCAATCCATTATGGACGCATGATTAATGAAATTCTTCTGGAATTCATAATAAATGGTGATATTTGTTAAGTTCTTCGGGAACTAGATTGGTGATATTGTTAAGTTCTTCAAGAACTTGATTGGTGAATTCTTCTGGAATTCATGATGGAAAAATTTGAATTTACTAAGTTCTTCAGGAACTAAGTTAGTTGAATTCTTCAGGAATTCATAGTTTAGTTTTCTAAGTTCTTTAGGAATTAAGATCATTTAATTCTTCGGGAATTCATAAAATAATTTTTCAAGTTCTTCAGGACTATATAATAAATAAAATCTTTTGCAATCCTTCATGGATGCTTAAATATATTTCTATTATAATATTTATAAAGTAAATAAATTACAAAATTAAGAATAAAATTAAAACTGTATAATTTCAAAGGAAGTTTAGAATACATACCTTTGAAATGATTATTTGGTAGAGTCGTGTTGATAACGTGTTATAATCTCGCAGATCTCTTCACAAAGTCACTTCCGAGCAGAATTTTCGAGAAACTAGTACAAAAGATTGGTCTTCGTCGTCTCAGAAATAATTGTCTATTTGAGGGGGAGAAATAAATATATTGTAAAAGGATTATACTCTTTTTCCTTCGGTAAAATTTTTTCGCACTAGGTTTTAATGAGACATATCCTCTGTTAGGTTTTTGAAATTGGCAGTATTTTACAAAAACAACATTAAGTCAGATGTAGTGGTAGATGTGTCTACATTTGGAACAACATTCAGATGTACGAATTAACGAAGAGTTTGTTACAAAGCTATCTGCGCGCGCTTTCCTTCAAGCCTATCCGTTTATCATATGTGAGCGTGTTGCTTGCTCCTCAAGACTAGGAACTCGCTTATTCCTTGTAATTATCCGATAGTGTATCAAACCTAAAATATATTCCTATATTTTAGGATTTTGTTGGATTTGCTTTGATCACAAGCTGGTATCGGATATGTTGCGTTTTTATAATAATCTGAAGACCAAAAATCAAGGAACGACTTTCATATTTCACGAGCTATATATATTGAAGAACTTAGACGTTTGAATGTTACGAAAACTCTTGTGAAGAAATATATATTTGGGTCTAGGGTTTTCAGGTGTATCGTGTGTATTTTTGTGCGCCTATCTTGTATCTCTTAGATACTTGCTTAGGACTGTGGTTTTGAGTTGTAAGGGTTTAAGTCTACTCCTAAGCTTTTAAGCACGGAGATAGGTTATTGTTTTGAAGTGTGACTTCGTTGATTTCAAGGTTAGATCAATCACACTGGCTGTGTGGTTAAGAGGAGGAGAGATAGGTGTCTCTAATCTAGGTGGTCCTAGGTTGAAGAAAGCACGGGTAGAAACTAGGTGACGAAGTGTAAACGGGTCGTTTGCTGGAGACTTCTAACTAGTTTTATCATAGTGAATTCACTCCTGGATTGGTATCCCCCAGAGTAGGTCGTGTTATACGCCGAACTGGGTTAACAAACTCCTGCGTTCTTTTAATTTCCAGTTACTTATTATATTGCATATTATTTACTTCGTTGTACACATTGTAGTTGCAAAGGTAGGCACATCCGGTACCCCATTGCTACGCCAGAATTTCAATTGGCATTAGAGCAGGCACCCTGTTCTGCTACTAGGGTGAGCTTCAGGGAACGATTCTGGTTGCTATGGAAAAGGAAGGAGGAGCTGTGAGTAGGCCACCTTTGTTGGATGGTACGAATTATGACTACTGGAAATCACGCATGGAAGCCTTCTTAAGGTCTGTGGACAGTAGGACATGGAAGTCTGTGGTTACTGGCTGGGAACATCCTACAGTTATAGATAAAGATAATGTTGTCTCTTTGAAACCTGAGGGAGAGTGGTCAAAGACTGAAGATGAACTTGCTCTTGGAAATCATAAAGCATTGAACGCATTATACAATGGTGTTGATAAGAATATGTTTAGACTGATAAAGAGATGCACTCAGGCTAAAGAAGCTTGGGAGATCTTGAGAACTACTCAGGAAGGGACAGCAAAAGTCAAGAACTCCAGACTTCAGATGCTGACTACGAAATTTGAGAACCTCAAAATGAAAGAAGATGAGACGGTACATGATTTCTATATGACTGTTTTAGATTTTGCTAACACCTTTGATTCTCTAGGTGAAAAACTTTCTGAAGAAAAGATGGTGAGAAAGATGCTGAGGTCTCTACCTAAGAGGTTTGACATGAAGGTCACATGTATAGAAGAGTTTAGGGACTTATCTGAAATAAGGCTGGATGATCTGGTTGGGTCCCTACAAACCTATGAACTTTCTGCTAATGAACGATCTGGAAGCAAAAACAAAAACATAGCCTTTGTCTCAAATGCTGATACTGATGATGCACTAGATGAGGCAGATACTGATGAAAGCTTATCTGAAGCTATGGCTCTCCTAGGAAGACAATTCAATAAAGTACTAAGAAGAATGGACAGGAGAGGTAAACAGAATGTAAAGCAGAATGTGTCCCCCATGTCACTTGACATCAACAAGAATCCTAGTTTTCAAAAGAAACCTAAAGCTGAAGAAAAAGTGAGTCAAGTGAGAGGAGTGCAGTGTCATGAATGCAGTGGATATGGACACATCAGGTATGAATGCCCTAATTACTTGAAGAAGCAACAAAAGGGAATGACTGCGACATGGTCTGAGGATGAAGACTCAGAGGATGACACATCTGGTGAAACTGCAAAGCACATTACTGCCTTAACTGGACTGTGCAGCTCTGACACTGAATCAAATCATGGGGATGTATCTTATGAAGAATTGGCTGAATCCTATAGAGCTCTGTGCAAGAGAAGTGAAGAAGTTTGTAGAAGCCAAGAAAATCAAAAAAGGCTTATCTTGGAACTACAGTCTGAAAAGAACAAGCACCTGGCTCAGATTTCTGAACTGAATAATGAGGTAACACAACTGAACTCCACACTTGAAAAACTTAAAAAGGAAACTTCTATGAACAATGGCACTGTCGTTCTAGAAAGACTAATTAAATCGCAGGAAGAAGGAAACTGGGTAAAAGGTATTGGGTATGAATATGAGGATCTAAACAAGCCCAAGGAGTATGATCCCGAGCTGAAGTTTTTGCCTTCTGGTAGAAACAAAAGATCTCCAATGCTGAAACCAAGGCTGCCCCATGTTCAACCCCATCTGGGATTTAGAAATATGAGACCACAACCCTGGTTTTGTCATTATTGTGGAAGAAGAGGACATATAAGACCTTTTTGTTATAGACTATATGGGTTCCCAAAGAGAAGCCAGAAGGTAGTACCAGAGAAGGTAGAGATTAACCAAGCAAAAGAATGGAAGCCTAAAGGTAATGTTGCTGGCCTAATTGCTCATACATCTCTTCGAGCTACCTCTAGAGAAGACTGGTACTTTGACAGTGGCTGCTCCAGACATATGACTGGAATAGAGAAGTTTCTGGTGGATCTTAAGTCTTACTCCACTAGTTTTGTTACATTTGGTGATGGTGCTAAAGGTGAGATTAAAGGTATTGGAAGACTAGCTAATGTTGGTCAACCTGATCTTGATGATGTTCTTCTTGTGAAAGGGTTAACAGCTAATCTAATCAGCATAAGCCAACTCTGTGACCAAGGAATGAAGGTTAACTTTACCAAAGGTGAATGTCTAGTAACAAATAAAGAAGGTAAAGTGACTATGAAAGGAACAAGGTCAAAGGATAACTGTTATTTGTGGGTAGCTCCAGATGAAACTAACTTATCATCTTGTCTGATAACTAAAGAAGATGAGGTTAATGTATGGCACAGGAAACTTGGCCATCTCAATCTTAAGAGCATGAAGAAGATTATCACTGAAGAAGCTGTCAGAGGAATGCCCAAATTAAAGATAGAAGAAGGGAAGATATGTGGTGAGTGTCAGGTTGGAAAGCAAATTAAGATGTCGCACCCTTCAGTGCCCCATTTAACCACATCCAGAGTTCTTGAACTACTGCACATGGACTTGATGGGTCCTATGCAAGTGGAAAGTCTAGGAGGGAAGAAATATGCCTTTGTGGTAGTTGACGATTACTCAAGATATACCTGGATTAGCTTTCTTAGAGAAAAATCAGATACCTTCCTTGTGTTCAAAGACTTGTGTGTTCAACTACAAAGAGAAAAGGATGAAGGTATTATTAGAATCAGAAGTGATCACGGGAGGGAGTTCGAAAATTCCAGTTTTGCTGACTTCTGTGCTTCAGAAGGTATTGGACATGAGTTCTCATCCCCCATTACACCTCAACAGAATGGTGTTGTGGAAAGGAAAAACAGGACCTTGCAGGAATGTGCCAGAGTAATGTTGCATGCTAAGAAACTACCTTATCATTTTTGGGCTGAAGCCATGAGTACTGCTTGTTATATCCACAACAGAGTCACATTGAGAACTGGAACGTCAAATACCTTATATGAACTCTGGAAAGGAAGGAAGCCTACTGTAAAATATTTTCATATCTTTGGAAGTAAATGTTACATTCTTGCAGATAGAGAACCTAGAAGAAAATTGGACCCTAAAAGTGAAGAAGGAATTTTTCTAGGATATTCTACAAACAGTAGAGCCTTTAGAGTGTTTAACTCCAGAACTAGCACTGTGATGGAATCTATTAATGTCGTAATTGAAGACATCTATTCTGTCAGTGAAACTGATGCTGATCCTTATGCTGACTCTACTCCTGCCCCATCGGATGTTCTGGAAGAAGAAGTTTACATAGATAAGGTTGAAAAATCAGGAAGAGAGACTGATTTATACAATGCCCCAGTGAACAAAGGTCCTTCTGTTAGAGTCCAAAAGAATCATCCCACTGATTTGATAATTGGTAATCCTGATCAAGGAATTACTACTAGAAGATCACAGGATGTTGTGTCAAATGCATGCTTTGTGTCGAAGATTGAGCCAAAGAATGTTAAAGAAGCTTTGACTGATGAATTTTGGATTGAAGCTATGCAAGAAGAATTAAATCAATTCAAGAGATGCGAGGTATGGGATCTAGTACCAAGACCTACAGACACTAATATCATTGGTACCAAATGGGTGTATAAGAATAAATCTGATTCACAAGGAGTGGTTACAAGAAATAAAGCCAGGCTAGTGGCTCAGGGTTATACTCAGATAGAAGGAGTTGACTTTGAAGAGACATTTGCACCAGTAGCTCGCTTAGAATCTATAAGATTACTCCTCGGGGTGGCATGCTTCTTAAAATTCAAGCTCTACCAAATGGATGTGAAAAGCGCCTTTCTAAATGGATACTTGAATGAAGATGTATATGTTGAACAGCCAAAAGGATTTGTTGATCCAAATCACCCTGATCATGTGTACAAGTTAAAAAAGGCATTATACGGTCTCAAGCAAGCGCCTAGAGCTTGGTATGAGAGACTTACAGAATACCTAATAAAGCAAGGCTACAGAAAGGGAGGCAATGACAAAACCTTGTTTGTTAAGGCAGAAGAAAAGGAGCTGTTGATCGCTCAGATCTATGTAGATGACATCGTGTTTGGAGGAATGTCTGACAGAATGGTGCAACATTTCGTACAACAAATGCAATCTGAGTTTGAAATGAGTATGGTTGGTGAGTTGACATTCTTTCTTGGGCTACAAGTGAAACAGATGGAAGACACTATTTTCATCTCTCAAAGCAAGTATGCTAAGAACATTGTGAAGAAGTTTGGTATGGAAAGTGCAAGTCACAAGAGAACTCCTGCTCCTACGCATTTAAAACTATCTAAAGATGAGAAGGGAGTAAAGGTTGACCAAAGTCTTTATAGGAGCATGATTGGAAGCCTGCTATATCTCACTGCAAGTAGACCAGATATCACATTGGCAGTTGGAGTATGTGCAAGATACCAGGCTGAACCTAAGGTAAGTCACCTCACTCAAGTCAAAAGAATTTTAAAATATGTGAGTGGGACTAGTGATTACGGAATGTTATATACACATAGTGATAATGCAATGTTAATTGGCTATTGTGATGCTGACTGGGCTGGGAGTGCAGATGACAGAAAAAGTACATCTGGTGGATGTTTCTTCTTAGGAAACAACTTAATATCCTGGTTTAGTAAGAAACAGAACTGCGTCTCACTATCTACAGCTGAAGCTGAGTATATTGCAGCCGGTAGTAGTTGTTCTCAGTTAGTTTGGATGAAACAAATGCTCAGTGAATATAATATTCATCAGGAAACTATGAAATTATACTGTGACAATATGAGTGCTATTAATATCTCCAAGAATCCAATCCAGCACAGCAGAACCAAGCATATTGATATCAGACACCATTTCATCAGAGAACTAGTTGAAGAAAAAATAGTGATGTTAGAACATGTTATCACAGGTGAACAATTGGCTGATATTTTTACAAAGGCGCTAGATCATAATCAATTTGAAAAACTTAGGGGCAAGTTGGGAATTTGTCTGTTTGAAAATTTGTAGCAATCAGTCTACTGTGAGCGTGCAAAGAAATTAAACTCTTCATATTTTGTGCACGCTGATCAAGAAAAGGGAAGATTGAAGACTCCACTATCTTTTCACATTCCACACATTAAACCATTCCACTTCCGTTGTTGTGCTATTACTCAGTATCTTCCCTCATTATACAGATACACTGTTTTTGCGTTGTTACATTTTCTACTCTCTCTCCAAAATTCTCACAATCCAATTTCAATCATGTCTGCCAATTCAGAAATTTCTCCAGATGAACGTGAATCTGATCGTTCTATGACTCCAGAAACGATTGCATGTAACGAGTCTGCTCTGATTCATCAACAACGAACAGATGAAGCAAGCACAATGAAGAAGATAAAATCCTCTAAACGAAGCAAGTCCTCTGCTTCTTCTAGTCAACCTAAGTCCAAGAAACACAAAAAGAAGAAGTCTTCGCATTCGTCTGGGTTGATTAAAGAGAAGAAAAGCAAGAAGAAGAAATCAGGAAAGAAACATGAGACAAATCGTTCTTTTTCGATGACTGATTTGTACCTCACACCAAATCCATTCAATCCCGATGATCCCGCAAATGTTGATAAGTCTGGTGAGTCTCCATCTGTTGCTGATGTTAATGCTAGTTCTAATTTGAATGAAGAAAGGGTGAAGAATCCCCAATCTACTGTTGTCTCTGTTTCCGAAAACCCTAACTCGGATAAGGAAGCAAAATCACCACCTGTGAGTGATCGTGTGGAAAAAGGTACTGTAGCTGCTGACGTGAGTCAAGAAAAAGTACTCTTGGAAACTGCTGTTGAAGAATTGGAAAAATCCCCATCAAGGGATAATGTGGCTGAAGATGTTGGAACCTTGGCAGGCCCATCTGGTGTGTTACTAAACAACACCACTGTTACTGTTGATGAAGGATCCTGGACAGATGATGATCATGATGTTGATGAAGATCCTACTACTCCTGTTGAAAAAGATGGATCGGGTGATGGAGTTGAAGAAATTCAAGATGTTGATGTTGAAGAAGACTTGATTATCACCAATGAGAAGATTGTGCATTCTACCCCTAATCAAGGGGTTGCTGGCAGAACTAGACTGAGATCTGGTCGTACACCTGTTCTTCTTGATCCTCCAAGGACCAGAAGCAAAGGTTCTCGTCCTACTGACAAGAAAAAGCTGACTCAGAAAAGGAAGGAGATTAGTGCTAGTGAATCTGACTATGAGGTGGAAGAGATTGCTGCCCCATCTGTTGGCACATCCAGAAAGAAGGCAAGGAGAGGAAGAATTCAGGATTCTGATCTAGATGCTCCCCTTGACAACATTTCATTCCACAACATCAGAAATGTCTCTCAGTGGAACTATGTGTATAATAGAAGGTTGGCCTTAGAACGGAGTTTAAACAAGGACATGCTGGATTGTGCTGAACTGATGGATCTCATCAGGTTTGCTGGGTTGGAAAAGACTGTGTGTGATCTTGGTAAGTGCTATGAGCTTTTGGTCAAGGAGTTTTTGGTCAACATAGGACTAGATTGTGATGATCCCTTCAGTGCCGAATATCAAAAGGTGTTTGTTCGAGGTCTGTGTATTGATTTTTCCCCCTCCATCATCAACCAATTTCTGGGAAGAACTGATGATGTTGTGCCTGATTTAGAGGTGACTGAGAATGAAGTCTGTAGAACCATCACAGGGAATAGAGTTTTACAGTGGCCTAGAAAGGTAAAGCTTTCTACCACCAATCTTACTGTCAAGTATGCATTACTGAATAAGATTGCGTCTGCTAATTGGGTCCCTACTTCTCATAACTATTCTGTTGCTACTGGATTAGGTAAGATCATTTATGTTGTGGGCACTAAAACCCCTTTTAACTTTGGTTCATATATTTTTGAGCAAACATTGCTGCATGCAAAGTCTACTGCTACTAGGTTACCAATTGCTTTTCCTACTGTTCTCTGTGGAATTATGATTGATCAACATCCAAATATCCTTAGGAGCTCTGATATCCTCTGTAAAAGAGAGGCCCCTTTGACATTTGATTGTAGGCTGCTTGAAGGTCCCCATGAGGTGGACATTGCTGTCCCATCTGTCACCCCCTCTGGTGTGCCCATGTCAAGAAAGCAAATGATTGCTGATTTGCAGGACGTCAGTAAAGTCCTGGGTGATAAAAAGCTGAAGGTGGACAAGGTTATTGAGGCCTTGATGCTAGAAGAAAAGAGCACTGCTGCTCATACCTCACAAGCCACCATGGTGGATGCTGTTGTACAAGACTCTGACGAAAGTCTTGGTTTCTGATTGTGATACTCCTGCTGTGTTACTAGCTGATGCTCTGTTCAGAAGTTTTTTTTCTTTTGCTTTATGGGCTATGCCCTGGATTTCTGATGCACCTCTGTGTGCTTTTGCCCTGTAATTCTGCACTCTACTACTCTGATGATTTTCTCCTGCTTATCTTTGCCAAATTTCATGACTAAAAAGGGGGAGTAAGTTTTGATAATTTTGTTGTGTGTTTATGCATGCGGTAGAAATGATAGTTAACTTGGCTGAAGTTACATCTGTGTGTGTGAGTTATATATGCATACAGTAAGGGGGAGAAAAAGTTAGTATGTATGATTTGAGGGGGAGTATATGAGATGTTGCTGGTGATGTTGCCTCACCCTGGATACCATCCAGAGAGTCTGAATGGAGAATTTATTTTTCTCTATTTGACTGATGTTTATGTTAGTCTTATGTTGTGATAAATATGTGTTGTTGAAGACTTTGACACGAGAGTTTTTTTTTTTAATCCACATTGAAGAAGTGTTTATATCTTGATGCTGTTGTGTCGTGAATAAACTTTTTCCGCTGTGCCAAAATCTGATGCTTGTTATAGAGTTTAATTCACTTGAAGCGTAGAAAGTTTTTTTTTGGTGCTCTATCCACATCTTGTGAAAATCTGCCTAATATTGTTTTTAGTCAAAATTTGCCAAAGGGGGAGTTTGTTAGGTTTTTGAAATTGGCAGTATTTTACAAAAACAACATTAAGTCAGATGTAGTGGTAGATGTGTCTACATTTGGAACAACATTCAGATGTACGAATTAACGAAGAGTTTGTTACAAAGCTATCTGCGCGCGCTTTCCTTCAAGCCTATCCGTTTATCATATGTGAGCGTGTTGCTTGCTCCTCAAGACTAGGAACTCGCTTATTCCTTGTAATTATCCGATAGTGTATCAAACCTAAAATATATTCCTATATTTTAGGATTTTGTTGGATTTGCTTTGATCACAAGCTGGTATCGGATATGTTGCGTTTTTATAATAATCTGAAGACCAAAAATCAAGGAACGACTTTCATATTTCACGAGCTATATATATTGAAGAACTTAGACGTTTGAATGTTACGAAAACTCTTGTGAAGAAATATATATTTGGGTCTAGGGTTTTCAGGTGTATCGTGTGTATTTTTGTGCGCCTATCTTGTATCTCTTAGATACTTGCTTAGGACTGTGGTCTTGAGTTGTAAGGGTTTAAGTCTACTCCTAAGCTTTTAAGCACGGAGATAGGTTATTGTTTTGAAGTGTGACTTCGTTGATTTCAAGGTTAGATCAATCACACTGGCTGTGTGGTTAAGAGGAGGAGAGATAGGTGTCTCTAATCTAGGTGGTCCTAGGTTGAAGAAAGCACGGGTAGAAACTAGGTGACGAAGTGTAAACGGGTCGTTTGCTGGAGACTTCTAACTAGTTTTATCATAGTGAATTCACTCCTGGATTGGTATCCCCCAGAGTAGGTCGTGTTATACGCCGAACTGGGTTAACAAACTCCTGCGTTCTTTTAATTTCCAGTTACTTATTATATTGCATATTATTTACTTCGTTGTACACATTGTAGTTGCAAAGGTAGGCACATCCGGTACCCCATTGCTACGCCAGAATTTCATCCTCGATGGACATCCAAGGGGGAGTATTATGAATATTAGTAGATGTCCATATTGGTTCTAAGTCCATATCATTAGGCCCATTACATTTGCCTATAAATTGAACCTATGACTTATGTAAAATCTTCTTCTTGGTCAATAATATTGATTCTACTCTTTTCTTTTCTCTTCTTCTCTCCTTTATACTTATACTCTTATTTACATTTTATAACACATTTGAATTTATTAGAATTTTAAATCCTGTAAAAATTTTAATTACTTCATCCAAACACACTTGAAATTAAAAGAAAATTGTAACATGTAATCTGAATCCAAATATTGCCATGTCTAGCTCAAGTATATTATAAGCTAACAATATTACTTTTTTACTTTTTTTTTTTGTCACGGTATAGTGTCTGTTTGGCAAGTCTAATAAGCTACCTTATAGTTTATTGAACTAGCATAATTATAAGCTTATTTGATAAAAATGAGAGTGTTTGGTAATAAGTTTTTCTAATTAGCTTATAGCGTTTTTTGAGATGCTATTACAAGTACCGTTTGAGCTTATAGCTTTTTACCTTTTATTCAATTATTATTTTCATTCTATTATTTCTTTATTTTTTTTTTAAAATATACGTAATAACTACCCACTAAGCATGCACTTTTATGTCTTTTTGTACTTAAAATAGCTAAATTAACCAAACCTTTAATTTTATTCTATTAACTTTTCGACTATAAACTATCAATCATCAACTATCAATTATAAACAGCTTAATTTTACCGATCAGAGCTAGAGCCATCAACTTAAAATTAGCACCAACTCAACTTAAAATTTTAAAAACTGATATAAATATCTATTGTTAATACATGCACAATTATGCATACAGGTATAAAAAGAAACTGCTAAGGTACTAAAATAATATTTGGCAACACTTCACTTTATTTACAAAACTTGTAAGTTTAGAACAAGACTTTCAATAAAAATAAAAAATAAAAACGGTATAGAACATAATGCGGTGGTCTAGGTGTTGGGTCAAGAGCGGAACTCGGATCTTGATCCACATTAAAACATGAGCAACCACATAAGTGAGTTAGACACTACATGTTAACTCATAATTTTACAATATTAACTTTATAGGTATTTTCATTTATATTAAATAATTGCTCTTCAGTTTAATGTAAATGATCTGTTGAACTGTCCTCTCATAACCAACAAATAAAGTGCCATGAACTCCGCTCTTAAGGCGGAGGATGATCGGGGTTCAAACTAGAACTCGGTGCACGGTTGCGTATTGGAGAAGGAGGTGGACTTGCTGAGTTTCCCAATTTCCTCATCTTCATATCTACAAATTCAAATCAAAACAATTTAAAACAATATCTCAAGACAAGATTAAACAGCTTTATTTAAATATTACATTTTCTTCTAAGTTTGATTTTATAAGAAAGTACGCAAGGTTAGGAAAGTCTGGTAAAAAATTATTTCCACCATTAAATCCGGGTTCTTCCGAATGATCCGTTCTATGGAAGCTTATTAACCACTTGAGTTCGATATCTTGATTAGTACACATTGCACTTTGAACAGTTGGGAAATCAATAATCATTAATGTTACTTTTTTTTTTTTTTTGACAGAAACGTTATAAAAATTAATTTCACATTTTCCATCTATTTTTATAAAAGAAATTTCTTTCTCAACACTATTATATACTGCAAACATGTTTTTGTACATTATTAGAATTCAGTTTCAATGTGACAAACCTGCACTAACCGGAGCCAACAGCATGAACAAAGTAAAGGTAGTAATTATCAACAAAATGAGAAAACGCAAAGAAATTGAATTTGATGACTTGAAATAAGCCATCTCACAATATTGAAATTAAAGTTATACAAATCTAGCTAAGACAATTTATAGTGTCAAGGGTATAGTATATGAACTGACTTGGTATAAACAAAGAAAACTTCAATAAAATTTCATATAGAAAATGACACCAAATTACTAGCATTAATTAATAATCTATTATATAAACTGACTTGGTACAAACAAAGAAAACTTCAATCCTAAGATTTTAAATTTCTCTGTTGCAAGAATTCTCGTGACTGAAGAAGTACGTTTTTTTTTTTGACAAAGACTGAAGAAGTAAGTTAATGGTAAGAAATATGAAATGACAAAATTAAACCGCGTGGTAATACGTATACCATAGACTAAAAAAAATTGACTACAAATTAAAATACGGTATTTGTATAAAAAATAATATATAGTTAAATGGTCGAGAAGTTATCCCATAAATTTGCTCAGTTTGTAGGAACATTGCAATATATAGAATTCGAAATTCGAACTTGAAATTATGCACTTTTTTTTTTGTGACTATAACAATCTTAACTCATTTCATTTATCAAAATAACTTCAATACAGGATAGTATATATGTAATCAAAATATTGGCGACTAGCAAAAGACAATGCCGCTCTAACTAGCGAATGAGCCACATTGTTGGCTTGTCTCCTAATAAAACTTATCCTAAAGTTTGATAAAACAAATAATGAAGCTTTACATGCATATAATAGAGTGCCAAACTCAGTACGAAAATTAAGTTTACTGATGCCATCAACTACTAGCTTGCAATCTAGTTCTATGATAACACTAGAATAGCCTAAGTTTCTTAACTAGACAATAGCCGCTTTTAGTCCCCATGCTTCTGCTTCATGTGGAAGTGGATTACCATAGCTCCACAATGTTGGGCACGAATGAAATTACCTCTCTCGTCTCTTAAACACTTGCCCGCACCATAACAATTTTGTTCCTTGAAAATCGCCGCATCAACATTGCATTTGTACATGCCTTGTCCGGGAGGTCTCCACACCGCGTGAGCTGCTGCTGTTGGTGTACGGTCATCACTTGTAGAAGGGAGTGTTGCTGTTGTTACACATTTTTGTTGAAGTCGTTGTCTTGTCAGTAAACACACCCTCGCCGCTCTCCATAGGAACATCTTCATTCTTTGTGGAATTTTTAATCCCCACATATTTTGCCAATTCCCTTCCAGCCTCACCTCATTAATATCCACCAAAATCTCCATAGTATAATAATAGGCGGATTTTACACTATATTCACCGTTTCTTGAAAATTTCCAACAAGGAGTATCTTCTTGCATATCCCCAAACAAAAGTATATTTGAAATGCAGTGAGCATCCCTTTTGTTGAAATATTCAGAGATTATGTTTCTTTTTCATTCACTACCCCCTACCTCCATAAGATCACAAACATGCATATTCTCCCTTCCCGCTATCATTGGGGTCGTGATAAAAGAGTTGTCATAATTTCTTAGTCAAGCATCTTGTCATACTCTAATCTTTTTCGCATCTCCTAGTCGCCATCTTAGGCCTCCCTTGACAATTACCTGCGAAGTGTGGATACTACGCCATATAAAACTTGGATTATTTATGGCCCAAATTGGCCTAAAAAAAACTCCCTCTAGGATAATATCTAGCTTTGAAAATCCTTGCCACTATAGTATCATGGTTGGTTGTTAATCTCCAACCTTGCTTCCCTAGCATAGCCAAGTTAAATCCATATAGATGTCGAAATCTCATACCTCCATGTTCTTTTCACATTGTTAACTTTTCCCAATTCAGCCAGTTAATGCCTCTTCTATTGCTTCGATTCGAGCCCCACCAAAATGAGTTTAGTATACGTTGAATCTCTTCTCCTAAGGTTGAGGGAAGAAGAAAAAAACTCATGCAATAAGTTGGTATTGATTGAGCCACTGACTTAATTAAGACCTCTCTTCCTGCTTTTGACAAATGCTTTCCTGACCAATTTTGAATGCGTTTCCAAATTTTGTCCTTGATATAATTAAATATAGCCTTCTTTTTTCTACCAACCAAAGATGGTAGACCAAGATATTTTCGGGATCCCATGCTTTCCGTCACCTGAAAAATACTTTGCATCTTTTCTTTCATTTCACCTGAAGTATTCTTGCTGAAGAAGATCTCTGACTTTTGCATGTTGATTGCTTGACCCGATGCTTAATTCCTCATATTTTTTTAAGGCATCCTTCAATGCTATGGTTTCTCTCTCTTTAGCCCTGCAAAATAAAAAACAATCTTCTGCAAATAATAGATGTGTTATTAGTGGTGCTCCCCGATACACTTTTGCCCCGTGGATTTCACCACGGGATTCAAGTCTTTTTAATAAAATTAAGAGACCTTCTGCACATATGATGAAAAGGTAAGGAGATAAAGGATCCCCTTGTCGGAGGCCTCTACTTGGTGATTGTAAACCAAGATCCTCTCCATTAATTTGCACATGATACTGCACACTCTCCATACACATCCCCATCCAATTTACCCATTTCTCATGATAACCCATTTTCTGCAGCATACTCTTCACATAGCTGCAATTGACTCTATCATATGTCTTACTTATATCAATCTTTAAAGGAACCTCTCCTACTCTTTCCCTTGTCTTACATTTATGATGCAAAATTTCGGATGCTACCATCACATTATCAATTATGGATTTATTTTCAACGAAAGCTGATTGTTCCCGAGAAATGCATTTTGGTAATAAAGCTTTCATTCTAATAGCCAGCACTTTTGAGACAATTTTATAAAGCACATTGCATAAGGAGATTGGCCTAAAATCCTTCATAGTATCCGGATTATCCTTCTTAGGAATAAGGAAAATGTTTGTTTCCACTACTTGTAATGGAAAGCACCTTGCTCCAGCCACATCACACCTGTTTTAAAAATATCTTCTCCACTAATATCCCAAAATCTTTTGTAAAACGCTGGATTTAAGCCATCAGGACACTACAAGAAAAGCCTCAAATTCAAACAAATTTTAAAATAAGTTATTGGCGGAATTTTTCCTCAATAAGTTATTGAGGGAATATTCTGCCACTAAATGATACAATTTCGCCAGTAACTTTTTCGTAATTTTAAAAAAAAAATAGAATAATACATAGTGGCGGAATATTCCGCTAGTAAAGGAATGGACGAGATTCATTCTAGCAGAATATTCCGCCAGTATATGAAATCGCAATGGCTATCACATTGTGACGGAAATATCTGCCAGGTCCGGACCCTACATTTTGTTGGAATTCATTTAGAATAAAGCTTCTCTAAATTCTTCCTTCACGAAATTCTGCACTAACTCACTTTAGAAAGTGAATTAGAGAAAACAAACATAAAAAATTGCAAAATAGCTTATAAAAAAAAAGAAAAACGAAATGTTGATATATGGGCTCTGATGACACTCCTATGAACTACAAAATTTCAATACACCAAAATTGTTCAAGTAACGCGTTAGATACATATCCGATGTCGATATATGTATGATACTTTTCGATACGTATCAGAGAATTATCCAGTGATTAAATTTTATTTTATTTTAATAAAAAATACCATGCACGTTTGTGATACTTCCCCATATGTATCGGAGAAGAATCCAATAATTAAATTTTATTTTTTGAATAAAAAATCAGACACACGTTCACAATACATTGTTTCATGATGATGTGAATAGAGAAGAGATTGAAAATAATGAGTGTTAAGTCTTAAGTAATGATATGATGTTCTTTTTGTATAGTACTAATGATATCATTTTAGGATAATACTAATTATTTTTTTTGGATAATAGTAACGATGAGACCATGTTCCGGCTAGGATATGAGGGGGTATGCAGAGTGTAGAAGGTGATCCTCATGCTAATAGGATACTAGGCATTGATATTAGTTTTTCTCTGTGTTTGGTGAAAGAATGAACGTCCCCCTTTCCTGATACTTGTGATGCCTTATATATAGGAGATAATGGAGAGAGTAGTTCAGAGATTTGTATGGAGCAGTGGGATGATGATGGAGTATAAACATAGGGAGTAGTGAGTTAGTTCTATGACCGAGTCTTCTTGGGCCTCCTTTGATTTGGGTGAGTGGCCCAATCAGGCGTGTTGGGCCTATGCGAATTTGGCCTATATTCTCTTGCCCGGTCCACGCCGTAAAGAAAAAGTAGTATTAATGATGAATTTGGCCTATATTCTCTCGCCCGATCCACGTTGTAAAATATGTAATTCACTTAATTTGATGATTTTAGTAATGTGAATGTTTATTTTATTTTATTTTCTATTTTAACTGTGATTATATAATTTGCATTTATATATTTAATTTTTATTAACATATCTTGGCCATATCGTCGTATATGTGTCGTATCGTATCCGTATCGTATCAAGTATGTGAGCTTTTTAGATTAACTTTGATGGTCTATTTGTAATTTGATTTTCAAAACGTAAGGATCGTAATTGTACATGATAGAAAGAAAACAGAACAACACAAAATAAAATATACATTATAATATTGAATTATTTTTTGTCTTGTACAATGTTTTGATGGATGAAAGATTGTTTTGGTAGTTTAGATTTCTTAGATTGACTATTAGTATTTGTAGTATGACTAGTCGGTGGACCCGTGCAACGCACGAGCGACGATTTGTTTATATGATTAAATAAGGAACTAATATATTTTGAATACAACACTTAGACAATAACATATAATAGTAGATTTGTCATTATAGTTTAAACCTAAACCAAAAAACGCACAACAACTCAAGAGTATTGAAACACAACTTATTGTAGAGAGTTCGAACTGATAAACATAATTAACAAACACACATTAAAAGTTCATGATTTTGGATAAGACAAATATCAATGTTAATTGATGATAACAACATTCAAAAATTCAGGTGGATCAGAGACAGTAAACCGAACTCTTGAGTCTGGTTGTATGTTTACATCCTTAACAAAAGCAATCCATCCATTTGATATATACTTTTCATTCCTATTTCTTGGAGATGTTTTTATGGCACAATTGATAGAAATATTTGTGTTGTCTAGAACCGTATGAATATGGTTTTGTTGAGGTCCCAAACACATTCTACTTATGCTTGTAGGGAAATGCTGGACAATGTAAAATTTCAAAATTAAAATACAAATTTATGTAACCAAATAAATTTATATGAATTATATACTAATAAAAACTATATTGTTACCAAGATATTTTGTCCATTTGCATGACCATTAGTGATATTCATCTCCCAAGACCTTATGACCTGGAGTCCTTCAATATTTAAATTCATCTGCTACAACCGATATCAAATTTGTAATTGAAAACTAATCCATTTAAGTATTTGTCTATCATGGTGATATATAGTGTATATTAATTTTGTTTATTTACATTGTATCCAATTTGCACCTATGTTCTTATATAAATAAAAAGCAGTATTCAAAATTATGATAATACATTTAATTATAAACTTTATATAGAATTTCACAAAGAACCAATTTTTATAATTAGACCAGAACTAATTTGACTATTTGCTCGATCATGATCAAACACCACTAATTTGAGTATCAGTTGAACCAAATATAACAACCAAATGTGAAATTAAGTGTTCATAATACCAACACATAACTGGAGATCTTACTAAAGAAAATGAGTGAATAGGCAAATAGATCTCAGTAAGTTTTTGAATCCAATTACTTTTGTTCAGATTATAATTTGAAAATATCCATACAGAGAACTATATTGATAAGAAAGAAAACTAAAAAAAGTATCCAGAACTTCTGAACTACACTAATTAGAGGTGACATACCTTGTTGAAATACTTCTGCGATCTGAATCACTAATGGCTGCTTGACTTTGTTGAGTTCTTCTATTTAGCAGAGAACAATTTTGCTATAGTTTGAATTTATGTGTTAACCCTAACTGCTCCCTTTGTAAGGCAAGGAGGCGCAAGCCTTGTTTTAATTCGGGTAAGCATATAAAAGCTTGTGGTCATGGATCCATTTGGCCAGTGGGCCTTATATGTGTTTGTGGTCCAATAACAATAGTCATGGTCCAGGCTTTAATGTTATTTGTAAATGAACCCAAATCATATGTATATAAGCAAAAATAATGGCCAATAATCAATATGTTGCTGATTTCATTCAAGTGTAACATGTTGCCAACAGAATTCAATATGACCTTGACTAAATTTGCAGCAAAATACTGCAACATAACAATACTATATCAGAAGTAAAACTAAAAAAACATGGTAAACTTTCACTGGTGTCAAACTCACATAAATACCAGTTAATATATATTAACTACAAAGGTATTGATACTTGTTACAAAAGTTGCAATAAACAAATTAAATACATGACGTTGCAATAATCATATTGGATCGATCTTTCATCATCTAGTGTTCAAAATATGATTCCTTCATAATACCATAAACCTGCAAGTATATATGAAGAGGTGTCATAATATAATAAATTACACAACTTATAAGGTTTCCTATATTAATCATAAACTAATAGGTAAATTATAAAAAGAACTTATTAAATAAGTCAAAGAAAACAATGACCTGATGTTAATGGCACATGCCAAGTGTTCTACAAACATTCAAAAATCTCAGGATATACCACATTTAGAGTAGTGGTGCATGGCTTCCCATCTTCGTCTAATATAAGAATCTTCAAGCCTCTCTTGGTTGTCACTCTTGAAATGGCTACATACAGCTGAACATGTGTAAAGACTGGCTGAGGTAAGTACATTCCAACCTTGGACATTGATTGTCCTTGGCTCTTATTAATTGTCATTGCAAAGCATAAGCATATAGGAAATTGACGGTGAGAAAATTTGAAAGGAAGCCCAGAATCTGAAGGTACTAAGTCCATCCTTGGAAGAAATACCATTACACCAGGATGTTTTCCAGTGATAATTGAAGCTTTTATAATATTTTTGCCCAAGTCCCTAACATGTAGTCTAGTACCATTACAAAGTCCGCTAGCTTGATCAATATTTTGCAACAACATAATAGGAACACCAACTTTTAGTGTTATGCGATGATTGGGTATCCCTGAACATTTAATATCATTTAAAAACTCTAATGTAAACCAATCGCTTTGAACTTCATAATCTTCATCAGACTTGCAAGGTGTATCACAACTAAAATACTCTTTTTCTTCACCAGAAATCATAGATAACACAAAATCATTTACTTGTTCAACAACTTCTAAAGTTGGCCCAAGTATTGCTTGATCTTCAAAACAATTTGGTTGGCCATGATTAGCTACAATATTTGGATAAACAAAGTTAACCAAATTAAGCAACGGGTTATCAACTTCTAAACTAAACAAATCTTCAGGAATTTTAATTTGTGCCTCTCCATTGACATCTTGATCTAGCAGGCCATCTCCAATTTTTAAAATCTAATCAGCAAATTCTTTAAGTTCAGCTTCTGACTTATCTGTTGAATCACTTTTCAACCTCATGTTTTTTGTCAGCTTCAAAATATTGCAATGCCTCCATAATATTGATGAGCATATTGTTCTATTCACAATATCTCCTTTTGAACCTTTTCTAACTACTGGCAAAATCTTTCTAACGTCTCCACCCAGAACGACAACCTTTCCTCCAAATGGCTTAGTTTTGTTGTCTGGATCTACCTTTGACATCAAATCCTTCAGTGTACGATCAAATGCTTCAAAACAATGGCGATTCATCATGGGAGCTTCGTCCCATATGATAAGACTTGCTGCCCTCAACAAATCAGCTCTGTGAGAACCTTGTGTAATATTGCAAGTAGATTTATCATTGATTTCCAATGGTATGCAAAAGGTTGAATGAGCAGTTTTTCCATTAGGAAGCAATAGCGAAGCAATACCGCTAGAAGCAACATTAAGTACAATTTTACCTTCAGATCTTAAGGCAGCTGAAAGTGTTTTCCATAAAAAAGTCTTACCGGTACCTCCATAACCGTACAAAAAGTAAAATTCACCATTTTCAGACAAAACAGATGTCATGACCTTTGAATAGACATAATGTTGCTCTTCGGTTAACTGTTGCAATAAACTTGCATGGAGAGCACCTAATTCAACTCTATTGTAACTGAGTTCATCGGCTATGAGTTTGTTTTCAAAACTGTTGACATCTTCGTATATAGGTTAAGGCATTGACTTGTAATCAGACAATGATCTTCCATTCCTCATCAACAATTTTTGAATCTCAATTAGGCAAAGATTTTGTAACTCATCGTCAGTAAGTTGCAATTCTACAACAAAATAATATTCAAATGAGAACAACAATGGTATGCATATTATAATCACATATTCATTAATAAAGTTAACAAATACTTTATTACCTGGAAGATTTAGTGCTCTTCTTCTGTTATAAAGAATACCATCAGCTAATAATTTCCAAGTAGAAATCCATACATCATATGGATTACTCATTGTATTCATGTTCAACAATCTAACAAACAAACTTTTCATCTGACCACCTGTAGCTGATTCATAAGATTCCTTAAGTCCATCTTTGAATTCCTGATCATCTTTCAAAAGGTTCAATTCATTGCATGCTTCTTGAAACGTTTTGCATATTTTCCCATTAACTGTTTTGATACTTTCGTAACTTGTACAACCCCTTGCCTTTGTCAAAAAAACCCTCAATTAGTATAACTCACCAGCCCCCACAGGTACATATGTAAGCCTTCCGATGCTAAAACCGTGCTTCCTTGGTTGCCAACAATTTTCTTGAACATTAAAAACAAACTTTGATGGAAATTCTGCATAAGTCAATGCACGACCTTCTTCGTATTCCAGATTTGCATTAAACCATGCAAGGAACATTGTGTCGATCGATTCACGGTAACTGACAACATTCTGAAGTTGACTATTATCATCAAATCTTATAGATTGTTGATTTTCTAAATGAATAGACAATCTAATAACAGCTGGGAATTTTTTATGAATGTCGAATGCAAACAATCTCCAAACAACCTCAGACGGAGAAAGATATCGACAGTCATAAAATCTCTTAATTTCGCCAACAATCTCTGGTTCGTTTGCAACAGTTTCCCCATTTGAGATCTGAACATTTGACCGGTCAGGACCTTTATTAACATATTTAAATAAGTACTTTATGGCATTGAAATTATTGCAAGCTTCAACATTAATATGAGCTTGATACCTCAGCAAAAGAAACGGATTGTAAGGCACAACATAGCCATTGTCCAGCTTCACTCCCTTTTTTTCTACAACTACTCCGGTATCACGTCTCTTGTAAGACGGATAACCATTTTCATCAATAGTGGTTGATGATTTAAATCTCTTTGAAAAGAATTTTGAGCATTGACGACCACCATTCATGCAAGGAGAACTGCGATTGGCATCGCCGCATGGACTATGCATCATAAATTGCGCAACAACACCATGGAGTTTTGGGTATAATTGAGGATGAGGTATTTCAGCAGATATTAGCTTGTCAATATCACGACCCTTATTGATCTTGTGTTTACCATCTAACCACATTAACATATGTGCATGTGGAAGCCCTCTTTTTTGAAACTCAATAGTATACATGCCTATTATAATAAAACAACAATAAGATATTATCAATTCATGAAATATATTTTAAGTTAAGGTCAACAAACAATAGTTCGTAAAATGTAAGTAGTCATAATTGACAACATATTTACCTGCTATAACCTTGCCGAATATTTCATCTTTTTTGAAGTCAAACATCATTTGATCTAACTTCATTTTGAACACTCTGCAAACAACATCCGGTAGATCAGATGGTTGAAGACCTTTGGGTAGAATGAAGTCACGTATTTCTCGCCAATTTGCATTACATGTAACTGTAATGAATAGATCAGGATAACCAAACCTCTTACAAATTCCCATTGCGTCTTGACAATTGTTGAACATATATCTTGGACCTCCGGTAAAAGAATCGAGAATAATAATATGTTTGCCAACTAATGAAGCATCTACATCACCCCTATCAACTGCTTCTTGGAGACCACTAAGAACATCTTGACGGATTTTTGATTGGTTTTCTCTTATGAATGATAAGCGTTGTGCTTCTAACATGGTGTAACAATCAACAACAAACTGTTGAAACAACCTTTTAGAATAAAGAATGTTGCCAAATTCCATTTTTCTTTCATGAATTCGAAAAGCAATAAATTCTCTAATCGTAACTCTTTCTCTCTTCTTTTTGTTTGTTAATTCTCCTGTGTCAAAACGTGGGATATTTGGTTCCCAACCATTTTCACTACGTGGAAAGATCAAAGGATATTGAAGAGGCAAGAACAACACATGAGTTTCATGAATCCTAGTCAATCCATATTGTCGTTCATTGATAATGACATCTCTTCCAATATCTGAATCCTCAAAATCTCCAACTATCAAACCTGCAACCTCATCAGCCGTAGGAATATTATGCATTCTAGAATCTTTTTCACGATTTCGATATAATCGTAATGACAATTGACAATGATTGCCAGATTCAAATGCATCCTTGACTTTCCTATAAGCTTTGGCAAGTGGATTCAAACTATGTACCATATCTTGCAGGTCTTTAACTAAAGAGAGATCAATAGTATCTTGTTTGCCTTTCTTATTTTTATCAGGCCTGGGAAATTAAATTTATTTCATGATATTAGATTTATATATAGGTAAACAAATCATATTTTTTGAATCATAATGGCTGCACAACATTAAAAAAACCAAATAAGTTACCTAAAACACGAAGCTCTGTTCTTAACTTCATTTTGTGTATCAAATACGTACAACTGTGCAAATTTTAGAGTGGTTCCTGCCTCTGGTAATAAAGAGCCAATTCTATGATAATTTTGACCACCTAATATAAATTGAGGAGGTCCACCGCCATTGTTTATTTTATTGTGTATTTGACCGCCCATTGAAGTGAACGCAAACATACTATTGTAAGCTCTAATGTTATCCTTAAAATTTCTGCTCCTCGGATCATCACCATTGATTAGATCTAGCAATAGTTTTGGAGGTTTTTGTAACAAAGGTATTTTGACTTCCCCTTTTTGGCAACAAATAGAAAACTCAACTTTATTTATAAAATTTGATTTTTCAGACCTTTCCTCATACCACAGTTCAGCAAAGCACTTTGTGCATTTAAATTCCGGAAGCCCAAAGTTAACGATAGCTACATGTATTTGAGAGTTATATTTATATTAATAATGTGTTAACATTTTCTAATAGTAGAGTTAATGAAAATTATATTGTTAAGTACATACCTTCAGTCTCAGAAGTTGCATAGAACGTTGATTTGAAATCATCAAGTTTGACTGGCACATCATTTGAATCTGATTGGATAGACACTGAATGTTAATATAACATTCATGTCATTTATAAGATTATAAACAAACTATTGATTCAAGAAACTTATATACCTTGTGTGTCATCCTCAAAATCTAATCTTTGTACACCAATATATCTATTTTGCAGTCGAGTTTTCCTTATGTTTTTTCGATTAGAACTTCTAAAAGTAGGATTGATAACCTCTGAAGAAGCTGAATTTGTAACTTCATCTAAAACTGAATTAGAACCTGATACTAAGATGTGACCAATACATTAGTTGGTTAGGAAAATTATACATAGTTTGACCATATAAAATATAATGTAGGTTTTCATTATAACCTCTGTGATATTGAGTCTGTTGTCTTGATTTGGAAAGCATAATTGTATCCTCATTGAAAGTGTTGATGAAACACGATGTCGGAGAAAAGTATTAGGGATTTGGAGTTCGAACTCTTTTTGATTGAATGGTTAAGTTCTCATCTTGAGATATCTTTTGAGTCATAACAGAATCTGTTAACAAAAAGCAATAAGAACTAATATACGAAATGTAGATGAACTAATGATATTGTTTTATTTTTCCATTAGGTAATTGACCAAAACATATATGTTTCATATAAACACTTGTCATAAAATACCTGGACTCAAAGGTCACAGAGGAATCCTATAAGTTTTCCTCTTAGCAATTGTTTTGTTGCTTATAATGTTGTAGTTAAGATTGCTCTCCATTGGTTGAACATTCTCTGCATTTGATATAATAACTTAAACAATTATTAAAAAATTTAAAAAGATATTATGAAGTGACATTTGAAATTGATGCATACCAATATTTGAATAAGATGTATATGAATCTGGTGAGTTTGAACTCATTCCATCAAACTGATTGTACTTCGTTTGTGAAACATCCATTGCTCTAACATTTCCTATTCATAATAAATTGAAAAAATAATACTGTTAAGAACTTCACAAATAGAAAATCCTACTTTCTATCCATTAATGAAATAACAAATATATTAGATACATAAACCTGAGGATGAGCCATTATTATGCTAAGAGTGCTTGTTTTGTTTTTGCTTTCTACTAAATCTTGCTAGTTTTGCTTGAGTAACCTCCATTGTTGGTACAACAATGGAGGCTTGGTACAAAAATGGAGGCTTGGTTTAAGGTTTATTCGGTCTGCATAATGTATTTGGTTTGGTAAGATTATGATATTGTTAATAAGGAGAAGATTGATACTTACAACATATGCAAAAGGTTCATCCAATGACAACAAAGTGAAGCTATGTTAGTGACATTGAACATAGCACAACGTGATTTTTTTTTTTTTTTTTGAATCAACGTGATTTTTTTTTATTACTTCATGAAAGGAAAATATAACAAATGGTAGTCAACTTGATTGTGTCATAAGGTTTGTTTGTATGTGATATATTTGAAAGTGATTTATCAATATAAAAAACAAATTTAATTAATGTATTACCCTAACAATCTTAAACCAACATATGACTTCATGGTAGTGTCTCTATCAAAGATGAAGAATTTAGAACACCAACTTGTGTTGTCGTTTTCAATCTTAATAAACACAACAAAGGGTAGAATTTGAAAAGGTACTTTATACAAAATTGGTCATATATGGTAAATTTCATTGTTATATGGAAACATTAAAATGAGACACAATGGAGAAAATCCATTTTTATATATATAGATTATAACACACACACACAAATTACATAGATGATAACACTTATTAATTTGACTTTCATATATATATATATATTTCATTCATGATATAAATTACTTAAGCTAAAATTTAATGTATGCATATCATCCACATATATATAATTGACATATATATATATATATATATATATATATATATAGCTTTTAATGATATTGCAGTTGACGATAACGAAAAATAGATATCCATCTCTCCGCGTTTAACAAATGGTTCCGCTTCAAACATGTAGGGTTCTACATAAATACCCGAAATATTTGTGCAAGATTCAATACATGTTGAGTTTTTGTTCAATATTCAATTTAAATACAAATAAAAAAATACATATTCATATAACTTCGAAATAATCTTCAAGCCCACTTCACCGACGACGTATAATCTCGATATTCATATATCTTGATGGCTGTTCAATTGTGCACCTCAATACATCTCCAGCATTCAACTTTTTCTCAACTTTGTATTCATTCCATGTTTCAGTGATATACCTTTCATATTTGGATCGGCTCGATGTGACTATTGGAGAACTAAAAATTCTTCCGGTTTCAACATCTCTAACTTTAATTTCTTGTTGATTTTCTAACAACACATGTCTTGAAGTTTTTTTTCGAAAGTGCTAAACAGGAAAAGAAATATAAGGTTACATTGCTTGAAATATAAGTCAGTTTAGTATATTTGGAATGAAAGGATAAAAATTGCATACCAATACTTGATTGCTATTAGCCATTGCATCAGTGATCTGGACATCAAACTTAGAAAAATATGTTGGATTTATATCGTGGAATTTATCATTAGAGTTATCACAACCAATTTCATTACCATATTTGTCTGAGTCGATAGCTTCAAATAATTGCCTTGTATAAGCAGGAGGCTGAGACCTCTTAAATATTTTGTGAAATGTTTTTTCGAACATAAGAAACTCATTATTCTCAAATCAGAAATAGAGATAAATAATAGTGGGTTCTGTGAACCCAAACTTCTTAGCAACTAAAATCCCAGAACTTATGTACCAAAAACCATTCGTAAACTTAAATAACACCACATATTTTTCTTTGTTGGCGTCGATGAACCATCCAGGCTTATTGAAATCCATTTGTTCTGAATAGTTGGTTATAAATTGAGGGCATATGAAAATTCTTTCCTATAATAAATGATATGTATATTTATATTATAAACATAAGATGATTACAATATTTGGATTGTAATAAATTAAAAGAAAAGTTGTGTTTCATTACCTACCTCATTTGGATCAAGCATTGTCTTGAAATAACTCTTTGGATTGAATGTGTAGCCACCAACATTTCTAATTAATTTCGACACAAACAAAACATATATGTAATGAAATATATATATATAGTTTATCAACACGTATTGATTTTGCTTAATATTTAGGTAATGGAAAGAATTATAACTTAAATACAATAACATATCACAAAATGAATATATATACTCCAACATGTTTTTTTACAAATATACATACCAATATGATTTACCCACCTATAATTATAACCCAGCTATGTTATATATTAGTAATAGTTTTGAAAAATACATGTAAATAGTTAAAAACATTATATGAATTTGTAGATCTGGAGGTTGAAAGACTAAATTTTCCTCACTATATATTAAAGCACATGCACATTAAATCTAATACTTTGAAGAATATAGGAATAAATGAAATAGTTGAGAAAGACTTATTTGTTTCTAGAAGAAGAAGCCATTCTCATCCACTGTGGTCCCTCCTTGTCTCAAGTATTGCAGTGTGTAATGTTTCCAAAATGAACAAATTGTGATAACGACAGCACTGTGCTTCTTTTATTCACGTATTTTGTTTGTTTTTCATCTGTGTGCTGATATTGGACTGGGCCTTGGCAGTTCGGTCCAACCAACCTGACCAATCACAAATACACTTCCTAGCAAATGATGAGCATTGAAAAATTTCAAAAACTTGGCTAAAAGACACACACATTTATTAAGTTACTTGCATTTATGTTGGTTTGCATTTCTCCTTTGACTAACTATTATGTTAGTTAGATTTATTAGCTTCATTTAACAATAAAATAGCCACATTTATCAGGTGAAGAAATATTTTGAAGTCTAACTTGTTATCTAAGTTATGCTAATTACAAAATTGAAAACTTATAAAGTTGTATATCGGTCTTCGGCCTTATTGAAAATTTGTTTTTACTTTAAAAACATATTTTACAATGGTTAGATTTTTAAAATTTTCCTTTCAAATATAAGTACACGAAATAGTTAATTGATATGGGCTTAATTCTTTATAATATTTTTTGCTATGACAATTTCTGCATACCATCTAACCATATATAATAACTTAATATATATAGATTTTGTATGGTAGTGCAAAGCTACTTTTATCACTATTAACACAACAAATCACACAACTAATATAAAACATAAATAGATTAAGTTGGTAATGGGTCTATTGCCATCATAGGACTGATTGTCACTTACATACACACTTAAGCAAATTGTCCAACAGAGGTACAAATAATATATAAGACATTACATAATTAAAATAGATATTCCAAGATGATTATACAACAAAAGGATTCCAACTTGTGTTTTGGCCAAAAGCTGCTTTCAACGACGATTTCCCCTACGACGGACCACATTTACATTCATGAAGTGAGGTGGATCTTCAATTTCACACTGCACTACATCACCAGATCTCAAAATTTTCATCTCCTTGTAGTTGTACCAATCAACTCCAATGTACTTCTCATTAATATTTCTGCTTGCTGTTTTTATGGCACAATTAAATACTCTACCGGTTTCAAGATCTCTCAGGCCAATTTGAGTTTGATTTGTAAATAGAATATACTTCGCTGTCTTTTTTGGGAAATGCTATAAACCAAAAATTATACAATAAGTTAATATGAATGTCTAATTAAATATAAAATAATTGAAAAATGGGGAATGAAATTAACTTACAAAAACTTGCTTAGTGGTACCCATTGCTTCGGTTATCTTGACATCAAAGGTAAAGAAAGGTGTGGGATCTATGGACTCATCATCTTCAACAACAGGTTCAGCAATATCTTCATCATCATTGTCATTATCCATATTTTCATCATCATTGTCATTTTCCATATCTTCATCATCATCACTGTCATCAGAAATATCATCATCCTCATTGTCATCATCGTCATTTGATTCCTCCTCTGATCCCGAAGATACCAATATTATGTTGGGCTTAGAAGGAGTTTGATTTTTTCCAAATGCCGGATACATCTCAAACTTGTTTCCTTTTCCTGTGAAATATAGTATAATTGTGGTGGGTTTGGTGAAGCCAACATCAATCCCTGAAGTCATATACCATTCTCTATTGATAATGGTAAACTTTGTCAAAGTTTCAGTATTGGTTCCAGCATTAACAATTGAGCTCAACTCAAGAAAGTGTATCTTAGAGAACCATTGCTTTAACCAATTCTGACATATCTTGATTGGTTCCTAATTTAGACCATATATTCAAAAATAATATTATTATCTTTTCAGGCAAGATAAAACTATTTAGAGTTAATTAAAATAGTAATCATGCTGGGACAAACTAAGATACCTTATGGGGGTAAATTATTGTCTTGAAGTGCTTCTCTGCATTGGTTGAACCTCCACATACATTGCTTACATAACAAAACCTAAACAAATTATTAATTATATAAATGAAGAAAAGTATACGATTTAGCTTATTTACTATGTCCACATATTTTTTGAATTCAGATTTATTGAAAACTGTCTTAAACAAAGAAACTTACGTATTTTCAATAAATGGATAACGGCTTATAGAAGCTTTTCTTTGCCTTTGTCTAGCCATATCTTAAAGTTGTTTCCTTCTTTATAAAAAAGGACAACCTTGGTTGTGTCATACCCTAAATTTTGCCCAACTGATTTTTGTTTTTTAATCAAAGTTCTTTTTAACGTTTAATTTTAAACAATTTTTTGTCTGCGTCTGTGTCTGTCCATTTTGTTAATAAATGTCTGAATCAACTCAGTTGACTAAAAAAGTCCAACTTTTATTTTGGGTCTCATTTAATGTGTTCAATTTCTACGATTTACTATTTACTTATCTTTTATTATTACCATTGTTACTACATTTATCAATATTATTAATACCATTAATTATCATTATTATTGTAAAACAAAATAAAAAATATATTAAAAAGAAGAAGAAGAGCAGCACGCGCTGCATCTTCTCCCCTCTCCCTTGTTTTTTTTTTTTTTTAGTTATTATTATTATTATTATATTATTATTATGAATTAAAATAAGAGTGAAGACCCATTTTGGTCCCTCACAAAAACTACAGAACCTAAATCAGTCCCCGACAAACAAAAAGACCCTATTTAATCCCTAACAAAATTAAACCAGGCCATGTTAGTCCTTCGTTATTATTTTTCTTAATATGATTTTTTTTTCATACTTTTGAACCGTGACTAGACTGCCATGTGTATTATTTTAATAATTCTTAAGGGACAAGTTAGTCCCTCATTTGGAAACAAAAAAACGAAGAAAAAAAAAAGATTTGAATTAAATCTTTCACAAAATAGAAAGAGAGAATACTAGGGTTTTCTAGTTTCACGCTTTCAGTCTTTGGTTTTTCTCCTCCCACAAGGCCACACCCTTTCCTTTCCAAGAAGATCAATTTTTTATGGTGATATTGATAACAGATGATTCAATCGGAGAAGACGGCATACAGCGTACCAGAGACGGAGACAAAGGTAAGATTCTAATTTGTTCTATATTATTACATATAGTATGGAGCTGATAAGAAAGTCAAGGTTAATTTGTTCTATATTCTAATTTGTTCTATATTACTACATATAGTATATACAACGTACATAAGAAAGTCAAAAATCAAAATCCAGCGTACAACATATAGTATATAATGATGTCAATATGTGGAAAAAGAAAACCAAGGTTAATTTGAAAGCCAAGGTTAATTTGTTCTATATTACTACATATAGTATATACAACGTACAAAAGCCAAGGTTAATTTGAATAGTAACAAGGATGATAAGATCCTACCAAAAATAATTCAACATATAGTAACAATAATATACATCAACAATAATCATAACATCAACAATAGTCATGACTTATATTGAGCTCTTAATAATATTTTGCTGAATAAAAAAAAAAGGGTTGATGATTATATTGTTTAACTGTGTTTAAATGCAGAAGCATTTGTAAGTGAATCGGAAAGTGACTCTGATAGTGATGACTTTGAGTCAGAGAGTAAAAGTGATTCCTCAGATAACAGGTGATGATCTATATAAGGTTCGAAGACATGGCACAAGCCTTGGGGTGAACTTGATGCTGCAAACATGTACTTGTCAGATTTGGCAATTGACTGGTATGCCTTGTATTCATGCCATTGCAGCTATAGCACATAAGGTTGATAAGCCCGAGAATTATGTTCATCAGTGGCTCACAATGGAAGCTTTGAATGCTACTTATGATCACTACATTCGACCTGTCAACAGCCAAGAATATTGGGAAATTACAAAGCATTCTAAGCCAGAACCACCAAAGTTGAAAAGACCTATTGGAAGACCAAAGAAGCATAGAAGGAAAGATGCAATTTCAGAAGATATGCCAGGGAGCGGAACACGCAAGGTTAAAAGAAGATATGAAGTGATTTGCCTCAAGTGTGGTGAAGCTGGTCATTATGAAAAGACATGCAAAGGACCTCCAAAACCAGGATATGTGAAAAAGAAAAAACAGGTAGCAAAAAAGAAAACAACTATGGAGAGTTCGTCACAATCTCAGCCTCAATCACAAACTTTGTCACAGATAATAATTTGTCAATTCTACTTTTGTTTGTAAGTTATTTCAATCTAATGTTATGTTAATCTTTATGTAGCAGGAACAACCACAACCACCAGCTGTAAGGCCTCCTCCTATTGTTAGGCCTCCACCACATCCTTCTGTTAGGCCATCACCGCCTCTTTTCATTGCACGTCCTTCAACAGTTGGAACTTCATCGATCCGACCACCGACACTTCCATTTTGCCCTCCACGTTCATCTCAACCTCCACAAGCTGGACCTAGTAGTCCTAGATTCATACATACTCCTGGATTTACACAATGGCGGTCAACTTGAAGTTTCCTTCTACTTTATGTAGTTTGTCTTTTGGATTTTATGGCATCATCGAATGTTTTGTTTTCATGTTGTAATTGTTGGTACAATTTTCTTTGGAATTTTATGGCATTTTGTTTGTTTTGTTGGTTATATTTTGATGATACCAAATGTTTTGGATTTTGAAGTTGTATTTGTTGGTACAATGTTTTGGAATTTGATGGTACTATAATATTTTGAAGTAATTATATTGTTAGTACAATTTTCTTTTGGATTTCTCATCCCTTAAAATTTAAAAACAGAAGTGTTGTTGATGTTTTTTTTCCATGAATATTGTCTAATTTTTCTTTTTTTTTTTTAAAAAAATATGGGCATCAAATTGTCCAAAAATAAAATAATGCAGAGACCTAAATGTACCTTATGTTTATAAATAATATACGTGGCATAAATAATACACATGGCAGTCCAGTCACGGTTCAAAAGTAGGAAAAAAAGACCAGATTAAGAAAAATAATAACGAAGGACTAACATGTCCCGGTTTAATTTTGTAAGGGATTAAATAGGGACTTTTTTTTTGTCGGGGACTAATTTGGATTCTGTAGTTTTTGTGAGGGACCAAAATGGGTCTTCACTCTTAAAATAAATCAAAAAAGAAGAAGAGGACAACACAGCCTCCACGTCTCTGCTCTTTCTCAGTTTCTTTTTCAATTTCTTTTTTAGTGACAAAACACCTTATTATCCAAGGTTTGCACCATTAACCATCGGTCCATAGAATACAAAAGGGGAAAAACAGACACCAACAATACTCTGTTCCCTCATCAACAACAAACCCTAATCTTGTCTCTGTATATAAATAGAAGGCCAAAAATCAAAAAAAGGGGGGAGAATTTTCTGATAGAAACAACACGGCAACATCACCTCTACGCCTCTCCCTATACCATTTCCCATCTATCATCAGAGAATCATCACCACCACTTTCATTCATAACCACCACACCACACAAGAATCACTACAAACACAACCCAAAGACAGTAGCAAAACCGAACCACCATACACAATCTCTGTTTTCTTTTCAACCACCTTCAAATTCCAAATCAAACACAAAAAAAAAAACAAAAAAAGAGAAACAGAACCAAAAACAAAAACAAACCAAAACAAAATAAACAGAACAAACAAAAATCAAAGAAAAGAAAACGGAAACAAAAAAAAAAAGATATCAGAACAAAGAAAATACTTTTTTTTGGGTTTTTAACTGTTTGGTTAGATCTTGGTGTTTTTGTGTTTGATTTGTGTTTAAAATTGGTAAATAAGGGTTTAAAAAAGGATTTGGGATTTTTTTGGGTGGTTTTAGGGTTTCGGCACGGTGGTACCACCATACTAGACCGGCGGCCGCCGCGTCGGATTCTTGGCTGGCCGGCGTTGTCTAGCTGGAAGGGATGAAAATTCATCCCTTGTTCATCACCTTGATGAACCCTAGCAGAGAGAGAGATGAGAGTGAAGGTGCGTGGAGAAAACACAAGAAGGGGGTTGAATTGTGTTTTAGATATTTAAAAACTTTCCAAGATGTTTAAATCTTTTCAGAGTCTTTAAACCACAGCAGATTATTCACACAATTAACTTATGGCGTTATACATGATGATGGAGTAAATGAGAGAGTGAGAGAGAGAAGAACACACAACAATTTTTATACTGGTTCCCCTCACAAAATTGAGAGTACTCCAGTCCCCTTGTTTCCAAGAGAGTTCCACTATAATCACACGGATTACAATAGTTGCTCAAGCACACAAGCTCAAGACTTCCTGCTCTTAGTCACACAAGACTTATAGAGACTTGCTTGCTTTGATCACACAAGATCAAAGACTTCCTTGCTCAAGCACACAAGCTTGAGACTTCCTGCTCTAAGTCACACAAGACAGAGAGACTTCCTTGCTCTGATCACACAAGATCAGAGACTTCCTTGCTCAAGCACACAAGCTTGAGACTTCACTGCTCTAATCACTAAGACTGAGACTTACGTGCTTCTACACTAAGCAGAAGACTTTCTTGCTTCTACACTAAGCAGAAGACTTACTTGCTTCTACACTAAGCAGAAGACTTACTACTAACTTAAGAGCTTAAAACTTATTACAAAACATAATAACTTCAGAGGCTCTAAGCTAGTTTCTATGCTCACTTCATTTGAGAGATATTATCTATTACAATTCAAATGCTCACTTTCTTCTGAGAGATTTTTCTAATGTTGAGCGCTAGTCTTCAATTCTTTCTTTGGCATATTTATATGAGTTGAGAAAGACATTGAGACGTTGGAGAAATTCCCGTTGCAACTTGGACAGCTGTAGACATGAAGATCCGTTGAGTAAAGCCACGTCTTACTTTGTAGAGAAGCTTCACCTTTGCTGTCTGTCCAATGGTACAGTTATAAGGTACAACTAGCTCCTAGAGAGAGAGATCACATCCTTTGTGACCGTTGCATTTTAGTTGACCTTAGAACAAGTCATCAGGCTTGATAAGTTGTAGTTGATGTAGCCCTCTGATGACTGGGAATTCCCTTTGCTTCTGATGAACCTTTGATAACTTGGAGTCTGATTGGTCTTTGAATGGTTGGCCTCTGATAGTCTTTAGTGATTCAGATTCTGAACGCCTTCATCCTCTGAATTACTTATGACTATCAGACAGCCTCTGAACTCTTGTAGGCATCTGAACATCCTTGAGCTTCTGAACTACTCTGAGTCCCTGAACAGCTCTCAGACGTTCTGATTTCTGAACATCCTTGAGCTTCTGAACTCCTCTGAGTCCCTGAACAGCTTTCAGACGTTCTGATCTACTTTGAGCTTCTAAACTTTGTATAGCTTCTGACCACGTTGTAGCATCTGAACTCTTTCAGAGTCTTAAATATTCAGACTTCCATTGGTTTCATCAGAGTTTAAATTAAGTGTGCTCTTGATTAAACGTTGAATTCTCCTGCACTTAATTTAAACATTAGTACCATCAATTGTCCATTTAATACTTTGTTATCATCAAAACTTAATGGTGTGTATAAACACATATTTTGTTCCAACAGAGAGAACGTGAGAGAGAGTGAGTGAAGAGAGAGAAAGAAAAGACTGAAATGGAAAAATCTGATGGTTTTGGGTATTTATACGCTAACCAGATCCTGTGTGCACGTGTCTATCGCAGCACGCCATAAGCTCTTTCATTACAGCCACTGATCTCCGTCTGACGGCTTATATCTTTCCCTCTCAGATCAGATCAGGGCCATCTGATCCATCAGACGACCATATTTGGTCCTAGCCTTTTGTTGTCCCTTTTTTGCGCAGATGGGCCTGGCTTGGACTGCACCTGCTGTTTTTGTTTCCCTTGCACCCCACTGTTTAGGTTTACACCCCCTGTCCAGGTATGTATTTTATTTTTATCTACTGCACTTATCTAATTTGAGCCATTTATTTTATTGCAAATATAATAAGCAACATGTTATAAAAAACAAAACACAAAAAAAGAATGATGTTTTATCTATTCTAATGTGATACAAACAACGCTTAAGCCTCCCACACGCGAGTACACAAGCATACGTTTAACCACTAGAATGCGACCTAAACATCGTTCCCTAAAATCCAACCAACAGACATTTTGAATCCTAGAACTACGTAGCTTTGATTTCTCCATCGCACCTGGAGATAGGTAGGAGCGAGATACAACATCTTGTCGAGCACAACAATAAAAAACCTTTTACACAACAATAAAAAAACCTTTTTCACAATAATAATAAAACCCTTTTTGCACACTAACAAAAAATCAAACAAAATCAAAAACAACTTCAAAAAAACGAAGGATGTTTTATCCATTTTAACGTGATACAAACAACTCTTAAAACCTCCCACGCGCGAGCATACAAGCATACGTTTAACCACTAAAATACGACTAAAACATTATTCTCTAAAAAAGACCAACACACAAGTGTTTTTTAGAGAACTACGTGAGCTTTGATTTCTCCATCGCACCTGGAGATACGTAGGCACGAGATTCAACATCTTGTCGAGCTCAATAATAAAAAACTAATATTTCCCCGCTTTTTGTATATACTTTAATAAAGCAACACAAAGATAAAACAGGACATTAATAAAAAGCACGCAAACAAATTGACAGAATATTTTTAAACCCTAAGCTAAAAAAGGAGGTTCCCGTTGAGTACAACAGATGTAAGGGGTGCTAATACCTTCCCCTTGCATAATCGACTCCCGAACCCAGAAATGGTTGCAGCGACCATCTTTCCGTTGTTTCAAAGGTTTTATCGATAATTTCCTTTTCCTACGGGAATGAATAAAGTTCGGTGGCGACTCTGTGTTTCATTTCGCGCGTACCCACGCTCCGGGCGTTTTTCGCGGCACGACAGGTTGGTTCCATAAAACCATTAGTCATTGCTACCATTATCCCAGAACTTATAAACCATCCATTGTCACTCCTTTTAAAAAAAACCTTGTAGCATTTTTCTTTAGATTTGTAATTACTCCAGGTTTATCAAATTCGATCTTGGATCGATATTTGTCTATAAATTTAGGACAAACTTGTATTTTCTCCTATTGTTACAAAAAAAAAGTTATTACAACCAACTTGCATATGTGATAATACATTACATAATATAAAATCTAATTATTATAAATAAATTGTTCTACAAGATTAAAATACCTTATCAGGATAAACTGTTGTTATGAACCAACATGGAATGTTTTTTTCACCTCCAGCTTCATTCTTTGTTCAATATAATTAAAACTATATATTAATTAGAAATATATAGTTGATAATAAATAGTATATGAACAAATACCATTTCAGATTTGCTTAAAACCCTAATTTATAGATCATCCTTTTTATAGAGTTAATCATTAATAAAACCAAAGATTTGCTTAAACCCTATTTGCTATTCTAAATTGAGTTTTCAAGTCAACTTTTTAGAAAAAAAACCCTAATGTAAAGTACAAAGAATTTACAACTTATCACAATATCATGTGTATGTCTGACAAAATACTAAATATGTTGTAAATATTAAAGAGTAGATTCATAAAAGGGGAATAAAACAAATCCATTTGATACTATTTTAAGCTATTTCATCCACACAAACTAAACTATGTCGTACCTGGATGAAGAAGTCGTTATCAATGGTCCCTCTTGTTCGCTGAAGCAATTCCTACCACGCAATTGTTGTCGGTTGAGGATAACGTTTTTTCCCCTTCGTTTGATGAAAACACTGCAGATAAGGATAGGGGTATTTGTGTGGATGGAATAGAATATAAAGGGATAGAGAAGATAAAAGTGTGTAGTTTTAAGGAAGGGTACTTATTCGGTTGGGCTTAGCTGCGGATTGCCTAAAGGGATAGGCCCAATTATAAATAATTCATCAAACAGATTAATATTAGTTTGCATACCTTTTGTATGTTAACCGTGTATTTTTTAAAACCACAATCATACATATAAATTCTTTTTTTATAACCAAACAACACTAATATTTAAACTTTATTTATATCTTATAAAGGAATACAATCTAAATATGTTTTTGTTATCAAAATCTTTCTCATAATTCATAGATTAAATTTATTATTACTTCAAATGTCTAATTTAGTATTTGTTGTTATAATAAACATTTAATGTTGATAAAGTTTCAAAAACTACATGACAACATAGAAAAATCATCTGAATATAAAAATTAATGAACAACAACAGATAAAAGGATAACACTTCAAAATAAGAAATTAAATACTTAATTAAAGTCCCATTGCTAATGGGCTTAAAGAGTACAAATTAACATAATTAATATTAAACCCCACTGTCACTGGGGTGTAATCTAACATAAACTGATAAAATGATAACACTAAACTCAAACTAATTATCTCCCTAATTAAAGGCCCACTGCCACTGGGCTTAAATACTACAAATCATCCTAGTTAATGATAAAACTCAATGTCAATGAGTTATCATAGTACAAAATAAGCTAATTAAAGTTATAATGCTGCCAACTACCCTGGGCAAAGACACTACAAAATGCAGACCACAAAAAACAACTCAGTTCTCCATTCCAACGCCAAAAGTTCCAGCCTAAACAATCTTCTCAATTTTCACAGCCCTTTTCAAAAGCTTGATGGGTGCATTGTCATCTTCAACATCCTCTTCCTTTTGAGGAGAAACTCTCTTGACTAACTTCTTGCTCTTTGCAACTTTAGTTTCATTGGCAGCAAGTTGGTTTGGAGTAACAATTTCTTGCTGAGATTCAACAAAGTCAGCATCAACAACAGATACACCATGTAAATCCTAAATATGATAAAGATTAAGTTAGTTATATAATGTTATAAAGTTAACAATGTTAAATTAAGTATATAACTATGCAATTGAAAACCACCTTATTGGACTTAGCTCCCTTTTGAGTGATAACAGATTCATCAGACTTCAAAGTTTCACCAGCTACCTTTCTTACAATAGTTTCACGCTTTTTCACCAATTTATCAATATCAATATCTCCAACAGGTGCACCATCAACAACAACATCTTTGGCATTCCCTTTGTCACTCCTTGCAGTCAATGAATGTGTAGCCTAAACAACATGATTATTATTTTACTTTTGTATTACTATCATGATATTATAAATAAATAAATAAGTGAATTAGTTAAAATCATGATAAGCCATAAAAACCTTGGAAGATATCAGGGATCTCTCTATCTCTTGAGTACCAAGAGAATCATCATCAAGGTTAACAACGGTATTGTTGGTATTTTGGATGTTGGCCTCATTTTGCAAAAACAAGTTCAAGCAAGATGTTGGACCAGATGCCGTAGCATGTGAGTACAACATTTTCCATGTCGGTAATTAATGTTCTATTTGCGCGCCATATCTTTGAAGATTCACTGAAGCACTATTTTCGCCTTACTTGCATATCAAGACGCACGTTTTAAACAAGGGTTTATAAGGCGGCTGCGCCAAGAAGTATTTTCTAGAAGATGCTATGCCATTTATGGAAACAAGTGATTCTTTCCATATTCGTGTGTGCTGGACTTTGCGAAAGGTCAGCTGAAGATTAAACCCCAACATGAAGACCTAGCCCATGCTAACTCAGGTCATATATATATATGTGAAGACTAAAACCTAAAAGACTACTAAAGCCATATTTGAAGAATAGAGTTTTAGGGTTTGTGTCTTGTTAATTGTGAGCCTTTCTTGTGTCTACTTGATACAAGCTTAGGACTGTTTTGTGCTGTATTTTTGTAACTTCTCCTAAGCTTTTAAGTACGGAGATTGTTTGTTTTGGTGAGTGAAACCACATTGTTTGTATTACTGTAATAATCACAGGGTGTGTGATTGAAAAGGAAATGAGACGGGGTCTCAAACTTAGGAGTTCCTAGTTTGAGTTAGCACGGGTAGAGTCTAGGAGATAAGTCGTGAACTTGTATGTTTGCTAAGGGCTTAGATCTAGATCTATTATAGTGGATTCCTTCCTGGCTTGGTAGCCCCCAGAGTAGGTCGTTGTTTACGCCGAACTGGGTTAACAATTATCTGTGTTATTTACTTCATTGTCTGTTGTTTGCGTTTGTTTATTATATACTACTGTGGACACACGCTAGAGCATTTGTCATAGCATTACAACTGGTTACGTACGAAAATTGCTGTAGCTTCTGTCTTAACATATGTCCCCAGTAGGTGCCAGAATTTCAATTGGCATCAGAGCAGACACCCTGTTCTGCGTGGGTGAGGACCAGGGAAGTTACTTTCTAGCATAATGAACAAGGAAGGTGGCTATGTCAACAGACCTCCACTTCTGGATGGATCAAACTATGATTAATGGAAAGCCAAAATGGTGGCATTTATTCAATCACTTGATAGCAAATCTTGGAAGGCTGTCTTAACGGGATGGGAGCATCCAGTGATATGTGACAAAGATGGTAAAACCACAGGTGAACTAAAACCAGAAGCAGATTGGACCAAGGAAGAGGAGGAGCTTGCACATGGCAACTCCAAGGCGCTAAATGCCTTATTCAATGCTGTGGACAATAACATATTTAGGATGATCAAACAGTGCTCAGTTGCTAAGGAAGCATGGGAAATTCTAATGACTACACATGAAGGTACTGCAAAGGTGAAGAATTCAAGGCTACAGCTTCTGACTGTGAAGTTTGAGAATCTAATGATGGGTGAAGATCAATTTGTCCATGATTTCCACATGACCATTCTGGATTATGCTAACAACTTTGATGCTCTAGGAGAAAAGCTAAGCGAGGAAAGAATGGTAAGAAAAATGCTTAGATCTCTTCCTAAGATGTTTGATATGAAAGTTACTACCATAGAAGAAGTACATGATATTGGCATACTGAAACTTGAAAACTTGGTGGGTTCCCTACTAACCTATGAGCTGGCGGCTGCTAAAGAAAAAACTGAAAAGAGAAAGAAGAGTATAGCCCTTGTATCCAACACCACTGAGAATGAAGAAGTAGAAAATGTCTTGGAAACTGATGAAAGTTTATCTGAAGCCATGGTACTCTTAGGCAGACAGTTCAACAAGATATTAAAGAAGATGGATGGAAGAGGCAGGACAAATGCTAAAGGCAGTTTCTCTGATAGTAACAGAAAGTTTAATGGTGTAAGAAAACACAGACCTGAAGAGAAGACTATTACAGGGAAAGGTGTTCAATGCCATGAATGTGAAGGCCATGGACACATTAGAGCTGAATGTCCAACATTCCTGAAGAAATAGAAGAAGGTAATGGTTGTAACTTGGTCTAAATCAGATGATGAAGAATTGACCTTTGATGAATTAGCTGCAAATCACATCACTGCACTTACTGGAATTATTGGATCTGAATCAGATGATGAAGAATTGACCTTTGATGAATTAGCTGCATCCTATAAAGCACTGTGCATAGAAGTGAAGAAGTGTGTCAACAGCAACAAAACACTATAAGTGAGTTGCAAACTGAGAAGGTGAAGCATCAGGCTCAAATTGCTCAACTTACAAAGCAGCTACAATCCGAGAAGACAAAGCATCTGTCTGAGGCATCTGCTCTTAAAGATGAGGTAACCACATTAAACTATAAGCTGACTAGTTTAAATAAACAGCTTAGACTGCTAAATAATGGAACTGAAAGTTGCTGGGAAACCTAAGGGTATTGGAGTAGAATACACTTATCCTAGAAAGCAAAAGCTTACATCTACTAGTACTTTTCTTCCTGCTAAAGACACCTATGATCCTACTGAAACCAGACAGATGCCACAGCATGTTCAACAACATCAGTCTGCCAAAATAAGTCCTAAACCTAAGGGATGGATCTGTCATTATTGTGGTAGAAAAGGTCACATCAGACCCTTCTGCTTTAGACTGTATGGATTCCCAAAAAGGTATATTAATCCTAGGTACGAATATGATTTTAGCAATGCAAAGAAGGAATGGAAACCAAAGGCAAATGATGTTGCTCACATAGCTCATACATCTCTGAGAGCTTCGTCCAGAAATGATTGGTACTTTGATAGTGGTTGCTCAAGACACATGACTGGTGTTGGAAGCTATTTAATTGATGTTAAAGCATACACTACTAGCTATGTTACTTTTGGTGATGGAGCCAAAGGTCAGATCAGGGGTATAGGAAGTCTTACTGCAAATGGGTTTCCTAAACTTGAGAACGTTCTTTTGGTGGAAGGATTGACTGCAAACCTCATAAGTATCAGTCAATTATGTGATCAAGGAATGAGGGTGAACTTCACAAAATCTGAATGCACTGTCTCAACTGAGAATGGTGAGTCTATTATGAAAGGAGTCAGGTCAAAGGATAACTGTTACTTATAGATATCTGAAGAAAGTGCTCAAACCTCCACTTGTCTCATTACTAGAGAAGATGAAGTCAAGTTATGGCATCAAAAGATGGGTCATCTCAATCTGAGGAGTATGAAGAAAGTCATAGCTGAAGATGCAGTAAAAGGAGTACCTAAACTAAAGATTGAAGAAGGGAACATATGTGGTGAGTGTCAAATTGGGAAACAGATAAAGATTGCACACCCAAAGCTGCAACATCTGACTACTTCAAAGGTGCTTGAATTACTACTCAAGATTCACCTGGATCAACTTTCTAAGAGAAAAGTCAGATACCTTCTGTGCTTTCAAGGACTTGTGTAAACAACTTCAAAGAGAAAAAGGTAGTGTAATTGTCAGAATCAGAAGTGACCATGGTAGAGAGTTTGAAAACTCAAAATTCTCTAAGTTTTGCACTGCTGAAGGAATTGGGCATGAATTCTCATCACCTATTACACCCCAACAAAATGGTGTAGTGGAAAGAAAGAACAGAACTATACAAGAATGTGCTAGAGTCATGCTACACTCAAAGAAACTCCCTCAACACTTTTGGGCTGAAGCCATGAATACAGCGTGCTACATTCTTAATCGTGTCACTTTAAGAGCTCGAACAACAAACACCTTGTATGAATTGTGGAAAGGAAGAAAACCTACTATCAAGTACTTTCATGTATTTGGAAGTAAGTGTTACATCCTGATAGATAGAGAGAGGAGGAAGATGGATCCAAAGAGTGATGAAGGTATATTCTTGGGTTACTCTACTAACAGCAGAGCCTACAGAGTGTATAACTCCATAACTCAAGTGATGATGGAATCAATGAATGTTGTGATAGATGATATACCATCTGACCATAAGACAGATGTGAGGCCAGATGCTGGAGCTTTTGAATTTCAGCCTGAAGAAACTGCAAGTGTAGAAGAATCTGAGGCAACGCCTGATAGTCCTATCACTGATGACACCATTGCTCCAGGTAGTAAAGGACCATCTATCAGAGTCCAGAAAAATCATCCCAAGGATCTGATCATAGGCAATCCAGATGAAGGTATCACCACAAGAAGAAATCAAGGTATAATCTCAAATTCTTGCTTTGTGTCAAAGATAGAACCAAAGAATGTCAAAGAGGCTCTCACTGATAATTATTGGATCATTGCCATGCAAGAGGAGCTGAACCAGTTTGAAAGAAGTGAAGTTTGGGATCTAGTTCCTAGACCAAAATGCATGAATGTAATAGGTACTAAATGGGTTTATAAAAATAAATCTGATGAAAATGGAACTATTACAAGAAACAAGGCGAGGCTTGTGGCACAGGGATACACGCAGGTGGAAGGATTAGACTTTGATGAGACTTTTGCACCAGTTGCTAGATTAGAATCCATAAGATTGTTACTTGGTGTTGCATGTATTCTGAAATTTAAACTCTTTCAGATGGATGTTAAGAGTGCTTTTCTCAATGGGTACTTAAATGAAGAGGTGTATGTGGAACAACCAAAAGGCTTTGTGAATCCAAATCTTCCTGATCATGTCAACAAGTTAAAGAAAGCCTTATATGGGTTGAAACAAGCGCCTAGAGCTTGGTATGAGAGATTGACTGAATTTCTTGTCAATCATGGATACAGGAAAGGAGGACATGATAAGACTCTGTTTGTAAAAGAAGAACATGGTAAATTAATGATAGCTCAAATCTACGTTGATGATATAGTGTTTGGTGGGATGTCAAGCCAGATGGTGGAGCATTTTATCAAACAGATGCAATCAGAGTTTGAGATGAGTTTGGTTGGCGAATTAACATTCTTTCTTGGACATCAAGTGAAGCAAATGGATGAAACAATATTTATCTCTTAGAGTAAGTATGCAAAAAATATTGTTAAGAAGTTTGGGATGGACACTGCTAGTCACAAAAGAACTCCAGCACCTACTCATTTGAAGTTGACAAAAGATGAGAAGGGTGTTAGTGTTGATCAGAGTCTCTATAGAAGTATGATAGGGAGTCTCTTATATCTTACAGCTAGTAGACCTGACATTAGTTTTGCAGTGGGTGTGTGTGCAAGATACCAAGCTGATCCAAAGATGAGTCACTTAAGTCAAGTGAAAAGAATCCTCAAATATGTTAGTGGCACATGTGACTATGGCATGATGTATTCACATAGTGACAACTCTAAACTCATTGGGTATTGTGATGCAGATTGGGCTGGCAGTGCTGATGACAGAAAAAGCACTTCTGGTGGTTGTTTCTTCTTGGGAGGAAACTTGATATCATGGTTTAGTAAGAAACAGAATTGTGTGTCTCTCTCAACTGCTGAAGCTGAATACATTGCAGCTGGGAGTAGTTGTTCACAACTTATCTGGATGAGACAGATGCTAAGGGAGTATAATGTTGAGCAAGATGCTATGGCGTTGTATTGTGATAATCTGAGTGCAATCAATATTTCCAAAAATCCTATACAACACAGTAGGACAAAGCACATTGATATTCGTCATCATTTTATCAGAGATTTAGTAGAAGAGAATGTGGTGGTTTTGAAACATGTTGCTACTGAAGAACAACTTGCTGATATATTCACAAAAGCTCTAGATGCTACCCAATTTGAGAAGCTAAGGGGTAAATTGGGAATATGTCTCTATGAATTTTAGCAATTAGTGAAGTGGCGTGCGCTGGCAGTTTTCTCTTCCCTCCCTTTAGTGGTGCACGCGATTTTAGGAAGCAAAATTCAAACTTCCCATACCTACATCATCAACTCCCTACTTCACGCTTTATTCACTCTAGAACCAAAAACTTTTCCCATTCTATTTTTGAACTCGTCTACTCCCATTCAACCTCAAAACCGTTTACCTCCTCCAAAACTCGTAACCTCATCATGTCTACTCCAACCAAAAACACTGCTCAAAAAGATTATACCACTGCTACTCCTTCGAAATCAACTCGATCAAAAGCCAAGGAACAATCAACTACGTTAATTGTTCCAGCAACACCACTTGATATTGTGCATGCATCTGAGTTGGAGGTTCGAACAACGCGATCGAAGAGTGTTGTGATGAAGAAGAAGGTAACGAAGTCTCCTGGTGTATCGAAAAAGATCTCTAAATCGAAGCCAAAGAAGAAGCGAGGTGAATCAACGGCAACGATCGGCCTCACTATGTCCGATTTATATAACTATAACAACTCACTATAATGTGCTATTAGTAGTGTTAATTTATAGCCAAGACTGAGAAATTAAAAATTATATTGGATACGTTGGACTAAGTACATAACCCTTTAGAAATAGATAGTGGGACCCACGCCCACTTAAGGAATTAACTCAACACACTTTCCATTCATTTTTCAAGGAAAGAAAAATCAGAACCTTAGTCATTCTTTCTCTTTCTCTCGTTCAAACAACAACATCAAACCATGTCATCTTCAATCTCTTAACCAAATCACTAATTTAAAGCAAAAAATCAAGTGCATGCAATGCATAATCTAGATTCCTAGTAGTAATTTCAGCAAGGTGAGATCTTTTTATTCCTCAATCTACTCTACTAATCATCATCAATCTTCTCTTCTTATTCAAGTGGAATGGGTCATTATTGGGTTTCTTTTGTGTTCCTTTTCAAACCTTGCTAACTAGTGTGATTCTTGAACTTGGCTAGAAGTTGGAAATCAAGGAGTTGGAGGAGGAGCAAGCTCATAAGCAAGGGTTTGGATCTTGGGACTAGCTGCATCTTCTAGAATTAAGGTGGGTTTCTTTTCAAACTTGGTTGAAGCATCCAAGTATAGGTTCCAATTCTTGTTATGATTTTAGGATCTCTAGCCCAAACAATTGCATAGAAATAGGTTTAATTTGGTTGTGTTAAATTGTTTTCTCAAATTTCTTATTGATGTGTTAAATTATGCTTAATGAATTAATGAATGAATGTGTATGAATTGGTAATGCATGGGCTGAGGTTATATTGTTGGTTCTGAGTTGAAAATGCAGGAAAAACATTATTTTAGCAAGGTAAATCAATTTACCCTTCAAGGAAATCGATTTACCATGTGTCTGGAAGAGGAAAAACTCTTTTTTTTTACCTACTGTATGAGGTAAATCGATTTCCCTCCCCTCTGTAACCAAATTTTCATTCTTGCATCCAAAAACTTCTTCCCTTATGGTCTATATGCTTACCAATCCATAAAGCATCAACCCATAACTCACTAAATGTAATTTTACACACGCACACACAACCATATTGAACATGTTTAGGCTTAATCTTGGGAGAACTTAACAAATTACTATTATGTATGGATCCTTACGGATCAATTAGGAAGTTCCCCGGGATGGGTTGTTACATTAAGAATTAATATTATAAATTAGAATACTTGATCAAGTTAGTGGTAATTCCCAAACCACAATTATGTATGACTTTAAGTCATAAGATGATTTCCGTATATTATTAGAAATCCGTTTAAATAAGTTAATGTTATGTGAGCTGAGGTAATCGTCTGATCTACATTTAATATCAGAGATTACAGTCCGGCCTTCGAGACCCGCTCACCTCGAAGTGTCCGTGAGTTATAAAATTAATCAAGATAAATTGTGTGATACACCTTCATTTTATAATTATGCCTTCTTATTGAAATGAAATAATGTGATCAACTATTTATTCTCATGAACCCTGGTGTTAGCACACATAATAAAGGGTAGTAAGAACCCACTGAGGCCTAGAGTCTCACCCCAAGCTTATTTGTTTTAGACAGGACAGCAGAACGAGGTAAGAAGCCCATGTGATAGTAGCAACTAAAGATCTTGTACCAGTGGTTTATGGATATAAGTTGTACTACTTATTTTGGTTATGTCATGATTAGTACCTTGAACTAGATATGTAATATGTTCTTAAGACCGTATCGCGATTGCCATGTATTGTACCTAAGATAACAAAGGATATGTGGTGTAATTTTAATGTATTTTCCGTACCATTATGTATATTCTATGACGTATTCTAGATATTCGTTGTGGGATGTTATAATAACTCTGACAATCCTTTCAAATCGCACGATGTCGCAACTGATGTTGGGGCTTCTGGCCATGATACAAAAGGTAACAATGCTATACTCTCTGATTCTGATGTTGATAAAACAAATGTTGTTGAAAAATCTGTTGAACTGGAAGATCTAGGTGATATTAGGAATTCTGAAACCCTAGGTCAAGCTGCTTTAGAGACTGAGAAGAATACTGATGTTGTTACTAATGGTGATGATTTTGTTGCTAAGAAAAATCCAAATGCTGTGAGTAGTGAAAAATGTGTAGAACCTGAAAATTTAGGGAAAACAAGTCAAATTGATACCCTAGATACTGTTGATTCAAATACTGTGAGGAATTCTGATGTTATTCCTGATATTGCTAATTCTTCTATTGAGAAAAATCCTAGTGATGTGGTTGAGGAAACTAGGAAGGTTGTTGAAGAAGTGGTGAAGACTGTTAGTGAATCTGACACTGTAGCCAAGTCTGATGTTGTGCCAGATGCTGAAGCATCTTTGGACCAACAGGTTCGTCGTCCTGATACTGTAGCTGAATTGTGTTCTGATTCTGGTTTTAGTAGTGACAGTACTACTAAGACAGGTACTGAAGGTGAAAAGGCTTATAATGATGTGTTGGATGAAGATACTGCTGAGGAAAACCTGCCTGAAGAGAGTGAGAAAACTGAGAATAATGTGGAGAGTGAAAGGAAAGGCTCCTCTAGTGAGTCCTCAGAAGAGGAGAGTGGCTCCACTGAAGAAGCTGATTCTGATGGTGAGATGGATGTGAATGATGATAAGGGTAAGCAAGCTGTGTCTGATGGGAACAAGGTGATTGATGTTGATGAGCAAAACTCTGAGTCTCCACCCCTGGTGAAGACATTTGGAGCTGGTGTTGCTAAGAGACTGAGGAGCAGTTCTGGTAAAGCTATACCATCTGCCCCCAAGTCCCATATTGTAGAATCAGTGAAGAAACCTGTCAAGAAAACCATGTATGGTCCCTCTCGACCTAAAAGTCGTTTTGATACTCCTGTTGTCCGGAAGAAACAGTTGAAAAGAAAGGCTGTAGAGAGTGACTCTGATTTTGAAGAAGAAGTGTCTAAAGGTGAAGCATATGTAAGAAGGTACCTGCTAATGTACCTGAGCTTGCCATTGATAATATCTCCTTCCATCTTGCTAGCTGTGTAGGCAAATGGAAATATGTTGTTCAGAGAAGGGTAGCTCTAGAGAGAGAGCTTGGAAGAGAAGCCTTGGAGTGTTCTGATATAGTTAGCCTGATTGAGGAAGCTAGTTTGATGAAAACAGTGTGGGGTTTAGGTGATTGCTATGAACAACTAGTAAGGGAGTTTATTGTGAATGTTCCCGTTGACTGTGATGACCCTCAAAGTCCTGAATACCATAAGGTCTATGTGCGTGGTCTATGTGTTGCATTCTGTCCATCTGTAATCAATAAGTTTCTGGAAAGGGATGATAATAGAACCCCTGAAGTGGAGTTGACTGATGGTGAATTGGCTAAGGTAATTACCAATGGCAGTGTGAAGCAATGGCCCAAGGGAAAGAAGGTGTCTTCCAGTAAACTGTTTGTGAAGTTTGCTTTGTTGGAACAAAATGTATGTTAGTACACACCCTTTAGTTTTGATGATAACAAAGTATTAAATGGACAATTGATGTTACTAATGTTTAAATTAAGTGTGCAGGAGAATCCAACGTTATATCAAGAGCATATTTAATTTAGACTCTGATGAAACCTATGGAAGTCTGAATCTTTACACTCTGAAAGAGTTCATAAGCTACAACGTGGTCAGAAGCTAAACAAAGTTCAGAAGCTTAAAAAGGATCAGAATGTCTGCAAGAGTTCAGAAGCTCAAAGAAGTTCAGACGCCTATAAGAGTTCAGAAGCTATCTGCTAGTCATGAGTTATTCAGAAGATGAAGACGTTCAGAAGCTGAAATACGAAGGACTATCAGAGGTCATTTATTCAAGACCAATCAGACTCCAAGTTATCAAAGGTTCATCAGAAGCAAAGGAATTCCCAAATCATCAGAAGGGCTACATCAACTACTCTTATCAAGCCTGATGATTTGTTCTAAGGACAACTAATTACAACGGTCACAAAGGATGTGATCCTACTCTCTCTAAGAGCTAGTTGTACCTTATTACTGTACTTTGGACAAACAGTAAAGGTGAAGCTTCACTGCAAAAGAAGACGTGGCTTTACTCAACGGATATTCAAAGACTACAGCTGTCCATTTTACAACGGGAATTTCTCCAACGTCTCAATGTCTTTCTCAACTCATATAAATATGCAAAAGAAAGAATTGATGACTAACGAACTTCATTAGAAAACATCTCTCAGAATAAAGTGAGAATCTGAATTGTAATAGAAAACATCTCTCAAATGAAGTGAGAATAGAAACTAGCTTAAGCCTCTGAAGTTATTATGATTGTAATAAGTTTAAGTTTAGAAGTTAGTATTACTACTGCATGAGTAATTGAAAGTCTTCTGCTTAGTGTAGAAGCAAGTAAGTCTCAATCTTAGTGATTAGAGCAAAGAAGTCTTCTGCTGAGTGTAGAAGCAAGGAAGTCTCTTGTCTTGTGTGACTTGAGCAAGGATGTCTTAAGCTTGTGTGCTTGAGCAAGGAAGTCTCTGATCTTGTGTGATTAGAGCAAGGAAGTCTCTTTGTCTTGTGTGACCTAGAGCAGGAAGTCTTAAGTCTTGTGTGACTTGAGCAAGGAAGTCTCATGCTTGTGTGCTTGAGCATCTGATTGTAATCTTAGTGATTATAGTGAACTCCCTTGGAAGCAAGGGGACTGGAGTACTCTCAATTTGTGAGGGGAACCAGTATAAATTGTTGTGTGTCTTTATCTCTCTCACTCTCTCATTTACTCCTTCATCATTCACTTAGCCTTAAGTTAATTGTGTGAACAATTCCGCTGTGCTTAAAGACTCTGATAGATTTAATTATCTAGAAAAAATTTTAAATATCTAAAACACAATTCAACCCCCCCCCCCCCCCCCTCTTGTGTTTTCTCCACGCACCTTCATGCTTGTTTGAACAAGATTGGTACTGTGAATTGAGTGCCCACTGTGCACACTTCTGATATTTCTACTGACTTGGCTCGTCCTGTTTACACTATTGGATCCAAGGTCAAGTATGATTATGGCACATATATTTTTAATCAAACTTTGAAGCACGCTGACAGTATGGCCATCAAGAAGCCTATTGCTTTTCCCAGCTTGCTATGTGGTATTATTCTGAGTCAGCAACCTAGTATTCTGAGGAGTTCTGATTTCCCAATGAAGAGGAAAGCTCCTTTGATTTTGCACAGTAAGCTGTTTGAAGGGACACATGCTCCAGACATTGCTACAGCATCTGTCCAGAAGTCATCTGCTGCACTGACAAGGAAGGATATGATTGCAGAGCTGAAAGCTACCTGCAAAGGGTTGGAGGACCAGAAGCTGAAGCTGGAAGCTGTTATCCAGGCCCTGGAGCTTGAAGAAGTTGGTGCTGGAAATAATGATGTTGATGATGATGGTGAACTTGTGATAGAGGGCTCTGATGAAAGCTCCTCTGAATGATGTCCTTGCTCCTGTGTTTTACTGCTCCTATTTTTCTTTTTCTGTCTGTGTCTTGAGGGCTATTGATGACTCCACGTTATTACTATAGTTTTACTTATTTCAAGACCTAATTACAAGGTTTTTAGTAGGTTTTTATTATATTTTTGCACAATAATAAGTGAAAGTTACATCGAGTACAAGGCTGCTGAACGCACAAGAAACGCAGGAAATTTAGGTAGTTTACCTGGTGTTGGCGCGGGGCGCCAACGCCCAGAAGCCAACCATCCTTTTCTGTTATTTGGCGCGCGGCGCGGGGATCCTGCGCGGGGCGCGGGCCCGTAACCTAATCCTATATATTTGAACTTCTGAAGCAGAATTAAGGTACAGAATTTTACGGCAAGAAACAGAAGACTTTTGGAAGAAACTCAGAGCTCTTTGTAATGCTTTCTTTCATCTTTAAACTTGTTAATTTGTGTTTAGCTATGTCCGGCTAAATCCTTATGATTGGCCTTAGGGGATTCTAATCCCGATTTGTCTCGAACCATGTGATTTCTTTTATGTTTATTAATTAATTACGAAGTTAGTTTCATCAATTTTTCCTTGTGCTTAATGCTTTACATATGTGACGACTTGTGTGATGATGTTTATGATTTGTTTTACTATGAGAATAGGAATAGATTATTGATCTAGGAATTATTGTAAAATTGGTTTTCACTTAAGAGATTTTGGTTTACTAATTGAGAACAAAGATTAAAGCGCGAATTCCTCACTTGATCATAAATCACCTTAGAGATTTGGGATTCATGATCAAGGGAGAGGACTATGTTACCAAGACATTGGGCATAGTTAATTAATTTAATCGATCATGAAACTAAAGTTGTAGTTCGTTAATAAACATGGAATCACCGAGATGAATTAGGATTAGATGAACCAAAAGGTCCAATCGCTTGTTTCTCTCTAAAAACCCTAATTCTATTCAAATATTTTATTTGAATCTTTTCTAAATATTTTGTCTAAATCTTTTATTTAGGCAAACAAATCCAAACAAACAATCCCCCTTTTTATTGCTTTTAGTTACTAGATATAATTCAATTGTTTTGTCAAATTTAAAACAATCCCTGTGGATCGATAAATTTTATTACTTAACGACGATTTTAGTACACTTACTAAATTGTCATCAAGTTTTTGGCGCCGTTGCCGGGGATTGTTGATTTAATTGACAATCCGATTGAACCATATTTAGTTTGTTTTTTTGTTTGTTATTTTATTTTATTTTGTTGTTTTTTTTTATATATCGAAAAAAAAAATTATAGATATCTACAAATTTTAAATTCTATTTTTTTTTTTTTTTTATTCTCTTGTAGTGCAGTTGCTTCTAAAGGTATTTCTGATTGTTTATGCAAGGTAGGAAGAAGGTAGTCCGAGAATTAATCTTTGATCCGGAAATCGAGAAAACAGCTAAAGCAAACAGGAGAGCAGTTCGGTTGGCACACCAGACTTCCCTGTTAACAAGTGGTACGGACGAGATACTTGAAGAGGAAGTTCCTAGTTCTAACACTTCGAACGACGAATCCGAAAGCATGGCTGGAGTTGATCCACCACCGCGAAGGACATTGGGTGACTACGGCCAAGCAACTGGTGGCCATAATCCTAATCTGGGTTTTCAACCAGTGAATCCCGTCTCTTTCGACATAAAGAATACGGTGCTCAGTGCTCTTAAGGAGAAGCAGTTTGCTGGGAGTGAATCGGAATGCCCGAACATCCATCTAGCCCGATTCTATGAAGCATGTGGCTACACTGACCCACCTGGTGTAACCGAGTCAAACAAGAAGTTGCGGCTGTTTCCACTATCCTTGACTGGCAGGGCAAAAGATTGGATCGATACATTGCCACCCAACACTATTACTTCTTGGGATGAGCTCGAGTTGAAATTTCGTGAGCGATATTTCCCAATCCATAAATTCTTAGAGAGGAGGAATGATATCACCAACTTCGAGCAAGGGACTCAGAATCATTATATGATGCATGGGAGAGGTTCAAGCTTTGTTTGAAGAAGTGCCCAACACATGGGTTAGACAATCATGCCCAGATGCAACACTTTACTCAAGGATTGAGGGCTCAGACTAGAATGTTGTTGGATGCATCAGCTGGTGGTTCGTTGAAAAATAAGGATGAAAGCGAAGCAAGGGAATTAGTGGAGGCTATGGCTCAGAATGAATACAGAGTTCAGAATGATAGGGGAGCAAAGAAAAAGGCTGGCATGCTGGAGCTTGATACTCAAACCGCTCTACTAGCGCAATCTCAATTGATGAACACTCAGATGGCAGCCATGTTGAAACACTTCACTACTACCCCCGCTCCTCAGATGCAAGCTAATGCGGTCCAAGATGTGAGGTGTGCTTTTTGTGGTAAGGGAGACATGCTAATGGTGAGTGTTTTCCTGCAGGTTCCGAGCAAGCAATGTACCTATCTAACTTTAAGAAGAGCAGCACCACCAATAATCCATACTCGAACACTTACAATCCGGGTTGGAGAGAGCATCCAAACTTTGGATGGGGAGGAAATCAAAATCAATCCCAACAACAAGCACCGTCTCAGAACTCTCAACCAAGGCAACAGTCTCCACTAGAAGATGCACTTACACAATTTATCAAGGTCACACAAGGGAACTTTGAAGAAATAAAAATTAGCCAAAATCAGATGAAAGCCAATCAAGATGTTGATAACAAGAATCATGAAGCCTCCATCAAGACCTTGGAAACCCAAATTGGCCAATTGTCGAGACAGTTAGCAGCTACTCAAACTAAGGGCTTTGAAGGGTCTACGAAAGACAATCCGAGGAACGAAAGTTGCATGGCTATCAACCTGAGAAGTAGAGAAGTTCCTTCACCGGAAGTTGTGATAAAAAAGAAGAGTGAGTTGAAGGACGAAGGAGTGAACAAGAGTGAGGGAGAAGTTTAAAAAGAGTGGGAGATAGTGGCTAAATCCGACAAGGAGAGAGACGAAGAAGTTGAAAAGCAGAGTGAGAGGTTAGTTGAAAAGAAGAAAGGTAAAAGTGTGGCAGTCCAAGAAGATAGAAAGGAGAAAGAAAAGTCAATCCATGCTAAGTTACCATTTCCACGCAAAAAGAAGGCTAAGGAAGATGATCCTACACAGTTTAAAAAGTTCATGAAGATGCTTTACAGCCTCCAAATGAACATTCCTTTTGCGGAAGCGCTAGAACAGATGCCCGTTTATGCCAAATTCATGAAAGAACTTTTGTCAAAGAAACGGAAGCCTCTGGATGATGACACAGTGAATATGACCGAGGAGTGTAGTGCAATAATTCAGAAGAAGCTTCCACAAAAGAAGAAGGATCCAGGAAGTTTCACCATTCCATGCTCTATCGGAAACTTGCATGTTAGAAGAGCTTTATGTGACTTGGGTGCAAGCATCAATTTGATGCCCTTGTCCATGATGAAGCGTATTCCAGGTGCTGTAGCCAAGCCAACAAAGATGCAATTGTCTCTTGCAGATCGATCTATCACACATCCATATGGAATTCTGCAAAATGTCTTGGTAAGATGTGCTGAGTTTGTGTTCCCGGCTGATTTTGTGATTCTAGATATGGAAGAAGACGCTGAAGTTCCTCTCTTATTGGGACGACCATTCTTAGCTACCGGAAGGACTCTGATTGACGTTGAGAAAGGAGAGCTCATGTTCCGTTTAGACGATGAACAAATATGCTTTCAGGTGTTTGAAGCCACAACATTTGGGGGACCAGTACCCGAATGCTTCAAGGTGGATGTGCTAGAGGAGGGTGTAAGCGATGCACAAGAAGAAGAATGGGAGCGTGAAATCGAAATATTCCTTCAAGGCATAGATGATGATCCCAAAGAAGGAAAACCACTAGATCTAGAGGGAACATTGCTTGCGGAAGAATTGAAGAAGGATGATGATGCGTTGGTTTGGAACGCAGACGGGGTGAATTCCGTCTTTTGCTTGCACAATAAACCTACGGAGGAAGCATTCAAGATGGGTATGGATGCTTACTTGGAAGGAGCAAATCTGAAATATCCGCCCTAATGAGGGTGTCGGACGTCAAGCCTCGGGACGTTAAACAAGCGCGTGACCTCTAGGTCACGGACCGTCAAGCTATTGACGTTAAACGAGCGCTGATTGGGAGGCAACCCAAGGTTAGTCTCACTTCCTTTTTACTTGAATTTAATTTTGTCTTTGATAAATGTCTTGGCTATTTGAAAACTTGTGCACTATCCGAATGATTTTGTTTGAATGTATTATAAGTCAGTTTTGTTAGCACCATGATACATGAATTTGTGACTCCCTTAATTGGTTGCTTTTCATATTTGATTGTAATTAAAAAAACTGAGGAAATTTCTCAAACATTGACCACTCGATAATCTGGCCAAGCCGCGAGAATTTGAGCCCAAACACATAAAATTTTCTTGTCATGAGAGATTCCACAACTTAGCTAATTCTCTAGAACTTGCTTTTGTTCTTTTAATTGATTAATTGCTATGAGTTACACACCGAGGCATGTTGTTTGTACCTTGAGCCTTTTTGAAACTACCTTTACTTATATTATATCCTTCGTTAAACCCCAATTGAGCCGAAAGAAAAATGTTCTTTATTTGATAACCCAAGTTTGAAATTATGAAAAGAAAACAAAAAAAGATGATTTTCTTGGAGTTAGATCACGGTACTTATGATTCGAGCACAATGCTCATCATTAAGTTTGGGGTTGCTTCTGGAATAAGCAACAAATTAAGTTTGGGGTGGGGTACTAGAGAACTACAGAGAACTACAAAAAGAAAAAAATGAACATAGAAAATAAAAATGGTGTACACAAAAAGAAAACACCAAATGATATGAAAAAGAAAAATAAAGTTTGATAAATAAGTTCTCTAGTATGATAACGCTTGAAATTAAAGGGGGAAATGTTTGAAACAATCCAATCTTGTGAAATAGGTGATCTTTGAAACTCCAAGTTTTTCTGCTTACCTTCCAAAAACATCTACCTTAAAACCTAAGCCCCGTTATAACCCTCAAGTCCTCTAAAGGTGTGAATTCTAATGCATGTTGATTGATTTCTAGAATGTTTGCAAGCCTATGGTAGAATGGCTATGTTTGTGTTGATTGAGTGAAATATATACCATCTTTATACAGGAGAGAATGTGAGGGAGTGAAGTGATTGAAGTTTGGTCAATATTTGTGAAAAGTTCTTGATTTTTCGTTATAAATCCATATGCGAGTAAATTCTTGATAAGGATGATCATTGAAATGATAATTGTGGGTATCTAACTTGATTGACTTTGATGCTTTGAATAAGATTGTTGATGATAGTGCCAGGTTTTCCAATGGATGGAGATATTCCTTGAGGACAAGGAAAAGTTCAAGTTTGGGGTTGTGATGACTCCACGTTATTACTATAGTTTTACTTATTTCAAGACCTAATTACAAGGTTTTTAGTAGGTTTTTATTATATTTTTGCACAATAATAAGTGAAAGTTACATCGAGTACAAGGCTGCTGAACGCACAAGAAACGCAGGAAATTTAGGTAGTTTACCTGGTGTTGGCGCGGGGCGCCAGAGGTGCTGCGCGGGGCGCCAATGCCCAGAAGCCAACCATCCTTTTCTGTTATTTGGCGCGCGGCGCGGGGATCCTGCGCGGGGCGCGGGCCCGTAACCTAAGCCTATATATTTGAACTTCTGAAGCAGAATTAAGGTACAGAATTTTACGGCGAGAAACAGAAGACTTTTGGAAGAAACTCAGAGCTCTTTGTAATGCTTTCTTTCATCTTTAAACTTGTTAATTTGTGTTTAGCTATGTCCGGCTAAATCCTTATGATTGGCCTTAGGGGATTCTAATCCCGATTTGTCTCGAACCATGTGATTTCTTTTATGTTTATTAATTAATTACGAAGTTAGTTTTATCAATTTTTCCTTGTGCTTAATGCTTTACATATGTGACGACTTGTGTGATGATGTTTATGATTTGTTTTACTATGAGAATAGGAATAGATTATTGATCTAGGAATTATTGTAAAATTGGTTTTCACTTAAGAGATTTTGGTTTACTAATTGAGAACAAAGATTAAAGCGCGAATTCCTCACTTGATCATAAATCACCTTAGAGATTTGGGATTCATGATCAAGGGAGAGGACTATGTTACCAAGACATTGGGCATAGTTAATTAATTTAATCGATCATGAAACTAAAGTTGTAGTTCGTTAATAAACATGGAATCACCGAGATGAATTAGGATTAGATGAACCAAAAGGTCCAATCGCTTGTTTCTCTCTAAAAACCCTAATTCTATTCAAATATTTTATTTGAATCTTTTCTAAATATTTTGTCTAAATCTTTTATTTAGGCAAACAAATCCAAACAAACAATCCCCCTTTTTATTGCTTTTAGTTACTAGATATAATTCAATTGTTTTGTCAAATTTAAAACAATCCCTGTGGATCGATAAATTTTATTACTTAACGACGATTTTAGTACACTTGCTAAATTGTCATCAGCTATGCCCAGGATATTTTGTGCACTTACATGTGCTACTGGTCTGTAATAATGGTACTCTGATGTGTTGCTACTTCTGTTTTTCTTCCATCTATGCATGAAGTATTATGTTTGTCAAAATTATGGCTAAAAAGGGGGAGTAGTAGTATATGTTCTGTTCGTGATAATGATGTGACACATGTTATACCATCTATCTGTCTTTATGTGTGTACTATGTTTGAGGGGGAGCAAATATCTGTATATGTATGTGTGGTGTGTTGAGGGGGAGCATTCTCTACTATGTGACATATGCATGAACTCAGGGGGAGCAATCTACTTTTGTTGTGATGCATGTTGTGTGTGACAGATGCCATTCCAAATGCTAAGGCATCTTGTCTATTTCAAAGGAATCCATTTTTACTTGATACCTGAGAATTTAATTTTCTCAGAGGTGTAGGAATTTATTTTTCCTATGATGATTCATTATGTGGGAATTTATTTTCCCTAATCTAACTGGTTGGCGCTTATGTGTGAGAGTTTACTTCTCTCCTATCGTGTACCATATGAGGCTAAGTTTTGTATTTCCGCTGTTGCATGCCTCTGATGCTGCTTGTTCATTATTTCTCACTTGAAGATCTCTTTTGAAAATAATGTATTATCTTCTTTCTTAGTTGTGTGTTTGTGTTAACTTGAAGGAAGGTATGTACTGCATCTCTCCGGAACTGGTCTTAGTTTGTTTTAGCCAAAATTTGCCAAAGGGGGAGATTGTTGGTGTTTTGTATGTTGGCCTCATTTTGCAAAAACAAGTTCAAGCAAGATGTTCGACCAGATGCCGTAGCATGTGGGTACAACATTTGTCATGCCGGTAATTAATGTTCTATTTGCGCACCATATCTTTGAAGATTCACTGAAGCACTATTTTCGCCTTACTTGCATATCAAGACGCACGTTTTAAACAAGGGTTTATAAGGCGGCTGCGCCAAGAAGTATTTTCCAGAAGATGCTATGCCATTTATGGAAACAAGTGATTCTTTCCATATTCGTGTGTGCTGGACTTTGCGAAAGGACAGCTGAAGATTAAAGCCCAAGATGAAGACATAGCCCATGTTAACTCAGGTCATATATATATGTGTGTGTGTGTGTGTGTGAAGACTAAAACCTAAAAGACTACTGAAGCCGTATTTGAAGAATAGAGTTTTAGGGTTTGAGTCTTGTTAATTGTGAGTCTTTCTTGTGTCTACTTGATACAAGCTTAGGACTGTTTTGTGCTGTATTTTTTGTGTAACTTCTCCTAAGCTTTTAAGTACAGAGATTGTTTGTTTTGGTGAGTGAAACCACATTGTTTGTATTACTGTAATAATCACAGGGTGTGTGATTGAAAAGGAAGTGAGACGCGGGGTCTCAAACTTAGGAGTTCCTAGGTTGAGTTAGCACGAGTAGAGTCTGGGAGATAAGTCGTGAACTTTTATGTTTGTTGAGGGCTTAGATCTAGATCTATTATAGTGGATTCCTTCCTGGCTTGGTAGTCCCAGAGTAGGTCGTTGTTTACGCCGAACTGGGTTAACAATTCTCTGTGTTATTTACTTCATTGTCTGTTGTTTGCGTTTGTTTATTATATACTACCGTGGACACACGCTAGAGCATTTGTCTTAGCATTACAATTGGTTACGTACGACAATTTCTATAGCTTCTGTCTTAACATCTGTCCCCAGTAGGTGCTAGAATTTCAAGTATCAGAAAATTTGTTCATTAGATCCTAACTGAATTCAACAGGAGTAGAATCAACAACAATCTCTTTTCCTTTATCTTTGCTACTACTTCCAGTCAATCTAAATAAATCCTAAACAAAGCATAAGTAAAATATTAATGTTACATAATCTTAGCTGGTTCAATACTTATCTAATATATTATCAAAGCATAAACCAATGTAGTTAATATAATACCTCCGATAAGATGTTGGTAGAAGAAGCAGCTAAGACATCTTTTCCTTTCTCCAACAAAGTACTTAACAACCCAGCCTCCTAATTCAACATAAATTTTCATCATTAAAGGCAGAAGATAACAATTTATTAGATTAATTCATAGTTGTAGTTATTATCCTAAATTTACATAACAGTATAAAGGCATAGAGATTGCATACATTTTTATGTTTGCTAATTGAAGCTTCCTCATTGTCCCACTTGTCTTTGATTGTTTGATAATGACACTATCAGTACATATTTTCCTCACCCTAAAAGTTTGCTCAAATCTAGGATTACTTGTAGGTTTAGTTTCAACCTTAAACAACCAATTCTTATCAACCAACATTCCAATTTGAGGTGGAACCACTCCAACACCACCAAGCTAAACAAACATACAATAAGATAATTATTATATATAACAAAAGTGGTAAACAAATTATAATAACATAATTAAATCTACAATTAAGATTCAAGTATTACCCTCTGATTTGCCTCAAACATATCAGCACAACTCATGTTGAACAAAGAGCTTGCATCTTTATCAAATATAACAAAAGTAATGATATGATGTTCTTTTTGTATAGTACTAGTGATATCATTTTAGGATAATACTAATTATTATTTTTGGATAATAGTAACGATGACACCATGTTCCGGCTAGGATATGAGGGGGTATGCAGAGTGTAGAAGGTGATCCTCATGCTAATAGGATACTAGGCATTGATATTAGTTTTTCTCTTTGTTTGGTGAAAGAATGAACGTCCCCCTTTCCTGATACTTGTGATGCCTTATATATAGGAGATAATGGAGGGAGTAGTTGAGAGATTTGTATGGAGCGGTGGGATGATGATGGAGTATAAACATAGGGAGTAGTGAGTTAGTTCTATGACCGAGTCTTCTTGGGCCTCCTCTGATTTGGGTGAGTGGCCCAATCAGGCGTGTTTGGCCTAGGCGAATTTGGCCTATATTCTCTCTCCCGGTCCACGCCGTAAAGAAAAAGTAGTATTAATGATGAATTTGGCCTATATTCTCTCGCCCGGTCCACGTTGTAAAATATGTAATTCACTTAATTTGATGATTTTAGTAATGTGAATGTTTATTTTATTTTATTTTCTATTTTAATTGTGATTATATAATTTGCATTTATATATTTAATTTTTATTAACGTATCTTGGCCATAACGTTGCATATGTGTCGTTGTATATTTGTCGTATCGTATCCGTATCGTATCAAGTATGTGAGCTTTTTAGATTAACTTTGATGGTCTATTTGTAATTTGATTTTCAAAAGGTAAGGATTGTAATTGTACATGATAGAAAGAAAACAGAACAACACAAAACAAAATATACATTGAAATATTGAATTATTTTTTGTCTTGTACAATGTTTTGATGGATGAAAGATTGTTTTGGTAGTTTAGATTTCTTAGATTGACTATTAGTATTTGTAGTATGATAGTGCTTATTTAATGAGATTCAATGTATTTGTGATAACTCATTTGTCTATGTGAAATTCACACTCACTAGAAGCAAATCAAGAGAGTACACGAAAAACAAATTAGTCTCTTAATTTTACTTCAGCTCCTCCAACGAAATGCAATTAGCCCAACTTTTTTTTTTTACCAATCAATTAGCCAAACTTATCATCCCTAATTTGTTTCTCTAATGTTTGCAATTGTTTGTGCATCACTTGCATTGTACTTTAATACCCTTTTCGGGTTCTTTTTCTCCTAGGTCAACCCCGAAAGCCCGAAAACTTTTTATGTTTTATTTTTAGTCTAGTACCGTATTCTTTTTATATTTATTATATTTTTTTTAACGACAAATAGTATTATCTATTTTACCCTTTTTATATTTATTTACTTTTGTGTAGATTTTTTATAATCCCTATTTTACCATTTTTGTGTTGGCTTTTTCTTTGACAATTCTACCATTTTGTATTATGTATCAATACTAAATAAATCATAACTACCTAAAACTACCTCTCTTACAACTCCAAATTTGCCCTTTAAAAAACTTCCATTCAACTATAACAATAAAAAAACATAACTGCATTTTGGTGCAAATATTTTTTATTAACAAACTCGCAATAATATAAGACATGTCTTTTTTTATATAAGTTAGACACAGGCAGGCGCGCGCCTGCCTGACCCGCTAGTATATATAAAAAGAGAAAAAACAAAGAGATGTTTATTATATCTATAGCGTGAAAAGTGACTCACCGTCAACTCCTCAATTGCTTAAAAATTAATGGTGAAATTTATTCATGCTAAATGTTGAAAAATGTTAAAGTGCAGGGTTGAACATGCGCTCCATCATAACAAAGAAATTGTTACAGTATTTCACTATAAAAATCATATTAGAGATAGGAAAATGGGTGGACCAACCCCGCAACAACCCGCCCTGTCACCAATCCGTCAGAAGTGTGTGGGACTGGACGGGCCAACTAGAGATAGAGGTGTAATTTAAATATCTCACCAGCTCCGTTATGGCGGGCCTGTGGTTTTGTAGGTGAAGCGCCTCGAAAAACGCTTGAGTGTACAAACGCTCGAAAAGACACAGAGTCGCCACCGAACTTTATTTATTCCCGGAGGAAAAGGAAAATATCGATAAAACTTTGAAAACAAAGAAAAGATGGTCATCACAACCATTTTCAGGTTCGGGAGTCGATTATACAAGGGGAAGGTATTAGCACCCCTCACATCAGTTATACTCAACGGGAACCTTCTTTTCAGCTTAGGGTTAAAAAAGTATTTTTTAAATTGTTTGCATGCTTTTTATTGACATATTGCTTTTATTATTTTAATGTATATACAAAAGGGGGAAAATATTAGTTTTTCATTGTTGAGCTTGACAAGATGTTGAATCTCGCTCCTACGTATTCCCAGGTGCGATGGAAAATTCAAAGCTCAGGTAGTTCTCGGTAGAAAATGCTTGTGCGTTGGTTGATTTTATTTACGAAAATGATTTGGTTGTGTTTGGGCGAAAAGGTTTGTGTGATTAAAAAAGACTCGCACTTGGGCGAAAAGTTTGCATGATTAAAAGATGCACTTGCGCTTGGGCGAAAAAGTTCAAAAAGAAGAACTCGCACTTGGGGGAAAAAGTTTGCTTGACTTAAAAGACTGGCTCGCACTTGGGCGATGGTATTCGTTTGAGAAAAAAATAAGCGCACATGAGCGCGAAAAAAATGAAATTTGATTTTTTTGATTGCGCAAGGGCAAGATAGTTTGATGAGTTTAGATTATTTATTTTTTTATATTTTTAAAATAAATTATATTTTAGATGTGGAAGACGAACAACCAGTAGGCGAAGCATGTGCTAAGCGTTCGATTATTCGAGAGATGAACAAATGTACATCCGCCGGTCTCCTCTTTAATTCACATTATTTTCTTCGTTTGAGAATTTGTTTTGAGTCAAATGATTAAAATTGATATTTTTGTGTTTTGTTTTTTGACATTACTCGGAAGGTGTGAATAAATGAATGGGTTCATAACCCATATTGAAGCTTCAGCCCAATCTAGTTAAAAATAAATAGATAAAACAAAAATAGAAAGAGGAACACATTGAAGTAGCAATAAATGTCATAAGAAAGGGGGGTTTGAATTGTGACCCTTTTTAAAAATCTTTTATCTTAAATAAAACAATATTTCTTTTATGGGTTAGTTAACAAATAACAAAGAAATAAAGTTAAGACAATAATGGTTGAACAGATAAAAGTGAAGGACCAGGGAACTCTGGAAATATTTTAGTTGGTTTTAGTTGAGTTGTATTTTAGGAGATTAAGAGTTTAGAGAAAATATAACACACAGAAGTTATCCTGGTTCACCCAAACTTGGGCTAGTACAGTCCTCACAACCTTGTGAGATTGTCCACTAAAATGCTCAGATCAGAACTTTCTGCTTGGCACCAACTTTTGATCAACCCTTGATCAAAATACAATCTGTTTTTCTTCACTCGAAAAGACTTTTACAAACTGCTTTTCCTGACTGGAAAAGACTTTCTCACAATGCTTTTCTTTACTAGAAAAGACTTCCTCACAATCACTAAATCTAACCTAAAAGATAGATTTGAGAAGTTACAAAGTCTTTTGAAATTTGTGAGCATCAACTCATATAAGAGATTGATAAGATAACAAGCGTGTATACAATGTAAGTTTGATAACTTTGTGAATAGCTTGCTTTTGAAGAGTTTGGAACTTTGTTGATTTTTGCTTCAACAAAGTATATGATTAAATCTTTGTGTAAACTCTTGAGTTTTTCTTCATGTAGCTCCTTGATATTTATAGACCTTTTAATTGCTGAAGAGGAGCGTATGAGAGAGATTTTGAAATTCAAAATCTGTCAAAGATACGTTGTTATCTTTGTTGCCATGTACTGTGAATAGTGCGTTATCGTCAGTTCACTTGTGCATTACCGTCTGTTGAAATTTTGATGCAATGCATTGCACGGCTTTGTAAGCTTTTACATGGCTTCTATCTTGTCCATATGAGAGAATCAATTTGAATTTTGTGATTACAATGCATCAGCAAGTGGTAGAAGCTTTGGGAGCCTTTGTCTCTCATGAGGGGACCAAAACCTATGTAGCATGTCCTTTGTTGTTTGGTGACTAATGTACTTTGCAAAGAGAAGGATGTGCATGAAGCTTGTCCACAAAACCAATTCCCATGTGTTGCAAATAAAATATCTTCCATCAATTTCAAATGCTTCTACCTGGGAGCTTTTTCTTCTTTGGTGACATTCCTTTGCTTGCATTAAAAAGGCCTTGATTACATAGTCCAAAAATTGCTAGGCCCATGAAATCTTTTATGTCATTTATGTTTCCTTAAAATGCCACCACATTTGGTGAGGCAAAAAGGAATGTATCCATGTGAAGCTTTTTCATCATTTAAGCCAAGACTTTTGTTTCCATTGATTCTTGTTTGCTACGTATGGCTTTCCATGTTTTATTTGTGTTTATGTGTTCCTCATTATGTGTGTTACCGTTGTCAGACCATAACGTTATCGTTGAAACATTTCTCACAAAACACATTAGCAAATAACAAGATAATCAATATTAAAATTTAATTTATATGTTTGTTATCTTTAAAACATCAAATAAGGATTTTGTTCCCAACACACATGGTAACAACAACAAAACGCGCAGCAAACATGAGAAAGAGAGAAAGAGTGAACCGAGATAGGGAGAGGACCGACCGGAGGTTGCGGTGGCAGGCAGCAGTTCCGGCGGCGGCAGTGGGCGGTGATGTTGGCTGCGATGATTGCGTTCAGAAACGATGTTGGCTGTTGTGAGCGGAAACAGCGGAGGTTCGTTCCTCTTTTTTCTCCGTTGTCTATGCATGAAGAACCACAAATATTAGTAATATAAGTAAAAACAAAATATGTTAAGTTAATTTATGCAGACTTACATATTAAAAAACTTAAACTAATACTAATATTATGTGTGCGATATTTATTTTTTATAAATTGACCTTAAACTAAATTTTTATTTAGTTAAATTTTTTAGCTATTTTTTCCCATGCTTAATAAAACATATTGAAATATATTATTTATAAGTCAATAATTCTACAAACGCATTTTTACCCGTGCTTGGCACGGGTCTGGATACTAGTTTACCTAATTTGACATATTTTTGGATTTTTGTGAAATTGATGACATGCATAAAAAGTGGTTAGAAATGCATAAAATTAAAATTCTACTACTAAAATTAAAACAGGCACTATTTGAATGCGGAGAAAAAAGTTGGAACAAAATCGGGGTACTATAGCTGCCCCTGTTTAATTATATTTAACTAGAACATATGAATAACGAAAGTTTTCATATTTTCGTTGTAAAAGATAATTAAATATAAAGGATCCAAATTTTGTCCCTAGGAAGAAGTACATGAATATAACAATGGGGTTCTTTTGTTGGTTTTTGTATTGAAAAGGTAAATTATCGTCGTCAGTCTGCCGCTGGTGAAATGATAAAATGAAATAAAGAGATCGTCGCCAGTCTGCAATGGTGAAACGATGAAATTAATACTCATCGCCGGTCTGCCACTGGTGAAATGGTAGATGCTAAGAAAATAAAAAGATTGTCACCGGTTTGCCCCTGGTGAAATGATATATGTTGAAAATAAAATGATCGTCGTCAGTCTGCCGCTGGTGAAACGATAACAATGAAATATAAAGATCGTCGCCAGTCTAACGCTGGTGAAACGATAGATGCTAAAAATAAAGTGATAGTCGCCAATCTGCCGCTAGTGAAACGATAACAATAAAATAAAAGGATCATCGCCAGTCTGCCGCTGGTGAAACGATAGATGCTATGAAAATAAAAGATCGAATTTGGAAATTACCAGCGAAGACTGGATTTAGAAATTGCCAGTGAAGACTGGACTTTTGATTGCCAATGAAGATTGGTTTTTGAAATTACCAGCGAAGACTGGATTTTGAAATTACCAGCGAAGACTGGATTTTGAATTTGCCGCATAAGATCGGATTTTTCGAATTTGCCAATGAATGGATTTTCCTTCTTTTTTCATGTTCTCCATTATATTAAAAAAATACAAATTTGTCTAGCATGAGAATCAAAGCCCACATCCCTTTAATTTTTTCTTTTGCGATAACTATATTAATAAGAGTTAGGGACAATCTCTTAAGCATATTGGGATAAATCTTTTGTCGACGGTGATTTTACATGGTCAGTTGTATGTTGCAACTTCAAGAGTTATATCTAGAGAATGATTAAAAATATTGATTATCGATGAAGACGGTGAAAATATGAATAAAACTTCCAATGTAGTCTATAAAGAAATATTTCGTAATATACCATAATTTCTTTTGTATACGTTTATTGAACTAATATTTAATAGTACTCGACTTTTTTATATACGTTTTAGTGTTAAAAAATTTATATTTTATTTTTCATATTATGGCTAATTAGACTCGTACAACGCTCGGGTCGAAGTTTTTTTTGAAAGAAAGACGCTTAAAGCATTTCATTAATAATAATATTGTGAATACAAGTAGGTGTATCAGTAAAAATGTGGAAACTAGCTAAGGATGGAGCTACCCGTGCTAAAACATGGGCGGCCTCATTGGCTTGTCTCCTAATAAACTCGACCTTTGAGTTTTGAAAAAAGGTATTGTCCAACTGTTGACAATCTCTGATGACATCTCCTAACTCTGATATATCATCTTTTTTACTATGGAATTTTGTAACAACAATTTTTGCATCAAGTTCAAAATCAATATCTTCCAACTGTAAGTCACGGACCCACCTAAAAGCGTGCAGCAGTCCTTGAGCTTCGCCCATCTCCACATCACAAGTAGGGGAAAACCACTCTGTTTTGGCGAGGAGAAATCTGCCTTGATCATCTCTGATGCACGTACCTATTCCAACTTTATTGAGTTCTGAAGAAAAGGAGGCATCAATATTACATTTGTAGCGCCCTAAGCTTGGTTTGGTCCATTTTATCTCTGCTGGTTGTAGTTGTCGGTTGATGCTTTCTGTCTGTTCTGCTTGAACCGACTGCCACTCCGTGAGAACCGTGCAAGCTCTATCATAGACTGCAGAAGTTGTCTCGGTTTGGTTTCGCCACAATTTGTTGTTGCGTGATTGCCACATGCTCCATAGTACTGTTACAAATATGGACCTTTGCTCCGATGCCAGCACCTGTAAAATAGAAAATACCAGCTCTACCATATTATTATCACCTGTCAATCATTGCTGAATGATGAGCCAAAGACCGGTATTGTACCACGCCTGCTTTACAGTGTCACAAAACATAAAGACATGCAAGCTGTCTTCTGTCTCATCATCACATAATACACAATTACACGGGCAGTTAACACCTTTTTGAAGAAGACGGGTTCTGGTAGGGATACAATTCCTGCACAATCTCCAAATGAAATTTTTAATTTTTGGAGGCGCTTGAATTTGCCAAATCAGATTCCAGTTGCCTTGAACTTGAAGATGGGATATATCAAGAGTATCCTCAATACAGTAGCGGTAAGCACTTTTAACCGAGTATTTACCATTCTTTTCAAATCTCCAAATGATCTTATCTTGGGAAACCGAGTCATAGAGAGGATTTTGGAGGATTTTAGATCCTTCCTGATCGCCCAACATATTTGTAATTAAGGAGGAATTCCATCGTTTCACAATGGTGCGTAGTATATCAACAACTCTCATATCACTGAGGTTCACATCTGCATTATTTGTTTTTGTTAGAATAGACCCATCAGTGATCCATCTGCTACCCAAAAGAGGGATGTTGTGGCCAGTTCCTATGCTCCATTTGTAGCCATTCCTAACAACGAACTTTGCACCCCAAATACTTCTCCACACGTAACTTGGATTGTGACCAATGCTTGAGCTCAGGAAATCACTATTAGAAAAATATTTAGCTTTGAAAAGTTTAGTGATTAGACTACCCGGACTAGTGAGAAGCTTCCAGGCTTGCTTACCCAGCATTGCATAATTAAAAGTTGTGATACTTTTAAATCCCAAGCCACCCGCGCTTTTGTGCATAGCTAATCGCTCCCAAGAAAGCCAATGGATGCCTTTTGAATTTTCTTTGTTATGACCCCACCAAAAGGAATTCATCATCTTTTCAATTTCATCACTTAAAGAATGTGGAATTAAAAAGATACTCATTATATAGGAAGGAATGGTTTGAAGAACTGACTTGATCATAACTTCTCTTCCTGCTTGAGAGAGACATCTACTGCTCCAAGAATTTATTTTTTTCCATATCCTGTCTTTAATAAATCTGAAAGTAGCTTTTCTGCTCCTGCCTACCATGGAGGGAAGGCCAAGATATTTACCAGTCCCAAGCACTTGTTGAACCCCTAGGATATTTGCAATAGATTTTTTGACCGGTTCCAATACATTTCTGCTGCAGAAGATCTCAGATTTTTGGAGATTAATTGATTGACCTGAAGCCTCTTCATAGATAGAAAGTATATTTTTCAGTTCCAGCGCTTTATTTTCCATGGCCCGAAAGAACAAAAAACAATCATCTGCAAAAAGAAGATGCAAGATGATAGGAGCATTTTTGCAGATTTTGACTCCATGGATATCGCCTTTGCTCTCAGCTTTATTAATGAGGGTTGATAAGCCTTCGGCACATAAAATGAAGAGCTAAGGTGAAAGAGGATCACCTTGTCTTAGACCTCTCCCAGGGACAATAGGACCAACTAACTTGCCATTAAAGTTAATAGAATAGTCCACCATTTCCACACAAAGCATAATCCAAGAAATCCACTTTTGGGAGAAACCCATAGTGATAAGAACATCTTTGAGGTACTCCCAGTCAATTCTATCATACGCCTTGCTGATATCTAATTTCAATGCTACCTCTCCTTTCTTGCCTCTAGTCTTTGATTTCATAAAATGCACTATTTCAATAGCCGTCATAGCATTATCAAGAATTGATCTTCCGGGGACAAACGCTGATTGATTTTCAGATATACAACTGTTAAGTACATCCTTTAATCTATTAGCGAGGACTTTTGCCACCACCTTGTAAAGAACATTACACAGTGCTATAGGACGCCAATCCTTCATGGATGTCTGAGTATCACCATTTGGAATTAAAGCAATGTTGGTTGAATTTAAATTGGGTGGAAATGCGCCTGTTTCCAACCACGAGCAACCTGCAGTGAAAATTTCATTACCACACATATCCCAAAAATGTTGATAAAATCCTGAGTTAAAATTATATATTGAATTTTCTCTGATCTAATATAAGTTTTTTGGATTCAAGTCTTAACTCAACTAAATTTTCAATATAAAATAAGCAATTGTACTAGTAAATCTCAGTATTTTATTTTAGTACTCTCACACTAACCAAATATTATTTTTATTATTTATAACACTGCTTAATCATTTTATATGATACATACGCTACTAAATCAAATATATTATTGTAATGACAATACGTCAGCCACTTGAATTCAGCTAGTTGTTTTTTGTGGGGAATTTGGTACTAGTACTAGTATGGATGATGCCTTAATTTAGTTAAAACTTCATTGTCCTCCACTTATAATTATAGACATATATAATATTAAAAAATGACCGGTTGCCAAAAACGAAAATCATGATAAGCATATACACTAAACATTATGATTGAATTGGGGAAAGAAGGTCGAAGGAGAAAAGAACAAATATAATTTTTTTCAAGTGGAGGAAAATTAAATTAAAACATTTATATCTTTAATCTAAGTAATTAGGTTAATGTGATTAATTACTATAGCTCATTACTAGCTCATTCTTCTTGAGAGTGAACTGTTCAAAAAAAATCCGAGTTTAATTTCTTGAAGACACAATAGGGTTAACAAAAGAGAGGCATAATCTGAAGCAAAAGGGCACATACGGTTAACAAAACCGTGAGATGGGGAAAAATAAGTCAAACATGAAGCATCATTTATCACATAATTAAGCAAACAAGTTTAGTTTTTATCAATTTTATGGGTTAAGCCGGTTTTGTTCCTTGATGTTCTTCGCTTTGCAAAAAAAAAAAAATTAAAAATTTAGTTCAACAGCTCATAAAAAATTCAGCACATACTTAATACTTTTTGGAAGTGTACCCACATCTTGAAAGGAAAAAGTTTATTCATCATCACCTTATCGTTTGCAACACAAAAGAAATTACAATTTAAAGTTATTAGTTGATTCATCGGTTAACTTTCAAATTCGAAAACAACAATCATAAAAAGAAATACAAGGGGTATTCAGCGCAATACATCTTCGAATAAATATGAGGCAACCCAATACTTACTTTTTTAGTTTTCAACTTCAAATAGTCTATGTTTACACATTACAAGTCCATGCATATTATTCATCGTACAATAAGATCTAAAAAAATTTAAACTACCAAATTATTCTTGTAATCATCTACACCATGCCATGGTTCCATCTTCTAAAGGCATCAACACTCAAAAGATTAGTGTTATTACTTGTGGAGACATCCTGCTCATAGAAAAGAAAAATATGTCAACATTTGTGTGCAATTAAACTAAAATTATACAATTATTCTTGCCAAAGTATAATGTGTTTATATAAATAATACAACTACTAAAGTTTATTATGCATTATTATAATAATTAAACATTAAAATCACATAAATTCTCACTAATCAGATTTCGGATTGATCCGTAGATTTTTTATTTTCATGAGAGATAATCTTATTTGAAATATGTCGGACAACAATTATAAATATCTCTCACAATTGAAGTTCAAACTTTAGTTCATCATATAATGAGATATTTATAATCCTCTTTTCATGTTAGACCCAACACCATTGGTATTAATTAATCAAATTGCGCTTAAGTTTTTGTATTCGATGATATATTATTCAAGTTAACTAATCAATTCATGCTTTGTCACTCTCTTTTTACAACAATTGTTAGAATAGTTAGTTGTTGCTAATATCTTAGATCTCGATTTTTATGTTAAATTTCTCCCTCCAAACCATATTATCGTTCTCCTTAAAAACAGTGTTACTCAATGAAACTTGCTTTGAAAGCAAATTTTATTTTTTATTGATGAAATGAGAGAGTAGATGAAAGATATACAAATTAATCTCACTCAAACAAAAAGAAAATAACAAAGCAGCTCCGAAAGTTTACATGATAAATGAATACGGACAAACCAAATAACACATTTCTTAGTTGTTTAGGTGTCACTCAAAATAAAATTAGTAACCAAAATTAGAGATTAACAAAATGAAATTCATCAATAATTCTTTAATCGCTAAATTTAACGATAGAATTAGATATATGAATTTCACATTTTCTCCCTCAAAATATTAGCCACTAATTTATTTATTTTGTTGTAAGATTATTGTATACTAGTACTAGTATACAAATAGCTTATAATGACACCATACTTACAAATTTAAGAAAGAGTCCTTATTCGTGGATATGGTGTAAGATCCCCTACAAGCACTATCTGGTGCAGCAACAACACCGAAGACCGTTGAATTTAGAAAGATAAGTTTTATCTTTATAGATCTAACAGTTTCATCGGTGTTTACACCATTCAGCGACTATAGGAGATCGAAGTCCATATATATGATATTACATGATGGTACAAGAGTCGGGATTTGGATCATAACAAACCATGTAATTAGGTGGACAAGGGTTATAACAAGGTTGGTATGGAGCATAACACTTATGACATGTACACCATTGAGGACATTGTGGTGAAGGAGGCTTAGGTTTGCAACCATTGCAATTGTGGTTGTCACAAATGGAGCAATTAGACTTACACGAACAATTACTCTTTGGATTTTCACACTTAAAGCAAATTGTGACACAATGTTTGCCATCACACTTTGTACTTTCACATATTGTGCATTTACTACACTTACCACTACAACTCGAGTTATGACACTTGTTGCAACCGAACAAAACATCGCGACATGCCTCCATCATCTTTTTCTTTTCTTCTTCTTTTTTCTTTGCTTCTTCCTTTTTCTTTTCTTCCTCCGTTTTCTTTTTCACCTCTTCGATAGTTAGTATGGTGACACAACTGAACTTCTTCTTTAGTTGATTGGCTAAACAAACTGTGTCCACATTATCACCGGTCACAGCTATCCGATCCTTATCATCTCCTTCCAATGATACTGAAGTCACACCTATATGTGTTTTGGTTTTTGGTCATAAGTCACAACAAATAAAGAAACACTACCTAAGAAATGCATATATCTTTTTCGATTTACAGTTAGAAAAAATTGATGTTTTTTACAAAAATTAGACAAAAAAAAATTTAAATTAATTTCATTATTAGGTATTAGAGACCCATACAACCGAAGGTCTTAACTTTTAATACAGTAGATATTCATTAAATGGTTTCTGAATTGAAATAAATGTATCAAATTTGTACATCACATTTATTCATATTTACTCATTACTAAGCCAACACACTAGATAACTAATTAATTTCGCAACAAAATTACCGAGAGAGAAAAAAAGTCATAAGTTTAGTACATAATTTTTTAAACTTGACGACAAATATGAAATTAATACTTTTTGTAATTAAATATTATCTAATTTCACATGTTTGTTTTATTAATCCTAAATTGGCAAGATGATTAATTACCTTTAACCTCAGCAGCAGTTTTGAGGGCTTTGTTTCTGCATTTGTCACAGTCCATTTGCAACTTTATAACCATTTTTTGCTGTATTTGTCATTTTGCATATATAACTTCTTAAGAAAATGATCATAAAGTAAAAGAAAAATAAAAGGAAAGTGAAAATTCAAAATAATGATTACTTAGCTAAGTAATTAATCTCACCTTCATTCTTGCTTAATTGAAACAAACACAAACTTTTTGGTTCTTTTGTTTTTGTGATTGAAACAAAGATGTTCTTTGAGTTTGTCCTCAGCTTTGGAATAGAGCTAACAAGTACATAGTATTTGTAATGATATAATGATATATACATAGGTAGGTGTCTACATTTTTTTTGGTTGACTTTATTCAAAAATTAGCTTTTTAGTCACTGTTTTGTGGAGGTTGAACTAGTTGTAGATAGAAATAAAAGGACTAAAAAAATATAAATAAAAGGACAATGAAAAAATGCATAATTGAGGTTGTTGGAGTCAACTCTTTTCATAGTCAGCTTTCTTTTAAATACTTATTTTGTAAGTTGTCTTTTAACTATTTGTTCGTGTATATAACGAATCCAATTGTTTAAATTTGTTTATTGTTCATATAAAATAAAATAATAAAATAGTTAAGAGTAGCCAAGTAGTTCAAGAAATGCAAATAGTTCTCATTGACAAAGGTAAATTTTTTTAAATATTATGTGTGCATGTGTTGGAGATTTCGTTGAATTGTAATTTCAATTTCGTTTAATAAATTAGAAAAGACTCGCAATTGGTTTGTTGTGGTCAGTTTTTTTTTTTTGTTGGGGTGGTGAGGGTTGAATTTTATGATTTTATCGTTTAAAGCGAGCATATAGTATCTATACTAATAATATATAAAGAGAAAACATGAGTTTTGGTGTAGTCTTTTTTTTAAAAATTCCAAAATACCTTAAATAGTTTTTTTTTTAACTCTTCTTAACTTCTGCAGTTTTATTTAACATCATTCTTAAGTTCTATATTAGCAGCTTTATACCAGAGGTTCTAGGACCATTGTGGGGATGATATTTTTGTTGCAGCATCTTCCTGGCTTGATAGAGGGTATTTCCCTTCTACCCTTGATGAAACTAATATTTGTCTCATTCCTAAATGTGATAATCCTACTTCGATGAAAGATTTGAGACCTATTTCTCTGTGTAATGTCCTCTATAAGATAGTTTCTAAAGTGTTTGCTAATAGGTTGAAGTACTGTCTTGATAAATGTGTTTCCCAAGAGCAGTCAGCTTTTGTTGAATGTCGGTCGATCCTTGATAATGCCTGTATTGCTACTGAAGTCATGCATGCTATGAAGAGAAAGACTACAGGGCGTAGAGGCGAGTTAGCTTTAAAATTTGATATTAGTAAGGCTTATGATAAGGTGGACTGGGCTTTGGTGAAAAGTGGATACAATAGATGATGATATGAGTTAGTTCCGTTAATTATTCAGTGCTTATGAATTTTGACAAAGTTGGTCCTATTACTCCAGGAAGAGGCTTAAGACATGGGACCCATTGTCTCCTTATTTATTTATTCTTGTGGAGAAAGGATCGACTGCTCTAATACATCAAGCAGTTCGAAGAGGTGACATTCATGGTGTGCGAATTTGTCGAGGTACCCCTGAAGTGTCTCGTATATTATTTTCAAATGATTGTTTCTTATTTTGCGGAGCTAATGTTGCAGAAGTGAACCAACTAATAGGTATTCTACATACATATTAACAGGCCTTGGGCCAAGAGATTAGTTTGTCTAAGTCTGAAGTGTTCATCAGTCGTAATATGTCATAGGAGGCACAATCAGACTTTGCTGGCACACGAGGTGTCAGACATGTTTTGGGTACGAGTACTTATCTCGGCCTACCATCAATGATAGGTAGAAGCAAGAAGGCAATTTTTTCCTATATTGCAGATCGTATCTAGAAGAGGATAAATTCATGGAGAGGAAAAACCTTGTCAAAAGTTGGAAAAGAGATTATGATAAAGTCAGTTCTTCAAGCTATTCCAACATATGTTATGAGTATGATTATCATCCCTTCTTCTTTTATTGATGCTATTGAAAAAATGATAAACGCCTTTTGGTGGGGAGGTGGTAATGCTAATAGTAAAAATATTCATTGGTGGTTAGCATGGACTCTCCTGCCATAAAAACAAAGGTGGTTTGGGCTTTCGTAACTTTAAACCCTTTAATATGGCTATTGTAGTGAAACAAGCATGGAACATTGTATAAAATCCGGATACGTTAGTGGCTAAACTTATTAAAGCAAGGTATTTTCCACGATCTACCTTATTTGAGGCTTCCTTGGGCTATAATCCTAGTTTTGCATGGCGTAGTATTTGGAAAACTATACATGTTCTTTTACTTGGGTGTAGGTGGGGGATTGGTGGTGGTGATAAGATATGTGTCATGTCTGATCCTTGGTTACGTGGGAATGGAGAATGTTGGATTCCTACGTCTTAACCTGAAGGTGTGTATGACTTAGTTGTTAGAGACCTGATGGTAGATAATTATAAAGCTTGGAATATGGCTAAAATTCGTATGTTATTCCCAGACCCTGCGGTAGAGAGTATTATTGCAACACCTCTCATTGGTTCAGTTTATGAGGATAAAATGGTTTGGGAAGTGGAACAAAACGGTTGTTATGCTGTCAAATCTGGTTACAAGCTTGCTATGAATTGTGTTATTCGCATTGATAAATACATGTGGAGGTTAATTGGAAACATGTATGGAAAGCACATGCTCCGCATAAAGCGCGTCATCTCTTATGGCGATTATGTAGGGGATGCCTTTCAATGAGGTGTTGGTTATTATAACGTAAAGTGGATTGTGATATTTGTTGCCCTTTATGTGAAGACGAGGTAGAAGATGGCTTACACACTTTTTCACCTGTGCCTGCTCAGGCTAGTTGGCAAGCAGCCGTACAGTCATATGTCTTGGGTTCCGCAGTTTGTCAGCAAGGTAGTGCGGCAGGTAGAGTATTTTCATTATGTCAGAATGAGGATTACACTACTATAGGTAGAGTGGCTACGCTATTGTGGCGCATATGGCACAACCGCAATGATAAATATGGAATAATAACGTTAGCAGGTCAAGTCAAATTGGTCGGGCGGCGTTTGATCGTTGGAATGAGTGATTTGTTATCCACAAGATGCGAAGTAATGATGATCGTGATGTCCCTCTTGTAAGCACAAATCGGTGGGAAAATCCGCGTATATGATGGTTAAAGTGAAATGCAGATGCAACATTTTTGTCGGTGCAGGAAGGACAACAACGATGGGTGTTTGCTTTCATAATAACTTTGGTGAGCTTATTGCTGGGCTCACGCAGTGCCATCAGCTGACTGGAGGGTGAAGCATAAGCATTACTGCAAGTTATGAATGAAGCTAAGGGTAGAGATTTTGATCGAGTTCAATTTGAAAGTGATTCTCAAGTGTTGGTTGAAGCTATTCGTACCAAGCAGCGAGGCAATTCAGAGTTTCTTTCAATCGTTAATGAAATTATTCGTATTATGTTATCATGTGTAAACTTTGAAGTTAAGTTTATTAGGAGACAAGTGAATTCGGTTGCTCACACTTTAGCTAAGGCGGCCAACTCTTGTACTAGTTTCCATTGATTTTAGATTATTCCTTTGTGTATTAATTAGCTTTTGATAATTAATGAAATGCATTAAGTTTGTTTGGTTAAAAAAAAAACTTCTATACTTTCGACTATTATTTTATTTTTCCATTTATACATACATTTATCTTAAGTAATGTTATTTGTTTTTTTTTCAAAAGCCAACGATTCATAAATAAAGAATATATGACAAGTTGATAATAATTTTTTACATATGTTAGCAAAATAGAAAAAGGGAACATAATCTTATACAACTTAACATAATAGAAAAGAAAAGGTAAACCACATGCGGGCACGAAAATAAAATCAAAAGTTGATGTTTTGATTACTCACGATTTATTATATATGTGCATATATGATGCACAATTATTTAATAATGAAATGCTCTAAACATAAACATATTTCCGTTATTGTTACTGAGTTGAGATTAGTTTCATTTGCTTATCCTTCTTTACCTTCCGTCTATTGCTCAGATCTGTGACATGTGGCAAAAAATAATTCAATGGTTCACATTAAAAAAGAAAAAGAAAATAAGAACGTAAATTTTTCTGTCTTCTTCCTTGCACATATCACTGTGATTTGGAGATGAAGAGGTAACGGGGGATTTTTTTTCTCCTTTGCTAGGACTTGAACCCGGACTTCCTGCTTCTTAACCCTTAACTCAAACTAGTTTTACCAGTTGAGCTACCCATCCTACCCAAAGTAATGGGGGATGTGATTTGGAGATAGAGAAAAAGAAAATTGAAAGGTAAAAGACGAAAGGACAAAAATTTGATGTTGTAACAGCACCCTGCTGACTGCTGTAACAGATCTGCACCGTCCGATCTGAAATCGACAGTGCAGATTGTTTTGGTGTATAAAACTGTGTCTGAAATATGTACCGTCCAATCATAAATGAATGGCCCAGATTTATTATAGTAGAAAACTGTGTTAAAATTTTACTGTAGGGAATCTAGGTCGAAGACGAAAGGATGTATGTCCATCTGAAAAGAGAGGGAATCGTAAGTTCAACTCTTAACTGTTAGATTATTTCTTTTCCACGTGTCACACATCTGTTAAAGGCCCTGGGAAACTGGAGCAAATTTGGACTCCTAAACAATACGCGTCTAAATTTCTCTCATAAAATTTATTTTATTTTTTTGACAAATCATAAAATTCATTAATTAAATTTTAGCTTTAGCCTACTAATTAATATAATAAATATGTAATTAAAATATGTACTAAATTTGGTAGAGCTTTGAAAACATGACGGTGGCAATTATAGATCGTTGCTAATATGTCAAGGTATGAATATAACAAGTTGAAAGATATACCAACCTATTTATTAATGTATTAATATGATAATATATGGACATGAGGGGTGATTTTACTCATTGTCTAAAGCAAGCAGATAGTAAAGAAAGAAAAACAAAAATGATATTTTAATTAATAACGATTTATTATGTATGTGCAAATAACATCAACTATTATTTATTTATCCATGGTTATTATTGTTTAGATGAATTAAGAGCATATATAATATAACGACATTAAAGGGGATAGAAGACATCCCCGTGAGCTTAGCTCAGTTGGTAAGGATATTACACTATATGTGCAAGAGCCTGGGTTCGAACCCGGGACAGTCCACTTATTCACTTTTAAGCTAGATTTTCTAGCCACTAGGCTACTTGACAAAAAAAACAGGGGATAGAAGATTGTCGCTGCACATATAAACCCATTTCTAAATCAGGTCTACATCGTGAGGAGTGAGATTGGATTTTGACAGAGAACTCAACCCCTTAACATGACAACAACGTGGGGGATTTTGACAATGGCAACAGTTGCACCGACGACTCACTACCCCAACGAGAGCGCGGTGAAAGGTGATGTAGAGAAGGATCTCATCGCACCACCACTTATTGTGTCTACACCGTGAGGAGTGAGATTGGATTGGAGGGGTGGATGAACGATGGTGTTAGAGAGAGGAAAAGGGATATATGGTTGCGATGAAGAGAGAAAAAAAAAGCGGGGGTTCCCTACGTGAAACAAAGTGCAAGTTTTCTAAAGTTAAGAAAGAGATGGGCCAAAACCTATATATAAAATTTAGTCAATATAAAAAATTATAGAAAGAATAAGATGAATAAGTATAATAAAAAAAAAATTATCAATGGTTATTGTTACTTGATGTAATTTGTGGTTTGAGTTTAATGTTTACAACTAGATAAGTTTTTTTTTTTTTTGACTAAACTAGATAAGTTCTTAGGAATTAGTACTTGTGATTGCTAGGTTCTCCAATATATTTGCGCACTAATTTATGTTTGCTATAGTATATATATATATTTATGTTTGTTTTTATATATTTGAAGTTGCTTGAAGTTTTAGGTCCTGTTGTTAGAAGTAGCTATCCAAGTTACATTAATTAAATTTTATATATATCAAGTTGAACTAGATAATAACAAGTTTAACACAAGTTTATTTATATGATACACGACAAAAGTTTCTTTATATGATACATGAGTCTCTTTTGTTACATAATATTCACAATATTAAAGGCAACCTCAACATTCAACAGGATCATCAAGAGTTGGTCAAGATGTAGTTTAAATAGCTCATGTCAGCTATCAAGACCTTGCTTATGCATCAATTGTGAAAGAAATTGTTTAATATCGCCAACAACAACTACATTTTTCAAAGTTGTTGATTAGTCTTTAAGTCATTAAGTGATTTTAGTCATGGTATATGGTAGTTTTTAAGTCATGGTATATGGTAGTCTTTGTGTGACATTTTGTGTTTAAGTGATCATAAGTCTTTCATAAAATCAACTTTTATAATATTTGTAAGTGATCATAAGTCTTTCAGAAAATCAACTTTTATTTCAAAAAAAAGAACGTGATCATAATATTTGTAAACACCATAATTAACAATATTTTTATGCAGTGACTATATTGGTTTTTGACATCGCTTGTAAAATTTTATAATGAGAAATGAAACAAACATATGTAGTCTTTGTTAAAATTTTATGGAAATGTGTAAAGTCAACACATTAGAAATTGAAATGGTTCACTTTTTGAATAAATTATTTCTTAAAATGGAATGCTTAAAGAATAAAGAGTTCCCCGGGGCACTGTTTAGCAAGACCTATAAAATATAACAGAAAATTTCTCGGAACTGCTACCGTCACATACGATGTTAAAGTGGGATCTTAAATCAATTATAAACCATCTTAGAAATAGGTGTTGGACGTAACTCAACCTTACAAAACCACCTGCTTGTAAGGTGAGAATTGCCCTAACTTATTATTAACACATATTCACGTCATCTCGCAAGCGATGTGGGACTTCTTTAACACACTCTCTCGCGTTCTGTGCTATTGGGCTTGGGACGCGGATATAAATGGTGGATGACCCGATCAGAAATCTGATAATAGGCGGCCCAACGGATCGTAGAGAGGTTATAATATCATCTTAGAAATGAGTGTTGGGTCTAACTCAACCCTACAAAATCGACTTATAAGGTGAGAATTGTCTTCACTTATAAACAAACACATATTTAGGATATTCAGGTTATCTCGCAAGCAATGTGAGACTTCTTTAACAATATGTTTAGATTATAATCAATATAGAAATTCTCACATTTTATGATACATGATTCTTCATTGCTTAAAATCAAATGATGCAAGAAAACAATTCAGTTTGTTTTTTTATTTTTGGTACAAAAGAGGGCAAAATCTCAACAATTCAGTTTACTAGCGTTAGTATTTATGCGTATCTTCTCTAAATTTTTTATTTGTTTCAAGAGTCATTCTTGATTAATATATTTCATTTTATCATTTATTTTAAATAGGGATAAATATCTTTCTGGTCCCTATAAATATTCCAAGTTTTGTTATTAGTCCCTCTAAAAATTTTCTTCAACTTTTAGTCCCTCAAAAAATTTCAAATAACACTTTTAATCCCTACTTCTAAATCAACTCATGTATAAACTTCATATTTTTGATTCAATTTTTTTATGAATGTTTAAAATATTACAAGAATCTCTCCAAAAAAAATTTTTGAATTTTTTAACAAAGCATATATTAAATATAATTTTTTTTATTTTTGGGGTTTAAAAATTCATATTTAATTCATGTTTTGTTAAAAAAATCTAATTTTTTTTGTGAGTCATTGTTAAAATATTCTACACTTTTCTTGAAAATTTCATTAAAAAATATGAAGTCTACACATGAGTTGATTTGAAAGTAGGGACTAAAAGTGTTAATTGAAAATTTTTGAGCGAGTTTAAGAAAATTTTTAGAGGGACTAAAAACAAAACTTGGAATATTTATAGGGACCAGAAACATATTTATCCCTTTTAAATATTGTGTTTTATCATTTTATCATTGCTCCAGCTACCCCTGCCACTGGTTCCAATTTACCTTCCAGAGCTTGGAGTTCTTTTTTGCCAAATACTCCAAGGAACCATCGCAAACTTTGTCAACGGCTCTGCATAGAAGTGGTGCTAAACCTGAAGAAAAAACCATCCACAAAATGTCTGCAAAATAATGTTTTGATTTTGGGTGGGATATGAGGTCAGCTTTCCGCTACTTAGAGAATCGGAAATAGCGACCGCGATTTGTGGCGGATCCATAGCGTTTTCTAGCCACTTTTGCCTTTTTGGGAGAAAATAGTTATGAAAACCCTAAATTTGGAAATACATCATTAAGTTATGTATATTTGATTTTCCGCACCCATTTGGGTTCCCTAAGTTCTCAATATATAATAACATTATATTTTCTCTTTGCGTCGTTTCTCAAATCTTTCAACGCTCTTATTTTCTCTAATTGCTATGATCCGTTTCTCAAATCCTTCAACGCTCTGATTTCTCCAAACCAAAATATATAGTCTAAAATAAAATTTTAAGATAATGAAAACAGTAAAATAGATCAAGTGCAATTAATGCAATATCCTGGATTCACCACTTAAGTTTGTTGCAACTTTCACCGTATCGAAAAGTTTACAATCTACTCAAAATAAAATTTAAAAGTATTAGTCGTACGAGTGCAACACGGTTATTGATAGGGGTGTTTATGGATATGGGTCAATCCGCGAACTCGTCAGTCCAACCCAACTCAACCCATTATTTATTCGAACTCGTTCATTAGCGGTTAGAACTCAATTCAACCCGCTATACCCACAAGTAATCGGTTCGGGTATTGGATTTGAGTTTTAAAATCCGTCTACCCGCGAACCCAACCCGGTCATTGAATGCATATTTGAAATGTATGTTGTTACAAGGATTTTGCGTTGCAAGGATTTTTCGTTGCTATTGCAATTTGCTTTTGTTGAAAATATATAACTTGCTACTAAAACTTATTTAATGTGTTGCTATTGTCCGTTGGAACTTATGTAATTTGCACTTTGCTTTTGGCATATGATTTTCAAATTATGGATCCAATGGAAATAATGTGTTTTCTGGAAATTTGTTACTCTTATTTAGTTTATTAAGGGTAATGATTATGAATGAATTTTTATTTGAAGTTAAATGAGTGTGTTTCATTCAATTTAAGTGCTAGAAATGTATCACAATTGTGTTGAATTGTATTATAGTTTTTTTTAGAAGTTTTTAAAAAAATTAATTTTTCTATCAAAAAATTATTTTTAATTTATGAACAACCCGCGAACCCAACCCAACCCATTAATAATCGGATTGGTTCGATTCGAATTTGATAGTGAATATACGGATTTGATGATAAATCCAACCCAATGAATATAGAACGGGTTGGATAACGGATTAGGTCAAATCCAGTCCAACTCAACCCGCATACACCCTAGTTATTAGTTCTAAAGATGTTGATATGCAAAAGTTTGAGTTTGAACTTAGTTTTTTCACTTTTTTGCATTTAAGGTATGTGAATCTAATCACTAGACTCATTGACGAAATAAATAAAAAATTAAAAGAACTACACTTTCCAATTGGGAAACTCTGGTCACAATTCAAGGCAGCAGCTCTCTTAGCCATGTCATGTGAGCTATGAAGACCTTGCTTATGCATCAATAGTGAAAGGAATTGTTTAATTAATATCATCAACCAACAGCTACATTTTTCAAAGTTGTAGATTAGTGTTTAAAGTGATTATGGTCATTGTGTATGTTAGTTTAAAATTATTATTAAGTCATATGGACGATAAAAAAATATTAAAGTGACTAAACTATGTATGTGGTTTATAATATAAATTAAATACTTAATTTATGTATATGGACGATATTGAGGCTCTAATCTTCAAAACAATCTCTATAAGTTTTGAGTCAAAAGTGTTTTTTCTTGTTGAGTTTAGTTATCAATTTGTGAAAATGTCAAACCAAAAAATATAATCTAAAATAAAAATTAAACGACAATGAAAGCAATTAAATTAAATAGTCCAATCTCACAAAAGTTTTAATCCGATAACACAACTTGTTTATTAGTTGTAAAATTTAAATGTACTACACTGTCCGATTGGAAAACTCTGGTCACATTTCTCGCCAGCACCTCTCTTATTATTGTAACCTGGGTAAGAAAATTGATTAAAATCCACCTCTTCAAGAAATGTTAATCCCAAATTTTCACCAAGATTCTTGATATTCCAGCAACTATAAGGATGAGTTGATTTGTGAGTAATATGAATTTGACCCAAAAAACTAAGCATGTCCTTTGCATTTCTTAGAAATCCACTCACCAAATTCTTGTGTAGCCTGTATTTAATAAAACATAAAACTTAATTTAGAGACAAAAAAATATACTACAAAAAAAGTTGGTCATCAAAAAAAGCTGGAAAATATTATGTAAGGAGTGATAACGGAATAAATTTTTAATTTGGTCTTAATATTACCATCAATATTTTAAATTTTAGCAGTTAGATGATACGGTTTTTTTAGTAAAAAAAATATATGATACGGTTTTTATACTACTTACTCAATCACCGTGACATAATTTTCACGTGAAAACCAACCAGAATGAGGAAAATTAAAGATTATTCGATCAAAATTACAATGCTTGAGATAAAGGTGTTGATTCATGTTGTGAACATCGATTTCATGCAAGATGGCTGCAGCCAAGAGCTTCAAGCTCACTCAAGTTTGTTATTGCATTTGTATATTTCCTTGCTAGAGATGCTTCAAAATAAGAACAAAATAATTTCAGTTAGCACAATTATGAGCTCGATTCTACAGGAAATTTAATCTTCCTTTTTTTAATGAAAAAGAAATTTAATCTATATTTTGTTTAAAAATAATTAATTTAATTAATATTGAATGCAAAGGGCATAAATTTGTATTTAGGTGAGAGTCTATGCAAGAATTTCTAGAACCGGAAAAAAAAAAATGCAACATTTTGCTACCCTTTATATTTGCAGTTTCAGAAAAAAAATATCTATGTTGCAAATTATGCAAATTGTAAAAAATGGAAAACTATTATTTTAAAGAAAATGGTAAAACAGTAAATACTCGAATGCTCCTTAAACTTAAACATATGTTACAAAATCATGCAAATATGATGTTAAAAAAAAGCTTAATATAAAAATATTCTTCTTATAAACTCAATATATAAATATTGGTCTTTCAAATGAACCATACATCTATCATCCAAAGACGTGGCTACCATGTTCACAGCTGAACCAAAGGCTTTAGCCAAGCAAAGTGAGAAGGAGAAATCTCCCTCTCCCACGAGCAAGATTTTTTGAGAGCTACTATAATGCATTATACTTTTGTTTTCCATTTGAATGATTATAAAATCACTATGTATTAGATTAAATTTATAGACTTATTTTGGCATCGGATGGAATTCCCCATAATATGTTTGAGTTAACATTCATTATCCACATTCTTTGTTTAATTTGTGAGCTTTTATGATATAGTAGTAATTTATTATTATCTTCTTGGAAATCCCAATTTTATTCGAGTGGAATTGAAATGTTACCTATTCCCAAGCAGAGGAAGACTATGCAACGAAACAAAGATGTCTTCTTCTTTTTTTTTTGGTTACACAACAAAGATGTCATTACTTTAGTTAATTAAAATTTCATTTTGTTTTTTTATTTTTGTTTAAAAGTTAAATGTATTTTTAAATTATTTAAAAGTTTAATTTATTTACAAACAACAAGCCGACTTAGCTCAGTGGTAGAGCGCGTGGCTTTTAACCACGTGGTCGTGGGTTCGATCCCCACAGTTGGCGTTAGAATTTCAAAAAAAAATAAATTTTGCATTAGAAAAAACATTTTTAAATTTTGAAGAAGTAGAATACAAAAGTTTCAATAGGGTTCGTTTGTATTGGCTAATTTTAGAACTTGTCAAGAATATAGCTTAGGAAATAAATAAGCTTTTACTATGGTTCAATAATAGATAGTAGAGGGAGCAATGAACAGTTCATTCTTGCAGGTTCAAACGTCATTTATAACAAGCTCAACATCATTGAAGGGGAGGCAATGGCGATTAAAGAAGCAATATGTGAAACAATTGTTACTCCATATTTTTGTTTGGAACAAAATATGAAATAAAAATAAGTTAATTGTTAAATTATACATGTTATCATGTATATTTAAAAAAGTTAATGTAATCTTTTATCAAAAGCTTGTCTTTTCGATTTTTGATATAAATTGAAATCTGGCTATATCGAAAGAAGTTTGGATTTCACGAGAAGTTCGAATGCTTTCTAAATGATTTTCAAACTTAATTCACTTCGATTTCGACTGATTGGCAACGGATGCAACGGTTCAAAACTAAGGACAGCACACAAAAGCAAAGACACGCGTCATTTGGTCAAGAAGCAACCGTTACATAGCAGTTGAGATAGGAAGTCTATATATATGTATTTTGTAGTCAAAATAAGGGTCACAAAATTCACATACGAAATCCTGCAAACTCACAATGCTCATGCTATCGAGAAAGTTGAGTATCGAACGGAGAAAGTATGATTCTGTGAACCATTCCTTGTAAAACATTTACAAATTCAATGCAATTTACTATTCTTGTCAAGTCTTTTGATTTCCTTTAAATTCCTGCAATTTATCATATTTCATTCTATCGAATGAAATTGTTGCTTTTCTTTTATTGATTTCTGCAAGGTTTACTTTTCTGCAAAACTTTCATTTTTTACTTGTTTGACAAATTACTTTGCAATCAAACACTTTCAAAACTCGAAACTTCAAATAAAACCATGAATGTTCATACTTTCTGGAAGTATATGCACAAAATTATGTCCCGGGATTTACTAGTTGATCCCTCAAGTAATAAATTTTAGACTAGCGGTTGTTTACCAAAAATCACGGTAAACAAATTGGCACGCCCAGTGGGACCTAATTTAGTGTGTTTTTCTTTGTTTAGAAAGTAGTTTTATTTGAATTTGTCTGAAAATTCTTGTTGGTTGGTGTTCAAATTTGTGTGTTTTGATTTTGTATGCATTTGAGAAGTGGAAAATCTCTTCCAAATTTGATAAGTGCTAACTCTCGTCCAAAGATGGTTCGACCATCCAATAATAATCAAAACAACAGTAACCCTGAAGGGCAACCAACCCAAGCGTCTAATAATAACGCTACAATCCCTGCCCAGATTTCTGGTACAATGGGAACAACTGCTCCTTCGTCAGTTATAAGTGACATTGGGGTAACTGCCCCAATGACGAATGTGACATTGTCTAGTTCGACCACGTCACCAGCATCCTATATTTTGGGAAGTAACCCTATATATGGTATGCCGGCATCTTTGATGGCTGGCTTACACAATAGTCGACCTAATATGGAAATTCCAAATACGTTTTCTCCTTCAGGATCTGGAGTGGGAAATCAACAAAGGGTAATTCCCCAAAATTTAACAAACACATCCGTGTTGGCAATTCGACAACAAATGGATGACAGTAATCATGAAATGGTTAATATGTTAACACAACAATTAGGAACTGTGATAAATCCTTTAATTCAAAATACAAATGACAGTTACCAAATGTTAACTAACCAAATGAGTCGAATGGCTGATTTCTTTGGGGCACCACCCATACAGCAACAACCAATTCGACCAATACAAGGTCAGGCGCCTGTTCAAGAGATACAGATGCCAAATAATCCAGGGGTTCCAGTAAACCATGGACAACAACCACAGGTGGCACAAATAGAGCCACCAGTCCAAGATGTAGTCGAACCAAATCCTGGTATAGTTCTGGTTAATAGAAACCAAAATGCTGACGAAGTAGTTAGAAATGTTCAACAAAATCGCTTTGAAGGGCAAAATAATTTGGCCCATCTAGTTGAAACAATTCTAGCCCAAAATGGCCTTAACATGGGTTTGCATAGGCCTAACTTTGTTTCTGCCTTATCTGAATATGTACTCCAGACTGAATTACCAAGAAATTGGAAAATTCCAAAATTTACAAAGTTTGCTGGAGATACGAGTGAATCAACCGTGGAACATATTGCCAGATACATGATAGAAGCAGGGAATATTGCAAACAATGAGAATTTAAGGATGAAATATTTTCCTAATTCTCTAACCAAGAATGCTTTCACTTGGTTCACTACCCTTCCCCCACATTCAATACACACTTGGACTCAACTAGAAAGGTTATTTCATGAACAATTTTACATGGGACAATCCAAAATTAGCCTTAAAGAATTGGCTAGTGTTAGGCGTAAAACTCCTGCGTCCATTGATGATTATTTGAATAGATTTCGACTTCTCAAAGCAAGGTGCTTCACCCAAGTGCCTGAACATGAGTTGGTTGAAATGGCTGCTGGTGGCCTTGACTATTCTATTAGAAAGAAGTTGGATACTCAATATCTAAGGGATATGGCCCAATTGGCAGATAGAGTTCGACAGGTCGAACGCCTTAAGGCAAAGAAAGCTAGATCTTCTAAGTTTCATAAAAAAGAAAAAGTAGCATATATAGAAACTTATGAAAGTGATGATGAGTTCGACAATGGATATGACTGTGTCAAAAATAATGAGGTCAATATTGCTGAATTAAAACCAGGACCTCCTTATACTTGTAAATTGTTGAAACCATCAAATGGAAAAAATCCTGTCGAACCAAAAAACGATAAATTTGTTCCTAAAACTTATACGTTTGATATTACAAAATGTGATGAGATTTTTGATTTGTTGGTCACTGATGGCCAAATCGTTGTGCCAAAGGGTTTAAAAATTCCACCTTTGGAACAAAGAAAGAAAAGAGGTTTTTGTAAATTTCATAATTTTCTTGGTCAAAAAACCTCCCAATGTGTTCTTTTCAGGGACTTGGTTCAGAAAGCCTTGAATGATGGAAGGTTAAAGTTTGGTGATAAAACCAAACCACCACCAATGCAGATTGATGAAGATCCACTACAGGTGTCGGATGCTTCATATGTCGAACCAGTGGAGTGCCTAATGGTGGATGCTATGGATCTAACTGGAGGTGCACAACTGGTGGCGATCCCTGAAAAGGAATATGATGAAAAGATCAAAGTGGTTTACCCTCAGGCTGAGGAGGAACTCATCGATTTTTTGCAAAGATGCAAGTTAAATAAAACTGAAGTCATGCTGTGCCCTCGTTGCAGCGCTGTATTCGACAAAAGGGCTACCGATGGCCTAAAGAAATATGTGCCTTTTGCAAAGAACAGAAATAATTGGCCAAACCAAAGGCTAATGACAAATCAGAATATGGCTCACCCAAAACCCGTTCACCAGAGGTTGGGTTACCAGGCTACTTTTGTTCCATCCAACAAGACTCCAATCAATCAATGGGTCCATGGTCAATCAATGGTACCCACCAAAAGTTTTGTTGAGAAAGGAAATTCAAGTAACAGCAAGCCTAAGAATTCGGTAGAGGCTAAAAAATATGCTTACAAAAATAATTACATGGGCAAAAATCCCATGACACGTACTCAATGGCGAAAGCATCAGCGCCAGAAGAAGCTTGCACTTCAAAATGTGCAGAATCCTGTTGATAACAAAGGAAAGCAAGTTGTTGAATTGGCCAAGAAGCCAATGAAAGACAGAATTTCTCTTCCCATTTCTACTAATAAAACTGAGGATAAGTTTGAAGACGAGCACATGGAAGCAAATGATTTCCTTGACTCGGAACCTGACTTCGACATTTTGGTGAATGTAGTTTCAATACTTCCTGCTGAGTATGACATCTGGTCAGAAGTACAAAGCGGAGAGGATGAATTCGACAGTAATGAATTGGCTCTGCATAAGCCAATGTGCTATTATGTTATGAGTAATGGTTGCTTGGAAGAACAGAAGGCCATTTTTGAAAGGCCTGATGAAGGCATGAAGAGTCACTTAAAACCACTCTTTATCCAAGCAAAGGTAAATGATGTAGGGATTAACAAGGTTTTAGTTGACGGTGGTGCTGCAGTGAACCTGATGCCTGAATTTCTGCTGAATAAAATTGGAAAGCGTTCGACTGACCTACACCCTCACAATATCATTCTGTCGAACTATGAAGGGGAGACTGATTTTTCCTTAGGAGCAATTCAGTTGGAAGTTGCTGTTGGCAGCACTGTGAGGTCAACCTTGTTCATAGTGGTTGATTCCAAGGCGAACTACAATCTGCTCTTAGGAAGATAGTGGATTCATGGTGTAGGAGCTGTTCCATCTACTCTTCACCAGAGAATAAGTATTTGGAGGGAAGATGGGGTAGTTGAAAATATAGAAGCAGACCAAAGCTATTTCAGGTCTGATGCTCACCACATATCCAGATACACCTTTGACAAAAAATTGGCAAATATTCCGCCATGTACAGAGCAAGACTTTGCATTCACTCCTGCCACTAATGTCTATCACTTTGTCAAATTAGATCCTACTCATGGCTTTATATGGGAGAGAGAAGAAATAGATGATGGTCCCTATGAGGAGGATGGCAAAATCTACCCAACTGGGTGGGACATTGACGAAAATTATTATGTCTGAGTCCCATGCATGGGCTAAGATTTCGGCTTATGTAGCCGAAAACAGAATCAAAATGGCTTTAGAGGCCAACCTGTTACAAGAAAATATGGCAGTCGAAGCCAACAATCATGGCAAAACCTTGCCAGAAATGCAGAGGTTAGATTGCATTTATGATGACGAACCATTAGGATTTGAAAAAGATCCCTTAAGTTCCAATCCTAAAATGCAGGCGCAAGATCCTTTGCAGGAGATTGACATTGGAGATGGCTCATTCAAAAGGCCAACATATATAAGTGCCAATCTTTCAAATGATTTGAAAATTAAACTGGTCGAACTCCTTAAGGAGTTTAAAGACTGCTTTGCTTGGGATTACAATGAAATGCCAGGCCTGAGTAGAAATTTGGTGGAACACAGACTGCCAATTCGACCAGATAAAAAGCCAGTGAAGCAATTGCCAAGAAAGTTTGCACCAGACATCATGTCCAAAATCAAGGAAGAAATTGAAAGGCTGCTAAGGAGCAAGTTCATCAGGACAGCCAGGTATGTCGAATGGTTAGCAAATATAGTTCCTATGATTAAGAAAAATGGATCTCTTATAATATGTATAGATTTTAGGGATTTGAACAATGCTACTCCTAAAGATGAGTATTCCATGCCTGTGGCAGAAATGCTAGTTGATTCAGCAGCAGGCTTTGAATATTTGAGCATGTTAGATGGTTATTCTGGCTATAATCAAATTTTTATTGCTGAAGATGATGTGTCGAAAACTGCTTTTAGATGCCCGGGAGCCTTAGGCACCTATGAATGGGTTGTGATGCCTTTTGGTTTAAAAAATGCTGGGGCAACATATCAAAGAGCAATGAATTCAATTTTTCATGATTTTATAGACACATTCATGCAAGTTTATATTGATGATATAATTGTCAAATCCTCATCACAAGATGATCATTTGAATTGTCTTAAAAAATCTTTTGAAAGGATGAGGAAATATGGATTAAAAATGAATCCATTAAAGTGTGCTTTCTGTGTTCATGCAGGAGATTTTCTTGGTTTTGTGGTGCATAAAAAAGGCATCGAAATAAACCAAAACAAGACGAAAGCAATATTGGAGACCAAATCTCCATCAAACAAAAAACAACTTCAGTCTTTGCTTGGGAAGATAAATTTCTTGAGAAGGTTTATATCAAACTTAAGTGGTAAAGCTCAACCTTTTTCACCACTACTTCGACTCAAGAAAGAAGATGTCTTCACATGGGGGCAAGATCAACAAAAGGCATTTGATGATATCAAAATTTATCTGTCGAATCCAGCAACTCTGATGCCTCCGATTAGAAACAAATTTATGAAGTTGTATATTTCAGTGTCTGATTCGACTCTTGGCAGTATGCTTGCACAAGAGGATGAAAATGGAAATGAAAAAGCCATCTATTATTTAAGTAGAGTCCTTAATGATGCTGAAACTAGATACAGTAGTATTGAAAAGCTTTGTCTTTGTTTATATTTTTCATGTATGAAACTGAAGCATTATATAAAGCCTGTTGAAGTTTATGTCTATTCTCATTATGATGTCATTAAGCATATGTTGTCAAAACCAATTCTGCATAGTCGAATTGGAAAATGGGCTTTAGCTCTTACTGAATATTCACTTACATACAAACCTTTGAAAGCTATAAAAGGCCAAATAGTGGCTGACTTTATAGTGGATCATTCAGCAATAGAGACACAACAGGATTATGTGGATTCCGAACCTTGGAAGTTATACTTTGATGGTTCTAAACATAAATATGGGACTGGAATTGGGATTTTAATAATCTCACCTTCGAAAATTCCAACCAAGTTTAAATATAAAATCAATGGTTTTTGTTCCAACAATGAGGCTGAATATGAAGCCTTGATCACAGGTCTTGAGATTTTGCTTGACTTGGGGGCAAAAAATATTTTGATAAGAGGTGACTCAGAGTTAGTTCTGAAACAAATCACTAAAGAATATAAATGCATAAAAGAGCATTTGATAAAATATTTTGTTGTTGCAAATTCTTTATTGAAACGTTTCGACTCTGTTTATATTGAATGTGTACCTCGTATTGAAAACCAAGAGGCGAATGATTTGGCTCAAATTGCTTCTGGTTACAAAATTTCCAAAGGAAAATTGGAAGAGTTGATAGAAATCAAAGATAAGTTGATTGTCAATCAACCTGTTTCGACAGAATTGTTAATGCCAAAACTTGTGGGGGCAGATGAACCACAAGATTATGGTAATGGTGAAAATCCTGAAAATCCTGAAATTTTTGAAATTTTTGCCATTGACAATTTATCCAACAATGATTGGAGAAAGCAACTTGTCGAATACTTGGAAAATCCCACAGGTGTAGTTAGTCGAAAAGTCAAATATAGGGCTTTAAGCTATGTCATCATTGGAAATGAATTAATGAAAAAGACTTCTGAAGGAGTTTTGTTAAAATGCCTTAGTGAAACTGAAGCGTATTTGTCAATGTCTGATGTACATAGTGGTGCTTGTGGATCTCACCAAGCAGGCCATAAAATGAAATGGTTGTTGTTTCGACAAGGTTTGTATTGGCCAACCATGCTGAGAGACTGTATAGAGTTTGCCAAAGGTTGTCAAGAATGCCAAAGGCATGCAGGAATACAACACGTGCCTGCAAGTGAGTTGCATTCAATAGTCAAACCATGGCCTTTCAGAGGATGGGCTCTGGATTTAATTGGTGAAATCAAGCCAGCTTCATCAAAAAATCAACGTTATATAATTGTTGGAGTTGATTATTTTACCAAATGGATTGAAGCAGTTCCATTACCAAATGTTGATCAGGAAGCAGTGATAAATTTTATTCAAAATCATATTATTTATAGATATGGAATACCTGAAACTATCACTACAGATCAAGGTTCAGTATTTACTGGACGGAAAATGGTGGAATTTGCTCAACAAACTGGCTTTAAACTTTTAACTTCGACACCATATTATGCTCAGGCAAATGGTCAAGTTGAAGCAGCCAATAAAATTATTATTGGTTTGATAAAAAAACACATTGCCCAAAAACCTAGAAATTGGAACAATACTTTGGACCAAGTATTATGGGCATGCAGAAATTCTCCAAAAGAATCAACTAAGACTACCCCTTTTCGTTTGACATATGGTCACGACGCAGTTTTACCAGTCGAGATACATTTGCAATCAATTCGAATCCAAAGGCAAATGGAAATACCAAATGACCATTATTGGAATATGATGTTAGATGAATTAGTTGATTTAGATGAAGAGAGAATACAAGCTTTGGAAAGATTAACTCAGCAAAAAGAGAAAATTGCCAAAGTTTACAATAAAAAGGTCAAGTCTAAAACCTTTATTATTGGAGATTTAGTCTGGAAAACTATTCTGCCTATGGATCGAAAGGATAGGGTTCTAGGAAAATGGTCACCCAATTGGGAAGGTCCTTTTAAGATTTCACAAATATATTCTAATGGTGCATTCGAGATCGAAGAGTTAACTGTTGAAAGGCGCACTCTTAATATAAATGGTAAATATTTGAAAAAATATAAGCCAACATTATGTGAAATAAACATAAGCACAGAATAAGAAATATAATGAAATCAAAATGGCAAAAAAATAATAAATTGCCATAAAAATAATAGAAATTATATTTCAAACACAAGAATTGGTTACATTCGAAACCATCTATGGTTTTATTTGACCTAACAAAAATCTATCCTAATGCATCTTTATTTTAAACAATAAAGAGAAAAGCAAGAAAGAAGGTGCAACTGCTAATCTTTCCCAACTGGTTGAGAAGTTCCACCACACAAAGAACAATCCCCAACAGCAGTAAGGTGGATTGTTACACCTCACTTCATCTTCGAAGAACTGGACTCAATGTCCTTTCCATTCTTATGAGGAGAGTTGGTAGGATCCTTGATCAATGTAAGGGAATCATCTTGATCTTTACAGAGATCTTCTTCTGGGACGTAAGTCTTCAAAAATTCAGCGTAATCTGAATCAATCTCATCTGAACCAGAATCATCGTGTTCTTGGACATGGCGTTGAGATTTCTTTTGAATCTTTTGAGAAGATTGGTTAGGTTTAGATTTGGGGGTTTGATGTTTCTTGCGTGTAGAAACAGAAGAAGGTTTGTTAGTTTTCTTAACAGAAACAACACCTTTAGATCTTTCTTTCATGGTTTCTTGAAGGAAGGAAGAAGGTTAAAGAAAGGAGGAAAAGTGAAGGGGATTTGGATTGAAAAATCACAACAGAAACGTTCCTTTTTATAGAGAAAATTTGGACGGTTGGCAGTTAGAATTCCCTTATTTCTCGCAAACAATAAATGTGGATTGACTTGACTGTCTTGGAAACAGAGTCAAACACGGTTTTTTAAAGAATATCTGTCAGTTGCACATATCAAGAAGTGGAAAAGAGATTTTCCCGCCGCAAATTCCGAGGTTTTGTTATAAAAAAGCTCCAAAATTTGAAGTTTTAAAGGTTATCTGGATTAGCGAAGCATATAAAATGATTCGAGAACATCGAAAGTAGGTAAATCGAAATGGCAAACAATAAATTGGCCACAAAATAGGGCATTGTTAATATTACAACCCAATTCAAAACTTGTTCAAAAAAAAAAAAACTTAGAACTTGACATAGCAAATTGTTTGAAACAAAAAAAAAAGGGAGAAAAATTCAACGAGCATATTCAAGCCTTGGATTTCAAATTAGCATAATGGGTTTTTATCAAATCCAATTCGACATCGATAACTTGTACATTGCTCTCGAGGGATTTAACATCTTCCTGCAAAGCTTCAGAAGCACTAAAGTACCTAAGACCTTCTCGAGCTTCCTTCTCGATTGCCTCTTGATGAGCTTGAGTAGCAGCTTCCTCGAGTTGTTTACGCTTTTCCTGTTCAGAATGAATGAGGAGCTCTCTTTTCACTATTTCTGCTCGAAATCCCGCAATTTCTTCTTGCCATTTGTCAATATTAGAAATACACTCTTGGACCCCTTCACCAGAGTTGGTTTTTTGGGTTCTCATTGCCTCTACTTTTTCGACAGAGCGGTTAGCTTTATCAAAAACAATAGCTTGGGCCAATTTCTGATGACTCATCCTTCCAAGAGTATATTCTTTCTTCTGTACAGCTTTGGCAAATTGCTCGATTATCGACTCGAATTGAATAACTTTACTCAAGGTATCCTGATCAGTGAGAGGATTATGCAACTGGTTCAAGAAATTTTTATGGGCAAAGGCAGCATTGGTGTTTTCTTCAATGGACTTTAACATGTCACCATTTATGTATTCTGAATTAAATTTGAGCAACAAAGAATCTTGGCGAACGTTTTGTCGAATACTGGCTTCAGATTTGCTTGAAGTATCGCCAGTATCGCTGCTTGAAGCAGGTTCCCATTTTTTAGCCATGAGAAGTCTTAGTGCAAGGTCTGGCTTCGAATTCCTCATATTTTCAAATTCCCCTCCAGACATGCCAAGACTAGCCGAGAGTTTCGAAGTCGAAGACTCTGGCAAAATTTCTTATCCGCCTTCCTCTGCTTCAGGAATGAACTCAGCATCAAAGTCCATTTGCTCATTCGAGTAATCTGGGTTGGCTTGAGAATTGGAAGTTGTATGAACAAATTCCATATTCGAAGCAGCAGCGTTAGCTGCCTCCAGATTCTCTTTATCAGTAACAGTCTTGTCATTATCATCCTACAAAGACAGGATAAATTGGTAAGGTTAAAAAAGGGTTAAGACAAACACATCGAAAAGATATTCGAAGTGCATTTACCTTTGTGACTTCATCATTAGGGTTTTCAACCTCATCCTTGCGTGTATCTTGATCCAAATCTTCAATCGAAGCCTCTTTGGTTTTGTCTGTTTCTTCCACAACCTTAGGAGGATCATCCTTCGACGTATCTGTCGAAGCAGCGACAGCAGGTTGAGTCGAAACACTGGGTTGTGCCTGAGTATCACCCTCAGGAGATTTTGATTTAGATTTTGATTTAGATTTCTTCTTCTTCTTTTTCTTTGGCACCCTTTCGTCTGCTTCAGGACTAGTCTTTTGAACAGGGGCATTATCTTCTCCTTCAACCTTATCTTTATCCTTTCCTTCATCAGCTTCATCACCTTCAATCTCTTCGTCCATAATTTCAACGATTGAGGGACCAACGACCTCAACACTTGGTGCTGGATTCACCTCTTGAGTAGCGGGCTTTGGAGTCGTTGTCCTTCTCAATGGAGTCACCACTTCTTCTTCCTGTTTCGATAGGAAAAGTTTCTCAAAATAAGAAACAAAAGTCGAAAGCAAAAGGCATTATGAAAGATGAGTTTGAACTCACAGATTCATCACTGGAAATAGTGACAGTTGGTCTAGTCTTCTTCGAAGCATTCCTAGTTTCGGTCGAACTGTTTGCTCTCTTTCGACCCTGTAAATTTGCCTAAAGTTATGTAAACACGATGGTAAAAAAGCAAATGCTCAGAAGAAAGAAAGATTGGGGGCTTACCTTTATTTTTACTCCCACATTCTTTTTATCAGTAGGCTTGGCCTTGCAGGTTTCTTTCAAAGCATCTTCCAAAGCTTGTTTCGAAACTATAAAAATAGTATGAATTGAAACAATTAATATAATGTGGAAATGTGATTAAGAAAGTTATCAAGAAATACCTTTTGGTTTCGATTTCTTCGACTTCTCGACAATTGGTTTGTTCAGACCAGTTTCCAACCCTCGAATAAGTTCTCCAACACTTTTAGTTCGAGTCAAATAATAATTCTCCCACCAACTATCAAAATCCGTGGTACAAAAATGAGAAATATTAAAATCAAAAGAGTTGAGGTTATATGAATTCTGTTCTGTTATCTTTAGATAACCTCTAAACGTCTTTTCAGAAAGACTCGAACCTAAAACCATGCTCTTCTCATCCTCAAACAAGCTTTTGGGACGAATCTGAGACATCCCAAATTGTCTCGAGACCAAATTTGGTTGGTATCCCACCAATCCAAAGTGTTTTGCTTGAGTGCCTATCCTACAAGATAACACAGAAGGATCCAGATAGGTTGACCATACTTCATTCACTTCATCTTCATTATCAGGATCGAAAGCTGGAAAGTCCTCAGTAAACCAATTGGGACCAAATTCCCTAGTAGCAAAAGGAGCGTGATGGGGTTTGAAAACATTAAAATTAAGAAAAAATTTCATGTATTTCATAAACAGGGTCTTATGATCAGTCTCTAAGTGTTGAGGGGCTAATCGAATAACTCTCCTTCCTTCGATTGAACGATCAGCTACTTCAGTTTCGTATTCTTGGGGTATCCTTAAATTGAACTCTTGTTCAAAAGTGGCATTCAACCACAACTGCAATAACCACATGGGTCCAGCAACTAAAAACGAGGAGCCATTCGAAGATTTCTTAATCTCATCACATGCTAGGCCCATAGATTCATACAGAACAGCTAAAATTAATTTTCCTAAGCCAAAATGCCTACCCTCATGTATCTGGATGGCCATGGGAATAAACATTTTCGCTACTTGTAAAGAGCGAGAACAGAAAACATAGTAAGACAGCCAAAGGGTTAAAAAAGCAACGTGTTCGACACTGCTAGTTTCTCCCTCCTCGATGTTTTTCTCTATAAACTTAGTGAAAGACAGTTCTATTGGGTCGAAATCAATGTTATCACTTGTATTTGCTGGATCAAAGGTTTCATCATTTGGTCGAAGACCAGTTAGGGCAGCTACATCTAACAAAGTTGGGGTTAGCATTCCACATGGGAAGTGGAAAGTGTTGGTAGACTTTTCCCAAAAATGCAGCGCAGCAATAATGGACTCTTGTTGTACTTGGGGACCAATTCGAGTAAATTGGATCAAATCATAAATTCCATAAGTTTTCCAATATTCCCCAAAATCCTTTTCCATTCGATTTAGCCATGGGATAAAATGCCTAGTATTGGGAATAACAGGGGCAGATCGAAATAGCTTCGCATTCAAAAACCCTAAATGGCGCGTTTCGCTAGAGAAGATTGGGGGTTCACATGTTCGAAAGCAAGGAAAGATTGCATTTACCTTTGAGCTCAATGCATCTTCGTCTGGTAGAGGACCTCCAAACGCATAAACGTTTTTATTCACAGCAAATGGGATCATCAGTTCCGAATGCCAAATCTCCAATTTCTCAGGATCATCATGTGGTTGAGGAACCATAGGTTCTTTTTCTTCGTGAAGGATGAAATTCCTCCATTTACCAGCAAAGGGAACTTTAACGTTGCGATTGTCGTCAGCCATTGGTTGATTTTCAGAAAAGAAAAGTCTTTTGGAAAATCACGATTAGAAGTTTAAAAACTTTCTGGGAAGTTTTGAAATGTTCTAGATCTAAACAGATTTGAACAATGCGTTAAATTTTTGGAGTAGTTTGAATTCAAAATCGTTGGTGCAAGTTTCTGGGAAAGTTCAGAATGATGGTTTGTTTGGAGTTTGCAGAAAACGTTTCAATGGCGAAGAAGAAGGCTATTTATAGATTTTGAATAAAGATCTTGAATTAAATAAATCAAAAAGAAATTACACTGTTCACATGCAGTTTTCTTTCAACTTCCGAAACTGCCATCTGGCCCACTCACGCGAAAAAGCAGGATTTTTTCTTTGATAATGGTGAAAATAGCAGTTGAAAAGACTGCTAATGACGTCAGCGCAGTCTTAGGAAAGCGTGAAGACTTTTGATGGAAAAGCAAACGTTTGAATTTTAAAATGCCAACTCCTCAATTTCATTCGAATCATTCAAATCGAAATTGGCATTTTGGGGGCAATTTGTTACTCCATATTTTTGTTTGGAACAAAATATGAAATAAAGATAAGTTAATTGTTAAATTATACATGTTATCATGTATATTTAAAAAAGTTAATGTAATCTTTTATCAAAAGCTTGTCTTTTCGATTTTTTATATAAATCGAAATTTGGCTATATCGAAAGAAGTTTGGATTTCACGAGAAGTTCGAATGCTTTCTAAATGATTTTCAAACTTAATTCACTTCGATTTCGACTGATTGGCAACGGATGCAACGGTTCAAAACTAAGGACAGCACACAAAAGCAAAGACACGCGTCATTTGGTCAAGAAGCAACCGTTACATAGCAGTTGAGATAGGAAGTCTATATATATGTATTTTGTAGTCAAAATAAGGGTCACAAAATTCACATACGAAATCCTGCAAACTCACAATGCTCATGCTATCGAGAAAGTTGAGTATCGAACGGAGAAAGTATGATTCTGTGAACCATTCCTTGTAAAACATTTACAAATTCAATGCAATTTACTATTCTTGTCAAGTCTTTTGATTTCATTTAAATTCCTGCAATTTATCATATTTCATTCTATCGAATGAAATTGTTGCTTTTCTTTTATTGATTTCTGCAAGGTTTACTTTTCTGCAAAACTTTCATTTTTTACTTGTTTGACAAATTACTTTGCAATCAAACACTTTCAAAACTCGAAACTTCAAATAAAACCATGAATGTTCATACTTTCTGGAAGTATATGCACAAAATTATGTCCCGGGATTTACTAGTTGATCCCTCAAGTAATAAATTTTAGACTAGCGGTTGTTTACCAAAAATCACGGTAAACAACAATCCAAAGAGGCTTCACTCATGTCATATTTGAAACGTTGGCACCTTGGATTTTAGTTCTATAATTTCTAGCATTCGTTCTTTGTTACTCTTATATCTTAACTTTGAGGGTAAGTTTGTTAAACGACAAGCGAATAGTGTCGCTCATAGCTTAGCTAGGGCGGCCTACTCTAAGACTAATCGTTATATTTATGATTTGATATCTACTTGTATTCACAACATTTTAAATAATGAAATACATTGGGTTTGTTTTTGTCAACAAAAAAAAATTGATCGTAGAACATCAAGCAATTATTCTTTGTATTTACGTGAGTTAAGTGAGAGCTAGTTCGCCAACAATGTAGTCTAATAAGTGGTAAGAGATTTAGGACCCTTAAGCAAGTGGGTAGGGATTTGATATCTGATCCTTGTGCATAAAAAAATGGTTGGGATAAAAGAACTCGTCTTGCGTACCTCAAAAATTCTCTAATTAAGATTAATCATCCTTAAACGACAAATGAAATCTTACACTTATAACATAACATAGTAAGAAAAAAGTAGAGCTAAATGTGAACCAGAGGTGATAGTACCCCAAACTATATATTTTAATCTCACTATATTTTTGAACAAAAGTATAGTTATTTTCTTTCTTCTTGACTAACAAAATTATAGTTCTTATTCTGCTTGAAAATCCACTTTCAAACATAAATTTCTAGAAATGCATGTAGGAAAATATAGGTTCATGTTGTAATTCTTTACTTAAACAACATAACCAGAGGAAGCATGACGCATCATCCCTCCCTTACTTGATTTCTTAATCAGGGCCATGTCGTTCCTTATTTTGATCGAACACTCAATATTAGATCATGTCCTAATCATAAGAAATATAATCGTCGATTATTTTATTTATGGACGATAATATTCGATGATTATTGATACTACACTGATGTGTTTTAGGTACATGAATTGGTAAGCAAAGAAATAGAAATAAATCATACTAATCATAGCTCATCAAGGCTGACAATACCTTTGATCATTGATTGTACAACAGTAGATGAGCTTTAGAAATGAAGCTATATATGAAGGAGGTGTTGGACTCACTTTGTAAGAATTTAATGTATTAATGCATTTTGTTATGCTGGATTTTATATAGTTTAGCTCCCACATCAAAGGTTGAGACCATGCCACGCCTCTACCATTGTATTCAACATTTGCATAGTACACACTAGAATCATCAACAATTCCATGTAGTAGTACATAATAATATGCAGTGGTTTGAAGTTAACTGACCGCCTCAGTTGGCGCCATTTGGTACCACACCCTTTCAGCCAGTCCAACAACGACAACACCGTTTGAGGCTATCCGACCACTACAGCACTGTTTGACGCAAATCCGACCACTCCGTCATGCTGAGACAAATTATATGGAAGAGATGTTAGCTTTGAAGAAAACATATCCTTACATATCTTTATATGGAAGATTTACTCTTCTAACAAATGAAATTGACAGCTAGATGATAATCAAAAGCACTTTAATTGGTCATCCTCATCTCTACATCAGAAACTTTACTATGGTGTTTTCATGATAATCAAAAACTGGGAAGAAATACTATCATGTAAAACTCTTACGTTTATATATTTCAGTTATAGACATCCAGAAATTTTTAGACAAACCAACTTATTCAACTTCCATAACAGAAACAAAAATTTAAAATGAAAAACAAGGTCGGACGAAACTCTAACATGAGGGAATCCAACTTATTAGCAATGTAAACACCAAAAAGAGAAAAAAGCAGTCCAAGACACCTAAAAACAAAGACAAAGCATAGAAGCTCCTTGCGGCACCAAAACTACCAGCACTTGAACCCAAATCCACACAGCACAGACCTGCGGCTGACCAGAACAGAAATAAAGCAAGCTAACAGATACAAATAACAGACAGACACAAAACAGTAGCTATAGCAGTCCACAGAATAAACAAGCACAACAGCCACATCAATGTATGGATCTAACATTGGAGTCAAATGAATGTAACCTTTAAATATATTTAAATTAATAAAATATTTATAAGACACAACTTACCAACTACGGGTTAATTCACTGTTCAGTTACCCTTTTTAGGTAGCTAGCTCATTCCACCCTCACCTCATCTTAGCTTCTCCATAGTGTATGAAAGACATTTGTGGCCATCAAAGTACTTCAAGTATAAAAATAGCACAAAATTGAGTTAAACTACATTACATATACCTATATGGTTACAAATTAATAATTAATAAAACTTAATAATAATTAAAATAACGTACATTATCATAACATACATTATCGGGGATTTTATTTGGATATTCCATGACAACCTCTTTCATTAATCTCATCACAAAATATCCGCAGCAATATTGTATTCTATCCATGTATACTTCTTGAACCACTACCAAATCTTGGCAAATTTGGTTGCATTGGACCCTTCAATATATATATGCCCTCTTCACTTGGTCTTCAATATCCAGAGCATACTCATGAATTTGTTTCCTAACGATCTAGATCACGCACAATCTCATTTGAATTAAACTCATTGGCCACATTAGGTGGTGGTTATACTATTTCGGCTTCTACTTAGCTTCTACTTTTTGCTCATTTATAAACATTAACAAGTTGCAAATAAGAAAGTAGTACTCAATTATTAACATTAACAAGTGTTATATGCCAAAATTGATCATGTTAATGCTAGTATGGGATTAACATAAGATAGTTGAGACAAAGGAAATTAAATATAACTCAAAAATATAAGAGTTTTGCAAATTTGACATAGCAATTAGCAACGAGATAAAAAAGAAATATGCAACAAAACACACAACACAAACAATGATACACCCAATAGACTTGACTGTTCGTACAAGTCTTGCGTGCAGTCCAGGTTTTGTTGTTGCGCTTCCGGCCACTGTGAATAGTATATTTCAGTTTGTTAAAGAGTTAGTTCAACAAGAGTTAAAGTGTTGTAAATCCAAATTAGAATGTAAATACTCTACATATAGTACTTACATGAGGAGGTTCAGTCATCTTTATGACCCACGAAAAACAAAACAGCCAAACAGCCACTAAACAATATCAAAAAGCTCCTATAAAAAACAATTTTTTTAAAGGCAATATAAATAATATTAGTAAAGCATAAGATATGCCTAGAGTTATACAGAGAAAACAAAAACTAATTCACCCATACAAAATAAAAGCAAACATATCAATTGAGACCTGAGTTTGAACAACTCCATGCAACAAATGACTCTAAAACTCATTCCCAAAACAACTCAGCAGCTAGAACCGAAATAAGCAACATAAAGTCTTAAGCAACCATCCTTGGAAGTGAGAGTGAGTCCACACTCCCAACAAAGAAAATGATATTATGGAATTTCCCAACTAATCTAAAAAAATTCAGAGCAAATGCATGCAACATAATTTCAGAAGCAATACCATTTCTTTTACGAAAGAAAATATGATGCAAAATCCAATAAACACGTGTGTTCATGATTTGATGAATTTCCCCTCTCTTTGATTTGATTTTACGTGTGAATGAACAACATTAGATGCAAAACGTTAAAAAGTGTTAGTCGTATATATCTTTGTATTTATTATCGGAATCTGTTTTTAATATGATCCTTCTTAGACTTGGTTTCACTAGCACTCCATTTTTCCATGATGAAACAAAAAAAAAAGGAATAAACAGGTTCAAGTCGCTGGATCAGTGCTGGGTCAGCGCTCCCGGCGGCTGAAACCCTATAAAAATCAAAACTGAGAAAAGAGAACAAAGAGGGTCAAACCAGAGGGCTCTGGTGCCAACTTAAATCTGAGAAAAAAAAAATTTCTACCCCAACAAACCTCTCCATACCCCTACAATTTTTTAAATATTCTAGTTATACCCTTATGTTACTTTTGTATATTTTATGTTTTTTACTTTGTCTTTTTATCACTTTGCCGGTAAAATCCGTACACCCTTTGAAAAGTGCACCGATCAGACCAGATTACTTTACCGGTACGTTAAATTTACCGGTACACTTTTTCTAAGTGTACCGGAATGCTTTTTTTTTTTCAAAGTATATTGCGGTACACTTGTATAAGTGTACCGTACCGATTCTGGAAAAACTTTTTAACACCGCGGTATACTACGGATGTATTTACTACGAATGATAAATTTGATACACGAGAAGATGTTCTTAAATAGGCGGAAGATGTTGGAATTGCCAACAAAGTCAGTATTATTATTACAAGGTCAGATAAAAAGAACGGCGTAAGAGGAAGGAATGACAAGTTGATTTTGGGCTGCGATAGAGGTGGAAAATATGACACTTCACAAAGTTCGACGTCAACTGCATCAAAAAAGTGTAACTGTCCATTCAAACTTAGAGTCACACCTTCGATAGATGGTTCAGGATGGAAAGTTCAAGTTCAATGTGGAGTTCACAACCACGGACTACCTGACCAATATGCAGGTCATCCTCGTAAGGCACGTTTAACTGCAGAAGAAAACAAACATGTTGAAGAACTGACAAAGTGTCGTGTAGCACCAAGGAACATCGTTATTTCTTTGAAAGAAAAAAATTCAGAGTCTGTTGTTGATGCCAACCAAATATATAGGAAGAGAAACAAACTACAAAAAGAGGAAAGTGGTCCTAGAACATACACTCAACACTAGCTGCAAAGGTTAGATGATGTTAATTTTGTCACCTGGAATAGAAGAAGAGAGGATGGCTCTAATGTTTTGAGTGATATTTTTTGGGCACATCCAGATTTAATAAAGTTGTTTAACTTGTTTCCCACTGTGTTGACGATGGACTGCACATACAAAACTAATAAATACAGGCTACCACTTCTTGAAATTGTTGGTACCACTACTTAATACGATTGTTACCTGTAGAAGTGTCGGATACCCTGCAAGAGCATGTGTGGTAAACATGGATGCATCATTCAGATTATCATATAAACAGACCAACGCAGCACTAGCCCATGAAAATTTATTCAATGTGGACAAATCTCTAAACATGGGTAACCATTTTGCGTTGACTCGTGTGTAACTCTTATCAGTTAGAATGGTACATCCAACCAACAACAACAAATACGCCATGGCAGCACAATCATATCTGTGGTACATATGTAGATTCATCTGCCAGCAATCATATATCCACTGTTGTGTAAAAGTTCCTCCCCTCTGTCGTGATGTCTCCAAATATGCCACCTCTTACGGGACTCCCAACAACTCAGTTGCAAGTGCAGCAGCTTCTTCCATGGAAACCGGTACAGGCGTGTAAAATATACCTCTAACAGATATATGTAACAGACACGCCACATCATCAAGTGTAATCGTCATTTCACCAAACGGCATGTGAAATGACGATGTCTCTGGATGTCACCTCTCAGTAAAGGCTGATAAAATCTGCAGATCCACCTTACTTAAACTAGTTCGCTCAAGCCATTTCAACCCGGATTCATCCAACCAGCCTTGAATATTTGGGTGATGTTCACCAGGACCAGGAACGTAACCAGTAAGCTTGGTACCAAGAGATGTTATACGTAACTCAGGTTTCGGTCATTCAATACGTTCCTACATATATTTAAACGAAATCAGTATCACAACTAAAATGACATTTAAACAAAAACATTATCAGAGTTATGTTGATAACTTCATCAATATAATTAACAAATAATAACAACGAAAATAATTTATACCGTGCCAAACCATATATAACGAGCAACATGGTCTGAGTAGCGCGTCAGAAGATTCGTATCAAGCGGTCCTCCAGGTCAGCCATGCTGCGGAACATCCTCATCCTCCTGCATCATAGGCTGCTCGACAAACACAGGCTGCTCAATTTCCTGTTCCTGCTCAACAGGAATAGAAACTCCTCGTCCTACGCCGGCATGTCTAATTCTACCGTCTCTCCCTCTTGTACGCACCACTGAAATGGAAGAAAGAAAAAAATTAAAAAAATTAAAAAAAAAAAAACGAAATGCACTGCGGTACACTTCAAAAAAGTGTACCGACAGTTATAAAATTTAAAACACTCGGTACACTTGATAAATAGTGTACCGCAATAAACAGGCCACGAATTTGAATTGCGGTACACTTTAGTGTACCGCTGTACCGCTAGCAATGTATATTGCGGTACACTTGAAACAGTGTACCGGAATGAAAAAAAATACTTACTCTCTGCTTTTCAAAAAATTTCTGCTCATTACACTTTTTCAAAGAATGATGAAAATGATTTTTTTTTACAGTTTTACCTTTTATATGATGGCATATTTGTCTTTTCAACATTAAGTGTAGGGGTATAGAGAGGTTTGTTGGGGTAGAAAAAAAAATTTCTAAATCTGAATGTTTCACTCTGTATCTATGATGCATGGGTACTTCGTTTTAGATAGAGTACCGGTACCGAGTACGTACCGGATACTGGTACGCGTATGGTACTCCCCCGGTACGCACCGACGCCGTACCTAGATTTTTTTGTTTTTTGTAATGGGTACACGAGTGGTACATCTGTGGTACGCGTGGTACACCAATCCAAAAAAACACTATTTTTTCTTCTTCTTTTTCTTTAATTTGTTTTTTTATATAAATATTTAGGTTTTTTATTTTTGTATAATATAAAAGTAGCACCTACGGCTAAAAAATAAAATAAAAAAGCAGCCATTGGAATTATTCACTCATTCATTAAAAATGAATATACTAAATTCAAAGAGAAATGAAGATCTAGTTTTTTTATTCATATAAGTCTTCGTATTCTCTCAAAAAAGAGAAATAGTAATACTTATGAAAAGAGCAACAAAAATGTGGAATATTCGTAGAGATGAATGAGATTTATTTAATATATAATTGATATTTTTGAAATTGCTAGTCTTTCTCACAATAAACCTAAACTAGAGGCCGCTCTTTTTAGTGATGATGGAGGTGGAAACAATTGACTCTTTTTGAGCTAATTGCTTTTTAATTTGATGTTTTTGAACAATTTGAATTACTTTTAAATTGTGGTGTAATATTTTTTATGTTTAATTATTTATTTTAACAATATAATTCTATTATTTGATTTATATAATTATATTTAAAAAAAATTATAGGGACGTACCCATACCTTAATTTTTCTAAAAGCGACGTACCCCGTACTAATCCCGGTACCGTACCCGCCCCCGCACCCGCACCCGAACCCGAACCCGATACCGGTACCGCACCGGGCAACATAGCTCTCTATCCATAAGAGAATTAAAAGTCTATCTATACAAGAGGCTAATTAAATATAATCCCATAATTACATGATCATATTAAAAAGTAAAAACAGAGTCAGATCATAGATAGGAAGATATATTATATACATACAATCAAGAAAAAGAAAATAATTTAAATAACTAAATAATACCTATTTTAACATTTAGGCGGGGCTGGTATTCTGTTCTCTCGGAATCAAGAGAGTGAATGACACGACTTTTAATCAAAGGAATTACGGCTGATTTGTTCAAACAAGGAACTGGTGAATACAAAATCAAACAAAAGGACGTTAGGGTTTTATTACATAAAAATTGGGAGTTTTTTTGTTTGAAGAATAAATTGAACAAAGCAAGAATAAAAAATTAACCTTGAAGGAGAGTTCCTTGACAATTTGAATCTTCCATATCATTACTTCTTCTACACTAATCGGCTGGAGTACAGAGAGGGTAGAAGACATGAATTAGGGTTTGGATAATGATTTTAAAATGTTTTGAAGAAGTGAGTGGAGAGGGTTTATAAAATGTTACAGTATTATTGGAGAGGGGTTGGAAGTTGAATGAGAGAGGGATTGGAAATGGCTTGTGGAGGGAAGGTAGCAGAGACTAGAGAGTGAGAACCGAAAACGATGAGGGAGGCAGGGTTGTCTTTCTTTTGTTACTCCATATGTGTCCTTGATTATAGCACATTTTTAAATTTAAATATAAAGTTTGTCCCTTGAATATAAGTTTTTTTTATTTTTATTTTTTTTTTGCTAGTAAACTTAATATTATTATATATATAGAAATAATTACACATGAATTAAAGGTATACGGACAACAAACTGCGCCGCTAAATCTTTTTGTATAGCAAAATCTAATCTTTGAAAAACTACGTTCATAGACCTAGGCGACACAACATTACATGCATACCTTTTGAACTCTTTTCAAAAGGTTTACCGCCTCTGGTGCAAGAAAGCCAAAAGTGTCAAATGGAAACGATGTGTCGATTATTAGAGCATGTTTTCTCATGTTTGTTCATCTTGCTTGAAGCAGCTTTGAGGGCAGCCCGTCCCACAGTAAAATCCCCGACCCCCAATCACACGAGTGGAGAAACTCCAGTCAAATCTACACAAGCATGTTTCCCACCTACTCATCCATACAATAAAACATCCGCTAGGCGAAATGACGATCTCCCTTCTTATGGGTAAGTAAAAAAAATTCACAGGTGCCTCTTTCTTCACAGAAATTCTCGCACGCCTAAAAATATAAAAAAGCACATCTCTTACCAAGTCGTGTCTGTATTTGAAGTCTGGAAGCTCTCGGCAATGAACTGCATGCTCCCCAAAAGTGTCGAGACACGCTTTACGACAAACAGGGCAAACTTCATCCTTAGAGAATAACGGAATCATATCACATATAAGTCTGTTTTTAAATCTCTAGATATATTTATTAATATTTTTTCAAAAATAACTCTACTTTACATTGGAATACGAAAAATGAACTATAAATGCATTTTTTCACAAAGGACAATTTAATAATTGTAATACCCAAAAAATATATATTAATTACGCGATCAATTTTTCTTAATATACGTGAAAAACACCAAAAAATATTTATAATAAGGGACGAAGGGAGTACTCTTTTAGGTGATGATGATGGGCTGCATTCATCTATGGGCTAGTGTAGCAAGAATTTCCCTCCCACTTCTATTTTTAATCGATCACCTCTACAAATTTTCCAATATTCTTATTTTATCTTTTGATTTTATCACTACAAAATCCACTACTTATTATTAATTAATTAATTAATATATTAAAATTGATTACCACCAAAGTTATTAATTTATCCTTATTAGTTTTAACCACGTTCCAAGTTTTATATACATCATTGTAATTTCACTAAAAAAGATATAAAAAAATATATAGAAAGAATAGATAGTTACAAAAAAAAAAATAACATGCTTAAGAATAGAAAATATATATATATATATATACATACTGGGGGTAGTTTGCAAGACAGATTAGAGAAACTATCGATGAAAACCCTCAAGTTTCTGTGCAATGGGTCAATAGGAGGAGGAACAGTGTGACACATATGATAGCCTATTGGGCTGAAGTAAAGCCCAACAAAATTTGGTTTGATCATTTACCCCTACACATTGTAGGCCATATCCAAAACGATATGTTACCATCTCTTTGGTCTCCTATTTCTTAATAATATCTCTTTCTTTGTTTCAAAAAAAAAAAATTGTTCTATAATGCTTGGTTTATAATTTCAATATTGTTATCTGATTTTTCTCTTTCAATATTGTTACCTTCTTTATTTTACAGAGCGAAAAAGGAAAGCAAAATGAAATTGCTATACAAAGGTATGAACATGATTATCTAAGTCACTTTTCTTACTAGTGTTTTTTATTTTGCAGATTCAGCACGATCAACTCAATAATCTATTTAAACAAAATATGATACCAAGTCACTTAATTTGTCCTCGTCAATTTTAATAATATTTCATATTTTCTACCTTTAAATATAATTTTACTCGAATAATAATTTTGATTTGTTGAAGAAATCTAGAAATAAATATATAAACCACACAATCTAATAACATCAAAGAAGTTGAGCAAATCTATTATAAAAGAATGAAGTTGAATAAATCATATATAGAATATAATAAACCAAAATGAGTTCTTTGGCAAGTCTGCCATTTGTCATCTTATCAGAGTGCTTGCTATTTTAAAAATTTCTATTAGTAGTATTATTAGTAGTATTATTTCCTTAACTATTATTTATCTATTTTTTTATTATTAATTTTAAAATTAAATATCCATGGCATAAAACAAGGAAAAACGGTTCAATGTATTTGTTCCTTTTTTTGAAATTCTAATTAAATTTTTAATTTTCAATTTGGGATACACAATCACGCGTTATTTTCCTCTTCACTTTCAATTTCGTTCTTCATTGAAGCAAGCAACTTCTCACCACAGAATCAATTCAACGTTTGCGAATTCCAGGTTAACCAATTCCATGATTCATCGAATCATTTCCCTTTTCTCTTGCTTTTGTTATCTATAAACATGAATACGTTTGATCTATTCTGATATACATCTTTCGATTCATAAAACTGTTTACAGTTTATTTTTGTCAATTTCACATTCTTCTTAATTTGCATGTGGTCCCTTAAAGTTTGGTGCTTATCCGATTTGGAAATGACATTCCTAAAAATATTTTTGGCAGAAGATGATACTATATGTTTTTCACTTGAAAACTATTTATCTTTTAGTGCACTAAAATTTTTGTTAATTGAAGCTCAAATATATTTTCTTTATGTTATTACTATCAATACTAACTTCCTAATTGTTGACTTACTTTCAAAGAAGTGAAAGGTTTCTTCTATGATGGTGTTGGCAGCATTTTATCCAGGCTTATGTAATATCAAGAATGCATTGTTCTATGGAGATTCAGTTCCAATGGGATTATGCAGAGATCTAGAGCATAACTCAAGTGTCATGTTGTGAGGCTACTTCAATTGTAAAAAAAAATTCAATTGCATTTTTAGTCATGCTGAGATGAAATCTAAAAAACAAATGTCTTCCCTTACCTTTCTCTCTTCATTCCTTTAATTACATTTTAAATTTATAGCTAACATATGAATTTTGTGCTTCTTGATATTTGTTCTATGCAACTGAAATATCGAATGAGTTGCTCATGTTGTACTCGTGAGTTTTAATAATATTTCATATTTTCTACCTTTATATATAATTTTACTCGAATAATAATTTTGATTTGTTGAAGAAATCTAGAAATATATAAACCACACAATCTAATAACATCAAAGAAGTTGAGCAAATCTATTATAAAAAAACGAAGTTGAGCAAATCTATGCATAAACGTGGAATCGGGTTCAAATCGTTTTCAAAAAGAATAAAGCACTTTAGTTTTCCAAATTTATAGTATTAACTATTAATTAGTGTTATTAAAAAAGATAATAGTATTTGACAAAGGATATAATTGACAAGTTGTACCCTTAAAGTATCAAAATGACACTTAAATAGAAATGCTAAATCAAACGAAAAAACGACACTAAAAGAAACGGAGGGAGTAACATATAACAATATATCTTAAACTTTTATTCAAACTCTCTCCTTTAGGGACGGATCCATAAACTTATTATACGAGGGGCCAGAAATAGGAATATAACAAAACTAATTTATTTATAATTATATTAATATATTTATAATATGCTAATAGAAGAACAATTATTTTGATCAGTAAATATGTTTTTTGCTAGTCATGTTCATCTTAAACTTATTATACGAGGGGCCAGAAATAGGAATATAACAAAACTAATTTATTTATAGGGTCTTGCTAAATAGTGTCTCCAGGGTACTTTTTAAGCATTCCATTTTAAGAAATAATTTATTCAAAAAGTGAATCATTTCAATTTCCAATGCGTTGACTTTACACATTTCCATAAAAATTGTATAAAAAACTTACTATTTACATGTTTAAAGAGTGCCCCCGGAGGCACTTTTTAGCATTTTCCATTATATTAATATATTTATAATATGCTAATATAAGAACAATTATGTTGATACTCAAATATGTTTTACGTTAGTGAACTAGTCCAAATATTTTTGATACATTATATTGACAACATCTTGTATATTTAATTAAGGAACAAATTCATGTGGTGGGGGGTGTTGTTGGGTCGTCACGAGGGGGCAGCCAGGAGGATCATCCACATTGAGTTCAAGAATAACTTTACAAGTGAGTTTGACACCAAACTCTTACCCAAAACCTTAAGATGTTAGGTTTATGGGTCCTCTCACATATAAAGTGTTCAACCTCCACTATTTTAAGCAATGTGGGACTTAACACTCACACTTGTCACAACAATCTCCCCCTCAAGTGTGAGTCCATCCATACCAGGATATGCTCCCCCTCAAGCGGAAGCTTATTCAGCAACACTACACTTGTACCGCCGTTGTCACACCGCACACGGGACACGCCGCCTGACCACCTTTGTCAGGAAGACTTTCGATACAAGGAGTCGGTCGAACCCTTCGTCAAACCATCGGCTCTGATACCACAGTTGGGTCATCACGAGGGGGCAGCCGGGGGATCATCCACATTGGGTTCAAGAACAACTCTACAAGTGAGTTGGACACCACACTCTTACCCAAAACTTTAAGGTATTAAGTTTATGGGTCCTCTCACTTATAAAGTGTTCAACCTCCACTATTCTAAGCAATGTGAGACTTAACACTCACACTTGTTGTTGGGAATCAGAGTGCACAGCGGAATATACGGAAGCGTTTAAGTTAATCTTTCTTGTGTGTCAAATAACTGATTATCCCAAAAGCTTAAGCTTTTAGGAAAGGCTACGTCAATGGTTTTTTATTATTTCTAACACGCCCCCTCACGCAAGAGCCCATTTGGGCTTGAAGCGTGGATAATGCATTGGCCCACCTACCATATGCTTAAATTCCACTTTTAATTAGAAAGTGAGGGGAGCGGGGATCGAACTCTAGACCACTTAGTCATAGAGGCTCTGATACCATATTGGAAGGTAATGTTTTGTGAATAATTGCCTTCTTTATTTCTTAGTCTCAAATGTGTATATATACAATAGTGTTGACTCTATAAAAGTAAATGCTATTTAATTTACATAAAGCTATTACCAAAAATATGAGAGTCAAAGAATATTTTCTATTCTAATAATACTTTCTATTCTAATACACCCCCGTAGTCGAAACGGGAGGATGACGAATGTTGAGACTATCTCTGAAATCACTAAACAACTGCAGCGGAAGGCCCTTTGTAAAAATGTCAGCTATTTGGTAGCGTGAAGGAACATGTAGAACGCGAACTTGGCCACGAGCAACTTTTTCACGCACAAAATGAATATCCATCTCAATGTGTTTTGTGCGTTGATGTTGAATGAGATTACCTGATAAGTATACAGCACTAACATTGTCACAATATACTAGAGTGGCTTTCGTGATAGGAAACTGAAGCTCTAATAGTAAATTTCGAAGCCAACAAGATTCAGAGACAACGTTAGCAACACCACGGTATTCTGCTTCTGCACTAGAACGAGAAAGAGTCGGTTGACGTTTGGCAGACCATGAAACTAAATTATCTCCAAGATAAACACAATAACCAGACGTGGACCTACGGGTGTCAGGACATCCTCCCCAGTCAGCATCAGTATAGGCGGTGAGTTTGTCGATTGAGGAGGGAGAGAGATGTAAGCCATGAGTGATGGTGCCTTTGATGTACCGAATGATTCGCTTCAAGGCAGTCATGTGTTGTGTTCTTGGATCATGCATGAAAAGACACACCTGTTGAACGGCATACGATATATCAGGTCTTGTGAAAGTAAGGTATTGCAGAGCACCAGCGAGACTTCTATATTCAGAGGGATCATGATATGGGTTGCCTGAGGTTCCACTGAGTTTCGCTTTTGTATCCACCGGAGTTGAGACCGATTTGCAGGATGACATGGAAGCTTTCTCAATGATTTCTTCAGCATATTTATGTTGAGAGAGAAACATACCACCGGAGTGTCGGGTAACCGAGATACCTAGAAAGTAGCTAAGGGGACCCAAATCTTTCATAGCAAATTCGGAACTCAGCTTGGACATGATAGACAGGCGTAGAGTGTCGGAGGATGCGGTGAGGATGATATCGTCCACATAAAGAAGAATGTAGGCTGTGTTATGGCCACTGTGGTAAGTGAGGGGAGCGGGGATCGAACTCTAGACCACTTAGTCATAGAGGCTCTGATACCATGTCAAATAACCGATTATCCCAAAAGCTTAAGCTTTTAGGAAAGGCTACGTCAATGGTTTTTTATTATTTCTAACATTGTGGAATCTGAATAACCAAATTAACCAGCGCAGCCAACAGCAACAATAACAACAATAAAATGAGTAAAAACCGTAAATAAGGACACCGCAATTTAACGTGGAAAACCCTCAATGTGAGAGTAAAAAAAACCACGGGTCGTGAATACCAAACAAATAACTCCACTATTATTAAAATAACTAGTACAAATAATCACCACCTTGGTGAACCTAATAACAAGAGAGATAACAACCTCACACACTAATGGGTATCCCAGACACAGACACAAAGAGAAGATCAAACTACTCAGAAAAATTATCTAAGTAACTAACAAGGTGACCGAAACAACATACTCAAATTTCAACCGAAACTGAGAACGTTTGCCGAACACGCTATCGTCACCGGAACCCCAAAATTCTTCTTCTCTCTGTTCACGCTCTCTGCTTCTCTTACGCAGCGCTACTGTAGCTTCGCCTTTGTGTAACTCAAAAATATATGTTTGTTGCACACTTGCAACTAGGGATTTAAATCTCTTTATATAACATAAGCACACACCTCACGTGTGTACCACTTGGGCCAAGCCCACATCACACACACACCCCTTTTTTTTTCACACCACTTTAGCCATCTCTAAGTTAACTTTACCGAAGTACCACTATCAATCACCCAACTGTATGAACTGTCAATAACATTTGACATACCATGCTCTTCAACAAGAAGCAAGTCATCTAATATTAGATGAGAACTCTCTTCATCTGAATCATCTTCTTTACCTTTGTCCTTGTCCTCCATTTTCGAAAGTCGACAATCCTTTTGAAAATGCCCCTTCTTACCACAATTGTAACACTCAACATTTGTGTACCTGTTATTTGAATAACTTCTGTCTTGACCTCTAATACCGGAATACCAATTCTTATTTCTCCCCTTGATTCAGTAACCAATACCTCTGTCTGTGAAGAAGAATCCTGAGACATTCTTCTCATCTCCTCATTCAAAATACTGCTCTTAACCATGTCCATTAACAACACACAATCAGCAGCAGAATTAGACGGCGACATTCTAAATGTCTCCCACGAGTCAGGCAAAGAACCGAGAAGAAATAACCCTTGAATTTCATCATCAAAATTGATACCCATCGCAGACAACTGATTCATAATTCCTTGGAAAGTATTCAAATGATCTGCACACGAAGTCCCTTCTTGGAGCATCAAACTCAACATCTTCTTTATAAGATACATCTTGTTATTACCTGATTTCTTCGCATAGAGCTGCTCAAGCTTATCCCATAATGATTTTGCATGTTTCTCCCCACTAATGTGGTTCAAAACGTTGTCATCAACTCATTGACAAATATAACCACACATCTGTCTGTGTAGTAGTGTCCACTCATCTTCAGTCTTGTTATCTGGCTTCTCTGTAGCGAACACAGGTTCGTGAAAATTCTTCACATAAAGCAGATCCTCCATCTTACTTTTCCAAAGGGCATAATTCGACCCATTCAATGTCACCATACAAGTTGTGTTGACTTCCATTGTTCACCAAAAAATTAATTCCACAAAAGAACCGGAGCTCTGATACCAGTTGTTGGGAATCAGAGTGCACAGCGGAATATACGGAATATACAAAAAATTTCTTCAAAGTGACATATAATTTGTGGGACGCGCCCTAAGAATTTACCAAAATATATCTGTCTGCTACTTAAGTAGCGGACACCCCAAAAACACCCTACATTTATGGCTTTGTTTGGTAAAAATAGCTTATAGCTGATAGCTGATAAGCTAATTGAAGTGTTTGGTAAAATTAGTGGTTCAATAGCTTAAAGATGTAAAATGACATTATTAATTAATAATAAAATCGGATTTTAGTTAAAATAATAAGGTTAAGATTGGAAGAAAAAACAAAAAGCTATAAGCTATAAGCTAATTGAAATAGCGTTTGAAAATAAGCTATAAGCTCGTAACGAAAAAACCGTTACCAAACAGAGCTTTTAGCTTATAAGCTAAAAGCTATAAGTTATAAGCTCGTTTTGGAGCCTTACCAAACAGAGCCTATAACATCTGCTACTTAAGTAGATGACGTTATAAAAATGAGAATTTATAAAATATAACTTTCACTACTTAAGTAGTGGAAGGGTAAAAAGGGAAAGTTGTAGGGCGATCGAGTAACTCGTAAGGTGGCAAAAATATTTCTCTTAATATTGTGTATGATGTGATGATGGGATGCATTCATTTATGGGCTAGTGTATGAAAAATTGAATTTTACTCTTGAGATTAACTTTTGTCACCTTACCATTTTCTCGGACATCTTAGGAATTTATCAAAAATACCTTCGTCCGCTACTTAGGTTGTGTACAACCTACAAAAACACCATATCTTTATAATGTCCTCTACTTGAGTAGTGGACGACAAATCTCAGTTTTATAGTGTCCGCTACTTAAGTAGCGGAAAGGTAAAACGGAAAAAGTGTAGGGTGTGCGAGAATCTGGTAAATAGGGTGTCATAAGTAAATATCTTACTCCTTAATATTACTTATAGGGCCTTAAAGTAAGGTTTGATTCTATTTTCTAAACCAAATTTTAGTTGGAAAAAGTTTGGAAAATAAAATTCATACCAGTTTAAAAACAGAATCCTAATCAAAGCTTAATAATTGTTTTTTTTTTTGAAGAATCGGAGTTTCATATTATTATTTTTACAAAAATTAGAGCTTAATATAAAACTAACATTTTAAACAATTGTATCTTCAGTTTGTCTAATTCTTATATTCTAGATACCAATTAGTTTTACATGAAACTTATTTTTTTTTTACAATGAAGTTGAGGATCGAACTCATGACCTCTAACATAGTACCCAAATTTGTCACCACTAAACCAAATCTAATGGCTTAATTTTACATGAAACTTGTAACATGAAAAATAGGTTAAAGCATATACATGGGTCTTGTTGTGTTCAAGCTTTCCGGTAGTTAAAAATATGCATTCCAACCACCAAATTGTTTAGCAGTTGGTTCAGATAGATTCCAAATTTTATATTGGCTTAATTATACTTTTGGTTCTTTATCTTTATTTTAGGTTTCAAATTGGTACCTTATCTTTTCTGCAGGTTTCAAGTTGGTACCTTCCGTCAATTTTTTAACTATTACTGTTAAATTTGGACACGTGGCAATTTTTTGGACGTATAAATCAATGACACGTGTCCAAATTTAACAGTAATAGTTAAAAAATTGACAGAAGGTAGCAATTTGAAACCTGGAGAAAAGATAAGGTACCAACTTGAAACTTTTAAAAGATAAGGTACCAACTTGAAACCTAAAATAAAGATAAGGAACCAAAAATGTAATTAAGTCTTTTATAGGTTTAGATTCTATTTTCTAAACTTGTTTAAAATCAAAATTGGGTTGGAAAATAGATTTCGAACCAAGAATATATAATTTAAAAAATTAAAGACACTAATTGATTTCATATTGATCCTTATATTTGTTTTCTATGACAATTTGGCTACTTATGTCAACAACATACACCTCAAGTTGAACATTGTTATGCTCCAAATCAACATGAGGTTCAACAATTTCGGGTTTAATAACATCGAGTTTCAATTTATTGGGAGGTTTTGAATCGTCGATTATAACTGCAAATAAACATATTCAAGAAAAATATGTTAAAATTCAAAATACAAAGAAAAATGCATGTTTTAAATATTAATATGTCTAGTTCGGATTCTATTTTTCAAAGTGGTTTAGATTCTATTTTCCAAATTTTTTCGAACTAAAATTTAGTTTGAAAAATAGAATTCGAACCATACTCAAAAGAGAAAAAAAGAATTTTTGGAGAAGCCTTATAGTAACATGGGAGTCCTAAAGAGGAAAGTTATTAAACAATTTTTCTCTCACTCTTATATTTAACCTATCATCCCTACAGCTAACTATTCAATATTCTCATTTTACTCTTTTTATTATTTTATTTCACTCCTACAAAATCTTAGTTAATATTTTTCGATAGCAAGATTTACAAACCGAAAAACTTGAGTTCCAGAACAATTCAAATAGGTTTTTCGGTATACAAAAATGGGTGAAAATTAAAAACTCAATTTTATTCATCGGAACACATATATAAATTAATGTTCTGATTGTTTAAAACCAAAAACTAGAAACCCAAAACTACCACCACACAATACTCCCACCTCCTATACAAGCAAACACACTAAGTATGTGTTTGGTTATGCGGTGGACAAAATTGATTTTGATAGAATTGAGTTTGATAGAATTGAGTTTGGCAGAATTGATTTTGACAGAATTGAATTTGACAAAATTGATTTATGTTTGAATACAATAATGGAGAATAATTGTTGTCAATCCAACATGGAGTTGCTGAGTAGGAAAAAAAATTGCCATCGCAATAATGAAAAATGCAACAGGCCAAAGATCGATGATGAATTACAGTTGATACTGTTAAAAACCAAACAATAAGAAATAAAATAAAATCAGACAAAATGTAGAATCTTAGAATCAAGAATTGTGGCTATTGTTCGTAAAGCGCTACTCTAAAATTAGTGATATGTGTACAAAGATAAGAAACATAACCACTACAGTACTCAATTGGGTGAGTATATATTGAATGGACGTAGAGCACTAATCACTACGGGAGATGAAATTGTTTAAAGAGAAACTCTATTTTCTTGTTGAAGTCGTGTACAAGAGGGAATAAAAAAGGGAAATAAGGATTGCGTGAGGCAAAAGAAATTTATGATCATATCTAATAAATTTGTAACTAATTAAGGTCAATAGATTAAATAAAATGAAAGGCATAAATTTGGAGTAACTTTAAGGAGTAACTTTAAGAAGTTACTCCTAGAGTCAACCAATTCATCCTCTATATATGTAATGCATGATTATAAAGTTTCTTCTATTGCAAACATATGTAGGTAACCTCGTAAAGTTAATAATCATTTTTGAAAAAGTATTTGCTAACCTTTCAAGAACAATTTAGCACGAGTGTACATTAAAATTTAGAAATTTAAAACAAATTGAATCTAGCTTGTAGCACAACCGTAGCAATAAAATTGAAAACTAATATAGAGAAAAAATCACAAGAAAAACTCTTAAATATATTAATTCCACAATATTAAAGAATATTACAATAATCTTACACACAAGAGAAATAATACGATGTTTCCGGTTAGATTCATTCCTATTAATTTTACACTCTTAATTTTACAATATGAAGGAGTACGTAATAGAGATTTACTCAACACTCTATTTTTATCTCACTCAAAGGTTTTCACCTTTCTCACTATAATACAGTAGCTCTATATTTCCACTTCAACTTTGATGAATTTCATATGAAATTGAAATGAGAAGCATGCATATATATAGCATGATAATATTTTCAAACTAGCTATATATCATATAGCTTGATATGTTTGAAGAAAAATGCAACCTTGCATTTTAGATTTTTAATGCACATAAAATTTTGTGCATGAAAATTTGCTTATAGCAAATTTATTTGGCTTCAATACCAAAGTACTACTCCCTCCGTCTTATAATATAAAAAAAAAAATCACACTTGTTAAGAAAAATAAAATGTAATAGTTTGAATTATGAATTTTTGTGTTTTTCTTGAAATAAATTTCATTGGAAGATGTAAAAAAAATTTTGATTGGTTATTGATTATGGGGAAAAGAAGAGAGGGAGTAAATTTTATAAGAATGAGTAAAAGTAATTCTTGGAAATAGTAAAAGTTGATTTTTTTTGCTTATAATTTAGAACAAGAAAAAGTAGTATTTTTTTGTTATAATATGGAAACTCCTATCACATTTAGAGCCATCTCCTCTCTTGTTATAATAACCTGGATAAAATGATTGTTGAAATTCCACTTCTTCATTGAAGTATAATCCAACATTTTCAGCTAAATCCTCAATGTACCACTCACTATATGGATATGTAGTCTTGTGAGTTATATGAACGTGTCCTCCACAAGAAAGCATGTGTTTAGCATTTAGGAGAAAAGCTCTCACCAATCTTTGGTGAAGCCTGCATTATTAATTAAAATATAATTAAAATATTTGATAATAATAAAATAAATGCATTAAAAAAATTAAAGTATATAAAATAAATTTTGATATGTGAAAATGAAATCAATTACTCCCATCTATCATAAAAAAATAAAAATCAATTACTCATCTACAATATTAAAAAAAACTATTTGAATTGAGGGTTTTCAAATTGGTGGTATAAAGTGAAATTAAATAGAATTGAATGAAAATTAAAAAAAAAAAAATATAGTTAATAGTTTGAGAAAATATAAAACTACGCAAACAAATTTAATAAAAATAATTATGACTAGTAATAAATAAATTATAAAATGTAACAAAATGTGCTTCGTTATTGGATGTAGAATGTTCATCGCTTAAAAAATATATATATGACAATAAAAGTCTATAACTATATATTTGTTATTTTGTCATAGTTTTTGTTACATGCACAAATCATAAGAAAAAAATGAAAAATTACACAAATACCCTTGTGTAATTGTATGAAAAAAGTGTTTAGTAATATCATTTCTAAAAAAAACTACATTTGGGTATAACTTACCAAATCTGCCTTTTATGAAATTCATGATAATAGAACCCGGCATGAGGAAAATTGAAGATTATTCGATCAAATTTTTTATCCTTGAGATGCTTATGAAGCATCATGTTTCCAACATCCACTTCGTGCAAGATGGTACACCCAAGATCTTTAAGTTCATTCAGGTTCATTGATGCAAATCTGTACTTCCGCACTAGAGAAGCTTCAAAGTTTGTAGTGTTTCAATTCCCAAAATAAATAAACTTAATTAATATAGAATCAATTAGCACCATCACAAACCATATATAAAAAACATATTATTATTGACAGTATAAAATTAGTTTATATTTTGTCATAAAATGTTCATTTTCCAAAGTTTTTTCAATTTGTTATAGAATTATTAAAAAAAGAGAATTTAAAATAAAATTGAAACTACTTCAAATAAGTTGTTTAGTAAACTTTCTAAAAGTTTTATATTTTCATCCTAGTAAAGAAACTCAAACTCTATAAACTTTTAAAAAATATTCAAAAATTATTAAATATCAAAATTACTATTTGTAACAGTGTAACCATATAATGTGTCAAATTTAGTAATCAAAATAATATACCTCTACTACTATTAAAATAAAATAAAAATTAAAAAATAATAATAATAATAATAATATACCTCTACTATATATCAAAAGAGGTAGCAACCATGTTTACTGCTGAGCCAAATGCCCTTGCCAAGCAAAGTGAGAAGGAGAAATCTCCCTCTCCAACAAGCAAAATCTTTTGAGAGCTACGATAATGCATTATACTTCTCTCTACCATTTTGGCAACTCAAGTGCTTACAATAGACACATTTTGAGAAACCACTAATATGAGAATGAATATATATAGACATTTTGGTGTTGGAAATTCCCCATAAGATAATTGGAATTTGATCAACTCAATTAATATAGTATTCATTTTCCTAAATATTATAATGTGTGGCTTTTGATGTGTCCATATATGCCCAATCATCGAACACATACGTTATTTATAAAAATAAAAATGATTATAGTGCACCATAAATTTGTTTGGGAACTGAAAAGTTTTTCTTTTAAATTATTCTCTCGGAAGGCCTAATCCTATCAAAGGAAGGGCATGCAAGTGTGGATTAATGTAGTGAAAGGAATTTGGTAAGGTCACAAAGATGTCTTTAAAGGGATTATTCGATTTTGTTAGGGTTTGGGATTTAAAATTTCAATTTGATTTTTTTATAGCTTTTTAGCTTGCCCGACAATGCTCATTTAAAATATGGGTTAGTTTAAATGGGTCACGGGTAGTTCGAACTCCGAAAAAATTATAATAAAAAATATTAAAAACAAAATATGATAATGTTACATTATCAATGTTAATTTTTTCTTACTTCAAATTGTGTGAATCAATACATATTAAGCCACGTTGGTTGGTTGTTGGTTATTTGAACGTATGTTTATTTAAAGTTCTATTATTTTTCAAATGTTTAATTAACTAAAAAGTTTATATCTTTATTTTTAACAACCAATTTTTTTATTTTATTTTGTAGGACTAGATGATGTCAATAATATTGATAAAGATGATGGAACTCACGAAAATGTACAAGCATCCAACATTGTGGAACATGTGAACATTGACGGAAATGACTTGTTTTGGAGAATTTTAATTTGCTTTGTTTTGAAGAATTTGAACTTAATTAGTTTATGTTATTTTGGTGGAATATTCGTAGGAATTTAGGTAATTTGAACTTAATTTGTATTATTCGTTAAGGTTTTTTTTTTTTTTTATCGTATATGGTTTGGTTGGTTGCTCGTTTTATTGATTACTTCATACTCCTTTGCGAATAAAAAATAGGTTGTATTATTTTGCTTGATTGATTATTTTAAGTATTTTTTTATCTTCGTGATTTCCTCGTACCTCTTCCTCTTTCATCGAACTTCCAATTATTTTCTTTTAGCATAGATTTTCTAAGACTTTAAAAAAATGGGGATTAGTATGAAAAGCCCGCAAGCCCGTATAGGGTCGGGCTTTGGGCCGAGTTTTTTCCAGCTTTTTTTTCATCTGGACTTTCAACCCGGCATGATTTAGCCCGCAACATGTTCGGGCCAACCACAAAATGGATCGGGTAGCTCATTTTGATAGCTTTAGGATTATGCATAATTTTTTTTAGAAAAATGCTAACTAATGTCCACGGAACACTAGTTGAGAAAATCTAATATATTGTAAAGTTATATTGAAACTTGTAGTCAATATTTTTAAAATTTTAAAAAATGTTTTTCCAAAAATAAAATTTTTCTTTTTGTATCATTAACTAGTGCTCATATGCACTTTTTTTTAACGGCAAGTATATTATTAATAAATCAGGTCTCTGTACAAAACGAACAGAGATCCGTAAAAGACAAGCTACAATACAGATGTGTCGTATATAAGCGAAACACCAATGAAAAGCCAAAACATACACCATCTAATAGAGGTCAATATCTAATCTCATTAACATGATTTTTTTTTTAACACTGTTCTGACATGTGTCATGGCATATTAAGTATCTAAATAAAAAAATTATGCATATTAAACAATACCAAAATTTAAATTAAGCTAATTACTCAATTTTAAAGATAAGATGTTTATATTGGGCTCCTTTAGACAAAAATAAAGTGTCTATATTTGGCTGATTAATATGTACCTTGAAATAATGTCTCCAACCTAATGTTTAAAAAACAAAAATGGTTATATAATCTTAAAATGAAGTAATATTTTTAAGTGCCTTTGAATTTAAAAAAAAAATATTCTTTGCTTAGAATTTTTACTTTTGATTTCATAATCATTGCCCCATGACACTGTTTAGTATGTTTTTTTAATTTTTTTTATCATTCTCTTCGAAGAAAAGAATATTAGTATGGCCCAATGGGTGGGTTCAATGGACTTCCATTTCAAGATCGATTGAGATGGTTGATATTACCTTCTAAATTGACCAGAATCTCCCTTCATATCTCACCTCATCTATCATTCAAAAGATATCTTCTGGTAGTGTAAATTTTACCAGAAAATATATTTTAGTATTGCAAATTTTATAGGGAGATATCTTTCAGTAGTGTAAATCTTACAAAGAGATATTTTTTGATAATGTATTTTCTATTATGAACCATTCAGGAGGCGAAGAACATCCACAAATATTACTTTTATAGTTTAGACCACTACACTTACTTGGGCCTTAAAATATTAACCATCTTAGGTTGATCAGACAATTCTGATCTAGCTGACTGCATGCAGTCATGAGTGTTGCCTGCACCCAATACAACTCTGACTATTCTCATGACTCTAAAAAGTAAACTTTTTCTATATATAAATAAGACCGGAGAGAGTATTAAGGACTTTCCCCTAGCTTGTACTCTTACAGTCAAAAGTGAAAACATGTTAGGTCAACTTACAAGAACATAGGATCTAGTCTGTCGGCTAGATTAAACTATTTATTAAATCGAGTAGATTGAAAAAATTTAGAAATTCTTTCAGTTAAAAAGATCATACTAAATGTTATGAAAAGTTTTTTAGGCCTATTAAGTAAGTATACTTAAATAAATAAATAAATAAATATGAATAATATTTATATTATATATTGAATTTTGTACTTTAATTTGGTACGGTGGTTTGTGTTGTGGAGTTGTTTGTCCAGCTAGGTGACAGTGGAGCCACATTGTATCTTGATTTGTTTCTATGGCATACCACATGCATGCCTAGTTTAATGAATTTTTCTTGGCCATTAATTCAAAAGAAAATAAAACAATAAAAAAATAAGGAAGTTTAATTTTGTTAATCTTTGTTAATCTATTTAAACATATATAGATATGTATAATTATTTATTTAAATATATTTATATAAAATATGTTTTTAATCAAACTAACAAATCAAATCATATCAAAATTTTATAAAATCATACTTATAATTGACAAATAAGCTTATTACAGAAAACAAAATAGACTTATATCTCTAATTTCATACAATTGTCAGACTTAAACTTCACAAACTCTATATCTGCTTAACCTATCTCCACCTTTACGTGCAATTAAATGAGTGATTATTGGATTAACATAAGATGATACACATTTTCATATCAATATTTAGATTGAAAAAAATAATTAAAATCTACGATAAAATATAAATAATATGATAAAGATCCAACCTTCGCCAATATGACCAATTATGTGACTATGTACAAATCCAAATCCTCCAATTTTTTATTTTTTTTGTTGAATTAACATCAAAATGGATTGTCCTACTAAAGGCCTCCAATGTTGACAAACTGAATTCCATTCATTTTTCATTCTTGTATAAAGCTCAAGTTCTTAGCACTATATTTTACACATACAAGGTTCATGTCCATTTCTCATTGCCCTTCCCATAATAAGCAAGAAGTTCTTGCTAACAAGATAAATACATATGCCAAAACAAACAAAATAAGATGAAAAAAAGCACATATATTTCATGAAGCTTTCAAGTAAAGAACATCACCATCATCATGGATCTTCTTAAAGAAACCAATTTCACCATTATTCAAATGAGCAACATGCTCAGCCATATATAGCATACCATTTACATAACCATCTCTTAACCTTTTCCATATATTTGTTGATAACCTCATAATCTTTGGTTGAACTTTTGCCATCATTTCAATAATTTTCAAATTTTTTGAACCCAACATAGCAACATTCTCATTAGTAAAATTTCTCACCTCTTTGCCCCTCTTGAGCTTAAAATATATTTTTCTTTTTTTGTACCTCATGCTTCCACACATGGGAATGAAATCAACTATCTCCATATTCTTGTACTAGCTATGTGTTGAGTGAGTGTGTGTGAGAGAGAAAGAAACAATGGAATAAACCAAAACAAAATGTGCTGCTATAATTTTATAGTATGATACTCTATGTCCATATAATATAGCTGTACCAAAATTAAATGGCTCTGGTTACCCAACCACCCTACCAACTAAAATTAATCTTGTGTAAACAAATGTATATATAACTCCATTTTAATTTTTTTTTGGAGAATATGAAAGACACATGTTAAGGAGCTAAATGTAAATGTAGTACGATTGTTTTGAAATTTGTGTTTTTCACCGATTAAATATTTATAACATTTAATGTGAAATTTTTATTTATAGATATTTTAACATGTTCTCTTAGAACATATGTTAATACGACCCTTAATTTTTTATGGTACTAATATTAATTAATTGTATTTTAAAATTATTAAAAAAATGCACTGACAAAATAATTTGTATATTTTACATTGTTATTTAATAACAATTCCACTCCTCTCACTTTAATTGTATAATATGAATAAAATATTTGATTTTTTATTAGATGTCAATACTAAAATTTGTATAATCTTTTTTGGTTTACGATGTTGTCAATGAAAATCGAACCTATTACCTCATGCATATTACATAAACCCCTCGCCACAAAATTTGTATAATATGATAGAACACATCAATTAATTATTTCACCAAAAAAAAAATCAATTAATTAAGCTCAATATAAAAAACAGTAAAAGAATTAAATGATTTAGATGGCCTGTCCGGCAAGTTTACTGCGTTTTGTCACCCTGAAATATGTGCCCTGAATATTAGGGTATCTTAAATATCTCTAAATATAATAACTAAAATGTTTTTACTAATCTAAACACTTCATCTGTCCCATATTATAAGCAAAAAAATCATTTTTTCTTGTCCCAGACCCAAACTATAAGGAAAAAAAATAAACTTTAACCATTTTCAAGGTTTACTTTTACTTATTCTTATAAAATTAAATGCAAATTACATTTAATTTATTTTCTCTCTTCTTTTCCCCATAATCAATAACCAATAAAATTTCTTTTTACATCTTCCGATGAAGTTTATTTCAAGAAAAACAGAAAAAGTCATACTTAAAATTATCACATTTTACTTTTCTTAATAATTGTGAATTTTTGATTTTTTGCTTATATTATGGGACGAAGGGATTATATCATTTATAATTTGAGACTATTATCTATGAATTAATAAGATTAAGTCATATGCAAATTCAAACGGAGTTTCTTTTTTAATAATTTTTTTTTTATATCTAATAGTTTGGAAAACAATATATACTTAAAAAGTTTTCAAAAAAGACATATATTTAAAAAATTATATCAACTTTCTTTTTAACCATTATAGTGTGGTACAAGTAATAGTATGATAGTCCCTCCATTTGTAATTGTTTCTCTCCTTTTTAATATATTTTGTGGTGGATTGCTTTTAGCTTCACCTTTTGAATTAAAAAAAAAAAGTAATAGTCTGATAGATATTCGAATCTCTTGTCCATTTAGTAGAGGACAATTTTTTAAATAGATCTCAATTACTTTGAGTGAATTAGTTTTCCGCAATTGTGTGCAGATAATACTTTTAATTTTTTTTATATTTTTAAATTTAAATTAAAATGAAACTTATATTTAAATTAGAGACAAAAATAATTACTACAATTTTTATTTTTGGATAGAATTACTAGTTTTGGTGAAGAAGGCTAACTACCACCTCCTAATGTTAGATGCATGATAATTAATTAAAGCAGATCATTTATATTTCCTTTTACATAAGTTTCCAACTTCTTACACATGTACTGTAAAACTTTGTGCCTTTCTTACACATGTACTCTACGATGCTACTACTGTTCTACCCAATTTTTACTGCATCTCAGTTTGTCACATGCCTAGCTGGTATCAGGCCCGGTTCCGGTTCTTTATGCATGTGCAACTTAAACCCTTTCATTATCATCGGTAGTTTCAATTAATATATTCTCTAAAAAAAATTAATACCTTCTTTACTTCTTTTTCTTTTTTGAAAAGCCAATAAAATATCTTCTTTGTTGTTAGACTTACCCTTCGATTTACACACTTTTTTTTTATGTTAGTGAGGTTTTTTTTTTTTTTTTTAAATTGACAAAATTGAAAAGCCATTGAAAACTCTCACATATAAAGTGGAGGGATCGGAGATTGAATCTCGGTCATAGCGATCGACACTAGAAATTTCGAAATTTATGTAAGTTAAGTTAGGATTTGTGACCGTTAGTTAGTGAAGTTATTTATTGATTTTCAAGATTTTAATTTACAATATAAATAAAGGTGACAATTTTTAAATTTTTTGTACTTCTTTTTACTATGGTCCAATTTTTAAGATTCTTAAAATATCTCTAAATTATTTGAGACGACACTGCTTGTATACTCTGCCAATTAAGAATCCATTTGAATTAATTTATTTTTAAGTTTATGCAAATAATTTATGCAATTTTTATAAGTTTGTCAAAGCAGTTTATGATAAAATAGTTTATAAAAATACAATTTTCACTGATGTGAACGTATAAAATAGCATAAAACCTAATTTATATTTGCATAAGTTGTTTGCATAAACTCAAAAATAAGTTAATCCAAACGGGCCCTAAACTACTTGAAGAATTTTAAATAAATTAAATTTTTAAAAAATACAATGAATAAACTATTAAATTTGTCTCTGACTTTGTAGGATACTCTTAATAGGTTATTGTAAGGATTAAAGGGTATTCTCTTGATCATTCATTAACCAACACAACCTTTATATAGGCTTGATACAAGTACACTACAACAAAAGCTTGTTACACAAGTAACACAAAACGCACGCACAGCTTAGGCGCCAACCACTCCTATCACACACATCATTGAACATACTAAGCACAAGCTATATACTAAACAAACCCTCCCTTAATTTGAACATACAACAATACAAATGTTCAATTAACACTACTTATCATGCTAAGATCACATATTCCTAGCCCCTCCCTTAACTTGATGAAGGAATCAAGCTTCAAAGGTTTTGTAAGAATGTCTGCAAGTTGGTCTTCAAATTTGCAGTGCGCCAGTTCAACAATTCTATCCTTAGTGAGTTTTATAAGGAAATGAAACCTAACATCTATGTGCTTACACCTTCCATGTATAATAGGATTCTTTGAAAGCTTGATAGAAGAGCTATTATCACAATAGATCCATGTACTTTCAGCTTGCTTCAGCTGCAAGAAATCTAACACATTTCTAAGCCATAAACCTTGACAAGCACATGAGTATGCTGACACACACTCAACTTATGTGGTTGATAGAGTAACTATAGGTTGCTTTTTGGAACTCCATGAAATTTTAGATGATCCTAACATAAACACATAGCCTATAGTACTCTTCTTGTCATCTAGATCTCCTGCATAGTCTGAGTCACTCCATCCTTTTAGGCACAATCTTCTAACACCACCTTCTTTGTAAAACATTCCAAGGCTTGGTGTTCCTTGTAGGTATCTTATGATTCTTTTCACTGCAGCCAAGTGTATTTCTGTAGGCCTTTCCATGAATCTAGCTACCAAGCAAACAGAGTAGGCTAGATCTGGTCTAGTAGCCAGCAAGTACATTAGACAACCAATCATTTGCTTATACATAATAGCATCAATAGCTTGTCAATCTTCATTTTTTATAAGTTTGCTACCGGGTACAATTGGATTGCAGACTTTGTTGCAATTTTCCATTCCAAATCTTGCAAGAATCTCTTTAGCATAATTCTGTTGATGAATGAAAATGCCATTGTGCTCTTGACAAACTTCAACTCCTAAGAAGTATCTCATTTTGCCTAAGTCAGTCATATCAAACTTCTTCTTCATTGACCTTTTGAACCCTTCAATCATATCCAAGTCATTTCCAGTCATAATGAGATCATCTACATAAAGACTTACAATTAGCACCTGTAACATTGCCAATTCTTTCATCATTATTTTATACTATTAAGAGTATTTTTCAAAAACCACAACAAGTTAAGATTTAGCATTAGTGTATTGTACATCTAAGATGTAGTAGTCATCTAGTGGTAGTGTGTGTGTGAGTTGTCAGCACAAGAACTTAAGGTGGACATGTGTCCCACTTTGGAATTTGACCCATGACTCACCACAAGACCACTACATCACTTCCTTTTCAATTTTCCTGTTGACACAAAGAGCAGCAAACACTCTCCTTGCACTCTCCCTCCGTCGTTAACACAAGCCACAAACACCCATCTCCATTAATCAAATTCTTCCACAAATCATCTCCATCAAGCTCATGCAAATGGAAATCTTGGTCCCTTAGGTTGTAATCATCACTAGAGGTAAGTTTAATTCCTCAAAAATCTTCTGAATTACTCCAAATTCGTGCTCTATTTCTCTCCCTTCCAACACTCACAAACTGTTCTTCTTTTTCTTTATGTGTTGGACCATGCTCATGTGATAATTATGGTGGTTAGGAGGTGAAACTTAAGACCACAACTCAAAGGGGATTGGAACTGCCAACCCAAGTCTATAATCAAGTTTCTAACCAAGAATCAAGCTCCAATTGAGGTGGGTTCTTAGGAATTTAGTTAGATAGAAATTCCCGAAATTGAAATATGCATGACAACATAGGACTAGGGATTGAATTGTGTATGAGAGGAGTTTAATTCCCAAAACTCTTCTCCATTTTAATTATTATTGTCTTATGATGTTAATGGCTTGAAAGAAGGATAATTGTAGTGTAGAAATCTGGTTTAAACTGAACACTGCAGACCCTAAAGCCTACACGCAACACTTTCGCGCCTACGCGCAGACAAAAAGAGGCAGGAACAGAATCAAAGGCGCAGGTTCGCGCCTAGGCGCAAAGTAATTGCGCCTAGGCGCAGACTGACAAAATTTTCCAGCTTTGCTTCTGTTTCTAGCTTTTAGCACTCCTACACATTTTTGAATTGTCATTTTTCAAGGCCTGTTTTCCATTAACATTGTGGGTGAATAATAATTACAATGTTAATTGCACGCATAGGAAATGAAATAACTTAGGTTATGTACTAGGTTAGTTCCCCGGGATTGGGATATATTGGTAGTATGTTAATACTTTAGTTATGATACAAGTCAGTCGAGAGCGAGTGGTTGTTTTGTATGCACCACTAAAGGGATTCGAGGAATCCGGAGTAAAATATTTTAATAATAATTGTGATGCCAGAGGCTCCGTACCATAGTGCGCTATGATCACGAAGATTGGTGCGGAGGAGTGAAGGCTCTCTGAGACCGGCTCACCTCAGAGTGTCCTTCGTAGCTAAAATGAACTAAGATAATATTTGGTGTTACACCCTTATTTATTTTAATATTATATTGTGTTGCGAGAACATGTGTGGACTGACGTTCAGGTTTCCCCCGGTGTAGTCACCGTTAGGCGGGTAGTAGAACTCACGAGGCTTAGCAGTCTCACCCCCCCCCCCCCCCCCCCCCCCCCCCCACTCTTCATCCTTTCAGATAACAGGTTCGCAAGTGTTGCGGAGCTGAAGCGTAAAGATTCGGATACAAGGATTACATCAAGGAGCTGACATCCAGATTATTCTTATAGTAGTATAAGACTCAGTTATGTATATTAGTTAGCTCAGTATGTATTCGTTAGGGGATTTTGTATCCTATATATGTATTGGATCTTTATGTAATGTAAATTTTAATGTGTCCCGATTCAGTTATGTACACTCCTATTGATATTCTAGATAAATTGATATGGGGTGTTATAGCACCTCATTTTTAACCCCATATTTCACAAATAGTGTGTGCTCATATGGACATTTCTCAAATGTTTTAGAACTGAAGTAGGTTTCAATTTTGATGTACCAAGCTTTGGGGGCTTATCTTAATCCATATAAGGCCTTTTTCAACTTGTATACCATGTTCTTATGACCATTATCATATCCTAATGGTTGAGACACATAGATATCTTCATACAATTCTCCATGTAGGAAAACACTTTTCACATCTAATTGATACACATGCCAACTGTTGTTAGCAGCAATGGATAACACAGTTTTGATTGTATCCCATCTTGCCACAGGAGAAAATACTTCTCTATAATCAATCCTATATTGTTGAGTATAACTTTTGGCCACTAGTCTTGCCTTGTGCTTCTCTATATTCCCCTTTTCATTATACTTAGTTGTGTAGATCCCTTTAACACCTATAGGCTTGCAGTTAGCAGGCGCGCAGTGTTGTGAGTTCCCATGTGTCATTCTTCTTTATGGACTCAACTTCATTATCCATAACTTTTTTCCATATTTCAAACTTTGTTGCTTCATCATAGCTAGTTGGATCTTCATCAGTTTTGAATATGGCAAGACTTTGAAGGTCAATTTCTTCTTCAGCTTCACTTCCTGTCACATAGCCAGTCAACCTCACTGAAGGTTTTCTTATTCTTGTATGAGAGGTTGGTTGCACTATTTCATTATCACTCTCACTGGTTGTGTTGTCCACCACATTCAAATCTTCATCAGACATGGCATTGTCTAAGTCATTATTGACATTGTCAGCATTGTCTTCATTTGCTACAAAGTCTTCAACCGATTCACTTTGCTCCCAATCATTGTGGTCATTATCTTTCTGATTGGAGATGTTCCAACTCCATCCCTTGGATTCTTCAAAAACTACATCTCTTTGAATTCAGCTTCCTTCTATGTGCATCATTGACATGAACATGAGCTAGGCATCCAAATGTTTTGAAATAGTGTACAATTGGCTTTACTCCACTCCATGCTTCTTCTGGTGTCACATCCTTTACACTTAGAGTAGGACTTCTATTCATCACATGTGTAGCCCATATCACAGCTTCAGGCCAAGATTGCTTAGGTACACTTCTAGCACTAATCATGCTCCTTACCATATTGAGAAGTGTTATATTTTTTCTTTCTGACACTCCATTTTGCTGAGGGGTATAGGCTGCAGTCAGCTGCCTCTTGATTCCTTCCACCATACAAAATTCATTGAATGCATTCGAGGTATACTGACCTCCCTTGTCACTTCTCAAACAAATTATAGATGCACCAGATTCCTTCTCAACCATTGCCTTGAAGACTTTATAAATTTCAAAAACACTGGAGTTTTCTATCATCAAATAAAAATCCATGTCTTCCTACTATAATCATCAGTGAAAGTAATGAAGCACCTGCTTCCTCCATTTGATTAAGGATTTATAGGGCCACAGATATCTGAATGTATCAATTCAAGTTTTGCACTGGCTCTCTAGTTTGTCTGCATTGGAATGGGATCTCTGTGTTGCTTGCTAGACAAGCAATCCACATAACTTCCATCCATTTCTTCAAACACTGGTAAACCTTTCACCATTTGCTTCTTAGACAAGGTATTTAAACTTTTGAAACTAAGATGGGCAAATCTATTGTGCCATAGCAAAGTGGATTCCTGTTTGTTTGTCATCAGACACATGGGTGAAATCACTTGTGCTGTCACAATATACATCCTATTATTTGTCATTTCAGTAGTGAATAGAAGACATTTATCATCATGATAGACTTTGCACATATCATTCTTGAAGATCACAGTGATTTGTTTGTGTTGTAGTTGACTAATACTAAGCAGATTTGTTTTCAAACCAGGTACAAAATACACATTACTGATAACATGAACAACATTATTGATGCATAACTTGACATTTCCTTTACCCTTCACTGCCATTCTTGAATCATCGCCCAATTTTACAGAATCACAATATGTTTCATCAAAATTAAACAACCAATCTTTGTGTCCTATCATATGATTGCTATATCCAGAATCTAGGAACCAAATTTCATTCTTGCTATTTGTATTTTGATCAGTTTTGGCCATTAACAAAACTTCTTCATATTGATTGAATTCAACATAGTTAACATCATTACCTTCCCAATTGGGATATTCGTTCTAATAGTGACCTAGCTTGTGACATTTGAAGCATTAAATATTTTCTTTGCTTTGTTTTCCTCTACCACGACCTCTAGCACCATTGTTGGAGTTTCTTCCTCTCCCTCTCCCACCACCTCTACCAGGGTAGGTAACTTGCAAAGCTTGCTCTTCATCGATTTCCCTTTGATTCTTCATGCGATGTTCTTGCACTATCAAGCTGCTCTGAAGCTCATCAATGGAGAGGGTGGTCACATTATTGGATTGCTCAATGGAGCATACAACATAGTTGACCTTTGGAGTCATGGATCGGAGAATCTTCTCTACAATGGATACATGATTCAAAGTTTCACCATGTGCTGACATTCTATTTGCAATGGCGAGTGTTCTTGCAAAGTAATCATTCACTGATTCATCTTCTTTCATTGCAAGAACCTTGAATTCTGTTCTCAGTACTTGAAGATGAGCATGTTTCACCCTTGTGGATCCTTGGTACTTCCTTCTCATGGCTTCCCAGATGTTTCTTGATGTGTCTCGATCAAGAATGGTTTCAAGAATCGATCTATCAATCGATTGGAAAAGATAGTTCTTCACATTCAAATCTTTGAGCTTGCTGGCTGCGGAAGCTTGCACTTGTTCTGCGGTGGCGTTAGGTGGAGCCACCATAACACCCACTTCAATCAATTCCCATAATTCTTTTAATCTTATGAGATTCTCCATTAGAATTTCCCACTGCTCATAGTGTCCATCGAATTTGGGAATTTGTGGACGAAGAAAGTCACTAGATTCTGCTATGATTGATCGGAGAAGACGATCGGAGTTGAGATGGTGAAGGAGAAAAACCGGTTAAAAAACGGTTACATGGTTGTTACACTCTCATAGGTCCTTAGAGCTTAGTGAACCTGATACCACATGTAAGGATCGAAGGGTATTCTCTTGATCATTCATTAACCAACACAACCTTTATATAGGCTTGATACAAGTACACTACAACAAAAGCTTGTTACACAAGCAACACAAAATGCACGCACAACTTAGGCGCCAACCACGCCTATCACACACAACATTGCACATACTAAGCACAAGCTAGATACTCAACAGTTATGAGATTATGAATATTTCAAAATAACTTATGACTCTGTTAAATTTTACTCATTAATTAATTCTTCTATTAAATATTATTTTGTGCTTGTTTGTTGGTTGGTTGCATTCGATGTTTACAACATACAAAGAGAAGAACTAGTTTTCTTACTTTCTTTATGTTTGTATGTACCTTTTGTTTAAAGTAAGAAAGCTAGTTTTTTTTTTTAGTCAAACAAAAGGTACATACAAACGAAAGAAAGAGAGAAGTTGTGCTATAGAAGCTTCTAGAGTGAGAGTTTAGAAGATTTTCGAGCTTTAAAACGGTATCCAAGGTGTTTAACTTTGCTTTTTAAACATCTAAGTGATTGTGTTTTCTCATGTTTAGGTTTGTAGCTTGTATGCTTGTAGGAAGATTAAGAGTGTTGTTTTTTGTTTTAATTTTTATTTGGTGTAGGTTGGTTAAGGAGGTAGTGTGTTGCTTGTGTTTGGAGATGAAATGTGGTACATGATTTAAGAAGACAAATTTAGTTGTGATTGACAAAGTAAAGTTAGTTTGTTTGTAAGTCTCACATTGAAAATTTACAACAATAGAGATAAAACTTTTGCTTATAAAAACAAGTGCATGATAATTCTTAAGGTAAGTGTTGGGACTCAATATTTCACATGTGAAATTAATAGTGTAATCCTTAATTTTTTTTACAAATAAGTATTTTTTTTGCAAAAAAATTAGTTTTTTTAATAATTGTTTTTTCGAAAAAACTGGCCGATTTAAATTGAATTATTGAACCGGTTCACCTTTTTTATACCGGATTTGTAGACCTTTAATTCAGGATTCACGAATTGTCGGTGTTAAACACACAAAAGAAGTGTATGAACGTAAAACCTGTTATGAGTAATTCATATTAGTATAAGTGATTAGGTGATTACTTGCTTTAAGAGCAAGACAGATTTTGAAGAATTCAAAATCTGGGTTTTTCGCTTAGCGAGCCATCTTTGGCTGAGCGAAAACCACGGGCTTTTGTAAAACTGTTTTGACAGTTGGCAGTTAGAGTTTGTTAGTTTGTTTGTTATTTCTTAACTGTTTAGCAACATAAATGTTGGCTAGTGAAGAGAATTAGATAGAGTTAGTTAGCATTTGCTTAAGTGTCAAGCAATTGTATAAATAGATGGATATGTGATTAGTGATTGTACTCTTATTGTGGCCCATTAGTGGAAGAATAAAAACTCTCTTCTTTCTCTCTTTATTCATCTTCTTCACTCAATCTATAGTGTGTGTGTGTGTTCATTGTGCATAACACAGTTTTTGTGTAACCTGTGTAATCTGTGAAATTCTGTGCTGATCCACTAGGTTCTATGGATAACAAGTGATATCCACTGGGTTCTATGTTAAAACTAGAATCTGTGATATCCACTGGGTTCTATGTTAAACTAGAATTCCTGGTGTGTTCTTGTTCTAACCTCAGTTTTCTGTGTAACTGAGTTGTGTATCGATCCAAGCCCAAGAACAAGACAGTGCGTGCGTGCAAGGCTAATTGATTGTGCAATTCGCTTCATCAAGCTTTGTGTGTTTGATCAAGGTGGATTTTTTTGAGTAAATCCAACAATTGGTATCCAGAGCTTCTGGTTTGATCTTGGAGCGTTTCTTGAAGTTGATCTTGAAACGAAAGTGAAGCAAAGATGTCAACAAATCATTCAAACGGTCATTTCCCAATGAATCTTCCAATCATGACTGGGAAGAACTATGATAATTGGTGTAAGCAAATGAAGGTTGTGTTTCGATTCCAAGAGATGTGGAATCTTGTCACTGAAGGAGTACCAACTCTTGGTGCTCGTGCCACTGATGAAGATAAGGAATCAAACAAAGAATTAAAGAAGAGAGATTACAAAGCTTTATTCATCATACACCAATGTGTAGATCCTGATAATTTTGAGAAAGTAGGTGATTGTGAAAGTTCTAAGGAAGCATGAGATATCTTGGTCCAATCTTTTGGTGGTGTTGATCAAGTGAAAGAGGTAAAGCTTCAAACCTTTAAAAGACAATTTGATTTGATTCTAATGGAGGAAAGTGAAACTGTGAGTGATTATTTTACAAAAGTAATAAGGCTAGTGAATCAAATTAAGAACTATGGAGAAACTATTGAAGCAAAATACGTGGTTTCAAAGATTTTGAGATCATTGACACCAAGATTTGATCATGTGGTAGCTGCCATTGAAACCTCCAAAAGGATAAGTGAAATTTCCAAGGAAGAATTACTTGGTTGTCTAGAATCAAATGAGCAGAGAATGAATGAAAGAAAGGCTGCAAAGGGAAAGTCAGAAATTGCTCTACAAGCCCAATCAAATAGAGGAAGAGGTGGTAGAGGTGGTAGAGGAAGAGGAAATGGAAATAAAGGAAGAAGAAATTACAACAACAATACTAGAGAATTTCAAACTGAAAGTTCAAATTCACAGAAATCCAACAATTTTCATGGAAATTCTAGAGGTGGATATAATAATAGAGGAGGAGGTGGTAGAGGTGGTAGAGGAGGACACAAAGGCTTTGATAAAAGTAACATTCAATGTTACAATTGTCAAAAGTTTGGTCATTTTGCAGATGAGTGTAATACTAGCAAGCCACAAGATGAAGATGCAAAAATGGTCAAACAAGAAGAAAATGAAGTGCTTCTCATGGTGACATTGAAAGAGGAAATTGAGAGTGACAAAGACCAATGGTACTTAGATACAGGGTGTTCCACACACATGACTAGAAGGAAAGATTGGTTTGTAAAAATCAATCAAACCACAAAGGGCAAAGTGAAATTTGCAGATGACTCAACACTAGCAGCAGCAGGCGTTGGTGATGTCTCTATCAGAAAGAAGGATGGGGGAAATGCTTTGATATCTGATGTATTTTACATTCCAGGTATGAAAAGAAATTTATTAAGTGTTGGTCAATTGTTAGAGAAAGATTACAAAGTGGCAATAGAAGACAAAATGATGAAACTCTATGATTCAAATGGAAAGTTAATTTTGAAGGTTCAAATGTCAAGTAATAGAACATTCAAAATTGAACTAGACATTATGGAACATAGATGCTTGGCTACATCAGAGAATCTAAGTGAATGGCTATGGCATTATAGGTTAGGACATCTAAATTTTAGAGATCTTAACCAAATGCAAAGAAAGAAAATGGTATTAGGACTTCCAGATATCAAAGTGCCATCTGAAGTCTGTGAAGAATGTGTGCAAGCCAAGCAACCCAAGAGTAGCTTCAGTAAGGATGCAGAAAGAAGAACAAATGACTTACTTGAAGTAGTGTATTCTGATGTGTGTGGGCCATTGCAAGTGAATTCACTAGGAGGAAACAAATACTTTGTGACCTTTATTGACAACCACTGTAGAAAACTATGGACTTATCTCATAAACAAGAAGAGTGAAGTGCTAGAAGTGTTTAAGAGATTCAAGTCACTAGTGGAGAGACAAAGTGGTTTCAAAATCAAGGTGCTTAGAACTGATGGTGGAGGAGAATACATGTCAAGTGAATTCACTGCATTATGTGAATAAGATGGCATAATTCATGAAGTCGCACCACCCTATACTCCTCAGCAAAATGGCATTGCAGAGAGGAAGAATAGGACAATCATGAATATGGTCAGAAGCATGTTGAATAGCAAAAGTTTGCCTAAAGAGCTATGGGGAGAAGCTGTAGCAACAGCTACTTATGTGTTGAACAGATGTCCAACAAAGAGGTTGGAAGGTATTACTCCAGAAGAGCGTTGGACAGGTTCAAAACCAAGTGTCAGTCATCTTAGAATGTTTGGTTCAGTAGCATACAAACATGTACCTGACCAACTAAGAAAGAAGCTTGACAACAAAAGTGAAATGATGATTTTGGTTGGATATCACAATACTGGTGGTTACAAATTGTTTGATCCAATCAACAGGACCATTGTGATTAGTAGAGATGTCTTAATTGATGAAGCAAAAGAATGGGACTGGAAGAAGAGTATTGAGAAGAGTACAATTAGTATAATGTGTGAAGATGAAGAAGTAACCAGAAGAGTGGATTAAAGTGAATCATCAAGGCCACAGAGATCAAGACAAATGCCAGTTAGATTACAAGAGTATGAAATCACTCAAGATAATGAAGTAAATGAAGAGGGTGATCTTGTACATCTAGCATTTTTAGCTGATTCAGAACCTGTTAATGATAGTGAAGCATTGAAGAGTTCAAAGTGGAAAGAAGCTATGAAGGAAGAGCTAAGATCAATTGAAAACAATAATACATGGTCACTAACTGAACTACCACCCATGAAGAAGGCTATTGCAGTGAAATGGGTATACAAAGTGAAGATGAGTCCACAGGGTGAAATTACAAGGCATAAAGCAAGGCTAGTGGCAAAAGGGTTTCTTCAAAGAGAAGGAATTGACTATGAAGAGGTATATGCTCCAGTTGCAAGGATTGAAACTATCGGAGTAGTAGTTGCAATGGCAAATAGCAATAACTGGTCTATCCATCAAATGGGTGTGAAGTGTGCATTTCTTAATGGACCACTTAGTGAAGAAGTGTTTGTGAAGCAGCCACCTGGTTTTGAAGTGAAAGGTCAAACAAACAAGGTTTACAAGCTGCATAAGGCTCTATATGGACTTAAGCAAGCCCCTAGAGCATGGAACAAGAGGATAGATGGATATTTGAGTCAGATGGGATTCATAAAGTGTGTGACTGAGCATGGAGTATATGTGAGAAAAGATAAAAATAAAGGTGTAATCATTTTATGCCTATATATGGATGACTTGTTGATAACTGGAAGCAATGAAGAATACATTGCTGATTTTAAGAAACAAATGATGAGGGAATTTGAAATGACTGATATTGGTCATCTATCATATTTCCTTGGAATAGAGTTTGCAAGATGTGCTAGAGGTCTAATGATGCACCAGAAGAGATATGCATCAGAGATCTTGAAGAGGTTTGATATGGTTAATTGTAATCTTGCAGTTACACCAGCTGAACCTAGACTCCAGTTATCCAAGTGTGAGGAAGAAGATAGTGTAGATCCTACAAAATTCAGAAGTCTAATAGGGTCATTGAGATACTTGTGTAATACTAGGCCTGATCTAGTATACAGTGTGGGAATTGTGAGTAGGTTCATGGATAAGCCTAGAGTATCTCACCTTGCTGCAGTAAAAAGAATACTAAGGTATGTGAAGGGCACAATGGATTGTGGAATTGTGTTTCCAACCTCTGATGTGGGTAAGAATTGCAAACTGGTAGGGTATACAGATGCTAGTTGGTGTGGAGATGTGGAAGATAGAAAGTCCACAGCTGGCTACTTGTTTTTGATTGGTGATGCACCAATCTCATGGTGTTCAAAGAAGGAGCAAGTAGTAGCATTATCCTCCTGTGAAGCTGAGTACATAGCAGCCTCAATGTGTGCAACTCAAGCCATATTGTTGAAGAATTTAATTGAAGAGATAGCAGGAAAAGGAATGGATTCTGTCATTCTAAAAATTGACAATATCTCTGCTATTAACTTGGCTAAGAATCCAATTTCTCATGGCAGAAGCAAGCATATAGAGATGAGGTACCATTACTTGAGAGAGCAAGTAAACAATGGCTTATTGAAATTGGAGCATTGTAGAAGTGAAGTCCAACTAGCAGACATTCTTACCAAAAGTGTTCAAAATGAAGTATTCAAGAGGTTAAGAGATCTAATGGGAGTAACAAGCTTGACTAACATGAATTAAGGGGGAATGTTATGAGTAATTCATATTAGTATAAGTGATTAGGTGATTACTTGCTTTAAGAGCAAGACAGATTTTGAAGAATTCAAAATCTGGATTTTTCGCTTAGCGAGCCATCTTTGCCTGAGCGAAAACCACGGGCTTTTGTAAAACTGTTTTGACAGTTGGCAGTTAGAGTTTGTTAGTTTGTTTGTTATTTCTTAATTGTTTAGCAACATAAATGTTGGCTAGTGAAGTGAATTAGATAGAGTTAGTTAGCATTTGCTTAAGTGTCAAGCAATTGTATAAATAGATGGATATGTGATTAGTGATTGTACTCTTATTGTGGCCCATTAGTGGAAGAATAAAAACTCTCTTCTTTCTCTCTTTATTCATTTTCTTCACTCAATCTATAGTGTGTGTGTGTGTTCATTGTGCATAACACAGTTTTTGTGTAAACTGTGTAATCTGTGAAATTCTGTGCTGATCCACTAGGTTCTATGGATAACAAGTGATATCCACTGGGTTCTATGTTAAAACTAGAATCTGTGATATCCACTGGGTTCTATGTTAAACTAGAATTCCTGGTGTGTTCTTGTTCTAACCTCAGTTTTCTGTGTAACTGAGTTGTGTATCGATCCAAGCCCAAGAACAAGACAGTGCGTGCGTGCAAGGCTAATTGATTGTGCAATTGGCTTCATCAAGCTTTGTGTGTTTGATCAAGGTGGATTTTGTGAGTAAATCCAACAAAACCAAACGACCATTTAATCAAACTATAAAGTCTTAACATCGATCTCACACAACACAAATTTTAGGATGTAAATCAAGTATACCTTTCACATTTTCCTTTCATAATGTGAAGTCATTTTAGCTAATTTCATCTTTTAATTATGTTGGATGTTCAAAACTTAAATATCAACACTAAATAATTGTCTATTCAATTTTTTATTTGTAAAAAAAAAACAACAATAGAGAAGTTGATTGATGGGGGGAACATAGAAAAAGAAGTTCAAGGTAATGAACGAAAGATGGTTTACCACCCACAACTGATTTTTAGAATCGATTTCAACGGCTATAGAAGCTTATAATCCTAGCTTTAAAGTGAACTCGATTTTAGGATTATAATCTATCTAGCTCTTTGTTAGTTAAATATTAAAAAAAACTTGGTGGATCATAATCGATTCAGTTCTATGCTAAGTAAACATAATTTTTTTTATCAAACTACATTTGATCAATGTGAACACACAATGGAAGTGCACCAACGTGAAACCAAACGACCACTTGATCAAACTCTGAAGTCATAACATTGATTTTACGCAAAACAAATTTTAGGATGTAAATCAAGTATTCCTCTCACATTTTCATTTCATGTCAATTTTCATAATGTAAAGTTTTTTTTTTTTTCCGAAGAAGCTAAATTAACCCACCTAAACTAAATTAACTCATCCAAATTGACACTAGAAAGAATCGAACCCTGATACCTTAGCGAGAAACACATTCCTTCATAATAAAAGTCATTTTAGCTAATTTCATCTCTTAATTATGTACTTTATATCTGTCTTCTTTTGCATTACATTCCTCCGTCGTCTAATTTTCATTGACTTTAGTTTTACCTCTGACTCTTATTTTCACTATTGATTGTAACTAAGGTTTGACCAAAAAATCATTCACAACATCTTGTCAAGTTTTTCTTTTTTTCCCAACCAAAGACCTCATTTAGACAAAAATAGTTGACACTTGCAAAACACATTATTTTGTTTAGTCAAAACTTCAACTTTCATAAAACATTCTACTATTCACTAATTAGCTTTATTCATAGCCGACTTAAGGGTCAAGTAACCCAAATAAGCGATTTAGATAAAAAAAAAATATGTATAGCTTTTTTTTGTTTGATTAGATTATTTATATTTTTTTTTGTTCACCGTCAGTTTAATTTGGTTCGGAGGTAGGATGAGTTAGGCCCAAAATTCGATTCTCATATGGTATCAAGTCTACTCACTATTTGCTGGACCACTTCGTCGGGCTGCCTGCAAATCAGGTTTCTGATCGGACCCTCCACCATTTATATCTGCGCAACAGACCCAACAGTGCTGAGCGCGAGGGGGTACAAAATCGGCTTGTAAGGTGAGAATTGTCTCACACTTATAAACAGGTCATCTCGCAAGCGATGTGTGACTTTTTTAACAGATAATTTTATCATTCATCCTCTTTATATTAATAAAAATATTAAATATTATTAATTAAAATATATAAAAGCTTCTTTCCATAAATCGCTTTAGGCTTCATATTATACTGAAAAAATGTGACTTTGTTGTATAGTTTGATAAAAAAACAAAATCGTCCTAAACACCATATTTAGTATTTACAACTATGATTGATTATATTGTTATACTAACATGGTTAACATGCTATGATTTATATCTTTGTGATTACTCATCAATAATTCTAGTCGGCAATTTTTTCAGCAAAGCTCGGATGAACATATATTATAGGGAGCTTCTACGGTACATTCGAATAATTCGAATGTACCGGTACATTAAGTCGGAAAATTGATAATTAACGATTATATTCATGAGAGAAATTTTCCTATTAATAGTCAACGCTAGCTAATAGATTCATTGAATAGAATGCAAATTTTGGCACTTTGTTTTTCTCGACGAGGCAATGAACTCTCTTTTTTGTTTTTGTAATGAAGTTATGAAAAGTTGAAAGGCTTATACATGTCATGTGGATTTGCATCAATTCAGATATATTTTACATACATATTATAGTTGTAGGGTGAATATTTTATGATATATAGAAACAAACTTGCAAATTCCAAAACATGGGACTCATCAAAGTATCATAGACTAAATTGCCCAACATCAACAACTACAAGGCTTAAATTAGCTATTCACTCATCATAAATATGAGAACCAAGAAGTGAGGCACTAATACTTTAATCAATAATTCGAGAATACTCGAGTTTAATGTTTTAAAGGACAATATTATTTCGTGTTCAAATTTTAGATTATCAAAATTCCCTTTCTCTGAAAATCAGATCAAGTCTAACACACATAGAAATTTCATTTGTTTTTGTCTTGATTCTCTACTTTTTCAGAAGAAAAATAATTTCAAATGATCTAGGGTGGCAAAACGGGTCGGGCCTAACATTTAAGCTTGTATGGCTAAATTGGTCTATCTCATCCTGCCCGATTTTGGGCTGGCTTAAACGGGACAGCCCGTCCACTATACCGCCCTATCTAATATTTAGTTGAAAGTCTAATCAATCGGTCAATGTTTGAACGTGGGTACTTTCAATTGATTTAACCTAAATTGAATTTTGGTAGTAACTTCAATCATATATTTGATATTTAATTAACATAGTAAACATAGTAGCACTAATATAAATTTCAATGAATATAATAAAAAGAGGCACTAATGCTACCAAGTAGCCTAGTTTTGTGTTGACTTGACCATGTTACTTTCCTATAGTTGCTCTCTTGGGTTGTGTTCATCTTAAGCATCCCCCTCGTGCATCATGGGAGGCCAACTCAAAAAGACAAGAATTACAATAACACTTTGTATTGCGTTTATAAAACGAGCCATTTCAAGCTGTAAATTTACATAGTATGCACAAGTACCGATAGAATAAACGACATATGCATGTGATCTCTGGTTCAATTCCCTTACTACCTCAGAAGGAATATCCAGAGAAGCAAAATTGTAAAAAGGGTATAAAGAGACAAATATTACCATTATCAAATAGTCAAAACAAATGCATTATACTTGCCTACAAAAAAAAAAAATGCATTATACTTGTAATTTCTTTTTGTCAAGTAGTCGGATGGCTAAAAAATCCACCTTAAAGATGAATAAGTGGAGTGTTCCGGATCTCCTGCACATATTATGTGATATCTCTACCAACTAAACTATGATCACGGGAATCATATACTTGTAATTTCTAACTATATGTTTTTAGTCGTATTAACTTGTATCTTAAAAGTATATGTTAAAATATTTTAATGAAGAAATTCTGCATTTAACAATGTAATAAAAACATATTTTGTAAATTGAATAATGTAATAAATTTAAAATTTTCTTTCTTAACATGTGTGAGTGTTCATAAAACACATGTAAACATTTTGCTCGATTATTTAGAAAACCACGGTAATTACAAGTGGCTTCACCACTGGAGGAATTAAGACTGCAGTCCCCCAACATTTTCAATTTTTTTTATTGTACTATGATGATATACTAATAGGAAAATGATAAATAGTATTTCCGGATATTAGTTAAGCATATTAGTAATAAAGAAATTTTGTTGTGGAATTTCCGTATTTAATATCTTTAAAGTATAAAAATTATTTTACTAATATTTATTATTTGAAGAAGCTAAATTAGTCCATCCAAATTATCACAAGAGAGAAAGTACATTCTCAAGTCTCAAGCCAACATCATCAAATAAATTCAAGTGGGTTACAGTATTATCTTACTGAGCAATTCTTCCGTAGGCACAAACATAAATAATATGTGTTAGACACACTCACGAGAATCATAATAAAATAAAGAAAAAATTGTTAAAGTAATATGATTTGATGCGACAATTTTATATATTTTTTAATTTTTTTGATTTGTGTATGTGTGCCTAAATTTAGTGCCAAAATGTTTGTGCCTAAGTAAGTGTTTCTCTATTTTACTAATATTAATTTTATTTTTTATTTCCTTCTTTAGTTTAGTATGCAAGTTTTGTTACAGAATTCTGTTTAGCATTAATAATAATAATAATAATTAGGCATGTGGACCACTTAAATTTAGCTTCTCCAATAAAAAGACAGACTTGGATCCTCTCATTTTCCAATTCTCTACATTTCTCTCCTTCCTCTCTATCTCTCCCTTAATTTCAATATCTCTCATCAATAAAAAATAATAAACAAATCAAGAGAGAGAGTGATTTTAAGAGAGATAGAGAGGAAGAGAGAGATGTAGAGAATTGGAGAATGGGAGAATCAAATTTTTGTTATTTTCACTCATAAAAAATAATAAAAATTGTTGGTGGGTCTAAAACTAAGATTTGAGTAGTTATCCTGTTGTGTCGGCTCTGCTCTGATGGTGATGGTGATGGTGAATAATGCATCCATAACATTGTCCTTTTTATTTTTAGGTGAAAATGATCTTTTATAAGAGTAATAATTTGATGTAATAAGAAGTGTTTTTAATTATTTTGGATGACATATTGAGTTTTGTTTTGAGGGTGATGCTGACCGGTGTTCCCGGAGCGCTCGTTAAAGAAACTAAGAAAAGAAAATTTTAGATTAAAAATAACATTTTTTAAACTTTTGAAAGGTTAATTGTACAAACTCTAATGTCATATTACTATATTTACTTCTCAACCAATGTTTCGGAGACACTGTTTAACAGTTTTCTTGTTTTAATTATAAGGTTTATGATGAGTGAAAGAGAAGTTATGATCTAAAATGCAAAGAAATGGGTAACATAGACAAATAATTAGTAATTACTCCCACTCATATGTTGTAACCCAAATAATAAATCCCAGTCAGATGCACATATCACTATTACAATAAATAAATAATTGAATTATATAAATTTAAAAATACTTATCAAAGTTGACTTGATATTTAAATAATTAAGTTTCTAACAAAGGGAGGCTGCTGCAAGAAGATAAAAAAATAAAAAAACAAGAAGTGAAAGCTACACAATTAAAATTCACAAGTGTTCTTTTCCTAAAATCTTTTGTTCTTATTGGAGGTGATGAAGTTTAATATTGGACTAATTACTCCATCAGAAACCAATACGTAGTTAGTCTAGGGTGTTCATGGTTCGAGAAAAAAAAAATTGAGAACTTTTTTTTCGAAAAAAAAATCGAAATTTTTTATTCGAATAAAGATCGGAAATTTTTTTTTCAAAAAAAAAAATCGAAAACTTTTTTCCCAAAAAAAAGTCAGAAAGTTTTTTTCGAAAAATCGAGAACTTTTTTTCGAAAAAATTGAGAATTTTTTTCCGAAAAAAATCGAAATATTTTCCCGATAAAAGGTCGGAAATTTTTTCCGAAAAAATCGAGAACTTTTTTTCCGAAAAGAAAATCAAAAAAATATTGGAAACTTTTATTGATAAAATATTAAATATTCTATGTTAATAAAAACCGCTTCATAAATTCAAACTGTTCTAAACCAGTTATAAACTGAATTGTAACTGTTTTTTAAAAGTAGTTCAGTTCAAAACTGAATTAAATGGTTCAGTTTAAAATATGGTTCAGTGCAGTTCGAATTACAGTTTGGTTCAATTAACTGAATTTTTGAACCCCCTAAATTAGTCCAGTGGTGATTGACGCTAAATTTGATAGAGATGATAATTTAGTTCAATCCCCCGCAACTACAATTAAGAGGGAGCTGAAACAACTTATGTCAGAGCTGATGTCGAACCAAATTAAATGGTTTAGTGGGCGGATGGTTTAGAAAATATATTCAAACTTCAACTTGGGCTACATAATTACATCAGCTAACTTTCATCCATCTAATAATGAAAAATAATATATAATAATTATACAAGTGTCCAAAACCAAAATTTTAGCATTGAAAATCTAAATGAAGACCTTATCTCTAAATCCAAGCCAGAGGTAGAATTCAAGTAATCCTATGTCACTTTACTTCTTTGAATCTCCATCTAATTTATTTATTTACTCATTTTATGCATTTATTTATGTATTTCCTCTTATTTTCCTCTTCTTTTCATGCTTGAAAACTTCTATTTGAATACTTAGGCAAAAGCTGGATACTACAAAATACAGCTTCAAACAAGTTGTAACAAACTGAGAGATTCTTTATTTGCTTATAAGGTATCACATTTTCATTTCATTTCAAAGAAAAAGTCACATAAATAGAGAAAAAGAAGGAATAAGTCCCACTTACATCCCAAACCATAATAATATCAATTTCCACTAACTCTGTTTTCCCCTGTTTTTTCCTCTGTTTTCATTTCACTCTGCTCCCAAGTAAGCAGAGTGATAAGAGACTCTGTTCCATTCTGCTTCGTTCCATTTTATTACAAAAAACAACCAATCCTAATGGATCCGCAACTTCTCTCCACCGCGTCAACTACCAATCCGCCTAATATGGTCCAACAAAATTATCCTGAATCGGTAGAGTCGTTATCATCACCATCACCACCACAGCCACCACCACGATCACGTGAAATAATGAACGAAGAGTCTTTACCTAATGTCCCCGGATCCAAGCTTCGCCTCATGTGCAGCTATGGCGGACACATTATGCCGCGCCCGCATGATAAATCCTTGTGTTATGTCGGTGGTGACACACGAATTGTGGTGGTTGACCGGAGTGCTTCCCTTAGAGATCTTTGTTCGCGCCTTTCGAGAACAATTCTTAATGGAAGACCCTTTACTCTAAAATACCAGCTTCCAAATGAAGACCTTGATAACCTCATCACAGTAACATCAGATGAAGATCTTGATAATATGATCGAAGAATACGATCGAATAGCATCTTCAGCAATGAAACCTTCATCTTCAAGACTCAGAGTGTTTCTTTTCTTCACAAAACCAGATTCTACTCTTTCAATGGGATCTTTACTTGATGATGCAAAATCTGAAACATGGTTTGTTGATGCACTCAACAACTCAGGAATCCTCTCAAGGGGTGTGTCAGATTCAGCAGGAGATTCTTTTGTGAATCTTGATAATATTCCTGCTAGTGATTCAAGTAACAACTTGGAATCTCAAGGTGTAGCAGCAGCAGAGTCATTGAATATCCTTGAAGACATCAACAACAATAACAACAATGTTAAGAATGTTTTTGATGTTGTTAATGTTGCACCTGGTTCACCTATGCTTGAGAATAGTCTATCTTCTTCTTCTTTGTCTCCTTCAATGGCTAATTTACCTCCGATTCGTGTTCGTGTTGACGAAACCGGTGGTAGCAGGCTTCAACAAGAGAATAAAGTTGGAATGAAACAAGATGGTGGTTATGTTGTTTCTTATGCTAATATGGCTATGGGTGCAATTCCTTCAGCTGGAGTTGTAACTACTACTGCTACTGTTAGTGATGTTAATTTGAATAATAGGGTTGTTTCTGATGATGAGCGATCAGATTATGGAGGAGTAATTGGATCTCGAAAACCGCCTTTGCCATTGCAACTTGTTCAACCAAGGACTGGTGGTGGTGGGTTGAGTGTTCCTTCACCAGATTCAGTTACAAGGTATTTTTTATTCTGTGTTATAATATTATTACACATATTTTTGCTTGTTTTGCTTTAGTTCAAATTTTTTCAATCTGTTAATAGTATAATATTCTTTCAAGAAAAATCATGTTAGGAAGTAATTACATTTGTGAGATTAAAAGTGTTTGTGTGTTCAATACCTGTATGATATTTATACGACACATGTTTGACTAGACAACTCGGATAAGTGATCTCGAACAAAAACCTGTTTTTCTTCTTTGCTTTAATACGCCTTAGACGTTCTTTGGGCGCGTTTCACTCACACCAACGAGAGTAAAAGATGTTTCATAGCAATGATGATCAAAGCGGGATAAAGACATTAAATTTAGTTACATTATGGTTAGTTTATGTCGTAGATAGATGAAAGAAAATGAAAGACTATCTTATTTTAGATGTTTTTTTTTACGATGAAACAAATTGCTCACTTTATAACTACTTATGCTATAAAAAAAATATCTACTTATAAATTTTGATTCTCAATTTAGATATTTTATAAATATTTTTCATATTTTGTTTAATTATGACATATATGTGCGCGCGTGTTTACCGGTACTTTATATTTTTTACATAAGTAGTGTTGTTGTATCGTGTTAGGTCGGTGTCTGAGTCTTGATATATTGAAATCAAGTTCTTACATTTTATTTTTCTGGTTAATGTTTTTCAGTGATAGCAGTAGTATTGCATCTACAAATTCTTTCTCCAAAATCGTTTATCATCAAGAACAAGTTCAACCTACAAACATAGACAACAACAAAGCTCAAGATTCTAGTTACATGTTACCACCACAAATGGATCAAAATCAACAACTTCAACAACCACCACAACAACAACAACAATTTGTTCATTCCAACACTCACTATATCCACCATCCTACAACCACAAACCAAGTTCCAATCTCATCATACTACCAAGTTTATCCCCCACAATCACAACAACAACAAATTCACAATCCAATTGGTCAACAACAAATTGGTCAACAACAATATCCAATTTATGTAATGCCTATTGGATCAACACAACAACCATACAACATGACATTACAACATAATATAAATGACCCTAATGTTGTAGCTTCTAGTAGGCCAATAATACCTCAAAGTGGTACTCCACCAATTTATCCTAATAAGTCACCTAACCCTAATGTGGCATCAAATTCAACATTTGTTCAAGTACCTTCAAATCAATTTCAACAACAATATGTTGGTTTGCCTCAATTTCATCATCAACCACAACATCCTATTAATGTAGCTCCTTCTAGTGGTACTAATTATGGTTATGAATATGGTGGCAATGTGGAAGGTCAAGTGTACTATACTCAACAACAAACTAATGCTCCATTGGTTACTCAGTATCAATCCATGACTCCTGCAGCTGCAGCAGCAGCATTATCAGATGCTTCCAATCAATTTCCTGCAGATAATGTTCAGCAGCCAAATAGAACTTCTCAACCGGTATAAATCGGATCTGAAATCCCTGTAGTTGGACTTTTCTATGAGGACAACAATCGGTCTATGTAAGTTGTTGGATAGAGATCAGACAACTCACGTCATGACTATTGAATTTAGAATTTGAATCTCAATTGTCTAGTTCTAATTGGTTGTTGAAATCATTAACTTAGTGAATACTGACCGCAGAGAATCTATTTCCACACAAATCAAATGAGAGAAAAATGGAGCCATTAGGAGGAGGCATATTGGGGTGTGGGGGATTAGTTGGATTTCACTTTCATTTTTTTATAATTAAAATTTGGAATCTAATTTTCTACATAAAAAATAAGCATAATTTATTTTTCATTTTGTCCATATGAACTTATGAAGATGGATGACATGTAAGATCATATTTTGAATAAGGCAAGTTATTGTCATTAGCTTTATGCAGGGACCCTTTTATTTTATTTTCTTACATTTTGTTACATTGTTGTATACTTGAGTCTTCAAAGATCAAAGTAAGTTTATTTCGTTTTTCTTTTGACAAACAAAACTAGCAACACATTCCACGTTTAAAATAACAAATAATAAGGGGATCCGGATCCCCTTATTAAGAGAACATGTGATTTAGATATAATTCATTTTGATTCTATCTACACTTTGTCATGTTTCTAGCATGATTGTATATAAATTTTTTTTTATTATTTTTGATATAAAACAACATTCATAAATTTTCATAATATCAATCAATAATTGTATAAAAAAATAAGGCATCAGAATAGTCGTGGCGGGTGGATGTAAAGGTTGTATCTGGAGATACTCAAGTCAGTATTTGTGTGAAGTGAAGATTTTGAGAATAAAAGATAGATTACATGATCCTTCTGCATGAAAATAATATATATAGTCCTCAGCACAGAGCTAGTGTCATCAATGTAAGGTCGAATCTCGTGTACTCGACATCAATAGCTATCAGAATAACGGCTGAAAAGCCACGATTGATAGTAAATGTAAATCATTCTGATGTCAGTTGTTACAGAAGTGTCAACTTTTGTGGCCGTTGCACGGAAACGGGTGGCCTTAGGCCAGCATGCTATTGGGCCGAACTCGACGCTTAAGTGGACCAAATTCGATGCTAAATTGGGTTAGACCCGGTCCAGAACAAAGACTAAAAGAAATATTGATAAAAAAATAAGACAAACAAAAATATTGATAAAAAAATTGTTATTGGCAAAACAACTAAACAGGGAATCTATGAACATGAATTCAGTCTGTCCATGATCGTGTGTGTGTGTGAGAGAGATACATTCCACATCACTTAAAGTGGTATAACAATAAGAATGAATAGAAACAAATACAAAACACATTCATGAAACCAAATAGTTTCACGCACACAGATAATCGGCTAAGAGGTAAACAAATCAAGTCAACTATAAAATTTCTCTAATAGATTGACACAGGACAATTGAAACAAGCAACCGAAGTTACTATAGAACCACTGGTCAATGTGAACGCTGTCCAATCATATTTCATTGGAGAAATAGATAAATTTAATTGTTTAACACATGTATGTGATATGAAGGATTGAAGGAATGAGTTGCACCAGTATCAATTAATACTACTAAGGGATTTCCATTTATGAAACATGTACCTTGAATCAAATTGTCGGACTCTGAGGCTACTGTACCACTAAGAGCAAAGACTCTTCCATTAGCTTTAGGTTTGTTGGGAACGCACATTCTTATAGTGTGTGGCCCTCGCTCTGCTGTCTTCATCAAGGATTATGCACTTATTCACCAGAGTAGGAAAACAACTAATCTCATGATAACCAATGAAATGCTTGATTTCAGGATGTAAGCCACTTTCAAACTTCACACATTTAGAGTGTTCGGCACCTACATCATTATAGTGAGGGCAAAATTTCACCAATTCCTCAAATTTGGCTGCATAAGCAGCCACACACATGTTTCCCTGCTTAAGTTCCAGAAATTCCACTTCTTTGCGATAATTATTTCGATTACCTTGTTGTGCAGGTGGGGATGAGTACGGCTTTCCACGGCTCTGATTGTTAAGCTTTTTATCTTTCTGGGAACTCACATTCTTAAAGTGTGTGGCCATTGCTCTGCTGTCTTCATCAAGGATTATGCACTTATTCACCAGAGTAGGAAAACAACGAATCTCATGATAACCAATGAAATGCTTGATTTCAGGATGTAAGCCACTTTCAAACTTCACGCATTTAAAGTGTTCGGCACCTACATCATTATAGTGAGGGCAAAATTTTACCAATTCTTCAAATTTGGCTGCATAATCAGCCACAGACATGTTTCCCTGCTTAAGTTCCAGAAACTCCACTTCTTTGCGATAATTATTTCGGTTACCTTGTTGCACAGGTGGGGATGAGTACGGCTTTCCACGGCTCTGATTGTTAAGCTTTTTATCTTTTTGGGAACCCACATTCTTATAGTGTGTGGCCCTCGCTCTGCTGTCTTCATCAAGGATTATGCACTTATTCACCAGAGTAGGGAAACAATGAATCTCATGATAACCAATGACCTGCTTGATTTCAGAACGTAAGCCATTTTCAAACTTCACACATTTAAAGCGTTCGGCACCTACATCATTATAGTGAGCGCAACATTTTACCAATTCCTCAAATTTCCAGAAATTCCACTTCTTTGCGATTACGGATGTCCTCCGGAAAGTATTTTTCTAAAAATTCACTTTTGAAGCTTTCCCAGGTGACCACAGTAGTTTCTGCTTCTAAACGTTGGCGAGTATTTTCCCACCAATCTTTAGCTTCCTCTGATAACATGTGAGTACCAAATAATACTTTTTGTTCATCCGTGCATCCCATCACTCTAAAGATCTTCTCAATCTTCTTCATCCATATATGGGCACCGTCTGGGTCATATCTCCCTGCAAAAGTAGGTGGGTTATTCTTCTGGAACTTTCCCAACCCTTGAAACTCATCATCAGCTCCATTGTTCCTGTTTTGGTTACTCTGAAAGGCTTGTGTGACTTGTGCCATCACCTAGGCCACCGAATGAAGGGCATTAGCTATTGCACAATCATTTCTATGAGCCATTACTGCCTGCGTAAACCAGATTTCAATAATTGGAAGCAGAAAGTAAAAGCGAAATGTCGACATCTAAGAAGATAGATAATACATTCAAAATGTTAACACACAAGTGCACATGGAAACACGAAGACACATAACACACACTGGTCTGAAGGACAGACCTGCTCTGATACCACTATGTGACACATTAAACCCAAAAAAGTTTATGTGTAAAAATAGTATGAAAAATAATTTTTTTTCTTTTCAAAACGTAGTAAAAACTATGTAGAAATAAAATTAATACTAAAAATAAAAAATCCCTCACTTAAGTAAATACATTTTCATGCGGTATAGGATATCACAACATCACCACAATTAATAACTCGATGTCATGATTCAGAATAAAATGTCTTGACTCGTTAAGGCGTTATAATCATCTCAATAATAAGATTAACTTACTAGTAGTTCTTAAATAAAAGACTACATAAAATTAGTTAAGATTCGCTTTATCAACCCAACCCCGATGTCACAATATCAGAGCCTTACAACCGGTTAAACTTGAATAAAAATAAGCAAGGTTCCAAAAAAAACACCAAAACATGTGTGAGAGGATAGATCTCCACTTTATTCTTGAGAAAGAACTTTGATACTACTCCCCAGCCTCATTCTGAGGATCGCCGGCATATAAATATCATACAAGAGAAACACAAAAAACAGGGGCGAGATACATTCCACATCACTTAAAGTGGTATAACAATAACAACGAATAGAAACAAATACAAGAACACATTCGTGAAACCAAATAGCTTCACGCACACAGATAATAATAATAATAATAATAATAATAATAATTAATAATAATAATAATAATAATAATAATAATAATAATAATAATAATAATAATAATAATAATAATAATAATAATAATAATTAATTCTTGAGATGTAAGTCAATGCAATGTTCCTTCACCTCTACTCCTTATGTATGTGCTTCCAATAACTTAACTAAGAAAGTAGACTAGGAGTACATGGTCAAGTCAAAGAAGAACAACACCGCTCTCAGCGAGCTTCGGTACATCGCACTCTCACTAGTAAGATATTGCTAGGTGATGAGTCAGGGTTGCCCAGTTTTATATGTGCGCTCCGACATCAAGGGATCAATCAAGAGTCATTGCAGTTTCCACACCGAAGCATAATCACCCCCAAGACCGGGTTACTAAACCCCACGGGGCCTTCACCATCCAATTCAAATAATACTTTCACCTACCTAACCAACGACCTCTACGGGATGCATGGTTCACAAACACAACCATTGTCCCAACAGTGTTAATATCCCTCCAAAACACACCAGAACATAAAAAAAACTACTCCCATCTGATTATGCTACAACTATCCATCATCCTATGATTACAACCATTGACACAAAATAATAAATATTAATAGCAAGGCACGGTGGTCATTGTGACCCCAAACAAGTGCCCTAAAATAGCTCAACAAGAGACCCTGTTACCAATTCCAATTCCCAGATCAATCTGCACAGCAACTCACCTCAGTCTGTTAAACACTGATTTCTATCTATTATTTCTAACTTTTATTTTAATGTCTCTTAATTTATATACTACCTGCCAATTGCTTCAAAGTATCATTTCTTTTCATTTCCTAATGTCACACCTAGAACCATTAATTGTAACAAAAAGGTTAAAAGTACTAATTCAAAGATATCTTGCATAATTATAAGTTATTTACAAACTATTTATATACTACCAGGGTCATGAAGCCATAATACATAAGGATGTTAAAACCAAGGTATTTGTATAGATTATAGGTACAGGGTCAACTAAATTAATTAGTCCAGATTATATAAGACTTAAAGAGTATATGTTTAGCTTACTCAATTGTAACTTGTCATGATACTATATAGGCATACACGGTCACTAGTGTAGCACCGACACTTCTGATCAATGGCGTGTCCAGTGTCCAATATGTGTCGGTGTCCAACACTGTCACATGTGATTGCATTCAATTATGTAATTTTCTCAAATAATTACCGGTGTGTCTGTGTTTCATAATTGAATGTAATCGCATGTGTTGGTGTTGGACACCAGACACGCCTTTGATCAAAAGTGTCGGTGCTACACTACACAGTCCCAACCTCTACCTTATCTCTTTCAGCAGTCAAATTGATGGCAGAACTGGACCCCAAACCAAATTAGGCGGTCCAGTGCGCCAAATTCCGGTGGTGAAAACAACAAAAAAATTCAATACCTACAATATGGGCCCGTTTGTTTGAGATTTTTTTTCAAAAAAATCACTTTTTTTTATTTTAGTGGTGTTTGTTTCAGATTTTTTCAAAAATCATTTTAGTAAAAAAATCTATTTTTCCTTCAAAATGAAAAGCTTTATTCAAAATCTATATTTTTGAAAACCATTTTCTAAAAAAATAGATTTTTATGATCGTAAACAAACGGAAAATAACTTTAGATTTTCTTCAAAATCTCTACAAAAAAATCTATTTTTTTTAAAGCTTAAACAAACAGGCCCTATATCTACTGCTTAATCTAACAGTTAATCCTAACATTCTATCTCTATACATTCTAAAGCCACGTTTACCTTAGTAAAGTTACGACACTCTACTAACTCAGGATCACACACCCATTATATTCAGCACAATTCAAACTATTTTGAGAAAATCAACAATCACAGGAATAATGAATTAAACTATCAAGAATACAAACAAAACCGAAACCGGGGTCTATACCTCGATGAACAGACTCTACCATCAAAGGGAAACGAATAGAAGCTTGAAAACGAGTTTGACAACGGAACTCGCGGAAACACTAGTGAAGCTGTTACTTGGAAAATTGAACACGACGGAGAAGAAAGGTGTATTTATCCGCTACTACTTGTCTTCTGGAGTTGAAAAGGCTGAATTGGAACAGTACCAAGGTTTGAGAGTATTGGTCATATTGGTAATTGGAAGGGTAAAGAGAAAACTGCAGTGCAGGTCTTGGTATTTATGCAGCGTTTTTGTGTTACTAGACCGCAGGAAGGAAGGTTAAGTTTTTCTAATAGGCTTCAAGGCATATGATGAGAGGCATAGGCATATGGTTTGTTTGGGAATACAAATAAACTAGCTTATACTTTTTAGTTTATAAGTTAAAAGTTATGTATCGTAACAGTTTTTAAAAAAGAGCTTATAGTTTATTTATTAGCTTTTAACTTTTTTTAAACGCTATTTCAAATAGCTTATAGCTTATTTTTCAAACGCTTTTTATTATCTTACTTGAAAGAAATTAAATATTAATTAAACATATCTTATTTATGTCATTTTATACTTATAAGTTAATTTTACCAAACACTACAAATTCAATCAGCTAGCTTATTCGCTATAAGGTAGCTTATCAGTTATCCACAATTTTTTACCAAACAGAGTAGTAGGTTCTGTTCGCAGAGACAAATAAACTAGCTTATAGAAAGACAAATAAGCTAGCTTATAAGCTAAAAGCTATGCTTGGGCTCTGAATGGTAAAAATAACGGTTAGCTAATAAGTTAGCTTATAGTTGATAGTTGATGGCTGATAGCTCATACGCTAATTGAAGTGTTTGATAATTAAAATTAGCGATTTAACAAGTTGATAATGTAAAATTACATGAAAGAGCATTATCAATTCATAATAAAATTTATATCAATCAATATTTAAGTTATTTGGACTTTAATAATTTAAATTTATCAATTCATTATATCTTTTATATATTATTATTATTATTAAACAAATATTTTTTATTTAAAAAAAATAATTTTAAATGCATTTACATTTCAGTTTTTATCTTTTATATAAAAAAATTGTTACAGTATACTAATTATATTAGTATAATGTCATTATCTTTTATAATTGTCACACATCCTAAACTACAACCTCTAATATATACTAATTTGTACTAATTCAAACGTATAAGATAAATGAACGTTATATAATTCAACCTATAAAAATAAGAGTTTAATTGTTGTACACTGTCGGTGTAAAGTTTTTTTTGCACATACATCCAATGATGTGTTGCCACATCATTTAATGAATGTGACACATCATGTATTTTTAATTATCATACATGATGTGTCGATATATTATTGAACGCATGTGTAAAATAACTTTACACTAACGGTGCATATAAATTAAATTCTAAAGATAAACCGTTAATATTAATAAAACGTTTTACTAATTCAACTTTATTTTTTTATTTTCTTGAATGGCAAAATAAATATATATAAGAGAGAAAGAATACATCAAAGAGAGTCCACAAAAGGGGTACAAGAAGTACAAAGTCCCTAAAGAAAAAAAAAATACAATGAAAACAAAGATATAAAACTCCTAAGACATCCTCGGACTAGACCGATAGCCACAATCCCCAGAAGGCAGAAAACAAAGAAAAGAAAGACAAAAGCAAGCTCATATCCCACCAAGACCACCATTTCCCACGATCACCACCACACATTACTCTAACGGTTCCAACACAAAATAGGTTGCACTTCCCACTCATAAAGAGAGCATGTGCTAACAGGGTTTTTGACCAGATACACCACTTCCAAAAAAAAAAGTTTCACCCCATCAACTAGGCATTCAACCGAGAAGATCTCCCTGTAAAGATTAAGTCATTCTGGGAAATCCATATTGACCAAATGACAGCATGTCAGATTAACAACCACTGTAAGTGAGCTCTCCTACCAGTATTCATCCCTACCAGAACCTCAAATAAGCCTATAATTCCCCCAGGCAAAACACACTGGAAACCTAACCACCTAAACATAGAGTACCATACCGTAGAGGACACCTTGCAAGTTACGAACAAATCGTCCACTAACTCAATGGAGCTCCCACATAACACACATAAGATATTGTCAATATTCGTAATCACCCTTCTCCGAAAGAGATTTTGACGAGCTGAAATCCTGTTTTGGAGTAGTTGCCATGAGAAGACAATCACTTTGGATGACGCTCAAGACTTCCACACTTTTCCCAAAATAAGACTAGACACCTCTGGCGGAACAATATCAGCCATAGAAGCTAGGTCAACAACTGAGTAGGCCGATTTGACGAAGAAAATTCAGGTAGCATCATATTTCCAAAACCAAATATCTTGAGTATTTGTGATTTGTATAGAATTTAGAGTCCTCATGATGACAGTCGGTCATTAGTTAATTTTAATTAATATTTTTAATACTTTTTAGTAGTTTCTATGTATAATTACATGGTTTAGAGATAATTATAGCAGGAGTTGATACATCACAAAGAGTTTGAAGGGAAATCACAAAACAAGACAAATTTCTGGAAAAATTACACCACAATCCATCAACATTGTGACGCAATTTTTTGCTGCCAAGAATTGAAGATTTTTTGAAGTATCGTTGCCCGATTGATCACACAATCAGATGTTGCCAATCATAAGAGTTGCAAATAATATTTTATTTTATATTATATTATATATTATATTATATGTATATTATATTATATTATATACATATTATTTATGATATAAGAGTAAGCGATTAACATGAAAAGAGGTGGGCCTAAGTTGTTGTTGATCCGATAGAAAAAAAGAGTAGAAACCATTAGGTTTCTTTGCCTTTTAAGTAAAATCAACAACACATAAAAAAAAAAAAGGAGTATCACGCATAAGAAGGAAGGGGACGACAGAAACTGGAGAAAGAGTTGCGGCCTCATGCGATTGGAACAATAGCAGATTTGAAGGAATTGCTTTCGGTTAATTCTTCTTTTGTATGTTGTTTATGTTGGGAATTACCTTGAACTTGAAGAATCAGAAAATTGGGGCTGGTCTGTCATTTGGCGCGGCGCGCAGCAAGCATGGCGCCACTGCCACAAGTTTTCTGGGTTTGGCTCTGGTAGTTGGCGCGCGGCGCAGCTACCTGGCGCGGGAGCGCGATTCTATTTATACAGGTTGTATTTTCTGCTTATGCCGTCACAGGAAAAAGAGGTTTTTTGAGGGTTTTCTCAAACAACAAAAGGCTAAGAATATTTCTTAGGGTTGGTTATCACCTCTTTCATCTTCTAAACACATATAATTGAAATCTCTTGGTCACGGGAAGAGATTTGGGACAAGGGTAGACTTAGGGTTTCTAATTCTTGTAACCTTTATGAGAATCTTATTGTAATCAAGGAACAAAGTTTGATAGTGGAACGGAGAGCTGCCCTCTCCCCCAGAGTAGGTTCATTAACACCGAACTGGGTAAACAATTGTGATTGTGTTCTTTACATTTTTTCGCGGTTTAATTGTTGATTATTGATATTGCTTATTCTCACTTATTTTGATTGCTATAATCGGATTGCTCCACACACTAAGGTTATTGGTGTGATTTAACCGAATTCACAACAATTGGCGCCCACCGTGGGGCAAGGATCAAACGATTAAGGTATCATGGGTTCTAAGTGGGACATTGAAAAGTTCAATGGGAGTAACGACTTCAATCTTTGGAAGGTGAAGGTTAGGGCAATACTTACTCAACAAAAGTGCGATGAGGCGTTGAAGGGAGTGGAAGCCATGCCGGCTACTCTCTCAGACACGAAGAAGGACGAGATGGATGGAAAAGCATTAAGTGTTATCATCTTGTGTCTTGCAGATAAGGTGCTGAGAGAAGTGGCCAAAGAGAAAAGTGCAGCTGCTATGTGGACCAAACTTGACAAGTTATATATGACTAAGTCCCTGGCACATAAGCAGTGTCTGAAGCAACAACTCTACTTCTTCCATATGGTGGAGAATAAATCGGTATCGGAGCAACTATCAGAGTTCAATAAGATTATCGATGATTTGGCGAACATTGATGTGAAGATAGAAGATGAGGACCAGGCTTTTCACTTGTTTTGTGCTTTACCTAAGTCTTTTGAGCATCTCAAGGATGCATTGCTATATGGCAAATAAGGCACTATCACCTTGGATGAAGTCCAAGCGGCTTTGAGAACCAAGGAGCTGACAAAGCTCAATGAATTGAAGATTGATGATAGTGGAGAAGGCTTGAATATCTCAAGGGGCAGAAGTGAGAACAGAGGTAAAGGGAAAGGGAAGAAGCACATGTCTAAGTATAGGGCAAAGGGTGATGGTGGTAGTAAGTTCAAATGCTATCACTGTCATGAACCGGGTCACTTCAAGAAGGACTATCCTCAGAGAAGGGGCAGTGATAGTTCGTCGGCTCATATAGCTGTTAGTGAAGAGGAAGGTTATGAGAGTGCAGGTGCAGTGACAATTACTAGTTGGGAATCGGAGAAGAGTTGGGTCATGGACTCCGAATGCTCTTATCACATTTGTGCAAGAAAGGAGTACTTTGAAACCTTGGAATTAAAAGAAGGTGGAGTTGTGCGTCTTGGTAACAATAAGGCGTGCAAGGTTCAAGGTACATGTTCTATCCGTCTCAAAATGTACGATGACCGCGACTTTCTTTTCAAAAATGTGAAGTATATCCCTGAACTTAAGAGGAATTTAATTTCGATAAGCATGTTTGATAATTTAGGGTATTGCACTAGAATTGAACGTGGTGTGATGAGAATTTCTCATGGTGCATTAGTAATAGCTAAAGGGTCTAAAATGAATGGTCTTTACATTTTAGAAGGTTCCACCGTTATTTCTAATGCATTAGTAACTAGTGTTGAAAATGCAGACATAACTAAACTATGGCATTTGAGGTTAGGGCATGTCAGTTAAAGAGGTTTAGTTAAGCTAGCTAAACAAGGTTTACTAGGGCAAGAAAAATTGAACAAGCTAGACTTTTGTGATAACTGTACACTAGGAAAACAACACAAGGTGAAGTTTGGGGTGGGACTTCATAAGTCTAGTAGACCTTTTGAGTATGTTCACTCGGACCTTTGGGGTCCAACGTCGGTTCCTACTCATGGTGGAGGTTCTTATTTTCTTAGCATTTTATTGATGATTATTATAGGAGGGTATGGGTGCACATCATTAAAAATAAAAGTGATGCTTTTGAAAAGTTTAAAAAATGGCATACCTTGATAGAAAATCAAATTGGAACTAAACTGAAAGTTTTAAGAACTAACAATGGCCTGAAGTTTGTTTCAGAGCAATTTAATGAGATTTGCAGGAAGAAAGGTATAAAGAGGCATAGAACCGTAACATACACACCGCAGCAGAATGGTCTTGCTGAAAGAATGAACAGGACCTTGTTGGAGCGGGTGAGGTGTATGCTGTTGGGAGCTGGATTACCCAAGAGTTTCTGGGGAGAGGCGGTTAACACTGCTGCCTATTTGATCAACAGATGTCCATCAACATGAATTTATCTAAAGACACCTATGGAGGTTTGGAGTGGCAAGCCGACAGACTACTCCAACTTGAAAATCTTTGGAGCTCTAGCATTTGCTCATGTTAAGCAAGATAAGCTTGATGCTAGAGCTGTGAAGTGTGTGTTCATTGGTTATCCAGATGGTGTGAAAGGTTACAAGCTGTGGAAGCTTGGACTGGGAGGATCAAAATTTATAATAAGCAAGGATGTCACTTTTGATGAGACCCGGATGGGGATGAAGTGCAAAGACCTGAATGCAAGTCCAGAAACGGGGGTGGAGAATTTCCAGTTTGAGGTGGAGCCTTTCACTGATAAGGAGGGAACAAAGGAGCAGACTCTAGTCCCTGAAGAGAGTGGAAGTGATGAAACATCTACTTCTGGCTATCAACTAGCTAGAGATAGGGAAAGAAGAGATATTCATCCACCTAATGTATACGGTTATGCTGACCTTATTTGTTATGCTTTGAATGCAGCTGAAGAGGTGCAAGACTCGAAACCAAAGAACTTCAGGGAAGCATCAGAAAGCATAGAGGGCAAGGACTGGTTGAAGGCAATGAATGAGGAAATGCTATCATTGGAGAAGAATCAGACTTGGAAGCTTGTGCCATTACCTAAAAATAAAAGGGTAGTGGGTAGCAAGTGGGTCTTCAAGAAAAAGGAAGGCATTCCTGGAGTTGAAGCACCAAGGTATAAGGCGAGACTTGTAGCAAAGGGTTTCACTCAGGTGGAGGGGATTGATTACAACGAAATCTTCTCACCGGTGGTAAAGCATTGTTCTGTAAGGGTACTTATGGCTATTGTGAACCGGTATGATCTTGAGTTGGAACAAATGGATGTGAAGACCGCATTCTTACATGGAGAGTTAGAAGAAACCATCTACATGCAACAACCTGAAGGTTTTGTGGAAGACAGTTCTAAAGTATGTCTGTTGAAGAAATCTTTGTATGTGTTGAAGCAAAGTCCAAGGCAGTGGTATCGTCGGTTTGATGATTTCTTATTAAAGGCTGGATTCATGAGAAGCAACTATGACAGTTGCGTGTACATGATGAAGAGGAATGAGAAAATCATTTTCTACCTTCTTCTTTATGTAGATGATATTCTTATTGCAGGTTCTGAAAAGCAGGAGATTCTAAAGCTCAAGGAGAAACTAAATGGTGAATTTGAGATGAAGGATCTTGGTAATGCAAAGAGGATACTTGGTATGGATATCGTGAGAGACCGGAGTAAAGGAGAGTTGTTCCTATCTCAGTACGGTTACTTGAAGAAAGTGGTGGAGCGGTTTAGAATGACAGATTCTAAGGTAGTGAATACACCACTTGGGCACCATTCAAAGTTGTCAATAAAACAGTGTCCTCAATCCGAGGATGAAAGAAGGAAGATGGAAACTACCCCTTACGCAAGTGGAGTTGGAAGCATCATGTATGGCATAGTTTGTAGTAGACCTGATTTATCCTATGCAATAAGTGTGGTAAGTCGGTTTATGGCAAATCCGGGCCAAGTTCATTGACAAGCTTTTAAGTGGGTTTTGAGGTATTTGAATGGTTCCTTGAAGGGAGGTCTGAAGTATAGAAGAACTGATCCAGGAAGAGATGCTTTGGAGGGTTATGTGGATGCGGATTATGCGGGCAATGTGGATACTAGAAAGTCTTTATCTGGTTTTGTATTCACTCTATTTGGTATAGTGGTAACGTGGAAGGCTAATCAACAGTCAGTTGTGGCTTTGTCAACAATTCAAGCAGAATATATAGCTCTTGTTGAAGGAGTCAAGGAAGCTATATGGCTGAAGAGTATGATTGGAGAAATGGGGATCAGTCAAGGGTGTGTGAAGATACATTGTGACAGTCAGAGTGTCATTCATTTGGCGAATCATCAAGTGTATCATGAAAGGACAAAACACATTGACATCCGGTTGCACTTTGTTAGAGATATGATTGAGACCAAGGAAATCATAGTGGAGAAAGTGGCATCGGAGGAGAATCCGGCGGATATGTTCACCAAATCACTACCAAGGGTTAAGTTCAAGCATTGCTTGGACTTAATCAATTTCGAAGAGTAGATGGAGATCGGAGAAGGCAGCATGGTGGTTGGTGGGAAGTTGGCATCACCATCAAGTTAAAGGCAAGGTGGAGATTTGTTGGCAATTACCTTGAACTTGAAGAATCAGAAAATTGGGGCTGGTCTGTCATTTGGCGCGGCGCGCAGCAAGCATGGCGCCTGGCGCCACTGCCACAAGTTTTCTGGGTTTGGCTCTGGTAGTTGGCGCGCGGCGCGGGAGCGCGATTCTATTTATACAGGTTGTGTTTTCTGCTTATGCCGTCACAGGAAAAAGAGGTTTTATTAGGGTTTTCTCAAACAACAAAAGGCTAAGAATATTTCTTAGGGTTGGTTATCACCTCTTTCATCTTGCAAACACATATCATTGAAATCTCTTGGTCACGGGAAGAGATTTGGGACAAGGGTAGACTTAGGGTTTCTAATTCTTATAACCTTTGTGAGAATCTTATTGTAATCAAGGAACAAAGTTTGATAGTGGAACGGAGAGCTGCCCTCTCCCCCAGAGTAGGTTCATTAACACCGAACTGGGTAAACAATTGTGATTGTGTTCTTTACGTTTTTTCGCGGTTTAATTGTTGATTATTGATATTGCTTATTCTCACTTATTTTGATTGCTATAATCGGATTGCTCCACACACTAAGGTTATTGGTGTGATTTAACCGAATTCACAACAGTTTATTTATATGAGTAGCTAAATCTCTCTGATTAGGAATTATAGATGATTCTCTTTGAAACTATTTGAACCATGTAACTATGAGTTCTAGTTTATTCAATGAAAACTTATAATTATTCAGTTAATCTCTTGTTTATTGCTTTTCGATAATTTATCACTTTCGAATTGATTTTAAGTTATAAATCACTATTGACCCTAGGGTTTATACTGGAACTAGTTAAATTGTTTGTCAATCGTAATTGCTATAGGAATATAGAATTAATTGACATGATTATTAATATAACGTTCATTAATGCTTTTGATAATATTAGTTTCGCCTAAGGAATTAGGGTGTTTTATTAGATAAACGGGATCGATGAGCCAAGGAATTGGACTCGATCTATTTTGTTATATTGTCGTAATAATAAGAGTTTCATTGTTGAGAGCTAGAACCTAGAGTACCAGATAGGGACAAAGAGATGATTCACAATAATTCCTAATCGCCTTTCTTTATTAAAAAGTTCTCGTTTAAATTTTCTTGCAATTTTAATTATTGTCATTGTTACTAGAAATATCTGAAAATCCCCCTGCATTTTAATTACAAATCTTAAAGTAAAATTAATTGTTTTGTCGAGATTGAAACAATCCCTGTGGATACGAACTTTGATTTTATTACTTGACGACAATTTAGTTCACTTGCTAAATTTATATCAAGTTTTTGGCGCCGTTGTCGGGGATTGTTGATTAATTTCGACTAGGCAATTTTATTCTATTTAGGATTTTATTTTCTGTTATTTTCATTTTATGTTTTTATATCTATTAAAAAAAAATTCATGTTTATTTCATTGTGCTTTGCTACTAAAAAGTTACCTTGAGTTTTGTAGTAATGACAGGAATATATATGGTTTGAGAATATATTGATTGATAGTGAAGAAATAAGCATTCTTTGTTATCAAATATTGAGATCAAAACTTGAGGAAAAATACAGGGAGATAGATATAAGAGAGATGTGTTTATTGTGATCGGAATCATATTCTGAATATAATAAGAAATCTTGTAGTAAGGATGAAGAGCCACAAGTGATTATGATCAATTACAATTCACAACTCGAAAGTATTTTGGATGAATTTTGGAGGTCCAATCAAGTTCCCTATGATAGATTTGAAGTGCAATGTGATAATCTCATGGAGAAAGCAACTGAGTGTGAGAAGAAGTTGGTTGAGATGGAGATGCAACATCATGTCATTGTGGTAGAAGAAAAAAATTTTGAAAACAAAAATAATGGCATGAAAGAGATTTCAAGAGTGAAGAATATTGATCTCTATGTGACACGTGAGTCTCAACCAATGAAGATTAAAGAGAAAAGTGATTTGAGAAATGAGTCTTATTCTTCTCTAAGGCGGGGGAGTGCATATTCCAAGAACTTAGTTGTTGGAGCATGGGAACACTTGATTCTCTATGCAAAGTTCATGGAATTTTTACCAAACAAGAGGAAGAAGAAGGATGATGTGTTCTTTCTATCATACATGCCACCCTAACGATAGTGAGGAGTCAAGCTAATTTTTTAAGAAGCGCTTCATGGGAGTCAATCCATCATTATTTAAATTTTTGCAATTTTAGTTTTCTGCTTACTTTAATTCTTAATCTAGTCTTACAGATGTCATTCACTAACACTCCCCTTCCGTTCTAATTATCTGTTGATTGTTTATTATTGAGTAGCTTGTTTTTATGTCTTTTCAGAATTGTTAGTGTGTTAATACCTGAATTTGCATGATGAGAATCTCTTGAACTTTGGACATAAAAGAATAACTGACGTGTGACTGCTCATGAAAATGCGATGGTTCACAAGGAAAAGAGATGAGTAGGAAAGATGGAGTTTCGCACGGTGTACTAGTTCAACTTTCAGATACCTCAGCTGGTGAGCATATTGAGCCAAAAAAATTCCACGGTATACCCTTTCTTTTACATCTTATGAGTGTATCCATGCTTTGTATATTTTCTAGAACTTGCGATTATTCTCTGTTGTTGATTGGTTTTGCATTACACACATAGAGGCACATTTTTTTTGTACTCCGAGCCTTTTCAAGCTACCCTGTTATTATATATCCGTTGCTAAACCACTTTGAACCTAAAAATATTCCCTTTTCTTTCGGTGACAAACCAAAATATAAACCATTTAGACTTGAAAATTTTATCTGTTTACCTTTCATATGGAGTTAGGTAGAAGCTTGAAATTTCCTTGTCTTGACAATGTCTTAAGTTTGTGGTTGCTTCTGGAATTAGCAACATATTAAGTTTGGAGTAGGGGTACTAGAGAACTTAGAAAGAAGAAAGAAAAAGAGAAAAGAGACTCATAAACAAATAAAAAATTGAGTCTCTTAAAAAAAAAAGGCAAAAGAACCATTAATCATGAAAAATAGTGGAATCTTCAAACAAAAAAATAAAAAGAAGTTCTCTAACACTACAAGAAAACCTTAATTTCTTGGCCAACATTCTTGGCGGATTTTAGCCCCCAATATTTTATTGGGGGCTAAAAGCCCCCAAGAAGCCATAAATTTCGCCAAGAAGCCATTGGACCGTTTTGAAAATTTTGAAATGGGATTGTTGGGGGTCATGGGCCGCCAAGAATCCATGGACCGTTGAAGGTTATTTGCGGTTCATGGCCGCCAGGAATCCAAGGATCCCATTTTTTATAATTTTTTCTTCCAACTGTTATCTTCTCTACACTTTTAATATATACTTCAATCCATTTCTTCACTCATTTCTACTACTTCACTTCATTTTACACTTTCAAACTCTCTCTAAGTTTCTCTAACTTCTCTCTAAAATCTTATACTTCTAACTTTCATTTTTTTTTTTCCATACTTATCTCCAAATTTTAAATTTTAATTTCACATCTCTATCCAAAAAGTGATAAGTATTTGTCTTTTAATTTTAAAAAGTTTGGTTTTTTGCTTTATTAACTTAAATGTATATGTTCTAATATTTTTTGTTTACAATTTTTATTTATCAAGTGTTGATAATTTTCGTGGTCATCTGAGTCGGTGGTTGGAAGCGTTTCAAGTCAGCCACTACTCAGCGCTACAAGTAAGTAATGTAATTTTATTTTATAAACAATTTATTTATTTATTTCTGAAAATTGTGTTAAAGCTAATATATGAAAATAGTACAACTTTAAATATAAAAACTGTATTTAAAAACAAATACAATTCTGTCTAAAAAAACGAATTTTTTTTTTAAAAAAAAATTAATCACTGAAACGAAATATATAATAAAGAAAAATGTAAAAAATTAGTACTTTTAATTAAAATAAAAAGTTAGTATTTTTAAGCAAAATAAAAAAGTTAGTATATGTTTAGTCAAAATAAATATAAAGTTACTATTTTTAGGCAAAATAAAAATAAAGTTAGTTTTTGTAGACAAAATATAAATAAAAGTTAGGATTTTTAGTCAATATAAAAAAAAATATTTAATTATTATTTTTTGTTGAAATAATTAATTATTTAATTATTTAAAAATCAGATTATTTAAATAATCTGAATTTTAAATAATTATTTTTTTTTTTTTAATTACGGATGGCTTCTTGGCGGCCATGGACCTCCAAGAAGACATGGATTGTTGGCGGCCATGGACCTCCAAGAAGCCAGTCTGTGAAATTCAAAACTGACAGGCTTATTGGGGGCTCAGGGCCACCAAGAAGCATATTGGGGGCTCAGGGCCGCCAAGAATCATTTCTGGCGAGCGTTTTCTTGTGGGTCTTGGGCCGCCAAGAAGCCATGTATTCTTGGCGAAATTTGTGGCTTCTTGGAGGCCTTGGACCCTCAATTTTTTCCTGTTTTCTTGTAGTGTAAGTACCTAATTATCATTGAAACTGATCCCCGGTAATGGTTATTTTCATTAAGGAATGGTAGTGGATATCAAACTCCAAATTAGCCTGCTTTCGAAAATTTATCCACCTGTTACCTAAGCCAAGTTATAACCTTGACGACCTCAAAAATGTGTGTGATGTATTTACTTTGATTGACAATTTAGAATTTTTTTCAAGCTTATAGTAAAATAGCATTTGCATGTTGATAGAGTGAATACCCTGTCAAAATTAAGTGAATTAGTGAGTGAGAGAAAAAGGTGAAACTTGAAACATCGTGTGGAACGATCATTGAACCTAATCTGATTGAAGTCTTGAAAGCCAGATATTGATTGAGCAGGATCGCTGAAGTTAAGACCGGTGGTTCTATTTCCGGATGAAGAGAAAAAGGTTTATGAGATTTTTATCATTCAAATTAATTTGTTAATTCATTGACAGTTTTGTTTTGACAGACATGTTACTTGAGGACAAGCAACAATTCAAGTTTGGGGTTGTGATGACAGTCGGTCATTAGTTAATTTTAATTAATATTTTTAATACTTTTTATTAGTTTATATGTATAATTACATGGTTTAGAGATGATTATAGCATGAGTTGATACATCACAAAGAGTTTGAAGGGAAATCACAAAACAAGACAAATTTCTGGAAAAATTACACCACAATCCATCAACATTGTGACGCAATTTTTTGCTGCCATGAATTGAAGATTTTCTGAAGTATCGTTGCCCGATTGATCACACAATCAGATGTTGCCAATCATAAGAATTGCAAATAATATTTTATTTTATTTTATATTATATATTATATTATATTATATGTATATTATATTATATTATATTATATACATATTATTTATGATATAAGAGTAAGCGATTAACATGAAAAGAGGTGGGCCTAAGTTGTTGTTGATCCGATAGAAAAAAAGAGTAGAAACCATTAGGTTTCTTTGCCTTTTAAGTGAAATCAACAACACATAAAAAAAAAAAAAGGAGCATCACGCATCAGAAGGAAGGGGACGCAGAAACTGGAGAAAGAGTTGCTGCCTCATGCGATTGGAACAATAGCAGATTTGAAGGAATTGCTTTCGGTTAATTCTTCTTTTGTATGTTGTTTATTTATATTAGTAGCTAAATCTCTCTGATTAGGAATTATAGATGATTCTCTTTGAAACTATCTGAACCATGTAACTATGAGTTCTAGTTTATTCAATCAAAACTTATAATTATTCAGTTAATCTCTTGTTTATTGTTTTTCGATAATTTATCACTTTCGAATTGATTTTAAGTTATAAATCACTATTGACCCACAATTTAGTTCACTTGCTAAATTTATCATCACCTCACGAGGTCATGCAGCAGATCCGCCTCCCAAACAAACAATTCCTCCTCTATTTTAGGTCTCACCATCCACCCATTACTATTAATTTCCTCCGAAAAGTCGCTGATACTGCACCTTAAAATGAGTTTACGTAACAATTGTAATAACTTTCTTTTTATAGAAACTTCGTAACTTGTCTTTGTCAAAAAAGAAACTTGTCTTTGTAAAATAAAATAAAAAAACTTGTCCACAACAATTTTGAAATTTATCTCGAAGTCAACATGTTCTATTTGATCGATCATGCATATCCATTGGAATGTAATTCACAAGACACAAGCTTCCCCTTGTTCAACACATCAAAGGAAGAGAAAATTAATCCATTATGTTATCATCTTAAATGCAAATTCTACCTCTAATTCCATTTAGTTGAGATAATAATTAAGCATCTATGTTGAATAATCTTTATTGTACGAATTGTACGTAGATATTTATGTACTACTATATATAAAACTTTTACTTTAAAACTTAAATTGATATAGTCTCAGTTTCTATAAACTGAAAGTTATTACAATTGTTACGTAAACTCATTTTATGAACACTGAGTCAAATCAATTTTATATTATAGATGTACAGATTCTATAAACACGAGTCAAATTGCTTCAAAAAAAATAAACACGAGTCAAATCAATTTTATAGATGTATCTTAGTTTCTTTAAAAAGAAAGTTATTTAAATTGTTACGTAAACTCATTTTATAAACATGTGTAAAATCAATTTTATGACATGTTTAATATTAATTAATCAAACAGTGGACCAATTTAGTCTCTAACTACCGTAGCTGGTGGACGGACCATTTTATTTGTTTGGGCATTGTGTAACTTTATTTTCTTGATTATCTTTACGACTCTGTATCTGTAAACTCTTGCAGTGTTTTTAGACACACCTTGTGCTGAAGGACTATTTATATATATATATATATATATCACTTTGGGTTTTTCAAAAAAAATTAATCAAACAATGGATACGTCATTTAAAGCTGGAATGGTGAAGCTTAATAGAGAGGTAGACCTTTTATTTTTTTGTTACAATATAGAGAGGTACACCTAACTCATATTTTTCGTGAGGCAAATAGATGTGCCGATATCTTAGCAAAGATGTGGTAATCAAAAAGTTTTCTATAATAATTTATCATGAGCCTCATTTAGAGGTGTGACAAATGATGTCTATTGATTTTAGAGGTGTTTCTTTATTTCAATTAATCTTATTGATTTTTTCCTTTGAATGTTATTGATTTTTCTTTGAGTTTGAGCCACTTTGTAATAAAAATAAATATTGACAAAAAAGAAGAAGCAATGTTATATCATATCAACTACCTGTATAATGAAGTAGTGCACGTATTCATTCTTTCTCTATAGTATAGTATGATATATCATTTACGTATATGTCTTGCATGTCTATAATCAAAGGATACTTTGTTTCTCCCAAAAGAAAATGCTTTAATTTTGTTTGTTATTGTTTATCACAAATGTAAATATAACGAGTTTTGATTTTTATCACTGAAAATAAAAAGAGATGTTTTCATCATTTTAATTACCAACTATTTTTTTTTTAGTCTAACTTCTCGAGATAACTGAAATTCATTTAAATGGTTGACGTCTTCTAACAAATGATTTTTCATACGCACTAGTGGAGGATCGAATCCATAACCAAATGGTTAAGGGATCCAAGTATATGTATCACTTGTGCAATACTATGTTAGTTTTTTGTTTTTAGTTTTATTGAACATAATTTTAACTTTTTTAACATAATATGGGCTAAAAGGGGTTTAACATATATAATATATGGATATAACGTTGAATATAAAATGGTTATAATTTTGATATTAACATAAAAATAAGTTGGTAACTGGGATAAAAAACAAAATGAAAATTTTTAGGAAGACAAAAACATCACATTATTACTTTTGACATTAAAAATTAAAATTCGTTATATTTTTAGGAATCAAAAACTTATTTGACCCTTAATAATAATGATAATTTTTCCTTCATCAGTTTTTTTAAAAAATATATACGAAATAAAAAAAATTAAGTATGGCAAAAAAATCATACCAACAGGTATTTGCCGACAACCTTCCCCACTTTAATATAAATACATGAATTTTACCAGAGATACCTGAACTCCATCGGATATGAATCTTAAGTTCTATTTTTAATCTCTGCTCACAATTGAAATGGATACAAAATACCTAAATTTTATGTGTTTAAATTTAAATAAAGGCAAAATCTATTCTCGCATTCTTTTGTTGTCATGCCTAACAAAAATTGACTTTAGTAAAATCACCGTAGTTTTGTGATACGTACCTTACTAGTAGTTTCCTCTTTAAAATTTTGGAATATTTCTTACATTGACCGGTCAATAGTGATCATAAATCACATAAATAAAATCTCTTTTTAATACACAAACTTTGTTGGGAATTAAAATATGATCAACTAGTTAGTTTTTTTATTTGCATGAACTGGTATTATACACGGACAACTGTAAATATTAATGTCTTAAATCTTAAAAAGATTTAGGCTCTATTTAGAAAGATACATAAGTTTATTTGGCTAAACATGTTTTATAATAGTTTTTAAAAAGAATTTATAGCTTATTTTACTAATTTATAGTTTATTTTTCAAACGTTGTTACAATAGAAAGATAAAGTGTGCAGAGGATTTGATGGGATATCGAGAGAACCTACACACAAAAATAAATAGAAAAGAAAAATTGAGATAATAAATTTATTTCTTTTTACTCAAGATTATGAAAAGTTGAAAAGTGAAAATATGGATCTGTTGAATGTACAAAGGCAAAGTGGAAGTAATAGGCTTGGTTAATTTTTACAAGGACTAAAATAAATATATAATAAAAAATTTCTTACATTAAGAGATACAATAGTTTTATCATTTAATTCTTTTTGTGGGGGCTTGAGCCTCCAACATATTATGTCACTACTAGAAATCAGCTCATTTCCTGTGATGTTTATGCGGAAATTAATTCGCAGGTATTCCTAAGGTTTTTTCGGTGAATTTTATCATTCAAAGCAATTTCCTGCGGATATTTGTGTTTCAGGAAATTCCGTAGGTATTCCCAAGGTTTTTCCTGCGAATTTTGGTAGTCAGAGCACTTTCCTGCGGATTCTGTTATTTCAGGAAATTCTGCAGGCATTTCCATGGTTTTTTTCTGGGGATTTTGACACCCCCCCTTTCCTACGGATTTTGTTATTTCAGGAAATTCTGCAGGTAAATTTTCAACTTATTTCTTAAAATAAAATTAAAAATATTAGAAAAAAATGTTATATAATGTACCAAAATAAAAAAACAAAAGCTATTGAACCCACAATCTCAAAATCCACGCATGGCGTTTTCAAAACCCAGCTTCTCTCCCAAATTGCATGAACCCTAATCATATTCGAACGCAAATTTTCGATCTCGTCACCTCTTATGATCGGAAAAGTTTCGTCGCCGCCGTTGTTCTCCATTTTTGTTCCAATCATGCCTCCATCGTTCAATCACCTTCCATTTGTTTCCATTTTAGAGCTTCATTTGAGAATAGTTTTGAGTTTTTTACAATCGAGCTTCATTCGCATATTCCTATCTTCGTCGCACTTTTGGAGAGGTTAACTCAGGATAAAGTTCAGTCAGGTAGATTTCTTCACAGATCTGTCTAATTTCATTCTCGTTAGGGTTCCGATTTTTATCACATATTCACGTGTTCATCGTGTTGTATTAGCAAAAGATGCATACAAAAGTTAGGTGTTGATTTAATTCCAATTTCCTTTTCATTTTAGATTCTAATTGATTTGATTTTAGAGAAAAATTTGAAAACTGATATTTGAATTTACATATTTGCTTGGTTGAGTTGTGTGGCTGAATAAATTGGGAGGAAAGTATATAGTCGTGTTAATTTTCTTTGGTATAGGTATTTTGGATTATTGATTAATTTAGAGGATATATGTTGATGAAAATCCATTGCATATGTGGTGTTTATTTTCATATTATTATGAATTAATCAATAATACCACAAAGGTATTAGTTGGGAACCACAATCTTTGGGAAAATCTGCAGGAAAATAATAAATTTCTAGTAGTGTGTAGGGATGGCGAAAAAATTTGTACCGCAAATATTCGCGGATAAAATCCGCCACGTACCTAGGGATGTCAATTTGCATCCATCATAGCAGATCCCACTGGGGATTGCCCCGTTCGGAGATCCGAAAACGGGGAGTTTTTCCCCGTGGGGACGGGGATGGAGACAAAACTTCCCTCGGAGGCAGTTTGGGGCGGGGATCGGGGATTAAGCATCTGTCCCCGCGGATTCCCCGAATCCGTCTATATATACTTAAATATATATATTTTTACTACTATTTTTATTCTAGGTTTATTTATATTTGACAATTCTAGGTTTCTATTTTGCTATTAATTATGACATATGTTGGTTATGAATTTTTATATGATTATGCATATGTTGTTATGCATCATTTTTTGGTTATGAAATGCATTATGTGTTGTTTTTTTGATCATTAAAAAAGAAAGATGCAAAATATTTATTTATTTTTTAATAAAATAAGAAAAAATAACGTAATAATTTTGTCCATAAAATATAGAAATTTTCTAATATTCGATCTCCGTGGATCCCCGCGGGTACCGCGGGGATCCGTGAGGATGAGGATGGAGGCAAAAATCCCCCCGTGGGAATGGGGATGGAGGTAAAAATTTCCCCGTGGACATTTCGGGACAGGGAACGGGGATGCTTCCTCCGCATATTCCCCGCCCCGTTGACATCCCTACTGGTACCTGTGGCGGATAATTTAATGGATATCTGTGGATAAAGTAAGTGGATATTTTAATTACACACATTTAATTGATACGGATGCGGGTTTAATATTATTCATGCCCGCGGATATCCGTACCTGTTAATAAATTAGTAAAATTACTTAAAAATCTCAACTTAAATATAAACTCTAGTATTTTATGCAACAACAAAAAAAAGCTACTGTTTTATCTTGCAAAAGAAGTAGTATTTTCATATTCTTGCATTTTGTTTTCACATATTCATTAAAGAACACTTCTTATATTCTTTTTTAATCTTTTGAGATAAAACTTTTTATATCCTTCTTTTGAAGTAATTTTTCATATTTGGTAAAAATTCCATCTAAAAAAATGTAAGAATACTTTGTATTAATATTTTTATGTCTTTAAGATAAGCTATACACATATTTATCTAACGTGATGAACACAAATATCATATTTATCTAACGGGGTGGACACGGATGTCATGCTATATACGTCACCATGAGTATCCATGGGGCATTGACATGCATGTATCCGCCTCTGTTGTTATTAGACTCGACTTTTTTTGTACTGTTTAAATTAAAGTTTGATATTTTAAATTATAAATAATAAATAAAATTCACATTTATTCAAATTCATGTGAATCGTAACAAAAAAAATTCATGTGAATCCTACTAATTCTTCTTTTTGGATAAAGGATCCAACCCATGTGGCACCCATTTGATGTCTAACACTCATTTGTTCAAATAATTCAATATGGAAACTCATTAACTCGAAGCTTTACGCCAAAGTAAAGAAATGCAAATCAGGAACAACTTCATGTATTTGATTTTCTTTTCTTTTTCTTGTTGGGTAATGCATCAAAATAATGTGTTTGATTAGTTAACCATTTAGTTTGTCAACATTCAAAATTAAGCTAATGAATATTTCACGCAAAGCTAATTGCAATTTGCTTCATATCATTTTTTAGGTGTCTTATTATTGTTTTCAAATTTTAAGATATCTTTTATACTATATAAGTCTCGCATCACCTATGGTTCAATTGTAAATTTAGTCCCCCACCTCAAACATAAAACCACCACCTCGATATGCTTTATTCTAAATATATCCATCTCAAATATATATTCTAACTTTAACGTTATAATATTTGTCGATAGACTCTCATCATTATTCCTAAAGACGTAGATTCAGGCGAAACATCATTATTGAATACTTTTCTATACTATTATCATTTTGAGTTCCTAATCGAAAGATAAAGCTATAAAAATAAACTAAAAATAACATTTGGACATGAAATAAATTGTCTAATGTCTCAAATAGTATATCCCAAATTAATATTTATGTTTTTCAAATAATAGGGAAATCTAAATTGTCTCATCGGAGTGTAATTGTCACAATGCCCTTTTGATAACGTAAGCCATCAGTCGTCTACACAATGCACGACAGGCCATAGCCAACTTCTCAATCTGCGTCTTTCAAGCAGCCAAGCCCAAAGCCTCTGGCTCATTCAAGACCATGCCGATTGACTATGTACTTTCTGACAATGAAAAAGATTATTTTTACATACAAATGATTTATTAAATAAACAATTGACTGAGTTAGCTAAAGAACATTTTTTCTTTTCTTATTATAGAATTTTTTTTATAATTATTATAGAAACATTTAATAAAAGTGCGGATATGCTAATTTTATATATTTTCTTCTATAATTATTAATATAGGAGAAAATGTGTTTACATGTTTTAATAGTACATTTTTTTGTAAAAAAAAAGTTTTAATAGTACATTAAATATAAATATTTATCCACAAGTCTTAATTGGACTGACAAAATGTCAATATTGTTAGATTAAATTTTAAATGAAATGTCTTTAAAAATTACCATTTCATAAAAAAATTATTAAGACACGTAGAATTTTGTAAAATAAAATATATTATATTCAGAACAAAGAAAAATTGAAAAAGAGTTTTTTTATTATAAATAGAAACCAAAAGGAGTGCCAGATAAACACCATTTCAACTCAAATACAAGAAAAAACAAATAAGTGAAACAAAAAATAAAATGCTTCTCAACAACATTGGCGCTGCATTTTATTCCATCAACCTGCCACGACCCGACCCGAAACATAAAACCCGAATCATTTCTTCCCGCTTTTACTGCCGGCGTGATCCACCACCGTCTCCGGCGAAGGTACATTGGAAGAAGAAAGACGTAAAGCCTCAATCAATATGCACCGCCGATGAGCTTCACCACATCACTGTTCCAAACTCCAATTGGAAACTTGCTCTTTGGCGTTACCTTCCTTCTCCGAAGGTTCACAAAGTTCTCAACTTTATGGTTTCTTTGAATACCCTTTTCACAATGCAATAATATATCTTCTGGGTTTTTCTCAGTTTCATTGTTTGTATCGAAAATCAAAGGAAAAAACAAAAAAAAAGAAGTTATGAAGCACATACCCCGACATTGGACACAGGACATGACACTGGACACCGGACATGACACAGACACAAACACATCGACACCGATAATAATTTTAAAACCGATGTAATTCAATTTAATCATATGTGTCGGTGTCGTCAGTGATGCGTTTGTCAAACACCGGGAGACACCTGATCCGAGGAGTGTTGTGTTTCGTAGCAAAATAAAAAACTAAACTTATAGCATATTTCATGTTAGTTTCTAAAAATGGTGTCAAATTCATTTCTAACTAATAACTTATTTTTTTGTTTTTGCAATATTGAATTATTATTTTTGAAATTCTATGGTGAATGTGTTAAGATTTTGTTAAAGGTATAAATAAGGTTTTGTATTATGTATGTATTGTGCAGGCTCCTTTGAGGAATCACCCACTTTTGTTATTGTCAGGTGTTGCAACTAATGCTATTGGCTATGACCTTTCTCCTGAGGTGAGGTTACTGTGTTTCTGTTCCATTGAAAAGCGATACAAATTATTTATTTTTATATCTTTTGGAGAATGACAAAGTGCGTGTTTGGATTGGCTATGATTTTTGCGAAATCTTTGTGGCATTGTGATTTTGTTGAAGCTATCCAATATGTAGCTTATGCCAAAATGGTGGTGGTCCGCTGTAATTTTGCCAAACTCAGATCAATCCAAACATGCGCCAAAACATTAATCTTGTAGTCATAGCATGCTACTTTAAGTTTAAATTGCTATGTAGTAGCGTTGACTTTGTAGTTACGTTATAATCCTTGATATTGTAGAAAATTGTGCCTGATGCGGTTACAATTTTGGAGAATGACCAAGTGCATGTTTGAATTGGTTGTGAGTATGATTCTTTCAAACTCACCTATAATCTAAACATGCACTAAAACATTAATCTCGCAATCATTGCATACTACTTTCATTTTAAACTGCGACATATTAGCATTGAATTTGTGGTTACATCATGATTCTTGATATTGTAGAAAATTGTGGCTGATGCGGTTATAAATTTTGGAGAACGACTAAGTGCATGTTTGGATTGGCTGTTGAAGCTCCAAAGTTTATAGTTTTTTCCAAAATCGTGTTGGTTTCCAAATTCACAGCCACTCGGTTAGTCAATCCAAATATGCACTAAAACTTCATATTCATAGCATCATGCTTACTACTACTTAGTAGCGCTGACTTATGCTGTGATCCTTATACTGGAGAAGATGTTGGACAAAAGTAACCGATATGGTAACATATGCAGTTGCACGTCAAAAAGTTTGATGTTGCTTCTGTAACTGCGATTGCAGGCTGCAATTTAAAACATTTTTGTCAGTACAATTTGCGCACTTAAATTTAAATCTTAGCATGTTTATTAGTCTAGTGTAATCTAGCATCAATGTTGCTAATGTTGTTTGTCTTCAGGCTTCATTTGCTCGGTACATGTCGGCACAAGGATTTGATACATGGACACTTGAGGTTCGAGGTGCTGGGTTGAGCACATATGCAGACAGTGGGGAAGATGATGAGGAGTGCCTCAAGAAATTGTCTGAAACAGATTCTGCAAATAATGATGGTAAAAGCAGTGATTTTGAAAGAGCATTGGGATTTAAGAACCTTAGTGCTTCCTTTGAATCAGAAGTTTCTCAAATGAAAAGGAGAGGATCGGAGGCGGAGGCCGGGGAACTATGCCCAACAACGAGGTTGATTGAGATTGTTACAAGGATGTCTGATAGCTTTGCAAGCTTTCTTGGTCGGGGTTAGCGACGTAATCTTGGAACTTGTCATTTTTAACATCGTGTCATCATATAAACATTAACAAAGTAAATAATTGTTTGTTTTTTCTTCTTCCATATTTGTTAGAAGAGAGAAAGGATTCTGCAATTGTTAGTCAAATCATGGATTTCAATCAGAGACTTCAAACTATGATCAGAGGTCAGAACCGTTTTACTACAGCATTAGAAGAACTTCAGAAACAGATTGAGTTGATTGTTAAATATGATTGGGACTTCGATCATTATCTCGAAGAGGACATACCTGCTGCGGTAAGGTGGACATTCCATTGTGATACATCATTATTTTTCATTTTGGCGAAAGTTTCAATTTATCTCTCTTCACGAGTTTTGGTATATGAATTTCAGATTATATCATTAAATTTGTTTCTCAAATTATTTTGTTAAACTCTTGTACATTAGATGGAGTATATAAAGGGTCAATGCCAACCAAGGGATGGAAAATTGCTGGCAATTGGTCACTCAATGGGTGGTATCTTGCTGTATGCAAAGCTTTCGCGTCGTTGTAAGTCCAACTGATCTGTTGTTTTATTTCTTCTGTAACTACGAGGCTGTGTTACTTTTCGTTCATAATTTATGTGACAGATCTTACAAAAATATAATTTTCTTGCTGTGCAAGCTTGTTTACGATAGTGATCATGAATGATTGTGCATTTCACTGTTATTTTATTTTGATATCTTACTAACAAACCTTTAATTATTCTAGCATGCTAAATATTACCGAGCTACAACCTTCTGATTTTCTACCACTGTATTGTATAAAAAGTAATCAGACGATTGTTGAATTTTCAACAATCAAATGGAAAGTATATAATCAATGTGTAGGATGTATCTTTTTTTCTTTCAATGTTTTGTGATTAGTGGAGGACCCTATTTGCAAATTACTTCCTGGAGTCAATGTCATGATCAATATTTCCTCTTGTTCGCTATATAAATTCTATGACAGGTTTTGATGGAAAGGATTCTGAGTTTGCATCAGTTGTTACTTTGGCATCATCGCTCGACTATACACCTTCAAGAACATCTCTTAATTGGCTTTTACCTTTGGTAAGTCATAAAAAATCTGATTTCAGATGATATGTATTGCGAAGGCCGAGGACAATAAAATAACTATGGAGACTGTTTTCTTGTTTGCAGGTAGAACCTATTCAGGCTTTAAACGTTCCTGCTATTCCAGTTGGACCACTTATTGCTTCTGCATACCCTCTTGCGACATATCCTCCGTACGTTTTATCTTGGCTAAATTCTCAGGTTTCTGCTCAAAATATGATGGATCAAAAGTTGTATGAGAAACTTGTTTTGAACAACTTCGGTAAGTTCCAATTTTTTTGTTTTCCTCTGTTTTTTTCCCAACTTTTATTCAATCTTAAGTCTTAACATATCAAATCTATCAATCTTAAATAAATGTAATTTTTGTCATCAAAAGACAAATCCATACAAGAAGAGTACTAAGGCCCTGTTTGGATAAACAGTTTAGTTAATCGCTTATCATATATCTGTTTATGTACAAGCTATTTCTGTAACAAAAAATAAGATAAAGTCAAACGGTTTTCATATAAGCTATAAGCTGGTTTCACAAACTGTTCTAGAGAGTTTATGGAAAAAAGCTGAAAACAGCTTATAAACATGTCATAAGTTGTTTTCATAAGCTCTCCCAAACAGTCTCGCAAGTGTTTTATGTCAGTAGATAAGCTTGAATAAGTCAATCCAAACATTTCTCTTCTCAACTTTTTCATTGATTTACAATTGATGATTGGACCTTGATTGGCAGGTACTGTGCCTTCTAAGCTTCTCTTGCAGTTGAAAACCGTCTTACAGAAAGGTGGTTTACGTGACAGGAGCGGAACTTTTTTCTACAAGGATCATCTTAGTGAAAGTAAAGTTCCTGTTTTAGCAATTGCTGGTGACAAGGACTTAATCTGTCCCCCGGAAGCTGTATACGGTATTAAAACTTCACTAACTAATCCATTAAATGCTTAACTCTCTTTTTCTCTCTGAAACAAAAATAGTTTCTTCATTGTGATGAGCATAACATTAATACATGTCAAGCAGAAACGGTGAAGCTTATTCCTAAGGATCTGGTTACATACAAAGTCTTTGGGGAGTCTGGAGGTCCACACTATGCCCACTATGACTTAGTCGGTGGCCGATCGGTATGGTTTTTCCACTTATTATTCTCTTGAGAAAATATGCTATATATTTGAAAGGTTAGGGTCCTCTACAATTACGAGACGGTTTCAGAGGAGAGAGAAAGACACGGCCGTAGTATTATTTTATTGATGGTGTCTTTCTTTCACTTACTGACTATCCGGTAACTAGAGAGGATCCACGCCCATATTTGAACCTGTTGAAAGATGAGAGTAATGAAAGACATAATGAAATCTGTATGTTGAAACAAATGTGGCTGGAGATGTTTACTATCATCAAGGTTGTCTATTAGAGAATAACAATATCATCTGCATAAACAAAATAAATGCATTGATTTGTCGAGGAATGTTTGTAAAATGCTGAATTGTGTCATGTAAAACTCTTAGTCTCGAAGAACTGCATTAATTTTGTCAAACCGTGCTCTAAGACTTCGTTTCAGACCACATGAGACTTTATGCAGCCTACAAACGAAACCACACAACTCCCCTGAGCAATGAACCTGGGCGGTGGCTCCATAATCCATATAAATTTCCTCAACAAAATCACCAAATAGAAAAGCGTGTTTATCGAATGATGAAGAGTCAGTTGCGCATGGTGGTCATGGATAAGAAAAGAAAAACATGTAATGTTTTCTACTGGAGAGAAAGTATCCCATTATCGAAACCAAGAATTGTAACGTACCCTTTGACCAAGACAGACTTTTAACAATCAACCTTACCACCTGGATCCACCGTGTTTGTAAATATTCAATGATAGACAACCATACATGAGAGAGTGCTTCATGCACATGCTTAGGAATAGACACATAAGAGTTGACAAATACAAATGCACAGTAGAAGAAACATATAACTCTACAACTTGTGAAGTTAAAAACGCGATGACGATTTTTAGTAGAACAAGTACCTTTGTGAAGAGCTATAGACAAGTCCATTTGTGGCTAAAATTGGTTTGGAACGAATTGACGAATTGGTGCAAGAGATGAAACACCTGGCTCGTTAGTGGTAACTTCTGATGGTATATATGAGGCTGAAGAGTCAATAACAAATGGAATAGAATTTTGAATGAGTAATATAGAGATAAACTTTTTGTATCACCGGTGAAATGAAGAAAGGAGTATCTTTACGCACCGGTGAGACTTTCTAATGTTGAGCACATGTCACAGAGCTTTCTGTGTGTGCAATTGATGGGATGTTAGATCAGCCAAAAACTGCTCTCGTCATGTAGCTTTCATATAAAAACTTGTTAGGACAATTTTCTCGAGGAACTGCAACGAAGCTGTCCTTAAATGTGTTTGAATATGACGAGCGATATTATGAGTCATTAAAAAAATGGATTTATAGTTGCTTTAATTACTGTAATTATATTATAATTAACAAAAAAAACAATATGCCTGTAATTTTTTTTATTTGTATTGTTTCTAACACAAGCAACTTGAGTTTTAAAAATGAATTTTCTTAATTTTTATTTTTATTCTTCAATTGCAGGCAGCAGATCAACTGTATCCTTGTATAATTGAATTCCTCATTCATCATGACAAGGCTTAATCCATTGCTCTTTCAAAATACAATTCTTCCATATACATCTAGAATAGGAGTATATATATATATATATGAAGATCCTCATAGAGAACATGTACACATGTAACTGTAAATAAATAGAATATACAAGGTGACAGTTATCTCAAGTACTCTGCACAAATCCTGTGAATGTTGTACTAAATCATTCTGAAGTTGTAAATCAATTGTAAGATTTTCAAACTAAGGTGAAGTGAAGTTGTAATGAAATTTGTTCTGTCAAGTCATTTGTTAACTTTTCGAATGCACCATTTCTTTACTTAGATCAGTTATTTTGTTGGTAAACTAAAGAAGGTATCCTCCACACGCAGAGTCTTATCTTATGAGATATGATCTAAAACCAAATTTACAAGTGGAATACATCTTTATCTTACAAGCTGATTTTGTGGAGTTTAAATAAGCTTAATCCAAATTTAAAACGATATCAAAGTCTATTCAAGATTTATTGGGTCACTCTGTAACAAATCACTCAAATCACATTCCTAATGTCCAAATTTCGATGTGAATGAATGTGTTAAGAGTCTCACATTATAAGATATGATCTGAAAATGAATTTATAGGTGCAAGATAAACGTGAGTGAGTGTGTTAAGAATCTCATAACTGCGACCAAAATTCTAATCAACATATAACAAAAATTTTAAAATATAAATCATCCTATCTTTATCCAAGATTAGCAATGGACAATGAATGCATGTCTTTAAATTTTTTAACCCCACTTAAAAGCATACAAGTGATTTCATAACTTTTTTTTGTGGGCACTAATTTGGTGTATGAATGTTCCCAATAAAAGTCATAGCTAAATCAACAAAGTGCAAAAAGGAATAATAGTAAGTGTTCCTTTACCTCTTTTTGTATTCATATTTCAAAACAAAGCATGAAATAAAGTAGATAAAAACATTGAAGAGCATTCAAACACAAATTTCATTAGAAAAGTAAAAAGGGGTAAAAAAAGGGATACTTTGTTCACAAGCAAGACCCACTCTTGAGTATAATATACAAAAGAATCTTCCAATGAAGAGACCATTACCAAATATATGTTTCCAACACTTCACTAAGAAAACCTAGAGTTTCAAAAGATATAATAAAGATTGCATATGAAAACCTATACACAAATTTAGATAAGGATAAAAAAAATTAGGGTTGCGTCGCTTGAGTCAGTGTCGAACCACGACTTCTTGCTTACATACTGGACAGAAATTTTTAAGCACGAGCCATTGTTTTATACACTGAAAATGATAGCAATGTTCACACTTTAATCTCCCCAATTCATCATCTATTTCATACTCCTCCTGAAAACACACAAGAAAGATACATTAACATTATATATTATATAGAAAGTGAATGATATAAAGTAATGTGGGGAACATTTGAAATATGAAACTTTAATTTGAATTTTTTAAACTCACTTGACAAATGGTGCACTTTTTGTCTATTTGATGCTTTGGTGTATCATTTGAAATCAAAAGCTTCATTTTCTTTATGTTGTGTTTCATTTCATCTTCTTTAAGTCCTGTTTTCACATAACCAATTCTTTCACCTAGCTCAAGCAATTGCTGTTACACGAAACCATAAATTTCGATGAACATATATATAACCAAAATGGATCGACGCAAGCAATATGTCAATTGTCAATAGCTTGGGATATAATAATCGTCTCAAAGAGCGACACGCAGCTCCCACAAGGTAGGATCTAATAAGAGTATATGCAAGAACATTAATTTCTTGCTGACGCAGTTATAGGTTTCGACCATCCGATCTTAATCAATGTTCTAGATGAAACTATCTAATTTGAAATCAATGATTGAGATTCTTTACTGCGTCCTAACTCTACTACCGAGAAGCCATACCCGCATATGAACGTAGCCTTACCCTAACAAGTAAAATCGACTATTTCCTGAATTTGAAACCATGATCTCCATGTCATAAGGCAACAATCTTACCGTTGCGCCAAGGCTCACCCTTGTTAATCATCCACAATTTAAGAATAAAAAGTAGAAAACATTACTTGATAAAGAACTCACCTCATATGACATATTATCAACATCAAGTCTCCAATCTCTAAATTGGTCACGTGAATTTAATCTTCCCCCCATTAATCTTCTTGCTCCTTGAATTATCATTTTCTTCAAAATACCAACAACAATCAATATATTGAATATTACCTCTTGAATGAATGAATTTACAATAAAATCTAAGCCTAGATTTGATGTATTAATATTATTACGTATATAACACAACACTATTAAGTACATGTTTGTTTGTTCCATTATAATAAATCGGAACTTCACTTAACAAGCATTAGTTAATCAGTTACATCATTACACATTCTTAATCCAAACATAGAATAAAACTTGATAAAACATAAAAACAAAAATAGAAACAAAACAATCAAAGAAAGAAGTACGCAAATCTAACAAAAAAAAATACTAATTTTAGCTAAAAATTAACAGCACTAAGCAAGTATTCCTCACGTACTTTTAATTTCATGCCGTAGAATTCTTTGCAAACTAATCTTAATCCTTGTTAAATTCATTCATCTAGAAAGAGAAATGAGAAAGAGCTAGACTAGGGTTTCCACAAAAACAGTATAAAAGAGTTACAAATAAAATATATTCTAAATTATAAAAGGACTAGACTACCTCTTAACCTAGTTACTCCATCGGATCTTTAATAAGAAAAACTTTACTTTCTAGATACATTGAAAGATTGATGTATCTAGACTATATTATTGATTAGATACATTAATTTATTTATTTTGACAAACAGATACATTAATTTTTGAACGTATCCAAAAAATGAACTCTTTCTAATATTATGGACCGGAGGATATTATAATGAAAAACTTAATAACATACTATCTAACTGGGCTTTTATCTCGGACCATTCAAAATTTTTAAAAAAATTCCTCCTTTTCACGCCCCCTAAGACTTGCACGCGCTCCCGACCTTCCAATTATACCTTCCTTGTAATCTAGGATGTGAGTGTGTAAATAGAAAAAACTAAAAAAAAAAACAGCTCACATCCTTAAATGTAAACTCAGATCGGATAAACATATGAGCAAATATTTTTGCGCCCCTAAGTTCGTTACTTTACTTAAGTAGTAAGGAAAATATTTTTAAAATTTCCAGAAGCTAACAAGACTTCGAGAAAGTGCGAAAAAAAAAAGTCTAAAAAAAATCATCGTCCTTAATCATTAGCTAGTCCAATTATAAACATATGAGCAAAGCATACATGCACTTCAATAGACCCTTATAATGAATAACCCATATTTTAACTCTAAATTTCTAAAAAAAAAATAAAAAATACCACGAACCATTCCTTCATAAATGTCTCCAACAAAAAGAACATGAAAAAGGGACAGAGTAAAAACCAACCTCAGCAAGACCATCAGAAGAAACATGTGAAGAATTTCTAAAGAATCTATCATTGCCAAAAGATTCTAATCCATGACGTGATGTGAAAACATCAGAATCATCATCCAAAAATGATAAACTTTCTTGATTTAAATTTCTCCTTCCAAAATAAGATGAACGCTGCCAAAATATATAGTTAAGACATGTAAGAATAAGTAGTAACCAAAAGAATTACGAAACCTAAACACAACCACAAGTGAATCAAAAACTATAACCAATCATTTAAATGTACATGTCATGTACAATATAATAAAACAAAAAAATATATAAAAACAAGGTTGTATAATATGATATAGATAATAGGTGATACATTATTTCAAAGTCTTTAATCACTAGACTTATTTTCAAAGGGTCCACAAGAAATAATATTCATACGTATGAAATTTAGAAATTGAAAGCGTGTACGCATAAGGAGAAGGTTGTATATATATATATATATATATATATATATATATATATATATATATATATATATATATATAACGTCGGTTAGCTTATTTTTATGTTTATGCAAATAATTTGTGTAATTTTTATGTATTATTATAAGTTTCTCAAGCTAGTTTGTGATAAAATAGCTTATAAAAATATAATTTTCACTATTTGAACTTATAAAATACCATAAAACCTAATTTATATTGCATAAACTGTTTACATAAGTTCAAAAATAAGTTAATCCAAATGGACTGATTGTGTATATAAATTATATATAGGAGTAAGTATTTTTTATTTTTTTTGTGTGTGGAATATATAGTATAAGTATATAGTACTAGTTTTTTGTAAAAAAAATTGTATAGTGCTAGTATTAGTAGCTGCTATTTTTAAAATAAAAAAAATGATGATGTTGATATAAGAAAACACTTGTCCTATTTGGATAATCAGTTTTATTAAGCAATTTTATAATATAAACAATTACTATCATATAAGTTTATATGAAATTATTTTTATAATAAAATTAAAATAAAATAGTTTTCATATAAGTTTTGTTTTCTTAAACTATAATCAAAACTTCTAAAAATAGCTTACAAACAACATGTCATAAATTTGCACAAGATTTCTCGAAAAGTGCCACAAATATTTATTTTAGTAAATAAAGTTAAAAAAGTAAAATAAAAACATACACTTATTCACATTCTCTAACATGGAGTATTAATTTAATTCCTAAAATATTATTCTTTTTTAAATTTTATTCTTTAACTATACTAATATATTTACTAATTCTTAAATCATTAAACAATATAAATTCCATCAATTTAGTCTCTACTATAAGGATTGAATTGACAGATTTTCATATACTTTTTTTTTTGTCAAGTAGCGTAGCGGCTTGAAATTTCACCCTTAAAGTGAATAAGTGGGATGATCCGGGTTCGAACCCCGGCCCCCTGCATATATAATGCGGTGTCCAACCAATTGAGCCAAGCTCATGGGACATACTTTTTAAATCATTAAATAATTAATGTACTTAATTTATATTATTTATAGATTAAATATATTGATTATTCAATAAATTTAAAATATGCATTTTTGCTTATATTTATAATTGGAAGAAGTACGATATTGATAAATTTTATATAATTTAAAGATTATTTATTGTATTTATATAATTTTTTAAACTTATTATATTTATATATTTAAAACTAAATTGGAGAAATATCATACTTTAATATCAAGTTGATGATGGCTTTTCAATTCAACAAAGACTTTTATTTTTCAGACTTGAATTTCTATCTATTCAAGCAACCATTCAGCCACCAATTTCAATCCACCAATTTCAATGTCATATCAATATTAGACTTTCCAATCCATCACATGGATCTATATATAACTAAGACTAAATGTGAACCAGATATATACATGATACATGTAATTTTTTTCTGATGTTTAAGCATTTAAAAAATTACATGCTTAAAAATCTATGAAGAACATATTTTTTCGGATTATGCATGTTTTAGTATCAGACACGCATCACTGTCTGATATCGACACAATATCGATACATGTAATTTTATTAAATTATGTTATTTTTAAAATTATTATGGGTGTGTGTTTCATGATAAAAATCAATTAATCAAATCTTCTTATTCTACAAAATTTGACACACAAGAAAACTTGGGATTAAAAAAAAGACCAAAATTTTCAACAGATTGAGATACTCCAATAATTCAAGAAAAAAGGAACATTGATCAGAAATTGAAAATATACCTCTCTATGTGTTACTCTTTCCCCAGTATCAAATTTTCCTCTTGAAGAAACATTCTTTCTTGCCACAACACAATCCGCAGAAACATCAGCAGTAGCATCAGATGAAAACCCAATTCCTGGTCCACACCATACATCCTGAAAATCCACATCATCAACACCATGACATGTTTTGTTACTTTTCTTTCTATGTTTCTTTTTTCTATTCTTTTTCCCTTGCCAATCTTCAGAGGATCGAATCACAGCTGGTACTGACACCTGTTGCGATGTACCGGCTGTGCAACCGAGTCCTCTGAAGGTTGCTGCAGAAAAGTTACCATTGTTAATGTTTTTGTTGTTGTTCTTTTGTGTTCTGTTTCGGTTACTGTCATGTGTGGTTTCATTGGATGTGTTGTTGGAGAAATTGGAAAAGAGAGTGGTGATTGTGGATTTGCAAGAAGTGGATTGGATTATAGAAGAAAGTTCTGAACTTTTATCAGTTTCAGAATTGGGGTGTCTTAATTTGTTTCTGGGTCTTCTCCATTTCATGTGTCCTGTGATAACAGGCATAATTTAGAGAGAGAGAGAGAATGTGCCAAGTGCTAACCGTTAAGATTTTAAGAACATGATCTGAAACTTGGTTTGTGGAAGGAATAGAACTGACTAGTTTTAGTTTTGTAGAATGGAGAGAATGTTATTTTTGTTTTTGGTTGAATGCATTTTTTTCCTTATTTTAACTCAAAATATCTAAAGTTGGTTTTTTATAATGTAGTCGACATTAGACAGTTCCATTAAAGAAAAAAATATCTTTAAAATTTAACGATTTACTGTCACTTGCACTCTAAACTAAAGTGGTGTGTCGTATTCGTGAGCTTAGCTCAGTTGGTAGGGATATTGCACTATATGTGCATAAGTCCAGGTTCGAACCCATGACACTTCACTTATTCACTTTTAAGGTAGATTTTCTAACCACAATAGAACTTACTAGTTTTAGTTTTGTAGAACGGAGATAATGTTATTTTTGTTTTTGGTTGAATACATTTTTTTCTTATTTTAACTCAAAATATCTAAAGTTGGTTTTTTATGATGCGATCAACATTAGACCATTTGATTAAAAAAAATATATTTAAAATTTAACGATTTATTGTCGCTTGCACTCTAAATTAAAGTGGTGTCGTAAAAATTAAACTAGATTGGCCGTTTCAGTTGATAAAATTAAAAACTGACAATTTTTTCGATTTATTTGATTTCGATTATTATATGTTGGTTTTGTTGAACTATGATTGAATCGGGTTGAACCAACTTTAAACTCTTATATATTCTAATTTTTGGTGGTATTGTACAAAAAATAATATTATTCATTAAAAAAAAATTAGTGAAAGATTTCATATAAGAGTTCATATATTAAAATTTGTCTTTGAGCTTATTTAGAATTGAAAATTATTGGATTGGCCCCAATGTAATTTGATTTGTTTTGAAAGAATAAATTTTTAAATATTGTGAGGTTGCTTTCCATATGGGGTTGTTTGTTCGGTGGGCTCTAATTTGTCACGTTGTTAGAATTGTGGGCATATATGCTATTCAATTTCAATCAATAGCCCTGAAGCCCTGGAATCTTGTGACTAACTTTTGCTTCTTTTTGTGCATTTTATTAAGCCAAAAAAAAATATTTAAAAATTAATGCTACACTTATCAAAAGAAAAGTTGAAATCTCCCTCTCATTGTCCTTGGAGCTTAGTGGTTTGGCTTCTGGCTTAAAGTGGTATTGTAAAGAGGTAGTAGGAGGGCAATAGTCATGTAATTAATTAAATAATAAATTGATTTTAGTGGTACCAGAATTAAGATCATGATTTACTTTTGTTGAGCTTTTGGACACTTTGACGTAGTAATGAATCTCAATTATTAATTTAAAATTAGACAATTTAGATTGTACAATTAAATAACACAATGAAATAATCTCAGTCGTTGATTTAAATCAGACGACTGAGAGTTACAAACTGTGTGACATAGTTACAGTGAAAAATCTGATTTCCGTGATTTACACCTTAATTAATGATTTGATCCCTAATTTTTTGTATATAAAATTTGGTTCCTAAGAGAAAATGCACTCAATATACTGGGTAATAGATTATCTAACTGATAATTGTTAAATAACTGCCGTGAAAATTTTATGTTTATATTAGTAGTAAAATAAATTGTCAGGCTAATTATAGTATTTTCAGAGTATTAGTAGTTAAGAAATAAATTTTACATTGAAAGATATATGTATATACATTTTGAAAAAACTTACTACACAAATATTAAGATACTTTCATTATAATTTACTTGAGTTAATCTAGTGGTGTTAACTTGAGACATTGAAGTGTAATGCTCTCAAGATCTCAATTTTGATTCTTCTTGGTGTCACTCTGGCTTTAAACTGGACTACCGTAAGTGGGAGATGAGATAAGTCCCCTCAAATTAGTCGGTCATTTCTTAGATTAGTCGGTCATTGAACTAAATACCAAATTTTAAAAATATAATAATTTTTTAAATTTTGCTTGATTAATTAGTGTCTCGGAACATTAGTGAGCATTTTCCTAATAAAATTTAGAGATTAGAGTGGTTAGGATTTGAAAGGGGTCCCATATTGATATCACGAGGTCAAAAATCATAAAAGATTTTTTTGGCTTGTACTATATAGGTGCATTATGGTATGGCCATCATTTATTTACCAGCTCCTCAACATAAATTGTTGATGTTATCATGTGGTGTGTCTTCAATTTTGATACCAAAGAAGCCTTCTAAGTAAAGCAACCTTACACTAAGTTCCACGCACTTGATTGGAATTTAACAATTTTCCAACATATATTTTTTTGATTTTTTTATTATAATATAGGTACGAAATTTTCACTATTCATAGCGATAACTATATAATAAATTTTTATCGAAGAATTTGTGTAGTACAGAAAGTGAATTCTTCCTTTCTTAACAAAAACATTTTCGTATGCAGGAGTCATAAATCGAACCTCCAACCATTTGATTTTCATTGTTTGTTTTTTTCGTCGATATTTTATTAGATTTTACTATTTATATGTAGATATTAAGAAAAATAAGGGACTTTTTAACAAAGTATAATACATTTTTCATCGAGGGAGGAACCAACACTAGATCTTCCTGCACCTGAGAAAACTGATGGAAAGGACAATATTGGTTGGGGAGGAACCAACACTAGAAACTTCACAGTTCAAAGTGCCTATGAATCTCAAAATAATAGAGCTCAACTCATCGAGGGAGATTGGAAGGCCTTGTGGAGTTGGAAAGACCCTCATAAAATTCAAACCTTTATGTGGATGGCGGCTCATGAGAGGCTGCTCACTAATTATTGTAGGAGTAAATGGGGTGTTAGAGCTTCTCCCACCTGCTCTGGATGCGATAGAGACATTGAAACTATTATTCATGTTTTGCGAGATTGCCCCATAGCAACACAAACATGGATAAGGCTTGTCCCTTCAAATCAAATAACTAGTTTTTTTTCTCCTCTTAATTGCAGGGAGTGGATCTTCAAAAACATCAATTATCAACTAGGTGACACTCAGAGTAAAAAGTGGAGTACAATTTTTCTGGTGGCATGTTGGCATATGTGGATGTGGAGGAACAAAACAATTTTTGAGGAGGATTTTAAGCGTCCGACAGATGCAACTTATATTATTCTCAAGATGGCTAAAGACATAGACAACTACACTCATCATCCTTTGAATCCTCACCAACGCGAAACCATTTTTATTGGCTGGAAAAGACCTCACGAGGGGTGGGTTAAACTTAACTGTGATGGAGCATACAAGGATTCTTTGGGTCTAGCTGGTTGTGGTGGTCTCTTTCGGAACTCAGATGGAAGATGGCTTAAAGGATACTCTCACAAAATTGTAACTTGTGACGCTTTGTGCGCTGAAATGTGGGGAATGTATTTTGGAATGCAACTAGCTTGGAGACATAATTTCCACCATCTTCAAGTGGAGAGCGACTCAAAAACTCTAATTGACATGATCACTGGGAAAGTAAAAATTAGTGGAAATCCGCCCACCTTGATTCGTCGTATACATGAACTTTTAAAATTAAACTGCAGGTGCATTTCAATCACACTTGGCGGGAGGGAAATAGAAGTGCTGATTGACTAGCTAATTTTAGTTTCTCTTTGGATTCTTTTAATACTCTTGTTATGGAAACCCCTCCGAGTGAAATCTCAAGTCTCCTTTTTTATGACTTTTTCGAGGCTTGCATGCCTAGAAATATTTATGTAACTTTGTAGGTCTTGTTCTTTTTGGGCGTTAGCCCTCTTTAATCACCAAAAAAAATAATACATTTTTCATTAATGATTATAAGATAATTACGCATGAATGAAAGACATTTAAAGTAGGCCAATTCAATGATAAAAATTTAATATTATAATAATATCAAAATACCAAGTTCAAAATTATAAGGAAGTTATTTTTTTTGCTGACAATAAGTCAAAGAAGATACATGTGCAGAGTTGGGATCCTCTCCATTTCCTATTATTTCCATTTCTTCCATTACTAAAGTTTTTAAATATTTTTAGGTGTATAAAAGACATTTGGACCCACTTAAGTTCATACTTTTACATTTATATTTCCAAAACTATATAGTAATAGAAGAAATGAAAAGAATAGAAAATGGAGAGGATCTTAACTCACTTGTGCGGGCTTTATTTTGACTAAACACTTAACTAATTCTCCCAACTATAATTATATTAGTTTGCTTCTTGATATTGTTTTAGACTTTAGGGTGTTAGGTTTTTCATTTGTTTTAGTCGGTCATTAATTAACTAACTATAATATTATCGCATGCAACTCAAAATAGTTGATTTCAAAGTAAAAAAAGACAAATCTTATATATTGGTCAAATAGTTTAGTGATTAGAAATCTTAAATCTGTATCTTACATTATTCGATTTCCACTAGTTTTTTAAGAGAATAAATATAAATTCTTTTGAAAAAAAATGTTAAAAATAGGATAAAAGACGTACTAAATAATCTAATAAAGAAAATTATATGATAAGATTGTATAAACGTAAATTTGAAAGAATCCTAATCCAATATCCTTAATTAGCAAGGATGACATCTGAGCAATTTTCTTTTTTGATAATAATATCTTACTCTTTCCGTTTCAAGTTATATGCCACTTTGAAGAAAAAATTTGTACCAAATTATATGTCACTTTACAGTTTACATTACCAATGAAACATTTAATGCAACTTTTCCTATTATACCCTTAACTATTTATTACTCTCTCTTCTTTCAATTCTTCAATTTATTTTTTCAATACCATAAATGAAGGATAATTTTGTAAAGGGTCATGTTAACATGTGCCCTAAGGGCACATGTTAAGGTAGCTAAAAGTAGAAATTTGCATTTAATAACACATAAGAATTAATGTTTAAAAAGTATAAAGCACATATTACAATGGAATATTACTACATTTATATTCTTAAAATGTGCCTCAAGGGCACATGTTAACATTTCCCTTTTGTAAATCAACTCATAATTTCTCTTTTCCATAAAACAATGATTATATTTCTTAATACTCCCTCTGGTCCAATGTATAAGGAACAATTTGGAATTTTTTTTTGGTCCTTTATATAATAAACAACTTATAAATTTATGTTTTATTAATTAAATATTTCCATTTCTACCCTTATTAAAGGTTAGTCATTCTTATGTCATGCATTAATTAGATTACATATTCCCTATACAAAAAATATGGAGAGAAACAACAAGCACACCAAAAGTCACATTGGAATTAAACATAGTGGTGTATGTAGATAATTACAAGAGAGAAATATAAATTAATACACCAATGTTATTTTTGGAATAGACAAAAAGATTTAAAATTTTTAATTAAAAAAATAAGATTTCTTGATCTGTGTGTTTTTTCCAAATTGTTCCTTATACATTAGACAGGAGGGAGTATATGTAAAAATGTCAAAATGACAGTATAATTTTTACAATATTATAAACCCCCTCTGTCTTGGAAAATGACCCTTGTTGATTTATTCAAATTAAAAGACACTTATCGACCTTAAAATTAAAATTAAAGGCCCTTGACCCACATGAAAGGTGATATCTCCTCTAAACGACACATGACATGAGGTATGCATTTAAGTACAAAGTTTCCATATCTTTCAAATCGTGACAGTTCTATGAAATGAAGGGTGGCTTATATTATATAATGACATTTTCTTAGTCGGTCTCCCTTAAAATATGGGGATTACTGAAATATCTAAATATGACATTTTCTTAGTGTGCTTCCAATAAGTTATTTTGAAAGATTTAAATATATCTACTTTCTACTTATAAATAAAAAAAGAAGTACGAGTAACATTAAAGTAAATGTGCTTCCAATAATGTATTTTTGAAAAAAAATTGAAAAATTTAGTTCAATTGAAGTATAAGATGTTTTCGAAGGAAAAATATAAAATTGAGTGAATTTATTGAAAAAATCTCGTCACTATAATAGTGAAATTTTGTTACAAAATATGGGTTTCAAGCTGCAAAATAAGGAAACAATTATGTTTAGTTTAGTGGTAAAAGATTTGGATAGTAAGCATGATGTGGTGGGTTCAATCCCCTGAAAATGTGCTATTTATTTAGTTAATTTATTATAATATTTCAATTATTTTGATTTTGATTTCGAACTTTTATATTATGAATCGTTACTAAATGCTCTTATTTTATATAAACAAATAAAAATTAATTGAATTGAAGAAAGAAGCGAAAACGGAGCAAAAAGATACAAAAAGGGGCTGCAAATGAGCAGCCCACTACAAGACAAACAAGTCCAGCCCGCCACACCAAGCCTGGCGTTCGCCAGCTCACACAAGAAGAAGCTTGTAGCGCACGCCACAAGCCTTGAGGGGGAAGAAAAGATTCTGGCGGTCGCCAGGGATCTAATGGTTGAGATTTCAACCGAGCTTTTGTCCCACATCGGTTAAATCAAACATTGGTTTCTCATATTTCAGTATAAATAAGTCCTTTTCCCACACAACTTTTTACACAATTTTGATAACAATCAACTTGAACAACCGCACCACTTGGTAAAGTTGATTGAAGAAGAGAGGACCCTTGCATTCGTGTGAGACCCATTATCATAGTTTAATTTTATTCGCTTTGTACCGGCGTTGTACACGACGTTTTATTCAGGTTCTTATTTTATTATTTTCTTGTTTTATTTTCTTTATTGCTTTTATTTATTTTATGCTTTATTTATTTATTTATTTATTTATTTATTTGCTTTATGTTTATTTTTCCTGCTTATTTATTTGTTTCGTTTTTAGTTTTAGTTATGTCTAGCTAATTTAATATTGCTAGGATGTGTAATTAGGAGCTAGTAGGAGTTTGGTAGTTAGTTCGCGCGCCCGCTTTTTAACGAGTTTTCCTAAGCAGTTTTTATTCTAAACGATTATAATTTGTCACGACAGTGAGAATTAATTAAAGTAAAATCAATATAGCAAGAGCGTGAGATTTCTACTAGATAGTAAAAAATGAACATTGATTCTGATTTGCAAGAACACCACTTGGAGTTAGAGTTGATTAAATTATACTTGGTTTTCAAAAAGTACTTTATTAGCGGATGTGAGGACGAAAGTTAAGCATCACCTTTATAATCTACGATACTAGTCAAGATTCGTGAAAGCTGAGATTAGTGTTTTTAAATCAATATAGGTTCGAAACCAAAAATGTGAATTGTGTGGAGCTCAAGGACATATTGTCGCTGAATGTCAAGTTTTGACCGGAGTTTCCCAAGACCAAGTAAACTACACTCAAGGAAACCCTTACTCAAACAATTTCAACCCAGGTTTTAAGAACCATCCGTATCTTTCGTACAAAAGTAATAACGCTTTATATGCACCTTCTTCTACACCACCTAAATATCAAAAACCTGTCTACCCTACTCAAAACGCTCCTAGGAAGTCTAACCTAGAAATAATGATGGAAAAATTCATAGCTTCTCAAACTCAAACCAATAAGGAAGTCCAAAATCAAAACATCCTAACTAGTGAGCAAATTAGGCAATTATCAAGCAAAGTAGACGTTTTAGCCACACACCATAAAATGTTAGAAACACAAATCGCGCAAGTGGCACGACAACAAGCATCTACTTCTACTCCTGCGTGCACATTTCCTAGCCAACCTCAACCAAACCCTAAAGGACATGTGAATGCTATTATATTACGAAGTGGTACACAATACGATGGACCTGTCGATCCTAGAACCGAGAAACCAGTCATAGTACCCGACTCTGATGAACCAACTGAAAGGGAAGATGATCAAATCAACTTTACTATTTAAAACCTAAAAATGGAGGATCTTAATGTTTTTATTTTCTAAAACAACATACGCAAGTACACAACTACTAGTGGATTAAATTTGATGTTTGCACAACTATGTTATTGGAGCTATCATAGCATGGTGATTAAATAAAAAGTAATATGTATTGATAGGGTTGGAAGGAAAAAAAATAAAAGGACATGCAAAGTCCACATAGATAAAGGACACCAAGCTCCAATGTTGAAAATAAATAAAACATGGCAAATGGATGCGAAGAGACGACTAAGAGTCAAACGATACATAAGATACTTATGTGAATTATGCTAGGAATACACCATTTAACACAATCTTTTCAACACACTCTTTTTAATTGGTTGAATTTCAAATGGGTCCCAACAAATTTATGTGGGGCCTACATGATTTAGTGGGATCCATTTAAATTTCAACCAATTAGATTGAGTGTGTTGGAAAGAGTGTGTTAGGTGTGTTGTTAACACTCCTCTACTAATGTTATTAGTGGGCGACAATGTTAGAAGTGGGACAATAATGAACAATAGTGGTTCAAATGTAATAGTATTGTATTGAAAGTTTGTAGCAACTTCTGATGATATTCGTTTAGTTAAGGCTCCGTTTGGTACGAAAGAAAGAAAGTGAGAGGAAAGAAAATTACGAAAACCAATGCATGAACTTAGATAAAAGTTTGTCCAAATTCATGCATCGATTTCCGTAATTTTCCTTCTTCTCACTTTCTTTCCATAAAACCAAACGGAGCCTAAGAGAAGAAAATCGAGGGTTATGGTTGGCATGAGTGGTGGTTTAAAGTTTCAATATACCACCATAAATTGATCCATAAATTTTAACTAAACTCACAATACAAATATTGTTAAGTTGACATGTTGATGTGGACATATTGTTAGGCCATATGAACAATTACTTACATATCACGTCAAAATATGTAGCAAGACGTGCTGACGTGACGTGTGAATCACTTGTCACCTATATGTGTGTTGACTTGATATAAATTACTCCCTCCGTCCCATTTTCATTGTCACATTTGCAAAAAATAAATGTCCCATAATGCTTGACTCATTTCAATTTTTTATGTTATTTTTTCATTTCTACCCTTATAAATGCTTGCCTCTTCACTTTCTCACCATATAACAAGGGTAATTTGATAAAATTAATATTATTTCTCATTCATTTATGCACTTTTCTTAATATGTGTGAAATGGTCAAATGTGGCAATGAAAATGGGACGGAGAGAGTACACAGATTAAAATATGACCCTCTAATTTTGATATAATTGTGAGAATGAGATTAGGTACGGTAACTGTGTTGACGCAATAATGGTATCAGCCATCCGATTTAAAATCAGTGACTGAAATTATTGGTGATAAATTAATCACAGTCGTCCAATTTAAAATCAGTGGTGGTGATTCAAAATAGTAGAATACCGTGTCAAATTTAACTGCAGCAGATCTGGATCCTTGTATTAAATGGGTGATTGGTGAATGTGACAACTTGTTGACTAGGTTTCTCGACACTGTCTCGGAACAGTTTCGTGATCATCATACAACGTAGAAGAAACAACAACAACCTCATTAGAACAAAAACAGCAATGACTTCGATTCTTCTGAGAAGCATCTCATTCCACGCACGCCGTATTCATCTCTCTCATTATTCCTTAAAATCTTATTCACCTTCACTTCTCTCTTTCTTCAAACCCACTTCATTTTTCTCTTCTCGTAGTGATCCACCACCACCACCTCCTATTTCACATACTCATGAGAAGAACAAGAATCAACAACCACTAGATATAGAAGAAATAAGCAACGAAGGTAAAACTACTACGAATTCCTCTTACTCAATCGGATTTTTGTTTCTTTTTATTTTTTGTGTTCACCACCTGTTTGATATAATGTTTATGTGAACTTGAACCCATAATTTGGTTTTCAAGCAATGTTTTAAAAACACCATTTTGAACTTTCACTAGTACTCCTCTTTATATCATAGTCAAATATACTCTCCCCATTCATAAATATAACTATTGGTGTTAGGTAGTTAATGTGTCTATTTTATGTATCGTACATAGTTATGTTAACCAAAACATTGGGCTCAAGGGGTTAATGAACTCCCCTAGGACAAATCATCCAGAGAACCCGATTTCAATTCCTTGTGGAACAATTCTTGGTCAGACTTTACTTACCTCGCGGCCGAACTCTGGAGCCTCATTCCCCTAGGAACCAGAGGGTTGATACCAAAAAAACATAAAGCACTTAGTGATATTATTAGGGTTAATTTGGAAAAGTGACAATAAATGCATTTGTAATTTGAAAAATTACAAATATTTAGGGACAATTTTTTTGTCAGTGCTTATATTTAGGGACAAAGATAGTAGTACATTGAATTGTTCTTTTTGGGTTTTTCAAAATTGGTGTTGAGTTTTGATTTTTATTTTGTGTATTCATGTTCAAGAGTTGAAGATGCCTATGGTATAAACTATAATGTGTAATGGTTGTGATAATGTGATTAGTGGCAGCAAATATGTTGACTACATTATGACTGAATGTATCTTCTGCAAATTGATTTCATGAAACAGTAGCAAATTACAAGTATTATAGAATCAATCCATTTGATGGAATTGAAAAAGTAACTTGTACATAAGGTCTAGTATTGGAAAGGAGGGAGAATTTCAGGCATGAGAGAGTATATAGTTTCTACAATTTCTTTCATGCCTTTCACAAATTACATCATTCATCCTTGCTCTTCATAGTACCAATTTTCTGATAGCATTATCCCCTTAATTATTGGATCAAGTTGCAATGTCTCTTCTCTTTAACCAGTTTGATGACTTGACTTTTTTGCTTCTGTGAATTTCACAATATGACTTGGTTTTTCAAGCAATGTTTTTGTTTTAAAAACCATATTTAGAATATTCCAATATATTGAATAAGCTTTTTTTTTTTATTTTTTAATTGGTGTCATGTTTTGACTTTTATTTTGTGTTCATGTTGAAAAGTTGAAGAGGCCTAATTTGGTATAATCCTTACGTGAATTTCACAGCAGCGTGACTTGGTTTTTCAAGTAGTATTTTAAAACCCAATTTCAAGTGTTCAATTGTATTGAATCAGGCTTAATTTTTTGTGATATTAAAAATTGGTGTGAAGTTTTGATTTTTATTTGTGTTCATGTTGAAGAGTTGAAGAGGCGTGTTGCGAGACTTCGAGAAGGTGATGAGGAAGCAATACCAGAAGTGTTTGAGGCAGTATTGCAGAGGTATTTGATAGGGAAACCTATAAAAGCTGACCAAGGTTTGATGAGGGAAATACTAGGGAAAGGGACAGAGTCGAAAGACGGTGATGAGTCAGATGAAGATGAGTTTGGTTCTGATTCTGATTTAAAGGGACAGAGTGACTCTGATTTTGAAGAGGATGAAGATTTTGATTTTAATGTTAAACCAAGGAGTAGGGCCAACGAATAAAAGCCTAACATGAAGTGATGAACTACTGAACTTGCAATTGCCAATTGAAGTTGTAGCAGAGAGTTTTTACTTTTTAACTACTGTGATCATACATTCATGCTATATTGTGTCTGTTTTATGCTTATAGGTATATCATATATTATTACAAGTGCTAATTGGGTTATGTTTAGCAATGATGTTATTCATAGTACAAAAAAATTTGATTTTATATAAAAAATTGTTTGTGTTAGATTTAGTTTTCTTAAAGTTTTTATGCCTTCACTGATATAGGAATTTATGCAAAATCTTATATCAGTGATATCCTTCACATACACAAATCATCCTTCACTTTTTTGTGGTAATGCATTACAAAATCTTTCAACCTCGAAAGTTATGGTCCCAACTTTTAGAAAGAAAAATGCAAAACATTAGATATATCATACATTAAATATTGGACGAATAACTTTAGACAAGTCCAATTATACACTTGCCTCTAGTGCCACCAATAGGTAACATTCTCTTGGCCATTTTAGAATATTGAATATGAAAAGCACCCCTTTACAATTGCAACTAATATTCCTTGATAGCAAAATTCCCAAAATTAAAGAAAGATGGAATATGTTCCATAGTTACGATAGTTTATAAATAACATTCACGCTCATCTAACCAGCGAGACGAGACGCATTATACAAAGCGCAAAACCACATGGGCTTACACACAAGATCCAAAGCAAACAATACTGTTGAAAGCAGTGCAACAACTTGAGGTCGGTACATTGATGCGCCAGATAGGAGGCTAAGCTACATGTTCTTTAGTCCCTTAACCTCGATTGGTTTGAAGTTGGAAAAAAATAAAAGGGGAGAAGAAACTCTACAAAAATAAAATAATCACAACATGTTCTAAATGCTTTCTTAGGAAGATTTCCATACAAATGTCCACCAGTCCTTTAATAGTATTGCAAGTATTTCATCTTCAATTGAAGCATTCATCATATATAAGTATAATGGTAAATTCATCCCAAATTCAAGGTCCTAACAATGGCAAGGACAAATTGATTGAGTTCATTTGTAGTTGTTGCTTGCTCTGTGTGTGTTGTCCATTATGTTGTTTCATCAAGCCATCATGTAGAATATATCATCAAGTGCTGCGGCGTGCGTGGAAGTGGTCTTGTTATGGAAGAAAAACAAAGGTGTTTGCAGATTATTCTTCATTTTCTGATAGTGATTCAGATATTACTTAAGCTTAAGGTTAAGCTTAATGTAATTTTTTATGTTTCTTGAAGACAAAATAGATAGAGTTCAATTTCTTTACTTGCTATGTAGTAAGTAAAATAAACTGAAGAATTAATCTTGAGATCAATTTCATTTGCTCACTAAATGTTTCTCTCATGCAATTTTTTTTTTGAATGGCTCATACAATTTGTGATTATTGTTATTTCAATGACTTTTGCTTACGGTATAGTTTAGTTGTTAAGACCAAAATTTAATTAGGTGCATGGTGATACTGTATAACATAACATAACATAGGTCTACCTTATATATGTACTTGAAAATTAAACCTTAATTGAAAAAAATAAAATAATTAAAATGCCTAATAATATATATATTTTTGGCAAATTTCTAATAATTTTCTTATTGGTATACTTTTTGTAAGCCTCAATTGAAATAATTAAAAAGCCTAATAAATTTACTTTTTAAATAATTTTCAGAAACGTGTATTTGGATTTAAGTTTCGAATTAGACTTAATTTATTACAGAAGTATTTTTATATTTTTTTCCGAATTTCTAAATTTTTTCTGATCTTGCACTTTTGGATTTAAGAGTTTTGAGACTTAGAGCCCGTTTGTATTCAACTTATTTTTGAGCTTATAAAAATAGCTTATGCAAATAAATAAAGTTTTATGTTAATTTAAAAGTTTTCATTGAAAAAAGTTGTATTTTTATAAGTTATTTTCTCATAAACTACCTTAAAAAATGTATAATAATGCATAAAATCTTATTTATTTACATAAGTTGTTTTACATAAACTCGTAAATAAGTCAATCCAAACAGACCCTTACAATTAAAATTTTGTATTTTTTTCTTGTAAGTATAGGTCAGTTAATAAAAATACAGTATTTTATTATTTATACGCATGCAGGGGATTTAAGACTTGAACATGAGAACTCTTACTTATGGAGAATTATTAACCACTTATTTAATTGATTTTGGACTTAATTGAAATAGTTTATAAAGAAATGATATTTAAAAAAATAAATTTGTCAAGAATGGGATTCGAACCCATGCCCTTTCGGACCAGTACCTGAAACTGGCGCCTTAGACCAACTCGGCCATCTTGACATTTTTGATAGTTTTGCAGTGTCTAATTATTTATATGTAGTTATTATGTAGAAGTTTGGTCAACTTAAAAGTCGTTGTTTTTTTTTTGGTGAGGAACTTTGTAGTCCTTTTCATGGCGTCCAATTTTCCACAGAATCACCCTTCTTTCATATGATTTAAATTCAAATTCCAACACAAATACCTGTTTATAAATATTTTGGACTTCTCATAAAATATAATTATATTTTAATATTTATTTTTTTGGTGCAGCATTTTAATCTTTAATTATGTGAATTTTTATAATATCCAAAATCACTATAATACATTTTTGAGTAAAATATACTTATAGAGTTATAGTATATAATTAATTAAGAGATGCTCAATATAATAGTGTATTTCAACCATAATTTAGTGACTAGTTATATAAAATCACTATATTACATTACATGTATTCCATAAATCAGCTAAAATTGTCATTTAACCTTTTTCCTTTTGAAATTTGTAGTAGTAACTAACAAGTTTAGGAGCATTTGTGTTCTTTTTTTTTAATATCTTCTACACTTGTTTAATAGTATGTGGTCACATATATATTTTTAATACTCTAATTTTTAGAGTATTGTATATGTTGTGCACACTAGACAAACACAAGATATAATTTATAAAAAATCTTAATCTACACAACCTACATTTTTTCCAAACCATATATATATATTCGGCTAAACTAGAATGGTCTTTCAAACATTCGACTCACTTTTAACTCAAATCAGCTCTATCAAAAATAATTTTGTTGAAATGAAGTTGTTAAAGTGTCAAAGTGTGATTAAAAAGTCTAATATTGAATAAAAACTGACATGTCAATAACAACATAATGATCTTGGGCATACGACTCTCCTACAGTCAAAATTCATCACATTCACACAACCAAAACATCGGTGACAGTTCGATAGGCCCAGATTCAAGCTCACTATTCGGTATTATAAAATTTAAAACTGAAATTTGTAGTGTTTTAGAATGTCAAACTTAATCTAGCGATCATCAATATCCCAAGTTGTGCGTAGAGAAACAAAATTCTACACTTTAGGACTAAATTTGCAATAAGTTACTAAGAAATTCATATAAGAAACTAACATCAATAAGTAACTAAATTCAACTTTTGACTGTGTGCTAGCTATCCCTTCACTAGTTACTAGAAGGTTTGAATGTAGCAAGAAAGAAAGATCTCATGCACCACATCCAGCACCACATCCAGCTCCATAAGACTCTGCATCTACTACATAATTTCTCTCTTTTGATACACCACCAGCACAAGAAAATATAATTGATGATATAATGCAAAATGTAACAAAAACCATCCATAATATTTCATAAGCATTTGAAAAGAAACCAAAATTTGTATCCAAATTGTTCAACTCTCTCACCATTTGTTCCCTCCTCTATTGTTTCAATATAATAGCTAGCAAATGTTAATGTGCTTCTTTTATAAGCCAAAGTCAATATACTAATCTAAAAAGAAATAAATTAAAATATACTCTTCAATTTTTATATATTTTTGGTATTAACCTTCTGATTTATGAGAGAAATGGAGTCCCAGTGTCCCATAAGTCCTAGTTTAATTGGCAGAAATGTCGAAGTTGTTAGGCCGGATGTCATGACCCGAATTTGAACCCGAGATCTCACAATTATGTGAATTTAATTTCAATGGATTACCACTTCATTTAAGACCAAAAATAAATGGAGTCTCAGTAAGACAAAGTTCGGCTATAAGGTAAATAAAATCTAGTCAATAATTATTCTCATTAGAAATTAAACTCGGATTCTTCCAAACGAATTCTTTTAGGAGGAACTCATTAAGAGCTCGATAGTGTGCCACTCAAGTTCTTGTCCTAAATTTTTATATTAATGAAGACGTTTTCAATTTTTTTCATTACTCTATAAAAGCATATATTTATAATTTAGACTAAGGTGTGTGCCACTCAGTTCTTGTCCTGAAATTTTGCTCTGTTGGGGCTAACATGACATGTAGGTTGTCAAATTTTCGTGACAGTCGAATCTTTTGATTCCAGTTGTCACATTCAACAATCAAACTTTGGTATTTATGTGAGTTTATTTGATTATGAGATGTGAAATATTGTTTATAAATATACTGATTATGTAAAATTTATTTTGTCTAAGAGTGTGTTTAGTGTACAATTTTATTTTTAAATATATTCATCATGTAAAGTTCAACAATATAATTTTGTAAAAAAAAAAAATTCAACCGTATAATCAAGAGAAATTTTAACGAATATACATATCATAGCTCAACTATAATCAAAATCAATTAGTGAAAAACTAAATTATTCATCCGTAAATCATAGCTCAACTAGTATATATGTCAAAATTGCTAGGTTCTCTCATGATCAAAAGTTCCAACCCGACCCCTCCACTTTGTGTTGGCTGAATTTTCAATAATTTGTCATTCTGTCTATTTAAAAAAAAAATCTCAATTATTCAAAACTAAAAATTGATTGTAAAGACAAGACATAGAGACAAGACATTCAATTCGATAATATCCAAATATTTTTTTTATTTGAATTAATTTTCTTTTATAAATTTATATTTAAATAATTATACTTGAATGATAGATAAATAGAAAAATAATTGCACTGCTAATCCTTTCTTTCTTAATATAAAACCAATCCAGAAAAGTGAACAAAGATACACTCAATCACTTGCAAAATGTAACCTAGAAAACTTATGTATTGACTTGGGGAGGGTGTAACTACTAGTTCAATATATTAGTAGTAAAAAAAAAGCAATTATTTTGTGTAGTGGCAGATTCTAGTATCAGCCTTTTAGACTTGAAACTATATAAAAGAACATTATTTGGGTCTCCACTTATTGTTTAGTGGAGTATGAAATTGAACCAATATACGGTTTTGGTTGTTCACTTATAATTAAATTTGTTACTTTGTAGATTCTTTTGCTTCATGTGTTGTTATTTTCTCAATTCAGAATCAGCAAAGCACCATTTTGTGTTCTAGGATCACCTACAAGTCCTACCTAGTAACAATATTATTGATTTAGAGAGGTTAAGATTTAATATTTGATTTTTTTCCGCAGCGTCATTAGGGTCAAAATGGTCTAAATTATTGAGCAATGCTAATAACATATCTTTTAACATTCTCTTCTCAACACACACTCTCTAATTGGTTGAAATTCAAATGAATCCCACTAAATCATGTAGGTCCCACATAAATTTAGTGGGACTCATTTAAAATCTAACCAATTATAAAGTGTGTGTTAAAAATAGTGTGTTAGAAGGTGCGTTAGTAGCATAATTCATGGTCTAATGGACCATCATTCATAAGTGTTAAATATATTATAATTTATACTATTTTAAATAAAGATATTATAATTTATATTAACGATAATGAGTAATGGTCTATTAGTGAACTTGGATTCACGCTAAAAATTAGAACTTTTATAAATGATGCAGGTTATAAAAAACATTATTCTTCAATTGCACCACTTTCTTTCATAAATAGAATTTCACTTTGTTCTCTCTTTAATATTACTTAATTATATTGTTATGCTAAATTATATATCTAAATACATGAATTTCAACAAAGACTGAAATTCAAGTCACTGACATTACTTTAGTAGTGGTTAAAATATAATTAAATAAGTAAAATTTAGTCTGAACTTAGTCTAAATTCATTTTCTATATAAATCCAAATAAGCAGAAATTTAAGACCTATATAGTAGTATCAAACATTTTCACTTTTGATTCCACACATCATAATGTAGTAATGTTAGTGGAAATACTGTAATTTAAGGACTACCTGTTTGCCACATTTAAGTGGATTAGAGGTTATTGCACCATCACATCAGATTCATTATGCTGCATGTGATAAGCATAATTGTCAAAATAGTTGTCTTCATATGTAATGTAAGTCAATACAAGTCAATATATATGATGGCAAAATCTTATTGGATTATTTTTTTTATCTCTATTTACCATTTTTTACTTGTTTGATAACAAAAATTTCAAAGTCAGCTATCTTTATTTTCAAATAATAAAAAGAAACCAAAAAATAATTGAGACAAGTTAGTTAGTTATATGACTGGTAACTTGTTAAGCAAGTAACAAGTTAGTTAGTTAGTTATATGAGACTGGTTACTTGTTATGCATTCATCGTATAAATACTATGGATCATTTTATAATCATCATAATCAATACAAAATTGATTCCTTATCACTCACTCTCTATTAATTTCCTCAATATCTCTAAGTCCTAAGTTCATCAAAGATTCATTTGTACAATAAATTGGCATCAAGAGCCAGGTTGTGATTGAAGAAGAAGAGATTTGCAATTAGTGAAAGATGACAATATCAACATCAAACAATGGTGGATTCCTAGCATATCTACCAATCTTTGATGGGAAGAAATTACTATCAATGGTTTGCAAATATTAAGGTGATCTTTCGATATCAAGATGTTATTGATATTTTCAAGGAAGTTATTCCAATTCTCAGAAGAGGTGTAACGAATGAACAAATCGTTGCGCGAAAGATTCCAAGAAGAAAGACCGAAAAGCTTTGTTCATCATACATCAGTGTCTTGATATGGATACCTTTGAGAAGATTGTGCATTTTGATCAGAATGCAAAAGAAGTTTGGGATACATTGAAGAAAGTATTATGCACGTAGTCTCAAGATATTTTAGTCTGTCGAAAATACAGGCTAACAATATCCCAAACTAGAAGTGTTTTGAACATCTTTTAGCTTGAAGGAGCTTGAGGGAGGCTGTTGAAGATATATGTTAGTTACAAGATAGTGTTATTTAGATAATAATAATTGGTATTTAGTATGTACCCAAAAAAAATAATAACAATTGGTACTTAGTAGTGCCTATATATAAATGTATCCACCTCATTAGTAGTAACTTTTTCATTTGTAACATTTTCATTATAATAAATACAATTGCATTTTAAGTTTTTATCTCTTATTTACTTCGGTTTCTCTACCGATGTAGGACATGTGGCAAGTAAGAATTTCAATGGTTGCGATTAAAAACTTCAACTTATATGAAAGCCATGTAGAAACACTTGTGTGAACTAACAACAACATGCTTTCTATCTTCTCTCTAGCTTCATAATATCTCTTTTCCTCTTTGCCTTCTTGCTGCTACCATAAAAAACCACCCCAACACTTTTAATTTAGACCAAATACATTTACCTTTGTTGACCAATTTTTACTTATATTTTGGGACTCATGGAATATATTGACTATTATCCCAAGAGAATTACCATAATAGTTAACTATTCTAAATTTATATGATATCACTTCGTGTCCTTTTTGTAAAAGACAATTAAATTAATAAAAATTCATGTATTTGGATTAATACTACTCCCTCCGGTCAATATTATAAGCAAAAATTCACTTTTTAGATTCATTGAAAAAATAATGTATTTAGTCTATATTATTAACCCGATATATTACTTTTTCAATGAATCTAAAAAGTGATTTTTTACTTATAATAGTGACTGGAGGGAGTATAGGTTAAATACATTAATATTTATTGACTTAATTGTCAAGTTATAAAAATAACCGGATAAAATAAATTAAAATTGTCCTAGTGGTGGAATTGACAAATTTCATTGGATGCACCTTGCATACTTGTCGTCCACGAATGTGCAAAGTTCTATTAAAAGTTGCTGCATTAATATGAGCATGCCTAACTAATTGATCGGTACTTGCAAAGCCTACAAAAACTTATACTCCCTCCCATATTATATTATTATATTATAAGAGAAAAAACTTCATTTCTTTTGTCCCAAATTATAAGGGAAAAAATCATTTTCAAGAATGTTTCTTCCTTATTCTCATAAAATTAAATGCAAATTGTATTTAATTTTCCCTCTCTCCCATTTTTTCAATAAACAACCAATAAAAATTATTTTTGCATCTCCCATGCACCTTATTCCAAGAAAAACACACAAAAACATATTTCAAATTTACATGTTTTACTTTTTCTTAATAAGAGTGTTTTTTTTTTCCCTTATAATTTGGGACGGAGGGAGTATATGGTGGCTGAAAAGAATCTCATTGGTTAATTTATGATTACAGCAAACAGAGGGTGACCATATGCTGGACCACTTTTAATTAAATTACAAAAATAATTACTCCCTCCGTCCAAAATTGATTGACACAGTTGACTGTTTCACGCATGTCAATGCATAACTTTGACGATTAATATTTTTAATTGTATTATAGTAAAAATTATAAAAATTTGATATTTTAAAAATATTCATCGAGACGAATCCAACAACATCTTATATGCTAATATTTATTTTTATTTATTAGTAGAAAAATATGGTCAAACACCACTAGATTTGGTATAGTGGTGAGAAGTTTGAGTAGTATGTTAGAGGTCATTGATTCGATCTCCAACTCTATTGTAAAAAAAAAAAGTGGTCCAAATTGTAATTAAGTCTGAAATTTACTTTTAATTCTTACTATGTTAATTTTTGTAGATAAAATTGAAAATATTAATACTCCCTCCGTCCCAAAATAACTGGCTTAAATTTGACTTGTTGTACTATTCATATGATCTACTTTGATCATATTTTTCTACTTTTATGTACATGCATATGATATGTTGTTTTATTTGTCTCGATGAGTATTTTCAAAATATATAATTTTTAATAATAGATAATTTAAGATATTGACAATTAAAGTTGTACATTGGCAAACGTGACGATGGTTAACTGAGTCAGTTATTTTGGGACGGAAGCAGTAGACAATTTTAGTTGCTTATCAAATTGAATGTAGTTAAGAGGCGTGTGAAAGTATAATTTGGTTTTGTCCCACAACACAATGTTTGCAAAATAGACAAATGTGATTAGGGAATAGGGACAAAGCAAAAGACCAACGTGAAGAATTGGGAAAGACAATTCAAATTCAAATTTTTATGTGGCGCGATGCGAGTGTCAATTGATAATAGTTTATGATTTGATTAAGAGTTTAATAGATATACACTCTGATAATGATAATACTGATAGTATAAAATAATTTTACACGATCATTTAATAAGAAATCACTCATCTTCTATGTCATATAAAAAAAGTAGAGTGAAGTAAGGTGACGTGGCGGAATACATGATTGTCATTGGTTGACAGTGTAAAATTATTCTACAATATCAGTGCATATTCTTTTTTCTCTTAGATTAAGGACTTGCTAACCGGTGTTTCGAAAAACTCTAAAAAAAATTATTTAAAAAAGAGAAAAAAGAATATGCACTGAGAGTGTAAAATAATTTTACACTATTAACCAATCATGACCATGTTTTCCGCCACGTCACCCCACTTTGCCACACTTTTTTTACATGACATGGAACATTGAACCATTTTTATTGGTTGTCAGTGTAAAATTAAGTTACACTGACGGTGCGTGTCCTTTAAACTCTTTAAGAAAATATTTTGTGAGTTTAACTCAGTTGACATAGACAGTATATTATATATGAAGAGGGCGGTGTTCGAACTTCGGTAATTTCACTTATCCCCTTTAAAGATGAAATTTCTAACTAGACTACTTGATAAAAAAAAAATTTAATAAAAAAAATAATAATTTAATACTAATACACTAACTTCGCATGTTTTTATAAAAATTAGGCTCCGTTTGGATTGATGAAATATAATGGAATGGAGCGGAGCGAGATGGAATAAAATAATGTTACATTGTTTGAATTTGGAAAATAATAATGGAATGGAATATGATGGAATGAATTTCATCCAATACTACCACTTATCTTCAATTTTGTGCATCTCCTTATTAAAATATCCAAACAATGGAATGTAAGATTTATTCCGCTCCATCCCATACCACTCCCCTCTATTCCTCTCCGCTCCATTCCGTTATATTCCATCAATCCAAACGGAACCTAATTTTTATATTGTAAAATAATCTTAGTCGTCAATTTAAATCGGACGACTTAGAGTTGTAGCAGTGACGCAATTACAGCGAAAGATCCAAACAATATAATAAAATTAAAGTCACTAGAATGTCCATGCTTCCGGATCTACGTCGTTGATGTTCAAATCATTGATTGAAGATGATATTTCAATAAGAACTAAACGAACACCGCAACAAGACGAGAAATCAAACAACGTCGTACCAAGACGACGACCAACACAACATCGCGCTCGGACAATGAAATCACATATACAAAAGAAAGCAAATAAAAGACTCAATGTAAAAATCACTTATTTAGGTTAAAACTAAGGGGGAAAAATGCAGAGGGGTGATTTTAGGCCAAAAATATAACCTAAAACCACCCCCTAACCGGTAGAGGAAGAAGAGAACTTAAAAGAAAAAATTAGGGCCGGCTAGTGCGTGTAGAATGGATTGGAGAGAGATGAGTCTGAAATAAAAATAAATTTGAAAATTATTAGAAAAAATGTGTTAGAATGTGTGTTGTTAGCATTGCTCATATGAGACCATAAATCATCCTCAAGTGGTGCCTTGCACCTCACAATTTCTTAGAAAAGGTCATAATTAAAGCTTGTTAATATATCTCCTTTCATCCTTTGCAATCTTACAATAAAAATAAAAAAAAAGAACAATTCAAATGCTCAACGTTCAAGTGTAAAATTACCTGATCCATGGATACAACTATAAGAGATTAAAACAACAGAAAAAAACAAAATAACAGAAGTACACTTCATTGTATTATTGCCTGGTGCAATGAATTCATTGGTATAGGAAGCAAACACGCGGCCAAATAGATATTTTTTGTTTCAATCATCTTCGATTATTAATACGATAGATGATTACAAAAAGGACCATACGCCCTTGATAATGAAATATAGATTTCTCACTTTTTTCAAATAAATTTTATAATTTATTACTTGTGTCTATCTCTCGGTAATAAACATAAGCAAAGTATGATAATTGAATTGAAGGTAAAATCTTCTAAACAGCGCACAATAATCAGATAGCATAAGAAATTTTCATATTTTCTCAAAACAATTTTCCAATAAATGACAAAAACTTAATTATCCAAATTAAATTATCAATATTTATCTAAAATACTAAAAATATATGCACAGCGCACACACGTTTATCTCACCACAAAATTAAGAATCCAACGAATTATGAATAGTTCCCAAAAAAAAAAAAACTATCCACACTGCTTAGACTTTAAGTACACTTCAAAATCAAATTAAAGTTTTCATCAATTTGGTGTGAAGATAGAGCATTGAATATGGCATTGAGAGATAAACCAGTTTTAGCCACAACCATAGGCACAAATGTTTTCCAAAGTGGAAATATTAATTGGAAGCAATTCAATGTTGACACATCTCCAAAACCATTGTTAGTCTTTACACCAACCATTGAAGGTACATACCCTGTCATATTGTTCTGCCATGGTTTTGCTATTTGTAATAGCTACTACTCTAAGCTCTTAGGCCACGTAACTTCACATGGATTCATAGTTGTGGCTCCTCAATTGGTATATGCTTTTACTTTTACTCATTTAGTTTATTTATATGTTTTTCATGCTCATTTAAGGTTTTAATTTATTATTACGGTCGTAATACTAACATATTAGATTTTTGTGGTTAATGAGTTTGAACTCTGAATTATCAAAAACCACTTTCCTTAAAAATTGGTGGATTAATATAGAAAACAGAGTGCTAGTAACCGTTTCATTTAAACCGTACTCTTTCTAACGCTTACTATCTAATTAAGTGAAATTCATGTAGGTTCCATTATTTTATGTGAGACATTTTTTAAAGTGAGAGACAACCATATTAATTTCAACAATTAAATATTAAGGGTTAGAGAGCGTATTGAAAAGATAGTGTTAACCTAAGAGAAACTAAAATCATGGGTACAATTGGTTGCATTATTTTCAAACATTTTTTTATAATAAAAAGTAACATATTTTAAGCGTGCCTCTATTTATTTGTCTTCCTTTGATTTCCTTGGATATTTTTGCATACCAAATGTTTATTTTGTTTTCCTTTAGTCAATAATACCTTAATTACTAATTAATAAAGTTTATATTAATTGAGTTATCATAGTTAGAGTGCTAAAATATTTTATTTGAAATATATCATGAAGTGTTTGTGTAAGATTTGCCTTTGAAGAATTTATGTATATTTTCATCTTCAATTTTTTACACATCTCAAATTATATTTTACTCTATTAATATCCAAAAAAAAATATTCAAATCCATTAAGCCCTTATGTTGGGTTGGGCCTCACTAAAGTGATTGTGATTAAAGGAGGCCTCATACTTACATTTATTTGTTTAGAGTTAATTTTGAAAATTTCTCTTCCAACCCCCTACCATTCTTTTATACCTTGAATATTCCAATTTTGTCCTTGCAGGGCGATTAAACATCTTGCCCAGTCCATAATGTAACAACTATATGATAAATGTTTTATTTTATTAAAAAATGTTTGGTTCAATTTACCCGTACCCCGCTTAATTGAATTTGTCCTATTTTCTTTTGGTTAATTTATTTTTCTAACATAGATATTTTCTTTCTCATGGCTAGTTTACCCTGGGCTTGCCTATGCCTGGACTATGTGAAGTAAACTTTGCAGGAAAAGTTGCAAATTGGATAGCCAATGGACTTCAACCTAAGATCAATGAAAACATTCAAGAAAATGTTCAAGCCAAAGTAGACACCTTAGTTCTAGCTGGTCATAGTAAAGGTGGAAAAACCGCATTTGCTGTTGCACTAGGTCATGCTGAAACCACCGTAAAATTTTCAGCCTTAATTGGAATCGATCCGGTGGCAGGCCCGAGTAAGTGTAAGATAACTCGAACACTTCCTCACATTCTTACAGGCAAGGCTCAATCCTTCGATTTAAACATGCCTGTTGTCGTAATTGGAACTGGGCTAGGCCCAGAAACGGCCAATTGTTTTCCAATAACATGTGCTCCTGATGGGGTGAACCATGAGGAATTTTTCTATGAGTGTAAACCACCTTGTGCTCATTTTGTTACTAAGGACTATGGTCATATGGATATGTTGGATGATGATATAAATAGTCTTTTGAAGTGCATGTGTAAGAATGGAACTGCTCCTAAGGATTTTATGAGAAGGACTTTGGGTGGGTTAGTTGTTGCTTTTTTGAAGGCTTACTTGTATAATCAATGGGAAGATTTTCAAGCTATTTTGAAGGATCCAAATCTTGCTCCTGCGAAGCTTGAAGACCCTGTATTCTATCCATAAGATGTCAGTAGTAAAAATATCAAATTGTAATCCTAGTTTCAAATTGTTTCCATAATAGAATGATCATTAAACACTTCAATTATGCGGGGTCGCCACTAGTCAACTTGACAAAAAAAATGATAATTAATCACTTCACATAATAATTTCTCAATTTCGCAATTTCTTTTTATGATAAGAAGACCTTGATGTGTGTACGCTTCAATTAAAAGATTATATGTTGTACCAACAATGAATTGGTTCATGTGGTAAGAGTTTTGATCTTTTTAAACATATGATCTAATGTTCGATTACCGACTCATGCTTATGAAAAAAATTGGTTAGGAGGGATACCCATCTTATGAGTCCCATAAAGTCTCATACGGACGGAGATTAATCATCACTAATAATAATGGTGGAAACTTTTTAATCAATATGATGAGGAAAAAAAAATTATATGTTGTCATTATCTATTCACATTCAAACTTATGGTATCTAATTGGCTTTTGTGTTGGACCATATATTCAAATATGTGTATGTATAATTACCCTTAGTTCATCTCCTGTCAAGGAAGATTTGTAATTGCTCGAACTGAGTGGTTAACGCCTATTATGGAGGTGGAGGTAGGTGAAGCTATTGGCTTATTGCATGCCTTAAAATGGGTCAAAGAGCTTCAGATTAGTGACATGGATTTTGAGGTCGACTGCAAACGGGTAGTGGATAGTCTACATAGTAATAAAAACCATGCTTCCGACCTTGGTGCTATTATTATAGACTGTCGAAGAAGCTTAGCCACTTCTCTTATGAACTCACATGTTAAGTTCATTCGGAGACAAGCAAATGAAGCTGCTCATAGACTTTCCAAGGCGGCTCCACTTTTAGCTAGTTTCCATAATTTTATCGATATTTCAACATGTATTTACTCAATTATTATTAATGAAATGAGTTAAGTTTTCGGTCCTCAAAAAAATAAAATAAAAAACTCCTGTCAATTCACGAGTCAAACAAAACGTCCTATTAGTTCATTATGTTGGTAGCTCGTGTTTCAATTACGTGTACAATTTATATCTCAATTTGAGACGAGCTATTCTTGCTTAGGCACAAATAATTTGGACATAAATTTAGGCACACATATAAATTTATAAAATTGAAAATAAAATAAAATAGTCACATCAATCAACATTATTTTAATCATTTTTTCTTTAATTTTTTACCTTTATTGTGAGTGTGCTCAAGAGAAAATTATTTGTGTTTGTGCCCATGTTAGAATTAGGGCCCGTTTGTTTTGGATTTTTTTGAAAATAGATTTTTTTGTGGTAGAAGATTTCGTATAAAAAAAATTTACAAAGAATTTTTTTCTTAAAAGCTTCAAATGAAAATTTTGTTTGAATAGTTATGCTTAAAATGTTATTTTAGGTATTTCATCATTTTATTGAAAAAAAAAATTGGATATCAAAATTTCAAAAAAAAATCATTTTTTTTAAGCTATTTCAAATAGATTTTCATAAAAATCATTTTTAAAATACAACTTTTCATAAAAATTGAGATTTTGACTATTTTTTGTTCTTCAATAATGTACGTCTATGTTATATGATGTCAAAATTAGTGTTTGAATTTAGAAAAAACGAATATAAAAAAACTTGTAATATTTTAAAAAACGATTTTATAAAATCTATTTTCAAAAATATAAAGAAAAAATCTATTTTTTTAAAGATGAAACAAACAGGCCCTTTATGTAAATGGAGTTTTACTTGGTATGTATGAGAAAATAATAACTGTGTTGTGTTTGGTCCTAATTTAAAGTATTAAACCATTTTTATTTAAGAAATAAATAAAAAATTATGTGATGTCTTCCATAAGAAGATATCTTTGTTTACCGCCCTATCTATTTCTTCATGCTCCACGCGTTTTCACTTTTACTCTTTCGTTACTTAAGTAGTAGATGTTATAAAAAAGAGAAATTTTTGTAAATATTGTTCACTACTTATGTAGTGGACGTTCTAAAGGTAGGATATTTTTGAATGGTATCTCCTACCTAAATAGTGAATGGGGGTATTTTGATAAATTTGCGAGAAAACGGATAGGGTGAAAAAATAAATCTTCCATGAGAATAGTAGACAAGTTTCACAAGATAGTCATTGTGATTCTTAGGCCGAATAATATTATGCACAGTTTGGGCTTTGAACACCTAAAATCCTTTTTCCACCCCGATAATTTTTAAAATAACTCCCTTTCAGATTTATCTATCCTGAGAAGGAAAACACACCATTTTATCTAGATTTATCCATCCATACAAGAGAATGGTTTTTCTCTATCTGATAGGTAAATGGGAAAATGGGTGTAATTTATAGACCATAATAATGATAGGAAGCATATAAGGTTACATATAAGATTAGGCCCCTTTGTCACATATAATATAATTGTTTGCTCTTGGTTTTCCCTATTGATAACCAAGAGTATGTTAGCACTTGTCTTTACAGCCGTCAAAAAAAGTCTCATATTAAAATGTCCTATTTTTTGGCGCCTTTATAAGCCCCAAAATATTAGCCTCCTTTAGTAGATTTGCTTCAATTTTTTTTAAAGTTTAGTCTGATATTTTTTAGTTTGAATATTGGCCCCCTTATGGGGCTCATTATTGGCTCACAAAAAACAAAGTAAATATATATATATATAAGTGTTGTTCAAAAACTTAAGAACTTTTTTTTCTCGAGATAACTCAAGAGCTTTTATCTCGAAAATATTTCGAGGGTTTTTCACGAAAGCTTTCCGTAAATTTTTACTCGAAACAATTTCGAGAATTTTTTTTCGAAAACTTTCCGAAACATTTTTTCTCGAGATAACTCAAGAACTTTTTTTTGGAACAAATTTCGATGATTTTTTTTCCGAAACTTTTTTTTCTCGAAAAAAATTGGAAGATTTTTTCCCGAAACATTTTTCTCGGGATAACTAAGAACTTTTTTCTCGAAAAAATTTCGATGATTTTTTCCCGAAAACTTTTTTTCTCGAAAACAATTCGAAGATTTTTTCCCGAAAACTTTCCGAAACATTTTTCTCGAGATAACTCAAAAAAAAAATTCTCGACCTGAAAACTTTCCGAATCATTTTTTCCCGAAAACTTTCCGAAAAGTTTTTCTCGAGATAACTCCAGGAACATTTTTCGAGGATTTTTTCCCTAAAACTTTTTTCTCGACAAAATTTTGAGGTTTTTTCCCCAAAAACTTTCCGGAGCTTTTTTCTCGAGATAAATCTAGAACCTTATTCTTGAAAAAATGTCGATGAATTTTTCTCGAAAACTTTCCGAAACATTTCTCTCAAGATTTTTTCATGAAAACTTTCCGAAACATTTTTCTCGACCTTAAAACTTTCCAAATCATTTTTTCTTTAAAACATTTCGAGGATTTTTTCATGAAAACTTTCCGAAACATTTTTCTCGAAAAATTTTTGAGGTTTTTTCCCCGAAAACTTTCCGGAGCTTTTTTCTGGAAAAAATTTCAAGGATTTTTCACAAAAGGTTTCTGAGACATATTTCGAGAAAACTCCAGTGTTTTTTTGCTGATAAGAATTTTTTTTGAAAAAAATTCTGGAATTGTTTCGCAAAAAAATTCAGAAATTTGTTTCCAGAAAAAATTCTAAACTATTTCATTTTCGAAGAAAAATTGAGAACTTGGGGCTCATTTTACGCCTTAGAGCCTACTTTTTATTTAGGGGGCTTAACATATTTGAGGTTTGTATAAAAGGGGACCTATTTACTATTTATACTTATCATATTTGGGCCCCCTTGATATTGGGGTGAGGCCCAAATGTTTTTGGCCCTCTAATTTGACAGCTCTACTTGTGTTGGGAGATCTACTGCAAATAACTTGAACATGATGATGATTACACAAATAAATTTCAAAGTGTGTGTATCACACTAAATTTTAGGTTTGATTCGCCACCAATAGTTTGTATAAACCGGATACAAATACTGATAACTGCCGAATTTCTGCTTGTAGAGTGTTCCTTTTTACAAAGAAACTCATGCTTTTTAGTGAAATGAAACAACTATATACAATTAACGTTCCATAATTGAAATGATGCCTTGGTCGGCCAAATTGTAACACTTTTTCCCTTCAATGTGAGGTCGTAAGTTCCATCCCAACAAAGTACCACTCTAGATTTGAACCTGCGACCACTATAACTTTTGAGTTTTGAAATATATTTGAAATTTCTCCTTACAGATAAATTTAAACTTATGATTTAACAAAGAAAGACTTGACTATTACCCAAAGACATTTACCGTAGTAATAATTAATTATTCTAAATTCATATACTTCCTCTATCCTAAAATAAATGACACAATTGACCATTTAATTGTCAATGCACAACTTTGATCTTTAGTATATTTAGTTATCTATTATTAAAGATTATAAAAAGCTAATATTTTAGATATTCATTGAGACGAATCAAAGAACATCTTATATGCTAATATTTGCATTTATATATTAAAAAACTATAATCAAAATTGATTATTTAAATAGTACATATAGTCAAATTGTATCATTTATTTTAAGACGGATGAATAATCGTTATATTGGTGAAATTGACAAATATTTTACTTTCTTTGGATACCTAATTGCATATTTGTGGTCCACAAATATGCAAAGCTCTATTAAAAGTTGCAGCATAAGCATGCCTAATTAATCCTAAATCTCTTATGTAATCATACATTACTACACGCCTATGTTCTATTAAATTGCACATTTGAGGTCCACAAAATCACCTTAGATTTGATAATTCATATATTGATCACCACTTGCAAAGGCTACAAAAAACTTATGGTGGCTGAAAAGAATCTCATTGGTTCATTCATTTGATCAATTGATGAAACAGAGGGTGACATTATGCTAGATCACTCTTAATAGCCGTTCTGACTAAATTATTTAAAGTAATTAGCTTTTTTTTTTGTTTAAAAGTAATTAGCCTTGATTTCCCACAAAAGCAAATAAAATAATAAGAAAATAAAAGGGACATGAATCTTGAGCAAAAGATTAGTGCTTGTGTTTGACCATGAAATTGAGATTAGGTGTTTTCTGTGATATTGTTTCTCACATATGTTCGATACTCATACCATACGTGTTATCCTATAGTACAACATAAATACATACAATAATAATGAACACTTGTTCTAATAAAAGCTTTTAAAAATATTAATATTTTATATATGAACATTTTTTTACACACACCGTTACTATATTATGTCATATTACTTATGTAAGATATAAATAACCCAATTTATATGTATATATAATTAAACTTTCATTCTCGGGTTAGATCTTTTGTAAATAGTGTACTTCATATATGTAACCAAAAATAAATAAATAGTATTCATATTTTGTTCAATTATAATTAATTAAATAAACATCTATCATTCTTGAATTTTCATACACTACTCCTAATATAAAAACAATCTCCATTGTTTTTTTATACTAAGAGAATCACTGTGTTTGGGTCGGATTCGGTGCTTTTTAATTAGTGATATCAACGGGACAGAGAATGAGCATCCTATTTCAGATGTTTTTGTTGAAAATAATGCTTAAATATATTTTTGAAAATTTTAGTCTTAAATATATTTTAGATTTATATTTGAAATAAAATAATACTAGGATTTAAGATTTATATTTCAGTTTAGAATATTTAAGGTTTGTTTAGAATTTTTAGAATTAGTTTGTTTTTTTTAAGCCTATAATAAACTCATATATATATAAAAATAATTACACATTAACAAAAGGTAGTTTGTTTGTTTTTAAAATATATGATTTGTTTTTATATAGCTCTCTATATATATAGAGCCATGTAGTTTTGAATAATATATGAGAAAGAAAAACAAGTGTTCTCTATGTAACAATCTATTTTCTTCTCCGCTTTCTCCATAAAATATATCCCACCAAATTTCGCAACACCAAAAACACAAAACACCATATGAGTTTTATAGTTGCTAACAATAGCAATTGCATATTTTTATGTTAAGCTTATGATTGTTCATCACTCGATACAATAAAATTTGCTGACGGTAGCAATGATAAATAATCAATTATCAAGTGAACATGAAGATCAAAAGTTGAAGGTACTAAATTAAAGGTCCCATAAACTGCATGATAGCAAGCACTTTAATTGTTTAATACCCCTTTAATTTTGACTTACAATAGGCCAAAATAATGACGTAATTTTAATGATTATATGTGTGAATTCACACCAATTTGATCTTTCTTGTGCTTTTAGCAAATGAATTAATAATTATCGTAGAAGTGAGCTAATGATTATTATTATAAGGCGTGCTTAATGTATAGTGTGCAATAACAAAGGTGGTTTTGTTCACTTTCCTCTACACAAAATTTGGCATTCAAAAATGGTAAATTTAGAAAAAAAGTTCTTTTCAAAATAGAAAATTTAATCCTCACTTTTAACCATTTCTAAGAAAATCTTGGAATGACGTGTATGCAATATAATTTTTTTTTTTACAAAGTGTTATGCAATATAATTAACACTTCAATTCTAAGTTGATGAGAAAATGTTCAAGGTCAATTTGATGAGACTTAAGCATTGTGATCATAAGTATTAATTCATATAGGCTTATCTTTTTTTGACAATTTGATGAGACTTAAAGCATTGTGATCATAGGTATTAATTCATACTCTGATATGCTTATTAAAACCGATCAACGGTACATTTTTGGTTTGAGTAGAATTTGACTCATATTCATTAAATAAGATCTGAAGTTCGAATTTTATAAATAGAAAATTTGTAATTAAGAAATAGGATAAAAGAATCCACTAATGACGATCGGTTAAATTTTTCAAAAAATATTAATCATAAACAAAGTTGATGATATTTCACACCAATATTATGCTTATCACATTCAAATCCTAACATTCCACTAAATTTATTAATTTGCTTGCTCCCTAGGAAAACATTACATTGCTCATACTCAATTTTTGTAATCTATTACACAATGTAGCACCCTGCTTTGTCATGATGGTTAGTGATTCACCAATTTGACAGTGCGTGTTATTATGTTCATCATAAGAAAGCATGTGTCTGGCTTTATAATAAAAAGAACCATATGTGGATGCAAATAAATGCTCACAATCAACATCACCGAAAGGTACCACATTCCAAATGGTGGGTCACATATACGTTCATGTATGGTATTAGAAATTAGAAAGGGATAGGGAAAATAAGAACAAAAAAAAAAGTCTAAGGTAATTCAAAATGTACATAAAAAAAATATACCTCAAGAACTTGGACCTGGATCTTGACCATTTGATCACGAGTTTGATCCTTAACATGTCTAAGAAGAAAACATGTTATAGATTAGGCATAAGTTCAATCCATCAACGGGATAGATTACCGAAGAAAACATGTTATAAATTAGGCATAAGTTCAATCCATCAACGGGATAGATTACCACAGTATACGCTACAAAGTTGTATTAGTGGTACATTTTAGCGAGTTTAGAAATCTCATCGGCACCACATGATAGCAATCAAATGATGATCTACAAATCATTTTGGATACTCTAAAGACTTAGCAGATAGATGAAACCCTAGACTTCGTCCTATAAAAAAGGTCTTATGATGCAGGTTAAAGGTACACTTTCTCCAACCCTAATAATATCACACCCTCGACCACAAACTCGCGTGATCATCAGACTATTTGTTGTTACACCACCGCCTCCGAGGAGCAGCCATCGTCATTTGTTGTACTTCCACAACTCTGGTGTCGATCTTTGTCCACTTCAAATAACATATTAGAAAATGTCAATCTCTTAAATAGATATCAGTTAATTGGTACAATTAATCTGCACAATGCAATAAAGATTTATTGGTCTTGAGTTGTGGGTGCTAATGAAAATAGGGGGATGAGGATGGTTGCACAATATTTATTACTTAATAACAGTTGTTAATCAAGTCATTATGCTAGTTAATCTGGTTTGTTAAATTATCTAGACCGCAACAGTGAACAATTTGTTGTATATGGAAGCATCATATGGTAAGCTTTTGGAGAAAATTGCCTTTGGAGGCTAAAAAATATAATACAAACATACTATTATACCCTATTTGGTTTAAAGAATGACATTTTATACCACATATTGAATCAGCAGAAAATAATTGCACCGAAAAGGAGAAAATGACTCAGCTTTCAGCTTCAGCAATTCAACATAATATGCTGCAATCAGTTTGACCAAGAAACTTTGCCTAATATGACATATTTAGCTTTAACTTCTATCTAACAATTGCTAAATTTCAATTAAGATTACAACTAAAAAAGTCCTTATAAGTCCTTAAAAGTCCTTACCAAATGTTAAAAAGATGTCTAATACAACAAATTATTCTTTTAACTTACCATACTAACTCCATGTGAATTCTTGAAAGGGAATTTGGGGTCACAAATTATTCTTAACAAAATGTTAAAGATCATTAACATCTTCTAAAATTTCAAGTTGGAGATATGTGACCAAACAATATATTATCCAAGAACATTAAAAATATAAAATGGTCATATATTCTTACCATTAGACACCAAGTAAAAGAAATTATGAAGGAAGCAAAATGTTAAATGAGTAAATATGCAAGCTGGTCCTCTAAACATTCTTAGAATTTGAAAGACCAAATTTGACAATTTTTTATTTTTTTTTGAAAAAAAGTTATAGCTGACCAACTTGAAAAAGGTGGGGCATACCTGCAATTCACTCTCACTCATAATTTCATCTCACTTTGTCACACTCTCATGTTCACATATTTTATTCTTTTTTTCCCACTAATCTCACACTATAAATTCAGAGCAAACTCAATCCAAAATGCAACCAACACAGCAGCATTTCACACTCTCATTCCTATTCTCTTCCTCTATACTCAAAACACTAAGTCCTATCCTTCCTAAGTTGAAAAAAAAATGAAAGCAGCAAACATTGCTTTTTGCACCTTCCTTTTACTGCTTCTTGTTAATGTTCAAGTGTCAATGGCAGTAACATGCAGTCCAGTACAGCTCAGCTCATGTGTGAGTGCAATCACTTCTTCAACTCCTCCATCTAAACTTTGCTGTTCCAAGATCAAAGAACAAAGACCTTGCCTTTGCCAATACCTCAAGAATCCCAATCTTAGGAAGTTTGTTAACTCTCCTAATGCCAGGAAAGTTGCTAACAATTGTGGAACTCCCTTCCCAAATTGTTGATTGTTTAAACAAGGTGTTTGGTTTCCTTGTACTTGCATATGCATCTATGTCCATTGAGACTATAAAAATAATATTATATTTTGTGTGGTTTGCTATGTATCACTTATAAATAGTAGTAAAAACTATATAGCATCGACACTTTAGATTGAAGATGTGTCTGTTATCTGACATCGATACATATGTTGTTACATTCAATTGTAACTTCTATTACAGATGTCTATGTGCCAATGTCGGTGTCATAACTAGTGTATGTGCGTGTAAGTGCTTCATAGAGTAATATTACAAGTGCTAATGAATGTGATGCTTTGGATTTCATGTCATTCCATTCAGTTCTTTTGTGTGGGCTTTTATTTCAAATCAGTTGTTGCAAAAATATGTATTTTATAAAGTATAGTTCAAAGCAATAATAGATCATGTTTATTTCTGAACTCTCTCTTTCACTCTGTTTATAACTGATCTAGTGAGAAATTCACTTATGAGAAAAGTATTTTACAAAAATATATGCAACAACTAACAAGCCATTAAATACTGATTAACCCTGCAGACAGACAATTGATATCCATATTATATTTATTATCTTAGCAATTTTCAAACATAAAACTCAATAATGGACCACTGTCAAAGTTAGAAATATCAAAATGAAGATACTAAAACTGACACATTCAGATCAAATCACAAATAATTTAAACTATAGACATCCTCAATGGCTGTAAAATAAAAATATATACAAAATCAGAGGGTATGATGAGTACTAAACAAAGTTTGGTCAAAATCAGAATGGGCATGCTTTGTTTCTCCATCACAAATAGCATAAATATTTGTGTTGCTATACACAAATAACACAAAATCAGAATACAAAAAGTATACACAAATATTATAACACAAATAACACTTCAAATTTGCAAACTACTATTCGAAAAAAATAATTTATTAATGGGAATCCAGTGAATTGGATTGGTTTATATTGGAACTAAATCTGGTCCAAGAACAATAATTTTGATTTTGAATAGGTGCCAAAATTCATTTGCATGTACAAGATTTAAATACGACTTCTAATATACAAACATAAAATTTATCATAAATTAAGCAAGTTTGTCAAATGATTCCAGCCCATTAACCATGGCCTCTTATCAGATGGAAGCACAAAATTCAGCTCAAACATCTCCTTTGACATGTTACCTCCTGTGCAGAAACCCACCAGCTTTGCAACTATTTCAGCACTTTCCTGTACATGCTTTTGATCATAGGGATCTGTCCAAAGCTTACTGACAAATTGCATTTTCCTCTGCTTCCCATCAAGAGGGACATCCCATTTCATATATAGTTCCTCCCTCTCTTCCAGCGTCAAACGCGATATCAATCTCTTAGCAAGAAATTCTCTTTCTCTTTTCAATGCTCTCATACTGCAATATCATAAAATATATATTCAATTAAAAGTTCTCATTCATAAATAATTAAGTGAAGTGTTTGTGTGAGAGTGTATAAAGAGAGAGAACCTTGATGACAGTGAGACAGTTAGTTCATCTCCTCCAACATTAGGAGCTGGACTTGCATTCCCATGTTCTGCTAGATGTTGTTGCAACCATGTTAATCTCCTCAGTTCAACCTCCATATATATTTGATCAGCTGGATCTCCCTTGAATAGCAAATAAAACTGAGTCCTGTGAATAATGGAGACATAACATACATCCCATAATTCAAGGATCTGATGCCGCTGCTCTTTAAATGTTACTTGCCATGAGACTTGAGGTTCCTCCGGTTCATTTGGGTATGCTTCATCTTCTATGTTGTGGCCACTTGCTTCATTCGCTTCAAGCTCAAGTACCTAAGATATCAAAATATAAATAAATCAGTGAAAAGCTAATGGAAATACAAGAAATGGAGAATTTGCAATGACAATGTAAGAAGGAAAATTTGTTACTATAATGCACCTGGCAAACGAGTAACTGCTTTTGGTACTGCAGCTTGGCCACACGTTCTTTCAATTCTGTGACATATGCTCTTATACTTCTTACATTCTCCTCTGCGGCATTCTGAAACATTTTCTGCATTTTCTTCATGTTAACTGAACTAGAGCGGCGGTAACCTGGACTTGGAGTATTTTCCTTTGATGTAACATCGCCAGCTTCTTCACCCTTGGAGGGAGTATCCTTCTCGGACTCAGGATGAATTTCTGTTGAAACATTATCATCATTCTCAGGAGGTTTATTTTCAATATCAGATTCCATAACTTGTTTAGTAGTAGATAATGGCGAGCAGGGAGATCTAATAAAGTTTGGGCGATTTCCAGAGTTACTTGAAGCCAAAGGAAGCAACTTTTTCCTTTTACTTTCCTTTTTATTCTTGGGGGATGCTTCACAGGCTAAAGTTTGAAAATTGTTAGGAAGAGACATCACCAACTTGTCTATAGACCTTTGCACGTTCTCAAGCTGCTGCTCAAGATTTGCAATGGTGCTTCCTTGTGAATGAAGTCTGGTAATCTCTTCCTTTAGATTAGCACTCACACTCTTGTTGACAGAAACCATACTTCCAACTACAACTTCCTTGGGCAATGGCTTAACCAAACGCATTTCCCTTATTTCTGCTTGCAGCTTTGCAATTGTCTCAGCTGCATCTTGGTTCCCTAGTCTATGACATGCCACTTCTTTTTGTAATACTTCCAAAGCTCGGTTGGCTTCTTCGCCTAACTGCTCCTGGAGGTGCTCAAGTTTGCGAATTTCATGCATAAGGGTAAAAGGAGCAGTAGATGATTGCCTGATGGACTGCCTTAATGACGTGTTTCTCACTCTCTCGCAACCTAACCCTGGTTTTGGTGATGACAGTGCACCAGTGAAAGATAGGCACTTCTTGACTGAAGAATGTGCTGCTTCAACTGGCTTTGGGACCTGCTGGTCTTCATGAAGCTTTCTTCGTAACTCATCCACTTCAGTTTGAGCTTGATCTCTCTGACGTCTCAGCTCTTCAATTTCCATTTCCATCTGGAATAATTCGCTAAAATATTAGTACTATGGTATTATATTTTTTTCGTAACAACTGTTTTTATTATTAAATTTACCTGTTGAATCTTCCAATCCTTTTCTTTAGATGGATCAGGAGTGCGTAGAACTGCCTCCAGCCTCGCCACTTCTTTTTGCAAGTGTTTAACAAGCTGCTTGTCTGGTACGACCTATGCATAGCATTCAAACAAGATGATATGCTTAGTTCTAGTAGTAAGAGAAGTATAAAAAAAACACCGAGGTTACTATGAACTGGTAGTTACCATGTTTACTTGAGCATTATTTGTAACTTCCTTTGCCCGGGTAGCAAAGTAGAGAGTGTTTCGCGATTGCTCTACATGGCTTAGGGCTGGACTCAAAGTACATATGATGGCAGTCCGTGCATTCCCACCAAGAGAATGTTGCAATATACGTGTGAGCTTCGAATCTCTATAAGGTATATGGCCGCTTCTTTTTCCAACACTGCATATAATGATACATAAAACAAGCAATCAGAAGTAGAAATCTCAAGAGGTACTTAATTCTAATGGCAATACAAAGTGGTAACAGAACTTCATAACAACTCAATCAACTTCCTGAAATCAATACCAACTATTACCTGAGCTTCCTGATAACAGTTGTAAGAGTCATCAAGCTAAGGTTAATATGGCAGCCTTCTTTGAGCCTAGTTCCATCTGCATGTGTTTGTGCAGCCCTCTCACTTCCAGCCAGATCAACAAAGTTCTGTATTCAATGACATGAATTTGTCAGTCAATGAGAACTGATATATCCATTTTAAAGTAGATAAGGGAAAACCTCAATTACCAGGGTAGCAACAAAAGATTTCACACAATCTGCGGTTTCACGAAGAGTACTTTGAATTGTCTGCAACATAAACCAAAACGAAGAAAGTGTTTCCACATTAGTTACAAGAGTGAATGGAGATGAAAAGGATCAACTTCTTCAAATTCCAGTAAAAAATATTACTCAGTCTATCACTGACCAGTCTTATTATCTGGTGAGACCTCGAGCTGTTATCGTTCAGAGCAGTTTCGCCCACCTGTCTTTGAGCTGCCAAAAGAATCAAAGTTAATTAATATTTTAAGTTGTTTGAATAAGGAAACATGTTATCTCATTGCAAGCCTAAGAGATTATCCTACCTTCACAAATGGAGATCAAATGTCTTAAGTGTTGATCATCCTTTGCTGTTTCTTCCACCAATTTCTCAACCACAGTACCTTTCTACATTATACAAATGATATTAAAATATAGTTAGGTTTCCAAATTCCAGAAAAGCTACTGGATTGCTAACTAATTTAAATAAAAAAGGTAAAACAAGATGATGAAAGATATTAAAATATGAGATTCTAAATCCAAGACATGGAAGCTACTGAACGTGCTAGCTCATTAAATAAAAGTTAAAAAGTGTTTCGAAAATGATACAATACAAGAAATTAAAATATGAAATCCCAAAATTCAGGACAAGGAAGTTGAAAAATGTACACAAATATATTACCTCAGGATCATCTAGAAGCTTCAAACTTCGACCAGGTTCTGTATTTAACAAGTCTCTCACGTTCTCATTGTATATTTCCAGCCCAGATATTTTTATGGTGAAATTTCTTTCAGGGTTCTGTAATCATGATAATTGAAAAACAAAAAGTCTTAAATTAACAACCTTTGAAGTCCTATCCAATCCCTTATTACAAAAAAAAAACAGTATTCATATGATATATCAAGATTCGAAGTAGTTGAATCAATATAAAAGAAAGCCCATATAGAATTTTGGCAAACTTACATTCATTATATGATTATAAATATCATTGACAGCCTTCTCTGTAATTCCTCTCATAGTGTATGTCTTTCCACTGCTGGTTTGTCCATAAGCAAAAACAGTAGCTACAATAAAATAAGCATGCAGTGAGTCTTTATCAAAGGCACAAATCATAAGCTAGGTCAGGACACAATGATATAAATATCTAATATCTAATACAATACCATTGATATAAATATCTAATATCTAATACAATACCATTGATCCCCATCAGTGCAGATAATGCGACATTCTTCACTCCTTCTTCATATACTGCCTCGGTTACAGAAGCAGGACCGAAAACTTTGTCTGCGGTAAGAAAAACAATACTAAAAATTACTTAAAGACCAAGGTAACATTACTTAAATTATAAATGAAACTTTGAATTGATAATGTAAATACCGAAAGTAAATGATGCTGGTTGAGCAGCACGTTCTTGTGGGGGCGGTTTATACATAATAGTATAATCATCAATGCAATCCCATGCCACCTGATCTTTAGCCAATTGTTCCCTTCTGTTTAAAGGCCTTAACCTTACTGTAACCACAATCTTGTCCTCCCTCGCTCTTGGCCCTCCCGGTGTTGATACCGGTGTCCTCTCTATCTTTGAAGCAGGTGTTCCAGGTGTTTTCATAGTCATCTTCTAGACAAGTCATAGTGAACACCAAAATCATCAGCAAAATTCACATATTTTCGACATTAATAATTAAATATTTCATGCTCTTATAAATGATCCAACACTTGATTTTCATACATAAGATCATTAATTCCAAATGTGACATGAATTTTGCTCAAACTAAATACCAAACAAAAAATCTCAGCTTATTAAAATGAAAAAAATTTTACAAACAATTATAATTAATAAGCAGAATTCAGTAAAAAGATAAAAAATCTCATCTTTGTATTGAAATTAAAATAGAAAGAGAGATCCAAAAGATTCAAAAGCTTCAGGTGATAATATTTAGCACTGATTTGGAAGGAAAAAAAATCGAAAAAATTCAGGATAGATACTAAAATAATTATCAGAGTTCAATTATCACGATGTTAATTAATTTCAACTTCAACACTAATTGAGGAAAAATTCAAAAAATAAAATAAAAAACAGAGTACAATTTCTGTGTTAAGATACTAAAAATCAATAAAAAAGGAAAGAAATTATAACGATGTTAATTAATTTCAACTTCCACGCAAATTTCAAGCACAAAAATACTAAGGAAAAAGCTAAATTAGAAACATCAGCGAAAAATCAGACAGTTCAAAACGAAATCGAAGTAAAAATTGAAATAGAAATAGAAACTCGCATTAATCTAAGGAGGATTTAAATTCTATCACAATGTTAATTAAACTTCGACGCTAATTTTATGGACTAAACTAAGGGAAAAAGCATTAATAGAAACTTAATCAATAGATCTGAAAGTTAAAAACGAAATTTAGAAAGTAAAAATGGAAATGGAAATGGAAATAGAAACTCACATTGATTTGAAGAAGAATTGAATTCAACAAGTTGAGTGAGTAATTATTGTTTGAATTTGGATTAAGAAAGAAAGCATGAAAAGAGGGAAGAAGCTAGAAATTAGGGTTTAGATTTGGACAGAGTAATTGAAATTGAATTAGTTTCTCTTTCTTTTTATGTAGTGATGAATGATTGTGTTGAAAATGAAAAAAACGAAAGAGTATTATTGGTTTGTGTGCGCTACGCTTCCATTTTCATTTGAATTTTGAGGAAACTCTAACGGCTAGTTTCCATTTTTTGTCTTTAGTTGATTGATTGATTGAATTATAATTACTTTATTAGTAGACTAGAGATATACTCGATCGTAGTGATGTCCACAAATTCTGATTTATTTGGCAGAAATGTTGAAATTGTTAATGTTGGACATTATGATAAGAGTTTAAATCTCGGTTTTTCTTTATTTTGTGGGTAAGTTTTTAATGACTTTATCATTTCGTCGATCTACGAAAAAAGGATATAGTAGAGATATTTGCAGTTCAACTTGAATTGATGTTAACCATAAATTACTCGTGATTCAGTTTCATTTTAGATGATTAAATAAAAAAAATTATATGATCTAATTTAAGATAGGGGGATTTTATTTAAATAAATTTGGATCAGTAATTAAATATTTAAAATGATAGTTTTGATGTAATATGTAAGATAGAATATATGAAAAATTAATGTTACATGATGAAAATTATTGATTATATTTGAAATATTAAAAAAATTAAATTAAAATAATAAGTACTATTAAAAAATTAAAACCAATAAATAATAGGATAATCAAGTAATGCAACATATCATACTAATAAAAAGATAAATTATATGATCTCATGAGCTTAACTCAGTTAGTAGATACATCTCATTACATATACAAGCGCTGGAGATGGAATCTCAAACACATGTTTGTAGTTTCAATTGATTTTTAAATATCGAACTAAAATTTGATCTCATTCAATCTTTTTCACAAAAATACATTTAAACACATTAAAAATATTCAGTTTTGTACAATTTCCAATTTTCTTAATCAACTCAATTTGTAGTTTTAATTATGACTGCCCTAGTTTTCATCGAGAGAAAAATTCTCTCTTTTTGTAAGTTCTTCCTCCTTCATTCGCCGAAGAGAGGTGATTCTAGGTCAATTTTACATCTTTTTTCCTACTCTTTTAATACAAATAAGTGATTTATCACATAAATTAAGTTTTTTCTTTTGTGTTTTTTTTATATCGTCGTCTGAGTGCGGCGTTGGGTTGATGGTCGTCTTGTGCGGCGTTATTTGATTTTCCCGTCTTGTTGCGGTGTTCGTTTGATTCTATTGAAGATCGACTTCTGTCAATTATAGATACAATCAATGATTTGCGCATCAACGTTGCAGATCTGGAGACATGGGCCGGTGACTTTAGTATTATCATATTATTTGTTGTAGGCATTTTGCCGTTGTATGCTATTAACTTGGATGATGTGAGTTTGTTTGCAGATTCATTCTTTACGTTTTTAGCGATGTTGATTATGTGGTTGGATACTAGGGGAGAGTTGGTGGGGCTTACGATCCAAGAGATGACTAGTAGAAAAGAGAATTTTTGTGCTCTTTGGAAACTTCTCAAGAGTAAAGAAACTCTTATGTTTCAAAGATCTAGGTCTAAGTGGCTAAAGGAGGGTGATGCAAATACTAAATTTTTCCATGGTAGTGTTAAAGCAAGATCAAAGTCTAACCTTATTTCGGCTCTCCGGGTGGATGGTGAGTGGCTAGAGTCTCCTAGCCTTATCAAAGCGGCGGTCTCTTTGTATTTTCGGAATCATGTTTCTTCTACTCCTAAAGTTAGACCAAAGCTTGATGGGGTTTTGTTTTCTACCCTTTCGGAGGAGGAGAATAGGGGTCTTATCTCCCCTTTCTTGTTGGAGGAGATACAAGAGGTGGTGTGTACAAGTGATGGTAATAAAAGTTCGGGCCCGGATGGGTTTAACTATGCTTTTTTGAAGAAGTTTTGGGATTTGTTGAAAGGTGATATCTGAATAATGTTTGACCAATTCCATGGGAACTCTTGTCTTCCAAGGAGCTTTTTGTCATACTTTGTAACTTTAGTCCCAAAGGTTAGTTCCCCTAGCTCCTTATCCGATTTTAGGTCGATTTTTCTTCTTGGATGTCTTTATAAGCTCATTGTTAAGGTGTTGGCTAAGAGACTTGCTAAGGTTATTGATTCGGTCATTGCTCATAATCAATCAACTTTTATTAATGGCCGGAATTTAGTGGATGGAGTGGTAGTTGTGAATGAGGTGGTTGAAATGGCAAAAAAAGCGAAGAAGGAATGTTTAATCTTTAAAGTTGATTTTGAAAAGGCTTATGACTCGGTAGATTGGGGTTTTCTTGAGTATATGCTTCGACGTTGTGGTTTTTGTAATAAGTGGATTGATTGGGTTAGAGTGTGTGTCTTTGCGGGGAACTTATCGGTGCTTGTTAATGGGTCTCCTACATCGGAAATAAATATACAAAGGGGTCTTAAACAAGGGGATCCTTTGGCTCCTTTTCTTTTCTTGCTTGTAGTGGAGGGTTTTAGTAGCTTAATGAGGAAGGCGGTGAAGTTGAATTTATTCAAAGGATTTTCGATAGGTAGGAACCCCGTGGTCATATCTCATCTCCAATATGCGGATGACACTCTTTGCATAGGGGAAGCGTCGGTGAATAATCTTTGGACCCTTAAGGCCATTCTTCGGGGCTTCGAGTTGGCTTCCGGGCTTAAAGTCAATTTTTGGAAGAGTGGCCTAATTGGGGTTAATGTTAATCCGACATTCTTGTCAATGGCTTGTACTTTCCTTAATTGTAGGCTTGGATCTCTTCCCTTCAAGTACCTTGGACTCCCGATTGGGGCGAATCCGAAAAGTCTATCGACTTGGGAACCTCTCTTAGATCATCTTCGGAATCGGTTATGTTCTTGGAGGAATAAACATATTAGTCTTGGAGGAAGGATTGTGATGATAAATGCGGTGCTAAATGCAATTCCTATTTTTTATCTCTCATTCTTGAAGATGCCGTCCAAAGTTTGGAAGAAAGTGGTCTGTATCCAAAGGGAGTTCTTATGGGGGGGGGGGGGGGGAGTTAGAGGAGATAAGAAGATCAATTGGGTGAGGTGGTCGGTGGTTTGTTTGGATAAAAATAAAGGGGGGTTAGGAGTGCGGGATATTAGACTTGTAAATATAAGCCTTTTGTCTAAGTGTCGGTGGCGGCTTCTCCTCCCGGGAAGATCCCTTTGGAAGGAGGTTCTTGTTTCTAACTATGGTGATCACATTCTTTACAAGGTGGATTGGAGTGGTATTAGAACCCCGCTAAGGCGTCGTATTGGTGGAAGGATATTTGCTCTCTTGATGTGGTGGTTGAGTCAAAGAATTGGTTAGTGGATTCCTTGGAGAGGAGGGTGGGGAATGGTATCTCCACGTCCTTTTGGTCTACAAAATGGATTGGGGAAGCTCCTTTATCAGTTGTCTTTCCGAGACTTTTCTCCCTTTCAAATCAAAAGGAGGGCAAAGTGAAGGATTTTGGTGAGTTTGCTAATGAGAGGTGGAATTGGTCTTTTGCTTGTCGTAGGGAGCTCTTTCAACGGGAGGAATTGCTAGTGGCTCAATTGCGAGTTCTTTTAAACCCGGTGACTTTGTCATTGGAAGAGGATCGTTGGAGGTGGAGGCCGGACCCGGAAGGTTTGTTTTCGGTTAAATCCTCTTATAATATCCTTGTGGAGGAGCTCCGGGTGGAGGAAGAGTTGGAAGATGAAATAGCTTGGGTTTTTGAGCATGTTTGGGATAGTCCAGCCCGTCAAAAGTTATAGCCTTTTCTTGGCAACTTCTCCATGACCGTGTTCCTACTAGAAAGAATCTTGAGGCCCGGGGGTTGATTTTGGCGGATAGGCCTTGGGAGTGTATGGGATGTGTTGGGAATGTTGAAGTAGCTCTCCATCTTTTTTTGCATTGTCCTAGTGCCATGTTGGTGTGGTATGAGATCTTTAGGTGGCTTGGTTTGGTGTTGGTGGTTCCCCCTTCGCTTTTCTTGTTATTTGAGATGATGTGGGGCTATGCAAGGAATGAAAAGACTAGGAAAGGGTATTTGATGATTTGGCACACAACACTTTGGTCCATTTGGAAAGTGAGGAATAATGCAATTTTTGGTAAGGGCTCCTTTATCCCTCATTTAATTGTGGATGATATTAAAGTGTTGAGTTGGAAGTGGAGCCTCATGCGCTTGAAAGTATCGTCGTGCATGTTCTATGAGTGGTCTTGGGACCCTGGAGACTGTCTTCTTCGGTGACGGCATGGTATAATATTGATCCTTTTTTGTTTTGTCCGTGGTGCTGCTGGTTTTTTTAGCCTGGGTTGCTGCTATTGGAGCTTTGTAGTCCTTATTGTTTTGTTTTTGTAGGGGCTGGTGTTGTGTTTGTAATTACAGGGGCCTTTAGGCCGTTTGTTGTAGTCCTTATTTTTTGGAGGACCTTTGTTGAGTTTGTTCCTGTAATTGGGAGGTTTTTTCCTCCTTTTTCTTTGGTTTTGCTCCTCTTGTACTGCTTGTTATGGAGGTAGCTTAATAAAATTTTGCCGATTCAAAAAAAAGATTATGTGGTTGTATGATGTACTCTATCAATTGAATGAATGAATATCGTTTTGTTTGTGTCAAAAAAAATTATGACTAGTTTGATTTTATTTTTTAATTTTGACTCTTTGGTTCTCATCATAAAAGGAAGTTTAGTAATTCAGAGTTCAACATGAGTAAAGTCTAAGCAATATTATTTTTATCATGTGTTGAACTCTGATTCTCACAAACAATTCGTTCTTGTGATAATTCATCAACCACTCCCTTACAATATGTCTGGTTCGATTAGTTTTAAATTTCGATCAAATTTACAAGGTTTAATAAATTAATTAATTAAACCAATCGTTAGTTGGTTCAGTGGTGATTGGCGCTGAACTTGGTAGGGAGGACCACGGTTCGATCCCCCGCAACTGCGATCAGGAGGGGGCTGGAACCACTTGATGCCAGAACTGACCCCCGAACCAGATTAAACTGGTGGTGAAAACCAAAAGAAAAAAATTAATTAATTAATTAATTGATATAAATATTAATTCGTTTATAATTTCATTTAACGTTATATTGATAACGCTTATAAAAATAAAAATAAAACGTTATATTGATAAGATAAGATGTAGTGGGACCCAAGTTTCAAAACTAACGTTTTTTGTTCGTCCAGTTGTTTCCTTTTGCATTTTAATCAAATTTAAACTTTCTTTTATCTTTTTTCGATAAATAAAGCCAAAATGGAAAAAGTGGTTATTGTGAGGTCTTGTCTTAAATTTAAGAGATACTATACTCTTTAAATATAACTTAAATTTCTCTTAAAAGAATATATATAACTTAAATTTAAGTTCATCATATAAAATTGCGTCACCTTCAAATTTTGGACTTACTGTTGTGTTGTGTGCGTAAATTTTTATGTTATTTTTGTGTGTTAGCTACAATTTTCAACATTATTGAGATAACACAAAGAATAGGTTAGAATCATAATTGACTTGAGAGTGATTCCAAACTTTTTACTCTAGCATTTAGGTTTAGGCCTTAGCTAGCCATTTCTTGAAGTTCAAAAACCGTTGAAACAATTGCTTGTTTTGGGCGAGGAATAAGTATTTTGTAGTCTCTCATATTTATAAGGAAGGGAATACGATTGCAGATAAGCTGACTAATTTTCGTTTTTCTTAACCTTGGGGAAGGTTTGTTTGTTTCCCCTACTTATGTATCTTTCTCTCTTTCTTATCTACAGTTGGGGTTAGCCATTTCTTGCGGCTGTTGTTTTCAATCGTTCTACCACCATATATTATCTCAAACCTCTCCTATAAGAGGTTTTTAATCTATTAAATCTTTCAGATTGCATTGTCATTATTCAAAATTGTTTTAGAGAGGTCAACTCATGTGCGGATGTCCTAGCCAAAAAGGAATTTGGTGCTACTATCGCTCATTTAGTTCGTTAATTTAAGTTTTTTGTTATTAAAAAAATTCTCTTAAAAAATAAAATTGTAATAATATTAAGGTGAACACTCCGATACACATATTATGTAGATATGTATCGGTACACGGCTTATGTTGATAATTGTGAATGGTTAACAAATAGTATTTTTTTTTTATTTTTACAATGGAGCATAAGATTGAACTCAAAATCTCATACATACTACCCAAACCTCTCACCATTAGACCAAACTTAATGGCTTGGTTAACAAATAATATTTAATATAGAAAAATTAATAGTACTATTTATAAACTAATCAATTTTTTTTTTTTTTTACAATTTAACCGAACGTTCATATATTAAGCAGAAAAGTAGAATGATACTCCATCCGTTCCAAAATGCAAGTTACTTTGAGAAAAAAATTTGTATCAAATTATAAGTCATTTTACATTATCAATGAAACATTTAATGTTCTTTTTTCTATTATACCCTTAACTATTTATTTCTCTTTCTTCTTTCAATTCTTCACTTTATTTTTCTCATACAATTAATGAAGAACAATTTTGTAAATTAACTCATAATTCCTCTTTTCATACTACATTAATCACATTTCTTAATTTGTATAATATAATCAAAACGACTTACAATTTGGAACGGATGGAGTATATACTTATACACTCATACAACCTATATAGATGGAGGTAATTGCGGTGATAATGAAATTAATTGATGATGGAGAATGAATGACATGAAGAGAGCCTAGATGATTGTTATGACTTATGAGAGAGCTTCTGCCTCAACGATTTTTGTCACGAGATTCGTCCCCTTTATTAATGTTATAAGTATGATTTTTAATTTATTTATTTTTCAATAATAATAATTTTATGCATAAATTTTCTCGAATTATTTAAAAAAATAAAACGAGGGAAGATTCTTTAATGTTCGTGGCAGTGATCCTATTCTCATTCTTCACTCCTTAGAGTGAAGCGCGTTTATTTATTTAATTTTTAATGTAAGGTAAGCAAAAACTCTTTATTACGGTCTCCAGATAAAGGTCTGATTAAGAATCAATTTCAGATCTTACTTACTCTCTTTGAAGTAAAAAATTTAGACAAAATATTAGTTTAAAACAAAAATCTCAATTTTTCAATAAATTTTTTTAACTTTGAACAAACAAATATCAAGTTTGTCCAAAATAAACCTAAAAATATCAGTTTTGTCCAAAATTAACCCCAAAATTACCAAAAAAGATTACGGTAGCCCAGACTTGCCGGGCTATAAATCTGCCCCGTGAGAAAACCAAATTTTGAAGTGCTGAAGGGAATTAGGGTAGTTCTTCTCTAATACTTTTGCTCCTCATCTGCATCATCTCTCTACAATCTTAAAATCTAAACAATTCATTTCTTCTTTTTCTTTTCGTTGCTTTGATTTTTTTCTTCTTTAATCAATTTGATTTAGGTAGATACATGCTATAATTTTATATCTTTGATTCATTGCTATGATGTTAATTCCAACATTTGAATCACTAATTACAAGATTAATATTCATAATTATTTGAATCACCGATTACAAGATTAATATTCATATTCATATTCATAATTATAATATTTAAATTTAAACACTTGTTAGAGCACAAAACGTTCACATCTTAAAGCATATAGATCTCTTGTGAAACTAACCCTTAAATCGGAATCAAAACAAAACATTCATCTTTTTTACTCGAGATTGAATTATCTCCTAACACGATTTTACATACATAATAACTCGATTTTTTTTTGCGGAAGAGACACATTACCAATTTACCCTTTACAATATACTAGCAAATATGACCCTAGTTTTCAAGTATGTCAAAGAGAATGCTACATCACCAATCAATCAATATTGTGCATAAAGTCTCATACTATTTTTCAACACATGATTATTAGATTCAACCACAACATTTATTTCATTTCCAATTAAAACTAAACTGTCCCATTTTTTTCAGATGGTCCATCTACCTTCACTTCATAACAAGTCATCAAACTATACAGTTCTTGTGGTCATGACATTTTCTCCAACCCTTTTAATACCTTTGACACTACTACTAGTTCCATTCATACTTTTCCAAATGTTACACATTAATGCAACCAAATATTGATATCTTATGGAATAAGACACTTATTTTGAAACATTCAATATATTGATGTTATGATACAGATAAATCACAACCATTCAAATAAATGACTTTAAAATAGTTATAAATACAGTTAAATGTTTGCAAAAACATAATGGTTATGATTGTTTGACACCGTAAAACATGTATAATTCCTTAAGATATTATGAAGTGTCTAATAATTTCATCTTGAGTTCTTACTCACCGTAATGAGAACAACTATCTAAACTTAGTGTAGTCATTTTGTTTAGTCTTTTGTTTTTGAATGGATCGTGATTGATTGAGTCATTCAGTTAAGCCCAATGAGAGGTCTCTCTCCTCAACCATTTGGTTATATAATTGACACTACTATTAATTCCATTCATACTTTTCCAAATGTTATACATTAATGCAAGGAAATATATATTGCCACTAGTTTTACTTAACAATGTCCTATTTGTATGGTAATGTATCTTGTCAATTATAATAAGATTCGGTTTTCGATTCCAAAAGCAGGTGTTCCGGTTTACAATTTGAATATCGATTTGATAATCGTGAACAAGTCCTGTATCACATATATATATAACATATAGAACCAAACTTGTACCTTATTATTCTACAGAAAAATTTACATATATCACACATTCTTTCTAAATCACAATATAACTATGAGTAAATATTACAGTCTAAAAATCTTTCTCCATTTTCCATTGAGACCTTCCATTTATGTGACACCTTTTCATCCACATACAAAATTCTCTATTTCATTCTTCAGATGAGATAACTCATATTTTGTGCTGCTTAGGGGCGTAACACGAAATCACATTAGTAGTCGCAACACCATAAGATTCTCTATAGATCAATGGATTATACCAAGTTTGCACCGTAAAACGAATGCATAAGTTTAAGGCTATTAAGTTTAGGATTTAGCGTTTAGAATGAAATGATAAGTTGTTTCATTCGGTTCACCTGTGGTACGTACCGTGTGACACAAAGAACTGATAATCGGGGTGATTCACTTGAACCAACCTTAACCAGTTATCTGCAGCCTGTAAGAGAGAATTTGCTAACTGATTATCACTAACTCCATTTTTCATCCATATAGATCCCTTTATCTTATAAGATGCCATTGCAAAAGTTGGTAAAGACATCTTTGGTACAGCATCCATGTCATTGGGATAAAGCATTGTTGGAGCTTGAGTACCCCCATTTCCTGAAAATTGCAATCAAAACAAAGTATTTAGAAAGCAAAAAAATGGAAAGTTAGGCATATCAAAGCATGATAAGATATATTTTAGAGTTAGAATTACAATTTATTTTCAATCAAACCAATGGTGGATAGTCGAACTGTTTTCCTATAAGCTAAAAAAACTTATGTACATGTCATAAGTTGTTTCCATAAGCTCTACCAAACAGTTTAACAAGTGTGTACGCCAACAAATAAGTCACGCCAAACAGGCCAAGGGTAAAAGGAGGAAAGAAATTTACAATGCATGAGTACATCTAACGACACCAAGTGAGTGCTGAGCGATAAGCAAAAACTACTATGCCACTGCAGTTCAAGCATTAGGTTAAAGTTCTGTGAATACCTGTCAAGGGTGTATGGAGTGTATGGTAAGTAAGAAAGCAAGCATCTAAATCTTTCAATGTTTGACCAGTCGGTATTCGATATATAGGATACCTAAAAGATGGCATTGAAGAATGTTAGGGGACACAAAATTGAGCACTAAAACATGGTTATCAAAATTATTAGCCGATATATCATATATGAACCTCAAAACAATCCTAGATTCAAGTCATATATCAAATGACAAAAGAAAAGTGGTTGGATAAAATAAGTTTATGTAGTGATTCATGCATTGGAATTCATCATAGTGAATCAGAAATCAAGATGGTATTCATGTCCAAATAGATACACACTAGAGATTCGCTCGAGTTCAATTTAGTATCGAATTGAGATATGACTCGCATATATCATAACATACTGATAACCATGCACTAAAGCAATAGATTAAGTTATTCTCACCATGCCACAGACAACCAACTGGCTGGCAACAAATCACAACTTCTCAACGACTTGAGACTAGGATAGTGACGTGCAAGATCTAGTATCTGTCCAAATACAATCAGATAAAAGATGAGATGAAATGTTCAAAATAACAGCAAATAAGTCACACATTAAGTAAGATTGGTACTCACCTTGTCAGCCAACGGTTCACGGCTATAAGGAGGATCTTGATCAAAATACTCGAAAAGAAGATCTTGAGCATTCCCAGTTTCACTTTCATCGCTGGAAAACCCCTCTTGTACAGATAGTCTGTTCATTTGTAAAGAAGCATCATCTGTTCGATATTGATTATTTCTTTGTGAATGTCCAGTCCTTTTTCCGAATTCACTATCACTGCTTCCATCACTACTTGAGTCTCTGTAGTAATCTACATCACTATCTTCACCAATGTATCTAATGCCAAAAGAAAATGATTATGGTTACTTATTTGTGCAAACAAAATCTGAGTAACTATATGCATAAAGAGAGATAGCCGTGACCACAAAAAAAGTTTCTGTATTCTCTTACAATGGAGTCAAACCAAATTTGAACGGAAACCAAAATCAGAATGAAACTTATCAAACTCTATTACAATCAGTTTCTAATATCATTCTACTAGGTTTTTGCACATAAACTACTTTCAATTCTTTCACTTTCGACATCTATGACATGAATATATTGTTAAGACTCAAACCACAGATGCATTTTCCGATCATTGATTTCACCTATAAACCAGCACCACTACATAGTCCAATACTTATGAAACTGACAATACCTTTGCTTAGCAATTGACTTCTTTGCTGATTGACCGTATAGTTGAATAGCCGACAAATAAGGAACATAATATTGTACAACCGATTCTCTTTGATCAAGTAGCAAGGGAACTCCTGCTCCATATGCACTCCATTCCTTGAAAGATTCCCAGAGATCATTCAACGCGAAGTAAGATTGATACTCTACATCACAAGTCTTCCAACCTCTCATTGTTGTCTACACCACAAACATAACAAAATCAAGTCCGAAGTAAGTAGCTGAATAAGCATGACTTAAGCTCTATTGGGATAAACAACTTAATTAAACGCTTTTAGTCCAAGTGTTATCATAGAAGTGCTTATGTATGAGCTACTTCTATTAACAAAAGATAAAATAAAGTCAAACTATATTACTCCCTCTAGTCCTTAATCCTTAATATACGAAAAAGTTGATTTTTTAGATTCATGGAATGATTGATGTATTTGGTCTAGAAAATGGACCAGATTCATCAATCATTCCATGAATCTAAAGAGTAAAATTTTTCATAAACTATAAGCTGAAAACGGACTAAAGGGAGTATCATATAAGCTATAAATTGTTTTCATAAACTATCCTAGAGAGTTTATGGAAATAAGCAGAAAACAGTTTATAATCGTGTCATAAATTGTTTCCATAAGCTCTCTCAAACAGTCTCGTGCTAATAGATTTGCTCAAATAAATCAATCCAAACAGACCATTAAATTTACCTATCTTATGTTAAGTCCTAAATGTTCCTATGTAGTCAATTAGCTAAGCGACATTGAAGGAGTTTTAAGTCCACGGTTCAAACTTCGAACCCAAAAAACTAACATAACCACTATCATACTAACATTAACAAAAAACTAATATAAAAAAATTATTCCAATTTCCAACAAATGTTACAAATTGAGAAAAAGGCCAAAAAATGTAAATAAAAGTTATTGTATTGTACCCTCCAAATCAAACAAAGCACAAATCAAACACTCAAAAGATAAAATAAACACATAATTGAATAAAAGACAAACAAGATCAACCTTAGAGAAATACTGAGCTGGAACTAAAGGTGTTGTTGATTCCAAAAACCTATCAATGTTACTAACAGAATCTTCATTGAAATTCTTATTCTCAGAATCAACAAGTTGATTCTTTGAAACAGAATCTTCACTCTTATCTCTCTGAATTTTCTTACGCTGATTTTGATTCTGATTCTTTCTTGCTTTCACTGGAATGTAAAACTGATCCTCACCATGAACACCACCAAATTGCAAGGAAGTTCCTAGCATTTTACAAACCTGTTAAAAAAATGATCTTTTCTCCAACTTTTTTTTATTTTTTCCCGAGAAAACGAAGGAAAATTTTGTATGATTAAGAAAGTAAAAGAAAAAGAAAAAATTAACACGACCCAACTTCAAAAAATTTATCTTTTTTCGTTTTTCAAATGAAAAACAAACAAAGCTTTTAAAAATAAAAACTGGGTCAAGTTCATTTAGCTTCTTAATAACAGAAGAGAAAAATTGAAAAACAGAGGATCAAAAAGGGTACACAAGAACACTATAATTTGATATTTAGAAGAAGATGAAAGTGAATGTGAAGAAATTGAAGGAAACAAAGAAAGGAATTAAGTAAAAGAAAAGAGTGTTGTGAAGAGAAAGGTTAGGTGAATGAAAGTGAATTTGAATGTGAAGAAGTGAAGGAATGTATAAAGAGAATTGTTGTTGTTAAAGAGAGAGTGTGTTGTAGGAAATTAGGAAAGAGAGAAAAATGGTGGAATTGTAATTTTTGTGTCACCTCTTGGGGACAATATCATTTCTTTTTGTTTTTGGTTTACAATGGTAGGGTCAAGTCAAGGAATGTGATTTTTGTGGGTAAATAGTTTATGTGTCATGCTAATTCTCAAGACACTAAAAATTAAAAGAAGTAAATTTTAGGTTGAAAATAAGTATTTTGTGCTTATTTTAAAAGAGATATGATATTTTGACAATTTTTTTACATAATACATGTATAGGGGTATTTTTGTAATATTTTCACTCTTCAATCTCTTCTTTCCTCTTTGATTTCTCTCTCCTATATATATATATATATATATAGGAGAAGGTAGTTTTTTTTAATGAAGTTTACTGTATGCAAGCGTTAGTTTTTTTTTGTGTTAAGTTTTTTTTTTTACTAATGACATAATGGATTTGTAACAAAATGACATAATAGATTTCACCTATGTAAGAGAAAACAATATTAAAATTATATTTCTATCCCTAAATTCTATTTTTTATTAAATTAAAACTAAAGATTGTTTTGTCTTATTATGAGGTGTATGTTGCTAACTATGAAGCACGGACACCTCTATGATTAGGCGTGTCGCGGTGTCCGACACGTGTCGGATAACTCAAATCGGTGTCCGAAAAAATTCAATTTTTTCTTTACTTCGACACTTATTTGATCGGTGTCCGACACCTGTAAGTCACTCGTACACATGTGTCGGACAAGTGTCCCCAAAAAAATTATTTTTTCTTTGTTTATACTCTACGTAGACACATATTAGACATACCTATAAGAGTTAGAGATGTGTCGAAATAACATCATTGATAAAAAGAGTATTGAAAATATTATATTTTGATTACAATATTTTTAGTTTTTTCAAAAGTAGATGGATAAATAAAGGTGAAATATTATCGTACTTTGTTTAATTATTATTTTTTAAAATAACTTCCTCAACTTAGATTTACATGTATATATTTTGATTCTAAATTTATATATTTTATAAATATGTAGCGGTGTCGGTGTCCTATATTTTTTACGTTAGCGGTGTCGCGGTGTCCGTGTCCGTGTCGTGTCGCGGTGTCCGTGTCAGAGTCCGTGCTTCATTGGTTGCTAATGCACACCTTCACAAAAGTGAGTGGGTGTGCATTAGCATTACCCATATATATATATATATATATATATTTTACAAAACTCCTGGATATATATTTTGTAAAGAAAAGTGTGTCAAATATCACTTCTCATTTTAAAAAGTAAAATATATAAGTTCTAAGACATTTTTTTTTTACTAATATAAGTTCTAAGTTTTTGACTAATATAAGTTCTAAGGCTTACTCTCTTTGTTTTGGTGGTAAAAATTACTTTTTTTTCTTGAGATTTTATAAGTATATTTCATATTTTTAAATTTATTGTATAATTAAATATATTTCAGATACATTAATTATACAATGAATTTAAAAATATGAAATTTGTATATAAATTTTCACTGAGAAAATATTTATCATATTAAATTCTTTATTATATGGTTCAGAGACACTAGTTAGTATTTTCTATAGTTTTACTCCGGGCTCTCTTCTAAGATGTTTTGACAACAATTTAATCTCACTCAAGGTGTCTATTTTTATTTAGCGGCTTTTACAAAATAAACTAGCAACGAAGGATAATCTGGTGAGAAGAGCGGTAACCCAATTGGAGTCTCTACTTTGTTCAGGGGGATGCGGGTCCAACGAAACAACCAGTCACTTATTTTTTGAATGTGATTTGTTATGTACTTATGTAAGCTTTGAAGAGGTGTTGTAAAGTGGTTGGAAATTGATACCACTTTTTCTATTGATGCTCGTTTTCATGCTCTTCAATTTGGAAATAGTTTTTTATTTAAAAATGAGACCCGCAAGTGCTTGATGGCAATTTGGACAGCGTGTTGTTGACTTATTTGGAAAGAAAGAAATAACATGTTTTTCTCTCAAAAGGTTATATCGAGTGAGCTTATGCTTGATAAGATTAAAATTCTCGTATGGTGGTGGCTGAAGACTAAGAAAAAAGGGTTCATGTATGATTTAAATTCGTGGTGGCTCAATCATTTACATTGTATAGGGATAAATGCTACTTGATGCATTTTTTTTTTCTTCTGTATTCTTTATTGAAGGGGATGTGTCGTCTCTTCTTCAAACCTTTGTATTTGTTCCAGTTAAGTACATATTGTACTTGATTGGGAGTATTTTAGTTAATATATTATTTGACTTATTCAAAAAAAAAAATGTTTGACAACAAAATTTGTTTCCAAATATAAGTGATCTACAATATCAATAGTATTAATGATGTTTTTTCAATTCTATCTTTAGTTATTTATTACATTCATAATTTCTTTAATTATCTTTTCCATATCAATAATAAAGAATAATTTTATAAAATAACTCATAATTTGTTTTTCTCATAAAAAATTAATTGCATTCTTTAATATGCGTGAAATTGTTAAAAACGACTTATAATTATGGATGTGGTACGTAATAATTAAATTATAGAACTCCCTCCGATTATTTTTATAAGGAACAATTTGAAAAAATCACACAGATTAAGAAAGCTTTTCTCATTAACAATTTTAAAATTTTAAATGTTTTATTCCAAATATAACCTTGTACTAGCATGAAAAATAGGTCTCTTTATCAACGCACTAGCATTGGAATGAATTATTTGACTTTATTTACAAATGGAATTGTGTATTTAAAGAATGATAAAAGACCAATTTTTATCTAAAGTATTCCTTATAAAAAAATATTAGAGGGAGTGGTAAATAATTAACTCAATAGTGAATAAGTACTCATCGATATCAATATTGTAAGGTTAGAAGTCTTTATCGAGGTTCAAATTATATGAACCTCGCACTATATGATTTCTATGGACAAATAGTTATTAAACAATATATAGTAATATTTAGTTTAACATTTTTTTTCTAAACTGACAAGTTACAAGGTTGATATTGTTGAATTAAACATATTCGCATGAGTTTGAATCTATAGGACCATATAATGTGTGTTGCAATAATACTTAGCTCTAGAAAATATCAATCTTCCTACTAGGTTCAACACATTCATTTAAGTTTGAATCTGAAATCTGATAGTTGTCTGTACGAATATATATATTATGATAATTGTCATTTCATTTATAAATATAAAAGAATATTTCAATTTAAATAAATAAACTTAAGTGGTTAACACAAAAAAGAGTTTAAATCTTAGACTTTAAGGGTTTGTTTGGTTTTATAAAAATAAAGTGGGAGTATTTACAGAAACTAATGAATAAACTTGAATTAAATTTAATTCATTCATCGATTTTCGTAATTTTTTTCATTCATCGGTTTTCAAAAGTTTTTTTTTACTCCTACCTTCTTTTCATACAACCAAACGGACCATAAACGTTGCATGAAATTTTAACATAAGAGGCTAGATTTTGGATATCCAACATTTCATTTATATCATAACAGCAACCGACCCTAAGTTTTCATCCCTTTTCCTCTTGAGCCTCTTCTTCCTTACTTTACCGGTAAGGGGTGATTTTAGGTCACTTTTTATCTTTTTTTTGTTGTTTTTTATTTAAATAAGTGGTTTTCACATAGTTTGTGTTTTTAATTTCTTTTTGTTGTTGTGTTGTCGCCGTCTAAGTGCGGTGTTGTGTTGATCGTCGTTTTGGTACGGCGTTGTGTGATTCTCCGTTTTGTTGCGGGGTTCTTCAGTTCATATTGAAAGATCTACTTCAAACAATTGCATATTCAATCAATGATTTGTGCGTCAATGTTGCAGATCCGGAAGCATAGACATTCCGGTGACTTTAGTTATATCATATTATTTGTAGGCATTTTGCCGTTGTATGCTATTGACTTGGATGCTGTGAGTTTGTTCGCAAATTCATCCTTCTCGTTTTTAGCTTTGTTGAATTTGTATTTGCATTTGATGTACTTTATCAATTATTGAAATGAATGAATATCATTATTTTTGAGTCAAAAAAAAAAACATTTCATTTCATCTAAGTAGAGTCACTTATGTTGTCAAAAAAAAAAAAAAAAAGTAGAGTCAATTAGTTGATACTAGTAAAGGGATGACTCAATAAATTAGCATAAGGAATGTCAACGGGGCAGGGAATGTGCGGAGGAAGCATTTCTGTTCCCCGTCCCGAAATGTCCGCGGAATTTTTGCCTCCATTCCCTTCCCCATGGGAAATTTTTTGCCTCCATCCCCACGGTACTCGCGGGGATCCACGGAGATCGAATATTAGAAAATTTATATATTTTACAGACAAAATTATGACGTTATTTTTTCCTTTTTATTAAAACATAAATAAATATTTTGCATATTTCTTTTTTAATGATCAAAACAACACATAATGCATTTCATAACCAAAAAACAATCCATAACAACATATGCATAATCATACAAAAATTCATAACCAAAATATCTCATAATTCATAGCAAAATAGAAATCTAGAATTGGCAAATATAAATAAACCTAGAATAATAATAGTAGTAAGAATATATATTTAAGTATATATAGACGGATTCGGGGAATCCGCGGGGACAGATGCTTAATCCCCGATCTCCGCCCCGAACTACCTCCGGGTGAAGTTTTGCCTCCATCCCCGTTTCCAAGAGAAAAAATCTTCATTTTCGGATCTCCAAACGGGACAATCCCTGCAGAGATCCGCTCTGACGGATGCAAATTGATTTCTTAGGTTTGATTAGTCAAAAAGACAATTCAACACTTGACACGTGGGAAAATATACGGTATTACACGTGCAGAAAGCAAATTAAGCAGAGGAAACTGAATACTATCCATCTAATCATACCTGCCAGCCACTCACTAAGACCGTTGGGCTTTAACTTTGGAAGGAAAAAACGTGTCATTTAGTTGGAAATGCCATTTGCAAAGATAACAGTTAAGTGACTCTACTACCATGAAATCAAATGTTTGGAATTGGATCATAAACGTCCGTGCAAGTCAAAAGAAGTTCGCGATGCGGCTTGCTTCGATTTTAAGAATAAAAATCATTCAAATTGTGAGATAAAAATGTATGTTATCCGATTTGATTCGGTTGATTTTTAAAAAGTCATTCAAACTAATGCGATTATGATTTGTTTAGTTTGTGCGGTTTATTGCGATATAAAAAAATGATAATATTACTAACTTGTGACAAAATAAACATAAAAAAATTTATTTTATTTTATTGTTTACATGATATAATATGCATATACAAAAATTGCATATACATAAGAACTTATTTTTAATACTAACAATATAGTTCTGGATCGCATGAAATGATATGTTTTGATAGCCTACTGTTTTATGACTCAATTTGGGTTGGACTTACTAAATTGAACTAGGTAATAGGTTGATTGCTAGTCGATAGAGTTATCTATTGCAATTTGGTTTGATTTGGTTCGGTTTTCTAAAATGAAAACCGCAAACCAAATTAAACCATGCGGTTTAAAAAAATATGATTTGTGCTGTTCAAACTAAATGAGATTTTTTGCGATTTGAATTGATTCAATTTGCAATTTTACTTTTGGATTGGTTTGCATATGAACAACTCTAACTATGATATTCTAGTGTTTCCAAAAATCATATTGTTGAATTTGTATTACAGTGAAGTTGAGAACCGAGAAAATTATCTCTATATATAAATAATAAGTGGCTGGGAATGTAAATGATGGGTGGTCTGATAAACAAATTGGTAGTTTATTTAGTTTATTAATTAGATATTAAATTAAACAATATATGATAGTATTATTTTAGAATTTGAAGTTAAACCTAATTCAGTTATAAGAAATCTACTTATGAGGTAAAAATTACTTTTATTTATTATTTATAAATTTATATTTAAGTTATTTCACATTTCATATGAAACTCTTAACAAATGGAACATCATATTTTTGTCCAAAAATTTAAAGCATTAGACGTATGAGTTTCACTTATATATTGTTTACTTTTAGTACACAATACGAATTGCTTTTTGGTCGTTTGATATGAATCAATGGTTGAAATTGATTAATCATGTAATTAATCTAAACAATTTAATTTTAACAACTAATATTTAACTTCGTCTAGTATTTTAGTAGGAATTTGACTCCTCTAACATGAATATTTAATTTATAAGGAGCTACATCTGTTTAGAGGTGTGTGAACCCACAACACCTCATCCTTTTTAGATTATTTGTATATGTATATATATATGAGGAGGGATTCGTTGACTCCAGGAGTAAGTGTCAATTGACTTACTCCGCTTAATAACTCGATATCGGCATTATATTACTTCAATCCAACCGTTGAATTCAAAGATCTCGTTGAGTAGATCGAGTTATTAAGCGGAGTAAGTCAATGGAGGCTTACTCCTGGAGTCAACGGATCCCTCCGCTATATGTGTGTGTATATATATTGTTTTTGTAAGAAAGAAGAAAATTATTTGTATATATGTCCACCACTAATCTTATACATTGTCGTCAAATGCAATTAATCTTTTCTTATCTCATAACTTTTAATGAACAAATGGCTCGTTGTCACTTATATTATATATATTCAAGATAACTACACATGGATGAAAGATAGACGGACAATAAGTTGTACCGTTAAATTTTTTTGATGATAAAATTAGTCATTCAAAAATCACATTCATTGACCTAGGAGACACAATATTACTATGTTTAACCCTTTAAACTCTCCTAAAGAAATCCACATTCTTTAGTGCTAAGAAGACAAAAATATGGAACACAAATTAAATAAAAAAATATTAAAGCATATTGATTGTCATACCACGCTTTTTCGTATTTTATAAATATCTTTAGTGATACTTATATAAATCACATTTGATGTGTTAGTTCAGTAATTATAGTAACTTCAAAATAAAAGTAAAATAATATTCTCTCCAGTCCTTTTTATAAGGAACAAATTTGGAAAATAATTTTGGTTCTTTTAATAAGAAAATTTGGCCAATTTTTAAATGTTTTAAATGTTTAATTTCACTTATGCCCTTATTTATTATGAGAGAGAATATTCAAAATAAGTAAGTTAGTTGAATTGAAAATAATTAAATAAGGGTATACATGGAATAAATTTGAAATTAGAAGAGTATTAAATGAAAATATAATTATAACTATATAGAATGCGCTTCCTTAATATGTATAATTTTTTCAAATTATTCCTTATAAAAAAACCAAAGGAGTATTATATAAACCATATATAGTAATTTACACATGGTTGCTTAAAAATTTCTTACATACATACAAATATGTATAAATGACCAATACTTTTTTTATTGGAGTATATTTGACGTTACTACTATTTAAAAAAATAAAAAATATAATAGTTCATTTTGATGGAAACAATATATATAAAGAGTATTGATAATAGAACATCTAACGTTTCTGTGAGGTTAGTTCATGGTATGAATATCATAATTTATTTGTAAGAGTTGGAGTTCGAACATCAAACATTCTACTTCTCCACTTTGAGGGTGAAACTCTAATCACTAAATCATCTCACAAATAAAATAATACATTTGACTATCATTATCCAAAAAACAAAGTACCTATATTTGACTATTAATTTTTTGATGGAAGACTCCAATTTAGAGTATTACTAACATAATGTAGCTAGGCCAATAAGTATGAACAATTTAATTAAGGTTTACATTTGACTATAATAACCAGGTGATTACTATTTTTTTTTTTTTAGTTTAATTCAATTGATAAATATTATATTTTATATATAGGAGCTAAAATTTAAGTTGTAAATATATCATTTATTTATCTTTAAAGGCGGAATTTTTTTTTAAAGGCGGAACTGTAAGTAGTAGTTACATGACTATTTGAAAAAAAATAAAAAACTAGATGACTACTATTGTAGTGTATATATGTGGTTCACTCGAAACATCACAAAATATAGTTAATTAGACTTAGATTAAACAAATTCACATTGTATCATGAATTATGTAGTTTTTTTAATGAACAAAAGGGGCAAAACCCCTATCATGAATTATGTGTTAATAATAATCTCATAAATTCAGAATATTACCAAGCCACTATTTTTTTCCCCTAATGAAAAGCCCAAAGCCTATTTGTGTCTCAACTAAGCCAAGGCCACTATTTCTTCTTTAACTTTTTTTTTTTACAAAAACTTATCTTATAAATGAAAATTATGGTCTCCGTGACTCTGGAGCTTAGCAGGACATTATGTCAAATAGTTTAGTGGTTAAAAATTTCATCCTTAAGGTGAATAATGTTGTGACAAGTTTGAGGTAATTAAGTCTCACATTGTTTAGAAAAGTGAAGGTTGAACACTTTATAAGTGAGATGACACATAAATATGTCTTAAAGTTTTGGGTAAAATTGTGGTGTCTAACTCACTTGTATTGTTATCGTAAAAAATAAACTCACTTGTATTGTCGTTCTTAGCTCAATGTGAACGATCTTCTTGACTACCCTGCATGACCGAACTATGGTATCAGAGTCGATAATTCGACGAAGGATTCAACCGACTACTTGTATCAAAATCCGCCCCCATGACCCAACAAACCGGACAACTTTGATACTTTATTTATTACCTTTAAAATATGAAATTCTAACCGCCGAACTATTTAAAAAGACAAATTAAAATTATGCAAGGGTCCATGAAACTTATTTTGGGTAGGAAATGTGACGGTCTGCATTAAGATTATCAAATATACGGGACCCTCAATGGACCTATATGGTTTGGGGTTGTTGAACTCTAACATGTCAAAGTCATGCTAAAAAGCTATGATAACATTTACAAGCATTTTATGTACTCATAGAGCATATTCTTTTTGTGGTGTTATATGTTCGGATTTTAGGAGAAAGAGATTATATTAATTTTTGAGTTTGGTTTGGAGATAATTAAAAATTAATTAAAAAAAATTTCTCCTAAAAATTATTATTATTTTTTTAAAATCAAATTTAAATTAATTATCATTTGAGTCAAATTATTTGGTTATATTCCTAGAGCATTTTTTTGAATATGTAGTCAATAAAATTCAATATCTTCTGATTCTTCTCTTTTCAATTGATTATTAATTACATTAAATATGTGAATGAATTTTTAAATAATTGAGATTGAGATCATTAGTATACATCATCATAATCATAAGCATATGCATAACAATATAAATATTTGAGAAGTATAGCTATCAAATAAATATATTTGAAAAGTCTTAGCTTCATAAATACAAAGTTTATAAAAATAATTATTAAAAAATTAATTTCAAACATAAAGTTATTTATTTCAATTACAAATAAATTGGAATATGAAAAAATATAGACGGTAAAAACTTTTCATTTCAATATAATATTAAAATATACTGTTTAAATTATGAATATAATAATGTGCATGTATTGTAATGTAAAATAAATTTCACATGCAAGACAATGGATTTTGTTTTTTTTGAAAACTTGGTATCCGACTTTCGGACCGACTAATCTGAAGTGACCAATGAAATTGACTCACTTGTTAAGGAGATAATTCATACGAAAGAGCTGGAAAAAATAGAAATTTTTGTGGTTTATAATAAAACTTTCAGTTGTTTTGTGTTTAATTTTTTGTTCTTTGTACAAATTATTTAAAATATCAAATTAACATTTTATACATCAAACCACATATAAGACAAAATTTGTTCAATAAAATATTTATCTTATAATATTCTGTCTTGTATTATCCTGTATTGATCGCTCTGGTGTATACATTTTGCAAAGCAAATAGATTGAACTCTTTATTTTTCATGCTAAAACTACTATAATTATAATGTAAATAAATAGAGCACAATTCTCTCTCTTAACATATATTGGCCGACCTAAAAGATAAAAGGCAATAATAATAGTTTCTTTGAGACAACTCACCATAAATTATTGTCAACTTATGTGAAGTGTGAACCTAACTATCCTAAGACACGAGGAAGAAAATGAAAACAATATATATATATATATATATCTGTTTCAAAACTTGGGAAGAGAGGTAGAAAGTGTGAACCTAACTTTTGTTGTTTTAAAAAAAATATATGCCAAAACTAGTTGAAACTTTTTATCATTATATTTTTTTTTTACTAAATTTTTTATCATTATATTGATCAAACTAGAAGACCACTAATTATGAAATTTTTTTGGTGAAAATATGGTTATAAACTTAGTCGGTACATATAAAATATGAGTTGATTGTGAAATACAATTTGTCTTCTTGACAAATTTGACACCCTAATTGCTTTTAGGGACCGCAATATAAGGATAAAATAAGTTCCATTGGATAAGAAAATTAATTAAGTGTTATGAATAATAGTCCTTAGTGGATAATTTAATGGATAACTTAGTGGATGTCCATCATAATTTCTTCCTTGTCCTATAACTCATACTAGTGAAGTGGACATTAATTGCTTTTGGTCTCTCACTTTCTTCTTTGTATTCTATAAATAGGACTCTAGCTATGATGTAAATATACACAAGTGAATAGTTGAATACAAATCTCTCATTCTCTCTATCTCTATGTTTTAGCTCTTAAAATTTATTTCTAACACGTTATCAGCACGATAATTATAACAAATTTTTTTCCAGATCTTTTATGAAGATACATGGACAAATAGAGTCATTTGTATATTCTTCTTTTAACAAATATTGACTGAGGCGATTATACGACATGCTCCTAGATTATTTCTTATTCAATTTGATGAAATAATTTTTCTGAGATCTAGAACTATGTGCCTCGGGAAAATTAAATATTTCAAGAAGTTTCATGTAAATATCATCATCAAGTGATCCATATAAATAAGCTATAACAACATCCACTGAAATTTGAGCCTTTCATGTGCAACAATACTAGTTAAGTACCGAACAATACTAGCATCCGGTACAGGTGAATGCAAGTAAACCAAACTTTAAATAGTTGTATTTCACCATTTCCTTCTCGCAAAAAATTGATTGGTATCTCATCATTTTCATATCTTCATGTGTATGGACTACTGGTCCAAAATTCTTTCACTTTGCAAAGTTACTTTAACTACGTAGCAATTGCATCTTTTCATTTAGACAATCATTGTTTTGTATATAATTCTCAATAGACTTTGATTCATGATCCTCATTATCTCTTATCACATATAGCGCTATATTATATATAAAAATATCGTCAATGTTGACTTTCTTTCGGTTTCATCGTATTATATTCATGACATAATTTGTCGAGATCTCTATATTTTCATAAATTTCAGGTACCTGATAAGTTCTTCTGGAACTGAAAAATCAATTATGTCAAATACTCTTTTCATATCCTCACTTGGGTCATCTTTTTTTTTAGCTCCTTTTCTTATTTGAGGATTTTTATCTTTGGAACCGACTCACCTACCACGCTTTAGGGTGGTTGAAATTCATTTGCAATATAAGATTGTCCAACAGAGACATTCATTTTGATTGGAGCAGTAGCAGCTAATAGTTGATTTCATACACTTTGCAAATGATTTATCTTTTGAACATCTGGTTCAAACTATTTTATATGAGGATCAAGATGAGATAATAATAATTTATTTCAAGTGATTCATTTGAACTTCTGGTTCACATTTTCAATTGCTTATTCTCTCCCCTTAATATTGGGAAAACTAAGTCATCACTTAATAATCAACCTTCTGGCCTGTAAACAAGACACCAATTTTTAACACAAGATATCTTATAATAGATGGAAATTCATATCAAATATTTTTTTCCCAATATTCTTTAATAATTCATCTTAGTGCATTATATTGGAGCAATTGGAACATACCAACACATCCAAAAATGCTTATATGAAAAATATTTGGTTATAAACTTAAAGTTAATTGCAAATTAAGGGGAGGACTTTCATATAATAACTTATTGGCTTGATGCGAAGCAAAAACTCAATATAAATGATCGAATGTTCCCAAAGTAGAATTTTGAAATTATAATTTCATAAGTATCAATCACACATTTAACTTTAGACGTCTAAAGAATGGATCTTCAGGTCCATATTTTTAATTAGCATATGTTGAAAGATATTCAATATCAATTTTGATTTACATATGATATGATACTTATCAAATACTTGTAAAAAATTTAGAAGAATGAGCTCTTTGTCAAATTAGTTGAGAAAATAATTTCACAAACTTCTGGTTGTGAGTTGACTAACCATTTAGTTGATGCATCAATTAAAGTCATAAAATATCTAAATGATAATTGGTGAATTATTTATAAATATCATCTTATATACATTCTCAAATTGTGAGAGACTCAATTTTTTAAATTTTCATCTTTCTTTGGAAACTAATAACATTCAAATTATTGGATTGAAGAATCTTCTAGCTCTTCAATACATATCCAATAATATAATAATTATTTTTCGCATCATTTTAGATCCGGGATAACCCAACCGGTCATGCCAAAAACGAACTTAATATAATTTGTAAACTTTTGGTTTACAATAATTTGTGATTCAATTGCACTAATATATATAAGTGTAGTACACACAAGAGGATAACTTTGTCACTACACTTATTTTATTCGAAATATGTCTCATAATACATAATACATATGCTCAATACACTTGAGTGAATATTTGAAACATAATAAAAAATGTATTATATCCAAATCAATAAATATTCTAAAGTTTTGATTTATCTTTTGCATTACCATGTATACAAAAATAGCAAAACATAAAATTTTTCCAACAAATAAAAGTTTCTAAATCATACATATTTTAATCTTTTTTACTTTCAAAAAAAAAAAAATCATACATATTTTTTAGGTGACTAATCAAACAACACAAATTGTTAATAAGATATATTTTCATAGTTTGACATCTTCAAAGTCTACATTATATGTAATATTATTTGAACTCCTGAAGAGCTTCCAAAAACTATAAATTATTTAAAGAAAGAATCTGAGATGAAGGACTTGGGAAAAACCAAGTTATGCCTAGGATTAGAAATTGAGCATTTGAATAATGAAATTTTTTGTGCATCAAGAAGCATATTTTGCAACAGTGTTAAAACGTTTTTATATGGACAAATCTCATCAATTTTCTACTCCAATGATTGTTCCATCACTAAATGTGAAGAAAGATCATTTCATACCTCAAGAAGAGGATGGAGAATTACTTGGTCTTGAAGTACCTTGTCTAAGTGCAATTGGAACACTAATTTACCTTGCTAATTATACAATTACCTGATATTTTATTTTCTGTCAATTTATTATCAAAGATATAATTTTTCACCTACACGAAGTCTTAACAGGTTATGCAGATGCAGGTTTGTTTTATTCAAAAGTACCAAAATTAGAATTAACAGGTTATGCAGATGCAGGTTATTTGTCAAATGCAGGTTACATGTGAAAGTACAACCATTTCATGAAGATTTGTGAAACAAAGTATAACAACAACATCATCAAATCATGCAGAACTCTTAGCATTACATGAGGCGACGTTGCAGGAGTTCCTGGAAGTCAGTCAATTCTTGCCGGTGAATCACTTGAGCCCTGATACATTTTCGGTGCCATGGAGCTAGACCAGTGAGCTATTACCTATCAATCCCGGCCCGGAAAAGTGACCGACCAGGGCCCTATTTTTGAATGAGAAGTGCAAATATACCAGACATTTTCACAAAGTCACTCACAAGTAGAATTTTTGAACAAATGATACAAAAGATTGATCGTCGTCGTCTTAAAGATGCTTGTATGGTTGAGGGGGAGAAATAAATAAATTATGTAAAATGATGTTGTACTCTTTTTCCTTAACTAGAATTTTTTCCCACTGGGTTTTTTTTCTAGTAAGGTTTTAACGAGGCACATCCTCGATGGACATCCAAGGGGGAGTGTTATATGAATAATAGTCCTTAGTGGATAACTTAGTGGATGTCCATCCTAATCTCTTCCTTATCCTATAACTCCCACTAGTGAAGTGGACTTTAATTGCTTTTGGTCTCTCACTTTCTTCTTTGTATCCTATAAATAGGACTCTAGCTATGATGTAAATATACACAAGTGAAGAGTTGAATACAAATCTCTCATTCTCTCTATCTCTATGTTTTAGCTCTTAAAATTTATTTCTAACATTAAGAACGTTTATCAATTTTCAACACCATGTATTTAAAAAAGAAACTTACTATATTTTCCTGCTTTTCTTTTTAGATTTCTATTTATTCTATTGGAAGATTTCTAATAAATTTATTCTCAAAACATACTCCTTATTAACAATAAACTACAAAAGTTTAGTCTAAATCCAAAGATAAAAAGATAAGTCTTGGATTTGGGAGTCATGGGTCGGAGCCCTATTAGTTAGTTGCTTATTGTTAGAGACGGAAGAGTATGTAAAACTTACTTCAAGGTTTAAAAATACTTTCTCCACCACCATTAGTAAAATAAAATATTAATGGTGGACCTAACGTTGAAAAAAGATTTCGGAGTGTGTTTTCCAAATTTTTTCTGATTTTTTTGTTTTTGTTTTCACCACCAGTTTAATCTGGTTCAGGGGTCAGTTCTGGCATCAAGTGTTTTCAGCCCCCTCCCGATCGCAGTTGCGGGGATCGAACCGTGGTCCTTCCTACCAAGTTCAGCGCCAATCACCACTGAACCTAATTTTTCCTGATTTTGAACTAGAAAAACTTTGAAAAAACTTCGAAAAACGCTTTTCGAATTTTTTTCTAGGATAAAATCCGATTTTTAAGGGGGAAAAAGAAACGTGAGGAGAAGGGGGAGAAATAGTAATTTTCAGGTCCAAGCACATCTGATCCACAAGAGTGACCAGCCTAAGGCCCATGCAAGCTATCCAATTCCAACCCTTCTTGGAGGAAGTATTTTAATTTTTTTTTGTTCTTGAAAGATTATTATAAGATTTACTTTTGCCACCCTACCGATTTCCAGGCGCATCCTACGAAATTTCCATACTACTCCATTTGCTACTTAAGTAGCAGACACCCCTTAAAACACCATACCTTTATCATTTATCCGAAGGAGTTTATTGAAATAAAATAAAAACAACTTATAGACATTGAATAAATTATTTTTATTAAGTGTATAATATCCAAATATTAAAATAAGTACTACATCATGAGTTAATTAAAACAAAAAATAAATAGCCTCTTAGAACATTCCCAGAATCTATTTACAATTGAATTGAAAGTAGAATTCTAGTACCACCAAATAATTTGCTTCTTTATTTAAGATAATACCAATATGAATTGTTATAGGTTCATGGAAGAATTGAAAACATGTGCATAAATAACTGGTATTTGTAGTATAGAAATGTTGAAATCAATATACATGAGCAGAGAGAGGATGAACGGAGAGGATCCAGATCCAGATCCGTATTCCACTTTTATGCTATTTCTTCTCAAAATAATCATCAGGCAAACGTGACACAATATGAACTTTGGTAGCATTATAACAATGATTTGGACCCCATTTAAGTGCTTTTTGAGAGCTTCCACTTTTTATGCTCTCAAGAGTGTTCAACACTTCACTCATGGTAGGTCTCATGTTTCTTTGAGGTTGTAAACAGCCAAATGCCAACTCTGCCACTGCACTTACTGTTTCACTTATCCAATTGTCTGATTCAAATCCAAGATTTCGGTCGACAAGCTTTTCGAGTTGTCCATTAAAGATTTTATCCATAGCAAAATCCGAAAGAAAAGGTTGTTTTTCATCTTCGCTATATGCAGGCAAAGATGAAATCAACTCGACTAGTATCACTCCAAAGCTGTACACATCACTTTTATCCGACAGATGACAATGTTCGTAATACTCCGGATCAATATAACCGGGAGTTCCCGCAGGATCGGTTGTGATGTGTGTAGCACCATGCGGGACAAGGCGCGACAATCCAAAGTCTGCAACTTTAGCATTCAAACTTCCGTCAAGTAGAATATTACTGGTTTTCACGTCACGGTGGATAACATTGGAAGCATGAAGATAAGCCAATGCACTTGCAGTTTGTACAGCAACATTTAGTCGAGTTGACCAAGGCAAGGTGTCTTTATGAAGACGACGAGCCAAGGTTCCATTGGGAACATATTCTTGCACAAGAAGTAGTTCACGGGTTTGAGGAGAGGTGCAGCCGAACAATTGGACAAGATTTTCATGCCTCATGCGAGTTAGCATTGAAACTTCATTGATGAACTTTCTTAGTGTCTCCTCTTCAAGCTTCTTATCATGTAACCTTAAGATCTTGAACTTGTCTTTGTGCATGCGCTTTATTGCAACAAGACGACCATCTTTAAGTGTTCCTATGATATTAACAAATTGAGTAAGTATATATAATCCATTATCCAATTCTCATTTTCATATTCTATATATGAGGCTCAAACAATCCTTGGCCCCCTTCCTCTGGATATCAATCGGACGGTTAAGACCAAACAAATATTCTAAGGAGGCATGAATTTGTTTAGAGATAACATATCAACTAACATAGCTCGTATCGTATGACTTGAACAACATTCTAGAAAAGAAGTAACATCGAATACTGATATTTGCCAAAAAAAAAATCAGGGGAATCTTCTCGACTACATTGAAAGGATAGATTCCATATTTAAGATAAAAACGAATATGTTTAATGAAGATGCACTTTCGATGTAGCATAGTTTTACATTAACATCAAATGAGAAATCATGATATTGCCAAGTAAGCCTATTTTGTAAGCGCAAAATATTGGATTCTCATTGGATGTGAGTGTAAAACTAATTTACACCGACGTGTATGTCCTTTTTCTCAAAACGAATCCTAAAATTCTAACATGCATGGAAATAATATTGAAGCCACTAGTAGTAAAGGTATGTTTAGAAGAGCTTAATTAAACTTATCTTATGTAAGCATATGAACTAGCTTATAAAAATAGATTGTGATATACTCATAACCTTTTCAAAAAAATGTCTTATATGAACAACTTCTGCAAAACTCATTCTGATCCTCTCTTCAACTATAAAACAATTTATACATAAGTTCTTATATGGTTCACTAAGCAGTTTATTCAAATGTGAGTAAGTCTATATGACTATAAAACAAAATCTAACTACAAACTTTGAAAATTGAAATGAAGGATATATTTCTTACCAGAGTAAACTGTTCCATAGCCTCCACTCCCAAGTATTCTACTAGTGTCAAATTTATCGGTGGCTTCTTCAAGTTCAGAATACTTGAATATCTCACTCTCACTAATATTGCATTGGCTATTTTGCACCTCGGAATCAATCAACATTGATTGACCACCATGACTATTTGGTAACTTAGAAATCAAATCCACAGGAACTGATTCATTACATGTGCTTGTAACCTTAGAGCCAACAAACACACTTTGATCATTGCTGAGTTGCTTCTTAGAACTCACTGCTATCAAGTTACTATCCTTTCCCTCAAAATCCCTTGTTAGTGAAAGGTTGTTTTTCTTTGTAGTTCCATCGGGGGAAAAACATTGACATAAAAAAGAGAAATTTGGCATCACTAATACCAGTGTTGTCAATCACAGATAGCGAAAAATAGCAGTTTGTTCAAATTATGATATGCTATAATGCAATAGCTGTTAATTGACAATACTCCGTACTAAATAGTATGCCGTGGAACAATAGCGGTTTGTTAAAATTTCGCTACACTATTGTGCTATAGCACCGACACTGCTATAATTGCTATTTGACAACACCGAGTGATCCAACTTATGATCTATGTTAAGTGCTCCTAAAATTTATTTTATTTTTCTGTGTTGACAAAGTGAACCACTTGATGTTAAGTGCAACTGCGATCGGGAGGGGCTGAAACCACTTGATGCCAGAACTGACCCCCGAACCAAATTAGGCGGTCTAGTGGTGAAAACCAAAAATAAAAAAAGTGAACCTAGGATTTAAGCACCTTAAAATTTACATATTTAGAAATCTTAACCTAAAGGGTCTATAATCCAACATTACACAGAAAATTCCCTTACTACAAATCCAAATTCATAGAAAATTTCACATCCCCCAATAACCATTAAACATAATTAGAAACAAAATTGATCTAAGAATTGTCACAATGACAGAAACAGTTTCAAACAGAATTAGAAACAAAAATTGATCTAAGTAACCTCAACTCAAAGTCACCTAAAAATGTAGAATTTAAACAGTATCACACAATTGTGTGGTTTTGAATGAAAAAAAAATGAAAACTTTAATGGATCAAAAGAAATGGGTGCTAATTTTTTGTGGGGATTAATCAAAATAAACAAAAGGGTAGTGTTTAAACTAAGTATTGTTCAGAAGCGTGTGAAACAGAAAATAATAAACAATTGCAGCAAAAAGAAGAGAGTAACAAATAGTAATAGATTATGACCTGAAAGAAATGAAGGAATGGAGGAAGAAGAAGCAGTGTTGTTGTAGTAAGAGAAGAGAACAGGATGGAACGCGGAAAGAAGAAGCAAAAAGTCCACAAATAGAAAGAAAAAAAAAAAATTTTATTTGGCGAATTATAAATTGGTTAACATTAGTACATTACTTTCTGTCAAAAAAAACATTAGTACATTACTCTACACATTTTATTTAGATATTTTAAATAGGTTAACATTATAATTATTTTTAGACCAAATTGCACTTTTGACCCCTAAGTTTCAGAAAGTTGCGATTTTGGCCTTCTATGTTTCAAAATAGCACTTTTAGCCCTTTAAGTTTTAAAAAGTTACAATTTTAACCTTCTTATGTTTCAAAATAGCACTTAAAAAAAATCACACAAGTTTATTATCATGACAATATATTGTGTCACTAATTAGAGCTATTTTAGTTGATCATAATCAAAATCTGACTTCTTCAAGAGCAGAATAGTTAGGAATGTAGCAAAAAATGTATCTCCGATGAAGTTAATAGATTTTGAACCACTTTGCATAATAAAACCTACCATAGAAGATGTAGTAATGAGATCAATGCATCTCCATCTTCTTTAATTTGCATATTTCTTCAAACTTTCCTCAATCCTTTTGTATTCTTCTTCCTCCTCCTTTGATTTCATGGAAAAGGCCTCAGATAGGCACCTTGCTAAAGCACAACACCCCCCTTCAGCAAGATCAGGTGGCATAGAGTGTAAAGCATCTCCAGCAACACAAACATTGCCTTTACTAATATTTCCCATTATGAGCTCCCAAGGATGTCTATATCTCGATGGAAGGAAAAAATAGGGTGAGTTTTGGTTTCCTCTCTATAAAATTATTCTTTGTGATTTTTCTCACTTCTAATTTGAAGATTCTATATCTTTAATCTTTTGTGGTATTCCGTGACTTCAAAAAATAGTAAATAGATGATGTGACATATTTAAATCTTCTTTTATATTTTTTTTTGGTTCACAAACCTTCTTTTGTACTTCTTTATTTTTTATTTAAAATACATGGAGGGTACATCCTCTTTCTATTTTGAAACTCCTCTTGTACTTCTTTATTTTTTATTTTAATGTATAATATATTTGCCATTAAAAAAAAATTAGATGATGTGATATATTGTTTCAATAATTTTAATGATTTGACATTTTTTTTCATAAATATACAACTCAACAATTAAAAAAATATATTAACTAAAATTAACAATTAATAACACTTTTGTCTTCTGTTTTGTAGATAAGTTTTATTTTTTTCACCTATCTACAATACGAAAGAAAGGAACATTGCCTCTATATTTCTCGGCATTACGTCAAAAATCTCACACCAATTGTAGATCTCCAACCAAATTTTCATGCAAACGAGCATGACAAGAATAAGTGGTCTTCCAATTCTAACCAAATTTCTTTTTGTTGGAAAAAAATAGAGAATCAGTTTCCGACATATATATATACACTCTCATGGAGCCAACAATGTTATAGTTTTTTTTTTTCTTTCAAATAACGATAGTTATAGTTTTGTGTAACAAATGAGATACAAATTTAATTTATTTAAGTCATCTAACATATGACATTTATTTAACAAACATTTAATGTTGGCATAAATTGTGCCTTTCACCATAAACAATGTCAAAATACTACAAACTAAAATTATTGGTATATGAATAACCCACAACTAAATCCGTGAATGTAAGACTTACCTCCACCACCTTGCTAAGCATGTTTGCCATACATTGATTTTGGTCATCAAAATTCTATTAGAATATGCAACCAATCAATTTTAAGTTTGATGTTATCATGGACATGTATTTGGAAGGAAATGTATACTATTCACGGCCTATGGCCGTCAAACTTCTTTAAATATTGTCTAGCAATTAGTTTGAAGTTTGGCGGCCAAAGCCATGAAAAGTAAACAATTCCGTAAAAATTGCTGGAATACATCATGTATTGCAAGCCCCTATTAATATCGTGTCAATATTCTATTATATAATCATTTGTTAAAACAAGGACTGATCTATACAAATATGAAAAAAATCTCATTCACAAATGAAGTTTGATATAAGCATCTAGTGGATTGAGAGGGAGAGAAAAAATGAAGGAAGCTTGTTTGTATATGAAGAGGGGTTGGAAGGAGTTTATAGGTGAAGACATGTTGAATTGAGAATTTATAGTGTGAAGGAAGTTTGAAATATTAGATTGTGAAGAAGTGTTTATGTAGAAGGTTAGATATGTTTAAAGGCAAATCTAATGTGAGGGAGGGTGTATGTAAATTAGGCTGAAATGCACATTTAATGTGAAGGGAGGTTGTTTGTCAAAAATAGAATATTGTGAAGGGAGGTATACGTGTGTAGGTGAAGAGAGGTTGATGGGCAAAATAAATGTGAAGTTGAATATAACTTGTACTTATATAGTAGGTGAATGGAGAGAGGTTGTAGGGAGCATCTAACATGAATAACTTGAGATTTTAGAGTGAGTGAATTAACAATTTAATACAAAAATAAATAAATTAACATTTTAATAATTGAAATAGTAAAAATCAAATTAATGACTATCGAATTCAAATCTCTTAAATGTATTCGGATGAAACTTATCTATTAATTATTAATTATTAGGCTTTAATGCAGTTTTGATCCCCTATTTTGAAAAACTTAAAGTTTTGATCCCCTATTTTAAAAGCCAACTTTTTGGTCCCCCTATTTTGAAAAACTTGAACTTTTGATCCCCTATTTTAAAAGTCAACTTTTTGATCCCCTATTTTGAAAAACTTGAACTATTGATCCCCCAATTCAATTTGGTCAAATTTTTGGCTACGTGACAAACTCATTGATTACGTGGTAGTGTCTATGTGAACATATAATATTTCATGTCATTAATTTTTTCTGTAACTAAAATAATATTATGTTTTAAACGTATTAAAATAAATAATTAATTAATAATGATTAAAAATTACTAAATTACCAAAATATATAATTTAAAATCAAGAAATTACTCAAATATATCATTAAAAATTAGTAAGTTACCAAAATATATAATTAAAAATTACCCAAATATATAATTCATAATAAATAAAAATTATATATTTAAAAATTATATGTTTAAAAATTATAAATTTTAAAAATTATACATTTTTATTATTATTAATTATATATTTGGGTAATTTTAACTTATATATTTGAATAATTTACTAATTTTTAATTATATATTTGGGTAATTTATTGATTTTAACTTATATATTTGGGTATTTTAGTAATTTTTAATTATTATTAATTAATTATTTTATTATATAATCATTTTAATATTTTTTAGACATAATATTATTTTATTTAAAGAAAAAATTAATCACATAGAATATTATATGTCCACGTGGACACTTCCACATCATCAATGAGTTTGCCACGTAAGAAAAAATGTGAACAAATTGAGTTTGGGGATCAAAAGTTCAAGTTTTTCAAAATAGGGGATCAAAAAGTTGGCTTTTAAAATAGAGGGATCAAAAGTTCAAGTTTTTCAAAATAGGGAGACCAAAAAGTTGGTTTTTAAAATATGGGGATCAAAACTTCAAGTTTTTCAAAATAGGGGAACCAAAACTGCATTAAAGCCTAATTATTATTTTTCCTCGTAGCTTGTGTACCTAAATTTAAAGCTACTAGTGTAACCTCTCTTCATACTCTTCTCAACTATGAAGCCCAGATACGTAACACGATACTGATACGATATCGATACAACAATACGGGAAAATTTTCAAAATCCTCGATACGATACTGCCGCGATACGTTATTTAAAAATTAAATTTAAAATTAAATATATAAATGCACAATATATAAACATAACAAAAATCGATAATGATAAAAAATTGACATTCAAATTACTCAAACTAAGCAAACAATTGACGATTACATACTGAGCAAACAAGTGACGATTACATATCTTAAGTTAAGTAAGTACTACCCAAAAATAACATAACTAGTAGTATCCAAAAAAAACATCATAAGTACCACACAAAGAACATCATCCCCTAACATTCACTATTTAAGAGGAAACACAAATTGTATCGGTATGATGTCCTCCAAATTCTACCATCATAGAACATTAGTTGTCCGATACTTCTATGATACATGTATCGGAGAAGTATCCAACACGTATCAGTAATTTTTTCTTTAAAAAATTAATATTAATTGTCCGATACTCTCCGATACGAGTATCGGAGAGTATCGAACGAGTATCGGTATCGGACCCGATACTTTGCTATTTTTATAGTAACCTCTGAAGTTACAACCTCCCTTCACATTGAATGTCCCTTTAAACTTCTCTACCTTCTCTATAGATGCATATATAGGTACCTCCCTTTCACCCCATAACCTATCTATTCATATATCCTGCTTTCAACCTCTCTTCTCGTGCTCCCATCATTCTTTCCAATTCAATATACTAGCTGCTCTTTTCAAACTTTATAAATTTAGATTGACATTTTTTTTAAATAACCATATTTTTCATTATGATATATCGATTATATATATATTGCTTCCTCTTTTGACCAATGGTTTATAACTTTTTTTTTGTCAAGTAGTCTAGTAGTAAAAAATTTCACCTTTAAAGTGAATAAGTGGGATGAGCTTAAAAGAAGTTTATTGGCCACATTCCATGGATTGTAAGTATATTTTTGGCCACATTTTACTTAGATGGTTGTTCTTTCTTTGTCCCTTAGATCGTCTACCTTGGAAACAACATTATGAGAAAATATATCTCTTTAAGATTAACACTATTGAAAGGTATTCCTTGATAATGTTTAACACTATTGAAATTTTCAGATAATATTAAAGAATTCAAAAATACAATTTTTGAGTAAGGTATCAAGCATAACACAATTTGAAAATACAAACAAAATGACTAAAAACGTGCACCTATTGAACAAAACGATAACTTATATTAAAAAATAGATTTTAGCCTAAAAAATTATGCACAAAAAATTATTAGATCGAATTATAGTCTTGTAAGATCATGAGAGCAATCTAACAATTACAATTTACAAATCCAGTGACCTAAAAAAGATGCATGAAAAATATTATAGAGTTGATGTCTTGAAAGATTATAAGAACGTATAAAAAGATTACAATTTATAAACAATCAAAAGACAAATATGTTTACAAATATAGTAGTAATTTTTTCATCATTGAGTAACATACCAATGCTTGCAATGTAATTATCATTAACCTATATATACACTTATATTTGGAGGCACTCTCACAAATCACAAATAAGGTATTCAATGCAAAAAATTATTTCATTCCAATGGAATGTGAATAATATGTAACCTTTGAATAATGAATAAGAAATTAAGAATAGTAAAAGTCATTTTTAATATATTGAAACTAACAATTAATTTTTTTCTATTCATGTATTAATCATTAGACATCAAATTTAATTTGTGGAGGATAAATTTTATTTTGAATATATTTAATAATTAAGAGAAGTTGGTAATTTCAATAGGAATATGAAGTTTTCTTAGAGGTGCTACATCATCATAATGCTTGAATATGGGCAACTCAAACTTCCTTTTATATGTAAAAATGTAAATAAATAAAAGAAAGATGCTTACTGAATAAATATTTTCATGGAATACTCAAATTTTTTATGTACCAAAAACAAAATATTCATGGAAAGCTTTAGTTGATTGACCTTAGTTTACGGGGTTTATTAATTTAATTTGAGAGGTCTTTAGTTTAAGGGGCTTATTAATTTAATTTAAAAGGTTAATTTGTTTGTCCCTTACAGTTTAAAAGAACAAAACGATGATCATATTTTGAAAATTACTGTTGGAAAAAATATTTGCAAAGAAAAAATGTATATCCCTACTTCAAATTTGATATATTGTCAAAAGCAAACACTAAACATAAAATGTAAATCATAATATTTGATGGATGTATATCATGTTTATTGTGGTTTAATTAATTTTCTCATGATGCTAATAAATGAAACACAAATTTAAACCAAACAAAATTAAAAAAAAATGTATCATTACTTACAAAGGGTTATTTTTGCCACACAACATGTCCCACAACTAAACCATGAATATGAAATATTTCCCAAAACTTGCTTAATATGAGTCTTATACATTGTTTGTGGCCATCAAACTTCTATTAGGCTTGTGCAGCCAATTATTTTGAAGTTTAGTGATCACAATTATGTATTATGTACATATTTGAGAGAAAATGTTTACTATCCATGGACTTTGGCCAACAAACTTCTTTCAACTTTGTGTGGTCAATGAGTTTAAAGTTAGGTGGCCAAATCCATGAACAGTAAACAATTTCAAAAGGATTATTGAGATACATCAAACATTCATGTAAAAGAGTGAGCAATTTATGTAAAAAACATATAGTAATATAGATAGAAATAAAACATAAAGTATCTGAAGAGAGGATGAAGAAGTTTATAGGTGAACAGAGGTTGAATAGAATTTTTAATTGTGTAGTTTGAAGGGAGTTTGAGGGTAAGTTTGTATTTATAGAGTAGTTGAAGATAGGATGAAAGACACATTTGTTGAATGTGAAGGGAGGTTGTGAAGGGTAGGTGAAGAGCGGTTTAAATGCACAATTAATGTGAATAGGTGAAGAGAGGTTGAATTTGATCGTATTTCTAAGTGTAGCAAAATCCATTCCAATTCAAATTTGATGATTTGCTGAATATTTCACAATTTATCTCGTGATTTAGTAGTTAGTATCTAAAATATTATTCATGTTTTTTTTTTTTTGGTCTTAAAAATATCATTCATGTTATCGGTTGCTAAATATACTAGTGAAATTTATGGGTGTACATGACCCAACACAACCGGAAACTCCATTCAATTCAATAGTTTCGGATTAGTTTCAACTCTATTATCCCACACAACTATTGTCACGAAAAGATCATCTAAATAATAATTTGATATTGGGTCAGGTTGGTTCCAGTTGACCATCCAATTACCCATTTCATCGTATTATACATGTATTTTTATTAATTTATTTCTTTTGAAATGATTTTCAAAGATGAAATTAATCAAACAAATGATTTCTGTTTTGTTTATGTTCTGTAGTTTGACAAGTTAATACAAACTCAATTCTTTTGCTCAAGTGAATCATCAGACAAAGATAGGGCAAGTGTTGGCGCAACATAAGCGTGACACAGGTTTGTAGGTGATAGGCGTGATTGGTGCAATACTACTATTACTGCAGTAGGCGCAACATATGTGCAGGATGAGTAATTCTTGCCCGAGAAGCAATGCTTATCAAAACTAAGATATTAGAGGAAGAAGATATATATTAGATGGAATGTTTGTTGCAATCAATTTTCATCTATCTACATATCTATCTACATATATTAAGAAGATACATATAAAATCTCTAATTTGCCCCTTTTTCATTTTTTGACACATCATCTAATTCATGGTTATTTTGTGTCTTTATTCAAAAAAGTTTGTATAAAAAATTTCCTATTATCTTATGTCAGTTATTTTCTATTTTAACTTCCAATGTTTTTTTCTTTCTTTCTTTCTTCTTCTTCTTCTTCTTCTTCTTCTTCTTCTTCTTCTTCTTCTTCTTCTTCAATCATTTATGTTTGAAAACATGAGCATATGGTGTTTGTATTAATCTTTCGGAAGGTAGAATGATGATTTTATTTTCTTTCTTATTATTTTTCAATTCTTTTCACTGTCGGTTATTTTCTTATTTTTCATTGTCTAATAGTTTCGTATAATTTGTTGTTGTTATAGATTACGTTAAGTTAATTGTTGAACCTCCACCCTCTCAAGAGGTTATTTGAAGAAACTTATTATTCTTTTCTTTTATCATATCAATTTTAATCAACAATATGTATTATCTAATATTCCCTTAATTATTATAATTCTTTTTTTTTTTGCAACAGCAAAAAGGATAAATATTAATAAAAAGGCACAAGGCATGCCAAAATCGATACAAAGTTACAATAGAAGTACTATCACCATTTCACATCCACCTAATACAAAAGGCAAAACACCCACCTAGAAACTGATACAAAAGTACAATTGCCATCTGATACCCTTACACCAAAAGAAAAACTCACAAAAAGAAAGACCCAAAAACAAAGACTAAGATCTCAGTGATCAAGATTCCTTAACCAACCAGAAAACAGAAGAACCGCTGCATAAAAGAGTATCACCACCGGTTTGTTAGGATAGAATTTCCAACGCATTGACGTAGGATCCCGGTCCATGCTACAAGCGAGCAGTAAAGTACAATTGAATCGACTATGATACCGCTAAAGCGAACACGGATTTTGGGATACGACTACGGAAGGCGATGTAATCCTACAAAAAAATGCACCAGCACACCAACCGACCCTGTAAAGCAGCAAAAACCAGACCAATCCAAAAAAGAAAAAAGAATAGAAAAAGCCAGCATAATTTTGTTACACATTTTTTCTTATTCTCATGCAAATCATAGGATTTGTGCCCCACTCGTATAAATTACATGAAAAATCCTTTGTTCTTGCCTTTAAGATTTTCCAGGATGAGATTTTAATCTCATCCACCACCTTTTTCAAATTAAAACCTGCTTGCTTAAAGATCATTTCATTTCTAGCCTTCCACATTGAGTGAGCAGCTGATATCCAAATTATACTTAAAATGTTCATTGCTCTAGTGCTTCTTGAAATTATTCCTCTAAATGTTTGGAAGTGTTCATAACCTCTAGCCACTACATTTCTCTGAATTCCTAGCCAAAGCATAATCTCTTTCCATACACTTGAAAAAATAGGACAATAGTAAAAGACATGATCAGCAGTTTCGAGGTTTCCGCAACCTCCAACACACAAGTTAGAAGAATTTATCAAAATTTCCCTCTTCATTAGATTATCCTTTGTTGGGATTCTATTTTGAAATAACCGCCAAGCTAAAATCGACAATTTCAACGGAATGCAAGGTTTCTAAATCTCTCCCTCCTAGGTTGGTTCCTCCTCATCTCCTTCTCTAAGCATTCTATAGGCATTTGATACGGTGTAATTCTCTTTTCCCCAAAGCCACCTATCTTCCTCCTCCCTCTTTGTCCCTATCCTAAGTACTATATCATTACAGGCTTCAACTAAATCTTCCTCCCATTGAAATAAATTTCTCCTCCAGTTCCACTTAATCTTCCTAACGCCCTCTTCCTCTACTATTAAGTCATTAACCGTCTTATCCTTATCTAAGGACATGTGATAAAGGCGATTAAATAAATCATACAATCTGCCTCCTTCTACCCAAGGGTCCTTCCAAAAGAGAGTATTCTTTCCATTCCCCACCTCCTTTGATAAGTTTTCTGCGAACCAATTGTTGGAACAAAATATGTCTTAATACACACCCTTAAGTTTTGATGATAACAAAGTATTAAATGGATAATTTATGGTACTAATGTTTAAATTAAATGCAGGAGAATTCAACGTTATATCGAGAGCACACTTAATTTAGACTCTGATGAAACCTATGGAAGTCTGAATATTTACACTCTGAAGGAGTTCAAAAGCTACAACGTGGTCAGAAGCTAAACAAAGTTCAGAAGCTCAAAAAGGATCAGAATGTCTGAAGGAGTTCAGAAGCTCAGAGAAGTTCAGAAGCTCAAGGATGTTCAGAGGCCTACAAGAGTTCAGAAGCTATCTGCTAGTCATGAGTCATTCAGAGGATGAAGACGTTCAGAAGCTGAATTACGAAGGACTATCAGAGGCCAACCATTCAAGACCAATCAGACTCCAAGTTATCAAAGGTTCATCAGAAGCAAAGGAATTCCCCAAATCATCAGAAGGGCTACATCAACTACACTTATCAAGCCTGATGATTTGTTCTAAGGTCAACTAATTACAACGGTTACAAAGGATGTGATCCCCCTCTTTCTAGGAGCTAGTTGTACCTTATTACTGTACTATTGGACAAACAATAAAGGTGAAGCCTCTCTGCAAAAGAAGACGTGGCTTTACTCAACGGATCTTCAAAGACTACAGCTGTCCATTTTACAACGGGAATTTCTCCAACGTCTCAATGTCTTTCTCAACTCATATAAATATGCCAAACAAAGAATTGATGACTAGCGATCTTCATTAGAAAACATCTCTTAGAAGAAAGTGAGAATCTGAATTGTAATAGAAAATATCTCTCAAATGAAGTGAGCATAGAAACTAGCTTAAGCCTCTGAAGTTATTATGTTTGTAATAAGTTTAAGCTTATAAGTTAGTAGTAAGTCTTCTGCTTAGTGTAGAAGCAACAAAGTCTTCTGCTTAGTGTAGAAGCTCTTCTGCTTAGTGTAGAAGCAACAAAGTCTTCTGCTTAGTGTAGAAGCACATAAGTCTCAATCTTAGTGATTAGAGCAAAGAAGTCTTCTGCTGAGTGTAGGAGCAAGGAAGTCTCTCTGTCTTGTGTGACTTAGAGCAGGAAGTCTTGAGCTTGTGTGCTTGAGCAAGGAAGTCTTTGATCTTGTGTGATCAGAGCAAGGAAGTCTCTGATCTTGTGTGATCAGAGCAAGAAAGTCTCTCTGTCTTGTGTGACTTAGAGCAGGAGGTCTTAAGTCTTGTGTGACTTGAGCAAGGAAGTCTTGAGCTTGTGTGCTTGAGCATCTTATTGTAATCTTAGTGTTTATAGTAAACTCTCTTGGAAACAAGGGGACTGGAGTACTCTCAATTTGTGAGGGGAACCAGTATAAATTGTTGTGTGTTCTTCTCTCTCACTCTCTCATTTACTCCTTCATCATTCACTTAGCCGTTAGTTAATTGTGTGAACAATTCCGCTGTGCTTAAAGACTCTGATAGATTTAAATATCTTGAAAAGTTTTTAAATATCCAAAACACAATTCAACCCCCCCTTCTTGTGTTTTCTCCACGCACCTTCACCAATTCCTTCCCTCCAGCAGAAGTTATATCAACAAGTTGATGATCTTGTCAAAGAAATTGAAGATGGACTGAGCTTAAATGAAGATCTGAGCAACAATCAAAATCCTTCCACATCAGGGGTCCAACAAACTTCTAGTATTGAATCTACAACTACTACTCTTTGCCTCATTAGTGATGATAATGAAAGCATTCAATGGGCAACAGTAAATGGTTTGCTAGATCAATATGAGGAGTTTAGAATTGAGGCAAATGAGAGTATTGAAGAAATGAACTTAAGGTTTCAAGCCATCACAAGCAAGCTTGAAGACTACAACAACAAAGTCAGCAACAAAGAGCTTGTAAGCAAGTTGCTGAGGAGTTTGCCTCTGAATTGGAATGTAGTTTCAAACACTATAGAGGAAACTGAAGACATCAACTCAATGAGTCCTGAATCATTGATTGATTTTCTCAGAGTCCATGAATTGGCTCTGAAGGATATGCAAGAGCTGAAAGATGAAGAAGAAGAAGCAGCAAGGAAAGGAAAGCAAGCATTGGAACATGAAGATCTTGTTGAAGAACCTGATGAAGAGTATCTTGAAAGGTTTTCAAGAAAAATTCAAAGATGGTACAACTTCAAGAAGAATGGAGGAAGACTGGCTAAAGGAATGACAATATGGGATGTACTAGACAACTTCTCTGAAGACGAATTTGAAAGAGCACCAGGAGCTGAAGGATCAAGTTCTGAAGATGGTTCAGACTCTGAAGATTCAAGTTATGATGAAAAGTCAGAACCTGAGAGCATAGACAGTATCCAGAGAACAGTGAATCAGGTATATTCTCGTCTTCCCAAAGCAAAATTGATCAAGCATCTTAAGAAGACTTTACTTAAACTCTCTAATAGTCAGCAGAAGTATAAAAAGCTTAAAGCAGACTATGAGAATTTAAGTAAGCAAGCAAATCACTCTGAAGATCTTGTACAAAACGACTTCATCAAAACAAAAGATCTTAAGAATGATTATGCTATGTGTTACAAACCCTTTGAGCACTCTTTTGCTCTCAAAGAGTATTGCAACACTAATGCTGATCAAAATAAAATTATTTCCATGCTTTGCAACCTTAAGACCAACAATACTAATGGGATTGGATACTCTAGTAATAAAACACTAGAGGAACCAAGCTCATCAGTTATTGGTGGAAGCTTCTCACTCCCAAATCTTTACACTACATTTGTATCTGATAGCACTCAAATGAAACAAATGAAGGATAAAGATTTGGCAACTAACAGTCTAGGACCCTCAAGCAAGTGGGAACCAAGAGACAAAATTGTTTACTTGATTGCAGGTGAAACAAAGACTCTGAACCTTCCAATCACATGGATGCATGTGACTGTGAATGGAAGAAGGGCAATTGTGCATAGAAGGCACATTTTTGAAGAGTCAGATGGAGAAGAAGATGAGATGGAGTTCATAAGCAACAGGAGGGAGTATGAAGAATTTGAAGATTGTTTTGAAGAAGACTTTGATGATAGCAACTCTCTTTGGTGGGATGTATGTTCAGCATTTGACTTGGAGAGAGATTAAGCTTGAACAAAATATCATCAAAATATAGGAACTTCAAAATCAGGTATGTAACTCTTATCTCCTGAATGACATTTCAGAGGAATAACATTCAAAGGTTGAAAATGTCTTCTTAGGACACAAAATGTTCAGAACTAAAAATCTTGAAAAAAAAATCATGTCTGAACACATTCTTCTTTAAAGGTCCTGAAAGACACATTTTCAGACTCTGAAGTATTTTGGATCTCAGCATCTGAAGTAGTCCAGACTCTGAGAAACTTTTCAACCTCTGAAGGTGAAATTCTGGCATGCAGTGGCAAGATGCTCTATATAATGCTGTAGCATCTTCTACCGCATCAGACTAACAGAATATGAACAATAAACAATAAAGGGCAGGAAAGTAAATAACACAATATGTTGTTAACCCAGTTCGGCGCAACTCACCTACTTTGGGGGATACCAATCCAGGAATGAATCCACTAATATAGTTCTAGTTCAAAGACTCCAAAACGCCCCGTTTCTATCTTATCGCCTAGACACTACCTCATGCAATTCTACCTAGGAACTCCTAGATATGAGACGCCCCGTCTCACTTCCTTCAAACAACACAAACAGCGTTGTTTACAAACAAAACAATCAAATGGTGGAGACACACTTCAAGACACAACAACTCCTTGCTTAAAAGCTTTGGAGAAGTAACAAAATCAACACCTCCATACCTAAAGGCTTAGGAGACATTTACAATTTACAACTTAACTAAACTAACCAACTCTGTACGTAGATATTCAATGACGGCAACAGAGAGGTGTACATGAAACCCTAAAGCACAAGGCTTACAAAGACACAAAACCCTAAAAGACTACATGTTTGATATATTTGTTTAAGCTTCGGTTTTTGGTGTATAAAATAGCTTTAGCAACTTTCTTTATATAGGCTTCACAATGCTTCAGCTCCAAGAAAGCAAAATATATTTTCCACAAATATATTTGCACTAAATATTCCTTTCATAAATATATTTGATTCTCCATAAATATATTTTCTATAAAAATCTTCTTGAAGCACAAAGATATATTTGAAATATATCTTTATATTTTCTGCAATAATCTTCAGTGGTTATATTCTAAAATTAAATCTTCCACAAATATATTTGCATCAAATATATTTGACACAAATCAAATCTTTTTTTTTTAATTCCCTAATCTTTTATAATAAACTTGAGGAACAAGTAACCACCTTCTGAAGTTTCCTAACCATGCACTTCTTTGGCTTCAAAATACAGCTGGTATTTGTGATGTCCAGCTCACAAAAGATTTACTCCAAATATTTCTTCACAAAAGATTAATGCAAAAATATATCTTCAATATATTTTTTTTGGAGTAAATAATAACATAGACTGCCTCTGAGACTTGAGGCACAAGGCGCGCTAGCTGGCGTAGAGAGCAAGAAGATTAAACTTGATTCAAATCTTCAAAAGATATTCTGCAGAAATTTGGACACGCGCGGCTGCTGATACAACAGACAAACATGCTACAGCATGTTCTGTAGCATCTGGCTAGACATTGTTTTTGCAAAAATGCAGCCAACATATAAAGACTCAACAATCTCTCCCTTTGGCAAATTTTGGCTAAAACAACTTTAGACCAGCCAACAAGAATAGCGGGGATACAGGACATACCTTCTTCTATACACAACTTTGATTGAAGGTAAAAACTTCGTCAATGCTACTTCAAAAGAAATCTTCAACTGAAAGTAACTCACAAGGTAAAGAAATAAACTTTACCAAAAACATCAGAGGCATGCAGCAGCAGAATTTGAAAGGATCCAGCCTCATAGAGAACATCAAGAGAGAAATAAACTCTCACAAGGAACACATAGAATAGGAGAAATAAACTCCTTTAATTAGAGCACATTCATGATCACCAGGGAAAAGTAGATTCCCACACATATAGAAAAAGAATTTTCTACTCCCCCTCAACATATGCATAAGACCATGCACACATATATATCACCATACACATGCTATACTAGATGCCATAGCATTTGTCTTCACATCATGCAGAACATTACTTCAGAGATCTATTCTCCCTTCATAGCATATCAGAAAACAATTACTCCCCCTAAATATGCGTACCACAAGAACAATATCATAGCAGCAAACACATACACACATAATAATTTACTTCCCCTGAGTACATGCACTATATAACAAACTATAGCAGTACCTTCTTCATCTCCTTCTTCCATGTCCATATTGCCAGAAAGTATCTTCCCTGAAGCTCACTCAGATACAGAATAGAGTGCCTGCTCTGATACCAATTGAAAATCTGACACCCTGTAGACAGATGCTACGCAAGATGCTACAACAATGTTCGTAGCAATAAATCACAGAAAATAATGCAGCAATAAAATAGCAGAACAGTAAAAACACAGTAGGTTTGTTAACCCAGTTCGGCGCAACTCACCTACTCTGGGGGATACCAATCCAGGAATGAATCCACTAATATAGTTCTAGTTCAAAGACTCCAAAACGCCCCGTTTCTATCTTATCGCCTAGACACTACCTCATGCAATTCTACCTAGGAACTCCTAGATATGAGACGCCCCGTCTCACTTCCTTCAAACAACACAAATAGCGTTGTTTACAAACAAAACAATCAAATGGTGGAGACACACTTCAAGACACAACAACTCCTTGCTTAAAAGCTTTGGAGAAGTAACAAAATCAACACCTCCATACCTAAAGGCTTAGGAGACATTTACAATTTACAACTCAACTAAACTAAGCAACTCTGTACGTAGATATTCAATGACGGCAACAGAGAGGTGTACATGAAACCCTAAAGCACAAGGCTTACAAAGACACAAAACCCTAAAAGACTACATCTTTGATATATTTGTTTAAGCTTCGGTTTTTGGTGTATAAAATAGCTTTAGCAACTTTCTTTATATAGGCTTCACAATGCTTCAGCTCCAAGAAAGCAAAATATATTTTCCACAAATATATTTGCACTAAATATTCCTTTCATAAATATATTTGATTCTCCATAAATATATTTTCTATAAAAATCTTCTTGAAGCACAAAGATATATTTGAAATATATCTTTATATTTTCTGCAATAATCTTCAGTGGTTATATTCTAAAATTAAATCTTCCACAAATATATTTGCATCAAATATATTTGACACAAATCAAATCTTTTTTTTTTAATTCCCTAATCTTTTATAATAAACTTGAGGAACAAGTAACCACCTTCTGAAGTTTCCTAACCATGCACTTCTTTGGCTTCAAAATACAGCTGGTATTTGTGATGTCCAGCTCACAAAAGATTTACTCCAAATATTTCTTCACAAAAGATTTAATGCAAAAATATATCTTCAATATATTTTTGGAGTAAATAATAACATAGACTGCCTCTGAGACTTGAGGCACAAGGCGCGCTAACTGGCGTAGAGAGCAAGAAGATTAAACTTGATTCAAATCTTCAAAAGATATTCTGCAGAAAATTGGACACGCGCGCCTGCTGATACAACAGACAAACATGCTACAGCATGTTCTGTAGCATCTGGCTAGACATTGTTTTTGCAAAAATGTAGCCAACATATAAAGACTCAACAGAAGGATAAGCCTCTGAATAAGAAATGAATTGGAAACGTTTAAGTTCTTTTACTGAAACGTTTTGGCGCTAAAAGAACAACACGTACACACGTTCTGATTGGGTTGAAACAGTTAATGATGGTTTGTTTTATTTTTAAATTTGACTATATTGTGTGCTTTAATTTGTTTTACTGTTTTAATCAAAATCACTAAATCACTTGCACACACTGCATTCTCACAACCTACACTTTCGTTCTTCTCAAACTTCTGAAAAACCCTCTTTCTTCCACAAATTAGCAAAACCCTAACTTTAGAAATGGCAGCATCCACATCATCTTCAGATTCTCTATTTGCATTTCCAAAGAACTTTCCTATCAATACCATTGCTTGCGAAGAATTATTCTCCACAGATTTGTCTCTAGAGATGGAGGGAAAATCTCTAAATCTGGTTATGGAACAACCAGTGGACTTTCACAGCTTGGAGAAGAATCACTTTGATGTCTAAAAGTTCTTTATTGAACGTGATGGGAGCTTTAAGTACATGGAGTTGCTAAATGGTCCTATCTATCCAACGCTAGTAAAGGATTTCTGGATCAGAAGTAAGGTGAAGACGGTCGAAGACTACAACAGGGAGCTGGATGCAAAGAAGAAGGAGAAGTTGGAGAATAAGGATAAGACTCCTCAAGAATTGGGATTGAGGGTGGTCGAAGAAACTGAAGTACATTATGTGGTTTGTGGATTTGAAGTAATTCTCACTGCTTCAAATCTGGCTAATGTGTTATCCATTCCCAATGAAGGCACTTACCATACCTTTAGCCAAAGTAAAGCAAAGAATTCAGAATTTCTAGTGAACATGACCAAGCTGTGCTACGCTAAAGGAAAGAGCTGTGAAAGAGTATTAGCCAGAATAGTTCTAGGATCAATATTTCCAATAAGTGGAAGTACTGATCAACTTTCTTGGGATCATAGGCACTTTGTCTATTTTCTCACAAGAAAATTCAATTTGAACTGGGCAAAATACATCTTCAATCACCTCTGCAAGGCTGTAAGCGCTACTCAGAAGCAGTCTAAGCCAAATGTTCATGTCATCTATCCTAGAATCTTGAGTGAGATATTCTATCAGTGTGGAGTGATAGATGCAATAAAGGCTGCTGGTCATGACAATCTGATTAGGGAAATCAGAGCTTCTACAATCTCTGCTCACACTCTCTCTAACATGAACTTACTAGCAGGAAAAGAAATACAGCCCTCTGATCCATTTGAACCTCTACCTCACTCACAAGATTCAATGGTAAAGAGATTTAAGATTGACATACCTCCTGTCTCAAATGGTATTGTCAATCAATATATACAACTGCTAGAAAGTGAAGGTGAAGGGTTTGAGATTGAAGAAGAAGAGCTGAAGAAGAAAAAGAAGAGGCTGGTGAAGATAAAGATAGAGAAGAATGAAGCTAAAAGGGTAGAGAGCAAAGGGAAAATCAAGTCCAAAGCTGGGAGTTCAACTGTGATAGTAGTAGATGATGAAGTAAGTGAAGATGATGATGAACCATTGTGTGTCAGATTGAAGAAACTCACCAAGGAGCCAAGGAAGAAAACTACTGAAGGTTCAATCAGGGACAACTCAGGAAATGCATCTATGTCTACACCTGCTATTGTAAACACTCAAGAAATTCAACCAACACCATCTTCAACCCAACCAAAAATAACCAAAAATCCTGCTCAGAACCCACTCACCCATTCACCATCTGAGCAGACTCAGAACCTCACTCCAAACACTATCCAAACAAGTCCTGAAGACAATCTCACGTTAAAACAAATTGTGTCAGGACATGTTCATTCAGAACCTCCCATATCTGAACCTATCCAACCACAACCTGAACAACAAAGTACTGAGGAACTTGAACCTCATTCTGGTGTTTCAAAACATACTGAACTTGTTGATTCAGAAGATATCCAACATTCCTCACCATCGAACCATGTTGATGATATGGTCCAAGAGCTTCATGTAGATGATTTTCATCTTAAAGCTTTTGATCAACAGCAACAACAACATCAATCATCACCTCAACACACCTCTTCACCCTCAAACTCTGAACCTCATCCAACCAACTCAACTAACCCTGAAATCTTGAGTGAATGCAATAGTTTGATTAGACAGATACATGGTCTTCCTGAGCTAAGACATTCTGACATATCTTCATCTGAACTTGTTGCACAATGGGTAAGCTTGGCTGAGGATTTGGTAAAGAAGCTGCATAGTCTTCAGGAGGCTGATGTTGAAGAACTGAGGAGGGTTGACAAGGGGAAGAATAAGGTGGTTGAAGAGGTCATTCAGAATAAAAAGGACACAGAGAGGAATCACCCTGAATCCTCTATTGTAAGAAACAGCAATCTGAATGAATCTGCTCAAGGAGATCTAAGGAGCAACCAAGAGCATCTAAGAAATCCAGTTTATGAGGCTGAACTTAAAGAAATCAGAGCCGAGATGGGCAAGTATATGGGGATGATAGAGAAAGTCGATGGAAAACAAACAGAAATCTTGAATACATTAGCTTCTCTCTTTAACCAATCACAATAAACCCTTAGGATTTCTTTGAACGCTTATGTGTTTATCTGCTGTTTAATGTTTTGATTAGGCACAATATTAGGTTCAACTTGTGTATATATTAATTTGTTTTTATATATTCATCATGATTATCTGAATGGTTATATGTCTATGTTGATTCTGTTTGGCATTTTTATTTGATTTAATTCTGGAAATGACTTTATTTCTTAAACAAACAAATCTTGGACAATCAATACTTCAAACTTTTGAGCTCTTATTTATAAAATTTGATTTTCAATAAGTACAATATGTGGCATTCTTAAAAGATCAAATTACATAACAAGAGAAGTAATATATATAAGAAATCAAATTACAAAGTAATGAGTTTTATTTCATTAAGAACTTGAGTTGTGGACTACATATCAAATTCCTAAAGTCTACTTTCTTGAAGCCTCCAAGGGATGACCTTGGAGAAGGAACTGATATTCTTGAAGAAATCATGCATCAGTTTGGTTTCCTTCAAGAATGTCAGTTTGCCCTTCTTAGGCTATGGACTTCAGTTTGATTTTCTTCAGGAAGATATGTCTTCAGAACTTAAAACAGTCAGAGTCCAAAGATTTCTCTTCAGACTCTGAACTGAGTTCTTCTGTAACAGACACTGGCTTTGTTTCCATTGGTTTCTTCTTATGTTTTCTCCTATCTTGACTATCTTTCGTTGAAACTACTTTCTTCTTCTCTGAGCGTTTCATTTTTTCTCTCAAGAGATCTATCAATAACCTAAGATTATTCTGTGTGAGTAAAATGACTAGGTATCTCTCTCCTTTTATAAGCATAATTCAATGGCCGAGTCTTAAATGCGTTCAACCACTCCTGATTTGACGGCATTGAAAGTTGAAATTTCTATTAATTGCTTATACTACCTTTTTGATAATGACAAAAGGGGGAGAAAGAATATTGGTAAATCAATTGTTGGAAGAAGCGAAATTACTTAGCTTTTTAGGGCTTTGTAGTGCTTCAGAGAGAGAACGTAGGAGAGTGGTCAAAATAGTAGCATGAGGTACATGCTTTGATATGACAATCTGATCTTTGAGGATTTCAAAATATTGTACTAAAGAGCTCTGAACTGTTTTCAAACTTTTGTTCAGACTCTGAGCTATTTTCTTTGAAAAGATTTTTTTTAAGCTCTGAACTGTTTGAAAATATTTTGAACTCTGAAGTTGTTAATGATAACCATCAGAACCAAGTGTGTGTGTAGACGTCTCTAAGTGCCTCTGATCCTATTTTGTCATTCAATTTAAATATTGCTGTTAAAGTACAAAAGCAAGTATTTTTGCATATATCGTTCCACAGGGACTATTGTGATATTAAACGCCGTTCAACAATAAACATGATTCTAAGTGAGGGTTTTTGAATAGTATTGTGTGAATAAAACTTGTGTTTACAAATTAGTAAAACAGTAAAAAGATGATTTCCTTAACAGAGAAAATAATTTGCTGGGGTTAGAATCAATTCACTCATTCATATGCTTTTCCTAAATCAGTTATACATATTCAAGTTACTAATCAATATTATCACGTATTTACTCGTCAAACATTTCCGTTCCCAGATAATGTCGAGAAATCTATTATAACTATTAAACCCCGATCCCTCGAGTGATTAATCGATATAATAGCATTAAGTTCCAATACTTTCTAGTGAATATTAAATCTAAGTCTATTCCTAGAGCTTAGCTTTTAATAGGTGTAATCCTAGATCAAGATTCAAAACATACATCCCTATATTATTTCAAATCTAAAGATAAACAATAATAACAAAGATAACACCATTATTGATTTATAATTTGAATATATAAAACACCATGATCAAAGGAAATACATACTAGTAGAGTAAATGTTACATCTAACCCCAACAAAATAAGAGTTTAGTTACCCATGATCAAAGTAACATCACAAAGATATGAGAAGAAGAAATAGATGAACATCATGAGTTGATTCCTCAACAACAATGAGCAAATCCACCTTCCAAATGCCTTAAGTACAGGATCTCTGGTTTTCTATCTGTTCTGGAATTTTAAAACGTCATCCCCCCTCCTTTCTGATCTAAAAATCTGCTTTATATCAGTCTAAGTCTGTAAATTTCGCCGGGCGAGACATCCGTCGCCGGGCGAGATACATTTCTTCATCTGGGGGTTTTATGCCACGTGTCCCACTGACCTCCAAGACCGCCTTGGGTCGCTAATGCTCGCCGGGCGAGCTTGAGCGAGCCTCCCTCGCTGACCTTCGCTGAGACTCGCCGGTCTTCGCTCAATTTTCCCTTTTTCTCTGTTTTGTTCTCGCCGGACCTCGCCGGGCGAGAGTGAGCGAAAATGTGAGACTTCAAATTCCTTTTTCTTTGTTCTCATCCTGCTTTTGTCTTCAAATACCTTCAAAAAATGGTTGGGATTTAGATAAATTCTATATACTTACCTGTAAAACTAATATTTACAAAATTTTGGGGGTTTTTCAAAGATTTCTTGCAACATAAGTTAATACGTGCCTAGATTTAATATGTAATTTTACTACTTTTTGGCACTTATCAACTCTCCCCAACTTAGGACTTTGTTTGTCCTCAAACAAAAGTAAAATCAAAATATAGACAAGCTCAATTTACAATCTCAAGAGTAGGTTTGTAATCAATCAACATTAAAACATTTCTATTTTAGCATGAGCAAAAGCATTTGCAAACCATAGATCAATTTTCAACATATTCAAAGAAACAGAGTATGATCGTGAAATGATTGCTATACCCAAGCAAGATTCTCATCATCCTTATCAAATAATCAAAATTCAAGTACTATCAAAAAATTCTCACAAGTGTATCACTCAAGGGCAAGTGTTTAACTCAACTTAGTCAATGTGCATACAACAAATCGATTTAAACATTCATCCAGGCAATATCATACAACATGTTATCAGTCATGGATCACTAAGGACTTTATTAAGCTTGTAACGGGGCTGGGCTACAAAGATTCATTGTTTTTCTTTGGATTCAAGCGGCCTTAAGGATAAGAGAGCATAATTCAAAACTTTTTACATTTCAAAAAGCATTCTCTTTTTTTACTTTCCCTCTTCTACCTGTGGTAATTCTTTAGCTTTGACACTTTTTTCTTTCTTTTCTTTTCATTTTCTTTTCAAAAACATTTTCTTTGATTTTCACTTGTGTCAACTTACTTTCAAGCATTTTTCTTTTCATTTTTTTTTATTTTTTATTTTTATATCACCCCATCAACTACTTTTCTCAATTTATTTTTCTAATTTCTCTACAACCTTATTCTCCCCAACTTGAATATTTACATAACCCTATTTGAAATATAATTGCTCTCCTATCCTAAGACAAAGGTAGAGTCGTTGTTTTTCATTTCTTTTTGGTTCAGGGTTTTCAAAACAAACAAATTTCAAACTTTAGGCTCAAAGGGGACACAAAAGATCACACTTACTCACAAGGTAGGTTATTTTGGCCAAAGTAGTTGTCACTCAAAAAGAAATATGGCCTTGATCATTTCCATGACATCAAACACATCGACAATAGCAGGATTAAGCTAAAATCAAATGAGCATACACAATTGCCGACTCTCAAATATGTTTTTTTTTTTTGTAAACAATGGAAGCTCGCACACCTCACCCGGCTAGGTTGGATAGTACAAGTTCTATCATGTTTCACAAAAACAATGAGAATCATCTTAGGACAAACAACACATTTCAAGAACATGTTAAATTCCTAAGAACATTTCAAAAATTATTCATGAGTTGACATATCTTTACCAAACATCATGCTATGATATTTGATTCATCACAAACCTGTCTTCGAGATCTTGAAAGCATGTGCTTGTCATAAAAAAAAAATTATTCACAAAATTTTAGCTAAGATACGAACTTGAGAACATAAAACAAACTACATTACTAATGTTAAAAAAAATTACGGTTCACAGCATCAAACATGGATGTTCAAAACATACAAGTACCAAAAGTTTAAATTGAAATTCAAATACACGGAAATAAGCTATTAATTTGAAAATTAACTAATTAAACATAAAGAAGTAAATGACTGAAAGCTTTTTTAAATTTTCACTCATTATTGGTGAGCTTTTACAGTCACTTTCTACTCTCTTCTCAATCTTCCATTGTATCTTCCCCATCACCACCATCACCATCATCATCAACAAATGCACTAGCAGCTGCTTCATCAATTGGATCATCATCACCATCAATATTGGTACCAGCAGAAGTGCCCACCCCATCACCGAACGATGGCCTGTCCCCAGGCCAAGCAACATGTGCATAAAAATGAGATGGATCATATAAAGGCTGGTTTAGGCTCATCTGATACATAGCCTGATACAGATAGTCATCGGCACGATGATTCGCCGCATTCTGATCCATGAGGTGGTATAAAAGTTGCTGGTCAGTGAATTGAGGAGGAGCTGGTTGTTGTTCATGGAATTGAGGGGGGGCTGGTTGTTCTGTTTGGATGGGTTTTTTGGGATAACACCACCTTTCGACATGCGAGTCATCAACCGTTCCCAAGGGGTCATGAAAATTGGCGGAAAACACGACCCGCGCTTCCCTAATCAGTCCCATAATGAGGGCGGGGAAAGGTAGCATGCTAGGTCTAGTCCTCTTTTCTGTGCCACTAAGGACTGCATCCTTTAACTCCTTAGAGATAATTTTTGCAATATCGACCTGATATCCCTTGTAGAGACTATAGATGAGTCCCAGAATTGGCATAGTAGCATCCGAGATATGGCTCCGAGGGATGACATTGTGAAGGATGAAGAGAAGTGCCAATCTAGCCAATGGAGTTAAATCTTCACCTTTTGCTCGCACGGGGAGCCCAGACTTGCCATAAATGAGATTGCGGCCCGGTAAAAGAAGTAGTTCGGTCATTCCAGGCACATCCCAATTACCCCTTGCTAAAGTTGCAGCATAATCACAAATGTCATCTTCACCATCCCTAGTGTACGACTTTCCCAAGAAGTGATTGATGGCATCCCTATCAAAACGAATATGGCGACCGCGGACTGTGATCATGAAAGGGAATGGTTGAGATCGGTCCATCGGGAGGGCATTAGCAAAAAACTCTCTCACCAATTCAGGATGAACATATCTCTCAGGATCCATCAGTTTGGTCCACCCTAAAGCCTCAATGGCTTCCACAAAACCTCCGTGTTTTCCATCCACTACAATTGAAAATTCCTTTTCCGGCCAAATCTTTCTGGTTTGCAATTCCTGGAATCTTGCATACTGTTCAGGACCGGAGAACCTGTTTTGGGCATGAGCTGGAACTTGTGCGGGTGCGCTTGAACTTGCACCCGTTTTTTGTTTCTTTGAGCCCGTGGATTTCTTTGGTGCCATGACTGCATTTAACACTCAATTTAATAGTTAGAATCAAGATATAAAATTAGAGACCAGACATTACAGTACAGAACCAAAAATAGTAACCAGGTTTATGAAATCTCGCTGGGCGACAATGGGCGAGGGTTGGCGAAAAACACGGGCTGCAAATCTGTGAAACAGAGCATGCCCAAACCCTGATTTTAGAATTTTTAACCATACCCAGTCCAGAAAAATTGCTCCTTATTGACTTATGATCATTAATTAACAACAATTGCACATGCTTTCAAATTTGTTCTTCATAAAACATGCCAAATTCATTATTTACCCTATTTTACAAAAAATTCAAAAAGTGCAAAAAGAAGAACAAATCTATATGAATGTGCTTTTGATTCAGATTATTAATGAACAAAATTGAAATATTTGGACTGGAAAGTTCAAAACTTTACATGCATAACCCTAACATGTTAAATCTCACAACATGAAATCTCACTTTTCCAGAAATTAGAATACGAATTTCATACCTTGGAAAACTTGATTGAGTGAATTTGGAGATTTTGAAAACTTGAATTGGAAAGAAGTTGAGAGAAAGAGTTTGAAAATTTTGATGAGAGAAGAGAGGGTTGGTGAGAATGAGAAAGTTTAGGGTTTGAGAGAGTGAAAACGTGGGTTTGGATAAGGGTAGGTGAAAAGTAGTTACTGTTTTTGTTAGTGGAGAACAGCTGTAATTTTTCAAAAAAATTTGCAGAATTCGCAATGGTCGCCGGGCGAACATAATCTCGCCGGGCGAAAAAACCAGAAAATTGAGTTCTTTTCTGCAGAATTCTTTCTGCACAGCTGGTCCACCCTCTACCCTCACCTATCATTCACAAGTGCTTAGTAAACATGAATTAAAAGAAAATACTTACAAAATTGGGTTGCCTCCCAACAAGCGCTTGTTTAACGTCATTAGCTCGACGCCTTTCTTTTTAATCAAGGATCGGAAAGTGATACTTTTGTGGCAAGCCGATCAATCTCGCCACCAAAGTAAGGCTTCAATCTTTGCCCATTGACAGTCCAGCTACGCTTCATTTCCACATCTTCAATTTCAATAGCCCCATATGGTTTTACATCCTTGACTTTGAATGGACCGGACCATTTAGACTTCAATTTGCCGGGAAATATCTTCAACCTTGAGTTAAACAATAAGACCAACTGTCCCGGATGGAAATTCTTGCTAATGATCCGCTTATCATGATACTTCTTGACTTTTTCTTTGTATAGCTTGGAAGATTCATAAGCATGGAATCTCATTTCTTCCACTTCATGGAGTTGTGTTTTTCTTTTCTCTCCCGCTAGAGATTGATCAAAATTCAAAAACTTCAAAGCCCAATAGGCTTTATGTTCCAACTCTACCGGCAAATGACAAGCTTTACCATATACCATCTGAAAAGGAGTGAGGCCTATCGGTGACTTAAAAGCTGTTCGATATGCCCATAATGCTTCATCAAGCTTCAATGACCAATCTTTCCTTGATGTTGACACCGTTTTCTCAAGAATTTTCTTGATTTCTCGATTGGAAACTTCAGCTTGTCCATTAGTTTGTGGATGGTATGGTGATGCAACCTTGTGCTTGACTCCATAATGCTCTAGGGCCTTTGCTAATTGTGAATTTCAAAAGTGCGACCCTCCATCACTAATAAGCACCCTTGGAGTACCAAAGCGAGTGAAAATATTCTTCTTCAAGAATTTGATCACCGTTTTACCGTCAGCCTTTGGTGATGCAATAGCTTCCACCCACTTGGACACATAGTCGACTGCAACCAAAATGTATTCATTTGAAAGAGATGATGGAAATGGTCCAACAGAATCTATTCCCCAACAGTCAAAAACTTCAACTTCGAGTATGCTTTGCAGAGGCATTTCATTACGCCTTGAAATTCCCCCGGTCTTTTGACAATTGTCACAGCTTTGGACATATTCATAAGAGTCTTTGAACAAGGTTGGCCAGAAAAATCCAGCTTGGAGAATCTTTGCTGCAGTTCTTTCACCATTGTAGTGACCACCATATGGCGAGTTATGACAGTGCCATAAAATGCTTGTTGCCTCCTCTTTTGTTACACATCTTCTCAACAAATTGTCTGCTCCAATTTTGAACAAGTATGGATCATCCCAGACATATTGATTTGCTATTCGGAGAAATCTCTTTTTCTGGTGCCAGTTGAAATCATCCGGTATTAATCCAGATGCTTTGTAATTAGCCATGTCAGCAAACCACGGCCTTTCTTGCACCATGAGTAACTTTTCATCAGGAAATTCCTCCAAAACCTCTTTTTCATGTTCGGTCACCTCATTGTTCACTAGTCTTGACAAGTGATCAGCTACCAAATTTTCTGTTCCTTTCTTGTCTTTAATCTCAAGATCAAACTCTTGTAACAAGAGCATCCATCTAATAAGTCTCGGCTTGGAATCAGACTTTGTGATCAAGTATTTGATAGCTGCATGGTCAGTGTACACAACAATCTTTGTACCAATTAAATAAGAACGAAATTTTTCAAGTGCATACACTATTGCAAGCAACTCCTTTTCTGTTGTTGCATAATTAATTTGAGCATCATTCAACACTTTGCTCGCATAGTGTATAGCATGAAAAATCTTGTTCTTTCTTTGACCAAGAACTGCACCAACCGCATAATCACTCGCATCACACATTAGTTCAAAATCAAGTTTCCAATCAGGTGCGATGATTATGGGTGCAGTTGTCAATTGTTTCTTTAATTCATTAAAAGCAAGTAAACATTCATGATCAAAGTTAAAAGACTTATCTTTGTTAAGCAGATTGCTTAACGGTTTGGCAATTCTGGAAAAATCTTTAATGAAACGCCTGTAGAATCCGGCATGACCAAGAAAACTTCTGATTCCTTTGACATTAACTGGAGGCGGAAGCTTTTCAATGACTTCAACCTTTGCTTTATCAACTTCAATGCCTTTGGAAGAAATCTTGTGGCCAAGGACAATACCCTCGGTCACCATGAAGTGACACTTCTCCCAATTAAGAACCAGATTTGTTTCAACACACCGCTTCAGTACGGTGTCTAAATTTCTCAGACAATGATCAAATGATGGGCCAAACACCGAGAAATCATCCATGAACACTTCAATACATTTTTCAATCAAATCAGAAAATATTGCTTGCATACACCGCTGAAATGTTGCTGGAGCATTACACAATCCGAAAGGCATCCGTCTATAAGCAAAGACACCAAAAGGACATGTAAAGGCGGTCTTCTCATGATCTTCGGGATTAACTGTAATCTGATTATACCCCGAATAACCATCCAAAAAGCAATAGAACTCTTGACCGGACAACCTTTCTAGCATTTGGTCCATAAACGGCAATGGAAAATGATCTTTACGGGTGGCTTTGTGCAATCTTCTATAATCTATGCACATTCTCCAACCTGTAACTGTTCTTGACGGAATTAACTCATTCTTGTCATTTGTGATCACCGTCATACCTCCTTTCTTTGGAACCACCTGAACTGGACTCACCCAAGCACTATCTGAAATCGGGTAAATCATTCCGGCTTCCAGCAACTTCACCACTTCTTTTCTCACAACCTCTTTCATTGTAGGATTCAACCGACGTTGAGGCTGTGCTACAGGCTTGTAATTCTCTTCCATCATAATACTGTGCATACAATATGACGGGCTAATACCTTTCAAATCAGATAACACCCATCCAATTGCTTCTTTGTTTTCTTTAAGGACTTGAATCAAACTATTCTCTTCATGAGTTGATAAAGAACTACTGATTATGACCGGTTTACCGCTACCTTCTTCAAGAAACACATATTTCAAATGAGAGGGCAATGTTTTCAATTCGAGCTTCACTTCAACCGGCTTCGACTCATCTTTCAACTCTTCAATCTTTGCTTTGAGAGGAGACACCTCTTTGAAATCATCTAGTTCTTTCAAACACTCTTCAATTTCTTCCTCTTTATCGAAATCAAGTTCATTAAGAGCATTTGTCAAAGCTTGTTCAAGAGGTGATGGCTTGCATAACTGTTTTTGAACATCCAAGATAGCTTCATCTGTGGCATCCATTTTAAAACACACTCCTTTATCTTTTGAATATTTCATGGCCTCCCACAAATTAAAACTAACTTCTTCATCCTGGACTCTAACCTTCATCACTCCATCATCGATATCAATCATCATACGTGCAGTCTTCATGAAAGGTCTGCCTAGTATCAAAGGAACATCATCATCCTCCTCAATGTCCATCACCACAAAATCTATAGGAAACATGAACTTGTCAACTTTCACAAGTACATCTTCCGCAATTCCTGATGGACGTTTGACGGATTTATCTGCAAGCTGCAAAGTCATTCTTGTGCGCGTTATATCCAAACCACCAATTCTTTCAATTACGGACAATGGAATGAGATTTATGCTTGACCCTAGATCAATGAGAGCTTTTCCAACATTTACATTCCCAATAGTGACAGGTAATGTAACTCTCCCCGGATCTTTCTCCTTTGTAGGTAGGGTTCTTTGAATAATCGCACTGCAGCTTGCATCTAGATGAATAGTCTCCTCATCAGTAACTCGCCTCTTCTTGGTGAAGATTTCTTTCATAAATTTAGCGTATGTAGGCATCTGCTCCAAGGCTTCAGAGAATGGAATGTTGATCTGTAATCTCTTAAAGATATCTAGAAATCTCGCATATTGCCGTTCCTTGTCTTTCTTTGTTGGAGCATGTGGATATGGCAAGTGTTGAGCAGGAGGAATTATCTGCTTTTTCTTCTCATCTTTCGACTTTTGCTCCTTCATCTCCTTCTCTTTACTCACTTCTCCCTCAAACTCCTCTTTTTCATTCTTCTTATTTTTTTGATTTTTTTCATTTTCAACCAAACTTCCTTCTTTATTTTTTTCTTCTATCTCTCCCTCACTTCCTTCTTTATTCTCCTGTGTTGCTTCTCTTGCCTTAACCACTGCCTCCTCCGTCTCAAGGTTGTCACCTATACCTTTACCAATCTCCTTACCACTCCTTGTTGTGATGGATTTGCAGTGTTCTTTTGGATTTGGTTCTGTATTAGCGACAAAAGATCCTCCTTGATTATTATTGTTGGCCACTTGTTTGGCTATCTGGCCAATTTGTGTTTCAAGGTTCCTCAGCACTGCATCATTACTTCTTTGGTAAACTTGGTTTTCTTGATGAAACTGCAGTAACTGCTGCTGCTGTTGTTGATTCTGTTGTTGTTGCATTTCCATGAACTTGCGCAAGGTTTCTTCCAAATTGGAGTTTTGGTTTTAGTTGCGTATAATTCTCATATTGTTTTTGCCTGTTTGAAGAACCAACATCCTGTCTATAACCTTGATTATAATTTGAGCCTCCGCCCCTTTGATAACCAGAATTATTCTGATATGGTGACTGTCTTTGTTGACTCTGATTACCCAAATAATTCACTTCTTCATTAGGCGGTGGACAGTAGCCAGTGGGGTGATCTCCATGACACAGCTCACATGATGCAACTTGCTTGGCTTTACTTTGAACTTCTTGTATGCTTATCAACTTGGACATTTGTTTTGAAAGCTCCTCCACAGTATTGGTAAGAAGCTTATTCTGAGCTAACACAGCATCCGAAGAATCAAGTTCAAGAATTCCAGGTTTCCTTTGTGATGGGTTTCTATTGTATTCACCTTGACGATCACTAAGTGCCATCTTTTCAATTATTGCCGTAGCATCTGCAGCACTTAAAGACAACAATGAACCACCAGCTGTAGCATCTAACAAAAGCTTTGATTGTTGCTGAAGTCCGTTACGGAATATATGAATTTGAGTGAGGTCGTCAAACCCGTGATTAGGACACTTTCGTAACATAGACTTGTAACGCTCCCATGCTTCATTGAGTGTTTCATTTGAACCTTGCGAGAACACAGCAATAGTTGTTTTGGCTTCCATGAACTTGTGGTGCGGAAAGAATCTTTCAAGGAATTTCTCTTCAAGGGTGTTCCAGTTTGTCATGACGGCAGGAGGTTGATCTAAGTACCACTCCTTTGCTTTACCAATCAACGAATGCGGAAACCCTCTTTGGAATACCGACTCTTCCTCAGCCTCACTGGCTCCAAGTGAACCGACCATCTCATAGAACTTGACAAGATGATTATACGGGTCTTCATGCGGTAATCCTGCAAAAGGGTTGGCATACAAGAGTTGAAGAAATCCCGTTTTCATCTCAGTTTTTCTGGCTCCTCTTTGTGGCCTGGCTAGGTGAGCTAGCCTCCTTGGACTGTTGTGGCATGGCATAGGACCACCACCACCAGCATTTAAATCTTGTTGCTGTTGATCCTCAGCCATGGTTTCTTCGGCTATTGAGGAAGTAGAAGAAATAGAAACAGAAGATCCCTCTTGCTGCTCTCTTTGTTTGGCTAGTTGTTTCTTTTTTCTAGTTTTGCTGTTGTTTCTTCTGGCCGTTCTTTCAATCTCAGGATCGAAAAGTAAGTTGTCGGCCGAGACCTGTCTTCGCATACACAATTCAACAACCTAACCACACAAGTTAGCGTGCACGATGGATAATAAGTAATTAAAAACAAAAATTAAAAAGTGCAAAATTGCTTAAAACAATGAAAATTGTCGCAATGCTTTTAATATCAAACGCCAGTCCCCGGCAACGGCGCCATTTTGTTAAAGTACAAAAGCAAGTATTTTTGCATATATCGTTCCACAGGGACTATTGTGATATTAAACGCCGTTCAACAATAAACATGATTCTAAGTGAGGGTTTTTGAATAGTATTGTGTGAATAAAACTTGTGTTTACAAATTAGTAAAACAGTAAAAAGATGATTTCCTTAACAGAGAAAATAATTTGCTGGGGTTAGAATCAATTCACTCATTCATATGCTTTTCCTAAATCAGTTATACATATTCAAGTTACTAATCAATATTATCACGTATTTACTCGTCAAACATTTCCGTTCCCAGATAATGTCGAGAAATCTATTATAACTATTAAACCCCGATCCCTCGAGTGATTAATCGATATAATAGCATTAAGTTCCAATACTTTCTAGTGAATATTAAATCTAAGTCTATTCCTAGAGCTTAGCTTTTAATAGGTGTAATCCTAGATCAAGATTCAAAACATACATCCCTATATTATTTCAAATCTAAAAATAAACAATAATAACAAAGATAACACCATTATTGATTTATAATTTGAATATATAAAACACCATGATCAAAGGAAATACATACTAGTAGAGTAAATGTTACATCTAACCCCAACAAAATAAGAGTTTAGTTACCCATGATCAAAGTAACATCACAAAGATATGAGAAGAAGAAATAGATGAACATCATGAGTTGATTCCTCAACAACAATGAGCAAATCCACCTTCCAAATGCCTTAAGTACAGGATCTCTGGTTTTCTATCTGTTCTGGAATTTTAAAACGTCATCCCCCCTCCTTTCTGATCTAAAAATCTGCTTTATATCAGTCTAAGTCTGTAAATTTCGCCGGGCGAGACATCCGTCGCCGGGCGAGATACATTTCTTCATCTGGGGGTTTTATGCCACGTGTCCCACTGACCTCCAAGACCGCCTTGGGTCGCTAATGCTCGCCGGGCGAGCTTGAGCGAGCCTCCCTCGCTGACCTTCGCTGAGACTCGCCGGTCTTCGCTCAATTTTCCCTTTTTCTCTGTTTTGTTCTCGCCGGACCTCGCCGGGCGAGAGTGAGCGAAAATGTGAGACTTCAAATTCCTTTTTCTTTGTTCTCATCCTGCTTTTGTCTTCAAATACCTTCAAAAAATGGTTGGGATTTAGATAAATTCTATATACTTACCTGTAAAACTAATATTTGCAAAATTTTGGGGGTTTTTCAAAGATTTCTTGCAACATAAGTTAATACGTGCCTAGATTTAATATGTAATTTTACTACTTTTTGGCACTTATCAATTGCTTCATCTTGCATCTGCATTAAGGGCTTAATTTCAAGGAGAATACTTTTATTAATTGAAGTTTATTATTCATAGTTAGTTCTTGAGTAAGGGTGCAACTTTATTCAAAGATTATCACACTATGAAAAGAAGAAGCTTGCAAACCTTGTTCTTTATATAGTGAAATATGAATAATTTAAGTCATATAATAAAGTAATTCTGAAACTGATTAAAATTAACTATGGATACAAAATAGGGGGAGCTTACAAACCTAACCCTATGGGTTATCAGACTTAGGGGGATCTTGCGAAACTCAGAAGCCTAATGTCAACATAGCTGATTTTTATCAACAACAATTGTATTTAATACTTATGTTTGTCATCATCAAAAAGGGGGAGATTGTTGGAACAAAATATGTGTTAATACACACCCTTAAGTTTTGATGATAACAAAGTATTAAATGGACAATTGATGGTACTAATGTTTAAATTAAGTGCAGGAGAATTAACCGTTATATCGAGAGCACACTTAATTTAGACTCTGATGAAACCTATGGAAGTCTGAATATTTACACTCTGAAGGAGTTCAAAAGCTACAACGTGGTCAGAAGCTAAACAAAGTTCAGAAGCTCAAAAAGGATCAGAATGTCTGAAGGAGTTCAGAAGCTCAGAGAAGTTCAGAAGCTCAAGGATGTTCAGAGGCCTACAAGAGTTCAGAAGCTATCTGCTAGTCATGAGTCATTCAGAGGATGAAGACGTTCAGAAGCTGAATTACGAAGGACTATCAGAGGCCAACCATTCAAGACCAATCAGACTCCAAGTTATCAAAGGTTCATCAGAAGCAAAGGAATTCCCCAAATCATCAGAAGGGCTACATCAACTACACTTATCAAGCCTGATGATTTGTTCTAAGGTCAACTAATTACAACGGTCACAAAGGATGTGATCCCTCTCTTTCTAGGAGCTAGTTGTACCTTATTACTGTACTAGTGGACAAACAGTAAAGGGGAAGCCTCTCTGCAAAAGAAGACGTGGCTTTACTCAACGGATATTCAAAGACTACAGCTGTCCATTTTACAACGGGAATTTCTCCAACGTCTCAATGTCTTTCTCAACTCATATAAATATGCCAAACAAAGAATTGATGACTAGCGATCTTCATTAGAAAACATCTCTTAGAAGAAAGTGAGAATCTGAATTGTAATAGAAAATATCTCTCAAATGAAGTGAGCATAGAAACTAGCTTAAGCCTCTGAAGTTATTATGTTTGTAATAAGTTTAAGCTTATAAGTTAGTAGTAAGTCTTCTGCTTAGTGTAGAAGCAACAAAGTCTTCTGCTTAGTGTAGAAGCTCTTCTGCTTAGTGTAGAAGCAACAAAGTCTTCTGCTTAGTGTAGAAGCACATAAGTCTCAATCTTAGTGATTAGAGCAAAGAAGTCTTCTGCTGAGTGTAGGAGCAAGGAAGTCTCTCTGTCTTGTGTGACTTAGAGCAGGAAGTCTTGAGCTTGTGTGCTTGAGCAAGGAAGTCTTTGATCTTGTGTGATCAGAGCAACGAAGTCTCTGATCTTGTGTGATCAGAGCAAGGAAGTCTCTCTGTCTTGTGTGACTTAGAGCAGGAAGTCTTAAGTCTTGTGTGACTTGAGCAAGGAAGTCTTGAGCTTGTGTGCTTGAGCATCTTATTGTAATCTTAGTGATTATAGTAAACTCTCTTGGAAACAAGGGGACTGGAGTACTCTCAATTTGTGAGGGGAACCAGTATAAATTGTTGTGTGTTCTTCTCTCTCTCACTCTCTCATTTACTCCTTCATCATTCACTTAGCCGTTAGTTAATTGTGTGAACAATTCCGCTGTGCTTAAAGACTCTGATAGATTTAAATATCTTGAAAAGTTTTTAAATATCCAAAACACAATTCAACCCCCCCTTCTTGTGTTTTCTCCACGCACCTTCACCAATTCCTTCCCTCCAGCCTAGGATGTCTAGCTAAAATATTCAGATCCCTCCACCAAATAGAGCTATTGACATCTACTTTATCTAACTCTTTCCCATATCTACAGACTAACACTTTATGCCATAATGCTCCACTTTCATTTTTTAATCTCCACCACCATTTCCCTAATAGAGCCGTGTTGAATAAAGTTACATCTCTAATACCTAAACCTCCCTCTTTTTTAGGCTTACAGACCCCTTCCCACTTAACCCAATGAACCTTTCTCGCCTCTTCACTACCCCCCAAAGAATTTTTTTAAAGAGAGATTCAATTAGAGAGATAATACCTGACGGGACCTTGAAAAAAGACAAGAAATAAATCGGCAAAGCTGACATAACGGACTTTAAAAGCACAAGTCGACCACTTATAGAGAGGGTCCTACACTTCCAAGAGGACAATTTTTTCCGCAAGGCATTAATCACCGGATCCCACATTCGGTACTTTCTAGGGTCGCCCCCGATTGGAAGGCCGAGATATTTTAAAGGGAGGCTGATCCCAACCTTACAATTAAGCGCTTCTGCTGCATCCATAAGCCATTGTGGCTTCACATTTATTCCAGTCAATTCACTTTTATAGAAATTTACTTTCAGACCTGAGGATAATTCGAACAATTGGAGAATGGCTTTCATAGCAAAAATGTTAGACCAGCTCTTCTTCCCAACAATGAGTGTGTCATCCGCAAATTGTAAGTGGGTCAAGGTTAACTCTTCCTTACTACCAACCTTGTAACCACAGAAATTACCAACTTCAGCAGCTTTTCTCATGAGAGCGTTAAAACCTTCGGCTACCAATAGAAACAAAAGAGGAGAAAGCGGATCTCCTTGTCTTAAGCCCCTTTCCACTTTAAACTCCTTCAACGGACTTCCATTAATAAGCACTGAGATCATATGGGTTCTGATGCATTCCTTAATCCAGTTCCTCCATTTTTCTGGGAAATGCATTTTTTCCATCACAAAATCCAAAAAATCGCAGTCTACGGAATTATACGCCTTTTCGAAATCAACTTTTAATAGAAGAACTTATTATAATTCATTTCATCTTGCATAACAACCTCAAAAAAAAAAAAAAATCTTACCTAACCTTATTCCACTATTCACAGCAAACGTCAGAGTCTACAAGTGTGACACAAGGAGAAACAAGTTTCCCAATGGGAAGTCTTTATTCCAAAGTTTGTACAAAAAACTTCTTATTATATGATGTCATTTATTTTCTATTTTAACTTCCACTTCCAATGTTTGCTTCTTTCTTCTTCTTCTTCAATCATCTATGTTTTGAAACATAAAAATATTTTAACTTCTGGTGTTTGTATTAATCTTTCGGAAGGTAGAATGATGATTTTCAAAATAGTAGTAGACCCTATTATAAGTTTTACTCACAGTCAATTATGTTATAAAAAAAAAGTTAATGACTTAGTAATGATAGCAATTTTGAAAAATGTATTATATGGAGACTTATGCACAAATTTACTTCAAAAATGGCTAGAATGAAGGGATTTTTAAGTAATTAGAAGATATTTTATTGTTATCGATTAAAATAAGAATATTTTGTATGTTATTTACAAAAATGTTTTTTTTTTGTATTATTTATATTATTTACAATTTAAACGAGGATTATTCTTTATAAGTTTTTTATTTTTTTGTTCATGATTCTATTTTTAACTTTCGGTGTCGGGTCTCCAAATAGTTGGGACCGGCTTGATCGAGAAGAACCGGTTGTATTATGAGTGGAGTTGTGCAATTTTATTGATAATTTCTTAGTTCAATGACTACATGTCTTCGATTTACTCACACTATTCACTCGGGCCACATTTCAAAGCCCACAACATTACATGTCTTTCACTATTTCGTCCCTATTTTTAACTTTATATTTATTTTTTGTTTATGAAATTAAAAATCATTGAAAACATTTATTTTTATATTTTTATACATTATTCAGTTTTTTAAAATTACAAACATATTTTTTCATTCTTTTTGTGACCTTTATATTTTATTATTAACCAATAAACCAATATTCTATAGTACCTGCCGCTCCTCCCGTGCAATCCTCCTAGTTAGAGGAGAAATAGAGTGATCGCAAAAATATGTATTTATAGCAATATCTTGCATGCCAAGTAACTAGTATTTGTTACTTTAACTACCGTACCACACATGGTTGAGGATTCTAACTAAGACCAAATCATCAATTGGTTACGGATCATACACAACAGCAAGACATTATTCAATTATATAGGCTCTATTTGGTAAAAATAGCGGTTAGCTGATAAACTAGCTTATAGTTTATAAGCTAAAAGCTATAAGCTACTTGAAATAGCATTTGAAAATAAGCTATAAGCTACTTGAAATAGCATTTGAAAATAAGTTATAAGCTAGTAAAATAAACTATAAGCTCATAGTAAAATGACTGTTACCAAACAGAGTTTTTAGCTTATAAGCTATAAGCTATAAGCTAGTTTTTTGGCCTTCCCAAACAAAGTCATAGTGTCGGTTGGACTATTGGGAACCAACTATATAATCATTGAGAAATGATATTTGTACAATCACTTTTGGACAACATTGAATACAACTTTCTCTCTCATACTCTCATAACATTTTTACTCTCTCTCCTTCTCTCTTTCTTTATTATTTTTATTCCAAAAGGTAAAAGGAAAAAAATGTTGTTACAAATATTGTCCCAAAATTTGTTGTCCAAATAACACTCCTCATAATCATTTGTATCTGAATTGGATTCTAAATCTTCATCAACCTGTAAATCAACAGATCTCATCCTGTTACTGTCGGCTTTCAATGGAGGTAATCCATCATGATCAGTTGTGTCCATATATTATTCTCTTGTTGGAAATGGAAGGTAGTTTTTTCATTTATATCATGTGTAAAAATTTTGACATCTTAATAATAAAAAAATATTAATTCTTAATCTCTCCATTTAATATTGTGAATTTTCAAAGTCTCAAATATTTTTCTATTATTCATAAAATAAAAAGTTTCGCATTGTTTTATACGGTAAAAGACACCATTTTTTCTTTTTCACTGGCTTTTGTATTTATTTTGAGGTCATTTTCTTGGCGTAAACTAAAGAACTTACTCGCTTCATGCCATATTATAAGAAAAAAAAATTACTTTTTTGTTCCCACATTATAAGCAAAAAAATAAACTTTTACCATTTTCGAAGTTTACTTCTACTTATTATCATAAAATTAAATGCAAATTGTTCTATTTATTGTGTAGAAGACTTCTGATAAAGTCTATTTAATGTATTTTATGTAGATATTTTTGTGTTAATTTAGAATAATTATTTATTATTATAAAATAACTTACTTCATTTTCTCTATATTATACAAAAGAGAAGAAAAGATAAAAAGATGAAAATCTACTTTTTGAATTACTTAAAATACATAATATATACTCCCTTCGTTTTTTTTAAATTGTTCAGTTTCGTCGGATTTAGCATTTCTAATTAACTGTCCATTAGTGTTTTAAGAATACGATTTGTCGATTATACCCTTTGTCAATTAATCAAAACTTTTAAATAAAACTAATTAATGCTATATATTTAGAAAACTAAAGTTTTTTATTTGGTACATAACATATTAAATATTTTTTTTTATACATAATATATTAAATTTATTCGAAAGAGAAAGTGTGTACAAAAAAATTAGAAATTTTTTTTTTTGTTGGTTGGTAGACGAAATGGCAAAGCCATTGAAAACTCACACACACAAAGTGGAGTGACCAGGGATCGAACCTCGGTCATGACGTCCGACACTAGCAATTTCGGTATTTCTACCTCGGTCAAAAAATTAGAAATTTATTGGTGAATTAAAATTAGGTTATAATAGGAAGATAAGGTGTAAAAATACATTTTCTTAATTTGTTATTACTATTTTAAATGGACACTTATAAAAAAACGGAGGAAGTATTATACAATTTTTAATTATAATTCTGTCAAAAAAATTATAATTATAATTATTATATATTATATATTAGGAGAATGGTTAACATGTGCCCTTAAGGGCACATGTTAATAATACAAATGTGGTAAAAATTTATTGCATCTTATGTATTTATCAACTACTTGAACATTAAATGTCTTGTATTATTAAATATAAAATTTCTACTTTTAGATAGTTTATCATGTGTCCTTAGGGCACATGTTAACATGACCCTAGTTATTATTACTACTACTGATTATTGTTATACTCACACCATTTTTACCATATTATAGGAAAATGAAGTAAAGATAATTAATGTCTAGAAGCCCAAAGAGACCTCACGTTGTGGCCCAATGGAAGGACAACTTCTATGCTCTTCTTGTTGACATTGGTCAAATGTAAAGAAATAGAAAAAGGCACGTGAGACAAAAGTAGTGATTAAAAGTGCAGCCTTCACAATTAAGAAAATTAATTTGGAAACAGTGACCGAACAATTTGCAAGTTGAAGAAAGTGTGACAAGAGAAGATCAAGTGGATGGCTGTCTGGCGGCGAGAGAAAAGAATGCTTAATACTTGAAGCAATTTGGAATCAAAAGGTAATATAAATAGAGCTCTTAGTTTTCAAGTTGGAGGGGAACATCACGCTGTACGGAGGAGATTTTGGGGAGAAAAGATTCAAGCCATTCAGCAACAACATTTCTCTCTTTTAGGTTTTATTCTTTTCTCTCTTTTTATGAATTCCATTTCTATGTTCTTGACTATGTTTATCATCAATTGATTGACCAGCGATCCTACTGCAGTTAATTGGTAGACCTATAGGATCAGAGACGAATCCAGAAATTTTATTAAGTGGAGTCGAAACTATTTTACAATATCTATAATAGAAAATGTTTAGGGGCCGAAGTATTTTTAATTGAACCCTACTGTTTTTCCTTAAAAACCAATTATAATTTTAAAAAAAAAAAATTGGAAGGAAAATTATGGTTAGGTTAAAATGACACTAATTACCTATTTTTAAGTTTTTAAATTGTCTCAAAAAAGAATCACTATTAAACATGTAACAATTGAGAGCTAACAGTTCAAATCAAAATCAATTACTCCATCTGGTCTCAAATATAAGTAACAAAATAAAAATTAAAAGTCTCAAATATAAGCAAAAGTCTCTTAGAATTGAGTTTTGGGCCTAACTCATCCTCACAAAACCGGCTTGTAAGATGAGGATTGCCTCCAGTTTATAAACACTTGTTCAGGCCATCTCACAAGCGATGTGAGACTTCTTTAACACACCTCCTCGCGCCAAGCACTGTGGGCTTGAGGCGCGGATATGAATGGTGGATGGCCCGATCAAAAACCTGATGGCAGGCGGCCCAGCGGATCGTGGAGAGGCTCTGATACCATATTAGAATTTGAGTGGCATATACTCAACCAGAAAAGCTAGCTTGAGAGTTGAGAGGTTTGCACTACTTTATAAAGGCTATCTTTGCCACATCTCTAGCCAATGTGGGACTTCTAACACACCCACTCACACCCAGCACTATTAGGCTTGGTGCGTGGAATCAACAACAATGGGTAGCCCAAATATGGGAGGTCTCCACAACAAACAACAAATGGATCTAGGATAGACTCTGATACCATCTTAGAATTGAGTTTTGGGCCTAACTCATCCTCACAAAACCGGCTTGTAAGGTGAGGATTGCCTCTAGTTTATAAACACTTGTTCAGGCCATCTCGCAAGCGATGTGGGACTTCTTTAACAAAGTCTACTTCAATCATTATGTTTTATGCCATTATTCCAATTTTACCCTAAAATTATTGATTCAACCAATAAATGCAATGTTCTACACTTTTCAAGAAGGGTATAATTGAAAATAAAGTATTTTTTTCTCTTTAATCAATGCATTTAACATACTTTCTTAAATGGTGTGTTTTTTTGAACTTTTGCTTATATATAAGACTAGAGGGAGTATATAACTAACTTTGTTTACTATATTTATACTCATGTAATATATACACTAGCTAGTTTAATAGTGTATGGTAGTGTGATCATAAAAGGGATTTCCATAATGTGGGGACATTTTTATACTTTAAAGTGGGGTCAAAGTGTCAAACTAAGGGATTATTAGTTATAAAAATGATGATGGAGTGGGGTCACTAGCCTCCATTTAAGACAAGGCGTTGTTTGTCCCTGTATAGGATAAATGAGACTTAGATTATTGCATGACTAAATCCTATAGGATAAAATTTCCTTGAATTCTATTACTTTTTAAGCTTCACAAATGCTCATTGATGCCCACTAAATCACTTGAAAGTTGAAACTACTTCAAAGTATTCGGATAAGATGAGTGACTCTTAAAAGTTCCATTTATCATCATTTTTCATTCAATTTGTCATCACTTATACTCCACCTAATATTAAAAAATAAACAAAAACCAGTAAAGATAGTCCAAATATTTAAATAAATCATAAACTAACTAGATAATTATAGATAAATAAAATAGGCATTCATTCACCAAATGTGAGTTACTTCAATCCTCACGGTCTAAGATTTTTCACTATGGTGCTCAATTCAGAAAGTGCTGCTTGGCACTGTCTTTCTTGATAACTTTTGGATCGGTTACAACCTTTATATTAATAGTCTCAACAAACCTACAATTTAAAAATACTTTTACAATTTTACTCAATTTAACATGATAAAAAGACTTGATAAAGTTACAATGAGTATCATCATTTGTTTGGGATCTGACATATTATTTGAATATTTTTGGACATTTGAATGTTAATCGTAGAAATCAAATGATGTTTCATAACCTACTGCTTCATAATCTGAAGTTATTATGCTTTGTTGAATTAATTTTTATATAAATAGGAAAGAAAGTCAAGTGATTTACTTAACTCACCTTTTAATCTTGACCGCAAATTTTAATCTAATGTTTGTCATCTCACTCTCACATAAGAGACTTTTTCTCACTTGAAACATCCCCATATATATATATATATTTTTTTTTTTTTGAAGAAGCAAAAAATTCATATTAAATGTTCAAAGCACAAGGAGTGCTAGAACAAAACAACAATTGATACACTCACCAGTTCATAAGTAAATCACTCGGAGCCAACGATGTTATAGTTTTCAATAACAAATGAGATGCATTTTTTTGTCTATTAATCTGGATGACTCATTTAAATTTACAAAAATTGAAAATCTGAAATTCGAACTTCGGTCCCTCAAACGATCTTCTTAATAATTACCAATTGAATTACTAAAACAAAATTTAAATTTATTTAAGTCAGAAAACATGTACCTAGCATTCATTAAACAAACATTTAATGTTGACATCAATTGTGAATGAGTTTCACCACAAACAATGTCAAAATACTAAAAATCATAATTATTGTATATAAATAACGTTCCAAAACTAAATCCGTGAATGTAAGACTTACATGTACCACCTTGGTCATCAAAATTTTATTAGACTTGTGCAACACATATATGATCACAATCATTTATCATGACATATATTTAGATGGAAATGTATACTATTCATGGTTTATGGCCTTCAAACTTCTCTAAATATTGTCTAACAATTAGTTTGAAGTTTGGAGACCAAAATCATAAAAAGTAAACAATTCCATAAATATTATTGGAATACATCACGCATAAAGAAAAATCATTATATAATTATTTGTTAAAAGAAGGACCGGTCTATATAGATATAATAGAGGGGGAAAATCTCATTCACCAATGAAGTTTGAAATAAGCAACTAGTGGATTGAGACGGTGAAAAAAATGAAGGAAGCTTGTTTGTATATGAAGAGGGGTTGAAAGGAGTTTATAATGTGAAGGAAGTTTGAAGTATTAGATTGTGAAGAAGTGTTTATGTAGAAGGTAGATAGGTTTAAAGGAAAATCTAATGTAGTAATATGTGAGGGAGAGTGTACGTGTAGGTGTAGGTGAAGAGAGGTTGATGGCAAAATAAATGTGAAGTTGAATATAACTTGTACTTATAGAGTAGGCGAATGGAGAGAGATTGTAGGAAGCATCTAACATGAAAAGAGATTGAAGAATAACTTTATATTTTAGAGTGAGTGAGTTAACATTTTAATACCAAAAAAAATAAATTAACATTTTAATAATTGAAATAGTAAAAATCAAATTAATGACGATCCAATTCAAATCAGTTAAATTTATTCAGATGAAGCCTTTTTATCTATTATAATTTTTCCTTTTAGCTTATGTATGTAGATTAAAAGTTAAAAAACTCTATAACCGTGGGTAAAAATGCATATCTTATTAGAAATTATAATATAATTTTCTTAAATTTGGATAAATATCAACTAGATTGAACCAAACCAAACCAATATATTCTTTATCAGGTTGGTTCAGATTTTATGAGAAAATGTTATAAAAACCAAAGCAAGTTCTTTTATTTTTTTATTCATTAGATTTATTTTCTACGAAAAACAGATGTGATTACTCATGGATAGTTGTTTGATTTGGTATTTTTTGAATTATACAACAAAAATTAAATCTGCATATTTTGAGTCATAATTATAATCCTCTGAATTATAATGTGACTCTAAAAGTATAATCATGTACTATGTTTGGTAGAAAAAGTTGAGTTGAAATCTTTTCCTTTTTTATTCTTTATGTGTCTTTCAGTACTAAAAAGAATGAAAATAATAATAATAATAATAATAATAATAAATAGAGATGATCATCATAACTTATAAAAGTTAAAAAAAATAAGTTATAAAATATTGGTTAAAAGAGGAAGCAATATATAATATTAATAGATAAGTTATAATGAAAAGTATGCTTATTAAAAAAAATGTCATTCTAGATTTATAAAATTTGAAAAGAGTAGATATATAGTAGATTGAGTTGGATATGAATAGCTAGTTTAATTATGGGGTGAAGGGAGTTGTAAGGTATACAAGTTTAAAGGGACATTGGCTCTATTTGGTAAAAATAGCGGTTAGTTTATAAGCTAGCTTATAGCTGATAGCTTATAGCTTATAGCTGATGGCTTATAGCTTATAGCTGATAAGCTAATTGAAGTGTTTGGTAAAATTAGCTTATAGCTGATAAGATAATGTAAAATTACATGAAAGGGCATTGTCACTTTATAATAAAATTTATATCAATTAATATTTAAGATATTATTAAAAAATATTTTTTATTTAAAAAAATGATTTTAAATATTTTTACCTTTTATAGAAAAAGTAAACATTACAGTAAAATATATTTAATATGTATATATAAATTATATTATTGTAAAACTTAATTACAACATATACAATGAATAGATAATAATAATATTATACTAAAAAGTCAATTTTGTAAAAGTAGAGAGTGAAAAGTTAGTTCAAAAAAAATTGTGAGAATGTTTACTCGTCATATATAACACAAGTGTTATATAAATTTTGCAATAAAAATATAATAAATATTAAAATAATGTTAATTATACTTGTTGAAAAAAGATAATTTTGGCTAAATTATATTAATCCAAAATAATAATCAAAATAAGTACTAAAGGGTAAAATTGGGTTTTAGTTAAAATAATAAGGGTAAAAGTGGAAGAAAAGACAATAAGATATAAGCTATAAGCTATAAGCTAATTGAAATAGCGTTTGAAAATAAGCTATAAGCTAGTCAAAATAAGCTATAAGCTCGTAACGAAAAGGTCGTTACCAAACAGGGCTTTTAGCTTATAAGCTATAAGCTATAAGCTAGCTTTTTGTGCTTACCAAACAGAGTCATTCCATGTTAAGGCAGATTGTAAGCAAAGTAGGTGAAGAGAGGTTACACTAGTAGCTTTAACCATGGAAATAAACATAGTGTTTTTTCACCATAAATTTCATATTATTTCAAAATACTACAAAAGATTAATTTTGACACAACAATGTCCATGACTGAGTTTATGAATATGAGATATTTTCTCAACCTTGCTTAATATGATTTTCATACATAATTGTGGCCATCAAACTTCGATTAGGCTTGTGCAGCCAATTATTTTTAACTTTAGTGATCACAATTATTTTGTATATATTTGAGAGAAAATGTTCACAATCCACGGCCTTTGGCCATCAAACTTCTTTTAACTTTGTTTGGTGAATTAGTTTGCAATTAATATAATTAATGTTTACATCCCCTAAGTTACTAATACTATTATCCTATAAATTTTTTTTTTTGAGATCCTCAATTTTTAGAGGCCCTATGTCATGACACATGTTGTACATGGGCTCGAGCCGCCCCTGAAAATTTGTGTAGGAAAAGATATATTTGCAAAACAAAAAATGTATGTCACCACTTTAAATTTGATATATTGTCAAAAGCAAACACGAAACATAAAAAGTAAACTATAATATATCATGTTTAGTCTGGTTTAATTTTCTCATGATACTAATAAATGAAATACAAATTTAAATTAAATAAAATCAACATAATATATCATTAACTTACAAGAGGTTATTTTTTGCACACAATGGCCAACAACTAAACCATGAATGTGAGATGTTTCTCAAACCTTTCTTAATATGATTCTCATACATTGACCGTGGCCATCAAACTTCTATTAGGCTTGCGCAGCCAATTATTTTAAAGTTTAATGATCACAATTATGTATTATGTACATATTTGAGAGAAAATGTTTACAATCCATGGTCTTTGGCCATCAAACTTCTTTCAACTTTGTTTGGTGAATTAATTTGAAGTTAGGTGGCCAAAGCCATGAACTGTAAACAATTTCGCAAAAATTATTGAGATGCATCAAACATTCATCTATATAGTTGTGACCAACACTATTTTGCCAATATTTTACTTCATTATTTGTTAAAAGAGTAAGCAATTTATGTAATAAAAAATATAGTAACAAATAGAAAGAAAAGATAAAGTATCTGAAGAGAGGGTGAAGCCATGCATATGAGATATTTCTCAAACCTTGCTTAATATGGTTATTATACATTGTTTGTGGCCATCAAACTTCTATTAGGCTTGTGCAACCAATCATTTTGAAGTTTAGTGATCACAATTATGTATTATGTACATATTTGAGAGAAAATGTTTACCATACATGGGTTATGGCCAACAAACTTCTTTCAACTTTGTGTGGTCAATGAGTTTGAAGTTAGGTGGCCAAATCCATGAACAGTAAACAATTTCAAAAGGATCATTGAGATACATCAAATATTCATGTATAAGAGTGAGCAATTTATGTAAAAAAAAATAGTATTATAGATAGAAAGAAAACATAAAGTATCTGAAGAGAGGGTGAAGGAGTTTATAGGTGAACAAAGGTTGAATAGAATTTTTAATTGTGTAGTTTGAAGGTAAGTTTGTATTTATAGAGTAGTTGAAGAGAGGATGAAAGACACATTTGTTGAATGTGAAGGGAGGTCGTAAGTAGAGAAGGTGAAGAGTGGTTGAAATGCACAATTAATGTGAAGGAGGTTGAGTATAACTATTACTAACTAGTAGTACTAGAGTAGGTGAAGAAGAGTTAGGATGGAAAAGTTATCCCCACTAAAATTTGATATACTACTATAAATAAATTAGAATATTTCATCAAAATTTGAATTATTTCATATCTTCTATCAATTGGTTTTATATTACTAAAGAGAGGTACTTCCTCAGTCCCATAATATAAGAATTTTTTTTTCATACTTATTAAAAAAAGTAAAATGTCATAATTTGAATTATGACTTTTTGTGTTTTCCTTGAAATAAGTTTAATTGGAAGATGTAAAAAGAACTTGTATTGGTTATTGATTATGAGAAGAAAAAAAAAGAGAGAGTAAATTAAATGAAATTATGAGAATAAGTAAAAGTAAACCTTAAAAATCGTAAAAATTGATTTTTTTGCTTATAATTTGAGACAAGAAAAGATGATTTTTTACTTATAATATGAGACGGAGGAAATATTATATATCTATCTACCACCTAAAGTAAGACTTTTTTGCTTATTAAAAAAAATTGAAAGTGTTAAACAAAAATAAAGAATATAAAAAATCTTTTTTTAATACAAAGTGTCAAATATTTTTCTATTATTCATAAAATAAAAAGTCTAACATTGTTTTATGGAAAATAGAAAGTTTGTCTCGAAATGCGTGCATTCAATACCTCAAAAGTATAAAAAGTTGTCGTTTAAATTTTTTTTTTTATTTCCTTTTTTTTACATTCTTAACAAGTGTCCGAAAACACTGTTTAGCATGACTCTTGTTTTATACCATAAGACACTATTTTTTTCCCAAAAGCTTTTGTCTTTGTCTGATGCCATTTTCTTAGCGTGAACTAAATAACCTATGATTTATGAGAGACCATATTTGTTTAATAACTTTATTTTATATTTCTAGGGGCATAAAATGTAATAGCTCCCGGGCTCCATCTTAGCGATCCCGGAGCTGCACCTCACGATCTTCTCCACTCCTTCTTAATGGAGTTTTTGTCTTTCGTGAGAATCGAACCACGTACTCTGAGGTTCAAATACGTGTTCAATCCATTCTCACTACCAATTGAGCTACTAGCACAATTGGTAGTGGTTCAATTCCCACGAAAGACAAAAACTCCACTAAAAATGGGGTGGAGAAGATCGTGAGGTGGCAGCTTCGAGATCGCCAATATCAGATCCGGAGGCTGTTAAATAAAACCTTTACTTGAGTTGCGTGACCCTTGACCCAATACCTATGTTTTCTACATTTGCTAAATATAGCATGCAATTAAGATATTGCAGTAAATTTGATGATTTGTGCTCACACAATACTCAATTGATCGTATTTGTAAGAGCAGCAAAATCCATTCCAATTCAAATTTGATGATTTGCTGAATATTTCACAATTTGTCTCTTGTGATTTAGTGAGCGTTTAAAATATCATTCATGTTATTGGGTAGGCACAATATATGCGCAGGATGAGTAATTCTTACGGACGAAACAATGCTTATCAAAACTATGATATTAGAGGAAGAAGATAATAGATGGAGTGTTTGCTGCAATCAATTTTCATTAGAGGTGAAATAGAGGGATTACAATATGTATTTATAGCAATATCTTGCATGCCAAGTAACTAACATTTGTTACTTTAACTACTGTTTCACACATGATTAAGGATTCTAACTAACACCAAATCATAAATTGGTTATTGATTATACACAACAACAAGAACATTATTCAATTATATAGTGTCGGTTCGACTATTGGGAATCAACTATATAATCATTAATTTGCATCTGAATTGGATTCTAAATCTTCATCAACCTGCAAATCAAAATATCTCATCCTGTTAGTATCGGCTTCCAATGGAGGTAATCCATTATCATCAGTTGTGTCCACATCATTCTCTTGTTAGAAGGTGGTTTTTTAGAGATTGCAAGTAAAACTCTAAAAATGAAGGTTGATAATAAGAGCACACCATTCTGATTTTACGAACTTGTTCTAGAAAATAACTTGAGAAACAAGACTACGAGAAAGCATATATAAGTAAAACTGTTTTTTGTTTTACAAAAAGAAAATAAATAATGCTTTGAGTTGCTTTCAAATCAGGACAACGAGTACTGGATGGCTTCTTAAATAAGAGACCTCGTTTCATCCACATGCTTTAGATTCATGCGTGCGAGTTCACGTTTTCAACAGAGGTTAAAAACTGTTGAACATAAGATTTATATGACCCTGTTGTTTAAAATCACCTACTTTGACCTGCATTGCAGCAACATATTTATCAAAGTAACAATTTAATTTTATTAACAAGTAGTATGCATAATACAGCGTTTAGTTAACCAATTTGTAATGCTTTTAAATACTTTATAACAACGGTTTAACAACTTATTAGAAAAATATACAAAAATGATAAAAAATAATAATGAAGTGCTTGGAACACTTACCCCGAAAATTTCATGAAGCTGGAGATTTTGGTACTGATCCAGTAGGAGAAGAAAGAACAGGTTTTGGTGGTATTTCCAATGAATTCATGTTGCATTCTAACATTTCAATCACTCTACTTATTGTAGGCCTATCATTTGGAAATGTTTGAATGCACCATAAACCTACGACGGTCATTCTCTTTGCGATCTCATCTTCTTCTGAGGCAATGACTTCACCCGGTCTTAAATAACCGCCTAGATCAAGCCTGCTGTACACCCAATAAGGAAAGTATATTTCACTTGTGTGACTTGCATCAGCACGAAGGTTTTTCCTCCCTCCGACCATTTCCAACAACATCATTCCATAACTATAAACATCAGACTTGTGTGAAACTCGTCCGAAATTTTTATTCCATAGCTCAGGAGCTACATATCCCATTGTCCCTCTAGGACCTGACATCAAAATATTACTCTCTTTCTTTGGCCAAAGTCTTGCCATCCCAAAATCTGATATCTTTGGACAAAAATTCTCATCCAAGAGAATATTATGTGGTTTGATGTCAAAATGTAAAATTCGAGTGCTACATCCTCTATGCAGGTACTCCAGCCCTCGAGCTATCCCTTTAGAAATTTGATAAAGAATCTCCCAACTCAAAGATGGAACAGTTCCAGGCCCTTTATTGTAAATAAGTTTGTCAAGAGAACCATTGGACATTAATTCATAGATAAGAGCTTTTTTCCGGCCTTCAAAACTAAATCCAAGAAGGGTGACGACATTAACATGAGAGGTTTTAGTAATGCTAGAAACCTCATTCATAAAATCTTCACCATTTCTTTTGGATGCCTTCAATATCTTTACAGCAACAGGGCGATTATCGGGTAGCTTTCCTTTGTATACAGCACCAAAACCACCTTGTCCTAATTCGACTTTGAAGTTGTTCGTCATTTTCTTGATATGTGAGAATTTGTATCTTCTAACAGGAAAGGGTTCATGATTTTTTAAGAATTTTTCGATGTCTTGGTTATTTTTTGTTGACTGGTATTTGAAACAAAAAATTGTGATACATACTAATGCTACAAATACTGCACCTGCACTTCCTGTTAGGAGGTTTAGTCAATGTATTTATGGTTAAGGAAAAACTTACATATTTTTCTTTATATGAATATGTGTAAGAGAAACAAAACACAATTCCATATCTCTCTGCAATCAAACTTATATTAACAAACCATGTGCTTAAGGTTTTGTCTTTGCATAGTTAATACGAATAGTTTGCTTATAAAATTATAAGGTTTAGTTGAATATTTGGTCTCCTACATTTATTTTAGGTTTCAAATTGGTCCTCTATATTTGGTCTCCTACATTAATACTAATGTTACTGATGTCAATATAAGTACGTCCTTTCGTTAAATTTTGAGTTAATTTCATCTAACCTTTTGTGAAATTTTGAGTTAATTTCGTCTAAAACTTCCACGTGGCACCCTCATAAATCGAAATTTGACTAAAAGGACTAACTTGAAACTTTTTAAACATAAGGGATCAAATTAAAATCTAAACTAAACTTAAGAGATCATGCTACTAAGCCTAAAATAAATAGTCCAAACTAGTGTGATCAAGATCAACACAGATAGGCAAAAGTTGAGGTTTTCACTAATGAGTATAATTATAGATGGTGATTATTACTAAATATATCACAAAATAGTTAAAGAGACAAATATAATAGGAAATTAGATGTATCACCTATAATGATTTTCATTTTCCCTTGTCTGCTCAACTGCTTACCTGCAATAGCTGTAGAAACATCATAGATAAATCTGTTAGAGCATTGGTTACTCCTAAAAAAAATTAACTTTATCTTGAATATTTGATAGCTGGCATAAACAATCAAAGATGCAAATATTGTTCGGCAAAAAATGTAATAAAACATCAGGAGAAGAAAGAATACCAGTTGACGATTTTACTCCGTCTATTGGTGCCGCAAATTTCTCCGGCGAGAGACACAAAATTGCATTTTTTGAAGTATTGTATCCACATCTCCCACCAGATTTAATGCAACCATCACACATGTCTTCGCCCACACCACTCCACCCAACCTCAAATCCTTCATCTAAAACATCTATCACATTACCGAGTCATTTGTGAAGGAATTCTTCAAGCCAGGAACTGTGATACTATTTTTACACTCCATAACAATGAAATCCGCCAATTTGGCACTTGACACTAGGTATACATCACGAGATTTACCCTCTATGAGGCACGAAATTACTTCAGAAACTTCTGAACTCAAATTAGAAGACTGTGAATCAGGAAGACGACCACATTCGTATAATAGAGTATAGTTTCCATTATTGGATGTGTACTTAAACAAATTCAAATCTACGTTTACATTAATATATTGCTTCGGACAAGAATTCACATCATCAGAATCATAACCCCATAAATCGTCCCTTGCAATCCTCAAAACTTGAGATGTTTGATTTATACGAAGGAGGTGAAACTTTTGCGACTTTATGTCAATAGTTAAGTTGCCATGTTGACAATCAAGCTTGAAATTTGGATGTCCACAATAACTTGGTTGGATGTTAAAACTCCAAAATGGATAGCTAATATTGCTGAAACTTCCGCAGTCAAAAGGTGCGCAAGATGCGTACATTACGGCATTAGTAGTGGCGTGCTTCTGGTATTGGATTAAGAATAAGAGTGAGAGAAATGTGTTGGCGATGAAAGGAAAAGACGGTAGAAGAAGAGGTAGATGCGTTTGAGAAGAAGAATATCTATCCATAGTGATTTTCATAGTTTCTCTCTACTGATAAACTATTGTTACTAGAACAAACTAACTATGTACACTATGGATGAACTTTTACCAAGTTGCAAGAATTTTGATAGTTTCTCTTTTTGTTTAAACCTTCCTTCCGACCTTGAATCTGCAGCAGAGAGAAAATCTGTTCTCAAAACATAGTATTGATGGCAGGAGAAACGATCAAACCAACAGATAGTTTTTTCTGTTTTTCAAAATGAGTCTTAATTTTAGAGAATAAAGTGAGTAATAAGTAATAACAATCGTTGATAAACAAATTAATAGTTGATATTATACGCGCATGCATAACAAATCATAGGTGGTTACAATATCAACTTTTAATTTTCTCAATTTACTAACTACTCAGTTAAGAGTAGCCAAATCCTACACTGTAATTGTATAAACTTGTGATGTCTAATTATTTTATAATCCAACAAGGGGGATTGATGATTATACAGCTCATAAACTATGTTGGACGACGGTTATTGGATGTTATCGGTGTGTTATACTGTTATGTTCTAGTCATCCATAATCATAAATCCATCTTTTGGTATGATTTCTCTATCACAGTTTAGTATGTTGCATGTTCCATGGAATGACATGTAAAATTACAAAATAAGAATTCAATTTTGTTCACTAGTAGTGACTGTTATTTTGTAGAAATTACTTATAAAGAAATTTCATACCTTGTTAGTTAAACCTTTAGATGGCAACTAAGATAGGATCATCATTTCCATCAACAAGACTTTGTGAGTCTTTAAGATCCTGAAAACTCAAGTTTCTCTTGCTCTTTAACTTCAAGTACTGTTAATCTTACACCTCTCCCATTTGATTATTATATCCACATGCATGAAACTATCATCTGCATCTTGATCGTGACATGGCATGCATCTATGTGGACCTCTATTCTTTCTCCTCCTCACTCATTGATTGTACATATTCTGATATTCACATAGTACTATCTTGTCTGCGTGACCGTCTGATAAAAAATGGACGGTAGATATCTCAAACATATTTTAATTTTCTGTAAAATTGAAATTAGTGAGTTTGATATATTAATCATCATAACTGCGTGATTGCGTACAGTCAGTGACTATAGAGAATTTCGGTTTGACATATTAGCAAGTGGGATCCATGCCTATAATGCAATTGTTGGCACATATTTGTCAGCAAGTACTAAATGAAATATCTATATATTATCATAATTGTTGAATAATTGTCATTATAGTACTCCTCATAATTGTCTACAATATTATTCTAGACAAAACTTATTTTAGACAAATCTTATCTTTCCCTAAGCAAATTTAAATTGTCTTTTCCAATAGATTTTTGTTAGTCCTTATCAACGACTTTAATTTTTTCCAATTAAAATTAAACATTTATTGTGTAGTCCTCATAATTAATTTACGAAGAAAAATAATTCAAAGATGAAATCAACCAAAAAAATGATTTATACTTAGCTTGTGTTCTATAGTTTGACAAATTACACTTGTAAAATAGTTATCATCTTGTTGTTAGTAGAATTCAAACATGTAATGATGTAAATACTCAAGATAATGATCGCAAACAGAGATAGGGAAAGAACATTATTTATATAGTGTGGGTTCAAGGACCTGGATTCCATGGAGTTGTGTCATTTATAGTCGTCCAATCAAGATCGGACGGTTATGATTTAAAAATGTATATATATATATATACTCCTCTAGTCTTGAATATAAGAAGAAAAAAAAACACACCCTTTAAGAAAGTGGAGTAAATAATTAGGAAAAGTATGTCATTTCCATTTTTATCCTTACTTTTTGTTTAAATTAGATTATTATTTATTATGGATAAAAGTGAAACTAAGGGTAAAGTTGGAATATTGATAATAAATATAATGATTATAGTAGTTTTTGCTTATATTTAAGACTTTCAATTTTTTTGTTTTATTGCTTATATATGAGACCGGAGGGAGTATATATCAACTGCACAGAAAAATCGACTGCTCCTAGTCCATTTCAGATAGTTCAACTATGGGAGCCAACAATATAATCATCTGTATCTAAATTGGATTCTAAATCTTCATAAAATATCATCCTATTAGTATTTTCTTCTAATGGAGCTAGTCCATCACCACTTGTCCATTTCATTTTCATGTTGAGAGGTGGTTCTTTATATTTGAAAATATGAGTATTTGTGTATGAATACTACACAAAACCATGATTTGAAAATAGTGATGAATTCCATGAAAGGTGTGTTGGATTTATCTCCTTTTTATTGTTTATTTATTAATTTAAATAAGTGGAAATTACTCACTAAGTGCACATTATGGTAATTTCTCATTAAATCTAAAGTGGTCTCTATCCTTTCCTTCAAATATAGTAACTGTCCACTAAAAGATAGTGGAGCAGTTATGATTGCACGTAAAATACTTTTGTGATGGACATAAGTTATATAAGTAGTGCAATCCCTTTGTTTTGGTTCCCTAAGCCTGACATCGAGTAAACTTACACCATCTAAGGGAGATTGTAGAAGGTTTAGAAGACCCTAAACATTATTAAGCAAGCAATAACAAGAGCAATCCCTCATACAAGAACAAACTTTAAGCAAGAGCAATGGCTGGAGGTATTTCGGCTATTTAACTTTATTTTGTTTCCGCTGTTTTAAGATAGAATTTCGTTTATGAAATAGTAGAAATTCTAACATTTGGTATCAGAGCCTGTTAACCTCTGCCTTGCCAATTTCGTGTTCTGCTTTGGGTTTAAGTTTAATCAGAAATTTTCTTTTGATTTCATAGGTTTGTAACTGTTTATACACAGAAATTCCTTTTAAACCATAAAGTAATTTCGGTTCATGTTTCTGTGTTTGAATTCTGTTAAAAACTTAACATCGGTATGAAATCAAAAGCATCAAAATCGGATTATTACTTGAATTTTTCAGAAATTTCATTTTCAGATGAAGAGCGTTTTAGATGCAGAAAATGTTGAATAATATGGAAATGTTATTAGATTCATGTTTCTGTTTTTAAAACATAAATTTTTGGTGTTAAAGAGGTCTGAAATCGTGTTTTCACATTCGGGTCGCGCGGGTTCTTCAACCGGGTCATTGTGACCCGTCTGAAGGTTGAAGATGATGAGTTGTTTACTTTAATCAATACTTTATAAATATTAAGTAACGGTTTTGTTTAAATGAGTTTCATTTGGCGTAGCGGTTGAAGCTTATACCAACCATTCAGAGGACACGGGTTCGATTCTGCGTTTCCCTGTCTATTTTTTTGTGAAAATCTTATTATTTTTGTGAACAGCTTCGATTAAAATTAAAATAAGGAAAATTTTGTTATCCTCCAGTTTCGAACCTGAGACCTGCATAAGTTGAACATTCAGTGTAACCGCCTGGCTGTGTGTACCATTTTGGTATTAAACCGCATTGAAATGGTATATATTTCATGGTTGATTTTGTAACCAACTAAGGCATGAAAATTTTGTTATCCTCCAGTTTCGAACCCGAGACCTGCATAAGTTAAACATTCAGTGTAACCGCATTGAAATGGTATATATTTCACGGTTGATTTTGTAACCAACTAAGGCATGAAAATTTTGTTATCCTCCAGTTTCGAACCCGAGACCTGCATAAGTTGAACATTCAGTGTAACCGCCTGGCTGTGTGTACCATTTTGGTATTAAACCGCATTGAAATGGTATATATTTCACGGTTGATTTTGTAACCAACTAAGGCATGATATTCAAGTTTTAATCATGTAATTGTGTAATTAAAATTAATTCGTTACAATTTATGCAATTTAATTATTCTGAATTAAATGTCAATATGGTTTATATAATTTTATTTGATTAAGGAGTTGCCGCAGCATCTTTAATTAAGTAAAGTTATATATTAAGAGTTTAAAATCATGTTAGTGACATTGATTATATTGAACATAATAAATTTTATCCCACAGGAATTTTTATTATGTTTATGTATGATTAATTAGAATAAAATATTAAATTATATTTTCTAATTTACCCGCAGGGATTAGAAAAAGGAACATAATTTAATAGTTTTATTATTAAGTTATATGAATCTAATTGAATAAAACTTTAGCCTACAGGTAAGTTTTATGTCACTAGGTTTATAGTTTGATACATGATTTACATTGGTAAAACATGGTAATTGTTTAGTAGTCTCAATTTGATTATAAGCATGTAAATTTTAAAATTTGCAGCTATACAACCTATGAGATTTTCTGACTTTAAGTATGAAATCCCGAACTAAGGGGTGAAAAACCATAAGGTGTGGAAGGAGAGAGTTCTTTTCATTTAGGATGGTTGAATGTTGATTATGCTATTCGGAAATACGAACCACCTCATATTACATAGGCTAGCCTTCAGGAAGATATTGATCTTTATGAAATGTGGGAGCGATTTAATCGTCTCATTGTGATGTTCATAAAGACCAACATTTTTTGCTAGCATTTGTGGTTGTGTTGATCAGCATAATAATGTTCAAGCATTGCTTAAGACCGTTGATGAACGATTTAAAACATCGAATAAGGCACTTGCTATCACCTTAATTGTAAAGTTTTCATCCATGAAGCTCATTCATATGAAAAGTGTGCGTGAACACATTATGCAAATGAGGAATATATAGCAGCACAACTAAAAACTCTTGAGATTGATATAACACATGGTGGATTGATTTTGGTTCTACAATCCATGTTACAGAATTCCATACAGTGTATAACCAACTTAAGGAAACCACTTCTAAGTGAGCAAGACATTTATTCAGTAAGTAAGATGCGTTAACATGAGGAGGTTGTTGGAACATGCAATTTGAAAGTAGTGGCTTTTGTTTTAAATTTGGAAATTACCTTTTTATATTCCAAGGTTTTCTAGAAATTTAATTTCTATTTCAAGACTTATACCATTGGGATATTCCTTTAAATTTTTATGAATGTCTTTTAGTTTATTTCATCAATCTATGTTTTGATGGAAATGGTGTATTATCCAATGGTTTCTTTTCTCAATCAATTTGAAAAATAATGCCACTAATAATGTTATGCATGTTCAAGCTGGAACTAAATGATGTGTTATAAATAAGGAATCCTCTATTTTGTGGCACCGGAGATTAAGACATATCTCCATTCAGAAAATCAAAAGACTAGTGAATGATGAAGTAATTGATACTTTGGATTTCACTAATTTCAGACTTGTGTAAATTGCATTCAGGGAAAGCAAACTAACACACATAAGAAATGTGCTAAGAGGAAATTATACATTCAGACATGGACATACAAGGTCCAAAATACTTCATCTCTTTCATTTATGATTACTCACGATATATGTATATCTACTTGCTTCATAATAAGTATGAAGTATTAAAGGCCTTTAAAGTTTTTAAGGCTGATATAGAAAAGCAATGCGAAAAGCAAATTCAGATCGTGAGAACTGATAGAGATGAAGAATATTATGGTAGATATACTGAGAATGGACATAGTTAGGAGTATGCATAGCAACTCCGGATTTTTGAAATCACTGTGGAACGAAACTCTTAAAATGATAGTGTATATATTGAACCGTGTTCCAACAAAGGATGTCCTAAAAACACCTTTGAGTTATTGAAAGTTGGAAATCGAGTTTATGTCATATACGCATTTGGTGATACTCATCTAAAGTAAGAGTTTACAATCCACAAGAAAAGAATCTAGACCCTAGGACTATAAGTGGGTATTTCATTGGATATGCCGAAAAAAATCTAAAGGGTATAGGTTTTATTGTCCATCTCATAACACTAGAATTGTGGAATCAAGAAATGCAAAGTTTCTTGAAAATGGCTTGATTAGTGGGAGCAATCAATTCTAGGACATCGGTTCTGATAAAAGCAATATTGATGTTGAACCTTCTACTGCAAGTGCTCAATTGATTGTCATTCGTAGTACCACTCAAGTTCAAATGGGTATTAGACAATCAATTGTTTAAGTTCCACAAGCGACTGATGATAATCTAGTAAATGAAGATATTCAAGAATTTCTTGAAATTATTGAACAAACAGTTGAACAACATGATCCTTCGGAAAAATGTTGAACCAACATTAAGAAATTATACTAGAGAAAGAAAGTCAACTATACCTAGTGGCTATGTGGTATATATTTACAAGAATCGAATTATAGTATTGTGCTGAAAATGATCCTGAAACGTTCTCACATGAATGTGAAAACCGCATTTTGAAAGGATATCTAGAAGAAGAGGTTTACATGAAACAACCGGAAGGATTTTCTTCTAGTGGCGATGAGCGTTTGGTATGCAAACTTAAGAAATGCACATATGGTCTCAAACAAACTTCCCGTCAGTGGTATTTAAAATTTCATAATGTCATCTCTTCCTTTGGATTTGTAGAGAACATTATGGATCAATGTATATACCAGAAAGTCAGTGGGAGTAACATTTGTTTCCTTATTTTGTATATGGATGATGTTTTACTTGCTACCAATAATAAAAGTTTGCTATACGAGGTGAAACAATTTCTCTCTAAGAGTTTTGATATGAAGGATATAAGTAACACTTCTTATGCCATTGGCATTAAGAATTCAAAGAGACCGAGTTCGTGAAATTCCGGGCTTGTCACAAGAGGCTTATATCAATATAAAGTCTTAGAGAGGTTTTAGCTGAAAGATTGTTCACCAAGTATAGCACCCATCGTGAAGGGTGATAGGTTCTATTTGGACCAATCCTCGAAGAACGATATTGAGAGGGAACAAATTCTTAATATCCCATATACTTCCATTGTTGGAAGCCAAATGTATGTTCAGGTTCGCACACGGCCTGACATTGCATTTGAAATTGGGATGTTAGTCAGATATTAAAGTAATCCAGATATGGAACACTGGAAAGCTGCAAAGAAAGTATTGAGGTACCTTAAAGGAACCAAAAAAATACATGTTTATGTATATGCGAACTAAAATTTAGAGATCAAAGGTTACTCTAATTCAGAGTTTGCAGATTGTGTTGACTTAAGAAAATCAACATCCGGTTACATTTTCATGTTAGTCGGTGGAGTTGTTTCTTGAAAAGACGCAAAACATACCTTGATCGCCACTTCCACCATGGAAGTTAAGTTCGTATTTTGTTTGAAACTACATCACATGGTGTATAAATGAAGAGTTTCATTTATGGGTTGAAAATTGTAGATTCAATTTTTACCACTAAAGATTATTGTGACAATTCAGTTGTGATTTTATGGCTAAGAATAATAAAAGGTGAAGTCGAATTAAGTATATCGACATTAAGTATTTAGCTGTAAGAGAGCGCATTAGAGATCAAATAATTGTTATTGATTATATTAGTACTGAATTGATGACTGTCGATCCTTTGACTAAAGGCATGCCATCGTAAGAATTTAAGGATCATGTAGAAAGAATGGGACTTGGTTCCTATATATGATTTTCGTTATGAGAACGATTTTTGTTTTATGAAACTCTATATATGATATTTTCTCATGTTTTAAGTCCTAAAGTGTACGTACACATTTGATTTTGAGAAATATCGTTTAAGTTTGAAACCTGAATAAACATAAATGTTATGAGTTTATTCATTAAGTTATATTCGGTTAGAGACACGTCACATTGTGATACATAGAAGATAATACTCGATATTATAGAGGACCTATCGCTATGATCCATGTGTTTTGTTTCTTATTATTGTGAGTGAAAGAATATGTCGACCAAGTGGGAGAATGTTGGATTTATCTCCTTTTTATTGTTTATTTATTAATTTAAATAAGTGGAAATTACTCACTAAGTGCACATTATGGTAATTTCTCATTAAGCCTAAAGTGGTCTCTATCCTTTCCCTCAAATATAGTAACTGTCCACTAAAAGATAGTGGAGCAGTTATGATTGCACGTAAAATACTTTTGTGATGGACATAAGTTATATAAGTAGTGCAATCCCTTTGTTTTGGTTCCCTAAGCCTGACATCTCCGTTCAGTAAACTTACACCATCTAAGGGAGATTGTAGAAGGTTTAGAAGACCCTAAACATCATTAAGCAAGCAATAACAAGAGCAATCCCTCATACAAGAACAAACTTTAAGCAAGAGCAATGGCTGAAGGTATTTCGGCTATTTAACTTTATTTTGTTTCCGCTGTTTTAAGATAGAATTTCGTTTATGAAATAGCAGAAATTCTAACAAGGTGGGTATGAGTTATTGACTCACAACGCAGTTGATGAGGCAAGGGTATCTCTAGAATTAATTTGGAATAAGAATGTCAATATGTTGTAAGTAATAATCACTTTAATTAGTTGTGAGTTTTAACAATTGATTTCTCTTGCTTTGAAAAAGAAAACAATTTGGGTATCCACACACACGTTATAATCTTTTGATTATGCTAATAATTGAGATGTATCTACCACCAGCACCAACATAGCTTCTTTTTTTTCCCTCCTCTCCTTTCATTTTCTCAACCTTTTTGTCGACCTTTATCCTAGCCGATTTTCTCTGTACAAGAATTACTCCTCTGCTTTCATTTCCTTTTTCTACTTCTCCTTCCTCCTATCCCATTTTCTCCTTATGGCAGCTACAGAAAAGTTAGCAAGCAAACTAAAATCTTCATCATCTGTGTATCACGACAAAATTGCCATCGTGAACAAAAACATCGGTTAAATATGATTCACTTTTAGGATTCCACGCTTCAAAGAAATTTATGGTCAACTTTAATCTAATGACATCTTTTTTAACAGCAGCATTTGCCCTCTCTTTTGCTGTCACCTTCAAATTGGAGTGTACATAAGCAAAACATTATGGTGTGAAGGTACATATATGTATCTAGAGAGAAGAAAAGATAGGGAGACTTATAGGTACATTTAATATGAAGGAAGATTGAAAGTGTTTTTTTTTTTTTTTTTTGGTATTCACCACCAGTTTAATCTGGTTCGGAGGTCAGTTCTGGCATCAAGTGGTTCGGGGGTCAGATTGAAAGTGTTTTGATAGACAATTCTTTAGTTAGAGTAGACAAAGACCACTACTAAAAATCAGCTTTTTAGAGTCGCAAATTAGCGCAGCCCCAGACACCGACACTACTAGCGTCAGTCTAGCATCGGCTTAGCCCACTCTAGTGATTTTATTTGCAAAGATAAAATGTATCCCCATATTAAATTTGTCAAAATTATTAATTTAAAAAAAATAGTAAAAAAATAAAAACCGAATGTTTTCATAACTTGAAGTAGGGGTTGTAGGGTCGGACTTAACATAAAATAAGACAATGAATAATTGAATATGATTTTGTTTGAATTTGTTCATACCATTCATACCACTTGTGCAGATGGAATGAATTTGTCAAGACTTACTTGAATTTTAATGCAATTTTATCTTGGATTTGAATCCCTTGAATAAAATTGATGTGGATATTTGGTTATTAAAGAAGTGGAGGTAAAGTCATTACCTTATAGTATTTTGCATTGTATGTTTTATTTACTCATGATTTATGATCCTTTCATGTGGCATTCATGCCGTTATTATCAACTATTGATTGCTTATTTTTGTGCTGTTGTTGAATTGTGATTTCAACTTCCAACCCTAGTATATTTGTTGATCTTTATTTATTTATTTATTTTTTTTTTCAGCCTGGTCACTTTCAGGACGATTCGTTCGACATAGTGTCTGCCTTTCAGGTACGAGAAACCATTGGCACATTCAAATATTATATGGAAACCTTGCAACGCAGGATTCTGTTGCTAAAATTACTGGAAAAGATTGGGCTTGTACTTCTCTAGTGAACCTTCTCGAGTGGTTTTCTTGGAGTTGTAAAAAAAGTTTACTTCAACCCCACATAATTTTTCCATACCACGAATTATTGTTAACGTGGATTGTTCTGCAGGTGAAGCACTTGTTTTTGAAGGAGAGGAGGCAATGATCGCTGCCATTTCAGAGGATACTTCGAGTTTTAAGGTATTTCTTATTTAATACGGAGTATATGCATATGGACATTGCTTATTTTCAAATGTCAAGAGGTTCAATTAAAACTGATGTTTGAATGAAGTGTCAAGAATTTCAAAAGGATTATTGGAGTACATGAAACATTCATTTATATAGTTGTGAGCCACTGTGGTGCCAATATTTTAGTATCATCATTGGGAGCTTCTAATGTACATATGAAAAATTTCGATGTACCAGTACATTAGATCAATTATTTAATAACTTAACGATTATTTTATAAATCTAAAAACTATTTGTCGATAATTGTATTTTAGAGATGATAATTACCTAAGAAAAAATACACGTTTACACAAGTTCAATGTTTTATAAGCATTATACTAACTTTTTTACATTTTTTCATAAAAAAATTCAATAATGACTATTATGAGTGATAAAAAATTTCAAAAAAAAAATGCAAAATTTTTATTTTTTTTTACAATTTTGATGAGTAGTATTTAGTTATTATAATATTTAAAATTATAGAAAAATAATTTCTTTCAAAAAAATATTCATTTAACTAATAATATAATGATCTAATGTATCGGTACATTGATATTTTTTATATGTACCATAGAATTTCTGATTTGAATAGTATTAAATATTATAGTGTGAAGGGAGTTTGATTGTAAGTTTGTATTTATAGAATAGTTGAAGAGAGGATGAAAGACATAGTTGTTGAATGGGTAAGGAGGTTGTAGGTAGAGTTGATGAAGAGTGGTTGAAATGCACAATTAATGTGAATAGGTGAAGAGAGGTTTCAAGGAGCTTTCAACGTGAAAGAATATTGAAGTAACTTAAATATAAAATAGAAAATATTAGGTTATATTATATTTACTTACGTTTTTGTTCATATATGCTTTACTTAACTTTTTTTCATATAAACCCTAGCCGTCATTGAAATTTCTTTTTATTTTGTTATCCGTTTTCGTTCTTACTTACAACTTTACTTAATTTTACTTTACCCCTTTTTTTACCCTGACATATGCAGCCACTTTTTCATGAATCTCTTACCTTTAATCTCGTTACCCGGTTGTGATTCTTTAATCCGCGGATCCCCGTTACCTTTAATCTCATTACCCGTTTGTGATTCTTTAATCCGCGGGTCTCATTACCTTTAATCCCGTTACCCGTTTATGATTCTTTAATCTGCGGGCCCCCGTTATCTTTAATCCCATTACCCGTTTGTGATTCTTTAATCTGCGGGCCCCCGTTTGTGATACTTCAATCCACGGGTATTTTTACATAATTTGATATGGATTCATGCTTCGGCCCCTCTCTACTACATCTTTGGTTGCTCCTCTTCGTTGGCGCTATCAAGGAATTTAAATTATTTTCAGGGTTTATTTTGTAGCAAGCTAAAGCTTAGTAAGTTTTAGCAAGGTTTAGCTTGAGGGGGAGTGTTAGAATATAAAATAGAAAAATATTAGGTTATATTATATTTATATTATATTTGTTGAGAATATATTTTTGTGATTAGGTTTGTTTATTTAACCCTATTTTTAAGTGATTTCGGTTAGATTTAAATTTACCCACTTGGTTATAAATACCAAGATAGTCATTCTATTTTATTATGTAAATAATGTAAATACGTTATATTAGTATAGATCATCAATAATATTTCTGTTTCTTATTATTTTCTCGCATTCTTTCACCTAAACACCTCAAATTCAACAGTTGTGTTTTTGGCGTAACATCGTATTACTCTAAAATGTTATCCCCACTTAAAATTTGATATTTTGTCCAAGAAAAGAAAACAATAGATAAATTAGATTATTCCATCAAAATTTGAAGTCTATCATATCTTCTTTCATGTTTTTTTTTTTATAAGCTTCTTTCATGTTGTTTAATTATCAACCTAAAAGGGTACTATTATATATTTATGTTTTCTGTATTTGCTATAGCATGAAATAAAGATATTTAAAGGTCTAAGACAATTTTTACAATAAAGCCTTAAAAAATTACCTGAAGATTCGGTGAAAATAAATAAAATCTAATTTTTGTTAAAGGTATAACAGTTGAATCAATGTAAAAGACAATGGACCAATATTGTTATTGAGAGAAAGTTAGGTGACTTGTCTTTATTGAGACAATGGACCAATGTATGATGACAAACTTAGAGTTGGGGTCTAATAGACTATACTATTTTGAGAGAAAAAAATTGGGTCGCAGCTTGTATTTTATGATAGGGCGGTATTGTCATAATTTATTTTTTATTTTCACTTTTTCTATTAAGAAAAGATAATACAAAAAAATATTAATAGAGTAAATAGTTTTTTTTGGTACACTGAAAACTGAGACATGCATGATTATATGACACACTGAAACAATGGAAATATGTACAATACAAGCTACAAACTCATGTAATTACACACTTGCAAACTTGTTAGTAAGCAAATTAAAAACGTTTCTAATTACTTTCTGGACTTTGATGCAAATGGAATAAGTTTTATTTCTCTTATTTAGAACTTTCATCATTTTCTAAACATTTTAAGCCTGACAGAAGCTTCAGAACATCTTCCATGAATGGACGATCGGATGATCTGCTTTTAGTGCAAAGCATAGCAACCTCAAAAACCAGTTTAATCTCTTGCATTGTCGAACCGACAGAGGTCGTTTCGTTACCATTGTAAACTTCTCTTAGAAGAACCTCCTGTGAATTGCCGTGAATGTTGGTTGCTGCACTTGTCGTCAACTTTCCGCCAGTTAAAATTTCTAGAATCATCTTCCCAAAATTGTACACATCATTGCTGAGTTCCTCTGTCATTACTTCATTGTATTCTGCCATTAAATATAACTATTAGTGTTGATAATATAGTGTTCTTTGTAAGTATCAAGGTTGGATTGTAGAACAGGTTAGTTAGGTCTATCTTATGACTTATGACATATCCAACTTATTTGAATTAGCCGTTCACAATCAGTTATTAAAATAGCTTAGAAAAACCAATTTTTTTGTTGGGTTTTTGATAGTAAGTCTCCTATCAAACATGTGTATGCTAGGCATAAGCCCAAAAGGCCCAAGTAATTAAGCTTATTATGTTAGTGGGTGTAGTGCTTATTAAATAGAATTATCATTATGTTAGTGGGTTTGCTTATTAAATAGAATAAGGATGGGGAATAATGATCAGTCAGTGGTTTTCCTATTGTGGGTTGGGCTTGGGAGAGACTAGGCTCTCTAATTCCTAGAGGCTGGTTACTTTTCTACAATTTTGGCATTAGGGAGGTGCAGACCCTCGAAGTTCTGCGATATCATTCTGTAATCAAAGGGATTTCCCCTATTTTCTTATTATATATCGGTTGGTTTCTATCAACTGGTATCAGAGCACTTCTGATCCGGGAAAAGAAACATAAAATAGAAATGGAGTCGCCATTGAGAACAGAAGGAACGCTTGATATTTTGCATGAAGCGTTGAAAGAACTTAGAGATTGGAGAAGAGAACTCAAAGAATTACGACTATCTATACCAATCTTTGAGGAAAGGGATGTTGCTGGGTGGATGATCAAGGTTGAGAAATATTTTGATGCAGGAGGTGTGTGCAAAGAAGAAGATCAAATACCGGCAGTTGCGCAATGGATGAGTGGCGGAGCCATCACATGGTACCAACTATCGGTTTCAGCCAATCCAATTGCAACTTGGGGAAATTTCACAGAGGCAATTCTCAAACAGTTTGGCCCAGAAACTGATTTGGTAGAGAATCATGAACCAAAATTGGTTTTGAAATCAAGAAAAGCATCAAGGAATCAGAAGAACATCCATGGTCGGAAAACAAAGCGCAAAGAAGAGAACCCCAATGAAAAAGGAGGTCGAAAGTTCGCTGGTGAAGGGGAAGGGTCAGTGGCTGAGAAGAGAAAAGCATCTTCTTGCATGTTGGCTGTATTTCCGCCGCCAAAACCACCAGACAAGGGTATTGTTGTATGTCACGCAACAATGACAAAGAGGTTCAACACGTTCACCAACTTATAGGGGAAGGCCACCAAATGCCACTGCAATAATTCCAAAATGTTTCGTGATTTCTCCTCCCAACTGTGGGACCCTGGGGGGTGAAATTAGGCTGCAAGATTGTGCAAACATTTCTGTTTTAATGCCAATGTCAGTAAAGTAGTTTTGTAATTGTTTTTTATTTTAATCGCCTTGAGGACAAGGCGATAGTTTAGGGGGGGGAGTATTGTTAGATATGGGCCTTAATTAGGATAGAAATAATAGTGGGCCTTGTTTATTAATATTAGTGGGCAGTTTTATCATTAGTGGGAGTTTTAATTATTAGAAGCAATAATTATAGAAAATAACTGCTTTAGAATATGAATAGGTAATACTGAATAAATAGAAGGGGTGATTGAGAAAGAGAGTATCTTGGGATTTGATTGGAAAGGGCCCATTTTGGCATTAGGGAGGTGCAGACCCTCGAAGTTCTGCGATATCATTCTGTAATCAAAGGGATTTTCCCTATTTTCTTATTATATCAATTGGTTTCTATCAACTGGTATCAGAGCCTGGTTATCAACTGATATCAGAGCAGTTCTGATCCAGAAATATTTTGTGAAGATGGCTGTAGAATTGATTCCAAGATTTGATGGAAAGGAGGCCTATTGGTGGCTGATCCAGGCAGAACAATATTTTGGGTCAAGAAGAATGGGCGAAGAGATGAAACTTCGGTGGGCTGTTGCATTTGCATTGAGAGGAGATGCTCTTGATTGGTGGATTTCGTGGAAGGAGAAAAATCCAATTATTTCTTGGTTGAATTTTTCAAAGGCCATTCTCAAGAAATTCCAACCAGAAGTTTGGGAATGTCTTCTGGATTCAGAAAATGAAGGCCAAGAAAATAGAGGTAACACAAAAATTAATGTAGAGAAGCAAGAGCCAATAGCATCTCAAACTAAAGTCAAAATTTGTGAAGTTGATGAAAAAGCGAATAATACAAATTCATTGATGAGTGCCACTGCAATAAAGGTCCAGAGAAGTGATGAAGAGATGAACAATCAATCACATGCAGAAGACTCACTACCAACGTCACCATTGACATCACACTTGAGAAATTCGATAACTGGGAAAATTAGAGAATTAGGATTTAGAGATGAACCAAATGAGCAGCCACCACCAGAATGGTTAGACCGACAACCGCTGTTGTCGAAACCGCCGGACATCGGCTCTCACACGGTGATTGCTTATATTCCTAAGATAAAGTCTAGGTACAAGAAAGTTCCACTGTCAGCCACGCTATCGTCACAAAAACCTGTCACAAGAACACTGACAGTAGCGAGCAAATTTGACGCAGAAGGAAATTTTCTTATTTTATGTACAACACAATCTTTCTGTTTCAAGTTATGGGACCCTGGCGGACACCTATGTTATCCTTCCCCTTGAGGACAAGGTGAATCTTTAGGGCGGGAGTATTGTAAGTAAGTCTCTTATCAAACATGTGTATGCTAGGCATAAGCCCAAAAGGCCCAAGTAATTAAGCTTATTATGTTAGTGGGTGTAGTGCTTATTAAATAGAATTATCATTATGTTAGTGGGTTTGCTTATTAAATAGAATAAGGATGGGGAATAATGATCAGTCAGTGGTTTTCCTATTGTGGGTTGGGCTTGGGAGAGACTAGGCTCTCTAATTCCTAGAGGCTGGTTACTTTTCTACAATTTTGGCATTAGGGAGGTGCAGACCCCCGAAGTTCTGCGATATCATTCTGTAATCAAAGGGATTTTCCCTATTTTCTTATTATATATCGGTTGGTTTCTATCAGTTTTCACCACCAGTATCCAGCCCATTAGACCTCCTAATCTGGTTCGGGGGTCAGTTCTGCATCAAGTGGTTTCAACCCCCTCCCGATCGCAGTTGCGGGGGATCGGAAAAAATAAACCAATTTTACTACACTACCTCTTGATTATAGAAGTAGCTTATATCATAATTAAGTACTTATTTAACAAACACATAATTAAACTTTTTTTCAAATGCATCCTGATGCATGTGAATATGCACTGCTAGGATTTATTAGTTGTTGGCTGTTGCATAATCTTACTGATTTTACATAGTTAAGAATTTGAACAAAATAATTGATTCTTACGGACGCTGCACAAACTTTTGTCATACCTGTTTCCTGCATAGTTTTAGTTGGAGATGCGCCATTGCGGCTCAACTGTAAGACTTGTTTAAACCCAAATTCAGCCAAATGGGGTTCCATATTTTCATCGAATACAATGTTGGTAGATTTCAAGTCTCCATGTGGTATAGCCGGGTAACATTCATGGTGAAGAAAACACAGTCCCCTTGCAATTCCAACCACTGTTTTGAATTTAGCTGCCCAATCCCATTTCATTCCAATTTTCTCAGCCAAGTTTCCATTTGGCAAGTAATCATACAAAAGATAAACTAGTTGCTGGTTGTGGCAAAAACCCAACAATCTGATTAAATTCTTGTGCCTTGCATTTCCTAGCCTCGTTATAAATTCCGACACTCCATTAATGCTCCTATTTTCCCATTCAATCTTCTTGACTAATACTGTTATACCTGTTGGAAGAACTGCTTTTGTAACTACTGATGATGGTGATGGAACATGTGTATGTTCGGCGGCAACAACACTGAAGCTTGTCAAGACATCATTTGCTGTGAATTGAGGAAGTCCGACAAATGAAACCATTTTCCATTGACTTTTAAATCCCTTTCTGAAATGAAGTATTCCAAAAGCTAATACCAGAAGGATTATTAGTAACCCTACAGAGAGTAACAAAATATGTGTAAGCTTCCAAGTTCCTACTCTCTCAAAACATGGTCTTAGAGGTGCTCCGCATAGCTCCGAGTTTCCAACAAATGCACTGCTATTCATTAATTTAAACGTCTTTGAATTCGGCATTGAACCCGAGATATTGTTGAAAGACACATTGAGAAGACGTAAACTTGATGAACTACCAAACTTTTCAGGTATGTGGCCATTGAACTTGTTGTTAGATAAATCTACAATTTCAAGAATAGGGATATTTGCAAGCTCGTCAGGTATTTGACCGGTCATATTATTGTAAGGCAATTCGATTGTCACAAGAGCTTGACATTTCGAAACAGTTTTTGAGATTGTTCCATATAAATTGTTTCTACCAAGATCAATTGTAGAAATTGATTTGCATGAGTCAAATGAAGGAAGAATGCCTAAGATACCACAAGAAGATGCTGAGAAATTTCGAAGTTGTGGCAAAGACCATATTAATGTAGGGATAATGCCTCCTAATTGCTTATTATAAGAGACATTAAAATACTCCAATTGAGTAGCTTGAGAAATATCTAAAGGAATCCCACCAACAAATTTGTTACATGACAAATCAACATATGTGATATCAGGAAGATGGCTGAATTTTAAAGTGACTTCACCTGAGAATGAATTATCTTCTAGGCGAAGTCGAACAAGGGAAGAACAATTCGAGATCGAGAAAAGACTACCTGTGAATCTGTTTGAAAACATGATTAGCTTCGACAGAACTCCACCTCGACAAATGTCTGGTGGTATGCTGCCATTGAATTTGTTTGTGGAGACATCCACCCACTTGAGTTTCGAGTTTTTACCTAAACTCTTTGGGAGTAATCCAGAGAAGTGATTATTCCAAACGAGTAGAGTTTCCAAGGATCTTAGTTCTGCAATACCATCAGGAACAGTTCCACTCATGTCATTGTACATAAGACTAAGAAGTCTTAAGCTTTTCAGTTCAGAAAAGCTTTCAGGAATTGACCCTGAAAGGAAATTATCAGAAAGATCTAAATTTGTGAGAGGCTTAATATTGCTGAACTCACTCGGTATCGATCCTGTGAGTTGGTTTCTGAACAGAAAAAGTGATTGCAAACTTGTGAGGTTGGAAAATTCCTTTGGAATTGTTCCAGATAAATTTGCACCTGCTATGTCAAGATAATGAAGCTGGCTCAAATTACCTAGTTGAGGTGGAATGAAACCATGATATAAGTTGTAACCAATCTCCATATGTGTCAATGTTTTGAGGTTACCAAGTTCTCGAGGTATAGTTCCGGATAAAGAATTTCCAGCTAAATGAAGAAACTCAAGGCTTCTAAAAGAACCATATTCAGATGGAATTGTTCCACTGAAGTAACTACCAGCTAAGTTGAGAATCTTAAGATACTCCAATTCTGAAAATTCAGCAGGTAATTGACCTGAAAAGCTGTTGCTAAAGGCATCAAGTACAACTAAATTTTTGAGTTTAGGAATTCCTTTTGGGAATTGACCTGAGAAATTGTTTCTGCTTATATCCAAACTTTTCAAGCTTGTGAGGTTGAAAATTTCTGGTGGAAGTTTACCAGAGAAGAAATTATAACTTATGTTGAAATCAGTAACATTTGTGAAGATACTTAATTGGTTACCTGATAGTATACCTCCTAGTTTCTTCATGGAAAGGTCTATTGAAATTACAATTGAGTCCTTGTTACACTTGATGCCAGACCAAGAACAACATGGATAGGAACTTCCACTTGATGATGCCACCACCCAGTCATGTAAGCTATTATCATAGTCTATAAGCTCAGATTTTAGACTTAGGAGTGCTTGTGAATAAGGATCAATTGCTAAAGATGATGATGATGTTAAGATGAAAGCAGAGAGAAGATTAATGAAGTAGAAGAAGAATTTGAAAATCTCCATTGGAACTTGGAGAGAACAAGGAAGAGGGACAAATTGTAACTACACTAGACAATGGCAATTTTGTCAGTGTAAAATAAAGTTAAGTATTACTAGTATTATTATTTGCTTTTGTGGTATGAGGATTGCATGGGGAATAGAGAAAAGGAAATGATACTGGGCATGTGAAACAAAAAGGATAACAAATTTATTTTTGTCATTCTACTCATTTTTTCGCACGTCCTACAAAATTATCAAAATACTCCGTATGCTACGTCCGCTATTTAAGTAACGGATGTTATGTTTAAAATCTTGAAAATTTCATGGTAGCAGGGTGTTTTTCCTCAAAAAAATCTCATTTTTACCAATTTTCTACTTAACTAGCAGATTTTGTCCGCCACTTAAGCAGCGGACGTTATAAAAATGATAAATTTTCATGTTAGGGGCATTTTTTCTCAAATTTCATATTTTTATAACGTTCGCTACTTAAGTAGGGGACAAAATCCGTAACTTAAGTAGAGAACTGGTAAAAATCATGAATTTCATGTAGGGTATTTTTTTCTCAAAATTTTTCATTTTTATGACATTCACTACTTACTTAATGGAAGGCTAAAAATGGAAATTTGTAGTGCGTGCGAAAAACCGATAGGGTAGCAAAAGTAAATCTCAAAGCATACTATATTCTGCTGCCGGTATGCAATTCATAAGGGTGTCTTGAACTAACTTTTTGGTATGAAAAAAGAGGAAAATTTCTCAAGCGACCTCCTATCTCTTTTCTACCCCCGATATTTCAATTTTTCCCCTGTAGAAATTTCGGTTCGGAAAAACCGGATTTTTTGGTAGTGCAAATTCAAAGGAATTTCGGTTTATAGAAACCGAAAAAAATTCAAGGCAAAAAAACTTCGATTTTTTAAAATCGAAGTTTTTTACAATTGTAAAATTGGAAATTCATGGGGTAGAAAAGAGATAAGAGTCGCTTGAGAAATTTTCAAAAAAGAGATAATGACTATTTGTGATTGATTAGTTGGTCCAAGAACATTAGTATATGGGTTGCTTTGGGGGCAAGAGGGGACCCTGATGAGTTTATTTATTTGAATGGTGTTTGCCATTAAGGAATGAATAAAGCCTTCAAATCTGAAATTATCTTTTTCCAACTTTTTCATTTGGGGAGAATCCTTTTAAGTAGAAAGACGTCATGGCTAATTAAAGCTACCTTTTTTTTTTATTGACTGCCTACTTTTATTTTCTTTATGTTCCATGTGGGACTGTATGGATGAGATCATGTTTCATATCATGTAGATTTTATGCCTGACTTGGGTATGTGTATCTTAATTGGAATGAAGGACACCATCATTTTATGCATTTCAGCTCTACAGTTAAAACCAAAAAGGGAATAAAAATACTCCTAGGCAGACAAGCAAGTTCGGGAGATGTCATTAAAAAGAAAACTTTGAAGTTTGGAAGGAGAAGTCTCTATAACATAAATATCAAAATATTTGTGGTTAAACTAAAATTGACCAACTAATAATTTGTAGGTTGACGAATGTGAAAAGAGTTCTTTAATGGCGGTGGTGGCATGGTAGAAGATGAAAAATTGGAAAATGAATTTTTCACATTTTTGGATTTTAAATTTGATCCGTAGACAAATTTTGTCTTTTCACATTTTTTAAGGGTTGTTTTGTTTTTCGACCCTGTAATTTTAACGGATTTTGGTTTTCGTCTTTGTAATTTGCCTAATCAACACACCTTGAACACATGACAATGGTCCGGTCAGCAGATTATGATCATGTCATAAAATTCGTGTGACATGATCACATTGAGGACTAAAACGAAAGTAATCTGAAATTACAAGGACAAATTGAAAGAATTTTTTTAGACTATCACTTAAATTCGCTAACATTACAGAAACCACAAGCACATTTTACCCGAAAATCATTTGTATTTGAATTCGATTGTAAATCTTCATTTACCTAAAACTCAATAGGCCTGATCCTATTAGTATCTGCTTCCAATGGAGGCTTTCATTCTCATATTGAGAGGTGGTTCTTTTATTTAAATTATGTGTAAAAAATCCAGGCCTTGAAAATGTGAGTATTTGATATCCTTATAGATACTATTAAATGCCAAAATATAATATTCGAGTTTAGTTTAGTATAGAGAATATGATTGCTCAACAAGGAATGTAATTATAAATTGACAAATCAAAGTTGGTAACAAGAGCGCACCATTCTGCAGACTTTTGTAATGTTCAGACTTGTTCATAGAAAAGAACACGAGTAAGTAAGGGCTTGAGCCCCTAATAGGACGCACTTTGCTTTCTTATTCAATGGCTTTTTTCTCTCCAATCTCATCAACTACAACGAAGCTCCCTACAGATTGAGGAAAAAGCTCGGGTTGGTAGATCAATAAAGGCAAACCAAGAATAACAAGAATTTCCAAAACAATCACATGATTTCAACCTCAAATTCTAAGGCTGATAGGATGGAGTTAAATGAAACATAGATGCTAGATCTCTGTTGAATTTAACGAGAGCTCATAATCAGTAGATTTCCATGAATTGCTTGTGAAAATGGGTTCGTGTATCAGAGTTGATGTGACTTTCAAATATTTCCATAATGACAAAGTCAAAATTAACTTAGAAAAATTATACTTATATACAAATTCTTAATTAATAAACCAATAAGGGGCTATTGATGAACAACAGATGTGCAGTCAATGCGACCTGATGTGCAGCCAGTGCAACTAGATGTGCAGCCATAGGATTTAGGCTACCTCTAGATAGCAAACTAGTACTCATTAAGAACAAAAGAAAACCGGAGCGAGAGATTAACAAAGCAATACAAGATTACGGTCATAGAAAAATTAGGTTGTGTGTAAGTACTAGCTCCAAGGAAGGGTTTATCTTCTCATAACATCTCCCGTTGCTATAAAGAGAGAACTATTTACTTTGCTTCGAATCAATCCTATCATCAGTAGGGGCCTAATTCCCATCTTCTATGGGAATGCTTTCACAGGCTGGCTGGGGTGATAACTCTTCTATGGGATTGCTTTCAAATAGGACAAATCTCATGCTTCCACATGCTTTTTTAAAATTTAGTCGGAAATAGAAATAGTGATTTCTCACCATGTTCATCCATGACCTGGAGACAAATCAAAATGGAAAAATAACTAAGAACTAAAACTAAACCAATAGAAACCATAAAAGGGAAAATGTCTCACCTTATAGTTTTAAAGAACACACTAAGCAAAGACATTTTGCAAAGATAAAATGTATCCCCATATTAAATTTGTCAAAATTATTATTTTAGAAAGAAAAAAATATAGCAAGTTTTAAGTTTAGTCCATTATAAAAAAATTAAAAAAAAACATAAGACTAAAAAGCGAATATTTTTATACTCCCAAAAATTTTGACTTTTGGTCTCTAATGATCAAACTATGTTATGTTAATGTCGAGATTATGACCCTTTTAAATTCAAAATGTGTTATGTTAAATGCAAAAAAAAAAAAAAAAGTGTTATGCTCATCTATTATGTCAAATATTTTTGTCCATATTATATTTAAAAAATGTCAAAAGTACGTCTCTTAGGGACCAAAAACAAAAGAAAATTCTGAGAAGATGAAAACGTACCATTTTTATTTTAAAGGACTAAAATCAAACTTCATTATATTTTTAGAGACGAAAAACTTATTCAACCCATAATTAAGGTAAATTCTAATATGGATCACTTGGACCACTTCATCAAGTGGTTCATGGTGGACCAGTTACGAATAACACTATAATGAATACGAATTTTACAAAATTCACCTTTTGGATTGAAAGTTTATATCATATAGATCATCCATAGAAAAATTTAAAAAATTTGAAAATCATTTGATATGTTATTGAGACACATCAAGATTAACGGTTGTTAAATAACATAAATCTTGATGGGTCTCAATAACATATCAAATGATTTTCAAAAAAATTTTAAAAATTTATGGATGATCTATACGATATAAACTTTCAATTCAACAGTGAATTTTGTAAAATTCATATTCAGTAGATCACTTGTCCACGGTGGACCACTTGTGAAGGTGGTCCACCGTAGCATTAGCCCATAATTAAACATAAAAAGTTAATTACAATATTTCAGTAATTTTTATGTTTATCTTGTTTCATGTAGATTAATTTTCTTGTGATACTTATAAGTTAAATACAAATATAAATAAAATAAAATCAACTAAATATATCATTCATTTTCAAAACTTCAATTATTGTGATATGTGTAGGTAATTCACTATGAGCAATATCAAAATATACAATATCCAAAGATATTTTTGTGACAACAACAACTGAATCCATGAATGTTAGAAGTCTCCCCCAACCTTACTAAGTAGACCTCTATACATTACATTGGTTGTGGCCATCAAACTTCTATAAGACTTGTGCAGCCAATCATTTTGAAGTTTGATGATCACAATCATGTATCAAGGACATACTTGGGAGAAAATGTTTCGTATACATGGCCTTTGGCCATCAAACTTCTCTCAATCTTGTCTGATCAATTACTTTGAAGTTAGGTGGCCAAAGCCATGAACACTAAACAATTTCAAAAAGATTATTGGAATACATCTAACATTCATTTATATAGTTGTGAGCTACGTGTTGTGCCAATATTTTAGTATCATCATTTGTTAAACAAAAAGGTATTTGAAGAGAAGTTTAAATGAGTTTATAGATGAAAAGAGGTTGAATAGAGTTTTAAATTTTAGCGTGAAGGGAGTTTGATGGTAAGTTTGTATTTATAGAATTGTTGAGGAGAGGATGAATGGCATTGTTGTTAAATGGGGGGAGGTTGCAGGTAGAGTAGGTGAAGAGTGGTTGAAATACACAATTAATGTGAATAGGTAGAGTAGGTGAAGAGATGTTGAAGTAAGTTGTATTTTTAGCGTGTAAGAACATATTACTCTAAAAAGTAGTAAAATTTGATATATTGTCCAAGAAAGAAAACAATAGATAAATTAGATTATTCCATCAAAATTTGAAGTCTATCATATTTCTTTCATGTGGTTTAATTATCACCTAAAGAGGTACTATTATTATCTATGTTTTCTGTATTTGCTATAGCATGAAATTAAGATATTTAAATGTCCAAGACAATTTTTATTATAAGACCATAAATTTTGTGAAAATAAATATAAATTCTAATTTTTGTTAGGTCCAACAGATGAACCAATATGAAAGAAGACAAGGACAAGGTCTAGAAGAAGACAACAGATTTTAAAATATGTATTAGAGATGATGAACGGTTTTTAGCTAGCATGTACATTGATGAAACATTTGGACTTTTTGCAGTGTCTAACTGGTTCATGAGCTTAAGTCAAGGTCTAGTGAAACTTTGAGTTCAATTCGAAAAGAGTGCTTAATAGTTTTCATTCTCCAAAATGTGACTTCTTTGAGTTTGGTGTAATTGTTGAGCATTGTAAATATATTTTTTTCAACTATTATAGAAACTTAAGTGTAGAGTTTATACGGAGATAAACAAATGAAGTTTCCCATAAACTTTCTAAGGCAACCACAAAGATAGGACAAAAACATTATTTATATATTGTTGGTTAAATTCTGGAATCCATCTATATTTGAATTCGATTCTAAATCTTCACCTACCTGCAACTCAATAGGTCATCATCATCGTTGTCGTCATCATCACTTCTGTCCATTTCTTTCTCATGTGAGGTGGTTCTTTTATTTAAATTATGTGGGAAAATTTCAGGCCTACACAAAAACCATGATTGGAAATGTGAGTATTTGATATCCTTATGGATACTATTAGATGCCAAAATATAATATTCAAGTTTGGTATAGAGAATTAAAAATCTACAAATCAAAGTTGGCATAAGAGCGCACCATTCTGGAGACTTCTGTAATGTTCGGACTTATTCATAGAAAAGAACTCGAGTAACGAGACATGAAACCTTGCTTCCTGATTCAATGGCTTTTTTCTTTCCACTTTCATCAACTACAAAGAAGCTCCCTGCAGATTGAGGAGAAAGTTTGAGTTGATTTATCAATGAACTAAAGGCAAACCAAGAAAGAAAAGAATTTCCAAAACCAATCCACAGGATTTCAATATCAAATTCAATAGATGTTTATGGATTTCTTGATAAAATGGGTTGGTGGTACGGAGTTGATAATGATATGTATTGTTTGAACTATGCCTATTTCCTGGCACAATGTAACGCGCCTATGTTGTGCCTATTGTTCAACACACACACACACAAATGAAGGTTGAAGGAAGAACAAAGAAACAAGAGAGAAAATTGAGAGAAAATAGTGTTTCTATATTGATAAGAGAGTGAGTATTCTTTACATCATTAGTTACACTATATATAGACTTTCCCTACAAACTAAACTAGTTTACTTGGTAAACAAGAAACTGTCTTAGGAATTTTTTTTTTTTTTGAATTGGCAAAATTTATTATAGCAGCCCCCATACAAGAAGTATACAGGGCGCAAAGAGAGCAAAAAGGATAGGTACATTACAACAATACAACAACCTACAAGACTACTCATGCCAAAATAAAAACACCTAAGCACAAAGACTCCAACCCACCACCCCAACACTTCACCGGAGGAGGCAATTACCCGGATCCCGTGTCCACTCATAAAACATACAAGGAGACATCTTCACCCTCTCTAAGCTCCATTTCCAACTCAAGACTTTAATATCATCCACAATAACATCGGGGATAAAAGAGCTATTTGTGAAAATAGCACTATTTCTTGCCTTCCAAATGCACCACAAGGTTGTATGCCATATCATCAAAAAACCATTACGGATTTAGGAGATCTAGTCAAGCAAGTAACCATCCTAAAAAGCGTCAATAAAGATGGAGGAATTACAATTACCACACCAAGCCAACGGAAAACCTCATACCACACCTTTAAGGCACTTGGACAATGTAAGAAAAGGTGGCTAGAGGATTCCACAATCCCGACGCATCCTACACATTCCCAAGACATTTCCGATCCTAACAAGCCACGAACCTCAAGGTTACTTCGAGTGGGTACCCGGTCATATAATAATTGCCAAGAGAAGGCGATTACTTTTGAAGGCGCCGGACTATCCCAAATATGTCTTAGGAGTTAGTTATTCTAACTAACACACATAACTGACTTCTATTAGGCTTAAGATTGAATTACTAAAACAACATGACTTTCAAATGGTTCCATAATAAACCAGTAAGAGTTTGGGTAGATAAGATGAAGCAAAATATATAATCCAACACTTGATCTGATTTAGTGATGCTAATGTAAATATATCTAAAAAAAGAGGTTTGGGTAAGAATAGCATGTTAGGAACATTTGAAAAGAGAAACTATTCATTGAATTTCTTTCCATGATTGAGCATTTGCGCAATTCTTTCACCAAAGTCAAGAGCTCAGTAAAATCATCAACGATAGCAAAGGCGTAATACTATAAGTAAAACAGTTAGTTTTTTGTTTGCCAAAATCGAATAAATAAAACTTAGATTTGCCTTTAGATCAGGACAATGAGTATCGAATAGCTTCCTAAATAGGACAAACCTCATTTTATCCACATGCTTTTCTGAAATTTAGCAGGAAATATAGCTAGTGATTTCTCACCATCTGCATTCACGACCTGGAGACAAATCAAAATGGAAAGAGAAATAAGAACTAAACCTATAGAAACCAAAAGGGAAATTTTTGGAAGATTGTAAACATTGATAAATAAGATTGGAGCCTCGAAGAGACACCACCTGCATAATGTTTTGCCCGTCTTGAAGACTTACATGTTTTTCCTCTGTTGCCCTCTTCAAATTCTTCCTTCCCCCTCTCATTGCTATCTAATAAAAACTTAATTTCTAGTTGCTATATGGTTTCTAACAAAAATCCGCATATCACAAATGGAAGCTACACAAACTAATTCCTACAAAACAAAATCACGTTAAAATATTGTTAACTGAATTGCTCTAACAGGTTCACCAATTGGTTTGTGTGAACAGTTCAGGTTATCGAATTGTTCAAAAAAATGTTAAATTGAAAATTTGGAAATACTTTTGTTATAGTCTATTGAGTTCATAATATTTCTTTTGCACACGTGTAACCTGAAACCAGTTTTTGGAGTTGAACAATATGGCATATAGTATTTGAAATGTGATTTATAAAGTTTAAAACTAGGGTTCATAGAGCTTCAAAGGACCATACTATCTCTCTCTAACTCACTCATTCAGTATACAAACACAAATTACTAGCTACTAAATTACCGAGTGTCCTAATCTCCAAAGCATAGTTCTAATTGTGGCCAAAATATAATAGTTTTAAAGGTCTGCAACACAATTCACAACTACAATTGCGGCTGCATTTTTCCATCATATCAAAGTTTGCAGCATAACAAATAAACAATTATGACTACGCACAATTGCAACTATAACAGCAATTTAGAACTATGCTCCGTAAAATCAAACAATGTTGTCGTGACGGATACCAGAAGGCTAAATATCCGCCACATAAACACGCACATTGCAGCCTATGGTGCTGCCATGGCAGGAATTTCTTCACGGATTTCATATGGCGGTTGTCCAAAACTCTGCCACACCAAGTCCACCATGACCATCATTTTTTTGTTGGCATTAAACCAAGGGTCCCGGTAATCCAAAGTTCGGTCACAAGGTAAGTAAAGTTTGGCCGAGAGTTGTTCCCACTAAAAATTGAACTCAGGTTCTCCCGAACAACTCGTTCTCGTCCTGAGGGGGTCATTAACCACTTGAGTCCAATTACTTGGTTTCAAGGAGAAGAGGTCCCAGTAATCTAGCAAAGTTTGCCAGCGAGTTATTTCCACAAGGAATCAAACTCGGACGATCCGTCTTCGTCCTAGGAAGAGGTCATCAACCACTTGGATCCAATTACTTGGTCCACATCATTTCACAACAATAGATTCATTACAACTAGAAAGAAAATCTAACACGGAGAATTAGAAGTTTAGAACCATTGCAGCTACATCTAATGAGTTTCCATCGAAGATTTTAATTAATTTCATATGGATATTTGGTTGATCAAAAGTATCAAAAGTATAGAAATAACAGTAATGGCAGAGAAAAACGTAGAAACTTACGAATCGCGAGAGAGAAGAAGCAATCGACTTGAGAGCTGTAGGACTCGTGAATTCTCTGATTGTGTTATGGTTTTGGTCATGAGGCAAGGCTGTTCTGTACAATTATTTTGAGTCGGAGACTCACGATGCAATTAATTAAAAGTTTGTGTTTTTTATTTGTGTTTTAATTTTTAAATACGAAGATGGTTTACTCTGGAAATATAAATTTTTTTATTTTAGTTTTTGTAAGAGTTTTTTTTTTAAATCCTTATAAATGTTTTATTTTTGGTCTTTGTTGTTTTACATTAGTGTTTTTTTTATAGGTGTTTTACTTTAGTCTTTGTAAATTGATTTCTATTGAAATTCGTCTTTATAATATCTAAAATATTTGATTTTTTTTTTTGGTGATTTCTAAAATATTTGATTTTATTCCTTAAAATAAAGACTAAAATGAATAAAGACTAATTTTAACGTGAACATATTTTGTAGGAAATAAAACAAAATATCAAGGATTAAAAAACACACAATTAGTAGATGTTACAGTTGAATTTATCAATGACAAAGTGGTTGCTATATGTGATAATTTATTGAAATGGGCTAAAAAAGTTGGAAACAAAAATGGTGATAGGTCTCAAACAGCCACAGTAAAACCAGAAAAAGGACGGCTAATTTTTGGTTGTGAAAGAAGCAGAAAATAATTTATTGTAAAAAAACCTATCACCACAATTTAAACAATAAGAAATGCATTTGTATAGTTCTGGTAAAACAAAAATCGCAACAAAAAATGAAAGGAGGGTCAAATTAAACATAAGAATAAAAGAAATATACTTTAACTAATAATGCCCAACACAATTTCAAAATAGTCTTAAGCAAATAAATGTTTTCTCATTACACACTAATCAAATACCAAATATTGTAAGTATAAGATAAACTCTCATCCTTCGGAGTACATTCATGAGCACCCCTTTTAATGGTGACCTCTTCAATCTTTCAGCTTAGTTTAAGATTCAACTGGAGATTGATATATGGTGTTCTCTACATCAGATGCCAATATATTTGTGAGGTGAGACATTACTTCACCTAGACACCAATTTATGTTAGAGTTAAGAAATTTGACTGAAGAACCAGAAATTAGAATAGATTTGTTCACTATTCCAGTTGATGTGTTCAAGCCAGACTTTACATTCTGGTTAATCGGAAAATATATCTGCTATATAACTAGAATTATGCCATTGCTAGTTAATCATAATCAAAATACCAAATTCAACAGCTTCTAGTCTTCACAAACATGCAAAAATTATCTGATGTATCATGCTTGTTTGAAACAGAAGCTAGATAATATTTCATGAAAAGGAGAACTAAACTTTGCTGAGTAAAGAACTCTATGCACCCAAAAAAAAAGAAGTCTTACACAATCTGTGTGCGATATTTTGTTTAGCTGCATAACAGAAATAAGAGAAAGACATGCATAGCTAATAATCCGCAAAGAACTACAAAACAATATAAAATGATGAGACCAGTGAATGTAACTTTAGGAGGCTATAACAGTACGGCGCCTATGACCAGTAAAAGCTTGAAGAAGTTCTTTATATCCACTCCTATAGTGATCAATCGAGAAGCACAGTTGCCGGATTGCCTCCCTCTTCTCCTCATCCCGATTGGAGATCACAACATTCTGTCTAGTCACCTCTTTTTCAAGTTCTTCAACTTTCAACTTCAACTCATTTAATAGATTCAGTCTAGTTTCAGATTCTGCAGTCAGCTCAGTCTGTTGTGTGCATTGCTGGAAAAGCTCTCTCTCCATATTTGTGATTTGATCGTCTCGGAAGCTTATCTCAGCCTTAAGTTTATCAATCTTAGCATTGGCATCATCTTTTTCAGTCATGAGCATGTCAAAGTTCTGCTTGTGCTTATCAAATTCCTTGTTCACAGCTTCCACTTCATGTCTTCGTTGACTAAGTTCTTCCTTTAACGAACTGATTTCGCCTTGCATAACCATTTGTTGTGTAGCATACAACTCTTCTTGCTCCAAATTTTCAGTTTCACATTGCCTTAATTTCTTTTCTAATAAATTGCTTCTACACTCCCATTCCTCCAGTCTAGAGGCCAAATCTATTTTCATTTCTGACAAGCTCACAATTTCAGAATGCAACTGATCTCTCTCAAAAGAGAACTGTTCCTGCACATCAAGCATTTCAGTCTTCATTCTTTGCACCTCAAGTTCATGGTTAGTTTCATTAGCTTTAAACCATGCAATGGTGTCTTCTAATTCTCGAATCTTATTTCTCCCTGAATCAAGCTGGCTTTCTAATTTCACCACATTTTCCTGTGCCACTCCAAGGTGGCCTTGCAATTGGTGAATCTCAGATGACCTACTCTCAAGTTCCTTTCTTAATCTTGCAACTTCATTGTTTGATATTTTGAGATGTTCATTAGCTACCTCCAGATCTTCCACCAAATTTGCAATCTTGTAGCAACAATCTGGAACATGAGTCTCCAACTCAGCTGTTTGTTTTCGCAACTCCAGTACCTGTCCTTTTTCATATTCAAGTTCCTCCTTATTCAGTGTTAATTCTTTCCGCACATTATCAAGTTGACCCTCACTTTTTTCAATTTGATTCTTCAACTTGATAATCTCTTCTTCTGAAAGCTGAAGTTTAAAATTGGAAACTCTTAGCTCTTCCTCATTTTTAAGGAACTTCTTCAGCAACTCATCATAACTTCTATTTTCTCCTTCCTCAACAAGCTGGCTTTGTCTTTCCGTATCAGGAAGGTCTTCTTTCAGCTTACCTTCAGGGGGTTGCTTGCCATCAGTGTTCACTGCTGTGCCCTGATAATGGATTACAGACTTGATAAAAGATTCAGACTCTGAATCTGAGGATGATGAGGAAGGTGATCTAGAAGAACCCTCCTTCATAGACGCGGCAGAGCTAACCCCACCTGAGCTAGGTGAGAAATCTAAATTGACAGGTTGAAGACCAGACTTTGGCAATATTTGCTTCGGATGTGGAGTATAATATCGAGTCGCCAATAAACTCTCTTGGTCAAAAGCTTCACCAAAATCGTCAGAGCCCTCCATCTGAGATTCTGAGGATAAAAAAAAGTATATGATAAGCGCTCTGCAATAGAGGAAAAATAAATAAGAAAATCCTAAAAGGAACAATTTTTCCATTCCAAACATCAGACAATCTATAAGGAAAAATTCATTAAAATCATAGAAACTCAAATGAATAGAAGTAACACAAACAATAACTATGGATTGCAAAATCATTCAGTGAGACAGTGACCACCAATGGTCGCATTTTTTCTCATAATTTTCCTAAGATATGAACTATGAAGGAAATCTAAAATAGTATCAGAAAACTAAAACAGTTTAAAAATCCTACAATCAAAATAGATAGCAAAAAAAAAATTCAACATAGGCACTTTAAATCTCCCAGACTATCAAAACTTCTGAGCTACAAAATCACACAAATATGTAGCTCAAAAGTACTTATTCACTCCTTTCAAACAGATGGCATTTAATTAAGTTGTATAAGTCATATCTCCAAGCAAGATTGCATCTCTTGATCGAACAAATAAGCACAAAAGAAGTGTTACAACTTAGATATTATTATCAATATTAGCTCTAGAAGAGTGCGTATCTGCAACTGACATAGGTACTTACAACTAAATCATCATTTAGATCCTCAAAATTATAGGTGTATCCAACTGTCCCCCATATTTACGAAATGAAAAATTAGTCCATAAAATGAAGGTCTTCAATTTCATGACTAATTCACCATTTCGTAAATTTGGAGACTAAATTGCCTCGATCCAAATGATACATACATACATGTGAAGTTGTTTATGTGTCAATACATTGATGTAAAAATGAGTTGAACAATAAATTTGAGTTTAAAAAAGTACAGTTTGGAGTCAAAAGCTACAAAAATACTTGTCAAAATTCTGACCTGGGGAAATCCAAACATGACAAAATTAATTCTACACGTCTAGAACCAATTATTCTTGCTCCAAAATTGAAACAAACATATGATGATAAAAATTGTTGCTTAAAAGTGAGTTGAATGTAAAGTAGTTTATGCTTGGTTACATTTACGTAAAAGTAAGTTGCACAATAAATAATAAAAGTGTAAAAATCACTCTGAGACTCAAAAGCTACAAACCCTAGCTTCAAGTTATAATCAATTTTGAGTCAAGATCAATTCTACTTGAGAGCAACCAAACATGTCAAAATCAATTTTACACCGCCAAAATCAATTATCTCTGCTCCAAACGTGGAACCAAACATAGGCATCACTAAACTAACACTTCTCCTCTTACTTAGTCTCCTAAATTATACAAAAATAATAAATAATCCTTAAATTTTACAAAATTTCATCATGTTAATCCCTAAATTTTGACACTAATATCGATATAATTTAAGTAGTAATTATTAATTTCATATACTTAATCTATGATTTAAACTAATATTTAACGATGATCATGATACATATAACATACATTCATACATAGATATAGATCTACGCTGAAACATTCACTAATCCACTCGCTCAATCTACTCTACTAAATTCTAGGTTAAAGATCTTGAAATTTATGGAACTAAAGAACACTAAATTGCAGATAATTTACAAGCATGTTTATTAATCAAGCATGAAATGATGATAATGATAGTAATTACATGAATGATTAATTAACAAAACAGAAAATGAATTTCAAGAACTCGAAATTGAAATTGGAAGAACAAAATCGTGAAAGCAAGAAAAATGGATTGAAAATGAGAGATTAGAGAGAAGAAGAAGATGAGTGATTGATACCTGAAGAAGCCATAGAGAGATGAATGAAAGATGAAGAAAAAAGAGAGAAGAAGATTTTTGTGTTGTGTTGTAAAGAGAGTGTGAAATGAGAAAAGTGAAGAAATGGAAACAAATAGAAAATGGTAAGAGAAAGAGAGAGCCAAACAGAAAGTGGTGAGTGACAGTGAGACTAACGTGACGTGGCCCCTCAATTCAATTTCAGTTTCGGGATTTGGGCCGACTCCCGCCTTTCCTTTTTTCCTCAATAATTTGAATGTTTCATCTCATTTACTCTCTTCGTAATTTATGACCGGATCATATTTGCACCAATTGAGTAGAAATCTTCTTCATTTCTTAAAAGAAATAATAAATGTAAGTATTAAAGTTTAAATGTATAAAAATTTAAATAATATCAATTATTCTCAAAAAACGTGTATTTATATTCTTGATTTACATCAAAACTATAGTAATTATATTTGTCATTTCTTTTAAGAAATGAAGAGGATTCCAACTCCACCTAATTGTATAGATTAATGTTTTATTGATAAATTACCATCATTTTGTGGAAAATTTCTCTCGAGATTTATAGTCTGATGTTTAAGATTTTTTAATTTTTTTTAAGACTCTATATTCTATACAAAAATTGACTAATCTGAAAAGCATCGATCTTACTGTTCACTTGCAGGGGCATCCGTTTAAATCTAGACTCTAGAGTCTGACCCAATACATTTTTTTTTTGAATAAACTAGAGAATATATATTAAAATAATCATCGTCCTTCCAAGCACAAGGTGTGCCTGTCAGAGACTAAAACATTGTTTGTTTAAACAAAAACAAACAAACAGTAGCCGAGAAAACCAACAAAAGAAAAAATTCTAACTACTACACAATGGCCTGACTACAGTTTAAAGGATGTTGTCGCCAAAAAGAAAAATCATAATCAAATAGAACATAGCACGATTTAGGCCAATAGTATGATTGAAATTTGACCTTCTCCACCATAGCCTCCAAAGAATCTTGACCAGCTTTGAAAATACGGTGATTACGGTCCTTCCAAATGATAAATAGCACCGCAACCCATATGATGATTAACAAGGTATTATAACTTTTTGAAAAACCGCCGAGACCACAAAACTGGTTAGAATGTAGGATCAAAGTGTCGTGTAAAGCCGTTTCCACCCCATCCACTTGGACACCGAAGCCCAAAGCCGACTATACACAGGACATTGAAAGAATAAATGATCCACATCTTCCATCCTGCCACACGAAGTCGCACAAGCAAGCATAGATGCATCTAAAATACCCCGTCGAAATAAATTGTCTCTGGTAGGCAATCTATTTAAAAAGAGTCTCCACACAAAAATGTTCACTTTGAGAGGAATTGATTTAAGCCAAAGGAACCTGTTGAACCCTTCATTAAGATTAATGTCAGTCGCCGTCAGAAAAACATAAGCCGACCTAACGGTATAACAATGAGATGGATGTAACTTCCACACCCATCGGTCGTGCACATTAACCTGCAAAACAACATTAGAAAGGCGTTCCACACACTCCAAAACTAACTCTTCCTCCCACGCACGCAACCTCCTCCTCCACTTCCAAGCCTCCCCATCAACACCCCAACCTAAGCCGTGCATATCCGCCACCGTTATGAATTTATTTTCCGCAAGATCAAAAAGACGACTAAAAGACCGATCAAGTGGACAATCCTCCAGCCATGGTTCCGTCCAAAATAAAGTATTACGGCCATCCCCCACTTTCCTAATGATGTTATCCTTCAACCATCGACTATCTATCAAACCTACCCCATCCCGAATATGATTCAAAGTGCGCCACCAACTCGATCCCACACCCTCCGAGAAACACACTCTCCCTCCCATCTGACCATATTTAGCCCGCAGAACTTCACACCAAAAACTATCACCCTCTTCTAACAATCTCCAAACCCATTTACCTAATAACGAAATATTAAACTCTTTCAACCTTCTCACCCCTAACCCTCCATGCTCCCGTTGTAGACAAATAGTATCCCATTTAATCCATGATAATTTTCTATTTTCCTCACTCCCACCCCATAAAAATTGACAAAAAATAGATTCAAGGGCAGAAATGATACCTGAGGGAGCTTTGAAGAAAGAAAGGAAGTAGACCGAAATGGAAGATAAGACAGATTTCAGAAGGATCAGCCGACCACCAATAGACAGATTTTTACATTTCCAACCAGATAAACGATCTCGGATTCTATTCACCAACGGAGACCAAAATTGTAACTTTCTCGGATCTCCTCCAATGGGCAAACCCAGATATAAAAATGGGAGCCGACCATGCTTACATCGCAATACAGATGCAGCCGCGTGAAGCCAAGAGATGTTAACATTCACACCAAACAACATACTCTTGTGAAAATTCACTTTTAACCCTGAGATACTTTCAAAAAGAATTAAAACTGCTTTCAGCGTCCTGATGTTTGCCCAGCTCTTAGCCCCTATCAATAAAGTATCGTCCGCAAACTGAAGATGGGAGACCGACACTTCAATTGCATTCCCAATATTATAAGGCGTGAATAAATGATTCGAAATCGCCGAATTCATCATGATGTGAAGGCCCTCGGCCGCAAGGAGATAAAGAAAGGGTGAAAGAGGATCCCCTTGTCTGACCCAATACATAAAATGACACAGGGAGAATTTTCTATATTTTTTATTATTTTGAAAAAATATTTTTATGATATTTAGTTAAAAATAGTAAAAGTAATATAAAATTGATTTTTACAATTAAAAGAGTGATTTTGACTTGACCAAAAAAAATTGACATTCAGTAACTTAAGTATTTATGTTAGAGATTTTAACTTAATAAAAATATTTTTTTTTAAATATCTCTGAAACATTATTAAAAATAATTTTTATGAAAAATAATTTCTTATTTTAGAGACTTTTTGAAACTTTACAATTCAAAAAAGAAGTTATTTAAACTAATTTCTTATTTGAATCTTTAATATAAAAAATCTTGTTAATTGTTTTTAACAAAATTAGAATGTCTAGTTGAACTACCTTATCAAAATGCTATTATAGCACCACATTTGTTAAGAGTTTTCTTTTTTCCATTTTGAAATAAAAAAAAGCTAAAGTACAAAGGCTCTGTTTGGTAAAAATAGCTGATAGCTTATAGCTTATAGCTGATAGCTTATAGCTTATAGCTGATAAGCTAATTGAAGTGTTTGGTAAAATTAGTGGTTCAATAGCTTATAGATGTAAAATGACATAAAAGGACATTATTAATTAATAATAAAATCGGATTTTAGTTAAAATAATAAGGTTAAAATTGGAAGAAAAAACAAAAAGCTATAAGCTATAAGCTATAAGCTAATTGAAATAGCGTTTGAAAATAAGCTATAAGCTAGTCAAAATAAGCTATAAGCTCGTAACAAAATACCGTTACCAAACAGAGCTTTTAGCTTATAAGCTAAAAGCTATAAGCTATAAGCTCGTTTTGGTGTCTTACCAAACAGAGCCAAAGAGGTAGTGAAAACACCCAAAACATCAGCATATATTAAATGTCTAAATGTGTGTTTGGTTTCATTTTTGAAAGTGTCAAAATTTATTTATTCTACATGGGAATAATTGATTTTGATATATTTAGTTTCTTAAGAATGAATGTGATTTCTAGGATTAATCCGGTAAGTATAATTCACTTCAAATATGTGATGTTTCATTTATTCATCTCAAGAGATGAAGCTAGAAATTATAGATTTTAATTATATAATTATATAATTGATTGTTACACTTACAATTTAATTTACAACTCACTTTCGGTTTAATGCATTCAAATATAAATCATTTTACTTTCAACTCAATTCTATTATAATCAACTTTATATATAGAATCAGTTTATTCAAACAAATTTTGCTCGCACTAAAACCAAACATATGCTAAATTGAGAGAGAGAAAACAAACAAGCTCATACTCAAATCACTACCTAAAAGGCAAAATCATCACCTATACACGGTTAACTTTACGAAAAATGTGTGCGATCTTGTGATATGACATGGTAGAAAGCAACTCACTGAATTGTTTTTTGCAAATACAAAACAACCAAAATTTTGTAAGACATGACTATCTTTTTTGGAATACAAAGGGCCTAAACTCAAAATAGAGAAACTACAACGCCACTCGACGGAGAAAAAACACACCCATAATAACATCTTCTAACATCTGCACCAACTGAGAATGTAGTTGGTGATAAACTAAATTGTTGAAACAATCAATGTTGGCCAACATATTTGCACCTCGATTTGCCTTACGATAAATATGCTTAATCTTGAAATGCCAATCTAAGAGGAATCAAATCTTCTTTGTGAGACCCCATCCGGATGCATTTGCTACACTATTATTAGAGATATTCTTGTGTGTTCTCTTGACCAAGAATACATTCACATAAAAGTAAAATATAGAATTATTTATGAAATTCTTAAAAGAATAAAATAAAAAATTAATATGTTGTGAGTGTGACCAAGGGAGTAATATTTGGTCTCTTGACCATACAAGAATAATCCCTGTTATTACTCAAAATATACACACATAACAAAATATACATGTTACTCAATTATTTTTTCTTTGTACTTTTTTCTCAACTATGTGAATGTGACCAAATTGTGACTAAATATTAATGGTCGATGCAAATATTTCTCTGATTGTCTGCACCATAATTATTTCATCTGCACCTCTACCTTCTTATATCCAAACCTCCTCGCCATCGATAAACCTTCGAATAATCCTTGTAATTTGGCCACATACGCTGCCGTTATATCCGGTGATTTAGAAAAACCACTTATGCACTTCCTGAACTGTCTCTAGCAAACCAACACAATCAGCACTGTTAAATTCACATTTAAAGGGCACTATCAGTATTCTACCATGCATTACGCTACGTATACCACTTTTATACCCCAGTGTTAATTTTACATTTACTTCGTAAGACATGACTATTTGGTATGAGATATTGTTTGCAAGAAAATTCTTAAGGGATATGCCTATTGATGTTGCTATAGAACAATTGAAAGGTCTTATTTTATTTTTAGAAAAGTACAGGGAAGATGAATTTAAAAATGCTATAATTTTTGTGAAACAAATTGTTTTTGAAATAAAACATAGAACTAAAATTTTGTGAAAACGTATTATTTGTAGAAAAAAATAATTTGATGAATTAAATTGGATAAAAACACTTTCCCTGGTATTGGCTAGAAGAGAGGGACTAATATTAGTCCCTTTTCCTTGTCAAAAAAGAAAATATTAGTCCCCTTTCCATATGAATGAGTTGTCAAACAAAATGCATAGTTTATTTTTTCCTATGTATGGCATGCCCAATTGATGATATCAAAGGCATTAACAAGTCAAAAGATGTTTGGAAGTTTGACCTTAATTAGAATTGTAGATCATTGGAAAGTTGTCAATAAACAAGGACTTACATATTGAAATGATATTCAAGATTGTTAAAGGCATTGTTTCAAAACTTTATCATACATTGTCCTATTTAATAATATTCATGAAGATTTGGGGACTTGGTAAGACAAGTTCAAAGAAGGTAATACTACACATGTCTTTTCACAATTCAAGTGTATTTGATAATGACTTTCAGTTCAAGATTTATGACCTCTGATGAATAATTTAGCAAGTGTACTAAACTCATCGCAAGTAATAAAATTTATAAGATTCGTATCCACAGGGATTGTGATAAATCAACAATTGTAAACTGAAATCATACTTATGTAAATTGACATTAATATAAAAGGGGGGATTTTTCTAGGGTTTGTTGGAGAAAATACTTTGAAAATAGGGTTTGACTTAAGAAGGAGAAGCGATTAGACCTTTTCGGTTCATCTAATTATTATTGTCTCGGTAGTTCATGTATGTTAACAAATTACCAAACTAGTTTCACGATTTGATTAAAATAAATAACTATGCTCAATCTCTTAATAACATAATCCTCTCCCTTGATCATAAACCCCGCTAATCTCTTAGGATGATTTATGATCCGGGAGGAAGTTGCGCTTTAATCTTTAATCTCAATTAGTAAACCAAAATCTCTTAAGTGTAAACCAATTTTACAATAATTCCTAGGTCAATAATTTATTCCTATTCTCATAGTAAAACAAATTATTAAGTTCATCACACGAGTGATCAAATCATGTAAAGCATTAAGCACAAGGAAGAATTGATGAAACTAACTTCGTAATTAATTAAACATAACATATGAAACTACATGGTTCAAGAACAATAACAATTAGAATCCCCTAAGATCCAATCATGGAAGTTTAGCTAGACATAATTAAAGAGTAAATTACATCAATAAAGGTGAAAGAAAGCATTACAATAAATTCTCTGATCGCCTTCAAAAGTCTGTCGTTTCGCCGTAAAATTTTGTACCCTGAAACTCTTGCTTGAGTCTCTTTATATAGAGATGCAACTCCTGTTGATTTACTTCAGTTTTTCTTGGATCTTGATAGGAATTAGTTTTTTTAAACAAAATTTGTTTTAAAACTAAATATTTTCCAATCATATCTAACACACCGATTTGTTAACAAACTAATTCTTTTATTAAATCTTTTCTTGTGTTTTCAGCAGCCTTGTACTTGACGTAACTTCCACTTATTATTGTGCAAAAATATAATAAAAACGTACTAAAAAACCTTGTAATTAGGTCTTGGAATAAGTAAAACTATAGTAATGACGTGGAGTCATCACAACCCCAAACTTGAACTTTTCCTTGTCCTCAAGGAATATCTTCATCCATCGGAAAACCTGACACTATCATCAACAATCTTATTCAAAGCATCAAAGTCAATCAAGTTAGATACCCACAATTATCATTTCAATGATCATCCCTATCAAGAATTTACTCGCATATATATTTATAACGAAAAATCAAGAACTTTTCACAAATATTGACCAAACTTTAATCACTTCACTCCCTCACATTCTCTCCTGTTTAAAGATGGTATATATTTCACTCAATCAACACAAACATAGCCATTCTACCATAGGCTTGCAAACATTCTAGAAATCAATCAACATGCATAAGAATTCACACCTTTAGAGGACTTGAGGGTTATAACGGGGCTTAGGTTTTAGGGTAGATGTTTTTGGAAGGTAAGCATAAAAACTTGGAGTTTCAAAGATCACCTTTTTCACAAGATTGGATTATTTCAAACATTTCCCCCTTTAATTTCAAGCGTTGTCATACTAGAGAACTTATTTATCAAACTTTCTTTTTCTTTTTCATATCAATTGGTGTTTTCTTTTTGTGTACACCATTTTTATGTTCTATGTTCATTTTTTTTCTTTTTGTAGTTCTCTAGTACCCCACCCCAAACTTAATTTGTTGCTTATTCCAGAAGCAACCCCAAACTTAATGATGAGCATTGTGCTCGAATCATAAGTACCGTGATCTAACTCCAAGAAAATCATCTTTTTTTTTTTTTTTTTTTTTTTGTATCTTTTTATAATTTCAAACTTGGGTTATCAAATAAAGACATTTTCTTTGGTTTAACGAAGGATATAATATAAATAAAGGTAGCTTCAAAAAGGCTCAAGGTACAAACAACATGCCTCGGTGTGTAACTCATAGCAATCAATCAATTAAAAGAACAAAATCAAGTTCTAGAGAATTAGCTAAGTTGTGGAATCTCTCATGACAAGAAAATTTATGTGTTTGGGCTCAAATTCTCGCGGCTTGGCCGGATTATCGAGTGCTCAATGTTTGAGAAATTTCCTCAGCTTTTCTAATTACAATCAAATATGAAAAGCAACCAATTAAGGGAGTCACAAATTCATGCATCATGGTGCTAACAAAACTGACTTATAATAACATTCAAACAAAATCATTCTAATAGTGCGCAAGTTTTCAAATAGCCAAGACATTCATCAAAGACAAAATTAAATTCAAGTAAAAAGGAAGTGAGACTAACCTTGGGTTGCCTCCCAATCAGCGCTCGTTTAACGTCAATAGCTTGACGGTCCGTGACCTATAGGTCACGCGCTTGTTTAACGTCCCGAGGCTTGACGTCCGACACCCTCATTAGGGAGGATATTTCAAGTCTGCTCTTTCCAAGTAAGCATCAATACCCTGAAGTAGCAAAGTTTTTCACAAGAAAGGGGGGGGGGGGGGTTTGAATTGTGAACCTTTAAAATATTCCCTATAAAAATTATCAATCACAATACACTTGAAGAAAATGATTAGATTGTTAGTTAAACCAAATAATCAAAAGTGTTGCAGTCTGGAGATCGATCTCCCAATCACTCTCTGACAGTATATATAACTATTAAAATGTGATGTGTGTGATTAGTGATTGCACAAATTAAATCAGAGTAAGGAAGAGAGAAAGCACACAATAATTTATCCTGGTTCACCCAAAATGCTTGGGCTAGTCCAGTTCCCACACTCCTTGTGAGATTGTCCACTAGGAGATGCTAATGATCTCAAGTTACACTTCCTTTGATCTAGATCCAAGATCAAATAATCTTCTAAGCCCTACAAGCTTAATCTACCTCAGTCACACTGACTATGAAGGTGTCACTCAATTAGTAGTTACGTACTAACTTGAGCCAATGGTTACAATGATGAAGGATTTTGGAATCAAAGCCTATTCACTCAATACACTTATGAGAAGCTTTGAAAATGGATGGATAAACTCTCAAAACACTCACTGGATATTCTAATCCTAGATATATATGAATTACAGATCTGAGTGAGAGAGAAAAGAAGAGCTCGTGATAAAACTTGTAATACAAAAACAAGTGTTGAAGTTGTAGTGGAGACTCTTGCTCTTCAAAGTTGCCAAGGACCTCTATATATAGATGAGTGATGATCAGGGAGTCTTGGCCACGAAGTATATCCGTTGGAGGCTTGAAAATAACGGCTACTTGCTCTGCAGATGACAACTCATGTAATTTGAAGAAAACAGATCAGTCTGAGATTGATCTCCAAAGTTTCTTCTTCTGACTTTTAAGAGAGGAGCGTACTGCTAGCTGTTGTTGAGCTGTAATGTTGTTGTACGTTGCTTAACAAACAAGTATAGCCGTTGTGCAGCTTTTGGATAACCTTTAAACAGCTGTAGCAAGCTGGTGTCACTCCAAGTGATGATTTTCTCTTTCCAGCATTGGTCTGAGATCAATCTCCCAATTCTGGCGTGAGTGACTTTCTTCTTTTTGGAGCAATGAAGCTAGAGCACGAAAAGTCCAGCTGTTATAGATAAGAACAGCAACTGGATGTTGTACTTGATGTTCCATAGTGTCCTTGATGCAAGTACAATTGTCATATGGAAATAGAAGCTTTCATTGGAGAATGTTCCTTCTTTATTCTTTAAAGTACAAGTCAATTCTCCTAGACCAGAATGTGCTGTCTAATTCTCCATGGTCCATATGATATCAGTTCTATTAAATGAGTATAAAAATGTCCTTGTGTCATGTGCTCAATCTTCACATGGTTAAATCATAGAACTTGGTAAAAGAAGTAAGTTCTCTATTCATGAGAGAAATCTTTGCCTTAAATGATCTTTTGGATGTGTAGATAATTCGTGAGAGAAGTCCAAGAGAAAAGTGATCATTTGTCTTGTACATAGTTGACTTAACCATAAGTCCTTTTGCATTGATTGTGTGAAAATGATGTTTGCGCAGGTCTCAGAGACCAATCAGAGACCGTTCTCCAAGCTTTAGTTTTTATCACAATAAAAACATGATATTTGATCTAAATAGCTCAATTGTTCCTAGCTTGATTAGAACACTCAAAAGCACTTGTTAGATACCAAAACAAGATTAGAATTACATTAAAAAATAATTAAGAGGTTTGTTATCTTTAAAACATCAATTAGGGATTTTGCCTCAACAATCTCCCCCTTTTTGATGATGACAAACTTCTTGAATTATGTTTTGAGATGGAATTCTAATTTTAATCAAAATTCAAAGTGCTTGAAATAAAATGTCTAGTGTTTTTAATTTGTAAGGTCCCCCTCAATTCAAGCATTCAATTTCCAAAATGATCATGCTTATGATTTTAAAAGAATTGAGTAACATGAGTATAATTTGAATCAAGCAACATTCATTAATCATTAGTCTCACATAAGTGAGCATTCAAACATAATTGACAGCCCATGATTAATACAAAATGATTCAAACATGCATCAAAAGCAAATTAAACAAACATATCCTGGTTTAGATAACTCATACATAGTAGGAGAAGTTCATATAACATCAAAAGAGACTTCTCAAAATATCTAAATACTAAACAGGACAGATATAAACAGAGTTCATAGAATTAAAGACAATTTCATCAAATATCAAATAACAGGACAGGCTGCAAAACATCTTCAAACTTCAAAACATCATTGGGCTCCCCCTTGATCTATCAAATCATTCTCCCCCTTTGTCATCAGTAAAAAGGGTAATCCAGGAGCACACACATGCAAAGTTTATCAGACATTTGCTTCATCAGAAGCAGGTGAAGTAGCAGGATTATCATCATTTTCAGAATTTTCAGCAGCAGGAAATGGCTCAAATTGTGGGGTTTCAATTTCTGGAGGTGGTGGAATGTGAAGTTGTGGACAAACAACAGTGGTAAACCAATCCCTCAATGTTTTGGATTCCAAAATCAAGTGATTCATCATGGAGTGCTGAACAGACATTCCCTTAATCACAATATCCAGGTCTTTTCTCATTTGCTCCATATCAGTCTCAAGCCTAAAGCGTTTGGTGGGCCTTGAAGGGCCAGGAAAGTCAAAGTTGACATTTCCCTCAAACACTAATTGTTGAGTTCCAGCATTTGTAGCATTGACAGATGAGCAAAATGAATCAAAAGTAGCAAATGAAGATGGTATGGATGGCAAAGCACTATCAGTGGGTTTTGGAATAGGAATGGTGGAAATTTCAGGGGTGTTAGATGTCAAAATGGTTCTTATGAATTCAGAAGTGCAAAAGGAAGACAAACTTCCTTGGCTTGATGTCATTAAAGGTGAAAACATGGTGGTATTTGGTGGGGCAGACACAGGTTTAAAACCTTGAAGAGTAGTAGCAGCAGTGGTTACCAGTTTCTCACTCTCAGTGGTAGGATTAACATCATCACTGATTTGAGTTTGTTCACTAGTCTGGAGATCATTCTCCAATTGGTCTCCAGAGGCATCAGCAAGAACATTCAAATTTGTTTTCTCAAAATCATCTCTCTTTCTCTTACTTCCAACATCAACAGCAGGGGTTTCAACATCTTTCTTCATATGATGAACATTTTTCAAACTAAATGTGTAATAATGATCTTCAGAGGTTGTATTTGTCATATCAGCATAATAAAGCCTAAACACCCTAGTCAACAGCATGGCATATGGTAATGCAATTTTCTTATAACCAGAGGTGGCAACATGAATCATGTGGTGAAGGATAATGTATGGAAGATTTAATTTAACTCCTTTGGCCATATGGTACATCATGAGAAGATCAAGATCAGTTACCTTGTCTTTGCTCCCTGTACGAGGGAAAAATGAGTGTTGGCACATATTGTGGAGGAGTTTGTATTCAGTTTTCAGCAGGGAGGATGGAGGAGAGTTCTTCTTAGCTCATTCTTCAGTGAACATTTTCTTCTTCAATTCTTCTTTGCTGATCTTTACTTGGTCATACCAGTCATTTCCATAAACCTCTAGCCCTTCACTCTTGATTCCAATTAAGCTTCCAATGACATATGGATCTATCACTAACTCCACATCCTTGATGTTTGAAGTAATCATATCTTTATCTGGGAAGACTTGAGCATTGTAGTAGAATGCTTGTACCAATAAAGGATAAACAGTTTCCTTGATTTGAAAGAAACTTTTCCACTCAAATGGTTCCACAAATTTTTCTAGATCAACTCCTCCAATGGATAGCTCAGCAAAGTTGTATAATCTTGACACAGCTACAGGTTTGGTCATCCAATACTTTTGAAAAATCTCTTCATCTTTAGGTTGAATGAGAGGAACAGGTAGCAATTTCTCTTTGGATTTCTTCATAGCAATCTTCTTCTTTGTTTTTGGTACCTTGACAGCAGTCTTGACTTCTTTTTTCTTTGGAGTTGGTGATTTCTTGGTTTTGACAGGTTCAGACTTAGTGGATGTAACTGGCTCAAGTTCAAACTCATCAATCTCTTTTTCCAAAAGATCAATCTCAGAGTCAGATTGATCTATCACATGCACTGTGGTGTCCACCACAGGTTTCTTGCCAGCACCAGACAGTATCCTTGACGATCTTCTAATTTTGGAGGAATCAAATGACTTGGATTTCTTCATTTTAACAAGGACAGGTGGAGAGTCCTTTGGACTAGGTATTGCAGTGGTAGGAGATGGAGAAACATCTTCAATTTCTGGTGAGTGTTTGGGTGAATCAACAGGTGGTGATGGTTGATTTTGAGTTAGATTGATGGGTGAGTTTTCTGGAGACTTTGATGATGAGGGTTGGAAAACAGTGTTTGGAGAGTTTTGAGAAATTTGGGGATTTTCAACAGTGGTTTGCATGTTAGTGGAGACAGGAATAGATTGAATTTCAGGAGTGGCTTCACGATCTTGAATGGATTTGTAAGACTCAGATGCAGTTTCATAGGATGATGATGATGATGAGTATTTTGGAGTAGGTGGTTTTGGAGGTGAGGACGATCTTGGTGGTGAAGATGAAGTTGAAGGGTTTTTGGTTCTTGGAACTTTTCTACCACCAGCGTTTTAAGTTCTAGCCATTGATGAAGACTTGAGCTTGAATGAGTTTAATGGAAGATGAAAGAGTTTGAGGGATTATAAAAAGAAAACTCAGAAACTTTGGGAAGAGGAAGAATATAGGCTAGGTGTACTTTGATGAGAAAGATGAATAGTAGGTTTGTACTTTAGGTTTTGACAAAAACGTGGGAAAGAGAAAGAAAGGAAAAAACCGTTACCCAATGAGTGAGGAGAGAGAGAAGCCCAAATCAATTTTTCCATTTAAAGCCATGTTCATGAGCCCATTTAAATTAAATGACCGTTATATGTACTGATGTGCTTCAGCGCAGTATCCAGAGATCGATCTCTGAACGGTCTCCCAGACACACAGATAAACAAACATCAAGTAGGATTGGGATTTTTGATGATTTTCAATTTTCCTTTGATAAAATTAAAACGATCCTCAACTAATGGTTTAGTAAAAATGTCAGCAAGCTGATTTTCAGTATCAACAAAAACTAATTCCACATCCTTTTTGTTAACATGATCTCTAATAAAATGATGCTTGATTTCAATATGTTTTGATCTTGAATGCTGAATAGGGTTTTTTGACAAATTAATAGCACTAGTGTTATCACATAAAATTTTAATACATGTGTACCTTAGTGAGAAATCCTCAAGTTGATTTTTGATCCAAAGAACTTGAGAGCAACAATTTGATGCAGCAACATATTCTGCTTCAGTGGTTGAGAGAGCAATTGTGTTTTGTTTTCTACAGCACCAGCTCACCAATGCTTCTCCAAGGAATTGACATGCTCCACTTGTGCTTTTTCTCTCAATTTTATCCCCAGCATAGTCAGCATCACAGTATGCTTGTAAATCAAAGTGTGATCCCTTTTTGTACCATAATCCTACATCAGGTGTTCCTACTAAGTATCTAAAAATTCTTTTGACAGCAATCAAGTGAGATTCTTTAGGAGATGTTTGAAATCTAGCACAGAGACCAACTGCAAACACTATGTCAGGTCTGCTAGCTGTTAAATAGAGGAGAGATCCAATCATTCCCCTATACTCTTTTTCAGAAACATCTTTTCCTTTTTCATCTTTGTCCAAGCTTGTAGAAGGATGCATTGGAGTTGACATGATCTTGGCTTCATTCATCTTGTATTTCTTGAGAAGATCATTCACATATTTTTCTTGACTGATAAAAATTCCATCTTCTAGTTGCTTGATTTGCAAGCCAAGAAAGAAACCAAGTTCTCCCATCATGCTCATCTCAAATTCACTTTGCATAAGGTTAGAAAAATCTTCACACATATTTTCATTAGTAGCACCAAAGATAATATCATCAACATACACTTGTACAATAAGTAAATTATGCTTTTCATTTTTTGTAAAAAGTGTAGTATCAATTTTTCCTCTAGAAAAACCATTTTCAAGTAAAAAGGTGCTTAATCTGTCATACCAGGCTCTTGGAGCTTGTTTAAGTCCATAAAGAGCTTTGGTAAGTTTATAAACATGATTTGGTTTATGCTTATCAATAAAACCAGGAGGTTGATGTACATAAACTTCCTCATTTAAAAATCCATTTAAAAATGCACTTTTTACATCCATTTGAAAAAGTTTGATACATTTATGTGATGCATATGCAAGCAGAATTCTAATAGCTTCTAACCTGGCTACAGGAGCAAAAGTTTCATCATAATCAATTCCTTCTTGTTGATTATAACCTTGAGCTACAAGTCTTGCTTTATTTCTGACAACCTTACCATTTTCATCAAGTTTGTTTCTAAAGACCCATCTTGTTCCAATGATTGAATTATCTTTTGGAAATGGTACCAGGTTCCAAACTTCATTCTTCTCAAATTGATGCAGTTCTTCTTTCATAGCCTTAATCCAGGACTCATCAATGATTGCTTCATTTATGGATCTTGGTTCAATTTGGGAGATCAATCCCAGATTGGTCTCTACTTCCTGCAAGGCTTTTCTGGTTCTAACACCATCTTCTGTATTACCTATAATTTGATCAGGAGGATGATAGCCAACAATTCTCCAGGTCTTTGGTGGTCCTTGAGGTGTAGGGTTTTCATCTGAATCATGGTTTTGTACCATGACAGGTTCTTCTTCTTCTTCATCAGCAGTGTGCACAGTTGGTTGATCTTCAAATTCATCAAATTTCACATGCATGCTTTCTTCCAAAGTTTGAGTTCTCAAATTGTAGACTCTATAAGCTTTTGAGGTCAGAGAGTATCCTAAGAATATTCCCTTGTCTGACTTTGAATCAAACTTTCCTAAGTTGTCTTTGATATTCAAAATGTAACAAAAGCAACCAAATATATGAAAATAAGAAATACTAGGTTTTCTGCCTTTCCAAAGTTCATAAGGTGTTTTGTTTAAAACTTTTCTAATGGTGACTCTGTTCAGAATATAGCAAGAGGTGTTAATCGCCTCAGCCCAAAAATACTTTTCCACATTTGATTCATGAATCATTGTTCTTGCCATTTCTTGCAAAGTTCTATTTTTCCTTTCAACAACTCCATTTTGTTGTGGAGTTCTTGGACAAGAAAAATTATGAGAGATTCCATTATTATCAAGGAATGATTCAAATAGAGAGTTTTCAAATTCTCCACCATGATCACTTCTTATAGAGATAATATTGATACCTTTCTCATTTTGAACTCTCAAGCAAAAAGTTTTAAAAGCTTCTAAACAGTCATCTTTATGTTTTAAAAATAACACCCAAGTGAATCTTGAAAAATCATCTACTATGACAAAGCCATAATTTTTGCCACCAAGACTTGTAGTTTTGACAGGTCCAAATAAGTCTATGTGAAGTAGCTCAAGAGGTCTTTTAGTGGAAATAAATTCTTTTGGTTTAAAACTACTTTTAACTTGTTTCCCTCTTGTGCAAGATTCACATACTTTATCTAGATCAAAACTAATCTTAGGAAAACCTCTAACTAGATCAAGTTTGGAAAGTTTTGACATAGTCTTCATGCTTACATGACCAGCCCTCTTGTGCCAAATCCATTTGTCTTTTTCAAGAGAAACAAAACATGACTCAGGAGGTAGTTCATCTAAGTATAATACATAAACATTCTTTATCCTTGATCCATTAAAAAGGACTTTGTTAGATGAAGATTGTTTTATTTCACATGAGTTTGATTTAAAACCAACTTCAAAGCCATTGTCACATAATTGACTTATGCTTATTAAGTTATGTTTTAAGCCATCCACATAATGAACATTTTCAATCTTAGCAGAATTAAACTTACCAATTGTACCTATACCTTTGATGCTTGCTTTCTCATTGTTTCCAAAGGTGACTGATCCACCTTCTTTTGTTTCAAATGACAGAAAGCTGTTCCTATCTCCTGTCATATGTCTTGAGCATCCACTGTCCAAGTACCAAGGCCTTTTCTTGACTGCTAGAAGACATTCCTACATTTGAGTTTAATAAGTTTTTAGGTACCCACAGTTTCTTGGGTCCTTGAGTGTTAGTCTCAAATTTCTTATAAGGGATCTTCTGAGAATAAGATGATCTCTTATAAGGTGTTCTCTTATAGACATCTCTTCTGAGAGTGTTTAGAGAATGTCTATGTACAGGTTTTCTAAAATTCCTGTTTCTGAGACCGATCTGAGAATGTTCTGGTGTTCTATAGAAAACTGGTTTTCTTGCTTTCTTTTTGAAACAGAAGGCTTCAAGATGTCCATCCTTGTGACAGAAATCACATTTGTATTTTTGAAAATTCTTTTGTTTATTTGGAATGAGACATTTTTCATATAGCTTTCTGTTTTGATAAGGATTATGTCCTAATCCAGATCTATCATAAAATGCATTTTGTGAACCCAAAATGTTTTCAAAAGTTGTAGTAGTATCAATAAACTTTGTTAAATCATTTTCCAATTTTGAAATAGTCTTTTTCAAAATACTATTTTCCTTTAGTACCTCAGAACATTCTTTTTGATCATTTCTCAGAATTTCAAATCTTTTAGAAAGTTCTGTGTGAGCAGTTTGCATGCCTTTGATAACTTCACTTTTAAGACTGCTCTCTTTCTTAATTTCATCTCTTTCTTTTGTTAAAACAGTAATCTCATCTCTTAATTTAGCATTTTTCTGATTTAAGATTTGAGAGTCATATAGTAAGTTATCAAAGAGATGTTCAGTTTTTTGACAAGATGAGCAAGGATCAAGTGTTACCTCTTCTGCATTTGAGTGTGTCATGAGACATACATTTGCTTCTTGTTCTTCATCTTCTGATTGAGCTTCTTCCAGATCATCCCAAGTAGCCATCATGGATTTCTTTTTGAAGAAGGGCTTCTTCTGTTTGTTCTTTGGACAATCATTCTTGTAATGACCAAATTGATTGCATCCATAACATTGTATTTTGCTTAGATCCACTTCTGGTTTAGCTCCATTCCTTTTGGGTTGAAAATTCTTCTTGAGTTGATTTCTTCTTGTCATCAGTCTCTGAATTCTTCTTGACAGGAATGCTAATTCTTCTTCATCATCTTCTTGAAGTGATTCTTCATCTTCACAAAGTGTTTCCTCTTTCTGAGAGCATTCTCCAGATTGAGTTTCAAGAGCAATCATCTTCCTTTTTGGTTTATCTTCTTGAAGAACAGATTCATGAGCTTTTAAAGATCCAATCAGATCTTTCAGTGAAACTTTAGTGAGATCTTTTGCCACTGTGATGGCTGTGACTATTGGTCTCCAAGTCTTTGGTAAACATCTAAGAATTTTTCTTATTCTTTCATGTGTAGTATATGATTTTCCCAAAGAGTTGAGTTCATTTATGATGCTTGTGAATCTACCATACATCTGATCTATGGTTTCTTCTTCCTTCATTTCAAACAGTTCAAATTTTCTCACACCAATGTCTATTCTTGTTTCTTTGACACTGTTGGTTCCTTCATGATGAGTTTGCAGAGTTTCCCATATTGCTTTTGCTGTTTTGCACTCCATTATTCTGTCATATTCTTCCCTGCACAAAGCACTTTTAATAAACAATTTAGCTTTAGTATTAAGGAGTACTCTATCAGCTTCTGTTGTTGTCCATTCAGCTTGAGGTTTAGGATTTGTTGAATCTTTAGCTAATGGAACATATTCTCCAACTTCAAGTACATGCCACATGTTGTTATCTTGTGATCTAAGAAAGAGCTCCATTTTGTCCTTCCAGTAGTAGTAGTTATCTCCATCAAATAGAGGTGGTCTGTTTGATGATCCTCCTTCAGATATAAACTTTGCATTCTTAGCCATTACTTCCTTCCTGAATCTTTTCCTCTAGCACTTGTTAGATGCTTCCTTAGAGCCAATGCTCTGATGCCAATTGAAGTAGCAAAGTTTTTCACAAGAAAGGGGGGGTTTGAATTGTGAACCTTTAAAATATTCCCTATAAAAATTATCAATCACAATACACTTGAAGAAAATGATTAGATTGTTAGTTAAACCAAATAATCAAAAGTGTTGCAGTCTGGAGATCGATCTCCCAATCACTCTCTGACAGTATATATAACTATTAAAATGTGATGTGTGTGATTAGTGATTGCACAAATTAAATCAGAGTAAGGAAGAGAGAAAACACACAATAATTTATCCTGGTTCACCCAAAATGCTTGGGCTAGTCCAGTCCCCACACTCCTTGTGAGATTGTCCACTAGGAGATGCTAATGATCTCAAGTTACACTTCCTTTGATCTAGATCCAAGATCAAATAATCTTCTAAGCCCTACAAGCTTAATCTACCTCAGTCACACTGACTATGAAGGTGTCACTCAATTAGTAGTTACATACTAACTTGAGCCAATGGTTACAATGATGAAGGATTTTGGAATCAAAGCCTATTCACTCAATACACTTATGAGAAGCTTTGAAAATGGATGGATAAACTCTCAAAACACTCACTGGATATTCTAATCCTAGATATATATGAATTACAGATCTGAGTGAGAGAGAAAAGAAGAGCTCGTGATAAAACTTGTAATACAAAAACAAGTGTTGAAGTTGTAGTGGAGACTCTTGCTCTTCAAAGTTGCCAAGGACCTCTATATATAGATGAGTGATGATCAGGGAGTCTTGGCCACGAAGTATATCCGTTGGAGGCTTGAAAATAACGGCTAGTTGCTCTGCAGATGACAGCTCATGTAATTTGAAGAAAACAGATCAGTCTGAGATTGATCTCCAAAGTTTCTTCTTCTGACTTTTAAGAGAGGAGCGTACTGCTAGCTGTTGTTGAGCTGTAATGTTGTTGTACGTTGCTTAACAAACAAGTATAGCCGTTGTGCAGCTTTTGGATAACCTTTAAACAGCTGTAGCAAGCTGGTGTCACTCCAAGTGATGATTTTCTCTTTCCAGCATTGGTCTGAGATCAATCTCCCAATTCTGGCGTGAGTGACTTTCTTCTTTTTGGAGCAATGAAGCTAGAGCACGAAAAGTCCAGCTGTTATAGATAAGAACAGCAGCTGGATGTTGTACTTGATGTTCCATAGTGTCCTTGATGCAAGTACAATTGTCATATGGAAAGAGAAGCTTTCATTGGAGAATGTTCCTTCTTTATTCTTTAAAGTACAAGTCAATTCTCCTAGACCAGAATGTGCTGTCTAATTCTCCATGGTCCATATGATATCAGTTCTATTAAATGAGTATAAAAATGTCCTTGTGTCATGTGCTCAATCTTCACATGGTTAAATCATAGAACTTGGTAAAAGAAGTAAGTTCTCTATTCATGAGAGAAATCTTTGCCTTAAATGATCTTTTGGATGTGTAGATAATTCGTGAGAGAAGTCCAAGAGAAAAGTGATCATTTGTCTTGTACATAGTTGACTTAACCATAAGTCCTTTTGCATTGATTGTGTGAAAATGATGTTTGCGTAGGTCTCAGAGACCAATCAGAGACCGTTCTCCAAGCTTTAGTTTTTATCACAATAAAAACATGATATTTGATCTAAATAGCTCAATTGTTCCTAGCTTGATTAAAACACTCAAAAGCACTTGTTAGATACCAAAACAAGATTAGAATTACATTAAAAAATAATTAAGAGGTTTGTTATCTTTAAAACATCAATTAGGGATTTTGCCTCAACATACCCATCTTGAATTCTTCCTCCGTAGTCTTCTTGTGCAAGCAAAAGAGGGGATTCACACCGTCTGCGTCCCAAACCAACGCATCATCATCCTTCTTCAATACTTCCGCAAGCAATGTTCCCTCGAGATTTAGTGGTTCTCCTTCTTTGGAATCATCATCTAAGCTTTGAAGGAATATTTCAATTTCACGCTCCCATTCTTCTTCTTGTGCATCATTTACCACCTCCTCTAGCACATCCACCTTGAAGCATTCGGGTACTGGTCCCCCAAATGTTGTGGCTTCAAACACCTGAAAGCATATTTGTTCATCGTCTAAACGGAACATGAGCTCTCCTTTCTCAACGTCAATCAGAGTCCTTCCGGTAGCTAAGAATGGTCGTCCCAATAAGAGAGGGACTTCGGCGTCTTCTTCCATATCTAGAATCACAAAATCAGTCGGGAACACAAATTCAGCACATCTTACCAAGACATTTTGCAGAATTCCATATGGATGTGTGATCGATCGATCGGCAAGAGATAATTGCATCTTTGTTGGCTTGGCTACAGCACCTGGAATACGCTTCATCATGGACAAGGGCATCAAATTGATGCTTGCACCCAAGTCACATAAGGCTCTTCTAACATGAAAGTTTCCGATAGAGCATGGAATGGTGAAACTTCCTGGATCATTCTTCTTTTGTGGAAGCTTCTTCTGAATTATTGCACTACACTTTTCGGTCATGTTAACTGTCTCATCATCCAGAGGTTTCCGTTTCTTTGACAAAAGTTCTTTCATGAATTTGGCATAGACGGGCATCTGTTCTAACGCTTCCGCAAAAGGAATGTTCATTTGGAGACTGTAAAGCATCTTCATGAACTTTTTGAACTGTGTAGGATCCTCTTCCTTAGCCTTGTTTTTGCGCGGATATGGTAACCTAGCATGGACTGGCTTTTCTTTCTCCTTTTGGCCTTCTTTCTCTTTCACACCTTTACCTTTCTTCTTTGCAACTAGCTTTTCATCACTTTCTATTTTTTTCTCCCTCTTATTTTCAACTAGTTCATTTTCCTCATCTTCAGGGACATTTACTCTCTCCCACTCTTTTTCAACTTCTCCCTCACTCTCATTTTTTTCTTTCTCCACATCTCTCTTTTCTTTCGCTCCCACATTACTAGACTCACCCTTTTTCTTGCTCACAACTTCCGGTGAAGGAACTTCTCTACTTCTTAGGTTGATAGACATACAACTTTCGTTCCTCGGGTTTTCTTTCATAGAACCTTCAAAGCAGTTATTTTGAGTAGCTGCAAACTGCCTTGTCAATTGGCCGATTTGAGTTTCCAAGCTCTTGATGGAAGCTTCATGATTCTTGTTAGCAACATCTTGATTGGCTTTCATCTGTTCTTGGTTAATCTTCATCACTTCAAAATTTTCTTGAGTCACCTTGATACACTGAGTGAGTGCTTCCTCTAGGTGGGAAGGGTTCCTTGGTTGAGAGTTTTGAGAAGAAGATGCTTGTAGTTGAGACTGATTTTGGTTTCTTCCCCAACCAAAATTTGGATGATCTCCCCAACCCGGATTGCAGGTGTTGGGGTACGGGTTGTTGTTGGCGAGTAAGTGATTCATCAAGGTTGCTAATTGAACGTTTATGAGCATATAATTTGATAACAATTGAGTCTTCAGCTCCGCCATCTTAAGCGTACCTGAGCAACACAAACAAACAATACCTTTCAAAAGCACCTATTCAATATACTAAAATGAAGAACTAGTCTTTTTTTTTTTTTTTGAATAATAAATAACAATAATAAAAAATCTACTAAATATGATTCCGTCGGATTGTCGATTAAATTAACAATCCCCGGCAACGGCGCCAAAAACTTGATGAATAATTTAGCAAGTGTACTAAACTCGTCGCAAGTAATAAAATTTATAAGATTCGTATCCACAGGGAATAAATCAACAATTGTAAACTGAAATCATACTTATGTAAATTGACATTAATATAAAAGGGGGGATTTTTCTAGGGTTTGTTGGAGAAAATACTTTGAAAATAGGGTTTGACTTAAGAAGGAGAAGCGATTGGACCTTTTCGGTTCATCTAATTATTATTGTCTCGGTAGTTCATGTATGTTAACAAATTACCAAACTAGTTTCACGATTTGATTAAAATAAATAACTATGCTCAATCTCTTGATAACATAATCCTCTCCCTTGATCATAAACCCCGCTAATCTCTTAGGATGATTTATGATCCGGGAGGAAGTTGCGCTTTAATCTTTAATCTCAATTAGTAAACCAAAATCTTTTAAGTGTAAACCGATTTTACAATAATTCCTAGGTCAATAATTTATTCCTATCCTCATAGTAAAACAAATTATTAAGTTCATCACACGAGTGATCAAATCATGTAAAGCATTAAGCACAAGGAAGAATTGATGAAACTAACTTCGTAATTAATTAAACATAACATATGAAACTACATGGTTCAAGAACAATAACAATTAGAATCCCCTAAGATCCAATCATGGAAGTTTAGCTAGACATAATTAAAGAGTAAATTACATCAATAAAGGTGAAAGAAAGCATTACAATAAATTCTCTGATCGCCTTCAAAAGTCTGTCGTTTCGCCGTAAAATTCTGTACCCAGAAACTCTTGCTTGAGTCTCTTTATATAGAGATGCAACTACTGTTGATTTACTTCAGTTTTTCTTGGATCTTGATAGGAATTAATTTTTTTAAACAAAATTTGTTTTAAAACTAAATATTTTCCAATCATATCTAACACACCGATTTGTTAACAAACTAATTCTTTTTTTAAATCTTTTCTTGTGTTTTCAGCAGCCTTGTACTTGACGTAACTTCCACTTATTATTGTGCAAAAATATAATAAAAACGTACTAAAAAACCTTGTAATTAGGTCTTGGAATAAGTAAAACTATAGTAATGACGTGGAGTCATCAACCACCCTTACAAGTTGATCTTCAATGGTTGGTACATACCTTAAAAGACACAGATCTTCCTGATATTCTTCTACATCAGTACGAATTCAAAAGTTGATCTTCAAGGGTGATTACCGTCCTAATAACATATATTTGTAGGAAACTTAATAATTTCAACTATTGTAGAATATTAGTCATCCATTACTTACAGCTGTTCCTGTTAAGGTATGAAGGTACCTAGCTGATAGCGTATCAGGTCTAGGTCTGTTTGTGTAAAAAGTCGATAGACTAGTAACTGGTTTCAGAGATCCCATATATCCCTTGGTTCCTCAGGGTGTACTGGGTTAGGTGGTAAGAGGTGGTTACCTCTCCCACGATCTCTCCAGCTGAAGTAGGCGAGGTCACAACGCCAATGGGGCCATTGGGACATTGCATCTCCATTGGGCATAGCTTTTGTCTCTATCGAGGTAATAAAGGTACACATCACCCCAAGCACAAGTCATTGACGACGATGTGCTTAAGAGAGCCATGGTTATAACGGTACAACAGTGCTCTAACATCTGCTTAAGAGAGCCATGGTTATGACGGCGACGTGCTAGCAAGAAATTACAGCAGCATATCAGAGTTTACAACATGATGTTTGCCTTCAAATCACCAAGGGAAAAGTTGGTTAACCATTTTAAATTTAATAACGGTAGGGGACCACCAACTATTAGAATTCAAGGTCATATGTCATACAATAAGGAGTTTGCTGCCTATGTAAGGACACTCACCAAAATTTGCTCAGTTTTACATTTACAATACAGACTATGAAAATACAAAATAGGATGCAAGGTTACAAGTTGAAGTAGTTCATAGGCATTCAGAATTATGTCCAAAATAAGGAAAACATGTGATAAAATAAGAGAATCATACTGGACTTAAGAATTATGTCCAGAACCAATGAAGCATTTTACTATGACTTTGTTTTAAGATATAAATCAATGGACTTATGACTGACATAATACCAACCTTATCAATAAAACACAGCCTTGGACCTGTGCGAACACACAAGTACTTTACTAGTTCGACTTTAAAAGAAACAACAAAATTGTGTGTGTATGTGTATAAAACAAGAGTTTATCCATACTTGACTCCTATGTTATTTGGTTGAATCCCCAAGTCCCCTTGCTTATGCCCTCTAGAGACTCTAACACCTGTTTCATGGTTGGCCTAAGTTCCTTGGGACACTGCACACACTGAAATGCTAACTCTGCCACTGCCGTTATCGTTTCCACTACATTTGGACTAAAAGAAATTGAAAGACTTCGACACACTAGCAAATCCAATTCTTTGTTTAAGATTTTACTCACTGCAAATTGTGCAAGAGTGACACGCTCAGTACCTTGCATTAAACTTGCAGGTTTGGATGATATAAGCTCAAATAAGATCACTCCGAAGCTATAGACGTCACTTTTTTGACTCACCCTTCCAGTTTCATAATAGTCTGGATCAATGTAACCTTGAGTACCCACCGGAAGAGTTGAAACATGGGTAACATATTCTGGAAGAAACCGCGAGAGTCCAAAATCTGAAACTTTAACAGTAAAATTTTCATCCAGCAGAATATTGCTTCCTTTTATGTCCCGATGAATGATACCTGAGTTGTGAAGATATACCAAGGCCTTTGCAGTTTCAATAGCAATATTCAATCTAGTAAGCCATGATAGTTTACTGCATGAAGTTCCGTGAAGATGCTGTGAAAGAGTTCCATTAGAGATGTACTCGTACACTAGCATGTGCTTGTTGCTACGGCAAGGACTATAGCCATAAAGTGACACCAGATTTTGATGATGCAAGTGTCTTAAGATCTCAACTTCTTTCAAGAATTGCTTAGAGGTTTTGTCTGTATCTTCACGGAAACGTTTTATTGCAACCTCTCTACCGTCTCTAAGTTTTCCTAAATATAAATACAATGACATGCCATCAGAACATAATATTATATGTAAAAGTTAGTTACACTAGTTATTATCAATATAAAACCTATGTTACATTCTAGTATTATTTATCTATATCTTATATCAAGAATAGTAATGTGAAACACACACACACACACAGATAAAGGTTAATACATAAACATGTAAAAAAACCAAGTTATTGAACTACAATTAATTAAGTGTGCAGTCACCATATTTTCATTAGAATATGTAGATAGCTAATTTAGCTTCTTACCATAGTAGACTTGGCTGAACCCTCCTTGTCCCAGAAAGGTGTCAAAATGGTTTGTAGCTTCTTCAAGTTCGAAGAGGTGGAAGATTTTGAAAGCTGATATACATGAATTACATAGTAAGAGTAAGACATCAATAATCTCTAGTATGTTAACACCAAAACACATACAAGATAGAAAGACATTAGAGAGAAAAGGTGTTAGAACAACAACCCGATCGAAAAAATGGGTAGCTCAACTGATTTGAACAAAGAGTTCAAACTCTGGTTAAGGGAAAAAATATTATCCTGACAATTAATTACTAACATTGACCCGCTTAAACAAAAAACCAAGAGAACATAGAATTCGGCCCATTGTGCGAGTGACTACAACCTTCTGTTATCTCTAAAAGGTTAGAGTTTAGAGATTATAAGTTGTGTTTAAATACTACGATCAAATCAACAATATTATGCCTAAACCGTATTGTGGGGGGATTCACCACCCATACCAGATGCAGCCCAACAGACGTTTGGGCCAAGCAACCTGCCCACTTATCAGTAAACTATAAGACATTAAAAGGGACAAAACAACAATTACCAATGACTTATTTAATGTCTTGTACCTTTTATTTGGTTTATCTCATATCTCCCTTGCTTTATGTTGTTTAGAATCTCTAGCACATGTTCCATCTTAGGCCTTAATTCTTGTGGACATTGCAAACACCAAAATGCAAGCTCAGCCGTAGCAGTCATCATCTTGTTGATCTTAATGTCTGATTGGAAGCCAAGTCTTGGATCCAACAGCTCTACCAAAGCTTTGTTTTCAACTTTTGTACATAAAAGTGTAGCTATCTCTTCTTCATTCTGAATATAATACTTTGCAAGCTTCGATATCAGAAGCTCACACAACACCACACCAAAGCTATAAACATCATTTTTGACACAAAGTAAGCCTTTTGACACAAGTTCTGGGTCTATATAACCACCTGTTCCTATTAAGTCTCTTGTAACATGGGTTGCTTAAACATCAAGTTTCTTTGATTGATGAAAGTTAGCAAGTTTAGCACAAAAGTTTATATCTAGGAAAATATTGTTAGACTTAACATTACGGTGGACAATGCCATTATAGTGAAGATGGTCGAGTGCATTTGCAATATCAATTGCAATATCCAATCTGTTAAGCCAGGTTAATGTTGTTCTGCTTTCTGATATTTGGTCTTGAATATGAGAAGCAAGAGTTCCATTGGACATGTATTCATGTACTAACAATGATTCCTTTTGATGAGTGGAACATCCATAAATTGTAACAAGGTTTTTGTGGGGCATGCAGTTTAGAATAACAGTTTCATTGATGAACTGTTTCAACATGCTGCAATTGTCTTCATTAAAGCTTTGAACTGCAATCTCACAACCATTCTTAAGTTTTCCTAATCAATGTAGATTATGACTTTATAAGAACAAAATAGTAATAATAATTTGTAATTTTTATTTGTGAATAGACAATTTGGTCCATGAATTTTTAACCGTCAATTTAATCCCTAAACTTATCAAAATAGTACAATAATCCCTGAATTTGTGATGTGCGGCTAGTTTCATCCTTCCATTAACTTCAAAGATTACGTATGATGACTTGCGATACACGTGGCTAAATATTTCAAATCAATTTATAAAGATGTGAAGGTGATTTGAAACCTATGTGGATTGACACGTCATTGTTTAACATCACACACCATCATAGATAACATTAGAGGTTAACAAAGGGATGAACTTGATTCACACATAATCAATTCAGGGACTATTGTATTGTGATCTTTCAAAAAAGTCAAGATCGAGAAATTGAACGATAGTTACAAATTTAGAGACTATGTTGTCTATTCACTCATTCTTTTTTCATGTAAAAGATTTCCTACCATAGTATACTGTGGCAGAGCTTTTCTTGTCAAGAATGTGGCCTTGATCAAAATAATTTGTGGCTTTCCTAAGTTGCGCATAAGGGAAGATTTTCCACTTCAGTTTGCTCTGCCTTGAAAATGCGTGAGAAGTGGTAGTGAAGCAGTAACACATACAGAGATCCCACCCCATTGCCTCAATCTCATGGGATCATTGCACGTCCTCTGCAATGCAAAGTTCACGATACGGGTGAATAAAATTTCAACTTTTCTATGTATATTCATTGAGTTTTACGAATCAGACAACTTGTTCTCAATACTGCAGAGACTTGATAAAGAAGAACAAGAGTTGTTTGGCGTTATGGTGTGGAGCATTTGGAAGCGCCGTAATAATCAAGTGTGGGATAACATTACGGATTCAAACCGAACTGTATGTGAACAAGCTCGGCATTTGATTACGAGCTGGCGTCAAGCACAACAGGTTCGCCGACATGTTGGTAACCCACAATTGGTGCCACAGCATTTGATTACAAATGTAACAACGACGCTCATTCTCTCCTATGAGCAACAAAGTGGGTATTGGCATGTGTATAAGGGACACTCATGGAGGCTTTGTAGCAGCGAGAACCGAATGGATGGAACCTATCCTTGATGTGGATATTGGAGAAGCTATGGGACTCCTAAGAGCTTTGAATTGGGTGAATGAATTGCAATTAACAAACATGGATTTGGCGATGGATTGCAAAAGAGTAGTGGACAATCTCTACGGTAGCAGAACCTACCGCTCTGACCTTGGCGACATTTTAAGTGATTGTAGGACTATTTGTTGTGGCAAGTGTGAGTGTTAAGTCTCACATTGCTTAAAATATTGGAGGTTGAACACTTTATAAGTATGTTTGTTCTGATATGCATGGCTTGATGTACTCAGGGGGAGTGTAGTATGATTTATTGTGTGTAGAGCTTAAGGGGAAGTAAGTATCTTGTGTGTGTATGTATGCTCTGACATGTTGAGGGGGAGTAATCTCTACTGTGTGATATGCATTAACTCAGGGGGAGTAGTATTGTTTTTGTGATGCATGTTGTGTGTGACAAATGTCATCCTTAATGCTAAGGCATCTAGTCTGTTGTTAATGTAATCCACTTGTGCTTGATATTTGAGAATTTATTTTTCTCAGTGGTGTAGGAATTTATTTTTCCTATGGTGATTCATATTTGTGGGAATTTATTTTTCCTGGTTTAACTGTATGGCACTTATGTGTGAGAGTTTATTTCTCTCATATCTTGTATCATATGAGGCTAAGTTGTGTACTTCCGCTGTTGCATGCCTCTGATGCTGCTTGTTCATTATTTCTCACCTGAAGATCTCTTTTGAAAATAATGTGACAATGTGTTATCTTCCTTCTTAGTTGTGTGTTTGCGTTGACTTGAAGGAAGTTATGTACTGCATCTCTCCAGAACTTGTCTTAGCTTGTTTTAGCCAAAATTTTCCAAAGGGGGTGATTGTTGGTGTTTTGTATGTTGGCCTCATTTTGCAAAAACAAGTTCTAGCAAGATGTTGGACCAGATGCCGTAGCATGTGGGTACAGCATCTGTCGTGACGGTAATTCTCGCTGTATTTATGCGCCATATCCTTGAAGATTCGCCTAAGCAATATTTTCGCCTTTCCATATATATCAAGACGCACGTTTTCATTGAGGTTTAATAAGGCGGCTGCACCAGGTTATATTTCCATAATATGCTACGCCATCTATGGAAACAAGTGATTTCCATTTCATGTGTGCTGGACTTTGCAAAAGGACAGCTAAAGATTAAAGCCCAAGATGAAGACCTAGCCCATGCTAACTCAGGTCATATATATATATATATATATATATATATATATATATATTTTAGGGTTTGAGTCTTGTTAATTGTGAGCTTTTCTTGTGTCTCCTGGATGCAAGTTTAGGACTGTGTTTGAGTTGTAATTTGTGTAATCTCTCCTAAGCTTTTAAGTACGGAGAAGGTTTGTTTTCTTGGTGACTGAAACCATTTTGTTTGTATTGTTGTTATAATCACAGTGTGTGTGATTGAAAGGAAGTGAGACGGGGTCTCAAACTTAGGAGTTCCTAGGTTGAGTATAGCAAGGGTAGAGTCTAGGAGATAAGTCGTGAACTTGAGAAGTTTGTTGAGGGCTTTGATCTAGATCTATTATAGTGGATTCCTTCCTGGCTTGGTAGCCCCCAGAGTAGGTCGTTGTTTACGCCGAACTGGGTCAACAATATTCTGTGTTATTTACGATTACTGTCTGTTATTTTTAATTGTTCATTTATCGCTACTGTGGACATACGCTATAGCATCTGTCTTGGTATTACGACTGGTTACATACGACAAGTGTTATAGCTTGTCATAACATATGTCCCCAGTAGGTGCCAGAATTGCAATTGCATCAGAGCAGACACCCTATTCTGTGTGGGTGATGACCAGGGAAGTTACTTTCTGACATAATGAACAAGGAAGGTGGTTTCATCAACAGACCTCCTCTGTTGGATGGATCGAACTATGACTACTGGAAGTCCAGAATGGTGGCCTTTTTGAAATCTATTGATAACAAATCATGGAAAGTTGTTTTAAAAGGATGGGATCATCCAGTAGTTAATGATGCAGAAGGGAAGCCAACTACAGAACTGAAACCTGAAGTTGATTGATCCAAAGAGGAGGATGAACTGGCACATGGAAATTCCAAGGCGCTAAATGCTTTGTTTAACGAAGTTGATACAAATATATTTTGCATGATCAAACAATGTACTGTTGCTAAAGATGCTTGGGAAATCCTAAAAACCACTCATGAGGGCACCGCCAAAGTGAAGAACACAAGGCTACAACTTCTTACTGTCAAATTTGAGAACCTTCAAATGAAAGAGTATGAAACAGTACATGATTTTCACATGACTATCTTGGAGTATGCTAACAACTTTGATGCCTTAGGGGAGAAGCTAAGTGAGGAAAGAATGGTAAGAAAAATGCTTAGATCTCTACCTAAGATGTTTGACATGAAAGTCACGGCTATAGAAGAAATGCATGACATATCCTCAACGAAACTTGAAAATCTTGTTGGATCTTTACAAACGTATGAGTTGGCTGCTAAAGAAAAGGCTGAAAAGAAAAAGAAAAGTATAGCTTTTTCCTCTAGCACTACTGAAAATGAAGAAGTAGGGAATGTCCCAGAAATAGATGAAAGTTTATCTGAGGCTATAGTTTCTCTTGGCAGACAGTTTAATAAAATACTTAAGCAGATGAACGGAAGACCCAGGACAAATGTTAAGGGGATCTCTCTTGACAGTACTAATAAGTTCAATAATCTAAGGAAACCAAGACCTGAGGATATGGATACTCAAGAGAAAGGTGTACAGTGCCATGAGTGTGAGGGATATGGTCATATTAGGACTGAGTATCCGACATATCTGAAGAACCAGAAGAAAGGAATGACGGTCACTTGGTCTAATGAGGATGGCTTTGAAGAAGATCAGGATACTGAAACTGTCAAGCACATTACTGCTCTTACTGGGATGTGTCTATCTGAATCAGATGATGAAGAATTGACCTTTGATGAACTAGCTGCATCCTATAAAGCACTGAGTCATAGAAGTGAAGAAGTATGTCAGCAGCAACAAAACACTATAAGTAAGTTGCAAGCTGAGAAGGTGAAGCATCAGGCTCAAATAACTCAACTCAAAAAGCAGCTACAATCTGAGAAGGCAAAGCATCTGTCCGAGGCATCTGCTCTTAAAGATGAGGTAACCACATTAAACTATCAGCTGACTAGTTTAAATAAACAATTTAGACTGCTGAATAATGGAACTGAGAGGCTAGACATACTTGTTGATGGGCAAGTTCCTGGAAAACCAAAGGGGATTGGAGTTGAATATACCTATCCTAACAAGAAAAAATATGTTCCTACAAGAACCTTTGTTCCTGCTAAAGAGGCATATGATCCTACTGTAACCAGACAGATGCCACAGCATCCCCAACAACATCGGTCTGCTAAGCCTAGATCTAAATCCAAGTCCAAAGGATGGGTTTGTCATCACTGTGGTAGAAAAGGTCACATTAGACCTTTCTGTTTTAGGCTGTATGGGTTCCCTGAAAATTTTACCCCACCTAAAGTGAACTTGTCATTGTCAATACAAAGAAAGAATGGAAACCTAAGAATGATGATGTTGCTCACATACTTAAGAGTCATATGAATTTAAGAAGTATGAAGAAGCTCATACTAATGGAATCTATCAATGTTGTGATTGATGACACATCATATGACAAAGAGACTAATGATATGACAGATGGTGAAACATCTGTGTATCAGTCTGATACTACTGCAAGTGAAGAAAATTCAGAGTTCAACATCGAAAGTACCATCTCTGAATCAAATGATGCTCCAGTAAACAAGGAACTTTCCATTACATACTTGCGAACAAATCATTCAAACAGGCTAATACGCCATGTCAGACTTTCAAAAGGTCAGACCCAGGCCTAAAAAATAAGCCTATGATAGGTCACAGGCCAGGCCCAGGCTTGGCAAAGCCTAGCTCGGCCTAGCCTATTTCCACCTCTAACTGTAGGGATCAAAATAGCGTGCATAATAATTTTACAGGGACTAAAAATATGATAAAAATTAAGTAAGTACTAAACTTAGAAAGTCACCACTTTCTAGAAACTAAAAACATATTTAACCCTTTTAAAAGTGATTTTTATGATAATAAACAAACGAAAAATAGCTTTAAATATTTTAAAATATCTCCAAAAATATCTCTACTATTTTTATTAAATAAATAATTTTTTAAAAGCTTAAACAAACTCACCTCACCTCACTATCCAACTTATTAATCTCTAGATCTTTCTTAATACTTCCCACTTTTTCTAAGTCTTCCTAATCCTCTAGTGATTTGACTACCATTTTGATCTACTCTCCTTGCTAAACCTAGTTTCCTCCATCTTCACTACGAAAAATATTTTGATAAAAAAAGGAAAAAGAATTTGACATGTATTTATTAACCGTAAATAACATCATGCTCACAAAATTGGAAGAACAAACTTAACCTTGTGAAGCAATGTATACATGCAAATGCAACCCAAGCAAGCAATTAACACAAACTCTAACCTTGGGAACCAAGTTGTTCAAGAATCTCTCCAGAATTAACGTTGTTCCGCTCCGTTTCTCTGAAGACCCTTTCATAGAAAATAGCTGTCCTTAAATACTCCTCTAGTCTTTTTTATATGAGAAAATTCACCTTTTAAAATTATTCAATAATTGATGAATCTCACAAAATATATATCACATTTATCAATTATTCAATTAACCTTAAAGTGAACTGTCTTATAACCAAAGAGAATACATAAAATAGTACTACTCATTTCGGTCACTAATATAAGTAAATTTGATTTTTTTTTACGTTAAAAAGTAATGTATTTTATTCATAACTACCTACATTATTTTTTAAATGTACTAAAAAATTAAATTTATTTTTATAATAGTGGCCGGAGATAATACATAACAATGTATATCACCATAAAGTAAAAAAGGTTTCACTAAAATCAACGGCAGCGGTCATTTTTACTTGGACCCACCCATGTTATAAAGCAGAAGATCTAGCCTCACAATTCTTTCAAGAAGAGTTCATGACACTTTTTATTTATTTATAAATTAAAAGCCTATAGATATCATAAGGTCCGTTTGACCCGGCTTTTTTACGTCTTAGAAGCTGACTAAAAACTAAAAGTGAAAATAAGAACTTTCAAAAAAAAGAGTAAAAGTTGTTTGGTAATTGTTGTTTTTTTAGCTTCAAAGTTATTTTTAATCTAAAATTTGTTTGGTAAAATATATTTTTAAAAAAAATATTTGTACAAAAAAAATTTAAAAAAGATAATAACAACTAATAATATTTAAATGAAAACAAACTAAAAAATAAAAATAAAAAAATAGAAAGAGCCTTCAGTGGGATTCGAAGCGTGATCGTTGCAAAAAAAGCTCCGGATTTTTTTTCAAAAGTAGGTTTCAACCTCTTTTCCTATAAGCTCATTTAATCCAATTTTACACATTGAAAAATCTGCATTTTATGGTTAAGAGCTTTACTAAAAATGTGTTTGACTCAACTTTTGATTAAAAAGATAATAAAAAGCTAAAAAAAGCCGGATCAAACGAAGCCTAAGTGCGACCAGGGCCGGTCCAAGCAATTTAGAGGTCCTGCTCTAATTTTTAAAATCAATTCATTTATTACTTCATATTTTTACGTTTTTTCTTTCTATTTTCTACCTTTAAAGTGTTAATTCCGTGAATTTAACTCAGTTGGTAAGGACATTGCATTATATATGCAGGGGTTGAGATTTGAATCTCAATCATCTCACTTGTCTACCTTAAGGGCGGCATTTATAATCACTAAACTATTTGACAAAAAAATTATATTCATATTTAGAGATTATTTTTATGTTATATTTATAGAGAAATTGCTAAAATTGACATTATATTTTAATTAATATATAAAACAAAAATAATGGTACAATGTTAAAATAGAATAATAAATAATAAAACAACCTGGCGACTGCATGTTAAAGGAAACTGTAGTTTTTTTCGGAATGAATTAATAAAACAAACAAAATAACAAAGGAAGTTGTACTTGTAGTTTTTTTTGGAATTAATTAATAAAACAAAAAAATAACAGAAGTGGCAAAGGAGGGAGTTGAACTGCAGTCCTCTTAATAAAAAATAGAAGACACAACCACTAGAGCAACATGCTTATAATGAAAATTTGTTACGCACATTATATATAACTACTGTTAAAGTATTTTATGAGGCCCACATGAAAGAGAGGCCCAGCTCCATAGAACTGGATGCACTGGGCCTGGGTCGGCCCTGAGTGTGACATACCAACTATGTTGGCACCCCGCGCCGTCCCCATCGTCTACCTATAGCTCATATTATTATTATTAAAAAGAAGAAAAATAAGATAATTACAAAGGGGGACTAGGTCTTATTACCCCATGAGAATGATCGTAGAACATTGAAGCATACAAACTCATATTTAATTCTAAAAGACGAAATAGAAGTCCCTGATAACCTAAGGCGAATGAACTAACCGTCAGCACGGATCAGCCCACGTACCCACTACTCCCTGCAGCAAACAGCAAGTGATAATGGCTTTTTCAAGCTAAGCGGTCAGAAATCATGGAATGATACGGATATTGATATAGATCGGAAAAAAGTGAGATATCTGTAGCAACCTCCGACGAACCAACTCTTGTTGAAGCAACCCCAGAACCAATTGAAAGCCAGATCGAGAGATTGTCAGTCAACGGAACGGAGACCCACAAGTACAGAATTACCAAAAATATCAGCGGTAACTTCCGTCAACACGAAGTACCTCCGCGCCTGACCCTTTCCAGCAAAAACAGGCCGAATTAGGTCTTGATTAGTCCAACTAATGGGAAGCTTCAACAAAACAACATACGGAGTGCAGAATCGACTGGCAACACAAAAACGATCCAATATAAAACTCCCTGTAAAGTAGTGGTACAACAGCAGCGACAAAGATAGACCTCTTTTCCAAGTCCAGAACAGTCAACCGCGAACAAAAATATGTGGTAAAACCATTGTCGACACAACAGCCAATTGTGGCTTCAGCCGTCGTGAACCAGCAGTAAACCGGTGAACGAGGAATCACCCTCAGTCACAAAAACAACCTCACAGCAGTACAATTGTGAATCAGAACATATGCAAATCTGATCATAAATAGTAACCGCGGAAACACAACCACCACCGATCACAGTGGTGGCCTACAGAAAACAGACTCAAACCCACGCCAATTAGTGAAACGCGGTGGTGCTGATGAAACCCATCGCAAATCTCGTCGGTTAAGTTAGCAAACGATGAAGTACAACCAACTGATCTGGACAGGGGGTGGTGCAGGTGGCATCGCGAATCCGAAGAATCGATCGCACCACCGCTTGATAGGGCTACATCGCGACTTTGTGGAGTGAAAGGGACGGTTTGGGAAGACGGTGGCTCACAAACTTTGAACATTAGTATTTTTAGTAATCTATTATTAAAATTTATAAAAATTGTATATCTTAAAAATACTCATTGCGATCTACCAAAAAAATATTCATGAGACAAATCAAACAATATCTCATTATTAATATTTGCATTTATATATTAGTAATATATTATATTATGAATAATATGCACATAATAAAATTAAATCATTTATTTTGAGACAGAAGAAATGATAGCATTCACCATAAATTGGAAAGCTCTTGTCATACATAATTTTGACAAATTTATTATTTAAATTTTATCACAAATTTAAGTATTTAAAAAAAAAAAAACCATTTAAGCGGTATCAGAGCTCCATCGGTGGTTAAAAAAAAACATATGAGTAATGAGAATGAGAAGGTGGTACTACACATGTCTTTCACAATGCACGTGTATTTGATAATCACTTTCAGTTCAAAATTTGTGACCACGCTTACAAGTTGATCTTCAATAGTTGGTAGATACCTTAAAGACACAAATCTTCCTGATATTCCTTTAAAGACACAGACAAAAATGTAGGATATTGGGCCAAATAACATATATTAGTAGGAAACAATAATTTCAACTATTGTAAGATATTGGTCATCCATTACTTCAAATCAATGTCCATATTGTGCAGCAAAAATGTGGTACCGTGAGAGAATGAATAAATACTGACATGTTGCAAATTCAAAGTTTCAAATGTGTTATGGAAATAAAAGAGTTCAACTACTAGTATTGAAGTAGCAACTTATAGTGTTCTAACATCTGCTTTTCCAAAACGATTCAACAGCTAGCAAGAAATTACAGCAGCATATAAAAGTTTAGAACATGATTTTTGCATTCACAAAATAGGATGCATGGATACAGGTTCATAGACATTCAGAATTATGTCCCGAATAGGGACAACATATATGTGATAAAATAAGAGAATCACTGGCCTTAAGAATTATGTCCAGAACCAATGAAGCATTTTACTATAACTTAGTTTTAAGATATAAATCAATGGACTTATTATTGACATAATATCAACCTTATCAATGGACCTGTGCGAACACACAAGTACTTTACTAGTTGGACTTTAAAAGAAACAACAAAATTGTGTGTGTATATGTGTATATAAATCTCTATCTATAAAACAAGAGTTTATCCATACTTGACTCCTATGTTATTTGGTTGAATCCCCATGTCCCCTTGCTTATGCCTTCTAGAGTCTCTAACACCTGTTTCATGGTTGGCCTAAGTTCCTTGGGACACTGCACACACTGAAATGCTAACTCTGCCACTGCCGTTATCATTTCCACTACATTTGGATTAAAAGAAATTGAAAGACTTCGACACACTAGTGAATCCAATTCTTTGTTTAAGATTTTACTCATTGCAAATTGTGCAAGAGTGACACACTCAGTGCCTTGCATTAAACTTGCAGGTTTGGATGATATAAGCTCAAATAAGATCACCCCGAAGCTATAGACATCACTTTTTTCACTCACCCTTCCGGTTTCAAAGTAATCTGGATCAATGTAAGCTTGAGTTCCTACCGGAAGAGTTGAAACATGAGTAACATAGTCTGGAAGAAACCGCGAGAGTCCAAAATCTGCAACTTTGACAGTAAAATTTTCATCCAGCAGAATATTACTTCCTTTTATGTCCCGATGAATGATACCTGAGTCGTGAAGATATACCAAGGCCTTTGCAGTTTCAATAGCAATATTCAACCTAGTAAGCCATGATAGTTTACTACTTGTAGATCCATGATGAAGATGCTGTGAAAGAGTTCCATTAGCGATGTACTCGTACACTAGCATGTGCTTGTTGCTATGGCGAGAACTGCAACCATAAAGTAAAACCAGATTTTGATGATGCAAGTGACTTAAGATATCAATTTCTTTCATGAATTGCCCAACGGTTTTGTCTGTCTCTTCATGGAAACGTTTTATTGCAACTTCTCTACCGTCTTTAAGTTTTCCTAAATATAAATACAATGACATGGGTAAGTCTTATTTTAAAGTATAAATACATTTTGTCATTAAAATTTGTAGATAGCTTTTTAAGCTTCTTACCATAGTAGACTTTGCCGAACCCTCCTTGTCCAAGGAAAGTGTCAAAGTGGTTGGTAGCATTTTCAAGTTCGGCATGGTGGAAGATTTTGAAAGCTGAGATATATGACTTCCATAGTAAGAGTAAGACATTAATAATATCTAGTATGTTAACACAAAAAACACATACAAAGTAGAAAGACATTAGAGAGGAAAAGTGTTAGAACAACAACCCGATTCAAAAGAAACGAAAACTCAAACAAAGAACACATGTTATTTGATCACAAAGTTCGGCCAATTGGGCGAGTGACTACAGTAGCTTTCTATAATCACTAAAAGGTTAGAGTTTACATATTATAAATTATGTTTAAATACTACGGTCTAGTTTACAACATTACCCCTAAACCGTATCGCAGGGTGCTTTGTCGATCATACCCCCCAGTTACAGCCCAACAGACATTTGGGACAAGTGACTTGTTTAGTTATCAGTAAACTATGAGTCATACCCAACAAAAAGTGACAAGTTCGATAGTCTTAATAAAAAGCGTGTACCTTTTATTGGGTTTATCTCATATCTCCCTTGCTTTATGCCATTGAGAGTCTCTAGCACTTGTTCCATGTCAGGCCTTAATTTTTGTGGACATTGCAAACACCAAAATGCAAGCTCAGCGGTATCGGTTATCATCTTGTTGATCCTAATATCTGATTTGAAGACAAGTCTTGGATCCAACAGCTCTTCCAAAGTTTGGTTTTCAACTTTTGTACATAAAAGTGTAGCTATTTCTTCTTCATTCTGAATATAATACTCTGCAAGCTTAGATGACATAAGCTCACATAACACCACACCAAAACTATAAACATCATTTTTGACACAAAGTAAGCCTTTTGAAACAAGTTCCGGGTCTATATAACCACCTGTTCCTATTATGTCTCTTGTAACATGGGTTTCAATATCAAGTTTCTTTGATCGATGAAAGTTAGCAAGTTTAGCACAAAAGTTTCTATCTAGGAAAATATTGTGAGACTTAACATTACGGTGGACAATTCCATTATGGTGAAGATGGTCCAGTGCATTTGCAATATCAATTGCAATATCCAATCTGTTAGGCCAATTTAATGTTATACTGTTTTCTGATATCTGGCCTTGAATATGAGCAGCAAGAGTTCCATTAGACATGTATTCATGTACTAGCAAGAATTCCTTTTGATAAGTTGCACATCCATAAATTGTAACAAGGTTTTTGTGGGGCATGTAGTTTAAGATAATAGTTTCATTGATGAATTGTTTCAATATGTCGCAGTTTTCTTCATTAAAGCTTTGAACCGCAATCTCACGACCACTCTTAAGTTTTCCTGATCAAAGTAGATTATAACTTTATAAGGACAAAATAATCATAACAATAATTTGTAATTCTTTTTTGTGAATAGACAATTTGGTCCATGAATTTGTAAGCACCATTCAATTTAGTTCTTGAATTTTTCAAAATAGCACAAGAATCCCTGAATTTGTGAAGTGTCAGTTAGTTTCATCCCTTTGTTAACTTTGAATGTTCCTTATGATGACTTGCAATGTTAAACGATGATATGACAGTACATGTGGGTTTCAAATAACTTTCGTGTATAGAAGGGCTTAAATATTCGATGTAAAGGTGATTTGAAACCTATGTGAACTGCCACGTCATCGTTTAACATTGCACATCATCATACATAACATTTGAGATTAACAAAGAGATGAAACTGATCCACACAGAACAAAATCAGGGATTATTGTGACCTTTCAAAAAAAAATCAAGGACTAAATTGAATTATAGTTACAAATTTAGGGACTATTTTGTCTATTTACTCATTTTTTCATGTAAAAGACTTCTTACCGTAATATATTGTGGCAAAGCCTTTCTTGTCAAGAACGTGACCTTGATCAAAATAATTTGTGGCTTTTCTAAGTTGCTTATAGGGGAATATTTGCCACTTCAATGTACTTTGCTTTGGAAATGTTTCAGAAGAGCTAGTGAAGCAACAACACAAACAGGGATCCCACCCCATTTCCCTAACCTCATAGGGTCATTGCATGTCCTCTGCAATGCAGAGTTGAAGAAAAGGCTGATTAGAATTTCAAGTCTTTTTTATCAGAATATCAGAATTCAAACTCATATTTTTGTGAACAATGATGAATTTTACGGATTTGGATTCTCTACATTCAAAAATCCTACATTCACCTACTGTCACATGCATTTAGTGTAAAAGTACTAGGAGAGAGAATGAAGAGAGATAACATGGTAGGTGGTAATGACAAATTTAACCTTTAAAATACACTAAATGTAGGTGAATGTAGGATTTTTGAATGTAGAGAATCCAAATCCGAATTTTACTTTTAATATAGACCAGATACATTAGTTATTCAATGAATTTGAAAAGTGAATATTTGTTTATAATTAAGGTCGGAGAGAGTATGACAAAAACAACAACCTTAATAGTTTTTAGCGAAATTGAATATGTAATGATTTCAATCGATGTATTCCCTATGAATTTGAATGAATGAATATTGTTGTTTGAGTCAAAAAAAAAACTCCTATCCTACTAAATTGTGCAGACTACATAGATCAAACCATGCCATTATCATATAACATCATATTCTTATCCAACTGATTTGATTATCATCCATCTGATCTACTCTCCTTACTACAGAATCTACAGGTTCTCTCTCTACATACCCAAACCACCTAAGCCTAATTTCTACCATCTTTACTAAGAAAAATATTTTGATAAAAAAAAAAATAGAATTACACACACAAATATAAACAGGTTCTAAACTTATTTTGTTACTTTACCACTAACATACTCCCTCCCTCCGGTCACTATTATAAGCAAAATTGACTTTTCTGGTACATTGAAAAAGTGATGCATTTGGTTCATAATATGGACCACGTAAAGTCAAATTTGCTTATAATATAATAGTGACCGGAGAGAGTAATATTAATCTAGACTAATTAATGAGCTTCTTTAGGACGAATCATTTGGGAGAACCCGAATTCGATTTCTGGTAGGTTAGACTTTACTTACTTCGCGGCCGAACTTTCAATTATCAGGGTCCTTTCCTCTTAGAACAATAGACTGTGACATCATAATTTACCAAGAGCACACTAGCCAAGGGAGAAACGACATGAAGTTGGAAAGAACAAACATAAGCTTGTGAAGTAATAAAGATGTTAAGATGCAAATTAAGGAACCAATTAATAGAGAAAGTCTCACCTCAGGAACCAAGTAAGTCTAGAAATTCACCGGAATTACTGTTGTTTTGTTCCGTCTTCCCTGAAACGCGTAAAGAAGCAAGATGAAAGTAACAACACAGGAGAGACAAAGAAGAATAGTGTTATCAAGGAAATTACAGAAAGGAAGGAATAAGGAAGAAGCGCGAAAGTCAAGATTGACTTATAAAGCACGGCTACAGTAGAGTCACTATATCGTTGGATTGGATATACGACCAATTTCTTTCCTTGCAAATTATTTTTGTCATTTTTTCTATCGATATAGAAAAAATTTAGCAAATTTAAAATTGCAAAAATTAAAAGAAATATGAAAGTATTAATTGTCTCGTCCTGAAGGAGTTGGTGATCTCCTTGAAACCCACGCAATGAGAACCTTTTTTTTTTTGTGAATCTTCTTCTTTTTGTTTTTTTTTCCTTTTGTTTTTAGTTTCTTTACAAAACAAATATATTAATTGTCTGAATTTTAGGAGAAAATTATTACTATAGTAAAATCTAACAAAAAAATTGTTTTACTCGAGTTCTCCAACATAATTTATCCTAAGTCGAAGGTTATTATTCATTTCAACTCAATCACTTAGCTAAAAAAAGTTGAATCTAGAATATCTATCTCTTCATATCTATAATGTAGTTCATGGTTTAATACGTAACACGTTAAAGTTAATTTGTCAATCTAAGAGTGCTTTAAAATTGTTATTTAGTGATGATTAATCTCGATAAAAAAATATTGAAAAACACAAAATAAATTACTCAGAACCAAATATAAACACATGAAAGTCGTTAGATTTGAGTATTATACATGTGATTTTCCATTCAAATTTCATTAGCTCCAATTGTAAAAAGAAATGAACACATGAACCCTTAATTAATTAAGAGGTTACCAAAAATTGGTTGAAACTTATCCACAGATACATTAAATTAGGATCACAATGTTTGTAATAGGTTGTTTTTCACTTAATCGGCTAAAAAAAAATACATTCAATTTCACCTTTATGTTCATTGCATAATTAATGTATTTAGACAATAATAAACTTAAAATTCAAATATATTAATTATATAATGAACTTTTAAAAAGGTAAAATTTGTTTATAAAATGTCACGGAGTAAATAGAAAAATAGTATAAATAAGGAAATATCTTATCATCCCTTGAATTTATATATTTGACTTGATCAACTTTGCTTGACAATAACTAAATGTTAAGGGTACATTGGAGATTTCAATTGTCAAATGAGTTTTTTTTCCTTCTTTGAACAATTTTTTTTTTTATTTTCACCACCAATTTAATCTAGTTCAAGGGTTAGTTCTTGCATTAAGTAGTTTCAGCTCCCTCCCTATTGCAGTTGTAGGAATCGAACTTCTTTGAACAACTTTGTCAAATGAGTTTTTGGTACAAGCCTAAACAAAATGTATTTAAGTATATACACATAAAATTTGAAAAGTGTGAATTAGAAGAAAAAAAATTAAAATAACATATTTTTAAAATAATTAAATGATATGTAATTTATGATCATTATCTACGGTGTAGTTTTTCTCAAGTGACATCTCAACCATAGGGATGACAGGAAAGTCCAAACCTACGAGGCCCACTCGAATTCAAACCAAAGTCAACGGACGAGACCTAAGTTGACTGGATTTAAGTTTGGGTGTGGGTGACACTCGAAACCCAAAACCGCACCCAATTAAATGTTAAATTAGCTATAGTTGTCCTTGTTAGGAAGTAATCTAGTGAATTGTGCAAATGATTGAGCTAGAGCAATTATTTTGTTGTTCCTCAAAGTTAAACAAGTTGCCTTTTGTTGTATAAGACTAATTGATTGGCAAAATTAAATTTGCAAAATACTACAGTAATATTGGTGTATGCTAGTAATGTTTTGGTAATATTACAATTTTAAATCAAAATGTGTTGCACTGTTATTTTATAGTGTATTGTTTTCTTAAAACATTTTTTATACAATGTTAGAGATATCTAAAGGATGATAGTTTTTTTTCATAGATAGTAATGATCAAATAGAATTCGGGTCGATTGTTGCAGATTCTTAATTATGCGTGCTCAATTATGTGGGTTTGAATGGAAAATCCCGAACTCAATGAATGTGGGTGTGAATTTTTTTTTGCCACCCGAACAACTTTTGGATTTAGATATAAGTGGTGGTTTCGGATGTGGGTTTGAGAAGTATAAAACCCGCACGCGACCTACCCATTGTCATCCCTACTCAACCACAACCACTCATTCTTTTATTGTAGATTATTGTTCATTTTTATAGTGTGAAACCTATGCATCGATTTCGTCCTATAAGAAAGTGAATCATTGATTGAGAGTTGAAAATATAGTAGTCCCTCCGTTCCATTTTCATTGCCACATTTGACTATATTGCACTATTCACACATATTGTTTTGACCATATTTTTCTACTAATAAATAAAAATAAATATTAGCATATAAGATGTTGGATTCGTCTCGATGAGTATTTTTAAAATATCAAATTTTTATAATTCTTATTATAATACAATTAAAAATATTAATCGTCAAAGTTATGCATCAGCATGCGTGAAACAGTCAACTGTGCCAATCAATTTGGTACTGAGGGAGTATCTGTATTTATAATTTCTAAGGTTTCTTTTTTCAAAAGGAAAATAGAGTAGAAATTTGGCGGGTGACTTTTGAGTTGACTCTGTGGCCGTGAGAAACTGAGAATCATTTTTTGTGAGAGCATAACCCCATAACTCAACTAACCCTTTTCAACTGAAACTACTTCCATAACTCAACTCACCTCTTCTTATTTTCTTCCTTGTTTGTTCTCAACATAATAATGGTTAATAATCATATCCCTAAACACATATTTTTGTTCTTAATAATAATAATAACCACTTTCCCAACACAATCCCATTCTCAATCAGTTTATGATTATTCAAATTGTAGAGACATAAAAAACTCCTACAATTGTGGAAATAAATATCACCAACATCTCTTATCCATTCTGGGGACAAAATCGTCCTTTTCTATGTGGCGCCGGCAAACCATTTTACCTTAACTGCAACAAAAACAGCATTACTACCATTCTATTATCCTCACAAAATTTCACAGTACTTGATATCAACACAAAAGAACACACCATCAGACTCCAAAGAACAGACCTTTCCTTAAATATTTGTTCTCCTCAATTTAATGATACTTATCTGTCTCCAACTCTGTTTTCAAATCCCCCAATTGTCAATATCACCATATACTACAATTGTACTTCCACTGTCTCTCAAAATTTAACAGAAAAATCTTTATGTGGCCCTAACAATCCTTCTTTTGGTCATGTCCATGTCGGCTATGAAGATAAGCTGTTTGAAGAAATTCCAAATCGAAAATGTCAGAAACATATCAAAGTTCCGTCAGGAGCAGATTTGTCTCTAGAGGAGGATTTTTTCGATTATGATGAACTTGAAAGTGTTTTGAATGAAGGATTTGAGGTGAGGTATAATGTGAATGAGGAATGTTTAGGTTGTTTGGTAATTGAAGGACGAGATTGTTCGAATGAATATATTGATAAACATGTTGAGCTATGCTATTATGATAATTGTCCAGATGGATCCATTGCTCCTTCCACGCACTGTTCTCATCACAAAAGTATGTTTTCTTATCTCTTTATCTCAAAAAATGACTAAGGAAAGAGAGTGGAAATTTCCCGGATGACTTTTGAGTTGACTCTAAGGCCATGTGATAATCGTTTTTGCTGATCCTCTCTCCCTCTCCTAAGAGCATAACTCAAATTCACCACCCCCATCATCAACTTAACAGCTCCTTCCATAAGCTGTAGATAATCTCTTCTTCCTTTGTTCTCAACATAATGGATAATCACATCCCTATGTTCACAAATATTAAATACATCTCTTTCTTCTTTTTCTTCTCAATATTAACCACTTTTTTCCCTCAACAATCTAAATCAGTTTACAATTATTCAAGTTGTAGAGACATCTCCTACAATTGTGGAAATATCACCAACATTTCTTATCCATTCTGGGGACAAAATGGCAATTATAACTGTGGCGCCGGCGAACCGTTTTACCTTTACTGCAACAAAAACAAGGTTACTACCATTCAATTATACTCACAAAATTTCACAGTACTTGATATCAACACAAAAGAATATACCATGAAACTCAAAAGAACAGACCTTTCCTTAAATATTTGTTCTCCTCAATTTAATGATACTTATCTGTCTCCACCTCTGTTTCAATATCTTCCAAATTTCAACATCACCACCATATACTATAATTGTACTTCCACTGTCTCTCAATATTCAAATTCACTATGTGGACCTGACAGTCCTTCTTTCGGTCATGTCGGCGATGAACATAAGCTGTTTGAAGATATTCCTAAGCTAAAATGTCAGAAACAGATCAAAGTTCCCGTAGGAGCAGATTTTCCTGAAGAAGTGGATTTTTTCGATTATGATAAACTTGAAAGTGTTTTGAATGGAGGGTTTGAAGTTCATTATATTGTGAATGAGGAATGTTTAGGTTGTTTGGGAATCAAAGGAGGAGATTGTTCGAATGAATTTATTGATAAACATGTTGAGCTATGCTATTATGATAATTGTCCAGATGGATCCATTGCTTCTTCCTCAAATTGTTCTTCTCACCACAAAAGTATGTTTTCTATCTCTTTGTTTCATAAATGAATAATGTGTTACTACTCACAGTTGAAGATTCATCTCTTAGAAAGGAAAATTCTTTAGAATTTATATTGACTAACTAGTAAAAGATAGTAACTGAAATCATGAGATGCTCAATATATCGAGATATTAAAGAATTAACAAACTAACTATTTACGATAACAAACTCTAACTTTATATTTGTATTAGTTTGTGTTAAGAATATCACATCGGATGTGAGATGGTCTGAACATGAGTTTATAAGTAGAGACAATCCTTACCTTTTGTAGGGTTGAGTTAGGCAATAAAACCAAATTTTAAGATAGTATCAAAGTCTCGTCAAAATCCGTTGGACCACTAGCTATCTGGTTTCCACTATCGGACTGCCGGTTTTGATATTGTCAAAAACCGTGATGTTACGGAGTAGAATGCTGATACGAACCAAAATCCAATCAACAGACAATGAAACAATAATACAATAAAATGGAATAAAAGAGAGCTTTACTATTATGAAAAATGGGGTTATTACAGAATAAGGGGAATCTTTCCCTAAATTCTGACCAGAGCTAGGCTCCGACAAGCCAGCTAATGCTGCTTGCTCATTCTAACAGAATTCACAAATAATCCAAAAGGTAAGTTCTCTACCCTCCTCCCCACTCCTTATAACATGGAAGTTGTTATGAGCTCTCCATACAGCTGTCCTTGTCACCACATACTCTTCAGCCACTAATTACCTTTCTAACCCTTCTAGAATCCTCCTTCCACTTATTGGGTCCACTTAACTTATGATTCACCAATTCATCATGTAATTCCTCATGTACTGTGGTAAATTCATTCGGGTCCTATCAAATGCAGTTGCAAATCTTTATTTAAAATCCTACTCTTGGCTTTCCCAATTTCCCACCTAGGAATCTTTCCCAATTCCTTCAACAACTCTTGTGCGTCTTAGCTATTAGTTTTTGGTATTAATTTCTCGAATTAGACATTCTCGTTTGCATCTTCAAGTGTTTATTTTGTCAGCCATCAAATATTCAAGATTAAGATAAAAAAACATGTGACTGGGTATCCATCCTTGTTCCATATTCCTATTTCTAGCCAATCATATGCAACCTTATCTATTAGCTAGTTTCTTTTATTTCCTTTTCTATTAGATAGCTTTTATTTTTGAGAAAGAAAAAAGAGCATAGATTCAAAACGATTAAGCACAAGATGTACAAAAGACTACAACAATCCAAACATTAACAGCCAATCAAAGCTTAGCTACATGATAAGACAAAATTCAAATAAAGCACCAATCTTCTAAAATGACTAAATCTCCCACCCGGAATTGCAACAAAGAATCCAATGCAATGCCACTACAGCATGCAAACACCAAAACAGCTCCTCTCAGTTACAACAGACACAGAAACCTCGCTGATGAAGTTCTCAGTAATCTGTTTAATAACACGGAAACAACAAAAGAACTCCACGCCTAAGCCAAAACAACAAACCGACATAGATCCACCAGACCAAAAGAAGGATGTCACAGCAGCATGACTCCAATCAAACACAATAAAAAAGATCGAACAAACCAATCGAAAGATATCACAGCAGCAAAAATCCAGAAATACTGCAGGAACCACACTTATCTTCTGATATATGTCTTCAGCCTACTTCCATTGTAAACATCTAGTCAAGCTGTTAAAACAATTTCATCTGATATAACCTAGACGCTCCAAGTCCAATGGATGTACAATCCGTTGACTAAGTGAAAATCTTCTGCCAATCCAGTTTTGTTCTTGAAAATCTTTCCATTGCGACTTTCAAAACACCCTTATACAAGAGAACCAAATAACACTCCACCTTTCAGCTCACATCCTGCCACTTCCCAGCAAACCTGCAAATTGATCAAAGTTCTCCAATACAGAATTATGCTATTCCAATGATAAGTGTAGCCACAACAGAATGTTATGCCACACGGAGTAGATTACTAGACATTCGAAAAACACGTGTGATGCCTTTTCCTACACTCCACACCATTAATATTTTTATTAAATTAATTAATTAAGGAACGAGAGTGGAAATTTCGCGGGTGACTTTTCAGTTGACTATATGGTCGTGAGAATCACTTTTGCTGATCCTCCTTAAGAGCATAACTCAAACTCACCAGCCCATCATCAACTTAACTCCTTCCATAAGCTGCAGATAATCTCTTTTTCCTTTGTTCTCAACATAATGGATAATCACATCCCTATGTTCACAAATATTAGATACATCTCTCTCTTCTTCTCAATAATCATCACTTTTTCCTCTAAGAAATCCCACTCTCAACCACTACCACCACAACCACAACCTCAACTTCCATCAGTTAAAGATTATTCAATTTGTAAAGACATAAAAACCTCCTACAATTGTGGAAATATCACCAACATCTCTTATCCATTCTGGGGACAAAATCGTCCTCCTCAATGTGGCGCCGGCTATCCTTTTCAACTTAACTGCCACAACAACAATACTACTACCATTCTAATATCTTCAAAAAATTTCACAGTGCATGAAATTGACACAAAAGAACACACCATCAAACTCGAAAAAAAAAACCTTTATCAAGATCTTTGTTCTCCTGAATTTGATGACACTTTTTTGACTCCATCAATGTTTCACTTTCACTATCTCCCAACTCTCAAGAACATCACCATATACTACGATTGTTCCTCTCAGTATTCAAATATTTCTCCATGTGGACTTCAGAGTAAGAATCCTTCTTTCTTTTATGTTGGTGATGAAAATGAAGTGTTAAAGAATTGCAAGGGACATATTCAAGTACCAGTAGGAACAGAGTTTCCTCTGGACAAAAATATTTCTGGTTATTATGAACGTGATGTTCTTGAAAGTGGTTGGGATAAGGGATTTGAGGTGGAGTATATTGTGGAGGATGATGATTGTTTGAAGTGTCTGGGAAGTGATGAAGGAGATTGCGAATGGAAGAACAATAGTGATATTGAGAAACTTGTTAATTAAGTCTTGCTATTATGATTATTGTCCAGATGGATCTATTGCTTATATATCACACTGTCCTCATCACAAAAGTATGTTTTCTATCACTTTATCTCATAAAAAATAATTAGGTTTTTGCGATAATAGTTGCGCCTGCATTACGATTTTAGATATCGTAGAGAATCATAGTCAAATGTGACCTGATGGCCTCAATAACGGCTAGATAATGTATAGGCCGCAACAAAATTAATAACCATGATCTCGTGGTTAGTCTAGACTTTAGTCGCAGACCTTTATTTAAAATTCTAATTTTGAACTTGCCAATTTCCAACTAGAAATCTTTCCTAATTCTTCGAGAGTATGCAAGTCGCGGCATAATTTAAAGTATTAATGTTGTGGTTTAGATTGCATTTGCCTACTATATTTAGATTACATTTGCATAACTCTTATGCAGCTTAGCTATTTGTTGTTTTTTTTTTTGTAGGTATTGATTGCTCAAATTTAGATATTCTTGTTTGCATCTTCAATTGTGTATTTGTTAGCTACCAAATATTGAAAGATAAAGTTATTTTACCTTAATTTTTAGTTTTTTTACGTTTACCTTTTACAAATAAGTTAGTGTTTAGTAATTTTTTTACAAGAAAATTAATTTTTAGTTACTAATAGTATGTTCATACTATATAATTGTTTTGGTGAAAGTTTAAGACATAAGTTAATAAGCTATATAGAGTAGAGTATCTCAATAGTGTTTGTTCGAACATCAACCCCTACATATATAATGTAATGTCTCTACATATATAATGTAATGTCTCTGCCAACTGAATTAAGTTCATGGACAAAGAAAAAACATTTAAATAGTGTTTGTAGTTGATTGAATATTTGAGCATTTATTGTGTGGAACAGAGCAATATTGAATTGGTTATAAAAAAAAAAGAGCAATTAATTAATTCGTTGGGAGCTTATCCACATGTGCATTGAATAAGTATATGATGTTTGTCATAGGTTATAACATATTCACTGACTCGGTCAATTAAAAAGAAAGGAAGGAACTTATGCAATATGGGAATGTTATTTTTCCTTGAACTTATTTGACTTAATCACCTTATATTTGGCAACAACTACATCTTAAGGGTGGGTATATTAGTAATTTCATTTGCAAGGGAGTTGTTGTACTGCATTTGTATGGTTGTGCAAACAAGTCTTTATTTTCCTACTTTTTTATTCAACACGTCTTTCACAATCATAGACTTCATTTTCTTCTTTCTCATACTTTTCATGACAAAATACTTTTACAAATATAAAAGTCATATATCCACTCATTTTCTCCTTAGAAAAAGACTAATAAATTTACATTCATATATCTTAGTATTATTCCTATATTCACATAAATTCTAGTCATAACTTTGTATCATTTATATTCAAATATGAAGCCTAGTCTAATAATGTACGGTTTCATACAAATATAACCATTGGTTACATTTTTTTACTTTTTTATTTTTTATATTCAAATATGAAGCCTAGTCTAATCATATCATTGGTTACATTTTTTTATTTTATTCATACATGTTCTCCTTTCTTCCACCCATATATGATTATATTGATTAAATTATATGTACAAAACGTGGAGTATGAAAACTTCTATTGCAAGAAACTGCACCTACTTTCCATTGTGGACATTTTGATTAGTATCATGGATACTCCACCTATAAACTACAACAATAATACCCTTAACAATTTCACAAAAAGCCGATTTCTAGTTTTAGAAAAACAAATATTAGGAGTTGGCCTACTTTCTTTTGTTTTCTATTTGCTTTTCTAAGTGGGAGGCAATTCTATTCGAGATATAGTCGGACACTAAATGTGGACACTAAGTTACGAGAGTTGCCCTACTTCTAATCTTTGAAAATGAGCCAATATTTGGTTATCTATATGTTAAATTTTTTTTTTGTTTGGATAGACGAATATTAGTGATTAATTTGTTAAGAGAAGGAAAAAATGTTAGTAGTAGAGATCAAACAGGAAACTTCCTACATAATACTCAATCTGTTAGAAATAATATAAAACCATTGATGTAGCCTTTCCTAACAGCTTAAGCTTTTGGGATAATCGGTTATTTAACATGGTATCAGCCGCCAGGTCTTAATCCTGACCTGTAGTAACACCCCTCATTCTCCTTCCATGGACGACTCAGAATCAATTGCCGATGACGCTACCTCTTCTTCTATTCTTGCTGAGTTGACGACGAAAATGACAGAAGTTCTGAACCGTGCTTCTGCTCCGTCACAAGTTAGTTCTGACCATGCGGTGGCACCGATTGGCATCAAGTTAGATGGCGACAACTATCCACTTTGGTCCCAGGTGGTCGAGATGTATATCTCGGGCAAAGACAAACTGGGATATATCAACGGCGAACTTCCGCAGCCCCCGCAAACAGATCCTACCTTTCGACGTTGGCGGACTGACAACGCGATTGTTAAGGGATGGATAATCAACTCCCTGGACCCCTCTCTAATCAGCAACTTTATTCGATTCTCCACTGCCAAGCTGGTGTGGGATGCAATTGCAACCACGTACTTTGATGGCAGCGACACCTCTCAGGTGTATGACCTTCGGCGACGGGTGACACGTCTTAAACAAGCCGGTGGTTCTCTTGAAAAATATTATAATGACCTTCAAGGACTTTGGCGCGAAATCGATTTTCGTCGTCCAAATCCGATGACATGCCCAATTGATATCCAACACTACAATACCCTTGTCCAAGAAGATCGGGTGTATGTATTTTTGGATGGACTTGATGATCGCTTAGATAATATCAGAAGCGATGTTTTACAAATGAAACCATTCCCAACAGTGGAGCAAGCATATGCACATGTTAGGAGGGAAGCTCTTCGTCAGGCAGTGATGACAGACAACTCGAATGAATTATCTGGAGCGGTTCTCGCATCTAAGGGTCTCAAATTACAGAGCAACAAGACAACTTCTCACTCCAAACATAAAGACTCATCTGATGGCACTAAGTGTACTCATTGCGGAAGTACCAAACATATTCGTGAAGCCTGTTTTAAGCTTCACGGGTATCCAGATTGGTGGACAGACTTCCAGGCTCGAAAACGTCGCGATACAACTGAGAGCAATGCGGGAAAAGCTGCAGTAGCAACTGCTGAACCACAACTTTCTCTCATTCCGACATTAAGTTCCCACACTACTGAAGGTAATGTTCTAATTTGCTCTAATCATGATGATGACTGTAATGCATGGATACTTGATTCCGGAGCTACCGATCATATGACGTTTGATGCTGCTGATTTTTCTGAACGGTCAACCCCTAGACGCTCAAGTATTGCCAATGCAAATGGTGGTTTATCGTCGGTAACAGGGGCTGGAACTGTGATGTTGTCACCATCTCTTTTGTTTTCTAATACACTGCTTGTTCCCTCTCTATCTCATAGATTGTTGTCTGTGAGTCAAGTTACAAAAGACTTGAACTGTGTTGTGCTGATTTATCCATCTTTCTGTTTCCTTCAGGATATTCTCACGAAGGAGATCATTGGGCGTGGTACTAAGAGAGGGGGGCTTTACTATATGGAGGATTTCAGTGTAGGCCGAGCGCATCACATGCATTGTCCAAGGAACAACAAAGTGGAACAAATTTTACTTTGGCACCGCCGATTAGGCCATCCCTCATTTAGCTACCTAAAACATGTGTTCCCCAATTTATTTTCAGATACATCAATGTTGAACTTCAAATGTGAACCTTGTATTTTAGCTAAGAGTCATCGAGTCAATTTTCCATTAAGTATGAATAAAAGTAATGTTCCTTTTGCTTTGATCCATTCTGATGTCTGGGGTCCATCCCCAAAATCTTCTATATCTGGTTATCGGTGGTTCGTGATATTTGTTGATGATTGCACTCGAATGACTTGGATTTATTTGTTGAAACAAAAAAATGAAGTGTTGCACATATTTCAACAATTCCATAAAATGATTCAAACTCAATATTCAAAGAAGATTAGAATCCTTCGCTCTGATAATGGTGGGGAGTTTGTAAATCACCAATTCAATGAATATTTCAAAAAACACGGACTTATTCACGAAACTACATGTCCTCAAACTCCGCAGCAAAATGGTATTGCAGAAAGAAAAAATCGCCATATCCTTGAAACTGCTCGTGCACTTTTACTTGGAGCACATGTGCCTCACCACCATTGGACTGATGCTGTCACTACAGCAGTATATCTCATTAATCGGATGCCATCGAAAGTTCTTGAATTTAAAACTCCGCTGCAGACCTTGTCTACATTTGTCACGCTGCCCACAATACAAATGTTGCCACCTCGAGTCTTTGGTTGTGTTGTATTTGTTCACCTACATAAAAACCAGCGTACAAAGCTTGATCCTTGTGCCATTCGCTGTCTTTTTTTGGGATATGGTGTACACCAGAAAGGGTATCGTTGCTATGACCCTATTACTCGACGTATATATGTGACTATGGATGTCACTTTCCTGGAATTCGACGTGTTTTACTCATCTGCATCATCCAATTCTTCCCTTCAGGGGGAGACACCAAAAGAAGAGTCGAATTGGTTGACATTTGACTGGTTCAAGGATATTGATACACCAGCAACTGAAACTTTTGATAATTCTTGTCAAACTCAAACAGATCCTATGAGAACTGAAGTCCAGGAAGGTCCTCCTGAAGTTGAAGTATCGGAATCCCCTCTCTCTCCAGTACCCGATGATCCGTCTCCTGAGAATATCATTGAGGTAAGCTCTCATATTTCTCCTAACAATAATAATGTTGATATCCCTGTTAGCTATGAACTACCTCACAGGCATAATCGGGGAAAACCACCGAAGCGATACAACCCTGAAGAGGAGGATCGTAGGTCGACGTATCCAATTGCTAATTATGTCTCTATGGAGAAGTTGTCGGAACCGCTTAAGAAGTTTGCAAATGAGCTATCTTCACATAGTGTACCTAGCAAGGTTGAAGAGGCCATTGAAGACCCTAGATGGGTTCAAGCTATGAATGAAGAAATGGAGGCATTAAACAAGAATGCAACATGGACTCTTGTCCCCTTACCAAAAGGAAAGAAAGCAGTAGGGTGTAAGTGGGTTTTCTCTATCAAGTACAAAGCTGATGGATCTATTGAAAGGTACAAAGCAAGATTGGTAGCTAAAGGCTTCACACAAACATATGGCATAGACTATCAAGAAACTTTTTCACCTGTGGCCAAGTTGAGCACTGTCAGAGTTCTTTTATCCCTTGCAGTAAATCTTGATTGGCCATTGCATCAGCTAGACGTCAAAAATGCCTTTCTCCAGGACACTTGAAAGAAGAAATATACATGGATATCCCTCCAGGATACATGACAAATGATGAGACTAAGGTGGTGTGTAAGTTGCAACGCAGTTTGTATGGGTTGAAGCAATCTCCTAGAGCATGGTTTGGGAGATTAAACTTGGCAATGAAAAAATATGGCTTCCAACAAAGCAACGCAGATCATACTCTGTTCTTGAAACATAAGCAAGGTAAGGTCACAGCTTTGATTGTGTATGTAGACGATATGATTATTACAGGAGATGACTCTGAGGAAATAGCAAAACTTCAAAAACTATTGGCAATAGAATTTGAGATGAAATATCTTGGTGGTCTCAAATATTTTCTAGGTATTGAGGTTGCTAGGTCGAAGAAAGGCATATTTTTATCTCAACGAAAGTATATCCTTGATTTATTATCAGAGGTTGGGTTACTAGACTGTAAACCTGTGGATACTCCAATTGTCCAGAATCACCAACTTGGAGAATATCCAGACCAAGTGTCAACAGACAAAGGAAGATATCAGAGATTAGTTGGCAAACTCATTTACTTATCTCATACACGACCTGATATAGCGTATGCGGTAAGTGTAGTGAGTCAATTTATGCACAACCCGAGTAAAGATCACATGGATGCAGTAATTAGAATCATGCGGTACTTGAAGTCCTCGCCTGGAAAAGGCTTGATGTTCACAAAGAATAATCATGTTCAAGTTGAAGGATATACAGACGCCGACAGGGCAGGAGATATCACCAACAGGAAATCCACCTCAGGCTATTTTACCTTTGTTGGAGGGAACTTGGTTACGTGGAGAAGTAAGAAACAAAACGTTGTAGCATTATCAAGTGCTGAAGCAGAGTTTCGAGGGATGGCTAAGGGTCTTTGTGAGCTTCTCTGGCTTCGAAGATTGTTAACTGAAATTGGCTTTGCTCCGAATTGTGCGATGAACCTCTTTTGTGACAACAAGTCTGCAATTGAAATTGCTCATAACCCGGTGCAACACGATCGAACAAAACATGTTGAAGTAGATCGACACTTTATCAAGCAAAATTTGGAGACCAAGATAATTCAGTTTCCATTTGTTAAATCTGAAGATCAATTGGCAGATATACTCACAAAATCTGTCTGTAGTAGAGACTTCTACAACGCCCTTGACAAGTTGGGCATTCGAGATATCTATGCACCAACTTGAGGGGGAGTGTTGGCGTGAGCTGTCCTTCCCATCACAATATCTTAGGAGTAAAATTAGAGGTTATAGTTATTAATTATTAATTACCTTGTTTTTTGCTATAATTAGAAATAGGGTTTTATTTGTAGATATAACATAGTAGCATATTTTGTAACACCAATCATTTACTCCAATATTTTTTATAAATATAATACCATATTTTGATGAAATTTTTTCCACAATACATACCTATCTACCTACCAATTTGAAATTTCCTCTTAATGTTTCTCTCAATCTCCATTCAAACCCTCTTCTCTTGTCTTCTCTTCCAATATTTCTAATTCTAAATATGAAGCACCAAATGACATCTCTTCAAGCCTCTTTCCATTACAATAAACCTCAACTAAACATTATCACCATTATATTGTTCTTGATCACAATTGTTCAATCTATTAATCCAAAATTTGAGGCATGCACACCTCAAACATGTGGAAATGGTCCTTCCATAAAGTATCCTTTTTGGATTCCTTATCAACAAGATTCATTTTGTGGCTATCCACAATTTGAGATCACTTGCAAGAACAATAATCCAATTCTCAAAACTTCAACTTATGACTTTTTAGTAAAAAACATCTCTTACTCAAACTCTTCATTAACTGCAACCAACATAGATTTCTATGAGAAAAACTGTCCTGCTCCTATGTATAATTACAGTCTTGCCCTTGATCAAACTCCATTTACATATAGTTCTGAAAATTCCAATCTTTCTTTCTTCTATAACTGTACAACAGAACCTATAGATTATCCTACTTATGATGTAGAATGTGCAGAAAATGATACACATTATTCTTTTGCCGTTTTTCATAAGGAAGCATTAGAACACAAAAGCTATTCCTTGAATGAGTGTGAGTTTATGGTTAATGCACCATTGGTTTTGAATACTAGTGTTAATTTCACTAGCTTGTTGAAAATGAGTTACATTGATGTTTTGAAGATGGGATTTGTTTTGAATTGGACTGCACCTGATTGTGAACATTGTGAGAGAAGTGGTGGAAGATGTGGATTTGATAATTATCAGTTCATATGTTTCTGCAAGGATAAGTCCTACCTAAAAATTTGTGGTGATGATCATGATGGTAACATAATAACACTTTTGAAAACATTCTTATCATAGTTTTGCGCGAAGTTTCTATTCATTTCTTTTTCCCTTTTGTGTTCAAATATAGTTACTATTCTGATATGCCATAGATAATTGTTCAGCCTTAGCATGATGTGCAGTCATCAAATGTATGCAGAGAAAAATGATACGAAATTGGTGATTATGTTAGTTTTCGGGGTTTAAACCCCAATATTTCGCTTAAAACTCCTTCAGCGCCCGTCAACTCACTAGCCAAGTTGTCTGCATAGGCTAGTACGATTACGATTAATTTTTAAATTGGTGATTGTGAGTGCAGTAAATAGTGTTATTTTAGTGTAATGTAATTATTGGTACATTAAGCCATATGCTGCTATATGTGCTACTGCTTATTTGTTTTCCAAGCCATTGGTGAAAATGCATAAATGTACATGTTTATGTTTGTTATATACACAAGTAGTATATTCTCATTGAATTAGAACAATGCTAACATATTTGTTTTCAAAACTAATTGTTGCAGGCTTATCGACGTCGAAGAAGATTCTCGTTATTGGTAATAACTCAAATTTTCCTTGATATATTTTTAATCTTTTTTTTTCGTGTTAATACTTATTAACACAATTTACTGATTTAAATTTCCTATACTTTTTGCTAGGTCTTGCTTCTGTGTTTGGAGTACTTGCAGTGATCCTTGCCATATATTTCTATAGGCGCAAAAAGAATATAAGTTATGCAAAGTCATATGTACAGTCTCGCAGCATCTCTACTGATCCATCCTCAAAGGATCTTGAGAGAGGAAGTCAATACTTTGGAGGCAAGTCATCGATGCAACAAGTAAAATTTCAGTTGAAGGCAAATCATGATAGAAACATTGAAGAATTTTTAAAAGATCATGGAGCTCTACTGCAAAAAAGATATAAATTTTCAGAAATAAAAAAAATGACAAACTCATTCAAAATTAAACTTGGTCAAGGAGGTTTTGGTGTTGTGTACAAAGGAAAATTAGTCAATGGTTCTCTCGTTGCAGTGAAGATATTGAATTCATCAAAAGAAAACGGTGAAGATTTTATTAATGAGGTTGCAAGTATTACTCGAACCTCACATGTTAATATTGTCACCCTTCTTGGATTTTGTTTTGAAGGCCGTAAAAAAGCTCTCGTATATGAATTTATGTCTAACGGTTCTCTTGACAAGTTTATTTACAATAAGGGACCTGAAACCGTTACATCTTTAAGTTGGGATAATTTGTATCAAATTGCAAAAGGAATAGCTCGTGGACTGGAGTACTTACATAGAGGATGTACCACTCGAATTTTTCATTTTGACATAAAACCACATAACATTCTTTTGGATGAGAATTTTTGCCCAAAGATTTCAGATTTCGGACTTGCAAAGCTCGACCTCAAGAAAGAGAGCATTATTTCGATGTCAGGTCAAAGAGGGACAATGGGGTATGTAGCTCCAGAAATGTGGAGTAGACATTTTGGAGGAGTTTCACACAAGTCTGATGTTTATAGTTATGGAATTATGTTGTTAGAAATGGTAGGTGGGAGGAAAAATATTAATGCTGATGCAAGTCGCACAAGTGAGATATACTTTCCTCATTGGGTATACAGTAGGCTTGAACTTGGTAGTGATTTGAGATCTGATGAGATAATGGATACCGAAGACGATGATATTGCAAGAAGAATGACCATTGCGGGTTTGTGGTGTATTCAAACATTTCCTAATGATAGGCCTACAATGAGTAAAGTGATTGAAATGTTAGAAGGTAGCATGAAGTCATTGGAAATACCACCAAAACCATTGCTTTCGACTCCTACTAGATCAGAATCATAGTCTTGCACGTCTTAAAACTTGATGGTATGTATAATTTTTATATACTTTTTAATCACAATAGCCACTTTAGTTGTCTTGTAAAGTAAATGGTTTTCAATGAGCTTCATCCACCATACCCCTAGTTACAGTGCAGCAGATGTTTATGCCTAATGATCTGCCCACTTATTAATAAACTATCAGTTATACATATGTTCTGGGTTTATATAACCACTCGTTCCTATTAAGTCTCTTATAATATGAGTTGCTTCAACAAGTTTCTTTGACAAATGAAAGTTAGCAACTTTAGCACAAAATTATTTATCAAAGAAAATATTGTGAGACTTTACATTATGGTCGTAGACAGTTCCATTATAGTGAAGATAGTTCAATGTATTTGTTCTATCAATTGCAATTGCAATATCCAATATATTAAGCCAAGTTAATATTGTTCTGCTTTTCTGGTATTTGGCCTTGAGTGAATGTCAGCAACAAGAGTTCCATTGGACAAATATTCCTGTACTAGCAAGGATTTCTTTTAATGAGTGACGCATACATAATTTCTTTTGTTTTGTTTTCACCACCAATATTCAGCCCATTGAACCGCCTAATCTTGTTCGGGGGTCAGTTCTGGCATCAAGTGATTCCAGTCCCCTCCGCAGTTGTGGAGGTTTTTTTGTGGGGCATCTAGTTTGGGATAACTGGGTTCATTCAAAGTAGATTATAAGGACCAAATAATAATAATAATTTATATTTTTATGAGTGAATAAAGTCAATAAACAATTTGATCCTGTATTTGTTGGGTAAGTCAGCTTCATGCCTCGATTAACTTGGGTTGGTTTAGTGGTATTTGTTTGAGACCTGAGAGTGTGCTCCTCCTTAACGTCTCAGGTTCGATTCTCTCTGGGTGCCATTTTGGGGGGCTAATTTAGCTTCTTCAAAAAAACACTTTGTTGTAAATAAGTAGTAAATATTTTATTACTTGAAGCAATCTTTTATTTTTATTAGTAATATGTATTCGGCCCATGGCCCATTAGGTTAGAATAGCCTATATAAACATATTAGTGATTGTAAATTATTCAGAACTTGAAATATAATAATATATTCAGTTTTCACATGGCATCAGAGCTCTCGTTCTTTGAGGGCCTTGCTTCCGCATAAACCCTAGCCGCCTTCATTGCGGTTTTTTTTTTGTTTTTGAGATTCGAAGGGACTGTTCACGCGCACTGTTCATCCGAACAAATTGTTCATTCGATCCACTGTTCGTGCACTGTTCACTCGCGCGGTGCACTGTTCATCCAACATCAAATTCTTTTTTTTTAAGCTTTGTTGTTTCTGAGTCTTTTTTTCTCGATGGCTGATGACAAAGACAAAGTTGTGATAAATAATGAAACTGAAGATGAAAGAGGGGATTACAAATCAGAATTGCCACACTTCCCTTCGACTTACAAGTTGCATGCGAAGAATTACTTGAAGTGGTCTCAACTTGTGAAAACCCTCTTGAAAGGTAAAGGGAAGGCAAAACACTTAACTGATGAACCTCCCAAAGAAACAGATCCTAAGTTCAAGAAGTGGGACACTGAGGGGCCATCATGGGATGGTTATGGAGTGCAATGGTCCCAGAAATCAGTGACACTTGTATGTTTCTCAATACAGCAAAGGAGATTTGGAAAGCATTAGAAGAGTCTTATTCTAAAGCCAAAGATGCTGCCCAAATATATGATGTAAAGGTAAAAACGATGGCTGCTAAACAGGGAAACAAGACGGTTACAGAGTATGCAAATCATCTCAAAGCCCTGTGGATGGAGTTGGATCACTACAGGGTTGTAAAAGCCAAGTTTTCTGAAGATACGACCATACTCAAGGAGTATATTGAGCAAGACAGAGTCTATGATTTCTTGGTGGGACTCAACAGTGACTTTGACCAAGTTAGAGTACAAATTCTTGGCAAGGAAAAAGTACCTAGTATTAATGAGGTAGTGGCTATAGTGAGGAGTGAAGAAAGTAGAAGGGGGTTAATGCTAGCACCCCCTCTAGTGGAAAGCTCAGCAATGTTGGCTGGGAAGAATTCGATCATGATAGCTGTAACGACCCGATTTTCATTTATTCGTTATTTGTATACATGTTTATAGTTATATATTGATGTGGCTTATTATTATTATTATTTTAGTTTGTAGCGGTTAATTAATTAGCGAGAGTATTAGTTAATTGAGCAAGTTTGTGAGAATTACACGAGTGTGGGCTTATTGGACTATTGGGCTTTAGGGCATTGGGCCTAAGTGACTCATAGAATGGGAAGAGCTATAAATAGTGAGAGAAAGGGAAAAAGACACATTTGTGTTCTTTTTGAGAGAGAAAGAAGAGAGAAGGAAGAGGAGAGCTAGGGCAAGGAGCTCTTGACGAGATTTGAAGAGCAATCGCGTGGAAACGTCGATCTAAGGTACGAGAGTTAGTTTTCATAATCGCGAGTGACTCGAGAAAGGGGAGAATGTCGATTTCTCCGAACCCGAACTTTCTCCACTCATTTTCGTGGGCTTTTTGGGATGATTTTTCATAACAAAAGTGAAATCTAATGTTCATAACATGTTTAATATACTCTTAACTATTAGTATGAACAATTTTGATGGGTAAAAAGGGGTAATTGTAGATGTTTGTAGAAATTTGTAAAATTGTATGAGTTTTTGAATAAAATGAAGAAATCAATGGATCTTGATGTATATGTTGTAGATCTGATAAACAAATTGTCCTTTCATGTTTACATATATGTTATACACGTGAAAATATCATCTTTTGGGATATGGAACATGTAAAATGGGGTTTTTGGGTGAATTTTATGCTTAAACCCGATAGCAGAGCACCCAAGTCTGTGTAAGGTCGCTGGGCGAGCCTTGTAGCGAGTTCTAGCGACCGTGCATGTTCTTGAGGTCGCCGGGCGACCAATACCTTCGCTGGGCGAGCTGGCTCGCTAATGGTCGCCATTTGACCCTTTTTTGACTGTTTCAGCTTGCCAGTTGGTCGCTACTGGTCGCTGGGCGACCATGCCAGATCAGAGTAATGTTTAAACAATGTTTAATGATATTTAAACAATGTTTACTAATGTTTAAAATGTTTAAAAAAATGTTTAAAGTGCAATTACTTGTTTATAACATAGATTAATTGTATGTTTAAGAATCGTTGATGATGTTTGTTTAACGATGATTGAAGTTGAGCTTTATTAATTAATAACAAATGTTAAGGATGTTTTAATTAATAATGATTTGTTGAGGTTAATGAATGTATGATTTGTATATATATGAATGAAGAATATTAGAATTGTTTTATTCTAATAAAGAAGTATATTAAGGTATTGTGTTATCTTAATAAAGACGGATATCGAATTTTATTTGATAAAGACGGATATGGATAGTGTTCCATATCATAGAGTAAAACTTAGTATTGTGTTATATTAAGTGTTTGTGGTTATACATGAATCATTCATGCGTTCATGTATTGAGTAGGGATATTAGAATTTATGATTCTAATAAAGACGGATATCGAATTATATTTATTCGATAAAGACGGATATTAGAGGTGAGATACTCTAATAAAGACGATGGTACCACATGCATTAGATATGTCTAGGGTGACATAACATGAGTTGTGGCATTAGATTGCATTAGGATTATGTGCACATTACGTGGTAATTGTTATGTGACACTGTGTGTGTGACGTTGATTATATGAGTGAGTTGTATGGTTTAACATTGATTATAATTGTTATTTCAATGTGATATATTGATAATCTTATGTATGATTTAAGATTGAGAGAATATGTATGATTATGTTTATGAGAGTTAGTTTATGCATGATAATATGATGAAGTGTTAAGGATATTTCTTATACTTGTATTTTGTTGGTTATGATTTACTAACTCTCTGTTTTGTGTACTTCTGGACCTTTGGGTGGTCCAGGTTTACAGGTTATGTGTTTATTTGATGTCCAAGTGTTTGGTGAAGCTCCGCTCTGAGTGTGACACGGGAAAGGGTTTTATTTAGGATATAGAGTCCTTTATAAGATAATGTATTTACTTTGAAAAATGTATCTTTTTATAAAAGGATTTTGTAGACGATGTTTAGGCTAATTAATCAATTAGTTAAATAAGTTGAAGTTTGTAATACCTTAACCAAACATTTTATAAATAATTGTGATTTTTCCGTTGCGTATTTTGAAAAGATTTTAATAAAGGTAGAAATAGTTAAATAACGGGTTTGGGTGTTACAAAGTGGTATCAGAGCCCCGTTGTCTTCGGACTGTGTGGGTTATGTGTCAATCAGAGTAGGTCTGTGCATTCAGACCAAGTGAGCGTCGTGTGTCAGTCGTGTTTGTCTATGAATTGTGAAGTGTTTGTTTTATGAATTTACATGGTGTGTTTATTCATGAACTATGAGTGATGCGAATTGGATTAAGTGATCCATTCTTTTGTTTAATAATTGTGTGAATGATATAAGTTTATGGTTGTATATGCTAAAAAGTTTAACCTTGTGTAATTTAAACTTGGTTAGTTGATGTTTGTTGCTAATTGTTGATGATCCGACATGATATAAAACTGCATGTAGCGATAATTCGAAATAATTTTAAAACTAATATTATTTCTTAATGATGAAGATTTTCTTGAGAATAGAAAGGTAATTTATTTTGAGTATGTGAATAGAGTTAATAGTTTAATTTAACTAATTGTGGAAAAGTTTAAGAGAATTATTATGTATGTTTACATGTGTATTCTTATGCATGTCCTTATGTGTGCCTTTATGCATAGTTCTTTATGACATGAGATAATTTTTGAATTGATGTTAATTCTTGATTATGTAGACTTCGTTGAAAATGTAAATTATTTTCTTTAGAATAAGTGAGAACTAATCTTTTCATAGAAATAAGAGGAGTAGAATATGAGTGGACTTTAGTATGTGTTTGATATATGTTTTATTTATAACATGTACTAGATTGTTACTAGGAACTTGATTTGTTCTTTGTGAGTTATAGTAAATGACTATGCTATTTTTCTAAGAATAGGAAATTGATGGGAAAAAGTGGATTTCAAAATATGCATTACATGTGTTTGTCTTATATGATATGTGCTAGATTAATTGCCATAAAAATTGACTCGTTGTTTTGTTATCCATGAGATATAGTGAGTGACTATGTTATGTTCTTTAGATGAACTTGATAAATGTTTTGCACATGTTTTGACTATTTTATGATATCTTGTTAATTCTCATGTTAAGCTAATTATTTTCTTGCATGACATGCGTATATGAATTGTTGTTGTGCAATATTCATTTTTCTTGTGTTAATTTGATTCTTATTTTGGAATTTAATGAAATGATGTGTTACCTAAATATGCTTGCATAATTTTGTGTAGAGGTTTGAGTATCGTGTTTCGGTATTTTACCCTTTGTATGCGACATACGTGTAAACGTTGTCGATACTAGTTTCTTCTTGGGAAGAATGAGTTTGGAAACGATAGAACGACTAGGCGTGAGCACTGGGAGTTCTAGTAGGTGAGTACGGTGGGTTTAAGATAAGTGGGGGAGTAGGTTATATTCCTTCGAGATGTTTCGAACGTGAGAAGTGAGGATAGGTGGAGATGTTCTTGAAGCGGAGTGTTCAAGATTTAGTGATGTTTGTTGGGAGAAAAATGAACGTGAGTAACAAGTTGTGGGAATTGCTCGAGGAGAAGTTGTCAGACGAGTGTCCGTCGTGGGAACGTCAGTGAAATTGACTAAGTAAGAAGAAGAGCATTCAGAACGGTTGGAAATTTTGTGTGGTACTAAAAGTATGAAAAATTTGTTCGTGTGGATCGAAGTTGAAGTGCATGTTTGATTAGAAAGGAATTGAATGCGAAGAAGATGAAGTGATTAGGATTCTTGAGAGGATGATGATTTCGAATTAAGTTATCGTTCGAGTGACTCTAGTGTTGTAGCGGATGTTTAATTGAAGAAGTTTATGGATATGTCAGTACTTATGGTAAGAAGTTGAATTTAACCGAACAATTAGGAGTTCTGAATCTAGTGTGTGAGAAGATTTCTAGAAGTATGAGGTTGAGTATGTTGGAACCGATTAGTTATTTCTTGAAGAGATTTGATAAGCTTAGAAAGTAGATGTAGAGATTAGTAAACCGTTGGTGTTAATTAATCGAAGAAAAGAAGTGGATTTTGAAGTAGATGAGTATGAAGTTAAGGAAATACCGTGATAGGATTTGTATACTTGTTAAGTTGTCGGTAGTAGAGGATTGTACAAGAGACTTGAGTTTATTCAAAGATGGAAATAAGATAATATTTCGATGAATTTTGTGAGAGGATTGTCGAGAAGATAATAATTGAATTTGGATAATGATCGGACAATTAGTGTCAAAGTTGAATGAGATCTTGAAGGTTGAGATGAAGCTAAGTGTGAAGTATCATTTTTGGACGATTAGAAATAAGAAAGTTGGCCGTTGGAAAACGTGATGAGAACGAGTACTAAGAGAAATGGAAGGTGACTTATGTCAAGAGGGAGTTCACGAAAGAAGTTATTTCACACGAAAATGGATATTGTGTTTGTGTGTGTATATTAAGAATTTGAAGGTGATGCCTAGAGTAAGTATTGGAGGGTGTTTTTGTAGCATTCGGAAGATAAGAGTGAGATTAGAAATTATGTATTGGAAAAGTTGATTATGGAATAGAAAAGTCGGTAGAGACTAGTAATGTTGGACGCATCATGTGTGTTGGTATAGTATGGTCATATAGTGTGATAAAGAAGTAAAGGATTTTAGATATTTTCGATGAATGACTTAAGATGCATTTTGGATGAGAATATGTCGACGGAAGGAGTAGTATTGGAAATACTTGCGTTAAGAAATCCAGAGGTTGGCTAGAAACTAATTGGAAAAAGAGTAGTTATGTTGGAATTGGACGCAGTGATTTGAGATATGCGAGAAAAAGGAATTTAACGGTTAGAGATGGTAAATTTTGGTATGTGTCAAGAAAATTTGGGGAGTTGGTTATCAGATGGATGTTGAGATCATGTTATCGAATGAATGATTGGACTGAGATTTAGATATGAATGAGCAATTTGGCGTAGTCAAGTGATTAAAGAGAGAATTAAAGACTTTTGGACTTGAGAAGTTGTGGAGTATTTAGCGGAAATATCTTTTCGGAATAAGAGGGATTGGTATGTCTAGTAGTGGTAGTATCGTGAGAACTATAGAACGATATTTGATGGAGGTTTTATACTTGAGGAAAACATTATTGTAGTTTGGTAAGAATGGTTTATGCCACCATCATGATTGTTGTTTATCTATTGACAAATTGAGGAACTGGCCGTCCTTGATCTCTTGTTGATAGTAGATAATATTGTGTTGATTGGGATAGACTAATTTTGTCAGACTTAATAATGTGTAGATTTTAAATGTTTTGTTGGAGAATCGGATGAAGAAGTTTTATCCGGAGTTGTTTTTAGCCGTGTAATTTTCGAGGGCGAAAATCTTTTAAGTGGGGGAGAGTTGTAACGACCCGATTTTCATTTATTCGTTATTTGTATACATGTTTTATATTTATATATTGATGTGACTTATTATTATTATTTTAGTTTGTAGCGGTTAATTAATTAGCGAGAGTATTAGTTAATTGAGCAAGTTTGTGAGAATTACACGAGTGTGGGCTTATTGGGCTATCGGGCTTTAGGGCATTGGGCCTAAGTGACTCATAGAATGGGAAGAGCTATAAATAGTGAGAGAAAGGGAAAAAGACACATTTGTGTTCTTTTTGAGAGAGAAAGAAGAGAGAAGGAAGAGGAGAGCTAGGGCAAGGAGCTCTTGAGGAGATTTGAAGAGCAATCGTGTGGAAACGTCGATCTAAGGTACGAGAGTTAGTTTTCATAATCGCGAGTGACTCGAGAAAGGGGAGAATGTCGATTTCTCCGAACCCGAACTTTCTCCACTCATTTTCGTGGGCTTTTTGGGATGATTTTTCATAACAAAAGTGAAATCTAATGTTCATAACATGTTTAATATACTCTTAACTATTAGTATGAACAATTTTGATGGGTAAAAAGGGGTAATTGTAGATGTTTGTAGAAATTTGTAAAGTTGTATGAGTTTTTGAATAAAATGAAGAAATCAATGGATCTTGATGTATATGTTGTAGATCTGATAAACAAATTGTCCTTTCATGTTTACATATATGTTATACACGTGAAAATATCATCTTTTGGGATATGGAACATGTAAAATGGGGTTTTTGGGTGAATTTTATGCTTAAACCCGATAGCAGAGCACCCAAGCCTGTGTAAGGTCGCTGGGCGAGCCTTGTAGCGAGTTCTAGCGACCGTGCATGTTCTTGAGGTCGCCGGGCGACCAATACCTTCGCTGGGCGAGCTGGCTCGCTAATGGTCGCCATTTGACCCTTTTTTGACTGTTTCAGCTTGCCAGTTGGTCGCTACTGGTCGCTGGGCGACCATGCCAGATCAGAGTAATGTTTAAACAATGTTTAATGATGTTTAAACAATGTTTACTAATGTTTAAAATGTTTAAAAAAATGTTTAAAGTGCAATTACTTGTTTATAACATAGATTAATTGTATGTTTAAGAATCGTTGATGATGTTTGTTTAACGATGATTGAAGTTGAGCTTTATTAATTAATAACAAATGTTAAGGATGTTTTAATTAATAATGATTTGTTGAGGTTAATGAATGTATGATTTGTATATATATGAATGAAGAATATTAGAATTGTTTTATTCTAATAAAGAAGTATATTAAGGTATTGTGTTATCTTAATAAAGACGGATATCGAATTTTATTTGATAAAGACGGATATGGATAGTGTTCCATATCATAGAGTAAAACTTAGTATTGTGTTATATTAAGTGTTTGTGGTTATACATGAATCATTCATGCGTTCATGTATTGAGTAGGGATATTAGAATTTATGATTCTAATAAAGACGGATATCGAATTATATTTATTCGATAAAGACGGATATTAGAGGTGAGATACTCTAATAAAGACGATGGTACCACATGCATTAGATATGTCTAGGGTGACATAACATGAGTTGTGGCATTAGATTGCATTAGGATTATGTGCACATTACGTGGTAATTGTTATGTGACACTGTGTGTGTGACGTTGATTATATGAGTGAGTTGTATGGTTTAACATTGATTATAATTGTTATTTCAATGTGATATATTGATAATCTTATGTATGATTTAAGATTGAGAGAATATGTATGATTATGTTTATGAGAGTTAGTTTATGCATGATAATATGATGAAGTGTTAAGGATATTTCTTATACTTGTATTTTGTTGGTTATGATTTACTAACTCTCTGTTTTGTGTACTTCTGGACCTTTGGGTGGTCCAGGTTTACAGGTTATGTGTTTATTTGATGTCCAAGTGTTTGGTGAAGCTCCGCTCTGAGTGTGACACGGGAAAGGGTTTTATTTAGGATATAGAGTCCTTTATAAGATAATGTATTTACTTTGAAAAATGTATCTTTTTATAAAAGGATTTTGTAGACGATGTTTAGGCTAATTAATCAATTAGTTAAATAAGTTGAAGTTTGTAATACCTTAACCAAACATTTTATAAATAATTGTGATTTTTCCGTTGCGTATTTTGAAAAGATTTTAATAAAGGTAGAAATAGTTAAATAACGGGTTTGGGTGTTACAAAGTGGTATCAGAGCCCCGTTGTCTTCGGACTGTGTGGGTTATGTGTCAATCAGAGCAGGTCTGTGCATTCAGACCAAGTGAGCGTCGTGTGTCAGTCGTGTTTGTCTATGAATTGTGAAGTGTTTGTTTTATGAATTTACATGGTGTGTTTATTCATGAACTATGAGTGATGCGAATTGGATTAAGTGATCCATTCTTTTGTTTAATAATTGTGTGAATGATATAAGTTTATGGTTGTATATGCTAAAAAGTTTAACCTTGTGTAATTTAAACTTGGTTAGTTGATGTTTGTTGCTAATTGTTGATGATCCGACATGATATAAAACTGCATGTAGCGATAATTCGAAATAATTTTAAAACTAATATTATTTCTTAATGATGAAGATTTTCTTGAGAATAGAAAGGTAATTTATTTTGAGTATGTGAATAGAGTTAATAGTTTAATTTAACTAATTGTGGAAAAGTTTAAGAGAATTATTATGTATGTTTACATGTGTATTCTTATGCATGTCCTTATGTGTGCCTTTATGCATAGTTCTTTATGACATGAGATAATTTTTGAATTGATGTTAATTCTTGATTATGTAGACTTCGTTGAAAATGTAAATTATTTTCTTTAGAATAAGTGAGAACTAATCTTTTCATAGAAATAAGAGGAGTAGAATATGAGTGGACTTTAGTATGTGTTTGATATATGTTTTATTTATAACATGTACTAGATTGTTACTAGGAACTTGATTTGTTCTTTGTGAGTTATAGTAAATGACTATGCTATTTTTCTAAGAATAGGAAATTGATGGGAAAAAGTGGATTTCAAAATATGCATTACATGTGTTTGTCTTATATGATATGTGCTAGATTAATTGCCATAAAAATTGACTCGTTGTTTTGTTATCCATGAGATATAGTGAGTGACTATGTTATGTTCTTTAGATGAACTTGATAAATGTTTTGCACATGTTTTGACTATTTTATGATATCTTGTTAATTCTCATGTTAAGCTAATTATTTTCTTGCATGACATGCGTATATGAATTGTTGTTGTGCAATATTCATTTTTCTTGTGTTAATTTGATTCTTATTTTGGAATTTAATGAAATGATGTGTTACCTAAATATGCTTGCATAATTTTGTGTAGAGGTTTGAGTATCGTGTTTCGGTATTTTACCCTTTGTATGCGACATACGTGTAAACGTTGTCGATACTAGTTTCTTCTTGGGAAGAATGAGTTTGGAAACGATAGAACGACTAGGCGTGAGCACTGGGAGTTCTAGTAGGTGAGTACGGTGGGTTTAAGATAAGTGGGGGAGTAGGTTATATTCCTTCGAGATGTTTCGAACGTGAGAAGTGAGGATAGGTGGAGATGTTCTTGAAGCGGAGTGTTCAAGATTTAGTGATGTTTGTTGGGAGAAAAATGAACGTGAGTAACAAGTTGTGGGAATTGCTCGAGGAGAAGTTGTCAGACGAGTGTCCGTCGTGGGAACGTCAGTGAAATTGACTAAGTAAGAAGAAGAGCATTCAGAACGGTTGGAAATTTTGTGTGGTACTAAAAGTATGAAAAATTTGTTCGTGTGGATCGAAGTTGAAGTGCATGTTTGATTAGAAAGGAATTGAATGCGAAGAAGATGAAGTGATTAGGATTCTTGAGAGGATGATGATTTCGAATTAAGTTATCGTTCGAGTGACTCTAGTGTTGTAGCGGATGTTTAATTGAAGAAGTTTATGGATATGTCAGTACTTATGGTAAGAAGTTGAATTTAACCGAACAATTAGGAGTTCTGAATCTAGTGTGTGAGAAGATTTCTAGAAGTATGAGGTTGAGTATGTTGGAACCGATTAGTTATTTCTTGAAGAGATTTGATAAGCTTAGAAAGTAGATGTAGAGATTAGTAAACCGTTGGTGTTAATTAATCGAAGAAAAGAAGTGGATTTTGAAGTAGATGAGTATGAAGTTAAGGAAATACCGTGATAGGATTTGTATACTTGTTAAGTTGTCGGTAGTAGAGGATTGTACAAGAGACTTGAGTTTATTCAAAGATGGAAATAAGATAATATTTCGATGAATTTTGTGAGAGGATTGTCGAGAAGATAATAATTGAATTTGGATAATGATCGGACAATTAGTGTCAAAGTTGAATGAGATCTTGAAGGTTGAGATGAAGCTAAGTGTGAAGTATCATTTTTGGACGATTAGAAATAAGAAAGTTGGCCGTTGGAAAACGTGATGAGAACGAGTACTAAGAGAAATGGAAGGTGACTTATGTCAAGAGGGAGTTCACGAAAGAAGTTATTTCACACGAAAATGGATATTGTGTTTGTGTGTGTATATTAAGAATTTGAAGGTGATGCCTAGAGTAAGTATTGGAGGGTGTTTTTGTAGCATTCGGAAGATAAGAGTGAGATTAGAAATTATGTATTGGAAAAGTTGATTATGGAATAGAAAAGTCGGTAGAGACTAGTAATGTTGGACGCATCATGTGTGTTGGTATAGTATGGTCATATAGTGTGATAAAGAAGTAAAGGATTTTAGATATTTTCGATGAATGACTTAAGATGCATTTTGGATGAGAATATGTCGACGGAAGGAGTAGTATTGGAAATACTTGCGTTAAGAAATCCAGAGGTTGGCTAGAAACTAATTGGAAAAAGAGTAGTTATGTTGGAATTGGACGCAGTGATTTGAGATATGCGAGAAAAAGGAATTTAACGGTTAGAGATGGTAAATTTTGGTATGTGTCAAGAAAATTTGGGGAGTTGGTTATCAGATGGATGTTGAGATCATGTTATCGAATGAATGATTGGACTGAGATTTAGATATGAATGAGCAATTTGGCGTAGTCAAGTGATTAAAGAGAGAATTAAAGACTTTTGGACTTGAGAAGTTGTGGAGTATTTAGCGGAAATATCTTTTCGGAATAAGAGGGATTGGTATGTCTAGTAGTGGTAGTATCGTGAGAACTATAGAACGATATTTGATGGAGGTTTTATACTTGAGGAAAACATTATTGTAGTTTGGTAAGAATGGTTTATGCCACCATCATGATTGTTGTTTATCTATTGACAAATTGAGGAACTGGCCGTCCTTGATCTCTTGTTGATAGTAGATAATATTGTGTTGATTGGGATAGACTAATTTTGTCAGACTTAATAATGTGTAGATTTTAAATGTTTTGTTGGAGAATCGGATGAAGAAGTTTTATCCGGAGTTGTTTTTAGCCGTGTAATTTTCGAGGGCGAAAATCTTTTAAGTGGGGGAGAGTTGTAACGACCCGATTTTCATTTATTCGTTATTTGTATACATGTTTTATATTTATATATTGATGTGACTTATTATTATTATTTTAGTTTGTAGCGGTTAATTAATTAGCGAGAGTATTAGTTAATTGAGCAAGTTTGTGAGAATTACACGAGTGTGGGCTTATTGGGCTATCGGGCTTTAGGGCATTGGGCCTAAGTGACTCATAGAATGGGAAGAGCTATAAATAGTGAGAGAAAGGGAAAAAGACACATTTGTGTTCTTTTTGAGAGAGAAAGAAGAGAGAAGGAAGAGGAGAGCTAGGGCAAGGAGCTCTTGAGGAGATTTGAAGAGCAATCGTGTGGAAACGTCGATCTAAGGTACGAGAGTTAGTTTTCATAATCGCGAGTGACTCGAGAAAGGGGAGAATGTCGATTTCTCCGAACCCGAACTTTCTCCACTCATTTTCGTGGGCTTTTTGGGATGATTTTTCATAACAAAAGTGAAATCTAATGTTCATAACATGTTTAATATACTCTTAACTATTAGTATGAACAATTTTGATGGGTAAAAAGGGGTAATTGTAGATGTTTGTAGAAATTTGTAAAGTTGTATGAGTTTTTGAATAAAATGAAGAAATCAATGGATCTTGATGTATATGTTGTAGATCTGATAAACAAATTGTCCTTTCATGTTTACATATATGTTATACACGTGAAAATATCATCTTTTGGGATATGGAACATGTAAAATGGGGTTTTTGGGTGAATTTTATGCTTAAACCCGATAGCAGAGCACCCAAGCCTGTGTAAGGTCGCTGGGCGAGCCTTGTAGCGAGTTCTAGCGACCGTGCATGTTCTTGAGGTCGCCGGGCGACCAATACCTTCGCTGGGCGAGCTGGCTCGCTAATGGTCGCCATTTGACCCTTTTTTGACTGTTTCAGCTTGCCAGTTGGTCGCTACTGGTCGCTGGGCGACCATGCCAGATCAGAGTAATGTTTAAACAATGTTTAATGATGTTTAAACAATGTTTACTAATGTTTAAAATGTTTAAAAAAATGTTTAAAGTGCAATTACTTGTTTATAACATAGATTAATTGTATGTTTAAGAATCGTTGATGATGTTTGTTTAACGATGATTGAAGTTGAGCTTTATTAATTAATAACAAATGTTAAGGATGTTTTAATTAATAATGATTTGTTGAGGTTAATGAATGTATGATTTGTATATATATGAATGAAGAATATTAGAATTGTTTTATTCTAATAAAGAAGTATATTAAGGTATTGTGTTATCTTAATAAAGACGGATATCGAATTTTATTTGATAAAGACGGATATGGATAGTGTTCCATATCATAGAGTAAAACTTAGTATTGTGTTATATTAAGTGTTTGTGGTTATACATGAATCATTCATGCGTTCATGTATTGAGTAGGGATATTAGAATTTATGATTCTAATAAAGACGGATATCGAATTATATTTATTCGATAAAGACGGATATTAGAGGTGAGATACTCTAATAAAGACGATGGTACCACATGCATTAGATATGTCTAGGGTGACATAGCATGAGTTGTGGCATTAGATTGCATTAGGATTATGTGCACATTACGTGGTAATTGTTATGTGACACTGTGTGTGTGACGTTGATTATATGAGTGAGTTGTATGGTTTAACATTGATTATAATTGTTATTTCAATGTGATATATTGATAATCTTATGTATGATTTAAGATTGAGAGAATATGTATGATTATGTTTATGAGAGTTAGTTTATGCATGATAATATGATGAAGTGTTAAGGATATTTCTTATACTTGTATTTTGTTGGTTATGATTTACTAACTCTCTGTTTTGTGTACTTCTGGACCTTTGGGTGGTCCAGGTTTACAGGTTATGTGTTTATTTGATGTCCAAGTGTTTGGTGAAGCTCCGCTCTGAGTGTGACACGGGAAAGGGTTTTATTTAGGATATAAAGTCCTTTATAAGATAATGTATTTACTTTGAAAAATGTATCTCTTTATAAAATGATTTTGTAGACGATGTTTAGGCTAATTAATCAATTAGTTAAATAAGTTGAAGTTTGTAATACCTTAACCAAACATTTTATAAATAATTGTGATTTTTCCGTTGCGTATTTTGAAAAGATTTTAATAAAGGTAGAAATAGTTAAATAACGGGTTTGGGTGTTACAATAGCTGACCAAAAGAATGGGGGAGGAACTTATGTGGAGCAGAAAAGTGAAGAAACATGGTGCACTTATTGCAACAAGCCTCGACACATTCGTGAAAACTGTTGGAAATCGAAAGGAAAGCCACCTAATAGACAATGGGGAAAGAAGGGAGATTTACCAAAGAAGGGAGGACAATCACACATGACTGCAAGCACTAGTGAAGCCGGTCTAGAACGTATGAAGCAACTCAATCAAGATGAGATAGAGAAAGTGAGATCTTTCCTTAGTAGGTTGGAGAGACCAACATGTACTAGTACTTTGTCACATTCAGGCATGTTTTCATTCCCCTTTTCCTCTGGAAAATTTCAATCTTCTGTTGGACTTAATGCTTCAGATATACCCTTTAAACAATATTGGATTTTGGATTCTGGAGCCACTGACCACATGACACCGTTACCTAAACATTTCTCCACATATTCACCTTGCCCTAGTAATAGGAAAATATCCATAGCAGATGGGACCCTTTTAACGGTAGCAGGTCAAGGGGATGTCCGCATTAACTCATCAATAACCCTTAACAATGTCCTTCATATTCGAAAACTGGCTACTAGCCTAATCTCTATTCAAAAACTCACAAAAGACCTATCATGTAATGTTATCTTCTATAACAACTCTTGTGTTTTTCAGGACCAACAGTCGGGGAGGACGATTGGCTATGCTAGAGAATGGAATGGTCTTTACTACTTCGATAACCAAGACTCAAGCCCAAAGTTACCCAACAACAACTCTTTCTTTTCAGAATCAATAAAGACCAACAGGGAGAAGGTTCTCTTGTACCACTGTCGCCTGGGTCATCCTTCATTTAGAGTCATTAAGCAGTTATTTCCATTGTTTTTTAAAACATTAGATGTTGAGAGTTTTCATTGTGAGGTGTGTGAGCTTGCTAAACACAAGCGTGTACCTTTTTCAATTAGTAATAAAATGAGCACTTTTCCGTTTTATTTAGTTCATACAGATGTGTGGGGTCCCTCAAATGTTTCAAATATATCAGGTACACGATGGTTTGTGACCTTTATTGACGATTGTACTCGAGTTACTTGGGTATATTTACTTAAACAAAAATCTGAAGTTAGTTCTGTGTTTCTCCAATATTTTTCGATGGTTAAAAATCAGTTTGGTGTGAGCATTAAACGAATTAGATCCGATAATGCCAAAGATTACTTTAATCACAGTCTCAATTCGTTTTGTCAAAAAGAAGGCATAATTCATGAGTCATCTTGTGTTAAAACACCCCAACAAAATGGCATTGCCGAGAGGAAAAATGGACACTTGTTGGATCAAACACGTGCTATGCTATTCCAAAATAACGTTCCCAAGAAATATTGGGGAGAGGCGGTTTTAACTACAACATATCTCATAAATCGTTTACCATCTAGTGTCCTTGCCTCTAAAACTCCTATGGAGGTTTTATCCTCATTTTATCCCGACGCGTCCACCTCTTGTAACCTCATTCCTAGAATATTTGGGTGTAAGTCGTTCGTCCACATTCATAGTGATGGTAGAGGGAAACTTGATCCTAGAGGCTTAAAGTGTGTCTTTATAGGGTATTCTTCCACCCAAAAGGGTTATAAATGTTATCATCCACCGTCTCATAAATTCTTTGTCTCCCGAGATGTCACCTTTCATGAACAAGAGAGTTACTTCGCTCAAACTCATCTTCAGGGGGAGAGCACAAGTACGGAAGATGAGTCTCTTATACTTCCTGAACTTATTTTCGGACCAGAAGTGGAGGCTGAAACTAAAGTTGACAATGTTGAGACTGAAATTGATTCTGAGAAAGATGGAAATGTTGATGTTGATGTAAGATATGGGAAGAATTTAGTATACACAAGGAAAAACAAAACCATTCCTGACTCTACTCATATCCATGAGTCCGATCCAACATTACATGAGGTAACTTTCCTTGATCCTTCAAACTCTAGTGATTCAATTTCAGAATTTTCTCATGCTCAGGAACCATAATCTAGCTCAACCATGCAAAGGGAACCAGAACCCGTCCAGATAAAACATAAAAAACCAAAATCCAGAGAAATAACACCAATACACTCTAAAGACTCACATCTCCCAATTGTCCAAAGGAAAAATACTAGAACCTGCACCAACAAGCCACTTTACCCTCTATCTAATTACATATGCTTTGAACAGTTATCACCTACTCATAAAGCCTTCCTGACAAGTCTAAACACTACCACAATACCTATCTCCTTATCTGAGGCATTGTCTGACAGGAAATGGAAACAAGCCATGGATTTGGAAATGGAGGCACTTGATAAGAACAATACATGGGAGCTGGCTTCTCTACCAAATGGAAAGAAACCGGTAGGGTGCAAATGGGTATACTCTGTAAAATACAAGGCTGATGGATCTATTGAGAGGTACGAGGCAAGATTGGTAGCCAAAGAGTTCACTCAGACTTATGGAATAGATTACTCAGAGACATTTGCTCCAGTTGCAAAAATGAATATTGTTAGGGTGATATTATCTTTAGCAGCTAATTACAATTGGAACTTGCAGCAATTTGATGTAAAAAATTCCTTCCTTCATGGAGAACTTGAAGAAGAGATCTACATGGTGATGTACCCCCTGAATATCGTGAAGATATTTCTGCCAATACCGTATGCAAGTTAAAAAAGGCTTTATATGGGCTAAAGCAATCACCACGAGCTTGGTTTGGAAGATTCACTAAAGTCATGGTTGGTCTGGGCTTCAAACAAAGTCAAGGAGACCATACTTTATTTGTTAAACACTCTGAGTCAGGGGGAGTTATAGTGTTATTGGTGTATGTAGACGACATTATAGTAACGGGTGATGATGATCAAGAGCAAAAATTGTTAGGTCAACACTTGGCCAAGGAATTTGAGATTAAGACCTTGGGAAAATTGAAGTATTTTCTGGGAATAGAAGTGGCTCATTCTAGGAAAGGGATTTTCATATCCCAACAAAAATACATTAATGATCTTCTACAAGAGACTGACAAGACAGCATGCAAGCCTGCATGAACACCAATTGATCCAAATGTAAAGTTGGGGAATTCAGAAGAAGATATTGCGGTTAATAAGGAAATGTATCAAAGGTTGGTCGGCAAACTTATATACCTATCACATACTAGACCGGATGTTGCTTTTGCTGTAAGCTTAGTGAGCCAATTCATGCACCAATCGAAGGAAATTCATTTACAAGCTGCACTCCGAATTGTTCAATATTTGAAAGGAACCCCGGGTAGAGGGATTTTGTTCGAACGAAATGGAAGTGTGGGACTTGAAGCATATACTGATGCTGACTATGCAGGGTCAATTGTGGATAGAAGATCAACTACAGGATATTGCACTTTCTTAGGAGGGAACCTTGTGACTTGGAAGAGTAAAAAACAAAGTGTGGTATCCAGATCTAGTGCTGAAGCAGAGTTCAGGTCAATGGCACAGGGAATATGTGAATTACTATGGCTGAAAAGTATCTTGGAAGACTTGAGAATAAAGAGTGATGAACCAATGAAACTCTATTGTGATAATAAATCTGCTATTAGCATTGCCCATAATCCCGTGCAGCATGATAGGACCAAACACATTGAAGTTGACAGACATTTCATCAAAGAAAAATTAGACAGTGGTCTAATCTGCACTCCATATGTCTCTTCCCAAGGCAACCTTGCAGATCTTCTAACTAAGGGGCTGAACAGTAATAACTTTGAAAGAATTGTTTCCAAGCTGGGAATGATCGATATTCATTCACCAGCTTGAGGGGGAGTGTTGTAAATAAGTAGTAAATATTTTATTACTTGAAGAAATCTTTTATTTTTATTAGTAACATGTATTCGGCCCATGGCCCATTAGGTTAGAATAGCCTATATAAACATATTAGTGATTGTAAATTATTCAGAACTTGAAATATAATAATATATTCAGTTTTCACACACTTCAAACGTTACTTATGATGACTTGCGATGTTAAAAGATGGTGCGACAGTTTCAAATAACTTTCACACATACAAAGACCTTAAAATGTAAAGATTCTACACATATTTGATCTTAAAAATACCAAGCTACAACAATAGACAAAAATGTTTCAAATATATACACATACTTCAACATTTTCAATTCATTCTAAAGATTCTATGTGAAGTTGATGTATGTAATCGCCAATTGACTCATTCCCAAACTTTGCTTGTAGTGTATTCTATGGCTAGGCCTTTTCCAATTCTATTTTATGAGTTATACATATAAGACAATATTTATAAGGTGAACTATAAAGTTGTATAAAATAAAATTTGGGGGGTGTGTAGAAGCTAGAAAGAAAAGAAAAAGTTTACTTATGTGACAATAATAGTCTGTAATATGTAGATATAATGGTTGGCAAATTTAAATTTAACATTAAAAAACACTCCTTTTTGTGTCCCTCTAAAAAGTCAACACCATTTTTACAAAGGTACCAAACAAGTCATACACCATTTGGTTTGACTTTTACACCTTTTTTTATGCTAATCAGGCCATCTCAGAATTCTATCACCCTCATACTTGCTTCCTCCTCTCTTCTTCTACATAATTTTTTATTCCTCATCAACATCTTTCTCTTTCTCTAATCTTCTTAGTTCAAACATGTGCAACTAGTGAATATACCTAAACGTATGAATTAGGTATCTGCACAAAATTGTTGAGTTTGATCTCCCGAGCCGAGTAGGATCATGAGCGTTAAAATTTTAATACTGCGGCGAAGAATTCAAACTCAAAATTACAAGTTGTTATCTCATTTCGGCACTCTTGCATCAAAATCATTTTTATTATGATAGTAACAAGCAAGTTATTAATTTTCTTTTCATTTTTATATATAGAAATCTTGTAGCATACTTTCATCATTTACCTCCCCAAGAAGGCCTAACATCATTTCATCACCTCTACACAAATGCCTCCACCTCTTCTACCTTTTCTACCTCATTTTTCCTTCATCATCAACACCTTTCTCTTCCTCTCACTCTTCTTCTTAATCCCAATAGATGTCACTAGTGATGATGAAAGCTACAAATCTTGTGCACCTTTTAGTTGTGGAAATTTCACCAACATTAGTTACCCCTTTTGGAGCTTCAACAATCAACCAAGTTATTGTGGTCATCCAAACTTCATGCTTGATTGTCAGAACTTGACTATTGACATCAAGTCGCAAAAGTTTCGTATCATTGATATTAATCAAACATCTCAACTTTTGAGGATTGGAAGGTTGGATTTATGGAGTTATAATGATGCTTCTATTGCTTCTTGTCCCAAGAAGTATATAAATGTAACCTTAGATTTGAATTTCTTCACCTACACTTCCAAGTATGAGAAGTATACGCTATTGTATGAGTGTGATCCTCTTCCTGATAATTCGTACACATCGGCAACTTCTTTGAGTTCAGAAGTTTCTCAAACGATTTCCTGCCTCATAGAGGGTGAACCTCGCGATGCATACTTAGTTTCAGGAGCTAAAATGATTGATTTCGCAGGTCTTAAGTGTAAGAATAATATCACAATTCCAGGACTTAAAATTTCCTTCATAGAAGACTCGGATAATGTGGAAAATGTTTTAGGTGAAGGATTTGAGGTTGGATGGATTGGAGTGGAAGAAAACATATGTGATGGTTGCATGAAATCTGGTGGGAGATGTGGGTACAATGTATCAGATAATGCAATCATGTGTCTTTGTCCTAATCAACAATCTTATGGTGATTGCGGGTTTTGCCGCCCATACTCAAAAGATGGGATTTTGTTGGATGAGTCTGGTTGCAAAAGATCGAAGCAGCTGTTTAAATCTGTAGCATCATCAGGAGCAGTACCACATCCTTCGAGTATGTATTCTTCCTTCGCTCAATATGTTATTAGATTCTTTCGATGATTAATGTTGTGCTTAGAGTGTGTTTAGAGAACATATTTAGTTTTTATTTAAAATTACCTTATGACATAAACGTTTGGTTAAGCGCTTGATAGAGTTTAAGAATGACATGACTTATCTAAATAAGTTTCACAAGACAGCTTATGGACATGATAGTCTATAACTGTTTGCAAATAGTTTATTAACATCATTTGATTATAAATATTTTATACATAAACATTTATATAATAAACACTTATATGATAGGGTTTTTTGTTTATTTTTTATTGCGGAATTTGGTGGGATATATTTTATGGAGAAAACGGAGAAAAAAATATATTGTTACATACAGAATACTCTCATTTTTGTCTTTCTTTCTCATTATTATTCATAACTATATTGCTTTATTTCTCATTATTATTCATAACTATAATGCTCTATATATAGAGCTACATAAAAACAAATCATATATTTTAAATAACAAACAAATCCTATAAATTCTAAAAAGAAATCTTAAATATTATAAGCTGAAATATAAATCTTAAATCCTAATATTATTTTATTTCAAATATAAATCTAAACTATATTTAATTCTAAAATCTTCAAAAAAAAAATATTCTGGCATTATTCTCAACATAAGCCATCCACAATGGTTTAAAAGATTCAACACCCATTTTCCCACTTTTTACACTCCACGTCATTTTCTCTTTCTTCCACCTAATCATTCAACACCCATTCAACTTTTACCATCTCCAATGGTTTTTCTATTCAACATCATACCCCACCACTTTCTATTTCATATTCTTATTTAAATTTAAATTTTTGTTTTTATGATTAAATAAAATTATAATTATCGATTAAAATTAAATTAAATTAATACACTTAACAAAATTTATTTAAATAATTTTTTTTATTTTCTTAATTTAAAATGCAATACATCACACAAATAACGTAATTAGTACGATACAAATTAACTTAAAATGCAATACAACACACAAGTAATGTAATTAATACGATGCAAATTAACTTAAAATTAGGTTTGTTTTGAGGAAATTGGTTGTAAAATGGATTTGGATTTTGATAATTGTTGTGATTTTGATAATTGTTGGAGTTTTGATAATTGTTGGGGTTATGATAATTGTTGGGATTATTAGAAGAATTATTGGGATTCATTTCACTTCAAAAGATTAAAACTTCAAAAGAAAGACTAATTAGAAAGATAATAATAGATTAAGATAGTGAAAAACTTGATTTTTTTTTCTGTGTCCAAATGAAATGAACCAAGTCTCTATTTATAGAGAAAAAAAAAATCACGAATTTTAGTAAAAAATTAAAAAATTAATTTTCAATGAGATAATTGAGTTTAAAGGATAAAAATCAAAAATCATATTCTCTCTCCGCTCCTCTGCGCGCACACGCGCCCTGTCGGCGCGTGTGCTGCACGCGCCCTGTCGGTGCGTGTGCTGCACGCGCCAGTTTTCACAAATCAAAATGCGCCACGCATCCTCCGTGTTCAGCATTCAACACAGTTGAACTTCTTCAACTTCTCTTTCCTCCACATTACATTCAACACCCATTTGCAATGGTTTCATATATTGAAACACCAATTCAACACCCTCCATTAAACACCACTACACATGTTCTAACATTATATTGTATACACGTTTAATTTAAGATGTCTATACATTTTCAAAAAAATTGAGTTGTCTATATATACACAAACTCTGACATAGCTTATCTTAATATTTTTATCTTTTGGATGGTGATATTGGATTTTAGTTAATTAGGATCCAAAAATGTTTATTAGGACTTAAATCACACTCTGGCACGTTAGGTAGAGCTTTATATATTTCCTATATAGAATAGTTTGGTCAAAAGTACATTTTGGTCCGACTCACACATATGTTTATTAAGATTAATTGTTTAACAAGATAACTTGCTAAAATATTTAATTTTCATTTACAAGTTGGGTTGGCATTGACTTTTCAAGATTAATTACCAATGAATTAGTCCAACAATTAACGATTTTAGATTTAGTGGTTTGATTCATGACTGCAACTGTGTATAGAAAAAGTTTGGTTGAGGAGAAAATTCATTTTGTATGCTCCACACTATAGGTTTTTCGGCGGAGATTAACCACTATTAGTGGCAAAAACTTTGTATCTATAAAATAGCTTATCTATATATCTAGCTATGATAGCAATCAGTTTTTCACAGTTACGGTTGTCGGCCGTCTAATCAAGATTAATGGCCGTGATTGATTTACTTAATAAAATTGAGTTGAAATGTAAACTGTTTGACCTTAAATCAACGGTCGAGATCAATTACTATATTAAACTGTGTGAATATCCTACAACAGTCAATCTCAATCCGTTGTGGGAAAGGAACCGTTTTTGGTATACAGTAGCCAATGCTTGAACTGATCGATTCCTTTATGCAGGTAAGCATTTGAGCTGGCAAGGGAAAATGAAAATCATTCTAGGTACTACATTTATAGTTTTCAACTAGCTAGTATTCTATTTCTCCCTTTAACTATTTTGTGGTATATATTTAATTTAATTTTGACCATTTATCATTATAATTAAGGATTAATAAATTTAGTAAAGAACAATCCTTCCTTAAATAGGCAAGGAAAGACCAAAACTATATTATCATAGTACTTTTTTTTTCAAGTAAAACTATAGTACTATCATTAATATTGTAATCAGTGAACTAATAAAAACTTCTACTTTTTGGGAGCTTCTACCGTACATTCGAATAATTCGAATGTACCGGTACATTAAGTCAGAAAATTGATAAATTAACGATTATTTTTATGAATTAAAAAACTATTAGTCGATTATTGTATTTTAGAAATAATAATATCACAAAAAAAAACACAATTTCATTGTTTATAAGCATTACACTAATTTTTCTAATATTTTTTAGAAAAAAATCAATATTCACTATTATGACGAATAAAAATTCAAAAAATATCAAATTTTATATTTTTGACAATTTTAATGAATAATATTTAGTTACTATAATCCTTTAAAATAATAAGAAAAATAAATTCCTTTAAAAAAAATGCATTTACATGTTAACTTAATTATCATATGTACCATAGAATTTGCCCTCCTTTTTACCTATCTATGTTGATCACACTGGTTTAGACTATTTCTTTCAAAAGCAAACTATTTGTATCACTTTAATTACATATGGAAGTCAATTACACCCCAAATAACATCTTAAGAAAAAACACAATACTATAATATTTATCTATTTGGTTTTCTTTCATCCATAAACACACAACAATAAGATAATTCTCTTTCTAACAACAGGTGTTGGAAGTGTAGTAGCACTATTGATCTGCATCATAGTTTTTTGTTTCAAAGGCAAGTTGTCAATACAAGAAGTAAAATTTCGGTTTCGAGTAAAAAAGGATAGAAACATTGAAGAATTTTTAAAAGATCATGGAGCTCTACTGCAAAAAAGATATAAATTTTCAGAAATAAAAAAAATGACAAACTCATTCAAAATTAAACTTGGTCAAGGAGGTTTTGGTGTTGTGTACAAAGGAAAATTAGTCAATGGTTCTCTCGTTGCAGTGAAGATATTGAATTCATCAAAAGAAAATGGTGAAGATTTTATTAATGAGGTTGCAAGTATTACTCGAACCTCACATGTTAATATTGTCACCCTTCTTGGATTTTGTTTTGAAGGCCGTAAAAAAGCTCTCGTATATGAATTTATGTCTAACGGTTCTCTTGACAAGTTTATTTACAATAAGGGACCTGAAACCTTTACATCTTTAAGTTGGGATAATTTGTATCAAATTGCAAAAGGAATAGCTCGTGGACTGGAGTACTTACATAGAGGATGTACCACTCGAATTTTACATTTTGATATAAAACCACATAACATTCTTTTGGATGAGAATTTTTGCCCAAAGATTTCAGATTTCGGACTTGCAAAGCTCAACCTCAAGAAAGAGAGTATTATTTCGATGTCAGGTCAAAGAGGGACAATGGGGTATGTAGCTCCAGAAATGTGGAGTAGACATTTTGGAGGAGTTTCACACAAGTCTGATGTTTATAGTTATGGAATTATGTTGTTAGAAATGGTAGGTGGGAGGAAAAATATTAATGCTGATGCAAGTCGCACAAGTGAGATATACTTTCCTCATTGGGTATACAGTAGGCTTGAACTTGGTAGTGATTTGAGATCTGATGAGATAATGGATACCGAAGAAGATGATATTGCAAGAAGAATGACCATTGCGGGTTTGTACTTTGTGGTGTATTCAAACATTTCCTAATGATAGGCCTACAATGAGTAAAGTGATTGAAATGTTAGAAGGTAGCATGAAGTCATTGGAAATACCACCAAAACCATTGCTTTCATCTCCTACTAGATCAGAATCAGAGTCTTGCACGGCATAAAACTTGATGGTATCTATAATTCTTATATACTATATAGATCATCTCAGCCATTTTAGTTGTCTTGTAAAGTAAGTGCATCTCAATATGTCTCAAGCTGTTTTTATGTCGAATGCATAATCATGAGCAATTGATCATGTAAACTTCATGTTATAAAACAAACAACACATTCAGAGAATAATTGTTAGAACAACTACCTGGTTTATAAGTAAAAATATATGAAAACACAATATTATATTTTGGGACGGAACGAGTAGATTATAAATTATGGTTAAAGCAAGATAAATGAATAGTGTCATTTAGTCAAACAAGATAAATGAATAATGTCATTTAGTCAAACAAACTCTTATATTTTGGGACGGAGCGAGTAAATTATAAATTATCTTTAAATGCTACGATTCAATTTACAATATTACTGCTAAATTTTACCGCAATGAGCTTCATCCACCATACCCCTAGTTGCAGTGCAGAAGATGTTTATGCCTAATGATCTGCGCACATATTAGTAAACTATGAGCCATACATATGTTCTGGGTTTATATAACCACTCGTTCCTATTAAGTCTCTTATAATATGAGTTGCTTCAACAACAAGTTTCTTTGACAAATGAAAGTTAGCAACTTCAGCACAAAATTTTATATCAAGGAAAATATTGCAAGACTTTTACAATACTGTAGACAATGCCATTATAGTGAAAGTGAAGATGGTCCAATATATTTGTTCTATAAATTGCAATTGCAATATTCAATATATTAAGCCAAATTAATGTTCTGCTTTGGTCTTCGGCCCTCTTTTGTACAAAAAAATAAAATAAATATGTTCTGCTTTTCTGGTATTTGGCCTTCAGTAAATGTGAGCAACAAGAGTTCCATTGGACAGATTTCTTTTAATGAGTCACACATACATAAATTTTAACAAGGTTTTTTGTGGGGCATCAAGTTTAGGATAACTGGTTCATTCATAGTTGGTTATAAGAATCAAATAATAATAATTTATATTTTTACGAGTGAATAAACAATTTCCTCCTGAATTTGTTGTGTAAGTCAGTTTCATGCCTCAATTAACCGCAAATGTTACTTATGATGACTTGCGATGTTAAACGATGGTGTGGCAGTACATTTTCAATTCATTCTCTAAAGATTCTACGCGAAGGTGATATATGTACTCGCCAATCGACTCATTCCCAAACTTTGCTTGTAGTGTGTTCTATGACTAAGCTTTTCCCAATTCCATTTTATGAGTTATACATTAAGACAAAATATATAAGGTGAACTATAAAGTTGTATAAAATAAAATTTGGAGGGTGTGTAGAAGCTAGAAAGAAAAGAAAAAGTTTACTTATGTGACAAAAACAGTGTATAATATGTAGATATATCTATGAAGCACGGACACCTCTCAAATTAGGCGTGTCGGTGTCGGACACGTGTCCGTGTCGGTGTCAGACACCGACACCGACACTTATAATTACTCTAAATTATGTAATTTTTTCAAATTATTATCGGTGTCGAGGTGTCAGTGTCCGTGTCGTGTCCGGTGTCCGTGTCGGTGTCCATGCATCATAGAGATATATACATGGTTGGCAAATTAAAATTTAACATTAAAAAACACTCCGTTTTGTGTCCCTCTAAAAAGTCAACACCATTTTTACAAAGATACTTTTATCATATGCTTCCCAAGAAGGCCTAACATCATTTCATCACCTCTGCACAAATGCCTCCACCTCTTCTTCTACCTCCTTTTTCCTTCATCATCAACACCTTTCTCTTCCTCTCACTCTTCTTCTTAATCCCAATACATGTCACTAGTGATGGTGAAAGCTACAAATCTTGTGCACCTTTTAGTTGTGGAAATTTCACCAATATTAGTTACCCATTTTGGAGCTTCAACGATCAACCAAGTTATTGTGGTCATCCAAACTTCATGCTTGATTGTCAAAACTTGACTATTGACATCAAGTCGCAAAAGTTTCGTATCATTGATATTAATCAAACATCTCAACTTTTGAGGATTGCAAGGTTGGATTTATGGAGTTATAATAATGCTTTTATTGCTTCTTGTCCCAAGAAGTATATCAATGTAACCTTAGATTTGAATTTCTTCACCTACACTTCCAAGTATGAGAAGTATACGCTATTGTATGAGTGTGATCCTCTTCCTGATAATTCGTACACATCGGCAACTTCTTTGAGTTCAGAAGTTTCTCAAACGATTTCCTGCCTCATAGAGGATGAACCTCATGATGCATACTTAGTTTCAGGAGCTAAAGTGGTTGATTTCAAGGATCAAAAGTGTAAGAATAATATCACAACTCCAGGACTAAAAATTTCATTCATAAATGCGGCAAATGTTTTAGTTGAAGGATTTGAGGTTGGATGGATTGGAGTGGAAGAAAACATATGTGATGGTTGCATGAAATCTGGTGGGAGATGTGGGTACAATTTATCAAATAATGCAATCATGTGCCTTTGTCCTAATCAACAATCTTATGGCGATTGCGGGTTTTGCCGCCCAAATTCATCAGCTGGGATTTTGCTGGATGAGTCTGATTGCAAAAGACCGAAGAAGCTGTTTAAATCGGTAGCACCATCTTCGAGTATGTATTCATCCTTAATTTGCTCGATATGTTATTAGATTCTTTTGATGAATAATATTGTGCTTAGAGTGCATTTGGAGAACATATTTAGTTTTTATTTAAAATTATCTTATGACAAACGTTTGGTTAAGCACTTGATAGAGCTTAAGAATGACCTGAATTACTCCTTCCACCCCATGTTAGAAAGCAAAAAAAAATCACTTTTTCTTGTCTCAAATTATAAGGAAAAAAAAAATCAACTCTTAACTTTTACTTATTCTCATAAAATTAAATGTAAATTGCATTTAATTTGCTCTCTCTTCTTTTTCCATAATCAATAACCCTATAAAAATAACCAAGTCATTGGGCTCAAACTTTACTTACCTCGCGGTTGAACTCTGGATTACAAGGGCCCCTTCCCCTAGGAACCAGAGGGTTATAACCAAAAAAATAAAATAATCAATAAGAATTCTTTCTATATCTTCCCATGAAACTTATTTTAAGAAAAACACAAAAATGATACTTCAAATTCTCACATTTTACTTTTATTGGACAGAGGGAGTAGTTAAATAAATTTCACAAGACAGCATATGAACATTATAGTCTATAACTATAATTTTGCAAATATTATTAACATTCCTTTCATACATAAACATTTATATAATAAACACTTATATATATATACACGTTTAATTAAAGATGTCTATACCTTTTTAAAGAAAAATCAGTTATATATATATATATATATATATATATATATATATATATATACACACTCATCCTTAATTAATATTTTTATTTTTGGGAGGTAATATTGGATTTTAGTTAATTAGGATCCAAAAATGTTTATTAGGACTTGAATCCACATTATGGCACGCTAGGAAGAGCTTTATTTCCTATAGAATAGTGGTAGCGTGGTCAAAAGTGCATTTTGGTTAGAATAAGTAATGTCCATTGTTATTGATATTTTTATTCATTAGCATTTGCAATTATATAAGCTTTATTTGGTAACAGTTTTTTTTTTGTTGATAAATAAAATGACAAAGTTATTGAAAACTCACAGACACAAAGTGGAATGAGGTTTGGGTTCCCTCCATTTATTATTCCTCCATTTGTCTTCCATTTAGAGAGAGATAGACACAAATAAAAATTAGTGGGACCTACTAATTAGTGGGACCCAAATGGAGAACAAATGGAGTTGGAATCCTCTCCATTTCCTATTATTTTCATTTCTTCCGTTACCAAAGTTTTTAAATATTATTGGGTGTATAAAAGACATTTAGACCCACTTAATGTCACACTTTTACATTTATATTTTTAAAACTATATAGTAATGGAAGAAATGGATAGAATAGGAAATGGAGAGGATATTAACCCGAACAAATGAAGGAATAGTAAATGGAGTAAACCTAAATTCAGTGGGGAGTGACCGGGGATTGAACTCCGGTTATGGTAGCTTATAGCATATTTTCTAGACGCTATTTCAATTAGCATTTGAGTTTATAGCTTTTTGTTTTTTCTTCCACTTTTACCTTTATTATTTTAACTAACACCCAATTTTACCTTTTCAAATTTATTTTAATTTCAAATAAAATTATATGTTTAATAAAGTAACCCATTTTTTTTACGTAATACAAACCATCCCTTTCTTTTTTATGTAACAACAAAAAAAGTCCTTTTTTTTAAGACCATTATTATTGATTAGTACCCTTATAACAATTTTAAAAATAAAAATGAATAATTGAGGTTTTAAATAACGTTGCTGACTTTCCAAATAAACCCTTATTATTATTCTTTTGTACCAAAAAAACAATAATAAACATTCAATATTTTACTATTAGTTTTTAGAAAAACCATGATTTTAAAAAATAAAAATTCCAACGAATTAAAATTAATTTAATAATATAAAAATATATTATATTATTAAATTTAATTTTTAAATTAATGTTAAATATTATTTTGATATAAATATTATTATGAACTAATTAACAATACTCTTTTATATCATTTTACATTAATGTGCTAGTTGAACCACTAATTTTAGCAAAAACTTCAATTAATTTATTAGCTATAAGTTATCAATCATCAGCTATAAGCTATCAGTTATCATTCATTAGCTAGCTTATAAGCTAACCGCTATTTTTATCAAACAGAGCGATAGTATATACTAGCATACTATCGCCAAAAAATATACTAGTATACTAATAAAGCAAAGCACAGTCTATAAATCCTAGCTCAACTATTAAAAATGTCAAAATTGTTAGGGTTAGATATCATAACCAAAGTTTGAATTTCAGGGCATCCATTTTATATGTGTAAGTGTAAGTTTTTAATATCAACTAGTAGTAATATAAAAAGAAGTAAAGGTACGAAATATTTAACACCGTTTAACAAGACAACTTGTTCAAATATTTAATTTTCATTTAGAAGTTGGCTGGCATTGACTTTTAAAAATTAATTACCGATGCATTGATCCTACAATTAAGGATTGGGAGGAGAAAATTTATTGTTTGCGCTCCACACTATATATATATATAGCTGAGTTAGTATCTCTTCGTTTTCTATTCTTTCCATTTCCTCCATTATTATAAGTAAATTTGATTTTTTTTTTTACATTGAAAAAATTATGTATTCCCTCCGGTCACATTTATAAGCAAAAATAACTACTTACACGGTGTTTAAGGAATTTAGTTAAGTGTAGTTAATTTTCTTGATTTAATATAAAACATAAATAAGTTTACTATATTTCCCTTTATAACTAAGCCTCCTTTTCTTGGAAATTACATACACCTTTTGGAAAGTTAAATTAAATAAGGGTATATTAGGAATGATAATATTAATTAGTTGAAAGTAGTCAACTTTGCTTATAATAGTGGCCAAAATTTCAACTGTTTTTTTGCTTATAAATGTGACCGGATGGAGTATAAAGTCCATATTATGAACCAAATACATCACTTTTCCAATGTATCAAAAAAGTTAAATTTACTTACGTTAAGAATCAATTAGTATTGATATTGTATTTATAGTATTGATTACATTATCTTATGTGTACATCCCATATGATTATAAATAAACCCTTTGTGTGATCTCATTTGACACACACAACATTATACATAATACAATTTTTCAATATGGTATCATGAGCTTAGCTTATCGATTCCTCTGCTTTAGCCTGTCAATTTATTTTTTCTGCCGTGTGAACAGTACCGTATACATTGTTCACCCATTTATCGTTGCAACCCAAAGTCTAATTTGAAATATGAGACCACCGCTGCACTCGTCTCTCTCAGGCGAACACAAACGCCCTAAAACCGCCTCCGCACGCGCCTCCACGCGCGTCCAAAAGAGCGGCGCGTCTTCCCCACGCGCGCTTACGCAGAAGATTGTTTCTACGCGTTTTCGTCAGTTCTTTCCGTTCATCGCAATCACGACTGCCCTTCCATCCCTCAGGCGTCCCTCTTTGAACACTTTACAACTCACAATGCTCATGGGTGATATCTCCGCCTCTGATTCTGTCAGATTTACCATTTCGGCTGCTGATTACAATGAATTCCTTCCTTTCAAAGCAATTCATCAACCATCATCATCATCATCTAGAACCGTTGCTCAATCTGGTAATCATGTAGCCTTTGTGTCTACATCTTCGATTAGTCCTTGGGTACTTGACTCTGGTGCTTCTGACCACATGACTGGTAATAAATCTTTGTTTTCTCAGTTGTCTTATTCCAATACTTTGCCTCATGTGACCGTTGCAAATGGCTATAAAGTCAAAGTTCAAGGTCTTGGTTAGGCACACCCACTTCCAAACTTGTCTTTAGATTATGTGCTCTATATTCCTGGTTGTCCTTTCAACTTAATATCTGGTAACAAACTCACTCGTACCCTTGTTATTTCAGTTCTTTTCATTGATAATTCTGTTTTTGTCCAGGATCGATGTATAGGACAAACAATTGGAACAGGTACTGGATCTAGAGGATTATATTATCTTTCACCACTGATGGTATGTGTTTCTGTTGCTTCTCAAAACCTTGTACATCGGCGTTTAGGTCATCCTAGCCTTAATAAAATGCATGTCTTAGCTCCTAGTTTTTCAAAAGTTTCGTCATTTGAGTGTCAGTCATGTCAGTTGAGCAAACATACTCGTCACACCTATAGCCAACGAGTAAATAAAAGTATTGTGTCACCTTTTGCTCTAGTTCATTCAGATATTTGGGGTCCTAGTCGCGTCAAGTCCACTTTAGGTTTCTATTACTTTGTCACTTTCATTGATGATTTTTCACGATGTACTTGGGTATTTTTAATGACAAATCATTCCGAAGTTTTCCATATATTCCAAGAATTTTATGCAGAAATTAAAAATCAGTTTGGCACTTCAATTAAAATTTTACGCACTAATAATGCTCGTGAATATTTGTCATCCCAATTTCAATCTTTTTTAACTTCACACGAGATTATTCATCAGTCATCTTGTGCTCACACACCGCAAAAAAACAGTGTTGCTGGACGCAAGAATCGCCATTTAGTCGAAACTGCACGGACACTTTTACTTCACCACAATGTCCCTTTTCTCTTTTGGGGTGATGCCATTCTCACAGCTTGCCACCTAATCAACCGAATGCCTTCGTCTGTTCTTCAAGATCAGATTCCATACTCTATCTTTAATCCACATATTGAACTCTACCCCATTCCATTCTGTGTCTTTGGTTGCACATGTTTCGTTCATGATCTTACTCTAGGTAAAGACAAACTTTCAGGCAAATCTCTCAAATGCATTTTTCTGGGCCACTCACGTTTACAAAAAGGGTATCGTTGTTTTTGTCCGCAACTTCAACGATACCTTGTTTCTGCTGATGTAACATTCTTTGAAACTTGTCCATTCTTCGTTGCTTCTGTGCCACTTGATCAGAATTGTACCACAAATGATCAAGCTATTCCCCCTGTCGTTCTCGCAACTATTGTAGCCCCTATTGATTCACCAACACCATCTCCTCCTCCCTTGCGCGTCTACTAACGACGAACACATCGCCCACCGAAAGTAAGAGATGATATTGATCCACCAGCACCATCTCCTGCTCCAACTGTTTCTCCAGTTACGTAACTACACCTGAACTTCCCATAACATTACGAAAAGGTACCCAGTCTCTTCGTTCTAATCCTAAATATGCTTGTGTTTTAAATTATGACTGTTTATCTACTTCCTATGTTTCTTTTGTTTCTGATTTGGATTTTGTGTCTATTCCTAAGACTACTGGTGAAGCCATGACTGATCCCAATTGGCGTCAGACGATGGTGGAAGTGATGACTGCATTACATTCAAATAACACTTGGGACATTGTCTCATTACCTCAGGATAAAACTACAGTGTGATGTCGATGGGTTTATATAGTGAAAGTTGGACCTGATGGTCAGATCGATCGTTTCAAAGCTTGTTTGGTAGCTAAATGTTACACACAAATATTTGGGGTCGATTATGGTGACACTCTTTCTCCGGTGGCGAAGATTAGTTTTGTTCGTCTCTTTCTTACGATGGCTGCCATTCATCATTGGTCGCTTCATCAGTTGGACATTAAGAATGCCTTTTTACACGGAGAGTTAGAGGAGGAAATTTATATGGATCAGCCTCCAGGTTTTACTATTCTTGGAAATTCTAGACTTGTTTGTCGGCTTCGTCGTTCTCTTTATGGGCTTAAATAGTCCACACGTGCTTGGTTTGGTCGCTTTAGCTCTGGCTTGATACAATTTGGTATGACTAGATGTGAAGCGGATCATTCAGTTTTCTTCCTTCATTCCTCCACTGGTCGACGTATCTTTTTTGTTGTCTATGTTGACGACATTGTTATTACTGGAGATGACCTAGATTCTATCCAGCAACTTAAAGCCCACCTTTTCAAGAACTTTCAGACAAAAGACTTGGGTCCTCTCAGATACTTTTTAGGCATTGAATTTTCCCAGTCCTCAATAGACATTGCAATTAACCAATGCAAGTATGAATTAGATATTTTAAGTGAAACTGGTATGCTTGATTGTCGTCCTACTGATACTCCTATCGATCCCAACATCAAGCTTCTTCTGGGTCAGGGGGAGCCTTTGAAAGACCCGGGAAGATATCGACGTCTTGTGGGTAGGCTCAATTATCTTACAATCACCAGACCTGATATTACATTTGTAGTGAGCATTGTGAGCCAATTTATGAACGCTCCTTGTGATAGTCATTGGAATGCAGTTGTTCGTATTCTTAGATATATAAAGAATGCACCAGGAAGAGGACTATTATATGAATATAAGGGTGATGCTAAAATCACTTGTTATTCAGATGCTGACTGGATGGATCACCGTCAGATAGGAGATCCATTTATGGATATTGTGTTCTTATTGGAGGAAATATGATCTCATGGAGAAGTAAGAAACAAAACACAATTGCACTATCTAGTGCTGAAGCTGAATACCGTGTTATGGCAGCAGCCTCAAAGGAACTTTCTTGGCTTAGAAATTTACTCTTAGAGCTAAAACTAGGAGATCTTTAGGCCACAAAACTCATATGTGGCAATCGAGCTGCACTCCACATTGCATCCAATCCAGTTTTCCATGAACGGACCAAGCACATAGAGATAGACTGTCATTATGTAAGAGATAAAGTACTTTTCGGAGAAATCATCACAACCTTTGTCAAGTCTGAAGACCAATTAGAGGATATGTTCACTAAGTCTCTCAAGGGCTCTCGAGTGGATTACATTTGTAACAAGCTCGGCTCATATGATAAATATGATCCGGCTCGAGGGAGTGTTATGAATCCATTAGAATCAATTAGTATTGATATTGTATTTATAGTATTGATTACATTATCTTATGTGTACATCCCATATGATTATAAATAAACCCTTTGTGTGATCTTATTTGACACACAACATTATAAATAATACGGTTTTTCAATAGCTTATAATAATCACTGGAGGTATATATCTAGCTGTGAAAGGAGCCGTTTTTGGTATACAGTAGCCAATGCTTGAACTGATCGATTCCTCTATGCAGGTAAGCATTTGAGCTGGCAAGGGAAAATGAAAATTATTCTAGGTAATACATTTATAATTTATTTATAATACATTCTAGCTATTTCATTTTTTCCTTTAAATATTTGAAATATGTTTGAACCATCTTTTTCTAGTTTTTTAACTCAAATATTAGTGGGGGATTTCCATACGGTACTCACAACAATTATTAGTTATCAGTACCTATCTCTTTAATTTTTTCACGATAGTAATCTTAACTTATATCATTAATAATATCAGTAGCTATATAATTTGACATTAAATCAAATACATGAGAATTAGTGCTATATATAGCCAGTACCTATTTCTTGTTAACTATAACTAGACTACTACCCGTGCGATGCACCGGTCTTTTAGAATGTTATATATAATATTCAATTTAGTTTTATTATTCTTTGTAGACATATTTAAATATAATATATAACATTCAAATAATATTTGTAAAATACTATCGAAAAAATGAAATTAGGAAATATAAATATAAAAAAAATCACCAAAAATCCAGTTATTAGATCATATTTAGTCAATTGCTTTTTTACATTTATCCAAATTAAATTTAATAGAAGGAGTGAACATTGTTCAAAAAAAAATAGAAGGAGTGAACTTAGGAGGATGAATAACACAATCAAATTTGTTCTTTAAAATCAATTCAAACAGACGCATCAAAGATTATAATAAAATCACCCAAGTACCATACTGGATATTATAAAAATCATGGAATGCAAGTCATCCATGTGTAAAAAATATATATATATATATATTGCCGTTAATTTTTCAACTAAAACTTCAAATTGATTTCCGTTTGAATCAATAAATGTAGCATAACGATGTACGTTGTCACGAAAATCAGATGCAAACATTTTTGTTAACATGACTGCGCCCTAAAATAAAAACAATAACAGTGTTAGATATTTGTGTAGCGAATCGCGGTGATACATTTTTTAACAATTTATTTGAATTAAAATAGAGATAATTGTGGTTAGCTGTAGAAATATATATCTTTATATGTTATTAATAATATATCTTAATTAAGGAAAAATATATATTGAATATTAAAAAATTTCAGGTAGATCAAATAAAAATAATTTGGATTAGAAAAATTCTTTGAATGTTTGATGAAAAAGAGAAATGGAGTTAATTCAAGTAGATCAAATAAAAATAATTGGATTAGAAAAATAGATTGAATTTGTGATAAAAAAATAAATGGAGTTTATTTTTATGTAAACAAAATCAGACATTATTATTAAGAAAAAATATCTTGGATTTGAAAAAAAAAATTATTATAAAGATTGAACGTGTGTTGGAAAAAAAAAAATGGAGTTGATTTCTCGGAAAGCAAAATTAGGCATTGAAAGTCGTAGTTATTAGTTGGTGTAACCAAAACAAATTAAACGAATTTAAATAGCTTAGTGGTATATGAACTAACCAATTGTGAGAGGACATGAGTTCGATTCCTTGTGAGGAAATTTTTAACATTTTTAATAATTAAATTAGGGTTTTAGTAGGGTTAAATTAGGGTTACTTGGAGACTTAACTACTTTTATATATACTAGACACATAGCACGGGTTTTGTAGATTTTCATATATTATATAAAAAGAACTATAATAAATTTTTTAAAATAAATGACACAATCAAATCTGTCTTTTAAAATCAGTTCAAACAGACTCATTCCAGTGCATAAAATCACCCAAGGACGATATTGAATATTATAAAAATCACGCAATGCAAACCATTCATGTTTAAAATATGAGTTTAATTGTTGTGCACTGTCGGTGTAAAGTTTTTTTGCACATATATCCAATGATGTGTTGCCACATCATTTAATGAATTTGACATATCATGTATTTTTAATTACCATACATGATGTGTCGATATATTATTGGACGTATGTGTAAAATAACTTTACACTGACGGTGCATATAAATTAAATTCTTAAAATATATGTTGCCATTAGTTTTTTCAACTAAAATTTCAAATTGATTTCCGTTTGGATCAATAAGGGTGTGTTTGGTAGGAGAGAAAATGAGAAGAGAGAAATAGAAACACGGAAACCAATGCACAAGTGTAGCATAACGATGTACGTTGTTGTCACTAAAATCAGATGCAGACATTTTTTGTAACATGACCGTGCCATAAAATAAAAATAATAACACAATGTTAAATCTCTACCAATGTGAAATGTTCCAATACAATCAACTACATTCGGTTGAAATAAAAGGTATACTTACTTTACCATGGTGAAACTCAACGTAATAAGTTCGATATTTGATCCGACAATGATTGACGTACTTCTCTAAGTCAGTTATTGGATATGGATTCAATGGTGTTATGTGTAAAAAAAAATCAGTTATTAGATTATGAATTCAATGGTGTTATGTGTAAAAAAGAAAGAAAGTTGTAAATATAAAACACATACACGATAAATATTCATAACATATCTTTATAAAATAAAAATTGATTTCTATTTAAGCAAATTAAATATTGGCATAGCAGCGAAAAATATTAAATTATATATTGTTGTGACACGTCATGAGTTAGATTTCTACTGAGGTAGGTGTATAAAAAAATTGGAGACTTACAAAAAAAATTGAACATGTATTACAGAAAAAATTGATTGGATTGCATATTCAATACATGTTGGTTACAAAAATATTTCAAATTAATTGATATCTCATAGTGGCTAATATATGAAGCCTTTACAAAAAGGTTATAAGTTCAACTCCTGTTGTGCACATTTTTTAATAATTAAATTAGGGTTAAATTAAGGTTACTTGGAGCCTTAACTATTTTTATATGTATAATGATAATGATTTATTGGTAATGTTAGTGTTATAATTTAGGATCTGTTTCTGTATTAGTTAGTCTTGTTGTTTGTTGGTTATTAAAGAATTGACATTTTAATTAACTTATTTAATCTTTACTAACATGTTACTCCTTTTAATTTCTTTATAATAAAAATAAATAATTACTGTTTAGAATTATCATTCACTTTTTTTACTCTCATGTAGGGGCATCCTTGTTTGGTGTTGGATTTGTAATTCTTATTGTGATTATTTGTAAACATAAGAGGTATCATATTTCAGCTAAGAGGTGGATCTTTAGAAAAACAATAAAATCTACAAATTACAGTGTGGAGGACTTCATACACAGATTTAATTTGTCAGTACCAATTAAGCAATATAGATATGCAGAAGTGAAAAGGATGACAAACTCATTCAGAGATAAATTAGGTCAAGGAGGATATGGTGTTGTCTACAAAGCAAGCTTACTTGATGGTCGTCAAGTGGCAGTGAAAATTATAAACGAGTCAAAGGGAAATGGAGAAGAGTTCATAAATGAAGTTGCTAGCATTAGTAGAACGTCACATGTGAACATTGTCGCACTTTTGGGTTTTTGCTATGAGAATAAAAGAGCACTAATATATGAGTTCATGCCCAAAGGATCATTAGATAACTTCATTTGTAAAAGTAGACTTCCTGATGTTACTTGTAATTTGGATTGGAAAACAATGTACCAAATTGCAATCGGCATTGCTCGAGGTCTAGAATACTTGCATCAAGGATGTATTTCAAGAATTTTGCATCTTGATATCAAACCCCAAAACATTCTTTTGGATGAAGATTTTTGCCCAAAAATCTCTGATTTTGGACTGGCTAAAATATGCCAAAGAAAGGATAGTGTTGTTTCCATGTTGGGCACAAGAGGAACTATTGGATTCATAGCACCAGAAGTATTTAGCCGAACATATGGTGGAGTTTCTCACAAGTCTGATGTATACAGTTATGGTATGCTAATCATAGAAATGATTGAAGGAAGAAAGAATTATGACACAGTAGGGTCATGTACTTCTGAAATGTTCTTTCCAGATTGGATTTATAAGGATCTCGAGCTAAGTAATAACTTTGTAAGTTCTTTATCAAATTCAGAGGAAGAAAATGATACTGTGAGAAAGATTACTATGGTTAGTTTATGGTGCATTCAAACAAATCCATCGGATAGACCGTCAATGAGTAAAGTATTAGAAATGCTACACGGGCCACTTCAATCAGTGCCATATCCTCCGAAGCCTTTCTTATATTCATCTGAAATGCCATCAGTACAAATTTCATACGAGTCTTCCAACAATTTGTTAGAGACAAATTCAATATGAATCCAAAAAATAAAAAATGTTCAAGCACAGAGAAAAGTGAAAACGTGATTGTATATTTGTTGGGATTTGAGTACAACTTTACATATCCTTTGGTTAAACCTCTTAACCTATTCATATATTTTTAGTTGGTAATTTTCTAGATACTAATTAATGACTTTGTAGATCATATTTATATATTACTAGCGGTCAAACGGGCCATGCCCGTTTGTGTGATCCGTATTTTCTATTATACTAACTTATGTTTAAGATTATTCTAAATTTTTCATACATCTACATTTTTATGAATAGTTAGCTTTTAAAAAACAAAAAATTAAGTCATATAGAGACGTCGAATTAAAATGCATAGACACTAATGATTTAGGTTTGTACCAATGTAAGAATAGCTCTTCCTCATCTCTTGCCACATTAAATCTATAAAATCCACTTTAGATTGACCTCACATTTTAAGGGAATGTGAATTTTGGCCAACTATTTGAATGTGTCAAAATTAGTTTAGATACTTTTTTTTAAGCAAATTAGTGTAGATGCTATTTTTTAAGCAAATTAGTGTACATACTTAAATCATGAATAATCAACTTTTTATATGTAGCAAGTTTTTTTTATATAGATTGAATTTTGATAACAGAAAATATAGTATGCTTACACTCATGATACATGAAATATGTATATGCATATGAGAGAAAAAATAATTTAAGTGAAGAAGAAACATGTTAGCAATAGGAATGAAAGAAAGACGCTCTTCAACCTCTTGAATAACACAAACAAAAATTGTATAGAGAAGATGAAATGTGCATAACAAAAAGGATGAAAACACAAAGTGAGAATAAATTGAAGAAACAATGGACAATATTATATATAACTGGTACTGTTGTGTTGCGGAACCGTTGTAGCCGCAATTAGCCATTGTATCAAATCGATGCCACTGCAAGTGGCACTACAAAAAATAAGCTCTTTAGCCACGGTCTCCTAGCCACGCTTATGATAACTGTGGGTATGTATGGATGTTTGTCACGGTTTTAACTGTGGCCAATATAATCCTATTCTATTTTCTAATCTATCCTTTTCCACGAAACAAAACGCGCATTTCTATTTTCATCCCCCTCTCATTTTCCCCAAATTTCTATTCCTCTTTCAAAATCAATCTCTCTCTCTCTCTCTCAATTTCCCTAAACGCTTCAGATCCACCATCGCCAAGCTTCAATCTACGGCTGTTGTCTTCCATCGTCGAGCTTCAATCCACCGTCGTCGTCTTCCATCGTCGAGTTTCTTAGCCACGGTTATAAGTCTCTTTAGCTACGGTTTTAACCGTGGCTAAAGGGCGAGTTTTTTGTAGTGTGGCCATACCACTACTTCATTGCTTTTATACATCGCCGCCTTTGACGGTATTGAAGGATGCCACCACTCTCTTCTCCTTTTCCCATCTCTCTTATTTGTGATTTGTAGTAAAATGAGACCAAGACTATCTTTGAAACAATTGCTTTGAACAAATAATTAAATTGGCAAACACAACACATTGTTCTAAATTACACACATTAACGGTTGAAGAAATCAATGATTGTCATTATGGTAGACACCCCTAGCCTTCACATTTTTCTCTAAAGTGATCCTCCTAATTATTGATTAGCCTAGTTTGATCTACTTGGATATCATCAAACAAAAAAAATGATATATGCTTAAAAAAAACACAAAAATGAAGGAAGTGAGAAAATCAAAAAAGAAGAATAAAACGGTAACATTAAAATCAAATACTATACATAATAAGATTCATAACATTACAATCAAAGACCAGTAAGAAAGGAATTAAGGAACCAATGAACCAACAAAGAGTGAAATGTATAGTCTTAAATGAAAGAAGGAATAAAAATAACATGTACGAAATGAAATCAATAAATAGAAGAAGAAAATTTGATTTCTCATAATAGAAAAATTGAACAATGTAATTGAAGAACAGAGGTGAGGAAAAACCGACGAAACAAAGTGCAGAAGCATGTCCGTTGGCACCGTCCCACTATCATTAATGCTTATACTTACGGTGATTCATCTACTATCAACCAATCCAATTCATCGCCACTTTGCGCCGTTGGGCAAGGATACTACAACAAACCCCTCCCTTTTCACTTGTATTGCTCCTCTCTCGTCAATACACTTGACTACTTGAGCGGCTCAAGCCTCACCGCCGATCTAGCATTGTTCGGCTTTTGCAGCATTGTTGTGGTGAGACTGAAATACTTTTATTTGTGCGGTGCTCCCCTACTGGTTTTCGTTACCACTTCATCTTATCTTTTTCACTTCTCTCAATTTTATGGGGTTACACTTTATGAGAAATAAGCAAGGGAGAAATAGAGTAAATGAGATCACACTACTGTGTTGGATTTGGAATGAAAGAAGTGTGTCTACCATTTTGAATTCCCCTCAACGTTGACGTTTCTCCCGTTTGGTTCTTATTTTTGCAACTAAACCGTAGCAAACTCAGTTTTACTAGAAATTAGCTACGCATTAGCTAGCAAAGGCGTCGTAGCAAATCCTGTATTTCCTTGTAGTGCCCTTTTGGTTCTTATTTTTGCATTGAGTTGTTATGCGGTTACTACTTGTCATTGACCTTATCCATAATGAACCTATCATAATTGAAATTTATTAACGGTAGATCAAGATGTCAATGAGTAAAAAATCTTGAATAGAAAATGAAAATCCACCATCACAACTATCAACACTCCAATCAAGATAAGTTGAAAGGATAGAGAGATACACATCCATATAAAGCTAACCATGCTATCTAACCATGAGTATTTTTCATTTCGCAGCATATATATTTTTATTGAGATAATTTTAATCAGACGTTATGAATAATAAGTCGACGAAGTTGGGTAAAAAAGAATGACCAATAATTAGCACATTATATTGACATGTTAATTTGGGAATATAATTGAATACCTTATAAAAATTCTTGTCAACTCTTCATACATTCCCTTTATCAATGAATTCTTGACTTTTGAAAAACTGATGTTTATGTTGCAGAATGTCATAATCAAACGTAATATGATGAACACATGAAAAATAATATTTAAAGCTTGTGAAAAAGTTAATAAATACCTGATGAATAGAAATTTCTTGTTTTAATTTTTTGTAGTACCATGGTGACTATCTGGTGTTATACAATGCAGATTTCTGTAATACATATGAGTATGTATCAAATTTAATTAATTGACAAATAATGTTATTCGTAAATGACATTTTATAAACGATTGAAAGAAATATCTATTTTCCTTTTTCATGATTCCAAAGTTGTTTTATTTCTTCTCTCTATTGACCACCCTTTTCCACTACAAGAAAAAACGTGATTTGCTACCATTAATTTGCTACAAATAGTGTTTCTAGTTAATTTCAAGTATATTAACTTCCATTTGACTGAAATTAATTTTATATTACGTTTTTTTAACAAATTACAGTACAATTGTCAAAAAAAAATAACAAAAAAAAAAATACAGTAGTATAAGTATTTTATTAGTTTATTACATACTAATTTTTTTTACTAGTATCCATTTATTGTTGACCGTTAAAAAGAAAAACTCAAAACACGTCACGAAACCTCTCTCTCTCTCTCTCCCCCCCATCTTGCTCCGCCACGATCTAACCATCCCTCCGATTTTGCTCCGTCGCGATCTAATTCACCATCTTCTGATTCAGTGATTCACCATCTCCGAATCACAATCTCCTATCCATCTCCAATTCATCTCATTCTCCGATTCATCACCAACTTCGATTCATCACCGTCGTCGATTAATTTATAATTAGCTTGGTTTTGGGCTTGACTTCATAATTAGCATTTTATAATTATAAATATTTTACTAAAAAGCTTGAATTTGGCTGCGGAATTGCTAGGAATATGTAGCTAGAGATATATTGTGGCAATATCCTAGCGATTTAGTTGGGAAACATAAACTTTTGAACATTATTTCACTAGATATTAATCGGGAACTAGCTAGGATTTTTATTATATTAGTTGCAAATTAGCTTGGAAATTTTTTGATAGTTGATTTGCCGCCTAATCCATGCTACGGTTTATACGACAGCTAATTCACAACAAATCCTTAGCAAACTCATTTTTACTAGAGATTAGCTACGAATACGAATTAGCTAGAAACGATGTCGTAGCAAATCCTATATTTTCTTGTAGTGTTCCTGATACTGCTTATGTTCATCCTTTCATATGGATTGCTCATCCTTTCATATGTTCCATTACTTTTCGAAGCATTTCCTTTTCATCTCTTCACATAACCGGAGTTAGAACCCTTGTGTGTTCATCCAAAATGTGAGTTTTATTTCTTCTCTCTATTGATCATCCTTTTCCTGATACTTCTTATTTTATCATGAGATGTAGAGGCACTCAATGTTAGTACATCCATGCCTAAGTAATGTTTCCATACATTTTAATAAGTTACTTTCAATGTTTCTAGTGTATTAAACAAAAAAGCAATTAAACAAACAGTACTTAATAAGAAAAGATAGCTGGAAGTTGTTACATATTTTGGTCTATAATTGACGTGAAAAATTTAAAACTATTGCCATAATTAATACTTATCAGATATTCATTAAGAATGAAGATTGCCATAGTTTCCTAACACAGTCAACAACAATAATGAAACCACACTAAATGCAAATTGGGCACAACTTAAAGAATAATCAAACACCAAAAACAACAAATTGCACACAGCCCTACAAAATTAAAAATAACAAAATGAAATTAATCAAAATAAAAACTGAATTGATTAAATAAGTAAAAGTTACAACTTATATGTAGTATGTTTTTTTGTATTATTTTGCTTATTCCATGGCTGAGGACTGGTAGTCTTTGGGTTTTTATATAGGTTGTCTTGGTAGTTGTCCTGTTACTATACTCTTGTACTCAGTGGCCTCTTTAGCACTCCTTGTGCTGAGTTTGGCCTTTTAATAAATTAATTTGCAGTTCAAAAAAAAAAAAAAAAGTTAAAGTTACTACATGAAAAAAGATCAACTAAAAAAGAATTTGTATTTTGAAGAATATAGGTATAGATATATTGTGTTGAATTAACTAATGACAATAAGAGTTAGAGAAAGGTTATGCGGTTTGTTACAAAGAATCTTTAAACAAAATCAATGAGTCAGAGAAAGACTTATAAAAAAAAAAAAAAAGAGTCAGAGAAAGGTTGTGTTGTTTGTTACAAATTCATGATGAGCATGAACTTGCTCTTCAAGAGTTTTGCAACAAAAATGTTATTAAAAGTAAGGTTGCTTCAATGATTTATGGAGTATGCAGGAACAACAAAGATGGACATGGTTCAAACATAACTAATAATTGTTGTGAGTCCTGTATGGAAATCCCCCACTAATACATTTTAGGTATTGCATTTTTTCCCTTTAAATATTTTTCCCTTGTAAATCGTGGACTGGAGTACTTACATAGAGGATGTACCACTCGAATTTTACATTTTGGCATAAAACCACATATATAACATTCTTTTGGATGAGAATTTTTGCCCAAAGATTTCAGATTTCGGACTTGCAAAGCTCAACCTCAAGAAAGAGAACATTATTTTGATGGCGCACCACAAAAAACTCGCCCTTTAGCCACGGTTAAAACCGTAGCTAAAGAGACTTATAACCGTGGTTAAAACCTATTGCCACGCTAGCTCGTGGAGTGGCTATGACGGGCGACGCTAAAATATAGCCACGGCTATTTTGACATTTAGCCACGGTTTATATCTTTTTTAGCCACGGTTATTTCGTGGTTTAACCGTAGCTAAAGGTGTACCATGTTTACTACGGTTTTAACCGTGGCTAAGATACAGTTTTTTTTTTTTATAAAAGAATCAATTGCTGGCTTTTACATCATTTTGGTGGTCAATATGCAGTAATACTAAAAGGAAATACACTTAAATATCAGTGGCCAAATGATGATATATCCATATAAAAGTCAAAAGCTAAATATTAGTGTCCAAATGATGATATATCCATATAAAACTAGTACATTACATTTTCCCACCAAGACTAATGTTTGGGATAGATGAAGATTAAACCAACAAGCTCAAAATCAAGACTAATGTTTGGGATAGATGAAGATTAAACCAACATGGTCAAAATCGAATAACCGCGAATAACCTAAAGCTTGCATTAGTAAAGCAAAAAACATAAAAACAAGAATTTCAAGAGGAAGCTAGACGAAGACACCTCAACAGCCCAAAAAGCAAGATGCTCCTGATTGGTTTAATTACCTGAACCTGTCAAGTAAATGAAAATGTAAGCAAACATTTTTAATTAAATATCAACAATGGTATAATGTTAAACATAATGTAAAACATACATACATTATAAGACTATGTTGAAGAAGTACCTTGGTTGAAGATAGGCAATTCATCACCAAATTTGCCTTGCAAAAAGCTAGTGACTAATGCTAATTGGTTTTGAGTTTGTGCAAGTTGATCCTTAGTCTCTTCATATCCGGTTAACTTTTCTTCCAAAGAGTGTACTTGCTTCTTCAAATCCTCAACATTTTGGCTTGAACTACCACCATTTACAAATTCAGAGAAATTCTTGCGCATTCCAAAAACCTTAGTGGGGCAAACACTAACACCTAAAACACGCACTCGACCCGAATGCTCACTTATTTTCTATAATTATTAAATGTTAGTCATTATATACCATCAAAGTTTACAGAAGACGGTTAAAAAGGTTACAAAACACTGCACTAGTAGGTGAAACAAACTAAAGAGCAAATCCTCAAAGGGAATTGAATATTTATACCTTCATTTTGTCATCTTTATAGTGAGTCACAAAATTAGTCCATTCAGTTGGAGGCACACTAGAAGGACGATTAGCAAGTATCTCTTCCTTACTTTTGTTGGGGTAAAAGTGTTGACACCTTAACTTATATTTATAGGCCTTCCATCTATCTCCTAGTATACTCCATGTCCATTTGATTCCAGCAACATAATCAAACTCAAAATGATCCTTCAAAGATTATATTCAAAAATCAATATTTAATGACAAGAAATACTATAAAACAATCAAAGTACTGGTCCTTTTCCAAAAAAAAATCAAAGTACTGGTCATTTTAGATAATAACCTCGATGCACTTCCATTGTACTCGACCATTCTCCACTGACATTGAATCCCATCTTTCAATAGATATAGGACAAAATGCAGACTTTTGAGCGAGGGCACCAAGAAATCTCACAAGTAAGTTTGAACCGTTATCAATGCCTTGTCCATTACCACCAATTTTCACAAGAACTTTCTGTCTTTTCCAAATGCCAAACTTGTTTTACCACCATTCTTCGAATTGTAATTTCTCCAGTACAAGTATCTAACATTATGTACATGAAGCAAAGTTAATAAACGTCTTATTTGTAAAACGATCAAACTAGATAATAAACTTGATAATGTTACTCTGACCTCTAATTTTGATAAGTAAGGGTTCCTCTTTTTGTTGAGACCCGGTTTCATTTGGGCATGAAGAAGAGTCAAATGTGTCGTTGTCAATTGAGTTGACATTTGCAAATTGATAATCCAGCTGATTGTTGATATTTTGTTGGGGATGATCTTCGAAAGCCTCCCTATCATTCTGATTTTCTTGTCTTTGTAACCTTTCTAACAATTCTTGTCCTGAAATCTTACGCCTTTTCCTCATATCAAATCAATACCTATATGAAAGAAGCATGACTAAATTACAAATGTCATAACTCAAACCATTAAACTACTCTAACACTATCCAATATGTTATATATATCATTACAAGTAGTTCTAAGGCAACTGAAACAAGCTGATTACACTTATTAGATAATTACTAATTACACTTATTAATAGTAGTATTCAAAGCACAAAGGGTGCTATAAGCACTACAAGAAGCAGCAGTACAACACATATCCTGTTCAACATCAGAATAACCCCTAAAAGCCTAAGCCAATGTCAACTTGCACTAACTATAATACAATACCAATACCAAAATGAAAGGCACTGTATATTACAATAGTTCAACAGTTTGAAATCTCAATCTAAAAGACTTGTCAACCATCCAATAGCTACAACTCCCTTTATAAAAGCATGGCACTATTTCAGCAGCAAGTTTACTCCAAACTTCAAAGACAAGCTCGCTATACAGCAAGCTAGTTACACTAATTAGCTAACTATATGTTAATTTCTCTTGGTTGATTTTGGATTAACATGAAAATTACACTAATTAGCTAACTATATAAAACAAATGCAATCTAGTCCAAATCTCTTAACCACAATGTTTTGCAATCCTTAAATCAAATCTCTTCGTCCAAATTACACTAATTAGCTAACTATCCTTAAAATCAAGCCCTGAAACAACCATTACTACATGAGAATCATATAATTCATTGTATTGTGAACCTAATTTCAATTAAAAAATATCTAATTAGTTATAAAATAGAAATAATCATATCAAAGGGAAAATATATTGAATAAAATCTTCATATAAATTTAAATCAAATCTGAAAAGAGAAATAACAAGAGATTCAAATATATATAACCAAATCTCAAAACAGAAATAGCAAGAGTTTCAAATATATATGAATAAATCTAATGTTGAATCAGAATCTACCAAAATGTATCAAATAATCTACCACGTAATCGACCAAAATCAGTTTTCAAATGTGTAAAACAATTTTCAAATCTGCAAATCGGAGGAACCAAACTAAGGAGAGGGTTAGGGTTTTAACCGAACAGAACCGCTATGATTGATGGGAGGAACGTACATCACAGAGAGTAGCACGGCTGAAGAAGGAGTAGCACGGCGGAAGAGGTGGTGGCGCGGTTGATTTAGGGTTCCATCGATGTGAATCTTCGCACCGTCCGCAGAGAGTGAAGAGAGAGAAACAAAATTTGAGAGGAAAAAAGTAGTAATAATAATAATAAAGGAGGGAAAATAAAAAAGAAGAGAAAAACTGGGCGCGGAAAATATTTTCACATTTGAGGGAAATTAGATTTGGGATTTCAATTAGCCACGGTTTAACCGTGGCTAAGTAGCTCTTTTTTTGTAGTCTCGGGTCAAAGAGGGACAATGGGGTACGTAGCTCCAGAAATGTGGAATAGAAATTTTGGAGGAATTTTACACAAGTCTGATGTTTATAGTTATGGAGTTAATTATGTTGTTAGAAATGGTGGGTGGAAGGAAAAACATTAATGCCGATGCAAGCCACACAAGTGAGATATACTTGTTAGAACAAGAATGATTTCAAGACAAATCCTAAGAGCTTTTTAAAGTTTTGATGATAACAAAGTATTAATATGCAATTGAGAACACTAATGATTTTATGAAAGTATGTAGTAACAAAGAAGATAAGATATGAGAAGCTCAAAATATCAAATGTGCATCTGAAGCATTCAGAGGTTCTGAGTAAACCAAAGTCTGAAGGAAGTCTATTAGAAGCAACAAGTGTCTCAGAAGCAAGAAGAATCTATCAGATGTACTTCAAGTGTACACTCAGAAGCTACATAAGAATGTCTAAGGATATCTCCTCAAAGTTAAATTCTATACAATGAAGAAATGGTTGCTGTCCTCTGTCAGTCCAACAAGTCAAGAAAGGAATATGAAGACAACGGTACAAAGTTACCTCTTCTATGCAAACAACTATCTTCGAGGAACAAAGAAGCATAAGCGTTTTGCCTATTACGGAATAATTTAAAGCTGTCTACTCTCGTCAACGGACAAACTGATCTTCTACAACGATCACATCCAAACGTGTCTATTTCAAATGTCTATAAATACGAGTGTCTATAAATACAAGACCACTTTGAATTGACAATGAGTTGGAAAACGTCGAAACTTTGAAGTATCGAACAACAAAAATCCTAAAAGAAAAACTGCATACAACAATCAAAAGAAAGTGTTTGTACAACTCAAGGAACTTAATAGAAAACATCAGCACAAGACTTGAACTCTGACAACTACAACTCCAACGTCAAAGCACTTTGTTAGTCTTAGGTGTATATTTGTTAATCAATCTTATCTTGTATAAGATTCAAAGTCTATTGCTTGTGTGCTTGAGCAATTTGTAAAAGTCTCTTGCTTGTGTGCTTGAGCAACTTAGTGAAGTCTCTTTCTTGTGTGTTTGAGCGTCAGTGGAAGTCACTTGCTTGTGTGCTTGAGAAAATTGTGTAATCTTAATTTATTATAGTAAACTCTCTTGTAAGTACAAGGGGACTGGAGTACTCTCAAGTTGTGAGGGAAACCAGTATAAAAACTTTGTGTGTTTCTCTCTCTCTACTTTGCATCTGAGTAAACTGTGTCTTTGAGCAATCCGCTGCATAACAGACTCTGATAGATTTATTAATATTGAAGAAATTTTTTAAATCTTCAAAAACACATTTCAATCCCCTTCTTGTGTTTTTCACACCTTCAATACTTTCCTCATTGGGTATACAGTAGGTGAGACCTGATGGTGTAACGGATGCTGAAAAAGATGATATTGCAAGAAGAATGACCATTGTAGGTTTGTGGTGTATTCAAACATTTCCTAACAATAGGCCTAGGATGAGCAAAGTGATTGAAATGTTAGAAGGTAACATAAATTCGTTGGAAATACCATAAAAACCATTACTTTAATCTCCTACTAGATTAGAATGAGAGTCTTACATGTCTTAACTCATGATAGCTGCAAATTATTTTGAACATCAAGAATTTATTGGATCTTACATGTCAGACTGTAGCAGACATGATTAAGGGTAAAACATCGGAGAAGATTCGTAGGATTTTCAACATTAAGAATGACTTCACTCTAGAGGAAGAGGAGAAAGTTCGTCTGGAAAATCAATGAACTTTTGAGTGATTATGTTTTAACATTCTACCGTCTCATTCATGTGTGGACTTCTCTTTTATGCTTTGCTTAGTTGTTTTTTTTTTTTTTTTTTATTTTGTCAAGAATTGATTTTATTTTTTATTTGATTATATATGCTTAGTACTTTATTCTTTTTAGTTTATATAAACTATTTCTCTTTGGGTACCTATGGTTACATCTTGGTCACAAATCTGCATAAAATAAAATTCTTTCAATTACCCTACAAACGGAATTATAAAAAATATTAGGGGCTAAACCAGAATTCACAAACTTTGCAGGAGTAAAACCCTATTTACCTTTATAAAAAAAAAAGAAGATATGTACCTCTAATCATATAGAGATTGATGATTATAACTTTTGTGAATCTTGTAAAAAAAAACTTATTAATATTGAACGAATACAACAAAACTTAATATATTTTATGGGTTTTTCTATCATCTGCAAAATTGCACATGTTAAGAAGTTTAAAATAGTAATCTTGTATTGGAACTTGTGCATTTTGTATTAAATATATAACTTTTTAATAAATAATTATTGTTTTTCAATAAAAAATTACCACTTTTGGCTACTAAACCCATATTTTATAATCAATACAACGATTAATTAATCATGCTTAAACTGCAATAAATTAAGCGATTTTAACATATAAGATCAATTTATAATTCCGTTTTTAAAATAAATTAAACGATTAATTCAATACAATAATTCATCACAATTCCGTTTTAAACTGCAATAAATTAAACGATTTTATTATATATAATACGTCACTATAACTTAATTATGTTCTGCAAAAAATATTGTATGAAAAAGATGGAATCAACAAGAAAATTTTCTTTGATATTGGCAGTTATATTTTCTTTATTTCTCATCGCATCAAGTCTAAAATCAACAGGTGATTTAAGATATTTTTATTTTTACTTCTACTGGTTTACCCTTTAAATTCAATATTATTCATAAACCATATATCAAAAAAAATTTGAAATATTGTTTGTCTATGTAGATATGCCTATGAAATCACAATCCAGGAGAGTCACTAGAGAGGTTGTTATAAAATGCAACAATGATTCCGATTGTAAGAACTTACATTGTACACCCCCAATGATTGCCGAATGTATTGGTCACATGTGTCGTTGTGGTAACTGATATAAACCAACTGATTAATGGATTATTTTGGAAGGGTTACTGCACCATATTTTGTATTAAAATGTTACAAAAATGAAATAAAATTATTGGATTATGTTACTTTTCACTAGCATAGTTAATTTATTTGCATAATATTTAAATATTGGAACATATTTATCTTTTCTATATAAATCAAGAAAAAGAAGAACATGTTGTCTGCCTCGAAAAAAGAAAAGAAAAAGAAAGTAATGTCTTTACTAAAGTTTTATCGGTGAAATTGACATAGTGAATATCTCCACCAAGGTTTTCAGAACCGAACCGGTCATCAAACCGGCAAGTTCACCGGTTCAAGGTTCAACTGGTCGGACCGGGGTTCAAACGGGTCGGACCGTTTTTAATTAAACATATGTTTTAATTAATATATAAATAAAAATATATAAATAATGACTCAATACTCCTTAGTTTTACACATTAAAATGATAAAATATCATAAAGTCAACATAAAATAAAAATTTTAGTGCATTAGACATAAAATTAAGTCATGATAAAAAAATTAATTCATGATAAAAAAAATATATAAGTAAAACTCGTGTAAAAATAATATATAATTAAAATGCATGTCTCATTCTAAAACTAACAAATATATATAATAGTGTAATGGAAAAAAATGAAAACAGATTTTTCAAGAAAACTATATGAAAGCAAAGTGAGTGTAAAATACTATCAAAATTATATAAAAGTGGGTTGTGGGTTATGGTCTTGGGTCATACACTTGGCCCAACACTTTATTCATTTTAAAATCATAACAAGCTATAACCCTAAATCTTTAATCTTCTTATTTGGCTGCCGCTGCTTCTCATTCATTCTTGTCCTTCTTTTCATTTTGCTTCAACTCTCACTTATAACATTCATCTCTCATTTTTTTTTTTGTTGAAGTGTAAAGCATATTAGATCTACTCTCTCTTCTTTCTCTCTCATGTTCTTTGTTTCTTTTAAGTTTTTCTTTTTCTATAATCAATGGCTTCAAGATCTGTTTGTGTGTGAATTTGTGGTCTTTCATTTTTCTTCTTCTTCTTATTCTAGTAATCTCAGTTCGGATAAATAATATAGAAAGTATCACTGCTTGATCTGTTTAAAACCAACTTAGAAAAAAAAACTGTAATAAAAAAAAAAAAAAAAAAATGCCCAGACCGAGAAAACTGCCTAGACCGCCGGTTTTCCCGGTTCTTATCCGGTTTAGCGATTTAACGGCCGGTTCGTTGCATATCCGGTTTTAGGTGTCATCCGGACCGGTTCACGGCTCGACCGGCCGGTCCGGTCCGGTTTTAAAAACCTTGATCTCCACTATTCTTTGCATGTCTAATGAGAGTTGTTAGTCCTTTTGCACATATAGTTGATATTAATAAAACAATGAAAATGTTAAACGGTGTCTCCGAGGCACTATAATGGATTTGCTTGTCTTAGTCCTCGATATGGGTTAACAGGTTCAGTCATAATCAGTGGCGGAGCCACCGCCCGGCCAGCCTGGACACTTGCCCGGGCTCCGTAGCTTGGCTTCATGGCAGATGCAGCGAAAACGGCCCAAATCGGAGACACGGAAGCTTGTTATACCCAGGCTCCGGTAATGATTTTGGAAGTTTTTAAGAAGCCGACGAAGGAGAGAGAAGTAAGTGGGAGTGGGAGAAGGAGAAAAAAAGCACGGGTCAGGATTTTGTAGTTAGTCTTCTGTAGATGCTTGCGGCGGCTGTTATCATACTGGTAGAAAGAGGCAAAGAGGGAAAAGAGATGAATAATTAGGGTTGGTATTTGGGCTTTTCTTTAAAAAAAAGTTTGGGTCCCGTCAGTTTTTTAAAGTGGGTTGGGTTAGTTTTTTTTATTTTATTTTTTGTAATGGTTGGGTGGTTTTTTCTAAAACATTTTATAATTGACTAAATAAATGAAAACAGGGTAAATATTTTGTTTATAATGTATAAATATTTTAAGTTGAACACGCTGATACACATATTATACACATATTATGTGGATATGTATCGTACACGGCTTATGTGAATAATTGTGATTGGTGCATAGATAATATTTAATATAAAAAAAATTAATAAATAATATTTGTAACTCGATCAGAATCACTCACCTTAACAAATGTACTGGTAAATAGCGACATAATATGTGTACAGAAGAAGAAAAAAAAATAGAAAAGATATTGTTACCCAGATTTTTAAGCACAATATATACACAAGGGCATTTGTCTAATTTTCTATATTTGATATGTTTGATCTCTAATTTTTTTAAGCTCTCAATTTTGCCCAGGCTCCACAAAAATTCTGGCTCCGCCACTGGTCATAATCCCATTAACGAGAACAGAGTAATAACTGACTTAACACAAAGCATGATCCATTATAACCACTCGTACAAAAACCACATGTGTCATAACACCTCGAAGATAAGTCAAGGAAATTCTATTTTATTTTTAATGATAAATATATTTGTTGGGGATGATTTAAATGTAAGTCCCACATTGCTAATGAGGGAAAAAGAGTCAAGAAAATTATATTGGAGAAGTTACACATCACTTAGAGAAGTGCAAGGTGGAGGAGCTCAATGCTATATATAGAGACCTCAAGTTCCTTGTTTTCATGCACCAGTCAGTAGCACTTTAAGCTTGTATCTAACTTTTTGTTTTTCTCTTGTACTCTTTTGTTATAGTGTTGTGAGATGTAGTTAGGTATTTGTTTTGGAGAGTGTGGGTCTACTGGGGGTCGGTAGTCTATGTGTTGTAACAATTTTCTGGTTGTCGGGTTTGACAACGGTCGTGGTTTTTTCTCTGGTTTTGGAGTTTCCACGTTATATTCTTGTGTTGTGATTGTGTTCTTTTATTTTCTCTATGCCCGTTTTTCCCAACAATATTATATATAAATATAAAAATGAAAAATGTATAAGAGAAGATTCAGTAAATCAAGGAGGTAGAAGAAGTACACTCCATCAAAACACACCAATATCTAAGACAAGAAACAAAATAAAACTAGAACCCACTCGAAGGCAAGGAAACAACGAGGTACACCACCAACATACTAGAACCCCTCGAAGGCACTACCACGAGAAGAATACCCGCCAGGAATTGAGAGGCAAAGATCAACCATAGGTAAGATAAATCAACAAGATGACCTCCAATCTCTCTAGCCCATCGAGACCCAACACGACGCCCAGACAAACTCTAACGGTTCCAGCATAAATTAGTAGGACGGATACCCCACTCGTAAAAGGAATAGGGTGAGTAGTATTTTTACTTAGAAACCACTTCCAAGATAAAAGTTTCACTCTATCGACCAGACACTCGACAGAAAATGTTCCTTTTCAAAAGAATACGTTATTTTGAGATTTCCAGATAGTCCAAACAATAGTTTGTCAAATTAACAACCACCCAAATCTATATTTTATACCCATGCTCATGCCCAAGAAAGCCTAAAAAACATTAAAACATCACGAAGAGGCACCAACTCCACACCCAACTACCAAAAAATACCATACCAATATCATAAGTTTTACTAATATCGAGTTTGAGTGTGATATGTACTTTTCCACCTACAATGAAAATTATGGAGATTTTCAAATTTCATGAAAAGATTGGCATCTTATATCTTTATGTATAAACTGAAGGCAAAAGTTTTAGCCAAAAGGTTAAAGCTCATCCTTTATAAATATTGTATCTCATATATCTTCGGGTTGATTACAATGTAAGTCTTACATTGCTAATGAAGGAAAAAAAAGGTCAAGAAAATTATATTGGAGAAGTCCCACATTGCTTAGAATAGTGAAGCAAGGGGGAACTCAATGCTATATAAAGAGACCTCAAGTTCCTTATTTCAGCACACCAAGCAGTAGCACCTGTAAACACTTTAAGTTTATATTTGTGTTTGTTTCTTTTTCTTTTATGCTCTTGTTTTAGAGTATTTGAGATGTAGTTCAAATATTTACTTTGGAGAGTGTGGGTGTCCTGGGGTCATGGGGTGGTTGAGAGTGAAGTCTATGTGTTGTAACAATTTTCACATAGTGTTTATTCTCTGGTGTCGGTTTAGACAACGGCTGTGGTTTTTTCTCCGGTTTTGGAGTTTCCACGTTATATTCTCGTGTTGTGATTGTGTTATTCTATTTTCTTGTGTTCTTTTATTTTCTCTATGCCGGTTTTTCCCAACAATATAGTTGGTTAACATCACACGTCAACATTATTAAGCATTCAAGTAGACATAGTGATTAATTTGATATAACTTTTATAAATTGAAGGATATTTTAGCTATTTCTATAAATTGAGGAAAAAATTGATTGATGGGTGATAAAGATATTTTAGCTATTTCTCTACAAAAAAAAAAAATTAAAGGAAAATGAATTAGGGATTAAATTGTTCCGATTTATTTTTCTTAGGGACTAAAACATATTTTTATTTGCTCATAAATTTTAACTCAACTGACAATGTTGATATTATTAGGTTTAACACTTTCACCGGGTTTAAATCCAGTACGTCGCAATTATATGTATGAGTTTCATGAGTCCTCGTCATTTCATCTACAATATTTTTTCTTTTCAAAGATCAAATTGAATTAAAAAGTCTTTCTTAGAATATGTATGAGTTTTAGGAGTGTTTGTAATTTTTTCTACAAAAGAATTTTTTTCTTTTGTTGTTAAAAAAAAAAGAATTGTTTTCTTTTACAAAGATTAAATTGAATCAAAAAGTCTTTCTTAGAACCCAATATTCTTCACTTCAATGTTGCAGGACTCGAACCGAGATCTATTGAATTTAATATGTCTTTTTACTATTTGACCAAACGCTTGAAGTTATGATGTATACCGTTTTATAATTGATTTTGGTTTGAGATTGCATGGATTTCGTTTTAATATTTTTATTGAATTGATTTGTTTTTGTTGCCGAATTAGAAAGCAGATGTAGGAATCGATAATAGACATCGTTAATAATGATTATCCTCGACGATTATACGAAAAAAGTAACTTTGTCTATCGATTATGGTTTTTTAACTTCTTTCCAGGGGCGGCCCATGGATCTAGCCACCGAAGTAAGGACTTTAGGCACCAAAAAAATCAAATTTTTTAGCAAGGAAAAAATGTTTCATACAAATTATAAACTTAATAGTCTAAATTCCAAAAGAGAAGTTTACGGTGAGGAACAAATTCATCCTATCAAAATTCAACCATAAAAAAAGTTAGTAATTTATGATTTTTTGGGTGATCAAATTCTTTATATATAAGAACTCCATCATCAATCCCTTTTCTTTTAACAAAAACATTATTATTAGAATATATCTACATATAAGTCTCTCTTCGGAGTTCGTTTGAGATCTCATATTGTGTAAGACCGACATGCTTCTATCACAAGGTTTTGTGTTGGGTTTAAGTGAGAGTAATTATGGCTCACATCGATTATTAACACACAAAATATTGAATATATAAAAGAGTGACTTCATATACGTATAATGCTTTAGGATTTTGAGTATAGATGTAATATATATGCTATGGACGAGATTTAGGGTGCAAGAGCTTGTCATGTCTTGCACCATGCACCACTTGCAAATATTATTAAATGAATGTGAATTTTAAAACATTCACCGTTTGATTGAAAGTTTATATCATATAGATCCTCTATAATTTTTTTTAAAGAAATCGAAAATCATTTAATATGTTATTAACGGTTTATGGATTTTAATTGAATATCATTAATCTCGATGGGTCACAATAACATATAAAATGATTTTGGATTTTTATTTAAATTATGAATGATCTATATGATATAAACTTACCATCCATTAGTGAATTTTGTAAAATTTATATTTATTATAAGGTTAAATTGCACTTTTGGCCCCCTAAGTTTCAGAAACTTGCAATTTTGGCCCCTTATGTTTCAAAATAGCACTTTTGGGCCCCTAAGATTTAGAAAGTTGCAATTTTGGCACCCTATGTTTCAAAATAGCAATTTTGGCCACCTAAGTTTCAGTAGTTGCAATTTTGGCCACCTATTTTTCAAAATAGCACTTTTGGCCCCCTATCTTTACCCCTTTTGCAAAAGGTCAATTTTGATCGAGTCAAAGTTGATGTGGCAAGTCATTTAAGTGACTCAGCTGCCACGTCAACATTTTTTTGTCATCTTATAATTAATAAAACTAAAAGAATAAAAAAATAAAAGGAAGAAGTCACGTGCTTTAAATTTATTCTTTTACTAACACACATATATAATCTCAAATCCTAAAGAATTAACTTAATCCTTCGTGGCGTTTATTCAAAAGGATTTATCACTATACTTAAAAAACAATAAGCTAATCCCAAATACAAAAATAGGAAACAATGGAAATTGGAAACCCTTCTTGCTTTTTGTTAATTATGTCATTTTTATTATGTTATTTTGATTATGTAATGACTTCTTATATGTAATGACTTGATTTGTTATGTCATTTTGATTTAGAAAAGTGTCTTGAACTTTTATTTTGAATATAATTTCTTATATGTAATAAGTTTGACTTGTTATGTCATTTTAATTATGTTATTTTGTCTTTGCAGTTTATGCTTAACAGGTTTATATATTATTATGTCACATCAACTTTGACTTGGTCAAAATTAACTTTTTGCAAAAGGGGTAAAGATAGGGGGTCAAAATTGCAACTTTCTGAAACTTAGGGGGCTAAAAATGCTATTTTGAAACATAAGGGGCCAAAATCGCAATTTTTGAAACTTAGGGAGCCAAAAGTGCTATTTTGAAACATAAGAGGTCAAAATTGCAAGTCTATGAAATTTAAGAAACCAAAAATGCAATTTAACTTTATTATTATAATATTCGCAACTTATATATCATGAAAGACTTGCTAAAATCTTGCATGTTAGCCAAAGATGTCTTAAAATATTAACCTATTAGTGTTTTTCCAAACTCAACACCTTGGTGGTTTAATAATGACCATTGGTGGTTTAAGTTCGTCCATAGAATCCTTAATTTTTAAATTCAATATCATCATCAATCACACAAGTTGCAATTTTTTTTATCAATATTGTGTACTTGATGTTTCTGCTTTCCTTGCATGCGACAGCATCGTATTTCATTTTACTTCCTACTTGACTAAAATTAGTGACTAGATGCAATGACATGGAAGAAAACTTAATAAAATATTCAAAAGAACGTGGCGGGCACGCGTTACTTAATTTTATATTCATGAAATATGATTTTAATATTGACACATCATAGATATTTCCAAAAACCAAAAAGAATTTCAGTATAAATAAAATAAAATAATACATTCTACATTGAAAGGTGTAAACCGCGTCTTCATTCTCCATAATAAATTATTTTACAATTTTTTATTTTGACATCTTCTAAACTTTATTAGGCATCAAGTTTCTGAGTCTAGTCTTTGTCTTGTGATTATTCATTATCAAGCACTCGGAAACTCCCTCATAAAGCTTGTCATATATAATTCATTATCATGCACACAGAAACTTCCCATAAAGCTTGCCATATATAATAAGAGTTACTGTATTACGGTTCATTAATTAAGAAATAAAATATCTCACTTCACAAAAATAGTTTATTATATTAGCAATAGTCAGTTTGTCTAGTGATGATTGATGTTGAACTTGGTATAGAGGACCACAGTTCGGTCAACGTAACTACGATTGAAATGGAACTAAAATCTTAATGTCAGAACTGACCTCTGAACCAGATTAGACGATTCAGTGGATCGGATACCGTTGTTAAAGGTTCATTATATTTGAAATGATGGTTTTATTTAGATTCGTCTTAATGATTTATAAGTAATTTATCCAATAATAAATAAAATTAGCTACATAATTAAATTTATAAATTTTCAAATCGAATAAAAGTTGATTTGTATGTGTCTTTGTGAGTTTAATTCAATTGGTAAGAACACTCCATTTCACCTTGTTGCCAATCGAAAACTTTAAGATTTAAGTTAAAGAGTATAGATTTAAAAGAGATATGGTTGAAATGAAAATAACTTGGAATCTAAACTTACAGATAAGTAAATGAATTTAGAGACCATGTTTTGAATTGAAAATTGACTAAAAACTTAAAGTACTTTAGAAATGAAATTACAAGAATTTAAATATGGTGGAAGATATACTAAAAGTTCTAGAAAGCTTGAAGCCATTTTTGTTTGCAACTAAACCCTCAACATTTACTCTTTAACTCATTTTACCTTAGTTTAAATCAGTTGAGCTACTCACTTCATCTCTTATTCTTTGTGGGAACTATTATTTATAGATGAAAGAAACTAGGTAATTGCTACTTTAGTGACATGTCATGATCGTGATAGTTAATTTGTTGTCTATTTTTAGCAGATCGTGTGCTATGAATCGATACACGTTCCAAATTTCTCTTCGTCAACTTGTGTTCCGTCGAATTGAATTTTTTATGTAACATGTGTATCGACATACACATTGTCTTGTTTTAATTTGAAATCCCTTTTATTGATTGATCCAATGATCATTGTTGAATTCTTCCGCGTTTCTTCAAAAAAGTTGACTTTATGTCAACAAACCCTAAATTGTGCCAACAAGAAGTCGACCTGACACCAATTAACAACACTCGAATTTCGGGTGGGAGTTTCCCACATCAATATACTTATACCACCATTTTAAGCCAACAAAACACAACACCCGACTCCACCACGAAAAAGATGACTTCATCGTCAGGAAGACGTTAGATACACTCATTCCTCACATTACAACTTGGCTTTGTAAGAGTTGAGTTACAGTCAATCCAAATTCTAATAAAGTATCATAGCCTATTCAAGATCTTTTTAGCGACCTGCTATCAGGTATACTACTATCGAATCACTTGGGTCAAACTTTAGATTTCCAATTCTGGACGTAAGAGAGGTGTTTAAAGGCCCAGAAAAGATCGATATGACGTGAAATTGTATATATAAGTGAAAAGTGAGGACAATCCTCATCTTATATCTATCAATTTTATAAGGACCAAGTTAGATTAAACTCATATTTTAATAGGTTAATATTTGGTGTAGACGGATTTTCTCCTACAATATTTTATATAAAAATAGTGTATCAGCCATAGTTTCTCTTTTATTATTGACACAATTTAAGCCTATTTATTTAACTGAAGCACAAACATTTTTCAAATTAAACGTGATCAGATGCTAAACATAGTTTGAATCTAATATCGATACACCAATATATATAATTATATTTGTTTTTTTAAAATTATTATCGATATCACGTGTCATCATTCAATACACTTGCTTCACAACTAACGATGAGATGACAATGGGGCGAAGATCGAGCAGATGATACTTTACCACTCTTTGTCCCACCATCTAAAATGTTCCTCATCCGTCCCCATTCTTCCTCCATTCACATCCCCGCGTATCCCCACAGTTCCCGCGGAGCTCTATCAACCTTAAAAAAAGTACCTAATTTCTATTATTTTCAATCAAACTAGTTGTAAAAAAAATACTTGTTTAATTATAAAACAAATAAAATATTAAAATATTGTAGGTCTTGTTACATTAATAAACATCATATATAAACAAATGTATACACATATTGTGTGAAAATACAACTAAAAATAATTTATAAAGTACATAAGTATACATTTACAAATGTTATTTTAATAAAGTTTTTGTGGATGGAGTCCCCGTAGACCGGGGGATAAAATTCCTTCTCCATCCCCAAACCTCTCTTGGGGGAGATTCTCCTTCATTCTCGTCGCCACGGAACCATCTTCAAATCTCAAAACGGGGTAATGCCTGCAAAAATTCTCATTTACGAATGAAATTGACATTCCTATTCACAATATAGCTAACTAATTTATCGAAATACATCCAAAGTGTACATAGAGTTATTGTCACTTTTGCTAGTTAATTGCCACTTGACAATAGATTCCTTTCCCACTTACAAACTGCCTTTCTACTTCTTTTTTTTATATATAATTAAAGAAGAAGAAAAATCCTTTGACTGATTCATCAAATAGAAGAAAAATTATGTAAAAAAAAAAGAGAGAAGAAAAATTAATAGCTATATAAAAGCAAGTACCCTCTCATTCAAATTCATTACTACCTAAAAGCTATAATTCTCACTAAACCATGTCAAAACCCTTACAAATCCTATTTTCATTATTATCCATCATCCTCATAACATCATGTTATGGTGATAGCTCCAACACAACATCATCAACAACACTATGTCGTATTTCTCATTGTGGAAATATTTCAATTCACTACCCTTTTTGGATTAAGTCACACACAACCAATACTAGAGACCAATTTTGTGGTTACCCTAATTTTGGCCTTGAATGCTCTCAATTAAACAAAACCATAATTAATCTTCCTAGTGACACATATTATGTTACAAATATAAACTATGATAATAATTCAATTACCCTTGTTGACATAGATATATTGGATAAAAAATGTCCTAGGGTAAGAAAAAATGTTACACTTTCAAATTTTCCTTTGTCTTTTAGCAAACTAGATGTGAATCTTAGTTTCTACTTCAATTGTAGTTCTTACCCTCCATCTTTAGACCCTATAGGGTGCTTTAGACTTAGTAATCATGAAAATATTAAGTCTTTTGTTTTGATGGCTGGGGATGAAGTTGAAGGTTATAATTGGAAATGTGAGGATCATATTGTGGTGAGTGTGAAGGTTGATGAGTTAAATGATGTTGTTGGTAGTGTTGGTGGTTTGATTAATGGGTTTGGTTCAGCTATAAAAAATGGTTTTGTGCTTGATTGGAGAAAAGGGTTTGAGGATTGTGCTCAGTGTGAGAATTCTGGTGGATATTGTGGATTTGATCAGAAGTCTACATGCATATGTGGAGATGGAAGTGTTGTTGCTAAAAGTTGCAAAAAAGGTACACTTCTTTTAAATTGTTTGAAGTATTTAATTAGAGTTTTTGCTCAATATTTTTATCATTAATTATGTTGACATAGTTATATCACAAGTATATATTGTTTGTTACACATGCACATTTCAATTTGTTTAATTTTTTAGAACTAGCTTATTGAATGTTGTGTTTCTTTTTGGATGCTTCATTATTGCTTTGTTTGATAGATATTTCTTTCTTTTTTTGTTGTGGATTAATGCTGGAATTAATCAATCAAACACAATAAACTAGTAGATATTGCACAAACACAGTAATATAACCCTACAAGAAAATTGTCACTTTGCGACATTTTAGTTGCGACCTCTGGAGAAAACCGTCGCAATATGCTTTTTCTAATGGCATTTGCGACGGTCAATGCAACGGTTTTAACAACCGTTGCAGTGTGTTTTGGTTAAACCGGGAAATAGTTTCATTTTAGCGCATGTCCCAATAGCGCTTAGATGAGATGACACATGTCTCTTCTAATTTAATCAAGATATTGAGTTCAATTTATGGTTTGCGCATACAGCAACGGAGTTTATCGTCTATTTGAGTCCAACAAACTTAAAAGATTAGTATCTACAGTTGCGTGCAGAGAATAATGATACTCAGTTTATGAAAGAAGAAAAAAAACATAAAAATTGAGCAAAACTAAAAAACAATAAGAAAAGTAATTAAAGAATGATAGGAGAATAAGATGAACACCAAAGATTTATGTGATACAATTTACAAACTTAAAAACATACTCTACCGAAGAGAGAGCAACATAACAATTCTACTATAAGGAGAACAACTCAACAAGATCCCTTGGCTATATGTTTTTCATTGTTAAAGAACAACTCAACAAGAATCCATAAGCTCGTTTAAGCACTTTATTTTTGCACTTCCTTGTGTGAAACTTCACACACCCCAAAGTGTTTTTCAAGGATTACTCCAAGCCTATACTCCAAAATCTATGTTCATTAATCCATAACTGACCGCAGCAAAGTTCCCTAACTACTGCATTTGCTTATAATCGCATCCAACCTGATCACCCATTGCAGTCCGCCCACTTCTCTTATTTCGTCCAGATTTCGCTAAAACATCATTGCTTGGGATGAGTATCCTCTCTAGTGGATTTATCATCGGAGGGTGTCCATTTGAAGATCCGAGTTATTCAATTAATGTTATATATTGTTGAGACTAATCGACTCAAAATAGATAGTTGTAATTTCACTAAACTCTTCTATATATTTTTTGATTTCTAGTTTCATATCTTATAATATAATTGTAGTTCTAGTGTCAAAATATAGCAATTAATCATCATATCGATTTATGACATTCCTTGGTTTATACGAAACAAGCTAAAATGTGAACATGTTTTAAGTTAATTTATTATTAATTATTTCTACATAGAAATTTATTCAATTTTTTTTTTAATTGACAATTGGGATTTGTCCACAAGTAGTCTAGTACTTAGTTGGGTCATAGACATGAATCACACGATTGGGCTTCCGTATTGAAATGAAAAGCCCAAAGTTGCAATGGAAGAAAATTGCTTTTTCAGCGTCTGTATTTCTTTTATACCTAAAAATTCCATTTTACCCTTGAAAAAGATTTCGGAATGTAAAAACCTAAACTTTTTTAGTTCAAATTTTGAAAAATTTCGGTAAACATAATCCGAAATTATTTTTCAAGGCAAAAAAATTTCAGTAAACATAAACCGAAACTTTTAACAAAAGGCAAAACAGGGAATCCATCAATTTTTGGGTATAAAAGAAACATCGGGCTGAAAAAACAATTTTCGCAACGGAATACTATGGATTGAAAGAAAACAAACTAGCCCAACTAGTACAGTACTTTATATATAAATATTAAAAAAATTATTTTCTTGTGGTTGACTGGTTAGTGACAGTGTGGTTTGTAACTTGTCAATTGACCTTTAATTTTTTTGGCAATTTTTTTTCCTCTTCATATAATTTGTGCCACACTCTCTCGTTATGCTGAGTGAGGGTGTGTATGTTGGCGTGAATGATCTTCTCAATTGTAAAAAAGGAAAAAATTGAATAATGTGAAATCTAGATCGTTTAAATTGTAAAAAGATGATAGAAGTGAAATTAAAAAAAAGGAAAGAAGTTGGTTATAGATCGAGATATAAAAATTGAGAAAAATTGAGAGAAACAAATAAAGAGGATCTCTTATCCTATGTTGTAGTCATTATGTATTTAGGGTTGTCGATAAGATTTTCCCATCAATCAAAACTTTAACAATAGATATTGTATTCCTAAACATAGTAGTTGCATTGCACCTTGTCTTAAGTGCATGTTGGCCATTGTATTGTAAAAACTAATTATGCAAAATAAATTTGTAGAAAATATTGTTATCCTAAAGTTATTATGTTTGAAAATTGGCTTAATTGCAATTTTAGTCCCCCTATTTTAACAAATTTTGGATTTTGGTCCCCCTATTTTTAAATAAGTAATTTTGATCCCTCTATCTTAAACAAATTTTGGATTTTGGTCCCCAAATTTCTAAATAAGCAATTTTGATCCCCTTATTTTATAAATTTTTGAAATTAAGCTCCTTTGTTTTCTCTCAAGGTGATTTTTCACATTTTAATATGATGTAGCATTCATCAATGTGAAAAATTAATCCACATATAAAAATAATGTAATAAAATAAGTATTATTATTTTTATAAAAATTATTTTTTTTAAATTTATAAATGCCACATCATATTAAAATTGTGTCCCATCACCTTAAGAGAAAAATGACGAATCTAATTTCAAAATTTGATAAAATAGAGGACCTAAATTGCTTATTTTAAAATAGGGGAACCCAAAATCCATAATTTCTTTAATTAAGGGGACCAAAATTACTTATTTAAAAATAGGGGGACCAAAATCTAAAATTTATTAAAATATGGGGACTGAAATTGCAATTAAGCTTTGAAAATATGGTAACGTGAGAACAACTTGGTCTTTTCTAGTATAGACCCGTCATAATTTATCAATTTTATTGTCTTAATGATCATCTTCGAGTTTATAAAACTGGCCAAATTACAATTTAGGTAAAAGATATGCACAATTTAAACTACTTTCTCCGGCTTTGGATATCCTTAGAAGATATGAACATAGTTTAATTTCTTTTTATGAGAAATATTAACATACTTATACCTTCTATAGCCTAAATTTTAATGAATTGAGTAAAAAAAATTATGAATTTTTTTATTTTATGATTAATATTTTAAATAGACTAGATTTTGATAAGTATTAGTAATATGATGAATTGCCAACATTTTTCATAAATTTGTATGCCAATGGTAGTTGGATTTGATTAAAATAATATTCTACAAAGAAAATTTGAATAAGTTTGACACTAGAGATGTATATGGAGCCTAAACTGATCAGTGATCACATGGAGACTAAGTTTGGGGGAACAAAGAGATGAGAATAGAAGACTTTGTTCCTTCTTTTTATTTATTTTTTATATTTTATATTAAAAATAGACATGTTCCTTTATCTCCAAACGAAGTATTGAAAATAAAAAAATGGGTAGGTAGAAATATTCGAATGTACAATTATAAAATTGATGCTTAATCAATTTGATTTGGACAACGGTTTTACAGCACATCATATGATATGAGTTGTTTATGTAATTTGCCAATCGACTCATTCCCAAACTTTGCTTGTAGTGTGTTCTATGACTAGGCTTTTTCCCATTCTATTTTATGAGTTATAACATTACGACAAAATTAATAAAAATTTATATAAAATAAAATTTTGGAGGCTGTTTAGAAGCTAGAAATAAAAAGGAAAAGTTCACTTATGTAACAAAAACAACCTTGTAATATGTAGATATATAATATAACTTATTGTAAGGTTGTCAAATTAAAATTTAGCATTAAAAAACACTCCTTTTTGTGTCCTTCTTAAAAAAGTCAACACCATTTTTACAAAGATACCAACTAAGTCATACACATTTTGGTTTGACTTTTGTACATGAATGTGGAAGCGCACTTTAATCATTAACACCTTTTCTTATGCTAATTAGGCCATCTCAAAATTCTATCTCCCTCATACTTGCCTCCTCCTCTTCTTCTTCTACATAATTTTTTCTTCATTATCAACCCCTTTCTCTTCTTCCTCTAATCTTCTTCTCTGTTCAAATTAATATTAATGAGTTTAATCTCCCGAGCCGAGTAGGATCTTAGCGTGAAAACTCTCAGAGAGTTTTAATGCTGCGACGAAGAATTCAAACTTAAAATTACAAATTAAGTTGTCATTTCATTCCGGCGCTTTTGTATCAAGATTATTTTTATTAAGATAGTATCAAAAAAGTTATTATACTTATATGTCATTTTCTTTTGACTTTTATATATAGAATTGTAGCATACTTTGATCATTTGCCTCTCTAAGAAGGCCTAACACCATTTCATCTTCTAATTAGACTCTGAAAATTCTATCATTAGATGCTTTAAAATTTTTAGCACCTCCACAAATGCCTCCACCTCTTCTTCTACCTCCTTTTTCCTTCATCATCAACATCTTTCTCTTCCTCTCACTCTTCTTAATCCCAATACATGTCACTAGTGATGGTGAAATCTACAAATCTTGTGCACCTTTTAGTTGTGGAAATTTCACCAACATTAGTTACCCATTTTGGAGCTTCAACGATCAACCAAGTTATTGTGGTCATCCAAACTTCATGCTTGATTGTCAAAACTTGACTATTGACATCAAGTCGCAAAAGTTTCGTATCATTGATATTAATCAAACATCTCAACTTTTGAGGATTGCAAGGTTGGATTTATGGAGTTATAATAATGCTTTTATTGCTTCTTGTCCCAAGAAGTATATCAATGTAACCTTAGATTTGAATTTCTTCACCTACACTTCCAAGTATGAGAAGTATACGCTATTGTATGAGTGTGATCCTCTTCCTGATAATTCGTACACATCGGCAACTTCTTTGAGTTCAGAAGTTTCTCAAACGATTTCCTGCCTCATAGAGGATGAACCTCATGATGCATACTTAGTTTCAGGAGCTAAAGTGGTTGATTTCAAGGATCAAAAGTGTAAGAATAATATCACAACTCCAGGACTAAAAATTTCATTCATAAATGCGGCAAATGTTTTAGGTGAAGGATTTGAGGTTGGATGGATTGGAGTGGAAGAAAACATATGTGATGGTTGCATGAAATCCGGTGGGAGATGTGGATACAATGTATCGGAAAATGCAATTATGTGTCTTTGCCCTAATCAACAATCTTATGGTGATTGCGGGTTTTGCCGCCCATACCCAAAAGATGGGATTTTGTTGGATGGGTCTGATTGCAAAAGATCGAAGTTGTTTAAATCTATAGCACCATCACCATCACGAGCATTAGTACCACCTTCAAAAGAGTCCCGTGGCGCTTTCAGTATGTATTCTTCCCTCTCTTGATGTTTTATTACATTCTTCTACCGAATAATCTTATTCTCAGAGAACTCAATTATTTAGAATTTATAAGCTACTTTTGGCTTATTTAATTTCAATAAGAAATGATAATTAAGAATTTTCAATAAGTAATTATAGTTTACAAACTCACCCTTAATATTTTCATCTTTTGGATGGTGATATTGAATTTTAGTTTAGGATCCAAAAATGTTTAGGATTTGAATCCAGTCTGGCTCATTAGGTAGAGCTTCATTTCCTAGCTTGATATACAATAGTTTGGTTGTGTGTTCAAAAGTGAATTTTGGTTAGAATGATACCCTTCATATTTTATTCATCATGTGCAGAAGTTTTCATAGTTATTATTTATAAATATAAATAAAATAGGGTATGAAACTATTTCAGAATATAATAAGGTAACGTATTCAAATTTTTAAGTATCATCTATATAGTTGGTTGACATCGACTGTTAAAGATTAACTAGCAATAATAATAATGAAATATATATAAAAAATAATAATTTAAGAATGTGATTTAGTAGATGATAAAATATTGGATTTCGTGGAAATTGATGATTGCAACTGCTACCAAACGAGGCACACAATACATTTGAATTTGGCAATCTAATACTACTATATGGTTTTTATTAGTTTTTATTATTATGCAAATTAGTAACTAGTTTATATTAGGAATCAACATTTCTATCCTTCAAAACAGAGGAATTAGCCCTGTAATTCTTCATTCTCTTTTTGCTAATTAGGCCTATCAATTTTTTTAAAAAAATTGCTTTTCCAAGCTCCGTATTTCTTTTATACCCAAAAATTCATGGATTTTTTGTTTTGCTCTTTGTTAAAAATTTCGGTTTATGTTTTTTTGCCTTGAAAAATAATTTCGGGTTATATTTACCGAAATTTTTCGAAATTTGAACTAAAAGAATTTCGGTTTTTTCATCCCGAAATTTTTTTCAAGGGCAAAATGGGATTTATGGATATTTGGTGGGGTATAAAAGAAACACGGGAAGCTGGAAAAACAATTTTGTTTTTTTATACACATGATAGTTTAGACATAAATCTTGGCCCATCAATTTTGTGGTTTAAGGAACTACATATGGAATTTTGATTCCAAAAACTATGTACTCTCTGCCCCTATAATTTTTAAGTTGATGTTATAGTTTTCTTATTTATTTTGGTAGATTTAAGTAATTGATTTATAGTTACTATTATGCTCATACTAAAACTGTTTAAATACTGTATAACTTTAGAAAATACAGCTATTAGGACACCGGCATGAATAAAAATATTAGGTATGATTTATATCAAAAAATAAAAAAATTGGTATGGTGTGAGATGAAATTTTTATATTATACTTGTCTTTTTCCATCCTTCATTTTCCTGATGTTTTAGAAATCGAAGACTTCAATTTTATTTTATTTCTGAATTTTGGCTATTCACACATAATGCAAGGTTTTCCACGATAATTAAAAAAGTGTGTCTAGTTTAAAATACGAGCAGTAATTAAAATGACAGCTATTCTTTTTATTTGGTTGGTAAAATGACAGCTATTCTATTCCTATATATATAAAAAAAGACACTTAAGATACAAATTGCAATCTATAGAGATGGTTCGGATATACTACTAGTAGAATTTCTATTTAAGATTGAAATTTTACAATTGATAAATTACAATAAACTATATTACGATTGATAAACTATATTAGATGAATGTTAGGTTCTATAGAGACAAGAAAAAGAAGGGTTATGGAGTCAATTTGAGTTGAACTTGTTAAGTTGAACTAGGTAGTAGTTTGATTACTATTAGTTGATAGAGTTAAGTTAAATATTACAGTTTAGTTTGATTCAGTTTTCTGAAATAAAAACCGCAAACCAAACGAAACTGCGCAGTTTAGAAGAAAAATGATAGTGCGGTTTAAACTAAATGTGATTTTTTGCGGTTTTCAGTTTGAATTGGTTCGATTTGCGGTTTTATTTTTAAATTGGTTCGGATACGATCACCCCTACAAAAGACAAGTGTACCCCTAAAAATCGTTCAACCCACACGTTACCCCAAAACAAATAGTTGAACCAAACATGCATTTAAGACCATGTAAAGGTAGGGTTTTAAAAAAAAAAAAGTAAGGGTATTGTATATACTCAGCATAAAGAACTATTTAAAGTTAGGTAAATATTTCGATACACATCTTATTTATTTAGATATATACTACAAGTTCATTAAGGTGGATAATTAATACTACTGCGAACTAATTAAAATTAAGTACTCCCCTCTAGTCTTGAATATAAGCAACAAAAAAAAAGGCACACCCTGTAAGAAAGTAGAGTAAATGATTAGACAAAGTATGTCATTTCCAAATTTACCCTTACTTTTTGTTTTAAATTAAATTATTATTTATTATAGGTGAAAGTGAAAGTAAGGGTAAAATTGGAATATGAATAATAAATATAATGATTATAGTAACTTTTGCTTATATTTAAGACTTTCAATTTTTTTTTGTTGCAAATATATATATATATATATGGGTCTTGCAAATATATTTAAGGAAATAATTTATTAAAAAAGTAAAACATTTCAATTCCCAATGCGCTGACTTCACACATTTCCATATAAAATTCACAAAAACTTACTAATTAAGGTACTTAAAGAGTGTACCGAAAACACTGTTTAGCATTTTCCTATATATATATATATATATATATATATATATATATATATATATATATGAGATTGGAGAGAGTATTTACTAAAAAAAAAAAATTCACCTCGAAGTAAACACACATATGATACCGGCCGTAGCTTATGTTGAAGTCCTAGATTTCTCTTAAATTAAATTCTATTGGAAATCTTGAGCTTAATAGTTTTCAATTTCTATAGAGTAAAGAATTCAAAGGGTATCTCTTTTAATCTAAATTTTAAATTTTAAATTAATAAAGAAATGACTAAGGAAAGAGAGTGGAAATTTCCCGGATGACTTTTGAGTTGACTCTAAGGCCATGTGATAATCGTTTTTGCTGATCCTCTCTCCCTCTCCTAAGAGCATAACTCAAATTCACCACCCCCATCATCAACTTAACAGCTCCTTCCATAAGCTGTAGATAATCTCTTCTTCCTTTGTTCTCAACATAATGGATAATCACATCCCTATGTTCACAAATATTAAATACATCTCTTTCTTCTTTTTCTTCTCAATATTAACCACTTTTTTCCCTCAACAATCTAAATCAGTTTACAATTATTCAAGTTGTAGAGACATCTCCTACAATTGTGGAAATATCACCAACATTTCTTATCCATTCTGGGGACAAAATGGCAATTATAACTGTGGCGCCGGCGAACCGTTTTACCTTTACTGCAACAAAAACAAGGTTACTACCATTCAATTATACTCACAAAATTTCACAGTACTTGATATCAACACAAAAGAATATACCATGAAACTCAAAAGAACAGACCTTTCCTTAAATATTTGTTCTCCTCAATTTAATGATACTTATCTGTCTCCACCTCTGTTTCAATATCTTCCAAATTTCAACATCACCACCATATACTATAATTGTACTTCCAATGTCTCTCAATATTCAAATTCACTATGTGGACCTGACAGTCCTTCTTTCAGTCATGTCGGCGATGAACATAAGCTGTTTGAAGAAATTCCTAGTCTAAAATGTCAGAAACAGATCAAAGTTCCCGTAGGAGCAGATTTTCCTGAAGAGGTGGATTTTTTCGATTATGATAAACTTGAAAGTGTTTTGAATGGAGGGTTTGAAGTTCATTATATTGTGAATGAGGAATGTTTAGGTTGTTTGGGAATCAAAGGAGGAGATTGTTCGAATGAATTTATTGATAAACATGTTGAGCTATGCTATTATGATAATTGTCCAGATGGATCCATTGCTCCTTCCACGCACTGTTCTCATCACAAAAGTATGTTTTCTTATCTCTTTATCTCAAAAAGAAAAATAATGTGTTAGTAGTCACAAAGATCAAATCGGTGAAGATTTATCTGATAATTAAAAATAAGCTTGAGATAAGGTGAACAGATCATAGAGCAGGCTACGAGAGTATATTTAATATGAGAGCTTGATAGAACGGAAAATCTTTAAAATTCATATTGAATGATCGATAAAAAATAATAAATTAATACGTGATGAAATACTGATCAGTATACAGAGCTATTAGAGAATTAACAAACCAACTAACTACTTGGTAACAAACTCTAACTAACTTTACATTTTCTAATAGTATGTTTTCACAATAACACTTGTAGCCGCGTTACGATTTTTTAAATTTCATAGAAATGTAGTAAAATGTGATTGACGTAGTCTCAATCACAGCCACATTGTGTATAGGCTGCAAAAAAATCAAAACTCGTGATATTTTAGCCTAGATTGCAGTCGCAAACCTTTATTTAAAATCCTACTTTGGCTTTCGCAATTCCCACCTAGGAATCTTTCCTGAATCTGTCGGTAACTCGTATGGAGGTTAGCTATTAGTTATTAGTATTGGTTGCTCAACTTAGACATTCTTGTTTGCATATTGGAGTGTTTATTTTGTCAGCTATCAAATATTGTTCAAATAGTTAAAAAGTAATAAGTAGGCCTTTGTTATTTTTAAGTTATTTTTAGTTAGTAATAATATGTTCTTTCTTACTATATAATTGTTTTGGTAAAAATTTAGGACATCAATTAATCAACTTAGAAAATTATATACACATTTAATAAAAGTTTAGTTGATTGAAAACTTGAGCATTTGTTGTGTGGAGCATAGTAATTAATTGGTTGAAGTTTATCAACATTCAACATGTGCATTTAATTAGTATTATGATGTTTGTCATGGATATGATTTTCACTGACTCAGTCAATGAGAAAGAAAGGAAGGAACGTATGCAATAAGGGAATGTAAATTTTCCATGAACTTATTTTACTTAATCAGCTTATTTGGCAACAACTACATCTTAAGGGCATATTGGTAATTCCATTTGCAAAGGAGTTGTTGTACTGCATTTGTATGGTTGTGCAAACAAGTCTTTATTTTCCTACTTTTTTATTCAACACGTCTTTCACAATCATAGACTTCATTTTCTTCCTTCTCATACTTTTCATGACAAAATACTTTTACAAATATAAAAGTCATATATCCACTCATTTTCTCCTTAAAAAAACACTAATAAATTTACATTCATATATCTTAGTATTATTCCTATATTCACATAAATTCTAGTCATAACTTTGTAACAGTTATATTCAAATATGAAGCCTAGTCTAATAATGTATGGTTTCATACAAATATAACCATTGGTTACATTTTTTTACTTTTTTATTTTTTATATTCAAATATGAAGCCTAGTCTAATCATATCATTGGTTACATTTATTTTTTATTTTTTTCATACATGTTCTCCTTTCTTCCACCCATATATGATTATATTGATTAAATTATATGTACAAAACGTGGAGTCTGAAAACTTCTATTGCAAGAAACTGCACCTACTTTCCATTGTGGACATTTTGATTAGTATCATGGATACTCCACCTATAAACTACAACAATAATACCCTTAACAATTTCACAAAAAGCCAATTTCTAGTTTTAGAAAAACAAATACTAGGAGTTGGCCTACTTTCTTTTGTTTTCTATTTGCTTTTCTAAGTGGGAGGCAATTCCATTCGAGATATAGTCGGACACTAAATGTGGACACTAAGTTACGAGAGTTGCCCTACAACTATTCTTTGTAAAATGAGCCAATATTTGGTTATCTATACGTTGAATTTTTTTGTTTGGATAGACGAATATTAGTGATTAATTTGTTAAGAGAAGGAAAAAATGTTAGTAGTAGAGATCAAACAGGAAACTTCCTACATAATACTCAATCAATGTCCCAAACCAAATCATTTGACTAATAGTAGCATATTTTGTAACAGCAATCATTTACTCCAATATTTTTTATATATAAAATACCATATTTTGATGAAATTTTTTCCACAATACATACCTATCTACCTACCAATTTGAAATTTCCTCTTAATGTTTCTCTCAATCTCCATTCAAACCCTCTTCTCTTGTCTTCTCTTCCAATATTTCTAATTCTAAATATGAAGCACCAAATGACATCTCTTCAAGCCTCTTTCCATTACAATAAACCTCAACTAAACATTATCACCATTATATTGTTCTTGATCACAATTGTTCAATCTATTAATCCAAAATTTGAGGCATGCACACCTCAAACATGTGGAAATGGTCCTTCCATAAAGTATCCTTTTTGGATTCCTTATCAACAAGATTCATTTTGTGGCTATCCACAATTTGAGATCACTTGCAAGAACAATAATCCAGTTCTCAAAACTTCAACTTATGACCTTTTAGTAAAAAACATCTCTTACTCAAACTCTTCATTAACTGCAACCAACATAGATGTCTATGAGAAAAACTGTCCTGTTCCTATGTATAATTACAGTCTTGCCCTTGATCAAACTCCATTTACATATAGTTCTGAAAATTCCAATCTTTCTTTCTTCTATAACTGTACAACAGAACCTATAGATTATCCTACTTATGATGTAGAATGTGCAGAAAATGATACACATTATTCTTTTGCCGTTTTTCATAAGGAAGCATTAGAACACAAAAACTATTCCTTGAATGAGTGTGAGTTTATGGTTAATGCACCATTGGTTTTGAATACTAGTGTTAATTTCACTAGCTTGTTGAAAATGAATTACATTGATGTTTTGAAGATGGGATTTATTTTGAATTGGACTGCACCTGATTGTGAACATTGTGAGAGAAGTGGTGGAAGATGTGGATTTGATAATTATCAGTTCATATGTTTCTGCAAGGATAAGTCCTACCTAAAAATTTGTGGTGATGATCATGATGGTAACATAATAACACTTTTGAAAACATTCTTATCATAGTTTTGCGCGAAGTTTCTATTCATTTCTTTTTCCCTTTTGTGTTCAAATATAGTTACTATTCTGATATGCCATAGATAATTGTTCAGCCTTAGCATGATGTGCAGTCATCAAATGTTGCAATTGTCAAATGTATGCAGAGAAAAATGATACGAAATTGGTGATTATGTTAGTTTTCGGGGTTTAAACCCCAATATTTCGCTTAAAACTCCTTCAGCGCCCGTCAACTCACTAGCCAAGTTGTCTGCATAGGCTAGTACGATTACGTTTAATTTTTAAATTGGTGATTGTGAGTGCAGTAAATAGTGTTATTTTAGTGTAATGTAATTATTGGTACATTAAGCCATATGCTGCTATATGTGCTACTGCTTACTTGTTTTCCAAGCCATTGGTGAAAATGCATAAATGTACATGATTATGTTTGTTATATACACAAGTAGTATATTCTCATTGAATTAGAACAATGCTAACATATTTGTTTCCAAAACTAATTGTTGCAGGCTTATCGACGTGGAAGAAGATTCTCGTTATTGGTAATAACTCAAATTTTCCTTGATATATTTTTAATCTATTTTTTTTCGTGTTAATACTTATTAACACAATTTATTGATTTAAATTTCCTATACTTTTTGCTAGGTCTTGTTTCTGTGTTTGGAGTACTTGCAGTGATCCTTGCCATATATTTCTATAGGCGCAAAAAGAATACAAGTTATGCAAAGTCATATGCACAGACTCGCAGCATCTCTACTGATCCATCCTCAAAGGATCTTGAGAGAGGAAGTCAATACTTTGGAGGAAGTCAAAACTTTGGAGTGCAACATTTCACTTATAGTGAGCTTGAAGAAGCCACAAACTACTTTGATCCAACCAAAGAACTAGGAGAAGGGGGCTTTGGAACAGTGTATTTTGGTAAGAACTATCATCTTTTCGTAGTGGAAACGGATTCCTTGCAGTTAACAGTCACCGCAGTCGGGGATTTTAGTCATTGATCTAGACCGAACCGTCAAAAGTCAACATGTGAGTCGTTCGATCTATATTGAACGACTTATAGATAAACGGACTGCGGTGACTGTGAGAAATTTTGACTGCAGGGAATTGACTCAATGAGTCCCTTTTTTTATTGTATCTATTGGCATTTTTGTTCTTTCAATGATCCTAACAATGATTTCTGTTATATGATGCTTGTTTAGGAAAACTGTATGACGGGCGTAGTGTTGCAGTGAAGAGGTTATACGAGAACAATTACAAAAGAGTTGAGCAATTCATGAATGAAGTTAAACTCTTGGCAGGATTAGTCCATCCAAATCTCGTGTCTCTATATGGATGCACTTCACGCCACAGCCGCGAACTTCTACTTGTCTACGAGTACGTTTCGAATGGAACTGTCGCTGATCATCTCCATGGTAAACAAACAAAACATGGAAAGCTTACTTGGCCTATTAGAATGAATATTGCCGTGGAGACAGCAAGTGCGTTGAAGTATCTTCATATTTCTGACATCATTCACCGAGATATAAAAACCAATAATATTCTTCTCGACGCTCACTTCCGTGTCAAAGTAGCAGATTTTGGACTCTCACGTCTTTTTCCATATGATCAAACGCATGTTTCAACCGCTCCACAAGGGACTCCAGGTTATGTAGATCCTGATTACCATCAATGCTATCAACTTACCGATAAAAGTGATGTCTATAGCTTTGGAGTCGTAATGATCGAGTTAATATCATCTTTACCGGCTGTTGATATAACAAGACATAGACATGAAATCAATTTAGCCAACATGGCTATCAACAGAATTCAAAACCAAGCATTGCATGAAATTGTCGATCCTACCCTCGGTTATGAATCTGATCCCAAAGTAAAGAAAATGATAAATGCTATTGGTGAATTAGCATTTCAATGTTTGCACAGTTCCAAAGATATGAGACCTTGCATGGATGATGTGTTAGATACTTTATTGGATATTCAAAGTGATGGTAAACATAAAAGTAAACCTGAGGTATTGGACATTTCAAGCTTAGCTGATGATGTTGTTTTGTTGAATCATGATCCACCACCACTATCACCTGATTCAAATCTTGGAAGCAATTATACAACACCAAATACTAGTGGTTAAATGAGTTTTGTTTTATATGTTCTTTAAATGAGTTTCCAAAACTTCATGAATACATTTATCACAATGTATCAAAATGGTAGTATCCACCAAGTTGCAATTAGATAACTTTTGAAACTGAGATGTATATATAGATTATATAAAGCTACCTTGGTTATGGATTAATATGTAATTTTTGTACTAGTTACAAGTTTAGATAAGATTATTACTTTTTTGTTTCTTATTTTTAATAATCTTTTGTAGTGATATTAGAAATTGAATTGTGACCTCCAACCAACCAACCAAACCAAACCTCTAATCTCAAAAACCAGAACTTCCCAAGTAACTTTTTTATTCTGTTACCTTTAATAAAAATGATTTTAGAAACATAAACTTGCATTATATATAGTAAACATGTTGTATCTAAGTAAATAATAATAATAATAATAGCCTACTAAAGAAATGGCAACTTCAGTATAAACTTCCCTCTATAATAATATTAATAAAGGAACAGAGCACAAAAAATGAAAATTATAAACTCCACACATAATTGAATCATGCATATTATATGGTAAGTTTCTTGTTTTGAATTCCAGGCTTGTTTGTTGATCACTATGGGAAAATTATCTTCTTCTCAGATGTCTCTGCCTTTTTCTTTTTTCATCAGTACTTTTGTCTTCCTCTTGATCCAATTCCAAATACACGCCGTTACCGCTAATGAAATGTACACATATTGTGCACCTTTTAGCTGCGGTAAGTTCACCGCAATTACATACCCATTCTGGAGTAACACTCAACCTAGTTACTGTGGCCACCCCAAATTCAAGCTTGATTGTCAAAATGACAACTTGATTTTGAACATGATGTCACAAAAGTTTATCATTATTTCCCTAAACCAAACTTCTCAATTATTGAGGATTGCAAGGTTAGAATTATATCATGCTTGTAATGTTGAAACTCTTGAGTCTTGTCCTTTACTTTATTTAAATGTCGAAATAGATTTTGATTTCTTCCACTTCACTTCAAATGATGATTTCTTCCACTTCTTCTAAATTGTTGTTGCCTTACAATCTGGTTTGATGGATAGAAAAGAAGTGAGAGGATATATTGGAGAAGAGAAGTTTAGATCAAACTTAGCCTATATATGCTTATAATTACCTAATAGTTTATAGGAAAAATTATATGCAAATTAGCTGAGATTCTATTCAGTGTACTAATTATGTTCTTTCTTGTTGATGTTTTGCTCATGAACAAGGCTATCTCTTCATGCAAACATTGTCATTTGTGTTTGAACGATATTATTATTAACAATCTGTTTGGAGATATCATTCAGTACTCAAGAAAATGTATAGTTAGTTTTAACATGTATCTCTCAAAAATATTCCTAGAGGACCAGTGTGAAGGAAACAAAGTTCAATAATTTACTACTTTTTTCATTTAGTTCTTGAACATAAATTTGATGCTATGATAGATATACTGTGAAGGTCAGAACCAAAAATGAGTGAAAGACCAAAATGACATGAAGAAAGGATAAAAAACCAAATTATCACTTGAAATCAAGTTAGGGGCTACAGAAGTATTTTTTTTATAATTAGATGTGACACAAACATTATTCGCTCTGGTCTCAGTTTTGGGATCCCTCTCCTCAGAGTATTTGAGGCCATACTGCAGAAGCAGAACAATCTCCACTTGACTGAACTCATTGTGAATTCAAATCAAACTAGATTAGTGAAATCCTGATGGAGATCAGGGACTTGCTGATTGGCAGTGAAATCATAAAGATTGAATAAAACCACATAATTTTGTCAAACTCACTATAATTATATTTCTAGAAAAATCTAAATTCAGCAATATATAGATGATTTGTATAGCATAACATTATAATTTTGAATAGACTCGTGTACTAGTTAAAGATATCACATTTCATATCAATAACAAAATATCATAACAGATCTTGAAAATTCAGTGGTGTCAGATTCATGTACTATACTATTAGTTGCTGCGTTCATATTATAAGTCACTTGAAATTTGCCACATTTTCAACTTTGGCTTCTACTACATTTGCTCAAACTAATCCACTTCTACCGTAAAAACTTCCTGTGCCTTAATTGTCTGCAATAAATAGACACTGGAGAAATTAGTTCATTTTAATTCACGTAACATGTTCAAAACTAGTTACTAATCATAATTCACCATGTCATACTCGTAATTTAGAAGTTACCATGTAAACAACCTAGTATAACATATAATTCACCATGTCCTACTCATTTCAACATACATAACCTAAAGGCTAAAACATGAAAAAGTCTCTCAGAAGTAGCATGAATCATAGCAACAGACAGACATAACAAATCAAACCGTGTCATAGCTTTAACCTTAACCCTCATGCAAGGTAATTTAGACTAAAAAATACGACACAGTCTTGTTAATTAAGCATTGAAATTATAGACCATCAGAATTATTTGTTAACTATATTTGTCATAGCAATCATAATGTAATATATTGACATTAAGAAAGTAAATATTATATGATCAAAGACAAATTAAATGTATTTTAGCTACGCACTAGTTACATCTACAAATTTGAGTAAACACAACAAGTATAAGCAATAAAATACTTCTGACTATACAAGGGTTTATTGGTAGATATGACAATTGTAGTTTTTGCAAAAATGATCAAGTAGATAAATGAAGCTTCACAATCAATGCAGCACTAATCAAGCTTTAGTTGTTGAAAGTTGAAACATTTTATTTATAGAGCTAGCTGTGTATATGAGACCACTTGAAAACAAATGCATGAAGTCCAAAATTATGAACTACTGATACTGAAAAAAGTAAAACCATAAGTATCAAAAACTTCACCATAATAATAATATGTTAGCAAAATTGGTCCAAAATCACAAGTTTTATTGATCAATTTTATGCTGATCAATTTATATAAGGAGTTATAAGTTAGAACTTATAGCTTGGGTCAATCATTCATATATACTAATTTCCACTCCACCACCTCATGAAAGAAATGTAGCAACTACTACAAGACATTAAAATCTAAAAAGATGAGAGATGAACGCAGAATAGATGTTTTTTGAGCTTGCGAAGATTTTATTTTCATTCTTATTGCAGGGAGTATTATAAATATAGAGAATTCAAAAATCAAAACCAAATTCCAGCAAAAGCTACTTAAAAAAGCATGCAGAAATTGAGTTGACAGGAAAAATCAAGTCACATACAGAGGGCATGCTACATGAAATAGACATTAATGAAATTATAAAAGGGATTTAACTTCACAAGTTACTCAAACAACTTGCCACTATTTAGAACAAGGAAACAACAATGTACACTTTTGTTAATCCACTCCTGCATGGTCCATTTATTTATGCATCGTGTTGCACAAAAAAAATGTAGTGGACATCATAGTTTTAATTTAGATGTAGCATGAGATTAACTATTGGATTTAAGCTGAATTGCAAAACAAAACCTATTTGATTAATGTTTTTTACTCACAGTTTGTAAGATATAATATGAACATTATATTTATAAACCTAATTGATTAATTTCAACTTGACTATAACTGAAATATTCAAATTCTTCTTGGCCATTAACAAACAGGCAGGGACATATAAGAAAAACATACCTGAAATGGGATTGCAATTCTTGCTTTCCTTCCCATGGATCATATTGTCAATTCATCATTTACTTTTATGACAGGGATGTGAGCAATGTTGGACCAATGTTCCCCTCTCTGATTTCCATACCTTGCTTTTGACATACGACACCGGTTAATGCTCAGTCGCTTAAGAGAAGAAGGGAGTCCATGTTTTGGCAATGACCCAAGTCTTCGACAATCAGTAAGCTCCAGTATTTCCAGAGAGGAAGGCAACCTTTCTGGTAAGGACTTGAGTTTTGGGCAATAATCAAATACAAGTGAATTCAGAGAGGAAGGCAACATGTCTTCCGACAATGATTCAAGCCTTGAACAATTATAAAATATTAGATTTTTCAAAGAGGAGAGGTGTTGTAGTCCATTTCTTGGTAAAGATTTCCTTTTATAGAGATTGTTTATTGTCAGAGACACAAGAGAAACGGGCAGCAACCGCTCCTTCAGCAAGCTGTTCACAATACCATCACCTCCAATACGCAAAACAGATAGTGCATTGAGGTTTTGGATACCCCATCCAGTCACAGACATTGTTGTTCTCAGTAATTGTGATTTAATGTTAATTAATCGTAATGTGGGAGGAAAGCAAGGTCCTTAATAGCATGGCAATAAAGGATTGAGAGTCAATCTTTCAAGAGAAGTGAGGGTTTCCATCCATTGAGGAAATGATCTAAGTGCGTCACAGTGATAGACCTCAAGTGATTGGAGGGTTGACGGGTAATGGGATGAAATTTCTGAAATAAAAAAGTGCTGCAGCCTCTTGCAACTCATAATGAAAAGCCTTTGGAGCACAGGGAAACCATTCAGTGGGAAGGAGGTAAGTGCATCACAACCCGCCAACTCCAAAGTCACAAGTGATGTGTAATTGCTCCATGTTTCAGGCGGAGGGAATGCTAAATTCTCACAGCTAGTAATATGAAGCGACTGCAAAGAAGTAGGTAGACCATCATCTGGAAATGCAGTGAGAGATGGAATATTATAGAGTTCCAAGTGTTGAAGAGAAGTTGTGTTCAATAACATTTTAGGTAAAGGCAACATTGTCTCAAAGTTCCATACTTTTACACGCTGCAGAACACATGCAGAATCACATCCAAAAAATGACCATTTAATTCCACGAAAAGTCACATCAAAAGATTTTACTAAGGAAAGGAAATGCTGATTAGGTGACCTTTCCAGTAGACTATCGCAATTGTTTATTGTAATCTCTTCAATGGAAGCAAGATGACAAGGCAAATGTCCCCTCAGTTTAGGACAGTCTTCTAACTTCAAAGTTTTAAGCTGAGGGAAAGGAAATTTTCTACCTTTAAACGGAAGCCATTCCTTCCAATTAGACATGGAGTCAAAATTTAAACACTCCAGGGATGGAAATGGTTGGAATGCAGAATTAGAACCTCCGCTTGACATGCCATAGAACTCTGGGCCAATTGTCTCCAATATTGACATGCGTTCTATAGTTAGATCCTTGAGAGAAGGTAGTTGCCCTAGTGGTGGAACTGTTACACAATACTCACAAATACCTATGTGCAAGTACACCATGTTAGAAAACGAAGAATCTCCCAACCATCTTGGAAAACTTATCCCGTGATATAAGCCAATGGTCAATTTCTTCAAGTTTATCGATGGTTGCAACACATCAAGAACTACTTTGTCTATTGGCGAATCTTCGAAGTTTCTGGCCCAGTATAGCTCTAACTCCTCAAGGTGTTCTTTGCTTCTCAAGTTGGCATCACGCGCTTCAGTGACATCAATGACATTATCCAGATTCTCGATACAAAGATTTCCCCGTAGGTTAGGAAATTTCCCAAGCTCTCTCACACTTAATCCAACTTCTTGCTTGCCCACTACAAAAACAAGGTTTTCCAGTCCAACAATTTGTTTTGGCATCTTGCTAATTCTTACACCACTGATATTAAGGTGGCGTAAATTAATTAACTTTCCAATATCTACCGGCAATTCAGTGAGTGCATAACACGATGATAAGTTCAAGGTTTGCAAATAGTAAAGGTCACATGTTGAATCAGGCAAGTTTTTGATTCCAGTGTAGGAGAGATCGAGATACCGCAAATGCAACAAGTTAGAAATTGAATCTGGTAACATGGTGACGTTTTCATAATGTGATAAGGATAGCACACGCAAACTTCTGACTGTGGGTAACAAATCATCAACCACCTTTCTAGATAAATAATATTGTCGCCACTGAACGTTAATGGGCAAAATGGGCAAGATGCTCCGCAAGCATTTGAAATCGTAGAAAATTTCAAACTTCTTGAAAGTGTCATACTCCTCTTGAATACATGACAGATGGTGAATGTGTTCAGAGATGCTACCACCACATTCAAGTCTGCAACAACTTTTCCCAGATACAACCACAGCTAGATCATAGAGAAGATCGTGCATAACAAAAAAAATTCTCTTAGTGTCATATTTCAATTCTTGAATGAAGGATCTTGATAACAATTCAACAAAATAGTCGTCACCTACTTCTTCTGGTGCTTTTTCACCTTGAGAATGTTCAAGGAAGCCTTCTGCCATCCATAACAAAATTAATTGCTTCCTATCAAAGAGATAACCCTTCGGAAAAATTGAGCAATAGGCAAAGCATCTTTTCAAATGAGAAGGAAGGTGTTGATAACTCAAAAGCAAAGATGGAAGAATATTATCATATGGTATGTTCCACACATTGTTGATTAAAATTGTCATCCAATCTTTTGCATCTACCATTGAAGACAAAAGTCCGCCAAGTGTTTTGGCAGCTAGTGGCAATCCTCGACACTTTTTTGCAATTTTCCTGCCAATTACTTCTAGATTTGGGTATTTATTGCCACCATAATTTTCACTTCCAAATGCATGCTTAGAGAGTAAAGACCAACAGTCTTCATATGACAGAGGTTCTAACTTATGAATAGAAAATGTATGTACGACCTCTGCAACTCTTTCTTGGCGCGTCGTGATGATCACCCTACTACCAAATTTTCCATTGAACAAGGGAGCTACCAACTCATGCCAATCATTATAACCAACATTCGATATGTCATCCAACACAAACAAAAATCTTCTAGAATTCAACTCTAGCTTTAATTTAAGTCGAATATAATCAAGATCATCATTGCTTTCGTAACTAAATGGACATACAGAAGCAAGGAGAGCTTTGATTACTCTCACAACATCAAAATCCTCTGATACACGAACCCAAGTTTTCAAATCAAAATGCTGATTAACTTGTTTATCATTATAAACAAGTTCAGCAAGTGTTGTTTTACCGACACCTCCTTCACCTAAAACAGCAATCACACCTAAGTTGTCACTACCGGACGACAACAACATATTCATTAATATCTCCTTATCATTCTCCCTACCAACAACGAAAGATTCATTTACAACAGAACTCGAAACCATTCTATCATAAACCCTAACCCTATCATTTACAGTTATAGATTGCAAACCAATGACATCAATTTGTTGAACAAAATGTCGAAGACTAATACAAATAAATTTCAATTGATAATTGAATTGAAAATCCTGTTGAGTTTTTTGAGTATTTTCTACCTTACGTTGCAGGATATAGTAACCGATTTTGTCGATTAAGTTATCAGCAACTGAGATTGTGTTGTAGAGTTCATCCATCCATTGTTTGACTTGAAGATTGAAAAACTGTTTGTTCTGTGCATCGTGAAGAACTGAATGAAGAGTTAGAAGTGATGTTTCGAATACTGTTAGTTTTAAGATACTCAAGTTGTTGTTGCGTTTGATGTAGTCGATGAAATCTTCTGAGGTGAGTTTGTGTATTAGGGTTTCAATGGCTGCGGTGAGAAAAGCGTTTCCTACCAATGTTGTTGTTGTTGTTGTTGTTGTTGTTGTTGCCATGTTTTCTTCGTCTCTGTGTTGTGTTCGTGCAAAGTAGCAATGATCGAAGGGTTTGAGTTGCTATGAAAGAATGGAAGAAACAAAAGAGTAAAGTTAATTTTTGACGGAAAAACTAACAGAGTTACATTACTCTGTGTTCCTAATACACGTGATGATGAGTTAGTCAGCATTGTGATAAAACTTTTAAAAAAAATATAAATTTTAATTATTTTTTACCGTCCACCACTTTGGTGTAACTCGGTGAATATTTAGGGGGTGTATTGGAATGAGATTTCAAGACATTATTTTGACGAGAGGTGTTAAATGGTGCGAAAGTAGTTTTCACGAAAGTTCCTGAACGGAAAATCATTGCCTCTCTTATGCTCAGCTTTTGCGATCTTTCGGGAAAACAATTTAATCAAATAAAAATGTTCATGTTTCCCCATGTTTCCTCATGATTAAATTTAAAAAATTTAATCCTTGCCTCCTCATATTTTGTAATCGAAATCAAAGTATCATGGTCCTCTTCTATTTCTTCTTCTAAATTTATATAGACGTCATTTTTTTATTACAATTAACAATATTATGACAAATCATTGATTCATCTGGTACATAAATATATGATTCATTGACGAGTTTACTAGATCGATAATTTTCATTTTTGATGTTCAAAAATTATAATGTCCCATTCAGTAAAGATTTATGATACATGTCAACACTGTAAAATTTGGACATCTGGATAAATATTGTTACGGCAAAAATAAACATCAAGCAAATTTCATTGAAGAACACGAGTGTGAGAAGGATCAACATGACTATGAGCAACAACTTTTCTATGCTACACAAGATTCCAATGATGACTTGAGCAGAAATTGGTACTTGGATAGCGGTTGCAGCAATCATATGGCTAAATATGAGAGCATCTTCAAGGATATTGATGACTCCGTCAAAGTAAAAGTTCGACTGGGAAATGACACTATCGTAGAATCTAAATGAAAAGGCACTGTGATGGTGGAAACTAAGAAAGGTACGAGATTCATCAAAGATGTCTTGCTAGTTCCCAATCTCAAAGAAAATCTTTTGAGTATTGGCCAGATGATGGAGAAAGGCTATACTCTTCACTTTGAAGGAGACACATGTTCAATATATGACAATAGTCACAAAAGACATGAGATACCCAAAGTAAAAATGGAGAAAAGAAATAGAAGTTTTCCAATAAGTTTCAAATATACAACCAACATCGCCTTGAAAGTACAAGTCGATGATTCATGGTTATGGCATCGAAGATTTGGTCACTTCAACACTCAAGCATTGAAGATGTTATATCAGAATAATATGATGAGAAATCTTCCATACTTGAAGGAAAATAGTGAAGCTTGTGAAGGATGTCTTCTCGGGAAGCAACACCGATTGTCATTTCCAACAGGAGAAACGTGGAGAACTAAAGATGTACTAGAGCTCATCCACATTGACGTTTGTGGACCGATGAGGACACCTTCACTCAACAACAACAAGTATTTCATTTTCTTCATTGATGACTTTTCTAGAATGACTTGGGTATACTTCATCAAGGAAAAATTAGAAGTCTTTGGAATATTCAAGAAGTTCAAGGCCCTTGTCGAGAAGCAAAGTGGTAAACATATAAAAATGCTAAGAAGTGATCGAGGAAAAGAGTGCAACTCCCACGAGTTTGATAAATTCTGTGAGGATGAAGGCATTGAACGACAACTAACAGTTGCGTATTCTCCACAACAAAATGGTGTGTCGAACAAGAAGAATCGCATAGTCATGGAGATGGCAAGATCAATGATGAAGGATAAAGGATTGTCAAATACTTTTTGGGCAGAAGCAATTTACACTGCTGTTTACATACTCAACAGGTGCCCAACTAAGGCAGTTCATGACAAGACTCCTATTGAGACTTGGTGTGGCAAAAAGCCATCACCTAAACACCTAAGAGTTTTTGGATCTATCTGCTATATACATGTTCCTAAACAAAAACGACACAAGCTAGAAGACAACACCACTAAAGGTATCTTCTTGGGATATAGTACACAATCCAAAGGCTACAGAATTTATAACTTGCAAACAAAGAAGCTCGATGTCAGTCGAGATGTTGAGGTTGACGAAAATGCTAGTTAGAATTGGGATGAAGAAAAAGTCGAGAGAAGAAATATTTCCATCCCAATACCACAATCAAACATAGAGGATATGGAAGAAGCAATAGAAGAACCGGGTACACCACCTTCACCTTCTCAACAAGAAATTTCTTCACCAGAATCTACTCTAACAAGAGTAAAATCATTGGTGGATATATATATGAAACCTGCAACTTGGCCATACTTGAGCCTGAAAACTATGATGTAGCGTCAAAACAAGAAGTATGGGTTAAGGCAATGCAGGACGAGATTAAAATGATTGAGATGAATAATACTTGGGAGCTTGTAGATTGTCCACATGGAAAAGATATCATTGGAGTTAAATGGGTCTATAAGACAAAGCTTAATCCTGATGGCTCAATACAAAGGCACAAGGCTAGATTAGTCGCAAAGGGTTACTCGCAACAACCTGAAGTCGACTACAATGAGACATTTGCACCAGTTGCTCGCCTAGACACTATTAGAGCCTTAATAGCTCTTGCCGCACAAAAAGGGTGGAGCATATATCAACTAGATGTGAAATCTGCTTTCCTGATTGGTATACTTGAAAAAGAGATTTATGTGGAGTAGCCACAATGATTTGTAGTCAAAGGAAATGAAAGCAAAGTTCTGAGACTAAGAAAAGCTTTATATGGCCTGAAGCAAGCTCCTCGAGATGGTACAGTAGAATTGATCAGTATTTCATGGATCGAGGTCAGCATGATACTCTCATTGTCTCCTTATATATGTTGATGATCTTATCTATACGGGAAACAATGTTACGATGATAAATGGATTCAAAGAAGACATGATGAAGACATTTGAGATGACCGACCTTGGTTTGATGAATTACTTCCTCGGCATAGAGGTAAAACAAGAAAAAGAAGGAATATTTATTTGTCAAAAGAAATACACTAAAGCACTATTGGAGAAGTTTAAGATGAATGACTGCAAGCCAGTTGCTACTCCACTCGTAACAAATGAAAAGATGCAATAGGATGATGAATCACCAGAAGCCAATGCATCACGTTATAGAAGTTTGATCGGGAGTCTACTATATCTGATAGCTACACGACCAAATATCATGTACGCTACAAGTCTTTTATCGAGGTTCATGCAGAAACCAAGTCAAATTCACTTTGGAGCCGGTAAACGAATTTTAAGATACTTGCAAGGAACGAATGAGTATGGCATGTGGTATAAATCCATGGGCGACTCTAAGTTGCTTGGTTATACTGACAGTGACTGGGCAGGTTCAATAGATGATATGAAAAGTACATCAGGTTATGCATTCTCACTAGGATCGGGATTTTTCTCATGGGCGTCTAAGAAGCAAGCTACAATTTCACATTCCACAACAGAGGCTGAGGACGTTGCAGCAGCTGAAGCGACAAGTCAATCTATATGGCTTCGAAGAATACTAGGAGACATGGGTGAACAAGAAGATGAGTCTACTGCAATTTACTATGATAACAAGTCAGCTACAACAATGACAAAGAATATGGTTCATCATCATCGAACCAAGCATATAGCAATCAAATATCACTTTATCAGAGACACAGAGACAACTAAACAAATCCAGTTCAACTATTGTACGACAGAAGAACAAATTGCAGACATATTCACGAAGGCTCTGCCAAGAGCAAGATTTGAGCTACTACGAACTATGCTTGGAGTTACTGAAATTTACATCAAGGAGGAGTGTTAAAATGTGATGAAAATTTCTAGGAGTTGTCTAGAAGCTACTACTTGATTCATTGTAAAGTTTGAAATTTCTAGACTATTGTAACATCTAGTAGTATGTATAATTATCTAGAATCGTCTAATAATTATTAAATAAACAAACCACCATGCTAAAGGGCGGTGGTGTATGCCTATAAATAGGTACTTCAATCATGTAATTTATCATCCAAGAAATCAATCACAATTTCAATATTTCCTTCATCACACAATTATTCTAGCTTTCTTCTAAACAAGTTTCTAAAACTATCCTATAACAACTATTCAACTATTAACAGATCTTCTTCCATCTTGCAGTAATTATAAATAACGGAATAGTTGCAAAATAATCTTTCGCACACTGCTCTTTTATAAATGGAAAAACAAATTACATTGCATAGAAAATACTTGAGCTTCAAGTAACTTGCTATTTAATACAATCATTCAGTACAATTAATGTAGCTTACATTACATAGAACGAACATACACACACTGAACTTTGTTCTTTTCCAAAGTAAATAATAACTAGATAGATAGATATCAACTGAATGATAAAGTGGGATCAATCCTGAATTAATACTATATAATAATAGCTGAAAGGAGTTAACTACATAACAACTTTGCCTAATTCACAAAATACTTTTTAAGTAACTAACTAATTGACTAAAGTTAAATAAAACTAAAGTAGACTGTAATTATTAACCAGGTGATAGTCGAGGTAGATTAAGCAACAATCTCCTTATCTGAGTTAGAACCTTCCACTGCTTGAGGTTAGATTGCATTCTCACCAGCTCTTTGAATGCCTCGTAAATTTTTAACCACTTCAGCCGTGGAAGGTCTCATAACGTTGGAAATGCGAAGACACCTATATGCTAATGCAGCCACGCCACTTATCATTTGATTTACTCTGGGATTTGTATCGAAACCTAGAGTATGATCCACAAGTTGATCCAAAACATCATTTTCAATTCAGTTCTTAGCTATGTCCGACAGATAGTGATCAGACCTAGTAATATCATAAGGACGCAAAGATGATATCAGCTCAATCATCACCACTCCAAAGTTGAAGACGTCGCTTTTACAATTGAGCTCAGACCGATGATGGTACTTGGGGTCCATGTAACCTAGAGTTCCTTGTGGACCTGTTGAAACATGGCTATGACCATTTGGAAAACCGCGCGAGAGTCCAAAGTCTCCTAATTTGACATGACGCTCAGCATTAAGAAGAATATTTCTGGTTTCAATGTCTCCATGGATAATGTTATAAGCATGAACATACTGCAATGCAGTTGCCGTCTCCACATCAATCTTCATCCTAGTGTTCCAAGGAAGTCCTAGCATGTATTTCTTCGTCACCATGAAGATGATCATGTTGGAACAAAATATGTGTTAATACACACCCTTAAGTTTTGATGATAACAAAGTATTACATGGACAATTGATGGTACTAATGTTTAAATTAAGTGCAGGAGAATTCAACGTTTAATCAAGAGCACACTTAATTTAAACTCTGATGAAACCAATGGAAGTCTGAATATTTAAGACTCTGAAAGAGTTCAGATGCTACAATGTGGTCAGAAGCTATACAAAGTTCAGAAGCTCAAAGTAGATCAGAACGTCTGAAAGCTGTTCAGGGACTCAGAGGAGTTCAGAAGCTCAAGGATGTTCAGAAGCCTACAAGAGTTCAGAGATTGTCTGATAGTCATAAGTCATTCAGAGGATGAAGGCGTTCAGAATCTGAATTACTAAAGACTATCAGAGGCCAACCATTCAAAGACCAATCAGACTCCAAGTTATCAAAGGTTCATCAGAAGCAAAGGGAATTCCCAATCATCAGAGGGCTACATCAACTACAACTTATCAAGCCTAATGACTTGTTCTAAGGTCAACTAAAATGCAACGGTCACAAAGGATGTGATCCCTCTCTCTAGGAGCTAGTTGTACCTTATAACTGTACCATTGGACAGACAGCAAATGTGAAGCTTCTCTGCAAAGGAAGACGTGGCTTTACTCAACGGATCTTCAATGTCTACAGCTGTCCAAGTTGCAACGGGAATTTCTCCAACGTCTCAATGTCTTTCTCAACTCATATAAATATGCCAAAGAAAGAATTGAAGACTAGCGCTCAACATTAGATAAAATCTCTCAGAAGAAAGTGAGCATTTGAATTGTAATAGATAATATCTCTCAAATGAAGTGAGCATAGAAACTAGCTTAGAGCCTCTGAAGTTATTATGTTTGTAATAAGTTTTAAGCTCTTAAGTTAGTAGTAAGTCTTCTGCTTAGTGTAGAAGCAAGAAAGTCTTCTGCTTAGTGTAGAAGCAAGTAAGTCTTCTGCTTAGTGTAGAAGCACGTAAGTCTCACTCTTAGTGATTAGAGCAGTGAAGTCTTGAGCCTGAGTGCTTGAGCAAGGAAGTCTCTGATCTTGTGTGATCAGAGCAAGGAAGTCTCTCTGTCTTGTGTAACTTAGAGCAGGAAGTCTCAAGCTTGTGTGCTTGAGCAAGGAAGTCTTTGATCTTGTGTGATCAAAGCAAGGAAGTCTCTATGTCTTGTGTGACTAAGAGCAGGAAGTCTTGAGCTTGTGTGCTTGAGCAACTATTGTAATCCGTGTGATTATAGTGGAACTCTCTTGGAAACAAGGGGACTGGAGTACTCTCAATTTGTGAGGGGAACCAATATAAATTGTTGTGTGTTCTTCTTTCTCTCACTCTCTCATTTACTCCTTCATCATTCATAACGCCATAAGTTAATTGTGTGAATAATCCGCTGTGCTTTAAAGACTCTGAAAAGATTTAAACATCTTGGAAAGTTTTTAAATATCCAAAACACAATTCAACCCCTCTTCTTGTGTTTTCTCCACGCACCTTCAATTGGTATCAGAGCCTGGTTCTGTTGGTAAATCACTTAACCGTGAGACAGTCAAGATCCAAAGGAGAAAACCTCCATGGCTCAAAACATGGATGAGTGGAAGCAGAAGCTACATCAACAAGTTGCTGATCTTAGCAAGAAATTTGAAGATGAACTGAGCTTAAATGAAGATCTGAGCAACAATCAAAATCCTTCCACATCAGGGGCTAATCAAACTTCTAGTATTGCTTCTACAGCTACTACTTTTTGCCTCATTAGTGATGATAATGAAAGCATTCAGTGGCAACAGTAAATGGCTTGTTAGATCAATATGAGGAGTTTAGGATGGAGGAAAATGAGAGCATTGAGAAAATGAACATAAGGTTTCAAGCTATCACAAGCAAGCTTGAAGAGCACAACAACAAACTCAGCAACAAAGAGCTTGTAAGCAAGTTGCTGAGAAGTTTGCCTCTGAACTGGAATGAAATTCCAAATTCTATAGAGGAAACTGAAGACATCAATTCAATGAGTCCTGAATCATTGATTGATTTACTCAGAGTCCATGAATTGGCTCTGAAGGATATGCAAGAGTTGAAACGTGAAGAAGCAGAAGCAGCAAGGAAAGGAAAGCAAGCATTGGAGCATGAAGATCTTGTTGAAGAACCTGATGAAGAGTATCTTGAAAGGTTTTCAAGAAAAATTCAAAGATGGTACATCTTCAAGAAGAATGGAGGAAGACTGGCTATAGGAATGACAACATGGGATGTACTAGACAACTTCTCTGAAGATGAGTCTGAAAGAGCACCAAGAGCTGAAGGATCAAGTTCTGAAGATGGCTCAGACTCTGAAGACTCAGGCTCTGATGAAAGGTCAGAACCTGAGAGCAAAGAAAGCATCCTGAGAACAATAAATCAGGTATATTCTAGTCTTTCCAAAGCTAAATTGATCAAGCATCTTAATAAGATCTTACTTAAACTCTCTAATAGTCAGCAGAAGTTTAGAAAGCTTAAAGCAGACTATGAGAATTTAAGTAAGCAAGCAAATCACTCTCAAGGTCTTGAACAAAAAGATTTTATCAAAACCAAAGACCTTGAGAATGATTTTGCTATATGTTACAAACCCTTTGAGCACTCTCTAGTTCTCAAAGAGTTTTGTAACATTAATGCTGATCAAAATAAAATTGTTTCCATGCTTTGCAACCTTAAGACCAACAATACTAATGGGATTGGATACTCTAGTAGTGAAATACTGGAGGAACCAAGCTCATCAGTTATTGACGGAAGCTTCTCACTTCCAAATCTTTACACTACATTTGTATCTGATAGTTCTCAGATGAAACAAATGAAGGATGAAGATTTGGCAACTAACAGTCTAGGACCCTCAAGCAAGTGGGTACCAAGAGACAAAATTGTTTACTTGATTGCAGGTGAAACTAAGACTCTGAACCTTCCAATCACATGGATGCATGTGACTGTGAATGGAAGAAGAGCAATTGTGCATAGAAGGCACATTCTTGAAGAGTCAGATGGAGAAGAAGATGAAGAGGAGTACATAAGGAGCAGAAAGGAGTATGAAGACCTTGAAGCTTGCTTTGAAGATGATAACAACTCAGTGTGGAGGAGTGATTGCTCAGGCTATGACTCTGACTACACCTAATCAAGAAAGCTTCAATGCAAGGTAAGTATGCTTAACTCCTGAATGACATATTCAGAGAAATAACTCTCAAAGGTTGAAAATGTCTTATTAGGATACACAGTGTTCAGTACTAAAAACCTTGAAAAAATCCTGTCTGAACATATTTTCTTGTGTCCCGAAAGACTTGTTTTTCAGCCTCTGAAGTTCTTCAGGTTTCAGCATCTGAAGAATCTCAGACTCTGAGAAACGTTTCAACCTCTGATGGTTAAGTCTCTGAATACAAAATGAATTGGAAACGTTTAAGTATTTTTACTAAAACGTTTTGGCGCTAAAGAGACAACATGCATACACGCTCTGATTGGTTTAAAACAGTTAATGATGAGTTTGCTTTTATTTTCTTTTGCTTTAATCAAAATCAATAAACACTCGCACACTTTACAATTTCACACTACTCTCTGTCAAATCAAAAACAACTATCTTCTCTCTGCAATTAGAAAATTCAAAAACCCTAACTTCTGAGATGGAAACCTCTACCTCATCAACCTCTTCTGGTTCGTTTTTATTCCCAAGGGATTTAGCAGTAAATATTATCAACTGCTCTGAGGTTTTTAGCAAAGAAAGATCGCTTGACATGAAAGGAAAATCACTCAACTTGGTTATGGAACAACCAGTTGACTTTGAAAGTCTTAAGATAAATCAACACAATGTTGAGAAGTTCTTCTCGGACCAAAATGGAGGTGGTAGATACATAAAGATTCTAAATGGTCCAATCTACCCTACGCTTGTTAAAGATTTCTGGGTGAGAAGCAAGGTAGTGACCTTGGAAGACTACAACAGAGAAGTTGGTGTGTTAAGGAATTCAAAACCTGAGAACAAGGACAAGACACCAGCCGAATTAGGTCTAAGAGAAGTAACAGAAGAAGAAATTAGGTCAGTAGTGTGTGGCTTTGAAGTAGTTTTGACTCAATCAAACTTGGCCAGTATTCTTCAAATTCCCAATGAAGGACAATTCAATACCTTCAGTGCTGTTGAAGCAAAGAACACAGGTTGTTTAAGTGATATGACGAATATGTGTTATGAAGAAGGGAAAACTTGTGAGAGCAACAGAAGTGGTGATTTGAAGACAACTCAGAATCTCTTAGCCAGAATCCTGCTAGGATCAATCTTTCCAAGAAGTGGAAGTTATGATCAACTTTCGTGGGATCATAGATACTTTATCTACTATCTCACAAAAGGATATCAACTAAATTGGGCTAAGTATATCTTCAATCACCTGTGTAAAGCTGTCAATGCTGCTCAAAAACAATCCAAGCCAAATATTCATGTCATCTATCCAAGAATCCTTAGTGAAATCTTCTATCAATGTGGTGTGATAAATGTAATTAAAGCTACTAGACATGAAAATCTGATTAGGGAAATCAGAGCCTCTACAATCTCAGCTTACACCCTATCCAACATGAACTTACTAGCTGGAAAAGAGATGATACCCTCTGATCCTTTTGAACTTCTCTCTCACTCAGAGGACTCAATAATAAAAAGACATAAGATTGATATACCTGTTCTCTCAAATGGTATTGTTAATCAATATGTTCTATTGCTAGAAAGCCAGGGTGAAGGGTTTGAGATTGAAGAGGAAGGATTGAAGAAGAAAAGGAAGAGACTGGTGAAGATTAAGATTGAGAAGAATGAAGCTGCAAGGACAGATAAGAAGGGAAGGATTCAAATCAAGTCTGATGAATCATCTAGGGAAATGATTCAAGAAGAAGAGAGTGACTTTGATGATGAACCTATAAGTGTTAGACTAAAGAGACTCACTAAGCAGCCAGAGAAGAAAGCTGATGAGGGATCAATCTTGAAAGATTCAAGTAAAGTGTTAGTGTCCGACTCTGCTATTGCAAACACTCAAATTCACCTCTACTATTCCTTGAAGAACACCTAGGAGGTGAACTACCTCATCAACAAGTCACTACGACTAGTGTTCAGAACCTTCTGTCAAATTCTGAACAAACTCAGAACCCCACTCCAAACACTGCTCAAACAAGTCCTAAAAACAGTTTTTCTCTAAGAAAATCTGCACCAGGACCTGTTCATCCAGAACCTTTCATACAAACAACCATACAAACTGAGCCACATACTGCACCTCAACACACCATCACACCCTCAAATTCTGACCCTCCTCAAACCAATTCCATAAACCCTGATATCTTGAGTGAATGCAATGGTTTGATAAGACAAATACATGGTCTTTCTGGGTTAAGACAAGTTGATATATCCTCACCTGACCATATTGAACAATGGGTAAGCTTAACTGAAGAACTGCTAAAGAAACTACACAGTCTCCAAGAGGTCAGTAGTGAAGAACAAAGGAGGAATGACAAGGGAAAGAACACAATGGTGGAAGAGGACATTCAGTTTCACAAGGACACAGAGAGGAGTCAACCTGGATCCACTTCTGTAAGAACAAGTGAGGAGCAAAATCTAATGAAAGAGATAGCATCACTTGAGGAAAGACTGAATGAGCCTATTGTGGATAATCTAGGAGCAAGTCAAGTGCACATCAGAAACCCACTGTATGAGGCTGAAATTGAAGACCTTAAGGAAGAAATGAAAAAGCATGAAGAGCTGGTGGAGGTAGTAAATGCCAAGCAGAAGGAAATCTTGAGAATCCTAGCTCATCTTTGTAACCAACCCAAATCAACAACCTAGGATCTCTTTATTTACTTAAAATAAATATCTTGATTAATATTTTGATAGGCACATTGATAGAAGTAAGATCATATCTCTGTATGTTTCTGTAATATCTTTGTGTTAATCTGAAATATTTATTCATGATATGATAATTTTTTTTTAGACTTGCTACCTTAAATCGCTAAAAACTGTTTATATGCTTAATTAAAGTCAATTTTCTTACAAAACAGTTATTTTGTTTATTGGTCATTCTTAAAGTATCAAATTACATAACAAGAGAAGGCATAAAAATAAGAAATCAAATAAGCCAAAGTAATGAATGTTATTTCATTGAGAACATAAGTTCTGGTTTACAAGACTAAAATTTCTAAGAACTATCTTCTGGATGCTCTAAAAGGTCATGTTTGTGGTTACAAGCCTACATGACCTTTGCGGAGGGGAAAGGTTGAGGTTTTGGCTGAAGCCATCCAACCAAAAGTCCGTCTTGAAGAAACCAACTCTGTTGCATCAGTTTGGTTTTCCTCAGGAGAGGACTCTAGCCCCTCCAGAGCCTTGGATATCAGTTTGATTTTCTTCAGGAAGATATGTCTTCAGAACTTAAAACAGTCAGAGTCCAAAGATTTCTCTTCAGACTCTGAACTGAGTTCTTCTGTGACAGACACTGGCTTTGTTTCCATTGGTTTCTTTTTGTGTTTTCTCCTATCTTGACTGACTCTCAGTGAAACTACTTTCTTCTTCTCTGAGCGTTTCATTTTTTCTCTCAAGAGATCTATCAATAACCTAAGATTACTCTGTGTGAGTAAAATGACTAGGTATCTCTCTCCTTTTATAAGCAAAATTCAATGGCCGAATAATTAATGTGTTCAACCACTTCTGATTTGACGGCATTGAAAGTTGAATTTCTATTAATTGCTTATATTACCTTTTTGATAATGACAAAAGGGGGAGAAAGAATATTGGTAAATCAATTGTTGGAAGAAGCGAAATTACTTGGCTTTTTAGGGCCATGTAGTGCTTCAGAGAGAGAACGTAGGAGAGTGGTCAAAATAGTAGCATGAGGTACATGCTTTGATATGACAATCTGATCTTTGAGGATTTCAAAATATTGTACTAAAGAGCTCTGAACTGTTTTCAAATTTTTTGTTCAGACTCTGAGCTATTTTCTTTGAAAAGATTTTTTTAAAGCTCTGAACTGTTTGAAAATATTTTGAACTCTGAAGCTGTTAATGATAACCATCAGAACCAAGTGTGTATGTAGAAGTCTTTAAGCGCCTCTGATTCTATTTTGTCATTCAATTTAAATATTGCTTCAATTTAAATATTGCTTCATCTTGCATCTGCATTAAGGGCTTAATTTTCAAGGAGAATGCATTTATTAATTGAAGTTTATTATTCATAGTTAGTTCTTGAGTAAGGGTGCAACTTTACTCAAAGATTATCACACTATGGAAAGAAGAAGCTTGCAAACCTTGTTCTTTACATAGTGAAATATGAATAATTTAAGTCATATAATAAAGTATTTCTGAAACCGATTAAAATTAACTATGGATACAAAATAGGGGGAGCTTACAAACCTAACCCTATGGGTTATCAGACTTAGGGGAGCTTGCAAAACTCAGAAGCCTAATGTCAACATAGCTGATTTTTATCAACAACAATTGTATTTAATACTTGTGTTTGTCATCATCAAAAAGGGGGAGATTGTTGGAACAAAATATGTGTTAATACACACCCTTAAGTTTTGATGATAACAAAGTATTAAATGGACAATTGATGGTACTAATGTTTAAATTAAGTGCAGGAGAATTCAACGTTTAATCAAGAGCACACTTAATTTAAACTCTGATGAAACCAATGGAAGTCTGAATATTTAAGACTCTGAAAGAGTTCAGATGCTACAACGTGGTCAGAAGCTATACAAAGTTCAGAAGCTCAAAGTAGATCAGAACGTCTGAAAGCTGTTCAGGGAATCAGAGGAGTTCAGAAGCTCAAGGATGTTCAGAAGCCTACAAGAGTTCAGAGGCTGTCTGATAGTCATAAGTAATTCAGAGGATGAAGGGGTTCAGAATCTGAATTACTAAAGACTATCAGAGGCCAACCATTCAAAGACCAATCAGACTCCAAGTTATCAAAGGTTCATCAGAAGCAAAGGGAATTCCCAGTCATCAGAGGGCTACATCAACTACAACTTATTAAGCCTAATGACTTGTTCTAAGGTCAACTAAAATGCAACGGTCACAAAGGATGTGATGCCTCTCTCTAGGAGCTAGTTGTACCTTATAATTGTACCATTGGACAGACAGAAAAGGTGAAGCTTCTCTGCAAAGGAAGACGTGACTTTACTCAACGGATCTTCAATGTCTACAGCTGTCCAAGTTGCAACGGGAATTTCTCCAACGTCTCAATGTCTTTCTCAACTCATATAAATATGCCAAAGAAAGAATTGAAGACTAGCGCTCAACATTAGATAAAATCTCTCAGAAGAAAGTGAGCATTTGAATTGTAATAGATAATATCTCTCAAATGAAGTGAGCATAGAAACTAGCTTAGAGCCTCTGAAGTTATTATGTTTGTAATAAGTTTTAAGCTCTTAAGTTAGTAGTAAGTCTTCTGCTTAGTGTAGAAGCAAGAAAGTCTTCTGCTTAGTGTAGAAGCAAGTAAGTCTTCTGCTTAGTGTAGAAGCAAGAAAGTCTTCTGCTTAGTGTAGAAGCACGTAAGTCTCAGTCTTAGTGATTAGAGCAGTGAAGTCTTGAGCCTGAGTGCTTGAGCAAGGAAGCCTCTGATCTTGTGTGATCAGAGCAAGGAAGTCTCTCTGTCTTGTGTGACTTAGAGCAGGAAGTCTCAAGCTTGTGTGCTTGAGCAAGGAAGTCTCTGATCTTGTGTGATCAGAGCAAGGAAGTCTCTATATGTCTTGTGTGACTAAGAGCAGGAAGTCTTGAGCTTGTGTGCTTGAGCAACTATTGTAATCCTAGTGATTATAGTGAAACTCTCTTGGAAACAAGGGGACTGGAGTACTCTCAATTTGTGAGGGGAACCAATATAAATTGTTGTGTGTTCTTCTCTCTCTCACTCTCTCATTTACTCCTTCATCATTCATAACGCCATAAGTTAATTGTGTGAATAATCCGTTGTGCTTTAAAGACTCTGAAAAGATTTAAATATCTTAGAAAGTTTTTAAATATCCAAAACACAATTCAACCCCCCTTCTTGTGTTTTCTCCACGCACCTTCAGGGGAGACGATGCTCGAATGAGGTTCCTCTTCTGAAGGGACAGCGTAGTCCTTAAGAGGACGATTGTTGTTGGCCATAGATGGGATTTCAAATAGCTTTTGAAATTCGCGAATTCGGCGTTGTAAACGAATAAACGCTCTATTTCAGGGTTAGGTTCAACTAATTCTTCCTCGGAAGTACGAGTGTTGGGCATACAACCTAAGCAGAGGAAGAACTTAAAGGGAGTGCCTTAATCGTTACGAATTAAAAACTAAATAGCGAATATTGGACTAAATTGCCAAAAACAGTGTATCTCTCATCATCTCCTTGTCTGAATGATGTAATATCACTTCTGAGCTTGGCATTCTTGACAGGAGGGAAATACTTGGCTAGAAACTTCTCAGCAAGAGCATTCCAAGTAGCAATGGAATTAGGCTCAAGTGAGTTAAGCCAACTTTTAGCTCTACCCCTAGGAGAGTAGGGAAATAATCTTAGTCTGAAAGCGTCTTCAGGAACTCCAAGAATCTTGAAATTACTTGCCACCTCAGGAAATTGCTTAAGGTGCAAGTGTGGATCTTCAGTAGCAACTCTAGAAAATTGCCCAACAGTTTGTAACATTTGGAACATCATTGGTTTAAATTCAAACTGAGCAGCAGTAATCTCTGGCCTAACAATCCCAGTGTTCATAGCATTTGGATCAAACACAGCATATACTCTAATACTCCGGCCTCTATCATTGGAAATGTCTATTATGTCGGGCTCTGCCAAGACAACTTCAGGTTTATTTGGATCAGCCATATCTTCTTCAGTACTATATCCTTCCTCAGCTAAGTTAACACTAATCCCAGTATTAGCTCTCTGATTTCTCCTTAGAATTCTGAATGTTCTCTCAATCTCAGGATCTGGTCTGTATTCAAGGTGATATTAGTCTATGCATGCACTATCAGTAGTACCTGTCTTGACACCACTTAGCAGAAAACAGATTAAATCTCAACCAAGCTAAAAACTAAAAGTAAAATAAATGAAATTTCAGAACCATGCAATCCCCGGCAGCGGCGCCAAAAACTTGTTGTTTTATCAAGTGTTAGCAATTTTATGTGCAAGTATACACAGTCGCAATTGCAGCAAGTAATAAGAAAAGTATCGAACCCACAGGGATTGCCTAAAGGAACTTAATCTCATTCATCATACAATTAATCTTTAACTTGTGACTAAATAAAATAACATATATCATTTCAGGGTTTCAAAAAAGAAAATAAATAAAAAGATAATAAAGAGAGTTTTGAAATCAAGTTAAGAAAGTAGTTGGAACAATGATCCATCTAAATCCATAGTATGCTATGTGAGTGATGATAAGTGCTGTCAAGACTACTGTGAGCAAGCTTGCCTTGTGGTGTATGTCTACAACGTTAAATTATAAAATGGGGGATAAGGTGGGTCTTATGTCTAGGTCACGCTTAATTCATTTCAGTTCAGAAAAATCTTGCTTGTTTAAAGTCTCACTATGGCTCTAAAGCTTATGTCTAAGTCATTAGATAAGAAGTATGTGTCCATCCTCTACTTGACCATAATAATCCTTTATTTCCATTCATTACTAGATGTCTCATAATAATGAACTTGTGCTTAAATCTAAGTTGATCAGTCAAAGATGCAAGCATATAACAATATAACAAAAGGACTAAAGAAGCATAAACAACACATCATATCACATGAATAACATACTACTTCATTGTTGCGATATTTCTGCAAGTGCACAGACTTATCGTGTAGTTATAAAAGATTATTGTTCCTTCAGAGACTATTTTTCCAAAGCTTCGCTTACGTTTTTAATGTATTGTAAGGTTAAGGCTTAATATTAATTAAGAGAGAGTAATGTAAATAACTATGAAAATTTTGATTTTAAATAATAAGTTTTAACTAAACTGGAACGTTACTATTAGTCGCTTCGATGGGTTCAGTAATTAAATTGCATTTAGAAATAATGTCACTTTTTAACAAACTGATATTGATTTAAAGATACGCGTCTCACACTCTCGCGCTTTTGAGTAATATCATATTGATATGAAATAAATGTTTCACTCTCGCTCTCGCATTTACTTATAAAAATACTTTTTGAAAATCAATTCAATTTAATTGAAAAGATCTAGTTTTCACACAACAATATTAGTTTAAAGACGAGGGTCTCACGCTGTCGCGCTATTGAACTATATCATAGAATATAAAATAAATACTTCACTCTCGCTCTCGCATTTATTTATAAAATATTTTTTGAAAACTAATATAATTTAATTAATTTTAAAGAGTTGTCGCGGTGTTTAAAATTAATGTCCAGTTTTTACTATCTAGTATAAATCTCACACTCTCGCGCCGTTGACTTACACTTTAGTTAATTTTCACTGTCGTGCAAAATTATAGTCTATCGTTAATTAAAAACTGTAACTGAAAACTAGTTTTTTTGAAAATAAAGTTTGCAATTTAATTACTAAACCCAAATCAGCTTCTAATTCACATTCCAGTTATATTAAATTAGCTCGACATATTTGTAATTGAAAACATCATGATTAAATAAACAATAATTAATTTAATTGAGAACATATAAGATAATAATAAAATAATAGAAAACTGAATACGAAACAGAACCGTATAATTAATTCTGGAACAAATTAATTAAACAAGCTGCAGTAGTATCAATTGCGGATAATAAAATAAAAGCAAAACAAAGGAATCAAACACCATATATTGTGCGTGACAGTATTTTAATTTTTATTTAAATAAAAAAAACTTAAGTTTGTGACGGAAATAACGGAATTTGTGATGGAATTGTTAAAGAGGGAAATATGATATCACTAAATCCCTCACAAACGTTAATTTTTATTTTAAGTTTAAAAAATCCGTCTCTAATTCCGTCGGATATAGTGAGGGAAACTAGTGTTTTTTGAACCATTAATATGGTTCAGTTTGGTTCTTTGACCAACACAAAAGAGGTTACATCTCTTACTTGTAGAGAGAGCAGAGCTTTCAGGATTTTTACCTAAAAATCATTTTCAAGAGTAGAGTTTCACCCTATCGTAAGACGTTGGTTATGTATATATTCATCCATTTGTTTTTAGTCAAGATATATTCATCATATTAAGTTTTCACAATAATGTTGTACTATTCCTTGTTATTATTTCCACCATATATCCTATTTCATTACATAGAAAATTAATTAAATAATGCATATATTTATATAAAATAAAATTAGTGATGGGAATTAATTAGATTATTTAAATAAGTTGAATTGAAAAGATTGAGACAATTTGAGGCATAGATATTATTACAGAGGGAAGAAAAAAGTATAATAAAGAAACGTTGTATGTGATGTATGTGTTTGCTTGTATATGAAAGGAGATGATCTTCCTTTCTATGCTTAGAGAAACATTTTTTTAATTGTAAATATAATATTATTAAAAATTAGGTCTTTGAACGAAAACAAACATAGACATGTAAATATAAAAACAAAGACGTCGTATATAAATGAAAAATCGATGAAAATATCAAAATAGATCCACCTCTAATCGCATTTTTAGGAGGACACTCCGCAGCTTCCAGACCACTAGAGAAGACATCACCTGATCCAAAAAGATGTCACTAGATGCTAACTCTCTACCTCAAATCAAAAGTGATTGGCACATCATAATACAAAAAGCAGCTCCGTGAGTCAAAGATGATGGAGCAAGGATAGAAAGAAAACCTAGACAGATAAATGTAACGCCCTAATCCTTACGCACATTTATCAACTTTAAATAAATAAATACATAAAGCATCAAGATTTACAATTATCACGAATAATACATGCATCATCTTAGATTCAATAATAATCTAAGCACATATCAAATTATCCATATAAGTCAATACATCGAAGTAAGGAATAAACGTCTACTCGACTTGATGTTACAAATATTAGAGCAGTCTAAGTTATTACAACCCAACTACTAAAATAAATAAAACTAGGAGAAGCATAGAGCTTGTCTCCTCGCCACAAGCAAGCAAAAGCTAAATAAAACTACTCCTCAGAAGCTAGGTCCTCACCCTACACCTCTGAACCCCAAAAGTCTAACAATTACACAAAATAGAGAGTTAGTAAAAGAATTTCAAATAAGTGTAAGTATATCAAATACTAGTCACTTAATTAATAAATAGAACATAATTCTATAATTAAAGAAAATAACAATTCATATTTCACATCATAATTAATTAATCACAAATATCATATACTAATTAATGCACAAATATCGATGTCAATTATCAAATAGTTTGTAACACTCAAATCCGTTATTTAAATATTTCTACCTTTATTATAATCTTTTTCAAAATATTTTTGAAGACATAGATCCCATGTGATCTATACGTACTGAAACCATTGGTCTTAACAAATGATTTCGGTTTATAACTTGCTGAAACTATAAAACCATACTTACGGTTTCAGTGTACAAATCCTACAAAATATTTTTGTTTATGTTTTTTTTAAGTCATTTTAAATATGAACTGTGTCGAATAAATAATTTATTTTAAAACACTACTCCCTACAAACGTTTGGGCGATGACTAAGTGAGAACTAAAACACATGCATAGTGAATTTGCATATTTTTGAAGACATAGATCCCATGGGATCTATACGTACTGAAACCATTGGTCTTGATAAATGGTTTCAGTTTATAACTTGCTGAAACCATATTTATGGTTTCAGTGTACAAATCCTGCAAAATATTTTTGTTTATGTTTTTTAAGTCATTTTAAATATGAACTTTGTCGAATAAATAATTTATTTTAAAACACTACTCCCTACATAGGTTTTCTTTGTCTTCCTTCACCGGTAAGGGGGTGATTTTAGGTCAATTTTTGGCCTAAAATCACCCCTCTGCATCTTTTTTTGTTCTGTTTTAATTTAAATAAGTGATTTTCACATAGTTTTTAGTTTTTTCTTTTGTTGATTTTGTTGTGTCGTCGTCGTCTAAGTGCGGCGTTGTGTTATCGTCGTTTTGGTGCGGCGCTTGTTTGGTTTTTTTCTCTTGTTGCAGTGTTCGTTTAGATCATATTGAAAGATAATCTTCAATCAACTGCGGATTCAATCAATGATTTGGGCATCAACGTTGCAGATCCGGAGGCATAGACATTCCGGTGACTATAATTTTATCATATTATTCGTAGGCATTTTGCCGTTGTATGCTATTAACTTGGATGCTGTGAGTTTGTTCGCAGATTCATCCTTTTCGTTTTTAGCAATGTTGAATTTGTATTTGCATCTGATGTACTCTATCAATTATTGGAATGAATGAATATCATCTATTTTTTAGTCAAAAAAAAAAGAATTAGTGATTGGTTTTAATTATATGCATTATTTATATATTTTTTTCGGCTTTATTTGTAAGAAAAAATCAACAAAATTTTTTGGCCTCAAATATAAGCACAAATTTTTAAATGCTATCATTTCAAAAATACTCATAATTAATTGTTCATTCTTTTTACATACATATATATATATATGCATTATTTTTTTTTTCTTCGAGAAAGAATCAATCTTAATGGTAACCCTTCGTGATTCATATATGTACCCCAAGGCATACAATGCATGGTTGTTCATGGAAGCGTTGTGATTGTTCAAAAAATCCCACACACACACATATATATATATAGGCATTATTTTTTTTTTCTTCGAAAAAGAATCAATCTTAATGGTAACCCTTTGTGATTCATATATGTACCCCAAGGCATACAACACATGGTTGTTCATGGAAGCGTTGTGATTGTTCAAAATTCATATGACATGATTGTTCATATTCAATTCCAATCAGTGTGACTGTTCATATTCAACTCCCATATATATATATATATATATACACAAACACACACATAAACACATACCTCTCGTCTTTGTATAAACTCCCTTCAAGTCTTTAATTTTTTGTTTTCGCTAAATTATGGCATCAAGAATAACATCAGAGAGTGAAATGAGTGAAAGTAACAACATAAAAGAAGTTTCCTTGGAATCGCTTCCGGAGCCGATATTGCACGATGTTCTTGCAACCATAGGATCTCAGGGGGGAATTGCTGATTTTTACAACGTGAAATTGTGTTCCAAAAATTTGGGTAAACTCGCGGATGATAACTATGTGTTAAAAAAAGTTTCTTTGAAGAATTCTCCTAAGATCCTATTTGAACCAAATGCGGTAGCATACAAATTTTTGAAACAATGTGAAGCAAGTGGAAATATTGATGTATTGTTTAGTGAAGGTTTACGCGACTTCTTTAACTACCCAGATGGAAATATTGGCGGTCTCCAGAAATTAAAGATTGCTGCTGAAGAAGGTCACAACTTAGCAAAGTATGTGTATGGTCTGATATTGTTGTCTTATGGAAATGATGAGTACAGGAAAGAAGGAATTAAGCACATTCGTTATTTGAGGATGACTAAATGTATTTTGCAGACAAGGAATAAGATGAAAGAAATCAATGATTATTTCTGGAGAGATAATGGGATGTTGTTTCGAAATCAAGCTCCCGTGTGCAATTCAAAGCCAACTTGTGGGGGCTGGAGATTGAAGAAAGGCATATGGGCATATGTGGATGAGGAAGACGATGACTTAAGTTCGTGCGAAAATTGTCGATGGGATCATGAGTTGAAGTACTTTTATGAACTATTTAGAATTGTTCGTTAGATATGTATATGATATCGTATCGAACTCAAAGTGGGGTTTGTGGAATAAGAGTGCTTATGTTCTTGGATATTCTTTTGGTTATTTGTAATTTTTATTTGAATATAATTTATATTATTCTGCTAATTTAATAATTTTATTTTATGTATTAGTAAGTACTATAAATAAGAAGGACTTTTCTTTTTTCTTTTTTGACTCAAGAATTTTTTTTTTTTTTTGACTCAAGAAGGACTTTTCTATTATATACAAATTTATACATATTAAGAAGTTGAAAATAGTATTATGAAAAAAAAAAAAGTTGAAAATAGTAAATTTATATTAAAATTTGTGCATCATTAGTTAATTACAATTATACTCACTGCTGTCCTAAGACATCATTAGTTTTTGCGAAAATTAGGTAATTTCTTCTAAAACTTTCACATAGTACTCTTCTAAATGGTCCATGTACGCAACTTCAAGGACATGGTGACGATTTAAATAAAAGTTTAAAATAAATTATTTATTCGACACAGTTCATATTTAAAATGACTTAAAAAACATAAACAAAAATATTTTGCAGGATTAAAAGCAAAAAATAATTTCTACATGAACTAAAAACATATTTAAACTTAATAATTAAAAAAAAAATGAAGTTATGTTGCAAACTAAGGTGGGATGCAAACATACTTGTAATATTCTTTAAATAATAATTATGACAAAATTACAGTGTGCAAGTTTCCAACCGCGATTCTAGCTAGAGTTGTCATTCGCGGCTACAACAAAATCACATTGTTACTTTTATTTTGTTTAAATGCTTAGAACAAATTGCGCCTACATCTTAGCTACACGCGCTTTCAACTCTACTCACTCCGTTGTGCCCGTGTGTCTGCCCATTTTAGGATCAGAGTTTTTCTCACCAGTCATTAAATGGTCTCTTGAGCGATATTATATTGGATTTTACTTAGTAATATAAGCTGTTATGAAACTTTGTTACATAATGCTTAGCTTGTAACAATTTATCACATACTTCGACTTTGTTTTATGTGCTTTCATTTCAAAATTTAATTGGTGTATCACTAAAACCTGTATATGCTATCTGTTGCTACACCTGTTTTCTTTAATGGGAAGTTGGTATTTTTTGTTGCAAATAGATGGCATCATGCAGAGACTGGGGGTATTAATCCTTGAAGCATGCCTCCATTTTCAAAGTCAATATTAAACTTGTTGAAAAAGGCGTCTTTCAAGGAGAGGGAATTATTAAACTTTTATAGTTCCCATTCTCTGATGACCATGGAACTAAGGTCCAAGGAACTCGCAAGGTTCAAGATAACCTATCTGATTTGCAAGCACAACTAGCAGTAAATGAAAGAGGAATTTCTCTAGTCCTAGAGCTTATTGAGCAGTATGGACTGGAAACCGTTCAATCTTACATGAACTATGTACAGATGAATGCAGAAGGAGTAGTTAGAGAGATGCTGAAGTCAGTTGGTCATAGAATTTCATCCTAGTCAAATGAAAGCTCTGTGACAATTGAAAAAGAGGATTACATGGGTGATAGATCTGTTATTCATTTGAAACTGAGCATTGACTCTAACAAAGGAGTAGCAGTTTTTTATTTCGGCAGGACAAGTGCAGAGTTTATGGTAATTGGAATGCACCAGAAGCTGTAACAGCTGCGGTTGTCATACATTGCATTCGCCGTTTAGTGGATGTTGATATTCCTCTCAATCAACGCTGTTTGGCTCCAGTGAAGATTCTTATGAAGGCTGTTGTTAGCAAATATTGTGATATTTTCTAAGAACTATGCTTCCTCAAGTTACCGGTAAGTATGATTATGTTTTTCGAACTCATAATCATGATTTACGTTTGTCCACATGTATATTTTTGAAATATTTCAAATATATGAAAGAACACTAAGATTGACATATGCGTGCCTTTCTTTTATGTCTTTCACACTTCACTTGGTCTTTGGTTTTAATGAGTATTTTGGTTGAGACTGTATGGTTGTGAAAAATTGTGGTTGTCAACTCTGTAAAATAATGATTTTGTGGATGGATTTTCAATATTGTATATTTTTTTAAAGATTGTTAGTGTCGGCTTAGTTGATGCTAAGGCAGACGCTGCTAGCTCAATATGTGAGGCCGGTACCGTCAACAGGTGGAAGACATTAATATTAGCATCATTCATTCAAGCGGACTCTACAACTGATTTTACATAAAAAACAAACATAAACATAGTGTCAGTGTGGCGTCTGCTTGAGTGTGACTTCAAGTAGCTTCAGCTAGATGCAAGTGCTTAGCATTGAGCATTGGCCGCGACTTCGACCCTAAACATATGCTAGTGTTTTTTTTCATATTTTAATTTAACTGCATGCTGTGTTTGAAGCTCTATTTGTTCTACTGTCATTAAAGATCATTGATTTTTCATCGAAGCAGTTGTGGAAGCTCTTCACTTATGATATTGAATCAATTCAAAGGTTCAACATATTTATAACACTTACTTTTCATATCCACTATGTATAAGTTGAATAAGAAATTAATTATGTTTTAGAATTGTAACAACAAAATTGGACCTCAACCAGGCTGCAATGGATTTTTTTAATTTTTTTTTCTACACTTGTTGATTTATTGCTTCCATCATTGTTTAGGTAATATTTGCTCTCTGTTGTTTACATACTTTTGATGTGGAACTGCTGAACTACATTAATGGTATACATGCCTCTTCCTTCTCGGCTATTACATGTTCATATCTGCCCCTCCAAGTGAGAACCAACCGTAGTGGTTGAAGAAGACCTCGTGGAATAAGCCCCTCGATGTGCAAATCTTCTCCCTACTTCAGTTTCTTTTTTTTTTTTCTATCTGGTATCGTTTATAATAATTTGTTGGTTGAAGGAGACCTTGTACAAGCATTGAACTTCCGAGCAAAGGAAACAGTTTGAAAGTATCTCCTGTTGATTGTCTTCTGATTCTATTTGAAAGTGGCCTTTGATTGAAGTCATTTAATTTTTTATTCGAGTTTAAGAGTCATAGCATTTGAAGATCATGTATTATTTTGTGTTGATCTGCAATTGATCTTACTCATTCATATTTTTCAATTAGTTGTTAGATTTTGTGTGATTCAAATCATTCATATGGGATTTTACTGAATCAAATGATGTTTTTAGTTCTGGTTATGCAAATAAAGGGCCACATATTGATGATAGTATAACCATTATAATAGTATGGTTTTGATATTTTACTACAGGTATTATTCACAAACTAGTCATATGATTTGTTAATTGCTAAATCGGATATTCGGTTGAGCAATCTTTTTTACGTTCTCAATCAGATATTAGAACTTACCATGAACATAAATAACCACATACACAATATTTCAAGAGTTGTGTACGGCATACATACCCGAACTCGTACTACTTACCAAAGTGAATTGCTAAATAGATGACTATGGTAATGACATAGATTACAATGGAGTTGTAACATGGTAAAACTGATTTGGATTAATTATGTTATGTGCTGTTTATATATTTGTGAGTATCAACTATCAATTTAAATTTCATGTTGGCATAGTTCAAGATTGACGCTTATTCGTCAAATTGCTTCGTAACAAGAGATTGGTGTTCCACCCTTTTATGAAAGACAAAATGAGAATTTTAACCATGTCATTTTCTTGTGCATTTCTACTACTTTTTATTAGACTTGAATTTTCTTAGATCAGTTAATTGAGTGTTTATATGATGTTATGTATTTATGTTCTCTGGTCACATGTAATTTTCTTGTGCATTTCAACTACTTGTGAATGTGTGTCAACTATCAAGCCTGTGTTTTCATACCATCGAAAGTGATATTAATTTCTATACACCCTAGCCAAGGATCAAAGTACGGAATCTTGAAATTTTATTTTTCTACGTTCAAAATTAAAGTTTTGAAATTTTACAACTTACATGTAGTTTATATATATTAAACATTCATTTATATACTCGTAGAATTTTCATCCCCGTGGTCTAAGAATATAGCTCAGTTGGAAAATTTTGACATTATTAGGGGATCGAAATTCAAAACTTAGATTCTCCATTTGTCTATACATTGAGTCTAGCTAATAATATAATCTAGAGAACTTCCACCCGTGTATAAAAATTTGGATGCTCCATTCATCGTAAATATATAACAATATTTATTTATATTAATTTAAAAAGTTTTTTATACATTATTTGTAGTTTATATTTTAATTTCTATAATTTGAATTCGGAAATATATCATGCATTAAAAGATAAAGTTTTTCTATATTGTTTTCGAAATCTATATTATTTTAGTGTATATGGAGCATGTATTATTTTTTAACATGTATTTTCGTCAAAAAAAAAATACATGTATTATATAGTAATATTGATAATAAAATATCTTTTTCAAAATCACGAGATATAGAAAAAAGAAGAAAATCTCCCCCCTCCCCCCCTCTCCTAAACCCTAATTTATTCTTTTTGTGCATCCACCAAGGAGAGGTGGTTTAGAGTCAATTTTTGATCCAAAATCACCCCTCTAAATTGTTTTTCCTTTTCTTTTCAATTAAATAAGTGATTATCCACATAGATTTGCTTCTTCGTTTTTTTTATTTTTTAAGTTTGTCGTCGTCTTGTGCGGCGTTGTGTTCGTAGTCGTCTTGTGCGGCATTGTGTTTGTGGTCGTCTTGTGCGGCGTTTGTTGGTTTTTCAATACGTTGATTCAAATTGACATATCTAGATCAACTCATTACAGATCTGAAGACTTTGAAGACTTGGACGTCAACGTTGCAAATCCGGGAGTATGAATGTTCCGGTGACTTTTATTTTGTCATATTTGTAGGCACTTTCATGATGCCGTTGTATGCTTTTTATTAACCTAGGTGCTGCACGTTTGTTTGTAGATTCACCTTTTTTCAGTGTTTAACAATCTTGAATTTGTAATGATCTATGTATTTTCAATTTGAATGAATGAATCCTTATTTTTAGTCAAAAAAAAAAAAAAAAGAAAATTATTTGTATGGAAAATGGCTTAAATGCCTCTTTTGAAAGCTTTTCTTTTGTTTGTAATAATTTTAAATTTGTTTTTTAAAAAATAACAGAAACAATTAAAAAATAAAAACTTAAACTGATTGTTTTTTGAACAACTTAAACTGATTGTTAATAGTTTTTAGAGATGAATCATTACCAATTTTTGTTACACCAATTAATAATGATTTAATGTTTATTTATTTATTTTTAAAACTATTCTAAAACCTTTTGTATTATTTAAAAATTGAGTAATTTTTAAAACTATTTTTTTTGTTTAAAACAATGTTTTAGAAATTGGATCGAACCTTAACAATATTAATTATGGTGATGATCATGGAGTGCTAAAATGTGGGAACTTAGCCACTATAAAAGTTCTTTCAATTGCAAAACTCGATATTTTTGGTCTACAATTATCTTGAGAACAATAACCTTGCACTTCCCCTTCTAGGTAAATGCATTATAATATTTTTCCAAACTCGTAGACGCAACTCGTAAATTCAGAGCTTATTTTATATTATAATAATATTTAAACTCACACATACATGCGCACGTATGCATGCACGCACACATACTTAAACTTCGCATTATGATCACAATTTTAGAAATCTTTCTTTCTTGTTCATATTTAAACACACACACAGTACATAAAAACAACAAAAAGAGCCTAGTTTCTCTCTTCTTCCTATCTTTTGTTTTACTAAAGCATTGTAACTAAAATAGAAAAAGAGGAACATTAGTATCTCCTTCCCAATTGTAACAAACCCAATTCTTCCATATTTGAGTTTGTAGCAGAGGTAACAAAACCTACTCGAAAATGGTTATTCGCATTGTTAAGGATTGAAACAACAAAACTTCCACAAAGTAGATAGTTTCATCAACAAACCAAATTGAAATCATCAGAGTTCTTTCATTTTAGTATTCATTTAAGTGTTGATCATAAATTGTTCAATGAAATGCCGCACTGTCTTCCGCAAAATAAAATCATTCTTCATCGGCTCCAAAATATCTATAGAGACCACAATCAATGATTTGCCGGATGATATGCTATACCGGATCACTTTTCTCACAATTAAAGATGCTTTTAGAACAATCATTCTTTCCAAGAGGTGGCTCTCACTCCGTCACTCAATTGATGTTTACCGAATTGACGATAATGATGTCTACAATGGACCTAGCTGGGCTAGATTCCTTCGATTTGTGGACGCAGTTATGCTCTCCACACGAGCCGCGCAGCACCAACAACTTCTCAAAAGGTTTTATCTAAACAATGGAATAGGTCTCTTACTACCTGCTTCTTCAAATTGGACGAATGGATAGAAGCAGCATTTGGGTGTGGCGTAGAGGTTCTTGATCTCCGCTTGTATGACCTCCATGTGCCTTGCAGCATTTTCTCCTGCAAAACACTTGTGGTTCTAAAGTTGTGGAAAATTTTCGTACGCATGGCTGGTTGTTCTGTTGATCTTCCTGTGCTTAAAAAGCTTGATCTGAATGATATATTTTATTCAAAGATATAGAGGATATAATGGAACTACTTTCTTGGTGTCCAAAATTGGAGGATTTGAGTACTAATGGTGTTATTGGAACACAAGGTGTTATGTCTGGAGAATACTTTAGAGCCTTAACAAAGTTGATCAAAGCCAATTTTAATTTATTTGAAACTAGTGTTTTAGAAATTGGATCAACAATATTAATTATGGTGAACATGGAGTGCTGTGGAAATTTAGCCGCTATAAAAGTTCTTTCAATTCCAAGACTCGAAACAATAGAATTCTTGACCGAGACTAATGTGATGTCTAAATGAAGCATGAAAATTTGGTTGAACTAAATGTCTGTTGTGTGCAAGGTGAACACCTAATTTTGGTCTACAATTATCTTGAGAACAATAACCTTGCACTCCCCTTCTAGGTAAATGCATTATAATTTTTTGGTAAACTCGTAGACTCAACTAGCAAATTCGTAGAGTTTATTTTATATTATAATAATATTTAAACTCACACGCACGCATGCACACAACACACATTTAAACTTCACATTATGATCACAATTTTAGAAATATTTCTTTCTTGTTTGTTGTTCTTTACTCTGCTGCTTAATTATACTGAGACAGAGAGTAAGTAGCTTTTTTTTTTTTGTTTCACATTACATATATAGCAATGCCTACTTTTTGTTTGCAATGTTGTTGCCACAAAAAATATAAATTGATGGTATTGAGAAAGACTCGGTGTTAGAATTTGAAAAGAAGAAAAAACTCATTTCGATAGGTGATGCGAATATTAATTAGAGTTGATTCTACCAAGTTGATTGGAAAATGAAGAAACTAGACGAAGAAATTATTAGTCGAAGATACCAATTTGATAATTAGTCGAAGCAACATAGTCAAATTTTGTTGATTAAGTTTGGTTAATTATTTTAATTGACTTTGGTTGAAAAAGGCTAATAATATATAGTAGCAGTTATCATCAACATGGGCAACAAACGGGTGCAAGGCACAATCATCAAAGTGAAAGTTATTTTCATTTTTATTTGTCTTGTAACTATGCAATGTGTAAGGCTCACTTATAGGAAGTTATTTCTTGTTTTAAATTTAGACCGTAGGATCTAGTGGTAGTTTTTCCTGCAAGGTCTATATATATCTGTTTGTAATAAGAACAAGTGGTTGGATCCTATTTTATGAAAGTCTTGTAACATCAACGCCGCGTGAGCAAATGGGTGCAAAGACGGACATAGAAGGATTCCAACCACCATTTACATTCCATGCAATTCTGCATTTCTTTTCATCTTATTTATTTTTATTTCTTTTGAATGCTCACTTGAGTATTTTTTCTATTATGTTGTCATGAGACAACTTGTTATTAAAAGTTGTTGGATGCAATTCTGACACTAATAAGAACAATGATTTTGTTTTTAAAGAACACATAAAGTGATATCATAAACCGCGAGACTTGAACGAATACTGTAAAAGGACTTCTATCCGATCTAAAAGTGTTTATGGATAGCGGTTGTTTACATTACCAAAAATCGGTGTAAACAAATGCACACACATTACTATGTTTTCATTCCAACAGAGACAAAAGGACTCTGCTTGTAGTTTCCTTCCATACAAATATAGCAATGGCTGGCTGGCTCAGCTTGTAGTTTCTCTTCCACACAACACAAGCAACAAATATGAAAAGCTAAACAGCATCACAAGACACACTAGACAGGTTCTTCTTCATTTACTTTCACCATTTCTAGCAATTTAATGGGGGGTTCTTTTTCTATCTTCTCTGTTTTCGTATGTTTATACTATAGTCTACAAATTTAAAAAAGAAGTTAAACTCCATTTCATAATACAACCATTCTCTCTCTGTCTAAAGCCATACTCATATTTCATTCTATCCTTCTTTCATTGTCTTTTCATTTTGAAAACCTTTGATTTGGTAAGAGAAATATACTACCTCAGATTCTTTTAGAACTTTGTATGTCATGACCGAATCATAAGATTTAAATTTCTTCAGTTTTATGCAGATTCATACCATGGAGTCGAAAGATCCAAAGGAGAACTTGATGCTCAAAAGATGATCTTCCATTGAGACGACTAAGCTGAAGGTAACATTCACTATACCTTCATGTTTAGTGTTATGTGTTTTACATAGTTTGTTTGTTGTTTATTTACATACAAATTTTATGTCACTTGAAGCTTCAAATCTCATCCATTGAAACTGAAATGAGTAAATAAAAGTTTTAAGTCACAAGTAATTTTTCTTTAAGTTTTTCTATTTTAAGCAATTTTTGTTCAAGTTTTGAGAGAGAGAGAGTAGGCATAAGGGTTTTGAGATTTCTTTTCTTCACAGCTGCATTGCACACACTCCACTCATAATAGTTCACAGAAGGCATAAGGGTTCTTCTTCTTCTTCTTCACCTCTCACCCTTGCTAACTAGCTACAGGTTTCCTCTTTATACTTTCTCTGTTTTTGTTTATACTAATAGACTAGACATAAACTGTGTGTTTGACATTTCTTTTCTTCATATTATCAATTTTTACATGTCCTCTACAAGTCATTTTTCTTTAATTTTTCTATTTTAAGCAATTTTTGTTCAAGTTTTCTCTCTTTTTTTAGCAAAACTAATTTAATCTGCATCTTTTTAATTTTTGTAGTTTTCTACCGTGAATGTACTTCATTTTCTACCTCCAGTCAGTTACTTCATTCCTCACCTTGTGAATGGTTTGTTTGTGATTGAAATTTTGTCACCTATCGTGGACAGATGTTATGACAGAAGCTATAGCATTTGTCGTACGTAATCAGCGTGATGCTAAGACAAATGATATAGTGTGTGTCCACAGTAGCGATAAATGAACAAATAAAACAACAGACAATAAACGTAAAGAACACAGAATGTTGTTGACCCAGTTCGGCGCAACGTCACCTGGGATACCAATCTAGAAAGGAAATCCACTATGATAATGTTAGTTCAAAGTGATAAAATTATTTACTTCATGCTCCAATGCTTGCTTTCCTTTCCTTGGTGCTTCTGCTTCTTCACGGTTCAACTCTTGCTTTTCCTTCAGAGCCAATTCATGGACTCTGAGTAAATCAATCAATGATTCAGGACTCATTGAATTGATGTCTTCAGTTTCCTCTATAGTATGTGGAATTTCATTCCAATCCAGAGGCAAACTCCTCAGCAACTTGCTTACAAGCTCTTTGTTGCTGAGTTTGTTGTTGTGCTCTTCAAGCTTGCTTGTTATAGCTTGAAACCTTATGTTCATTTTCTCAATGCTCTCATTTTCCTCCATCCTAAACTCCTCATATTGATCCAACAAGCCATTTACTGTTGCCCACTGAATGCTTTCATTATCATCACTGATGAGGCAAAGAGTAGTAGCTGTAGAATCAATACTAGAAGTTTGATTAGCCCCTGATGTGGAAGAATTTTGATTTTTGCTCAGATCTTCATTTAAGCTCAGTTCATCTTCAACTTTCTTGCTAAGATCAGTAACTTGTTGATGTAGCTTCTGCTTCCACTCATCCATGTTTTGAGCCATGGAGGTTTTCTCCTTTGGATCTTGACTGTCTCACAGTTAAGTGATTTACCAACAGAACCGGAGCTCTGATACCAATTGAAGGTGCGTGGAGAAAACACAAGACGGGGGGTTGAATTGTGTTTTGGATATTTAAAAACTTTCCAAGATATTTAAACCTTTTCAGAGTCTTTAAAGCATAGCGGAATGTTCACACAATTTAACTTATGGCGTTATGAATGATGAAGGAGTAAATGAGAGAGTGAGAGAGAGAAGAACACACAACAATTTATACTGGTTCCCCTCACAAATTGAGAGTACTACAGTCCCCTTGTTTCCAAGAGAGTTTCACTATAATCACGAGGATTACAATAGATGCTCAAGCACACAAGCTCAAGACTTCCTGCTCTTAGTCACACAAGACATAGAGACTTCCTTGCTCTGATCACACAAGATCAAAGACTTCCTTGCTCAAGCACACAAGCTTGAGACTTCCTGCTCTAAGTCACACAAGACAGAGAGACTTCCTTGCTCTGATCACACAAGATCAGAGACTTCCTTGCTCAAGCACTCAGGCTCAAGACTTCACTGCTCTAATCACTAAGATTGAGACTTACGTGCTTCTACACTAAGCAGAAGACTTTTTTGCTTCTACACTAAGCAGAAGACTTACTACTAACTTAAGAGCTTAAAACTTATTACAAACATAATAACTTCAGAGGCTCTAAGCTAGTTTCTATGCTCACTTCATTTGAGAGATATTATCTATTACAATTCAAATTCTCACTTTCTTCTGAGAGATTTTATCTAATGGTGAGCGCTAGTCATCAATTCTTTCTTTGGCATATTTATATGAGTTGAGAAAGACATTGAGACGTTGGAGAAATTCCCGTTGTAAATTGGACAGCTGTAGACTTTGAAGATCCGTTGAGTAAAGCCACGTCTTCCTTTGCAGAGAAGCTTCACCTTTGCTGTTTGTCCAATAATACAGTTATAAGGTACAACTAGCTCCTAGAGAGAGGGATCACATCCTTTGTGACCGTTGCAATTTAGTTGACCTTAGAACAAGTCATCAGGCTTGATAAGTTGTAGTTGATGTAGCCCTCTGATGACTGGGAATTCCTTTGCTTCTGATGAACCTTTGATAACTTGGAGTCTGATTGGTCTTTGAATGGTTGGCCTCTGATAGTCCTTCGCAATTCAGCTTCTGAACGTCTTCATCCTCTGAATGACTCATGACTAGCAGACAGCCTCTGAACTCTTGTAGGCCTCTGAACATCCTTGAGCTTCTAAACTCCTCTGAGTTCCTGAAGAGCTTCAGACGTTCTGATCTACTTTGAGCTTCTGAACTTTGTATAGCTTCTGACCACGTTGTAGCATCTGAACTCTTTCAGAGTCTAAATATTCAGACTTCCATTGGTTTCATCAGAGTTTAAATTAAGTGTGCTCTTGATTAAACGTTGAATTCTCCTGCACTTAATTTAAACATTAGTACCATCAATTGTCCATTTAATACTTTGTTATCATCAAAACCTAAGGGTGTGTATAAACACATATTTTGTTCCAACAATCTCCCCCTTTTTGATGATGACAAACACAAGTATTAAATACAATTGTTGTTGATAAAAATCAGCTATGTTGACATTAGGCTTCTGAGTTTTGCAAGCTCCCCCTAAGTCTGATAACCCATAGGGTTAGGTTTGTAAGCTCCCCCTATTTTGTATCCATAGTTAATTTTAATCAGTTTCAGAAATACTTTATTATATGACTTAAATTATTCATATTTCACTATGTAAAGAACAAGGTTTGCAAGCTTCTTCTTTCCATAGTGTGATAATCTTTGAATAAGGTTGCACCCTTACTCAAGAACTATGAATAATAAACTTCAATTAGTAAATGCATTCTCCTTGAAAATTAAGCCCTTAATGCAGATGCAAGATGAAGCAATATTTAAATTGAAGCAATATTTAAATTGAATGAAAAAATAGGATCAGAGGCGCTTAGAGACTTCTACATACACACTTGGTTCTGATGGTTATCATTAACAGCTTCAGAGTTCAAAATATTTTCAAACAGTTCAGAGCTTTTTTTTAAAAAAAAATCTTTTCAAAGAAAATAGCTCAGAGTCTGAACAAAAATTTGAAAACAGTTCAGAGCTCTTTAGTACAATATTTTGAAATCCTCAAAGATCAGATTGTCACAACAAAGCATGTACCTCATGCTACTATTTTGACCACTCTCCTACGTTCTCTCTCTGAAGCACTACAAGGCCCTAAAAAGCCAAGTAATTTCGCTTCTTCCAACAATTGATTTACCAATATTCTTTCTCCCCCTTTTGTCATTATCAACAAGGTAATATAAGCAATTAATAGAAATTCAACTTTCAATGCCGTCAAATCAGGAGTGGTTGAACACATTTAATACTCGGCCATTGAATTATGCTTATAAAAGGAGAGAGATACCTAGTCATTTTACTCACACAGAATAATCTTAGGTTATTGATAGATCTCTTGAGAGAAAAAATGAAACGCTCAGAGAAGAAGAAAGTAGTTTCAGTGAGAGTCATTCATTCAAGATAGAAGAAACCAATGGAAACAAAGCCAGTGTCTTTTACAGAAGAACTCAGTTCAGAGTCTGAAGAGAAATCTTTGGACTCTGACTGTTTTAAGTTCTGAAGACATATCTTCCTGAAGAAAATCAAATTGATATCCAAGGCTCTAGAGGGGCTAGAGTCTTTTCTTGAAGAAAACCAAACTGATGCATCTGATTCGGTTTCTTCAAGAAGGACTGCTAGTTGATTAGATGATTTTCAGCCAAAAGCCTCAACTTTTCCCCTCTGCAAAGGTCATATTTTAGGCGTGCAACCTTCAAATATGGCCTTTGAAGCAACCAGAAGATAATCCTTGGGAAAAACATTATATGTAATCCAGAACTTATGTTCTTAATGAAACAAAGTTCATTACTTAGACTTGTTTATCTTTGATTTCTTGTTAAGAATTCTTCTCTTGTTATGTAATTTAATCTTTTAGGACTACCTTATATTGTACTTATTGAAAATCAAATTTTATAAGAGCTCAAGAGTTTGAAGTATTGAATTTCCAAGATATGTTTGTTTAACAATCAATCAGATAAAGCAATATGTATTTGTTTGTTTAGCAAATAAAACAATCATGTTAATCAAAACATTTATATAAGCATGGTGAATAATCAGAATAGATTTATCACAGATTTGAAAATTATATGGCCATATACGCTCTATCCTATTAAAATATTGATCAGTTAATGAAATCATAGATAAAATCAAGATAATCCTAATGTTGTGGTTGTCTAAAGATGGAAGTTAGGGTTATCATGATATTTTTCTGATTAGCATCTACTTTTTCACTATTCTCATAAGCTTGTCCACTTTGCCTTCAAACCTTCTGATAACACTTCCATAGACAGGATTCTTCAAAAGTTGTTGATTTCCTTGATCACTCCTCAGACTGTCTTAAGAAGTACATTCAGATTATCCATTATTGAGGCTAACCTTTCCCTAGGTTTTTGCCCAATATTTTATCTTGCAGCAGAGGATTCAAGATGATCCCTCTCTGTGTCCTTTTCAGTCTGAATGTCTTTCTTCATTTGCAGCTTCATCTGTCCTTCTTCTCTTTTTCTTCACTTCTTCCTCTTCAATTTCAAACCCTTCACCTAAGTTGTCTAGTAGTTGAATGTACTGATTGATGATACCACTAGAGGTAGTAGGTATATCAATGTTGTATTTATTCACCAAGGAAGGTCCTGAGTGAGACTGAGGCACCAAGGGATCTGAAGGTTGAACTTCATGTCCTGACAGCAAGTTCATGTGAGAAAAGGTATGAACAGATACTGTGGAGGCTCTAATTTCCCTTAACAAGCAGTCATGACCCGCAGCTTTGATTATGTCAATCACCCCACATTGATAGAAGATCTCACTAAGTATCCTAGGGTAGATGACATTTACAATAGGTTTGTCCTGATTCTGAGTGCTTAAAACTGCTTTGCAAAGGTGTTTGAAGATATATTCAGCCCAATTTAAGTTATATTTCCTAGAGAGAAAATAAGCAAAATGCCTATGATCCCATGACAATTTGTTAGAGTCATCATTGCTAGGAAATATGGAACTCAACATTATTTTGGCTAATACTCTCTGAGTGGGCTTCAGATCATCTAACTTGTCGCTCTCACAGCTTTTTCCTTTGATGTAACTCAGTCTTGTCATGATCTTTAGAAACTCAGACTTCATTTCTTTATTGTGAACACAGGTGTAGTGAAATCCTTCATTTGGAATGGATAGCACTTTAGCTAAGTTTGAAGCAGTGAGAATTACTTCAAAGCCACACACAACCGAGTGAACCTCCGTTTCCTCAACGATTCTCAAGCCAAATTCATCAGGAGTTTTGTTTACATTTTCAACCTTTTCTTTTCTTCTTGCGTCTAGCTCCTTATCATAGTCTTCAACTGTCTTCACCTTGCTTCTTATCCAGAAATCTTTTACCAGAGTAGGATAGATTGAACCATTTAATAGATTCATGTATCTAAAGCTCCCTTTATGATGAGAAAAGAACTTTAGAACATCAAACTGATTCTTTTCCAAACTATCAAAGTCCACTGGTTGTTCCATAACCAGGTTCAAAGATTTTCCCTCTGTCTTAAGAGATAAATCTGTAGAAAACATTTCTTTGCATGCGATGGTGTTGATCGGAAGGTCTTTAGGAAAAGTGAACAAGGAGTCTGAGACAGATGTATGAGTAGATGCCATTGCAGACGGTTAGGGTGAAGAGTTTTTGCTAAAGATAGAGAGAGAGTTTTGGTTCAAGAGATGTTGAAGACAACAGAATAGAATGAGATAATGTAAAGTATGCAAGTATTTAAATGATTTTGTTTAACACAGTAAAAACAAATTAATGCACACAATACATTAAATTAAACGAGAAAGTAAACCATCATTAGCTGCTTCAAACCATTCAGAAGGTGTGTACGTGTTGTCTATTTAGCGCCAAAACGTTTTAGTAAAAGTACTTAAACGTTTCCAATTCATTTTGTATTCAGAGGCTTAACCGTCAGAGGTTGAAAGGTTTCTCAGAGTCTGAGATTCTTCAGATGCTGAAATTTGAAGAACTTCAGAGGCTGAAAAACAAGTCTTTCAGGACACAAGAGAATATGTTCAGACAGGATTTTTCAAGGTCTTTAGTACTGAACAATGTGTATCCTAAGAAGACATTTTCAAACCTTTGAAGGTTATTCCTCTGAATATGTCATTCAGGAGTTAAGCATACTTACCTTGCATTGAAGCTTTCTTGATTAGGTGTAGTCAGAGTCATAGCCAGAGCAATCACTCCACCACACTGAGTTGTTGTCATCTTCAAGGCAAGCTTCAAGTTCTTCATGCTCCCTCCTGCTCCTTATGAACTCCACTTCATCTTCTTCTCCATCTGACTCTTCAAGAATGCGCCTTCTATGCACAATTACTCTTCTTCCATTCACAGTCACATGCATCCATGTGATTGGAAGGTAGTCTTAATTTCACCTGCAAACAAGTAAACAATTTTGTCTCTTGGTACCCACTTGCATGAGGGTCCTAGACTGTTAGTTTCCAAATCTTCATTCTCCATTTGTTTCATCTGAGTGTTATCAGATACAAATGTAGTGTAAAGATTTGGAAGTGAGAAGCTTCCATCAATAACTGATGAGCTTGGTTCCTCTAGTGTTTTACTACTAGAGTATTCAATCCCATTAGTATTGTTGGTCTTAAGGTTGCAAAGCATGGAAACAATTTTATTTTGATCAGCATTGATGTTACAGTACTCTTTGAGAACTAGAGAGTGCTCAAAGGGTTTGTAACATATAGCAAAATCATTCTCAAGGTCTTGGGTTTTGATAAAATCTTTTTGTTCACGACCTTCAGAGTGATTTGCTTGCTTACTTAAATTCTCATAATCTGCTTTAATCTTTTTATAGTTCTGCTTACTATTAGAGAGTTTAAGTAAGGTCTTGTTAAGATGCTTGATCAATTTTGCTTTGGAAAGACGAGAATATACCTGATTTATTGTTCTCTGGAAACTTTCTTTGCTCTCAGATTCTAACTTTTCATCAGAACTTGAGTCTTCAGAGTCTGAGCCATCTTCAGAACTTGATCCTTCAACTCCTGGAGCTCTTTCAGACTCATCTTCAGAGAGGTTGTCTAGTACATCCCATGTTGTCATTCCTTCAGCCAGTCTTCCTCCATTCTTCTTGAAGTTGTAGCATCTTTGAATTTTTCTTGAAAACCTTTCAAGACACTCTTCATCAGGTTCTTCAACAAGATCTTCATGCTCCAATGCTTGCTTTCCTTTTCTTGCTGCTTCTGCTTCTTCACGGTTCAACTCTTGCTTTTCCTTCAGAGCCAATTCATGGACTCTGAGTAAATCAATCAATGATTCAGGACTCATTGAATTGATGTCTTCAGTTTCCTCTATAGTATGTGGAATTTCATTCCAATCCAGAGGCAAACTCCTCAGCAACTTGCTTACAAGCTCTTTGTTGCTGAGTTTGTTGCTGTGCTCTTCAAGCTTGCTTGTTATAGCTTGAAACCTTATGTTCATTTTCTCAATGCTCTCATTTTCCTCCATCCTAAACTCTTCATATTGATCCAACAAGCCATTTACTGTTGCCCACTGAATGCTTTCATTATCATCACTGATGAGGCAAAGAGTAGTAGCTGTAGAATCAATACTAGAAGTTTGATTAGCCCCTGATGTGGAAGGATTTTGATTGTTGCTCAGATCTTCATTTAAGCTCAGTTCATCTTCAACTTTCTTGCTAAGATCAGTAACTTGTTGATGTAGCTTCTGCTTCCACTCATCCATGTTTTAAGCCATGGAGGTTTTCTCCTTTGGATCTTGACTGTCTCACGGTTAAGTGATTTACCAACAGAACCGGAGCTCTGATACCAATTGAAGGTGCGTGGAGAAAACACAAGAAGGGGGGTTGAATTGTGTTTTGGATATTTAAAAACTTTCCAAGATATTTAAACCTTTTCAGAGTCTTTAAAGCATAGCGGAATGTTCACACAATTTAACTTATGGCGTTATGAATGATGAAGGAGTAAATGAGAGAGTGAGAGAGAGAAGAACACACAACAATTTATACTGGTTCCCCTCACAAATTGATAGTACTTCAGTCCCCTTGTTTCCAAGAGAGTTTCACTATAATCACGAGGATTACAATAGATGCTCAAGCACACAAGCTCAAGACTTCCTGCTCTTAGTCACACAAGACATAGAGACTTCTTTGCTCTGATCACACAAGATCAAAGACTTCCTTGCTCAAGCACACAAGTGTCGTACCCCAAATTTTGACTTTCTTTTTCCAATCTTATATTATTTGTAATACAATCTTCTTTCTAATGTGTCTATTAGCTTGTATGTTAATACCATTGGTTTATAAGTGCATGTGAGCACAAAGTCACAAGTTTGAGTCTCACTTAAGTCATTTTATGTGTTTTATTTTATTAAAAAAAAAGAGTCACAAAAATTGTTTTTTGGGTTAAATGGTGTTTACCCCCTGCAAAGTAGGCGAGTTCTGGATTACCCCCTGGAAAATTTTTCGTTTAGATTCCCCCTACAAAATATAATTTTCTGGATTCCCCCCTCAAATGACACAGTGGCAGACGGAATCTCCACGTGGCAGACAGAATCTCCACGTGGCGCTGCCACGTAGGAAATTTTTAATTAAAAAAAAAAATGCCACGTCATTATTTATTATTTTTTTTTTTTTTAATTCAATTTTTTTTTTTTTTACTCAAATTTTTTTTTTTAACTCAAATGTTTTTTTTTTTTTAACTCAATTTTTTTTTTATCCCCTTTTAAAAAAAATTAGCGCATTTTAAAATATTAAAATTTGAGTTAAAGTTTTGTAAGATTATACTATAGATAAAAAATAAATGTTGAATACTATATATAATATATAAGTGACTCATAAAATAATGACTTCAAATTGCACCAACACTAATTGCATATGAGTATTTGTTAACATTGTAAATTCACTTTTAGATGATATTTTATGCACCCACATTCTTTAAAACAAATAAATTTTCACGCACCATTGTCAACCAACATTTTCTTCTTTTTTATTGGATGTCTCACGCTGATTCTCTTCTTTAACATGGCCGTGTTGTTTACTCTTTAACATGTTGGTTGACAATGGTGCGTGAAAATTTATTTGTTTTAAAGAATGTGGGTGCATAAAATATCATCTAAAAGTGAATTTACAATGTTAACAAATACTCATATGCAATTAGTGTTGGTGCAATTTGAAGTCATTATTTTATGAGTCACTTATATATTATATATAGTATTCAACATTTATTTTTTATCTATAGTATAATCTTACAAAATTTTAACTCAAATTTTAATATTTTAAAATGCGTTAATTTTTTTTAAAGGGGATAAAAAAAAAATTTGAGTAAAAAAAAAATTTGAGTTAAAAAAAAAAAAAAAAATTTGAGTAAAAAATAAATAAATAAATAAAAAATGACGTGGCATTTTTTTTTTTAATTAAAAATTTCCTACGTGGCAGCGCCACGTGGAGATTCTGTCTGCCACGTGGAGATTTCGTCTGCCACTGTGTCATTTGAGGGGGGAATCCAGAAAATTATATTTTGTAGGGGGGAATCTAAACGAAAATTTTTCCAGGGGTAATCCAGAACTCGCCTACTTTGCAGGGGGTAAACACCATTTAACCCTTGTTTTTTTAAAATTTATTATTTTAGTTTTTTATATTCATTTTTATTATTATTATTGAAAAAATATATAAAGAGCAGATCATGCAAAAAAATATATAAAGAGCAGATCATGCAAAAAAATATATAAAGAGCAGATCATGCAAAAAAATATATAAAGATCCCAAAATATAAAAAAAAAAAAAAAAAAAAAAACAAAAGAATATAAAATTTTACAAAATCTGGAGGGAGATATTATAGAGACTTTGTCCCCAAGTTTCAATCAAATCGGTCATACAAATTTATTCCAAAAATAAACCTAATTTTTACCTATAAATACCACAAGAGTTTCACACTAAAAAGGGAACAACTGGCATAAAATTTGAGAGAGCACTACAATTCAAGCAGGTCAGTTTTTTTACTTCGTTGTTTTCTTATGCATATCTTGATACTTGTCTAATCATTATTTGAGTTTTGGGCTATATTCGTAAAGGAAAAGGGAAACATAAACAAGTTTATTTTAATTTGAATTTCTTTGTTGCTTTGATTATTTGCGTTTTGAGACTTTGTCTGTGTTTCTAGTTTATAAAAACGTTTAAAAAGTGATTTGGGTGTTTTTTCTAGTTTATTTTGTTTTGTTTCTTGATTTAACCCAATTAAAATAGTAAAAGAGCAAAAACATATCTTTCTAATTTTCATATTACAAACCAATTTTTACTAAAATCATGGATTAAAGAGGAGATTGGCGAATGTACATTCGTTGGTCTCTCGAACGATCGGGGGCTTAGCGTCACGCTTTGTCGACGGATTGTTCGTCTTCCACATAAATAACTCTTCAACAAAAAATCACGGACGAAAAGGAGATTGGCGAATGTACATTCGTTGTTCTCTCGAGCGATCGGGGGCTTAGCGTCACGCTTCGTCGACACACTGCTCGTCTTCCGTGTAAACAAATTTTAATAAAAATCTTGGATTGAGAAAGAGATTGGCGAATGTACATTCGTTGATCTCTCAAACAAATGAGGTCTTAGCGTTACGCTTTGTCGACAAGTTGTTCGTCTTCCACATTTAAAAATAACTCCAACACATCAAATATTTTTAGCACAGTCAAAATATAAAAAACAAAAATCTTTTCATAAGTAAAATCAACCAACACACAAACATTTTCTACCCAGAGCTGCGTGTAGCTTTGAATTTCTCAATGCACCCGGGAATACGTAGGAGCGGGATTCATACATCCTGTCAAGCACACTAATTAAAAAAACTAATTTTTTCCACTTTTATAAATATTTTTAATAACTAACTAAAAGCATGCAAGTAATTTAAACACTTTTTTAACCCTAAAATTAACGAGGAGGTTCCCGTTGAGTATAACGGATGTGAGGGGTGCTAATACCTTCCCCTCACATAACCGACTCCCGAACTTAGAAATGGTTGCGACGACCATCTTTCCATTATTTTAAGGTTTTATCGATATTTTCCTTTTCCTCCGGGAATAAATAAAGTTCGGTGGCGACTTTACTGTCTAGCGAGCACTTTCCGCTCGCGCATTTTTCCACCCGCTTTAGCTGGCGACTTCACTGGGGACCTTAGAGAGTCAAACCTATCCTTGTTAGTTTTAGGGTTGAGTGTATTTGTCTGCTTGCATGCTTTCCTGTGTTCTTAAATGTCTTATCTTATCATTGTCTTCTTGCTCTTGTATTTATTTTATATTTTGGTTTTTTTTATGAATATATATCAATTGTGGGTTGGATTTATTATTTGAGAGAAGCTCTATACCTGAGCTTGAGTAAAACCCTAAGTTTAGGTAAGGAGTTAGTAGTATGGGCCTATGGGATGTATATCCCAATGGGTGATTTACGAAAACTTCGCCTAGAGTAGATCGGTTCAAAAGGTTCGTCAGGAATTGGCTAGCCCATCCGCCTGACAAAATTTTGAATTTGGTCCGTGACTCTAGGGACCTCACCTAGAACCCGACGACTCCACCTAAGGGAGACCCTTTTGAATTGGCCAGCCCATTCTCATGGTGAAATTCTGAATGAGGGTTATTGTAACGCCCTAGTTGCTTTTAGTAAGAAGAAGGTTGACGACATAAGGTGGTGTATTGATTATCGACAACTAGATGAGATTACCCTTAGATATTTTTATGATTAGTTAATCATTGCTCACAAGTTAAGTAAAATGGATTCACGAGTAAAGTCAGAGGATATATCGAAAAGAAAAAAAAAAGTACTTTTAGGATATGGCACAGTCAAGTAAGAGTAATTTGTGATGTCATTGGCATAACTAATATATCGGGAATGTTTATGAATGATACCTCGGTGTATTCAAAGTTAGATGAAGAGTATGTGGGGACATCTGAGAAGTATGTTGCAAACCTTGCAAGAGAAGGATGTTCTATGCGGCATTGTTTGAGTGCGAGTTTTGGTTGCGTAAAGTGAGTTTTTGTATTTGTGTGCTATCTAGTGTTGGAAATAGTTGTGAATCCGTTAAAGGTGAATGTTGAATGTCGTAATACTATAGAAATCCTAAGTCGGACATCGAGATTAGATGTTTTCGTGAATTGGTTGGTTACCGTAGGAGGTTTATTAAGAGTTTTTCTAGGAGAATGTTAATGGTGTGCTTCTACAAAAAGGTCAACTTGTGATCTATACGTCGAGGAAGTGGAAGATTCATGAGAAGGAGTATCTGACATATGATTTGGAATTAATGATTATCAAGTGTGTGCTTAAGATTTGGAGTATCTATCAAAGGGGGAGGAATGAGCGGTAGAGGAAAGTGATTAGAATTTTTAAGAGTTAGGAAATTGGATTGAGTTACCATCCGGATAAAGTTGATATGGTAGTACACGTTTGGAGTAAGAATGTTTTACGGATGTCGGTAATTATGAAGAGAGAATTGGATTTGATTGAGCGGTTGAGAAATGTGAGATTGGTGTTTAAGATGACGCTTAATAGTGTGAAGTTGAGTATGACGAAGATGACGAATCATGTTCTCGAAGAGATCAAAGAAGGTTGAAATTCAAGATAGTAAGATCATTTAGTGGAAAAATATGTTAGAGGATTTCACATGAGACTTTTGGAAGTTAAGGTGAAGTCAATCTCAAAGTGCTATTAATAGAATAAGAAAGATTAGTCACTGGGAGGACGTGTTAATAATGAGTAATGGAAGTGTACAGAGAAACGCGACTTATGTCAAGTGAATATTTGGAAAAAGGGTTATCTCGCACGTGGTATAAAAATTGTGATTGTGCACATGTTTGAAGGATTGAAGTCGCTACTTGAATGAGTATTAGAGAATGTTGTTGTTGGATTCAGAGGTAAGAGGGTTAAGTAATTGTCCATCGGAAGAAATATGTGTGGACAAATATGTGTGGATTAGTAAGATTAAATTCAGGATACTTGATGTAACGAAGTGAAGTGTAAAATAAAGTACTTGATGAGAGACTAAAAGTTTTAAATATGGTAATCGTGGACAGTTCTATAATAGTGATTTGAAAAGAACTTATGATTTGGATGAAAATGTGTACAGATTAAAAGGAAAAAAAATAAGAGTTTATGGAAACTTGTGGTACGATGAAGTTCTTTACGGAGGTAAGGTCTTCTTTCGGAGAATAATGGAATGGATAATAATGATGTGAAATGTTACTTTTTAGATGTATTGTGCCTAGGAAGCACTATTATGGTTTGGTAAAGATGATTGATGCCACCATCATGATCGTTGGCTATTTATTGACAAATTGAGGAATTGGCCGTCCTTGATCTCTTGTCGATGGTAGACGAAATCGTGTTGACTGGATAAGACTAATTTTGTCAGGCTCAGGTAGTGTATAAAGTTTTGAGTGTTTTGTTGGAGAGTAAGATGCTGGAGTCGTATCAATAGTTGTTTGCTTGAGGTATATTTTCGAGGACGAAAATTCTTTAAGTTGGGGAGAGTTGTAACGCCCTAGTTGCTTTTATTTATTTTATTAAATATAGAGTCTATTTACCTGATTTATTATATGTATGTGATGTACTTTTATTTTAATGACTTTATTTTAATTAATTGTAAGGAGATGAGTGGTGAAGGGAATAAGTAGAGTTAAGGGGTTGGAATTAGAATTAAATGGAAATAATAGTATTAAGTGGAATTAGTAGGAATTAAATAAGGAAGTGAGAGGTTAAGGAATAGAAGTCAGAGAAAAGAAACACTTTTCACGTAAAAAAGAAAAGAAAAGAAGGGTTTTGGAGAAAAAGGGAGAAGCACCAAGAGAGAAGAGGCTTAGAGAATCAAGAGCAGCTGTAGGATTATTCGCTCATCAAAACTAAGGTAAGGGTGGGAACTTATACTTTAATTCTAAGCATGTAGTTCAGAAAATTGATTTGGCATGATAATTGATGAAAATTGGGAAAATTAGGTTAACTATGAATTTGATTAATAATGGAATAAGAAGCCCTGAATCATGTTAGAATAACTGTTGTTAGATGATTAGTAATATTGGGTGTTTGATTTCTAAAAAACTAAGAGAGTCTAAGGGGATTATATGAAAAAGGGTTACTATTAGAAAGTGGTTAAATTTTGATGAACATAATTTTAGTGAAACTTAAGTTCTGTACCCGAATTTGGGATACAAACTGGTATTGATTGGTACATAATTGGTCTTAGGTGTAAACACAAAAGTTGTAGATAAAGATGTTAGCTTTCTAATGGCTTTGGTTTGACGTCAAGATGATGTTTGGAACGTAAGTTATCGTCGAATTACTACACGTAGGTCACAGTGAAACTTCTGCTTCTTTACCTGCATTAACGATTAAAACTGGCACTGATTGGTACTTAATTGGTCTTAGGGGTAAACACGAAAGTTGTAGATAAAGATATTAGCTTTCTAATGGCTTTGGTTTGACTTCCAGATTATGTTTGGAACTTAAGTTATCGTCAAATTACTACACGTAGCTTACAGTGAAACTTCTGCTTCTGTACCTGACTTTGCGAATAAAACTGGTACTTATGGGTACATAATTGGTCTTAGGTGTAAACACAAAAGTTGTATATACAGATGTTAGCTATCGAATGGCTTTAGTTTGACACAAAAACTCCTTGTGAATAATTTTGTACGAATTTATGAAGTTGGATGATGTATTAGGATGTTGTGAAGTAGAGTCCTTGTCGTCGTGTCAAGATCATATGAGTTGTAAGAAGTTGTCTAAGTGGATTAAGTTGCTGGTTGTCGTGGCATTTTACAGAGTCTACATATGCACTAAAGTTGGGGGCTTGATGCCCTGTGAGCTTATGCTCAAACCCGTTGGGGGCTTGATGCCCTGTGAGCCTACGCTCAAAACCCGTTGGGGACTTGATGCCCTGTGAGCCTACGCTCAAAATTGGTTGGGGGCTTGATGCCCTGATTGGTACCACATGCATGCTGCATAGTCAAGTCGTCTAGGTTGTCTAAGTTGGAGTCATGTTATCTAAGTCGTCGAAGCCTTGTCGTGTTGTCGAGTTGTGATAGAATTAATGAGTTACATCGAAAAGTTGTGTAGTTAAATAATGAAATAATATGTTGACGTTTATGATGTTTTTAAGTTATTAATTTTATGTTGATGAACGATATCCTTATTATTATTGTATATGTATCTCACCCTTCTGTTGGAATTGCCGCCTTGTGGGCAAGTGCAGATATTCAGGACTAGCTACAGTTGTGAGTTGACTCTCTCATGGTCTTAGGATGCTCTGATACGTAACGGGGCGGGTTTTATTGTTGGATTGTCCTTGTTACGTATTTTTCCTTGAGATTTCATGTTGAAATAATTTAGTTGGATTTTTGTATTAATGTTGAACACGTTGAGGCCTTAGAGCCATATTTTGGTTGAACAGAATTATGAATACTATTTCCGTTGCGAAATTATTAAAAATGTTATCAGTTGATGTTTGATTCATTAATAGAAAAATTTACTCTATTACTATATGTATTTTACGAAGTGTAGCATTCCGCATACGTTGAAATACTCTGATTTATATGTATGATTTATCTTGTTGGGAATACGGGGTGTTACAATTGGTATCAGAGCAGGTCGGTCTGTCGGGCCAAGTAGTGGAGTCGGTCGTGTCCAGTGACGACTATTTTTGTCGTTTGTTTTGTTGTTTATCTGTTGTCCTTGGTTGTAGAATTTTGCATGAAAGTAAGAAGAGTATGAATTCTAACAAGGATAAGTGAATTCTAGGATACGCTTGATATATGCTTGTTTCATATAACGTGCACTAGATCATTTCCATGAAAACTTGACTTGTTCTTTTATTATCTATGAGTTATACATAATGATTATGCTATCTTTCTAGGAATAGAATTGTTGTATATGATGCCTATGTTTTTTTTTATTGTCTTATTGTACCATGCTAATTACCATTTAAGTTAATTATTTTCTCGCATGATATGCTTATTTAAATGTGAATTGTTGAACTAATTGAAATTTGTTATCATGGTATATGCATTTTCAAGTTGGGGAAAATAAGTTCTTTAACAATGACCCAAAGAAGAAAGAAGGCGAGGCTAATTTCGTTCAACATAATCATCGGCAACAGCAAAACGAGCATCAACCAAAGAATCCACTTAGTCTTGAAAGGAAGAATACGCCCTTTGATCAAGTACACTTTGATCCTATACCCATGTCATATGGTCAAATCTTGCCGTACTTAATCCAGAAAGGGATGGTTGAGCCGATATCCCTTCCCCCTGCGAAGCTACCATACCCGCCTAGTTTCGATGTGAACGCTAGCTGTGAATATCATGCTGGATCGCCCGGGCACGACGTCGAAAATTGTAGGGCCTTCAAGTATAAGGTTCAAGAGCTTATCGACCGCAAGCTGATATCTTTCAATAAGGAGCCCCATTCGTAAATGGTCACCCCTTTTACAAATCAAATAACGTCAAGGGGCATCTTCAAAATCGGTGGATCCATGTGGAGGCTCGAGCCTAGGAATACTAGGCTTTTCATTCTAAGTTGTAATTTCATTCCTGCTAAGTTTTGTTTGCTTTCTTAAAATTGTTATCTTTTGATCAAGTGTTTTAATGAAATTCGCATGCATGTTTTGAATCTATCCATTCATATTCACTCTCTTTTTATGTCATCTCTCTCTTTCTATTTCACTTCTCACATGTTAACAAACTTGGTGGGGAGGATGATGTAAACAAATAATTGAATTTGCTGATATATGCTTTTATAAGTAAACCCGGTTGATGATGTAAGGCATTGTTTCAATTCCCAAACACTGGAGATATAAGGAGATAATCCGTAGTCAACCCCTTTGAGCCCGTAGACGGTGTTCTTTCTATTTTACTAAAAACCCTTAATCTTAACCAGGGGCAGGGTAGTTTTACAATTAACTCAATCCTCTTCTTTAAGATGTTTAAGCACATTATTTCCATCATGTACACCATCCAACATGGAGGGAATAATGAGAGAAAAAAAACATAATCATTGATGTGGCAGTCATAACTTTGTTGAGCTAAAAGCAAAATCTCATGAGAGCTGTTCAAAAAAAAAAAAAGAGAGAGAGAGCCCGCTAAGTAAAAACTTAGGCAAAAATGGGGCATCCCGATGGACCGCAAATTCAAAAGAATTGGTCCATGCAAAAATAGGGAGTAAAAAAAATGAATGAAAACAAGTCTGTCAACTAAAAAAGAAGTGACTGTCACTTTAAGAGTCTCATCAGTGCTTCAACCACTGTCGTTACCTCCATCAGGGTAACTAACAAATTATCTTGCCGACCAAAGGCATCTGTTGAGTTAATTGAACTTAAGAATGAAGAACATCAAAGTAGATTGGGAGGGTTAAAATAATATTTTGAGCCTTATATCCTTTGTTTCTTAAAACCGTAAACCAGACCACATTACAACCCTCAAAAGACCTAATTGAAGCTAGGTTGACTATAAAAGCAAATTCGGCAAAATTGTTAAACTGACTCCTCATGTTTGTGAATCATCAATAACATTTTTTCTATAATTTCTATCACTCTCAATTGGGCCAACCTTCTGGCCAAATATCACCCATTGTAGATAGCTAAACAACTTTCAAATTCAAAACTTGCATGTGCATTGCGTCGAAATTACTTTTCAAGATAAACAATTTCACTCACAAATTAATACTTAACATTAAGGAAATGTCAACAAGGAATCTGATCAAAGGTGAATCATTTTAAGAAACTCCTAAAAAGGGGCAAGTCAACTAAGGGTCCTACTAATCAAGAGAAAATCCCTATAACCGAGGGGCACATCATTTGGATATCTTATTGATTGGGGTCAAGATATTTCAAGAGTGGATCAAACCTTCAAAGCACCAATCAACCAGGGGCATGCTTTTCAAAGTTCAAGTGTTGGGGCAGTCCGAGTCAAAGATTTAATATTAAGCATACCTTTCAAGGATTCAAATACTGGGGCAACACGTGTTTATCCCCCCATGGATAGAGAGGAGTTCTCATTCCCAGTTTGATGCGGCCAAAGATAAAATGCCCAAGAAAAAGAAATAAAAAAAATCAAAGTCAAAAGCTCGCTAAGTCGAAAACCCGAAAGGGCGGCTTAGGCAATAAAGAGCGTCCCGGTGGATCGAAAACCTGAAAAGGCGGTCCAGGCAAAAATTAGGGACACCAAAAAAGGAAACACACTCCCGGTGGACTGAAAACTCGAAAGGGCGGTCCAGGCAAAAGTTAGGGATCTTCAAAAAGAGAAAAAAGGGCAAAATGAGTTACATTAGGGGCAATTCCTTTTCGTCCTTTCAAGCCGCTCAAGTATATGATGCATCAACAACTATTGAGTTCGACACGGATATTAGGGAATCATGCTAGGAAGACATCCCATATGAAAAATTTCCTAGTCTTAACCATTCTACCATCCACTACAAGAAAACTTTTGAGAACATTCCAAATCATAGTCATGCTTGCATCATTCTAATGCATCAATCATATCTGCATCATTCTAACATGTCATCCATGCATCCCACCTCATACTTGCACATTAAACCTCCTAGTAAAAGTGAACTTACTTCCCTCAAAGTCCAATTTTTTCCGACCTATCATGCATCGACCACACATTTCACATAGCATGCATTCACGATACATCATGCATCAATAAATGCATTAACCCAAGAATCATGCATAAAAATCATGCATCAAAAGAAGATCATGCATACATAAGCATAAGCAGAAGATTTCTAGAGCCCTACCTAATTTGGCAATATGAGTTTCACCTTATTTGGAAGTTTCGGAGTTCTATCCTATTTGGAATTTTTAGAGTCCTACCCTATTTGCAATCTTCAGAATCCTACCCTATATGACATTTTAGAGTCCTACCTTATTTGGAAGTTTAGAGTTCCATCTTTGTGTGGCCGGCAATTTAGAGTCTCATTCGCGCTGGCAATTAGAGTTCTACCTTATTTGGAAGTTTAGAGTTCCATCTTTGTGAGGCCGGCAATTTAGAGTCCCATTCGCGCTGGCAATTAGAGTTCTACCTTATTTGTAAGTTTAGAGTTCCATCTTTGTTTGGCCGGCAATTTAGAGTCCCATTCGCGCTGGCAGTTAGAGTTCTACCTTATTTGGAAGTTTAGAGTTTCATCTTTGTTTGGCTGGCAATTTAGAGTCCCATTCGCGCTGGCAGTTTAGAGTTCCATCTTTGTTTGGCTGGCAATTTAGAGTATCATTCGCACTGGCAGTTTAAAGTCACATTTTCGTTTGGCCGGAAATTTAGAGTCTCATTCTCGCCGCCGGTTTAGAGTCCTACCTACTCGGGCAAAATGTTGGGTCCTTTCGTATTTAATTATCTTCCCCCACAAGTACGTGAAGACAACCGTCAATCAGGTCCTCGGGTGAAAAATAATTAAATAGGGGCAGCTGTCGTACCCCAAATTTTGACTTTCTTTTTCCAATCTTATATTATTTGTAATACAATCTTCTTTCTAATGTGTCTATTAGCTTGTATGTTAATACCAATGGTTTATAAGTGCATGTGAGCACAAAGTCACAAGTTTGAGTCTCACTTAAGTCATTTTATGTGTTTTATTTTATTAAAAAAAAAAGAGTCACAAAAATTGTTTTTTTAAAATTTATTATTTTTGTTTTTTATATTCATTTTTTATTATTATTATTGAAAAAATATATAAAGAGCAGATCATGCAAAAAAATATATAAAGAGCAGATCATGCAAAAAAATATATAAAGAGCAGATCATGCAAAAAAATATATAAAGATCCCAAAATATAAAAAAAAAAAAACAAAAGAATATAAAATTTTACAAAATCTGGAGGGAGATATTATAGAGACTTTGTCCCCAAGTTTCAATCAAATCGGTCATACAAATTTATTCCAAAAATAAACCTAATTTTTACCTATAAATACCACAAGAGTTTCACACTAAAAAGGGGAACAACTGGCATAAAATTTGAGAGAGCACTACAATTCAAGCAGGTCAGTTTTTTTACTTCGTTGTTTTCTTATGCATATCTTGATACTTGTCTAATCATTATTTGAGTTTTGGGTTATATTCGTAAAGGAAAAGGGAAACATAAACAAGTTTATTTTAATTTGAATTTCTTTGTTGCTTTGATTATTTGCGTTTTGAGACTTTGTCTATGTTTCTAGTTTATAAAAACGTTTAAAAAGTGATTTGGGTGTTTTTTCTAATTTATTTTGTTTTGTTTCTTGATTTAACCCAATAAAAATAGTAAAAGAGCAAAAACATATCTTTCTAATTTTCATATTACAAACCAATTTTTACTAAAATCATGGATTAAAGAGGAAATTGGCGAATGTACATTCGTTGGTCTCTCGAACGATTGGGGGCTTAGCGTCACGCTTTGTCGACGGATTGTTCGTCTTCCACATAAATAACTCTTCAACAAAAAATCACGGACGAAAAGGAGATTGGCGAATGTACATTCGTTGGTCTCTCGAGCGATCGAGGGCTTAGCGTCACGATTCGTCGACACACTGCTCGTCTTCCGTGTAAACAAATTTTACTAAAAATCTTGGATTGAGAAAGAGATTGGCGAATGTACATTCGTTGATCTCTCGAACAAATGAGGGCTTAGCGTTACGCTTTGTCGACAAGTTGTTCGTCTTCCACATTTAAAAATAACTCCAACACATCAAATATTTTTAGCACAGTCAAAATATAAAAAACAAAAATCTTTTCATAAGTAAAATCAACCAACACACAAACATTTTCTACCCAGAACTGCGTGTAGCTTTGAATTTCCCATTGCACCCGGGAATACGTAGGAGCGGGATTCATACATCCTGTCATGCACACTAATTAAAAAAACTAATTTTTTCCCCTTTTATAAATATTTTTAATAACTAACTAAAAGCATGCAAGTAATTTAAACACTTTTTTAACCCTAAAATTAACGAGGAGGTTCCCGTTGAGTACAACGGATGTGAGGGGTGCTAATACCTTCCCCTCACATAATCGACTCCCGGACTTAGAAATGGTTGCGACGACCATCTTTCCATTATTTTAAGGTTTTATCGATATTTTCCTTTTCCTCCGGGAATAAATAAAGTTCGGTGGCGACTTTACTGTCTAGCGAGCACTTTCCGCTCGCGCATTTTTCCACCCGCTTCAACAAGCTTGAGACTTCCTGCTCTAAGTCACACAAGACAGAGAGACTTCCTTGCTCTGATCACACAAGATCAGAGACTTCCTTGCTCAAGCACTCAGGCTCAAGACTTCACTGCTCTAATCACTAAGATTGAGACTTACGTGCTTCTACACTAAGCAGAAGACTTTCTTGCTTCTACACTAAGCAGAAGACTTACTACTAACTTAAGAGCTTAAAACTTATTACAAACATAATAACTTCAGAGGCTCTAAGCTAGTTTCTATGCTCACTTCATTTGAGAGATATTATCTATTACAATTCAAATTCTCACTTTCTTCTGAGAGATTTTATCTAATGGTGAGCGCTAGTCATCAATTCTTTCTTTGGCATATTTATATGAGTTGAGAAAGACATTGAGACGTTGGAGAAATTCCCGTTGTAAATTGGACAGCTGTAGACTTTGAAGATCCGTTGAGTAAAGCCATGTCTTCCTTTGCAGAGAAGCTTCACATTTGCTGTTTGTCCAATAGTACAGTTATAAGGTACAACTAGCTCCTAGAGAGAGGGATCACATCCTTTGTGACCGTTGCAATTTAGTTGACCTTAGAACAAGTCATCAGGCTTGATAAGTTGTAGTTGATGTAGCCCTCTAATGACTGGGAATTCTTTTGCTTCTGATGAACCTTTGATAACTTGGAGTCTGATTGGTCTTTGAATGGTTGGCCTCTGATAGTCCTTCGAATTCAGCTTCTGAACGTCTTCATCCTCTGAATGACTCATGACTAGCAGACAGCCTCTGAACTCTTGTAGGCCTCTGAACATCCTTGAGCTTCTAAACTCCTCTGAGTTCCTGAAGAGCTTTAGACGTTCTGATCTACTTTGAGCTTCTGAACTTTGTATAGCTTCTGACCACGTTGTAGCATCTGAACTCTTTCAGAGTCTAAATATTCAGACTTCCATTGGTTTCATCAGAGTTTAAATTAAGTGTGCTCTTGATTAAACGTTGAATTCTCCTGCACTTAATTTAAACATTAGTACCATCAATTGTCCATTTAATACTTTGTTATCATCAAAACCTAAGGGTGTGTATAAACACATATTTTGTTCCAACAATGTGATGTTCATATCATGTCTATTTCCAACTGGTCCAACAAAAACTTTAGTGACATCAAACCGAAGTTTGCAAATTCAATATTTGCACAAAAGATACAAAAATGATTATAAGAATAATAACCTTAAACTTTATTTCTGCAGGAAGACCTTAACAAAATCTGTATCAGTATCAAAACCAAAGTTAGAACATAACGAATGAGAGACTCCCACTAATCCAAGACATCCTTAGTGACAAAAAATAATATGAAAGACCGTAGGTGTCACGTCTTTGATTAGTGAGTCAGCTAGCATAAATTTTATCTCTATGTGTTCTATTATTAAACAACAACTAATAAGTCAATGAACTTTATAAAATAGTTATTGAAACATTATCCGACTGACTTAATTATGTCACAATATAACTTGAGGTGTCTTTCAAAATATTTTACTTTATGCAACCAAGTGACATAAATACTTACGATCATTTCTTGAGTTAGACGTCCATTATACATAGACATCCAGAATGATCAGAGTCGAACATACTGATGATCTCCAAATTACTCGATCTCCGATATGTGAGCACAAATTATTTTGTTCTCTACAACAATCCTTACGGCTGCTTCATTTCCACAATTCAAATTTTGAATTGCTCAAGTATCTGCTAAATAATCTTATTATATATGAGCTATTTCAGGATGCCAATAAATAAGATCATACATAAGTTTCCCAAAGCTGAAGCATATAGGAAAATACTTTATTTTTCTAAATTTCCAGATTTTCTTTTGGACAATAATTGAGACTAAACAGTCACCATTTATGAGTAAGGCAATCCTTTAGTTTATTGATTTGCATGTCCAATTTACTTTCAACTTTATCGATAGAACTCTTTTGTGAAAATCGATTGATACATTGAGAAAAAACTCTAAGTATCACAATGCCTAATACAAAAGAGGTGTGCCCAAGATCTTTCGTCACTAAACATTTGTTAGTGATTTCTTGATTTTGCACAACAATCAAATATCACTGATGATTCAATTAAGTAAAATCGACACATTAAACTAATTATAAACATATTCCCACTGAATTTGTATAAACCACAACTCTCCATAATATACATCTCAAAACCAAATGAGACAATCACTTTATGTGACTTTTGTGGTATCAATAATGAGACAACTTTCTCAACAAATAAATGGATTTCTTTTGTTTGCACACCATCTACTTTGTGTCTAATGACATAAAGCTTCATCTGATTGCACCTTATTGTGTTTATAATGTTGTAATTAAGAAACACTATCTTGATATCCATCTTATTTAGCTCCAAAAATTATAATGAGTAATAAGTGTCGTGACTGTCCTAATAGAGTTTTCAAAACAAAACGAATATGATTTCTCTTTTCAGTCAATACTTTATGACACTCGACGCCCCAGTTCTTGCAAGTATTGAGTTTGATATTCATAAATTAATTCCTAACTTAATTGAGAGGAAGAACACTAATGTCCTTATGAAGATCCAAATTTACTATATCAATAGTAACTATATGAATTGGTTTAGAACCAATTCTTCCTCATTCAATTTTGTTCTTTTACCATATCTCTCCCCCAAACTCAATATCTTCAAGAAACATTTGTAATTTATGTCTCAAAATGTTCATTTACTTGGGACCAAAGTTTATATTTCTCAACGTTTTCAACAATTCTAGATTGTCACAAGTCATAACTGAATTGACTATAATAATATTTGAATTTAAAAGACAAATTGAATCTCTCGTTTAAAATAATAATAAAGAATTTATAACATTAAAACAAAACTTAATTCACGTAATGATTCACCATATTGTCTTTCAAATACAAATATAAATTGGTAACAACAATCTACCACATAGTTGAAAACCATCAATCTTCACCGACTTATTTCCCCTCTAGATTGATGTATCTTTCAACATCATTGGACATTTGTCAGTTCAGACGATGTGGATGCTGTCATTTCTAGTTAGGGTTTTACTAAAATTTTGACGAAAGAGGGTTTTTCTTTTAAGTTTGAGACAATTGAAAGTGTAGGTTGTGAAGATGCAATGTGTACAATTGATTTAGTGAATTTGATTAAAACAAAATTAAAACATACAAAAAAAACAAACTCATCATTAACTGTTTTAAACCAATCAGAACGTGTCTACATGTTGTCTCTTTAGCGCCAAAACGTTTTAGTAAAAATACTTAAACGTTTCCAATTCATTTTGTATTCAGAGGCTTAACCATCAGAGGTTGAAACGTTTCTCAGAGTCTGAGATTCTTCAGATGCTGAAGCCTGAAGAACTTCAGAGGCTGAAAAACAAGTCTTTCAGGACACAAGAAAATATGTTCAGACAGGATTTTTCAAGGTTTTTAGTACTGAACAATGTGTATCCTAAGAAGACATTTTCAAACCTTTGAAAGTTATTCCTCTGAATATGTCATTCAGGAGTTAAGCATACTTACCTTGCATTGAAGCTTTCTTGATTAGGTGTAGTCAGAGTCATAGCCTGAGCAATCACTCCACCACACTGAGTTGTTATCATCTTCAAAGCAAGCTTCAAGTTCTTCATGCTCCCTCCTGCTCCTTATGTACTCCTCTTCATCTTCTTCTCCATCTGACTCTTCAAGAATGTGCCTTCTATGCACAATTTCTCTTCTTCCATTCACAGTCACATGCATCCATGTGATTGGAAGGTTCAGAGTCTTAGCTTCACCTGCAATCAAGTAAACAATTTTGTCTCTTAGTACCCACTTACTTGAGGGTCCTAGACTGTTAGTTGCCAAACCTTCATCATCCATTTGTTTCATCTGAGTGCTATCAGATGCAAATGTAGTGTAATGATTTGGAAGTGAGAAGCTTCCATCAATAACTGATGAGTTTGGTTCCTCTAGTGTATTACTACTAGAGTATCTAATCCCATTAGTATTGTTGGTCTTAAGGTTGCAAAGCATGGAAACGATTTTATTTTGATCAGCATTTATGTTACAGTATTCTTTGAGAACCAGAGAGTGCTCAAGGGGTTTGTAACATATAGCATAATCATTCTCAAGGTCTTTTGTTTTAGTAAAATCTTTTTGAATAGGACCTTCAGAGTGATTTGCTTGCTTACTTAAATTCTCATAATCTGCTTTAAGCTTTTTATACTTCTGCTGACTATTAGAGAGTTTAAGTAAGGTCTTATTAAGATGTTTGATCAATTTTGCTTTGGAAAGACGAGAATATACCTGATTCATTGATCTCTGGATTCTTTCTTTGCTCTCAGGTTCTGACTTTTCATCAGAACTTGAGTCTTCAGAGTCTGAGCCATCTTCAGAACTTGATCCTTCAACTCCTGGAGCTCTTTCAGACTCATCTTCAGAGAAGTTGTCTAGTACATCCCATGTTGTCATTCCTTTAGCCAGTCTTCCTCCATTCTTCTTGAAGTTGTACCATCTTTGAATTTTTCTTGAAAACCTTTCAAGATACTCTTCATCAGGTTCTTCAACAAGATCTTCATGCTCCAATGCTTGCTTTCCTTTCCTTGCTGCTTCTGCTTCTTCACGGTTCAACTCTTGCATATCCTTCAAAGCCAATTCATGGACTATGAGTAAATCAATCAATGATTCAGGACTCATTGAATTGATGTCTTCAGATTCCTCTATAGTATGTGGAATTTCATTCCAGTCCAGAGGCAAACTTCTCAGCAACTTGCTTACAAGCTCTTTGTTGCTGAGTTTGTTGTTGTGCTCTTCAAGCTTGCTTGTTATAGCTTGAAACCTTATGTTCATTTTCTCAATGCTTTCATTTTCCTCCATCCTAAACTCCTCATATTGATCTAACAAGCCATTTACTGTTGCCCACTGAATGCTTTCATTATCATCACTAATGAGGCAAAGAGTAGTAGCTGTAGAATCAATACTAGAGGTTTGATTAGCCCCTGATGTGGAAGGATTTTGATTGTTGCTCAGATCTTCACTTAAGCTCAGTCCATCTTCAATTTTCTTGCTAAGATCAGCAACTTGTTGATGTAGCTTCTGCTTCCACTCATCCATGTTTTGAGCCATGGAGGTTTTCTCCTTTGGATCTTGACTGTCTCACGGTTAAGTGATTTACCAACAGAACCGGAGCTCTGATACCAATTGAAGGTGCGTGGAGAAAACACAAGAAGGGGGGGTTGAATTGTGTTTTGGATATTTAAAAAACTTTCCAAGATATTTAAATCTTTTCAGAGTCTTTAAAGCACAACGGATTATTCACACAATTAACTTATGACATTATGAATGATGAAGGAGTAAATGAGAGAGTGAGAGAGAGAAGAACACACAACAATTTATACTGGTTCCCCTCACAAATTGAGAGTACTCCAGTCCCCTTGTTTCCAAGAGAGTTTCACTATAATCACGAGGATTACAATAGATGCTCAAGCACACAAGCTCAAGACTTCCTGCTCTTAGTCACACAAGACATATAGAGACTTCCTTGCTCTGATCACACAAGATCAAAGACTTCCTTGCTCAAGCACACAAGATTGAGACTTCCTGCTGTAAGTTACACAAGACAGAGAGACTTCCTTGCTCTGATCACACAAGATCAGAGGCTTCCTTGCTCAAGCACTCAGGCTCAAGACTTCACTGCTCTAATCACTAAGATTGAGACTTACGTGCTTCTACACTAAGCAGAAGACTTTCTTGCTTCTACACTACGCAGAAGACTTACTTGCTTCTACACTAAGCAGAAGACTTACTACTAACTTAAGAGCTTAAAACTTATTACAAACATAATAACTTCAGAGGCTCTAAGCTAGTTTTTATGCTCACTTCATTTGAGAGATATTATCTATTACAGTACAAATTCTCACTTTCTTCTGAGAGATTTTATCTAATGAAAAGCGCTAGTCATCAATTCTTTCTTTGGCATATTTATATGAGTTGAGAAAGACATTGAGACGTTGGAGAAATTCCCGTTGTAAAATGGACAGCTGTTTGTCTTTGAAGATCCGTTGAGTAAAGCCACGTCTTTCTTTGCAGAGAAGCTTCACCTTTACTGCTTGTCCAATAGTACAGTTATAAGGGACAACTAGCTCCTAGAGAGATGGATCACATCCTTTGTGACCGTTGCAATTTAGTTGTCCTTATAACAAGTCATCAGGCTTGATAAGTTGTAGTTGATGTAGCCCTCTGATGACTGGGAATTCATTTGCTTCTGATGAACCTTTGATAACTTGGAGTCTGATTGGTCTTTGAAAGTTAGGCCTCTGATAGTCCTTCGCAATTCAGCCTCTGAACACCTTCATCCTCTGAATGACTCAAGACTAGCAGACAGCCTCTGAACTCTTGTAGGCCTCTGAACATCCTTGAGCTTCTGAACTCCTCTGAGTCCCTGAACAGCTTCAGACGTTCTGATCTACTTTGAGCTTTTGAACTTTGTATAGCTTCTGACCACTTTGTAGCATCTGAACTCTTTAAGAGTCTAAATATTCAGACTTCCATTGGTTTCATCAGAGTTTAAATTAAGTGTGCTCTTGATTAAACGTTGAATTCTTCTGCACTTAATTTAAACATTAGTACCATCAATTGTCCATTTAATACTTTGTTATCATCAAAACTTAAGGGTGTGTATTAACACATATTTTGTTCCAACATATGGTACCACATGTAGACATGTCTAGGACATACATGAAGATGACATTAGATGCATTAGGAAGGTGAACCTCATTTGTGTTGATGTGATAATGATGTGATATTTGAATGATGGTGTTCTCATTGAATGTGCATTTATCTTGTTGATTGTTACATATAGATTGATTATATGTATATACCTTGTTGATGGTGATGAATTGGTATTGTATGTGTGTTGGTTATGCGGATAGTGAATGAATGTGTATATGTGTGCATTGTATATGTTGAATTGGATTTGATGTTAGTTATTGACTTTCATTTATTTCAATGCCGATTATATGTACTAACTCTCTATTTCTTTTGTAATGGATCGTTGGGCGATTCAGATTCTCAGGCGTGAGGATTTGATTTGCTTGCTTAGGAGGAGTACCCGACATTGTTGCCAAGTATTCGGGGTGAGGATATGTGTCTTACTATTAGTGTAGTACACGTGTCCATTGCTCTGAAGGATTTTTAACACCATGTTGGGGTTTATCTTATTTGTTGGGTTTTGCCTAGTGTCGTTGTTAGACCTTGTTTATGTATGATGGTGTAAGGCTTATGCCAAGTACTTAATTTCCTATTTATTTGATGATGAGATATTGGTAGGTGATTTATGTGGATGTTGGTCTATTATTGTTGAACTTAATGAATATTCAGTCGTTGACTTATTTATGATTTTATTATGTGAATCATGACTTGTATGATGAGGTCTTATTATTATTTCCGCTGCAATGTATGTGATGAGCATGATATATGTTTGGCTTATATGCTATAGTTGATTGATGATTTTCACATGTAACGCTCTTCTTGTGTCTACTTGCGTTTTATTTATTTATTTGGTCGAAATTTTGGGTAGATATAAGTAGGGTGTTACACCCTACGCCTGTCCCGACGTTGTCCTTGATACTTTACCCGCTCGGGCGGGCACACTAAACCTATTCTCATTATCACCTTTGAAAGTAACCCCCAATAGCTTTCCCTACCTCCATAACATCGTCCTCCGCCACCTTATCATTACCCTGTATCACCACCCAATGTTTCCAATCGTTGGTGACTGAGGCCGACGAAGCTGCGACATCTGAGAAAACTTGACTGCTCACCTCCCTCGACTAATTAGTTCCAGATCCGTCCTTGCGTCGATGCTCAGTCTTCTTCAGAATTTTTAGTAACTCACCCTTATCCTTACTAGGTAACCTCGCTACTTTTTTAAGGCTTGATAGTGTGTGCCGAAAAACCCCTCCAACTTTTCGCCTCTTCCTATCATCATGTCCACCCTTCTTCAGCGACAACACATGCTCCCACAATTGGCTTCTTCTGATCAGAAAAAATCACCCCAGCGTCCCCTTGGTTAAGATCATGCAACCAATATAAACTCCAAGACACTGATAGCATAGCACGACTCACTCCAGGAGGGCATGACTTAGTTCTTGAAGTTCACACATGGCTTGGTATATAAAACCGCATGCCCCGCTTCACCTTCTGGGCTCCTCAAACCAACAGCTGGAGAACAAATCGAAATATTTCCCTGGTCACCCGACACAAGAGGAGATCCACGTATCTCCGAAACACGATTTTCACTCCCAACATGATTATCCAAACCCAAATCGGGACAGGTTGCATCTGCTTCTTTAGCATGTGTAGGGATCACAAGATCCTCCTCCGCTCTCGTAACCTCTACATCAGCACGAGGAGTGATGGCCTGCATCTTCGCTAGTAATCTTGTATCTACTTCTTCCTCCAGAACATCCACCAATTTCTCAACCATAGTGTCAGCAACCCTTTATTTGATTATGCTAATTGGAAAGATTTACATTAATTTTTATTCTGAATGAATTGTTTAGAGAAGAACAAGTCTTTGTTTTGTTAACCACAGTGTTGTTGCTAATTTACTTCAGTAAGCGTGGACCTTTGTTTTTACTAGTACTTGTATTAGGATTAATTTGGTTAAGAGTGATCATAGTATCACTAGTTTCTACAAATTAAGAATCGTCATAGTATCATAATCCCTGAATGGTCTTAGTATCATATTAGAATGATCTTAGTACCATTATTGATTGATATTGTAGTATCAATACATCTGGTATCGTAGTACCGTTGACTCATAGATCGATATTGTAGTATCAATATATACGGGAGGTATCGTATCATAGTACTGTTGAGTCATAGATTGATATCGTAGTATCAATTCGAGTGATATCGTAGTACCATTCAAGAAGGTGTATTCTTTGACCGATTTCTACCGTGCAGTAGCAAATCAGTATACAGTTGTAACTGAGCTATTTTATCCTGGAGACTTCGTGGTTGATAGTCTGCTTGCACAATTTTGGACAGTACCGCGAAACGTCTTAAAGAGAGCAACCTAATCCGCGACTCAACCCAGTTAGGGATGACAATTTGACTCATACCCAAATGGTACCCTCAAAAAATACCCACAACGGGTAGGATAAAAACCCGCATTTTGGATACAGACACGGGTATGGGTAATTACCCGCAAAATTAAACGGGTATGAGTACGGGTACCTTAGTACCCACCCCGCCCCATACCCACATAATATATGTATATTTATTTATTTTATTTATATTAGAGTTAGGATCCGTTGACACCAGGTGTCAAATTTTATTTTGACACCAAATCCTGTCCATTTATTTTATTTAATCCAATGGTCAAATTTAATCTCATAAGTTATTCAAAAAATCAAATCATATGCAACTAAATCCCCCTTTTTTTACGGCCAAATCCCCCTTTATTTATTTATGGAAGGTTTCTTCTTTTTTGGGTACAATATATGGAAGGTTTCTATTAAGCCATAATACATATAATAAGCAATCCTAATTGTTAAAGAATGGGGACCGTGTTCTTTCTTCTTCATCCATATTATCAACATAAAAATTGCCTGGTTTTAGAAAAAAAACATAGAAATATAGTACCACAAAAATAAGTAACTCGAGGATGGATTATATAGAATTTTTTGACTAATCACAATGATGGAGTGACACTTTATTGCAAACTAAAAACATAAAAAATCATCAATTGAATTACAGATGAATTTTCTAAAAAGTAGAATAGTGGTTCTTCAAAAGGATGTGCAATTTTTTATTATTCACAAGCCACAAATTGATTTATTTCTTAATCTGGGGGGATTTTTTTTTACGGAAATAAAGGGGGATTGGGGGATTTACTTAATTGTCTATGATTTGATTTTTTTTATAATTTATGAGATTAAATTTGGCCATTAGATCAGATAAAATATATGGACAGGATTTGGTGTAAAAATAAAATTTGACACCTGGTGTCAACGGATCCTGACTCATAAATAATAACTTTACAATGAGAAAAGTGTTTCTTTTAAATTACATATCGAGAAAACCCATATTAGTTTATCCCCGCGCGCGCACAAACAATATCTCAACTTCACACATCATCTTTAGTACCTACAACAATAATCATGTAAGGGTCAATTTCCTTATCCAAATTGATTCATACTGACGCAGAGAAAAATGCCATAAAATAAATAGCATAAAAACTTCTCAATCAAAAAGAATAAAAAGTTTTTAAATTATATATATTATTTTTAACTAGGCACCTTTGGACCATTCTTTTTCCATAAAAGAGTTCATAAAATATTAAGGCACAAAAACAATGCAAAAATGCATGCTCCTAAAACTAAATGATCCGGATATAGTCACCCATACCAATGGGGAAAATCACGTACCCCCTTACGCACAAGGCTGGAGCACCACCAAAATAAAATAATCACGTACCCCCTTACGCACAAGGCTGGAGCACACCACATACAAAAATGTCATGTCATGATGATATGTCAATATCATACGAATTCCAATCACAAAGAGGTCAAATAATTACACCACAATCATGTAACATGACAAACCACAATTTTTATAAAGAATCATTTTCTTTCTTTTTCAAGTTTATTAACGTCCACACTATTTATCGAACTTCTCATTCACAAGCGAATTAAAACTTTCATAACCTCTTTATTTTTAGTCCACATCACATACTCATACATAAAACATATGAAAAATTCCAACTTTACGTCATTAAATTATATTTTATCTTCTTATCTTTCTAAATGACAAGGGTTTATACCACAATTTTATAACATTAATCCCATGAGTATGAGTGTATGGGAAAAAAGCCCTTACCTTAGCCGCTTTTCTTCCAAGCACAATACTAGCCTAAATTGCTGCTACACACACGGTATCTCTAGGCCTGTAGTTCGTTACGACGATCCGATGTTAACAAACGTGCAGTCGATATTCTATGATAACAGGTTTATAGAAAATGAAAATAAGATCATAATTGGATTTTTCAAGAAGCAAATAGAAAATAGAATAAAAGACTCATAAGAAGACTTACACGAATTCGATTAGAAGAGAATGAATTTTAGAATAAAGCTTGATGGTCACTTGAATGAAATAGAAAGTATGGTAACGGAATATAAAATACGGAAATGCTACTGATTTGCTCTTTTTAGTTTCATTGGCTGGTACGTGTGTATCTTGTCTTTGAACTTGCAAGAGAATTCTCATTTTTCTTATATAAATGATTTGAGGAATTAAGAGAGTTATCACCTCTGTGATTACTTGGGTTTTTTCTAATTAACCCTCTCATGATTTAGGGGTAGTTGCCCTATGCTGACATGGCACCAATCAAATTCAGCTAAATATAGTCAACTATTTATAGTTATTTTTTAACCACAAAGTAATTTTGACTACTTTTAGTTTTCAATTAATTATATTTTTGGTATTCTATTCTATGAATTTACATTTTAGATCATAATTTCAATTGCCTCTTATTTTTACATCTTCAATTTGTTTTTTACAATCCTCTCTGCCCTCTTTCTCACACAACTTTCTTACACCCAAATATTTTGCCGCTTCACTTGTCGCCATCACTACTTCACTATTCTCTTCTCACCGTCGTCTCTTCATTTGTGATTCTTCCTTCAACAAGATTGCCAGCTTCTTTTTCTTGCCTTCCCTCAACTTTCAAACGCTCGTTCACCTCTTCCATATGCTCCATCACTTCTCCATCATCGACCTCTTTACAATTGTGTTTTAGAATTCTGTTTTGGCTACGTTTGTTCCAGAATCGGGTTCGTGTAGGTAACGTTCATTGTAATCAATCTTTGTCGATTTAATTCCTTTAGTGATTTAGAATTGCTATTTGAATTGTTAAAGTTGTGTTAATGTTTTTGGTCTAGGGATTTAGAATTTTTCCTTTTTCCTCCCGGAGGCATCCACTCGTCACATTCTAACATTGTTATGCATTCGGGAACACAGGGTGCACATAGTTATACAACAGTGGGTATTATAATTGTTCAACTTATTATTTGTGTTTAATTTGTTGATTATTTATTCTGATTATTTTCCTTTATTTAAAACAGTTTATTACAGTGTTGGAGGAGGTGAAGCGTTCAGCAAAACATCGCAAGTTATAGAAAGTGGAATTGTTACGATCATTTCAAGCTTTTTTTTACTCTATAAAAGTTTTTTTTCATCATCAGTGAAATTGTTACAATCATTTCAAACAGTGTTTGTTTGTTTGTTTTTTTTTGGTCGCCAGTTGCTTACTCATATTTTGACATTCAAATTTCAAGTATCAATTTTATTGAATGTTAATAATTACAATTAAATGGTTGATTGAATGCTTCATTTTTTATGTTATATATTGATTCTAAAATATCAATGCTATTAACTATACTATTTGAATACTTGATTTAAGTCGCTAATTGGTGCTTGAATGTTTGATTTCATAGCTCATATAATATTTGACTTTTAGAATATTTTTTTTTTAATTTTAATGCCTCAAAAAAATAAATGTTATGGACATGAAAGGGAGGCAAAGAAGATAAAACAAAAATAATAAGAGAATAAAATACAAAACGATTTTGTAACAAAAAAATAAATATAAAACGTTTTATTTAGGGACATTATAATCAAAGAAGATAACTATGAATGAAATGGAGTAGATATCTTATGTTCAAAAAAAAAAAACAACCAAGAAGATAACTAATATATATATAGGGTACATATCACATGAGAATGACATGTTTATATAAGAATGATGAGAATAATTATAAACCTTTAGATTAAAATAGATGGTTGAGATTAAAAAGCAACCATGTACCTTTACCTACTTTATCAATATTTCATTAAACAGCAAACAGGCAAACACCTACGTTTTCATCTATCCCCTTTATCTCTTTTCTGAGCTTTCTTCTGCACATGGCCACTTTCTACAACAACAACCATAATCCCTTTTAATTTTAACTCATTAAAATTCTTATTTTTAATACAAAATTGTTTATTTTAAAAATCAGTGTCACTGTTTTGCAATTGGGTTTCAATTAGAATATCAGATCTGTTGCTCGATCAATGACGCGGCGTATAGACAAACGATGAACACTTTCTCTTTTCACTGTCTCTTTTGCTTCTGCCTTGAGTTGCCATTTTCGGTTCCGATCGCCATTTCAGTTCCGGCCAACCTCCGCTGACCCATAATCTCGCTGTATAGCATGTTGTATAGATCTGTTTCATTTAAATTTGTTCATAGCAATAGGATAAAGAAAAATAAACATAAACGATTTCAATTTATAGATCTAAAACCTATTCAAGGATATCAACAAATGACAAAAGGGATAAGGAATTGAAATCAATTTCAGAAGGGACATAGAGATGAAACAAGAAAAGGAAAATTGAAATAATGGAGAAAAGCTTGAAGCCATTCCGCCACTGTACCGTCGGCCATGGTTGAAGTTGGTGGTGGGCGGTGGCGCCACCTGGTAGAGACACAGGAAGATGAAACACGCACGAAGAAGCCAAGAGAGAGAAAGCGCGTGACAAAGAAGGAAGAGAGAGAATTGAGGGTTTGTGATAGATTAGAGTGTCACATGATACACTTGTAGTGTTTTAATCTCAACCCTTCATTTTAATCTAATGGTAATTCTTCATTCTCATATTCTCATATATCTTTGTCATTCTCATATGATACATCCCCTATATATATATATATATATTGTAGGATTTTTGAAACATGTATATAGCTTATTTATTAAATGATACTAGCATAATATCCGTACTTACGCACGGTGATAGTGAGTGTTTCCGCGATTTTTTTTCTCATAGCGCAAATATTATATAGTGTGAAATTAGTCCCGTTATAAAAATAAGCACTTGCATTAATATTTGGGTAGAAATTATATAAAATAAAATAAAAATAGGCATAGTAATGTTTTTAATTTAAATAAACCACTAGGTTTGATCTAGTGGTGAGGGGTTTGAGTAGTATGCTAGAGGTACTATAGGTTCGATCTTTAGCTTTCTTGTAAAAAAAAAAAAATAGATATTATACATATTTTGTAGGATTTGTGAAACATGTAAATAGCTTCTTAATTTAAATGACACCAGCATAATATTCGTACTTACGCACAGTGTGGGTGTTGCCGCGATTTTTTTTTATCATAGTCAAATATTATATAGTGTGAAATTTTTTCCGTTATAAAAATAGACATTTGCATTAATATATGAGTAGAAATTACTTTGTACAAATTATATAAAATAAAATAAAAATAGGCATGTGTATTAATATGAGTAGAAATATAGGTCCCCGACTAATCGTTAGTTGGTTCAGTGGTGATTGGCGCTGAACTTGGTAGGGAGGACCGCGATTCGATCCCCCGCAACTGCGATCGGGAGGGGGCTGAAACCACTTGATGCCATAACTGACCCCGAACCAGGTCGAGCTTCCGTGTGTTTGTGTTTTGGCCATGGTCCGACCATTCTTTTGGTTTAGATGAACTATTTATATGTTTCACCTGTGATTAGCTAAACCTTAAACCCTAAACAACTTCAAGAGTTAGTTCATTTTTATGAAATAGTCCAACCTTTCATCTTGATGGATAAATTTCAAATAGACTACACTTGTGACATGTCGAGCTTCCGTGTGTTTGTGTTCCGACCATGGTCCGACCTTTCTTTTGGTTTAGCTGAACTATTTATATGTTTCATTTGTGATTAGCTAAACCCTAAACCCTAAACAAATTGAAGAGTTAGTTCATTTTTCTAAAATAGTCCAACCTTTCTTCTTGATCGGATAAATTTCAATTAGACCACACTTGTGATAGGTCGAGCTTTCGTGTGTTTGTGTTCCGACCATGGTCCGACCTTTCTTTTTTGGTTTAGATAAAGTATTTATATGTTTCACTTGTGATTAGCTAAACCTTAAACCCTAAATAACTTCAAGAGTTAGTTCATTTTTATGAAATAGTCCAACCTTTCATCTTGATGGATAAATTTCAAATAGACTACACTTGTGACATGTCGAGCTTCCGTGTGTTTGTGTTCCGACCATGGTCCGACCTTTCTTTTGGTTTAGCTGAACTATTTATATGTTTCATTTGTGATTAGCTAAACCCTAAACCCTAAACAAATTCAAGAGTTAGTTCATTTTTCTATAATAGTCCAACCTTTCTTCTTGATCGGATAAATTTCAAATAGACCACACTTGTGACCACACTTGTGATAGTTCGAGCTTTCGTGTGTTTGTGTTCCGACCATGGTCCGACCTTTCTGTTTTGGTTTAGATAAAGTATTTATATGTTTCACTTGTGATCGGCTAAACCCTAAACAACTTCAAGAGTTAGTTCGTTTTTCTAAAATAGTCCAACCTTCCTTCTTGATCAGATAAATTTCAAATAGACCGCACTTAATAATTAATTTTTTTGACACAACTAATAATCAATTTTATTATATTATAAATAGATATCAATACGTATATTGAATTAAATTTTTTTACGCAACTAATATCCATATATATGTATATTGAATTAATGGAGAAAGGGGTAAATATTCAAAGTATAAATTGAAATTCATACTATGACCCAATTTGGTAAAAAATAGTGGATAGCTGAAGCTAGCTTATAGCGGATGAGCTTATAACGGATATCTTATAAGTTAGCTTTTAGCTTATAACGATTAAGCTAGCTAATTAAATTTGTAGTGTTTGGTAAAATTAGTGGTTGAACTAGCCTATAAATATGAAATAACATAAAATAGATATATTTAATTAATATTTAATTTATTTCAAGTAAAATGATAGGGGTAAAATTGAAAGAAAAATGATAAGCTGTAAGCTCACAAGCTACTTGAAATAACGTTTGAAAAATAAACTATAAACTAGTAAAATAAGCTATAAGTTTTTTTTAAAAAAATTATTACCAAACAGAGTTTTTACTTATAAGCTAAGAGTCTATAAATTGTAAGCTAGCTTATTGGCTTTTCCGACCCTAACCTATATATAAAAGCCCGCATCAAAAAAGAAAAAAGAAAAAAGAAAAAAAAATCAGTTCTAACTAGCAAATTCAGAGTGGTGCGGCAAACTCATTAACTGGAATATATAGGTGTAAAGCAAAACATAAATCAAAGGGATCAATTAATTCAACTCATAAATAAAAACATTTGAATTCTCAATAATATTAATGGTAATAAATTTTGAATTATACTCCTTATTAATCAACAATCATCAATCAAATCTATAATCTATAATCTATAATAATATTATTTAGGACCTCTTTTTCAAAGAATTTTGTACATGTGGCATTATGAAAACGATTCTCTTCTCATATGGTTTTGACAATTAATTCTTATATCGAAATTAATTCTCATTCTAATATTAAAATAGGTCAAATGATTCTCATAATTATTAAATCAATTTTAATAAATGTAATTTCATATTTGATGTCATTATTTTCACCAAACTTATTAAGGAAAATAAGGATAATGATATTGTGTTTAATGTCCACAAATAATTGTGTTGATTCTCCTTTTCTTTTCCTTCTCAAATAACCAGTTTAAATTTCTACAAAAAGAGGTTTAAATTTCATATGTTTATGGCTTCACTCCTTCTCAATGAAATTATTTGTGTTTTTATCCCATTAGGCATCATTTTGATTTTCAATATAATTAGAATTCAACTTTATTATTCAAATTGTTATATTTAACTTCTTTTTGTTCTTTTGAGTGGTTTAAATTCTTTATTTTGTGAATGTTCAAATACTAATTTTGTGTTATCATTTTTTTTATTTGCAGGTCTGTATCAAAGATTGATGTTATCCGGTACACAAATATATCAAACTTTTCAATGAAATTATTTGTGGTTTTATACCATTAGTTGGCTTTTTGATTACCAATATGAATTAGAATTCAACTTTATTATTCAAATTGTTATTTAACTTCTTTTTGTTCTTTTGAGTGGTTCAAATTCTTTATTTTGTGAATTGTCAAATACTAATTTTGATTTATCATTTTTTATTTGCAGGTTTGTATCAAAGAATATTGATGTTATCCGTACATAAGTATAGCTAACTTTTCAATGAAAATATTTGTGTTTTTATACTATTAGTCAGCTTTTTGATATCCAATATGAATTAGAATTCAACTTTATTATTCAAATTTTTATTTAACTTCTTTTTATTATTTTGAGTGGTTCAAATTTCTTTATTTTGTACAATGTTCGAATACTAATTTTAAGTTATAATTTTTTATTTGCACGTATGTATTAAAGATTGATGGTATTTCGTATACGAATATATCAAACCAAGAAATATTATCTGATAATATAATTGTAGTGTATTCTTTAGTTAAGAACTAAATATTAATTTTACTTTCATTTTGATTGGATTTGTGCCATCCACCATAGTTCTACCAGTTTCAATCGAAATTTTGTTCACTTTTCATACACTTCTTGTGTTGCATTTGAGTGTTTTAATTAAATTTTTAGTTGTGCCAAAAACAATGCACAATATTTTTTTCCTCATTCACTTCATCATTTTACTATTCGCTTTTTTTAGCTTTTGAATGTAATGATAAAAAAAGTTACTAATGAGAGGATTTATAATTAACATTTCGAGACCCAAAATTATTAGTGTATCATACTGTCAATTATACAGGAATGAATATGAACACATGCCTTTTAACCCAAGACATCAAAAAAAATGTAAAGAAAGTACAACAATTAAAATTGATCATTTCAACGAAATCAAATTATACAATTAATATTCTTAAAACAATAAATACGCAGTCAATATAATAAAAAGGAAAACAAGTTAATATCTTCATATTATTGAATATATACACTATTCATGGAATTCAACACTTAAACATAGAAATAATTTGAAAAAAATAATTGACTTCTATCATCATATATTGGATACAATAAAATAATGATATTTCTAGCCACTAAACTATTTGATAAAATAATTTATATTTCTTTATCAAAATATATACATAGAACTTTCTACTAATTTTTGTATTTAGAAAAGCATCTGGCAAGTGTTTTGATAAGAAGTGTATTTGTGCCTAAGTGATATCTGCATTTGTGCCTAAGTGTTTTGAACTTTCTATTTCATTTTGATTGGATGTACGGCCATGACACTCGCCTAAGCTCTGGTCAAGTGTTTTGATATTTTTGGGATTAGTTTAAGGAAAAACTGATATTTGTGTTTGTTGTTACCTGAGTTAAAAAATCATTAAAAATAATTTTCAGCCACCGAAGATATTACTGGGTTGATTCGCGGACTAGGTCGCTCTCTTTAAGACGTTTCGCGGCACTGCCCAAAATTGTGCAAGTAGACTATCAACCACGAAGTCCCCAGGATAAAACAGCCCAGTTACAACTGTATACCGATTTGCTACTGCACGGTAGAAATCGGTCAAAGAATACACCTTCTTGAATGGTACTACGATACCACTCGAATTGATACTACAATATCAATCTATGACTCGGCGGTACTACGATACCTCCCGTATTGATACTACAATATCAATCAATATACAATGACATTGAGGTCATTATAATATGGTACTAAGACCAGTTTTAAATCAAAGGGATTATGGTACTAAGACCAATTTTAACATGAAGGAACTAGTGATACTTGATGACTCCTAAACCAATTTTAATACTAATATAAAAAATTAGTATCACAGCAGAACACATAGAATAAACATTTTTTCTCAAAACAATTAGGAACAAGACTAATGTAAATCTTCCTAATTTGTATAGCGAAATAAAGGAATAAGCTCATGTGCCTAATTATGAGATATAATATAATAATATATAAACAGCAAACATTCTTAGTAATGAGTGCTTAAACTGGTGTTACAAGAACCGTGTTAATAGTGAGAATGTGAATTTAAGGTGCTTGTAAGCATAACAATGAAAGATTCATCAAATCACATACCATGGATACTGCTTGCATAGTTTCTGATTCAATGAGGAAAATAGTGGCTTCAACCAACCAATAGATTATGAACACTACACCGCATATTGGGAGGCGCTACCATTCGGTGCTTGAATGGATAATTGGTGGATGACTAAGACACCAATATTGCTTGATTATTAAGAACAAAACCAAGCAACTTGTTGCAATTTTTTTCACATGTATGAAGAATAAATAATATATGCAATGAATAATTACAAAGACAAATTTTTGCATATTCTAAAAACAACAGCTATGTATATAGAGGTTTTTTCTTCCCTGCGATACAAAACATATATATCTGCTCTTGTTCCTTTTTTTCTAAAAAAAAACTGCGGCCATATGTATAGTTGCTTGTAACTAGGGTGTTTTTTTGTAACGTCTCACATTCATTCATCCATTAAAAAAGAGTAACGTCTCAATAAAAATGTACAAATGCAACTTAATTGATATTATTATTCTAAAAAAAAATACACATTAGAAATTTCTTAATTATCCGATGTGGGACTCAAGAATTTTTATTTTCAATTCACACACCAATGTGAACTTTGTTCCAACAATCCCCCACTTGAATTTAAAAGAAAATTCCAAAATATCGCATGACGCTTTTATAAGATTGTGCATAAGCAAAGGTGTCTATGACTTGAACCTTTACATAGCAAGTAAGAGCCCGATTTAGTAAGAGTGACACTTGTCTTGAACTCTATCTCAGATTTTTCTCAAACCCGCACACAACCTTATCTTAAGGTGTATCTTTATAGCTCGTGCTTTAATGGCCCTACACGTGTATCCCAGTTTCATGAACGCTCTAGGAATTCGCCTCTAAATTCCATAGGAACCGGCCTCAGTTCCACATTCATATAGGTGAGTCTATCAAGAGTACTCCTGAAGCTTGGTACTCCACTCATACAGAGTATAGATCTCATTAAGAGTTTCAACTCATCCTTTCGCTTTCAGGAATCATGCTTTTCTTATTTTTACTTGCATGATCATCATTAACTCCTCACAACTTGTTATTACCCATTGAACCTATTTCTTGGGATCTCCAGTCATTTAGGTTGGGTTTCCATCATGAGAAATTCATTTAGGCATTAGTCCCATCTTTTTAGATGTATTATGGACTTCCTCTTTAGCTATTCCTTTCGTCAAAGGGTCTGCTAAATTTTCATTAGTGTATATGTGACCCATTCTTACAACACCTTTTAGAGACTAACCATCTCACTGTGTTGTGCTTTCTTTTTATTCGACGTCTTTTACCGTTATAATAACGGTTCTCAATTTATGCAATAGCCGCGGTACTATCACACTGGATCAACACATCTGTCATAGATTATTCCATTGAGGAATCTCAAATAGCAAGCAACCAACTTGCATTCTTCACTAGCTATGGCTAGTGCTATTATTTTAGACTTCATATTGACTAAGTCAATATAGTTTATTTCTCTGATTTCCAAGATACAGTTTATCTACTATATATACCAAATATATAGTCACTAATTGTTTTGGAATCATATAATAATGTATTCCAATCTACATCACTGTATCTTCAGGAACATCAGAAAATCTCTAATAATGTAATATGAGATTCACGGTCATTTTTATCTCATGAATCTCTCAATAGCACAACAATGCTTGTTATTCAGTTTACTAACAAACCTGCACAACAGTACCACGACATATGCAATGCCACTACATATGCAACGTCGGGTCTAATACAATCAGTGGCATATCGAATGCGGCAACATATATATTCTTTTATATTCTGATTGTCTTACACATTCAACAATGTTTTTCCATAGTTTTTACACTATGGTCATATCGTATGCAAACAAGTTTGCATTCAGTAAAATATATTTCTTTAAAACTTTCTCATCATAGTGAGATTGATTTAAGGAAATTCGCATTCATGAATCAGTAATCTCGTCTAAGATTACATTTACTTCGAAAATAATTTAACAATCATCAAATTGTCAAACTTTTCAATCTATTTCATATAGCTATTGGTTAAGACTCTACAAAGTCTTATCTAATTTATCGACTTTAATTTTCTTGCCCATGAGTTAAAAAATATTTAGGTTGTTCCATAAAAATTTCTTCTTCCAATTCACTATTTAGAAAAACAGTTTTAATATCCATTTGGCCTTATGGATATTATTCTTGTGATTGGAGGAAAAATATTGAAAAGATCTATATATTTTTTTTCTTTCAAAAATTATTTACAACCATTCAGTTTGCAGTCATGAGGCAAGTCTATCAAATGTCATATTTTGTTAGACTCTAGAGAATCAATCTCATCATTTACGGCTACCACCATAAATCATCATAGAGAATCCATCTCATCATTTACGGCTACCACCATAAATCAGCATCCAAGAACGACAATTTCTTGGAGGTTCGTTGGATCATCTTCTAATCTATAAACCATGTGATTAGGTTCATATTATTTTTTTAGCAATTCTTGCTATCTTACCTCTTTGAGGTTCTATTACATCTTGTTTGATGTTCTCATTACTGCTTCTGATCACTGGAATGTAACCAGTTACAATGCCCCCACTAGAGCCCCCACTATTTCTCAATTTTAAAGAGAAATTCAATTTCGTAGAAATCAACATCTTTTGATTCTATAATCATTTTAACATTTAGGCAACAACCTATAAGCTTTGTTGTTAATTGTGTATCAACAAATACACATTCATAGGATTTACTAGTGAGTTTCACTCTCTTGGAGTCAGAAATTTGAACACACGCCAAATTGCTCCAAGTTCAAAAAATATGACAAGTTAAATTTTCTTTTCTTCAAAATTTCACAAGTAAATTTTGTTCTTGCACTTAGGCACTCTATTTAGCACAAAACTTTCATTTTTCCCCACTAATGAGATGCAATGCCGAAATTAAACATGACTGTAACAACTAGCTCGGTAAAAAGTTCTTTATTTTTAATTTTTTTCCTTTACCGTTCAACTCAAAAGAGTAAGGTGCAGTTGTTTCATGAATAATTTCATTCTCATTAAAAAAAATGGGAATCATATTTTGTGCCTTATCAAAATTTACTTGGTTTTTTTTTTTTATTGAATAAACTTTTTATTTCAGTTTCAAAGAATTGAAACACGTCAAGAATATCACTTGTCACTTTTATTTTTTCATAAGATTTATGAAAATAATCTCAACATTCATCAACAAAATTGATGAAGTAATTTTTTTTTTGTTTCTAGTGTTATTGTTCTTTCAAAAGAAGACAAGTTATCAGATTTTCGGTGTATATTATTTAGACTTTTTATCCTGTTAAACTTGTTCAATTATTTCAAATACAATTGAAATATAATCCTTCAACACATTAACAACTCTTTTATTGTTCTAAAAAATATAATTTGTTTCGTTGCTAATGTTTGAAGTGATTCCGTTCAAACCGAAATTGTTTGTCAAAATCAGCGACATAATAAATCTGAGCCAGTAATTTCTTCGGTAGTCATGGCAGAAAGAAACGTCTTAAAATTGTTGTTACCTGAGTTAAAAAATCATTAAAAATAATTTTCAGCCACCGAAGATATTACTGGGTTGATTCGCGGACTAGGTCGCTCTCTTTAAGACGTTTCGCGGCACTGCCCAAAATTGTGCAAGTAGACTATCAACCACGAAGTCCCCAGGATAAAACAGCCCAGTTACAACTGTATACCGATTTGCTACTGCACGGTAGAAATCGGTCAAAGAATACACCTTCTTGAATGGTACTACGATACCACTCGAATTGATACTACAATATCAATCTATGACTCGGCGGTACTACGATACCTCCCGTATTGATACTACAATATCAATCAATATACAATGACATTGAGGTCATTATAATATGGTACTAAGACCAGTTTTAAATCAAAGGGATTATGGTACTAAGACCAATTTTAACATGAAGGAACTAGTGATACTTGATCACTCCTAAACCAATTTTAATACTAATATAAAAAATTAGTATCACAGCAGAACACATAGAATAAACATTTTTTCTCAAAACAATTAGGAACAAGACTAATGTAAATCTTCCTAATTTGTATAGCGAAATAAAGGAATAAGCTCATGTGCCTAATTATGAGATATAATATAATAATATATAAACAGCAAACATTCTTAGTAATGAGTGCTTAAACTGGTGTTACAAGAACCGTGTTAATAGTGAGAATGTGAATTTAAGGTGCTTGTAAGCATAACAATGAAAGATTCATCAAATCACATACCATGGATACTGCTTGCATAGTTTCTGATTCAATGAGGAAAATAGTGGCTTCAACCAACCAATAGATTATGAACACTACACCGCATATTGGGAGGCGCTACCATTCGGTGCTTGAATGGATAATTGGTGGATGACTAAGACACCAATATTGCTTGATTATTAAGAACAAAACCAAGCAACTTGTTGCAATTTTTTTCACATGTATGAAGAATAAATAATATATGCAATGAATAATTACAAAGACAAATTTTTGCATATTCTAAAAACAACAGCTATGTATATAGAGGTTTTTTCTTCCCTGCGATACAAAACATATATATCTGCTCTTGTTCCTTTTTTTCTAAAAAAAAACTGCGGCCATATGTATAGTTGCTTGTAACTAGGGTGTTTTTTTGTAACGTCTCACATTCATTCATCCATTAAAAAAGAGTAACGTCTCAATAAAAATGTACAAATGCAACTTAATTGATATTATTATTCTAAAAAAAAATACACATTAGAAATTTCTTAATTATCCGATGTGGGACTCAAGAATTTTTATTTTCAATTCACACACCAATGTGAACTTTGTTCCAACAGTGTTTTTAAAATCGAAATTTTTTAGTGCAAAACTAAGATTTTCTTTTTTAAAATTGAGATTTTGTCCGGACTTTATAAATTATTTTTTTTGTTCATACGAGGATTCTTTTTTATTTAAACGAGATCCTATATTTCTATTCATACATTAATATTTCTACTCACATCTTAATACGAAAGACTATTTAATTTTATTTTTTTTGTAATTTCAACGAGAACTTATATTTATATTAATATATATTAAGATGAATTCCTGTCTTTTTTTTCAATTTTTACGAAATCTATATTTTTACTCATATTAATACGAGGACTCCTTTTTTTAATTATTACATAAACTTATATTTCTTTTTCTATATTAATAGGGATCTATTTTATTTTTTTAATTTATACGGTAGTATATATTTCTACTCATATATTAATACGAAAATCTTTATATTTTGTTTAACTTCTACGTGGTGAAAGAACAAAAATAAGTATATTAAAATATATTATTTATAAGTCAATAAATCGACAAACACATTTTTACCCGTGCTTGGCACGGATCTGGATACTAGTTCTTCTTAAATTAGTAGCTAAATAAGTGGATCGATTTTCCTTCATACATTCCCCCAATTTCATTCTCTCTTCTTCAAACTATTTTTTTTTTCCAAATTCTTTTTCGATATGGACAACCAATGAAAACGAAAACAAAATGAATATGAATTATAAACAGAAATAAATTAAATTTTTGTAACATCTCCATTGTCTAAACGAAATACTAGCGAAAAACCTCTTGGCTAGGGAATATGAACAGAAATGCTAACGAAATGTCAGACAGATACTCAATTTATATATTTTTCAAGAGTTTGTTTGATTTTTTTTACTACTTTAAATTGTTTGATAAAGTTTTTACACTGTTTTCTTTTCTTTTAATTAATTTATAGTAATCAATCAGCTACTGCTGAAAAAACAGATAAGGTTAAGAACAACTATTTTACTAATTGGAATCCTAATTTGTTTCATCAATCATGTGATGAACATATCCGTTGAGGTGCTCATGTCCTTATGATGTAATAATATACAAGTTTATAGTATAAGCTCATTGAGGTTTAAAATGCATCTCATAATAGTATCCATTGTAACAATAGTTTCAATCCGTGGAAGCTGTTGTTTTGTTATAACAAATAGATGCAAGATTGTGATTCCAAATTGAAACATCCTTCTTATGAACTAGGTCAAACACAAACACCACAAATAATGGAATTCAACAAAAGAGCCTATAAATTGAAAAACTCAAAGATACCAGATTCACATTTTTTTCAAAAAGAAGACCTAATCGAATACCAATTCAAGGAAATCAAGCATAAAATCAAAGAAATTGAAATTCATAGTTTTAGATTCAAACTTTTTTACAATTTTGAAGAATGTGGTAGATTGGTGGGGGAGACTGCGGTAAAGATTAAAAGCCTTTAATGGTGGATGTGAATGCTTTAAGAAGAAGAAAAAGAAGAACAATAAAGTTGTCTAAGAAAGAGGACAAGAAGAGCGTAAAACAAAGTGAAGAAGAAGATGTAAAAATAAAATTAGAGGCAATTGAAATTAGGACCTAAAATGTAAATTCATAGAATAGAATATCTAAATTATAATTAACTGGAAATAAAAGTAGTCAAAATTACATTATGGTAAAAATTACTTATATGTTTTGACCTAAATAATTTGATTATATTTAGCTGAATTTGATTGGTGACATGTCAGCATAGGGCAACTAGCCTCAATTTAACAAAGGATAGAGAAGTAGTCACCGATTACTTGCCGACAAAAGAATCATGGTCAATAAAATTCTTTAATGGCTTGCCTTGTTGTGAGTGGGAGAAATAGGCATGGTTTTCAATAGAGATTATTACCAAGTTATTGTCAATAAAGATGGTTTTATTACAAGGAAATACATATCTTTAAATTTATTTCACATAGTTATCAAATAGTTCTATAACCATTAAATTGTCAATTGCTGAAAATAAAAAAAAATCACCGTATAGTAACTATAAAAATAACTAATTAATAAAACCAAAATAACTAATAAACATAGGATGAAATAATTGAAATCTCATAGGTATAAATAAGATAATTATACTTTAGGTTATTACAATATACTTAAAAGAAAAGTGTTATAAATTTTCTTTACATAAAAGTTTTTACACAAAAATAAATTGTTGAATAACTCTAGAAATTACTAAGGGCATGTATAAAATATTGGGGTGTTACATTATTACCACCTTAAAATAGTTTCGCCCTCGAAACTAGAAAGTAAGACGATTAGGTAAGGTTCCCTCATTAAATAAAATCATAGAGTAATAAAACCACTTTCTAAAATTGAAGTTGAAATATTTTAAATTGAAGTTGAAATATCCTAAACATAAATAAACTTTACTCACGCTTAAAAGCTCTTGAGTAAATCACAAATACAACTCAACTAAAACAGTCATACTCTAGCATCAAGATAATACAAAAGTGGCTCACAAATAAAGCACAAGGCTTACAAGACACGAAATCCTAAGAGACTACATCTTTGATATTCTAATTTGGTTCGGTTTTGGTGAATAAAATTAGGCAGGAGTCTTCCTTTAAATAGTCACGAGCAATTGTGGGCTTGATTAAAAATAAGCTTCAGCTCCAAGAAATCTTCTAAAGGCAAAATATATTTTCCACAAATATATGTGCAACAAATATTCCTTCCATAAATATATTTGCACCAAATATATTTTTCACATATATTTCCATCAAATATTCCTTCAATAAATATATTTACTTCAAATATTATTTTTTTTCTCCATATATTTGCATCAAATATTCCTTCCAAAAATATATTTTAAAACCAAATCTTTTGCATACATATTTTGGAATCAAATCTTTATTTCCTTAAATGTTGCAACCTTAAGGAACAAGTGTAAACCACTTATGAAGATTTAAACCACGTGCATCTTGGTGAACAAGTTAGTGAGATTATTCTTCAAACAAATCTTCAATCAGATATAACGCAAAATATAACAAATTTAGGCTCGTATTGAGGACATTGAATGCTGTAACATCTTGTCCAACATCTGGCTTCAAACTTATTTTACCAAAATAAAGCCAACATAAAAAAAATCCAACACAAATATACATGAAGAAAATTTAAGCCATTAAATACCAACAAATCTCAATTATCAAAAAATAAATAAATACCAACAAATGAATAGAGAAAATATGAGGAAAATATTATTCTATACCAAATAATTAAATAGATCCTATTCCAATATTATGTTTGTGTCTTGTACTATATATATTGAGTGAACGCTAGAATTTTATTCAATCACGTGAAAACTTGAAAATGTCAAAGTCATGGTTTATGACGGTCTTTGTTGTTCTTTTATTTTGTTTAGGTAATGCTTCAAACAATGTTAAGCTTCAAGACAATCAAGGCGTGCACGGCGGAAGTCAAATTTATATCAATACTGAAATTCCAGATGTGCACTATGATTGTGGCGCAAAAGGAACATTCATAGGAAATCCAGGATCTACAATTTTACTTCGTGTTGAGTTTGACTATGATTATATATGTCATGCCACATGGCGCAATTTAAGTGGTGCTTTTCTTGCACGAGATGTCAAGTATGACCAAAATAATGTCTTTCTCTATTGGTTGGTAAAGTCTGATGGTTTCTATCATAGTTGGGACCACCGCACTTGGGTAAAAAGGGATGAGTGGGTTTAATTTCTGATCAAAAGATTTTCACATATTTGTTTAATTTCTTATTGTTTTGTTCCTGCTTTTTATTTTTATTATTTCTTTGTCCAAGTGCGGCATAGTTTGATTTTTGTAATCAATAATATTAATAGTAATGTTGTATGATTCCTATTATAATTAAAAAGTATTTCAAGGAGGTGTGCTCATATTTTCATTATTTAATATAAAAAAGTAATTTTGATTAATTTATTTGTGTCCAATCTCAAAGGATTTGAATCAATAATGTTAATAATATTTTATGATTTCTATGTCACATATTTATCGAGAAGCTCGTTATGTTGCAAATGGATTAGCGAATTTTGCATGCGTTAGTGATATATCCGCTTTGGTAATAACCTTTGCCCTCTTGCCCATTTCTTATGGGTATCTAAGTATCTATATCCGTACTCGTTATGCGCATTTTTTATAAAAATAAACCAATCAATTATATATCTTTCTAATATAATTAAAAACAAAATCAAAGATTTTAACGTTGACTCATGAAAATTATAAAGAAAATTATGACTAACCTCAACTTAAACTTCATATCTATGTTGACATATTCATACAATGTTGTATTTTTTTTTTCCGTAAAAAATAATAGTGTTGTATTTTTTAAATTCATATACATATATTATTACATAATAATATAAAGAGTCAGGATCCGTTGACACCAGGTGTCAAATTTTATTTTTACACCAAATCCTGTCCATATATTTTATCTGATCTAATGGCCAAATTTAATCTCATAAATTATAAAAAAAATCAAATCATAGACAATTAAGTAAATCCCCCAATCCCCCTTTATTTCCGTAAAAAAAAATCCCCCCAGATTAAGAAATAAATCAATTTGTGGCTTGTGAATAATAAAAAATTGCACATCCTTTTGAAGAACCACTATTCTACTTTTTAGAAAATTCATCTGTAATTCAATTGATGATTTTTTATGTTTTTAGTTTGCAATAAAGTGTCACTCCATCATTGTGATTAGTCAAAAAATTCTATATAATCCATCCTTGAGTTACTTATTTTTGTGGTACTATATTTCTATGTTTTTTTTTCTAAAACCATGCAATTTTTATGTTGATAATATGGATGAAGAAGAAAGAACACGGTCCCCATTCTTTAACAATTAGGATTGCTTATTATATGTATTATGGCTTAATAGAAACCTTCCATATATTGTACCCAAAAAAGAAGAAACCTTCCATAAATAAATAAAGGGGGATTTGGCCGTAAAAAAAGGGGATTTAGTTGTATATGATTTGATTTTTTGAATAACTTATGAGATTAAATTTGACCATTGGATTAAATAAAATAAATGGACAGGATTTGGTGTCAAAATAAAATTTGACATCTGGTGTCAACGGATCCTAACTCATTATTTATTATTTATAAGCTTGTATAATTATTATTCTTAGAAAGAAAAAAAAATAGTCACACTTTTTAAAGAAATAACATTTTTATTATGTAAATTATTTATGACAATTTAGGATGGTACAATATGGTATCAGAGCAATAATCCTCAGACAAATATTTTTATGTGTGAGCGATTTTGCATGACGCATGTTTTATTGATGTGTGAATGTTTTGATTTCTTTGATGCAGTGTTTTAAAAACCGGACCGGCCGGTCGGACCGGGAACCGGAGGGTGTATCGGTTTGGTTCGACTACTGGACCGGGTAAGCAATTGATCCGGTGGGAACCGGTAAAAACCGACGAACCGGCGGTTTTGAAAACCAACGGGTTGACTGCTTCTTCTTCCTTTTTCTCTGTCGGAAAGAAACTGGAGGGTTATGCAAGTATCAATAAAAAATCGTTTAGATCAATAAAGAAAAATTCATTATCAAGTATCAACAATCTAGATCTATCAAATCTAAATTTACAGAAAAGTAAAAATTCAAACAAACAAAGTCCAACTCTTCAAAAGATGAAGAAATAAATCTAACATTGAGATTTTTAGAAAAGAAGATGAAGATTAGGAAATAGCAAGACGAAGGCAGCCAATAGATCAGTTTAATCAGAGAGAGATAAAAATATAAAAGAGCATGGCGGCGTGCAATTGAAAGAGGAACCAGAGAGAGATTGAAACTAGATTTTTTTTTTTGTGTAAAACGAAGGTAAATATTTGTTGTAAAAAAAGAAAAAAGTACTGCTAATAAAGTGGTAGACAGCTATGTGTGTGGTGCAATTTTCATTGTGCATAGAAAATTGATATATGAATTTATTATATAGACAACTCTTTATTTTTTACATTCGTAAAAAAAAAAACTTTATTTTTTACATGTTTTTTTCCTCTTCAACTCAAAACTATAGTATTTCTTAAACAACAACATTTTTTGATAAGAAAATTCTCTTATTTTAAATATTTTTAAGTTATAGTAATATATTGTAATTAAAAATACATTTGTTACTAACTTGTTTCTTACTTATTTTTCATGTAATATTTTCTTACTTATTTTTGTTGTGTGGATATCTATGTTTAGAATTTGAATTTAAAAAATGAAATTATAATATTTTGAAATTTTCACATTTTTAGGTGTCATACTTTTTATAGTTTTGTTATAGAGACTAATTTATTCAACCGAGTTATTTGATTTTGTCCGGTTTAGTCATGCGGTTCGACCTTTGACCCAGCGGTTCGACCAACGAAACAATAACCCAGTACTCTCGCCAGTTCGTTGTCCGGTCCAATTTTTAAAACACTACTTTGATGTTAGTCCTACCATTCTTCTTGTCCTATTTAATTAGTGATCTGTAATTATATGTGTAACTGATGCATTAGCTTTGCAATTTGGTGATCCAAGTGGTTGACCTTGAGATTTTGATTTCTTGGTTTGAGTGATATTTTATTTGTTTGCGTTTTAAATATAAAATAAAAACATGTAATTAATTGTTTTTTTGTTCGTTATGGGTGATAAATATGAGTTGTGCTTTTTGTATCCTTAGAAGCGTGTATATGCTTTTGTATATCTTTGTTCAATTTATGTGGTTTCCTGTTGATCCACGGATATGTGTTGTTTTGACCTTTTTGGTAGCCTTATTGTCTTTGTATTATTAGGAATGACATTGTTGCTTTCTCTGCTACTTTGTATCGGTTGGTTTTGGCTTGGTGAATTTGCACTCCTTACCCATAATCGCATTATTCAATAAATTTTGCTTTTAAAATAAAATAAGTGTAATCACTTCATTTTATTATTTTTGCAAGATTACTTCATGATTTACAGAAAATAAAAGTATTATTATTAGAAAGAACTAAGTTGTGAAGGACCTTTTAACACCGGATTTTAACATATAAAGAACGATTTCTATCAATTCTATTTATTTATCTAAGAGTGACTTTTATGAAAATAAAATTTGAGTGAGATACTTGTTGAATAATTTTTGTGGTCCCTGGTTTTAAAGAAAATAATTTTTATAATGATAAGAATTTATATGTGGTAGCTTCTAGAATAATATTTTTGCATAGCTTGAAATTATTATTTTTGTATGAAAATTTATATGATTGTGGGTCTTGTGTGTTGTGTGTATGCTACTTGTTATTATTGGATTGGTTCTTTTGGTTATTGGTATTGTGATTTAAATTTTGAAATTACATCATTAGTTGCTTGCAAGCTAAATTTCACTTTTTAAAACCCTCAGAGTTAGGATTAGATTGAAGAAATCTTTTTGGCTCAAACTAATTATAGAACGTAGGTAACTCTCCTTGCGTCCTCAAGAGATACACACCAGTCGAATCTTGTTTGAAATATCTACTATTGAAATAGTATGTCCTTTATACTTGAAATCCCGTCCTTAGTTTAAGTCATATCATTCTACGAGAGACGTGAATCGAGAATGTGAAGGCTACTAGAATCTCGGCAAACGCTAAGTGCAAGTTGAAACAAGTGAGATGATTGTTGGTTTTGGATGGTCTATACCACATTGTGATTGATGACTCACTATTGGCAAATTGGGGAATTGATCACCCTCAATCTCTTGTTGACAGTAGACGGAATCACGATGATTGGAATGGACTACCCGCACCAATTGTTGGAGTGTGGAGAGTCAATGTGACGTTTTTGTGCTAAGGCGTAAGCGACCGACTATTTAATCTATCGAATCTTTGTGGCATGATTTTATTTAAGTATTTCGTCTCTACTTTTTAATCCTTATAGAGTTTTTTATATTCCTTTATTATTCGATTTTATGACGTCTTATTTTTGAATATAAAGTATTTTAAACTATTTTCAACTTCAAATTTTTGGAGAATTTTTTACTAGGATTTTATCAGAAGTGCTATTTTCTCAAGAAACATTTTCTTGAACTATGTCAAAAAAAAAAAAATTGAGTATTTTACCTAACCATTTTATCTAAACTTGTTAATAAACAAGTGATTTGTGTATTGACTTTTTATTAGATATTTTTGGAACTTCACTTAAATTATAAATTTAATAGATAGATTTATTTGATATTAGAATGCGCAGCAGAACGATGTTTTACCTTATTCTTAAACATGTTTATTGTGTTGATATTTATTTAAAGAAGTATCTTTCATAAAGAGTTTTTGGAAATTATACCTCAAATCTTTTTTCTATTGTCTAGTTTCAGGGACGAAACTAAATTTTTGGTGGGTAGAACGTAAGACCCGAGCATTTTATTTTGTATATTTATAAATATTTTATTCTATTTTTGTATGTGGTGTGCTCCAGCCTTGTGTGTAAGGGGGTACGTGATTATTTTATTTTGGTGGTGCTCCAGCCTTGTGCGTAAGGGGGTATGTGATTTTCCCCATTGGTATGGGTGACTATATCCGGATCATTTAGTTTTAGGAGCATGCATTTTTGCATTGTTTTTGTGCCTTAATATTTTATGAACTCTTTTATGGAAAAAGAATGGTCCAAAGGTGCCTAGTTAAAAATAATATATATAATTTAATAACTTTTTATTCTTTTTGATTAAGAAGTTTTTATGCTATTTATTTTATGGCATTTTTCTCTGCGTCAGTATGAATCAATTTGGATAAGGAAATTGACCCTTACATGATTATTGTTGTAGGTACTAAAGATGATGTGTGAAGTTGACATATTGTTTGTGCGCGCGCGGGGATAAACTAATATGGGTTTTCTCGATATGTAATTTAAAAGAAACACTTTTCTCATTGTAAAGTTATTATTTATTATTTATAAGCTTGTATAATTATTATTCTTAGAAAGAAAAAACAAATAGTCACACTTTTTAAAGAAATAACGTTTTTATTATGTAAATTATTTATGAAAATTTAGGATGTTATATAGGGTAAGATGTGTCTACATTTGGAACAACATCCTGAAGCTGGAAATTATGGATAGTTTGTTACAAGGTTATCTCGCGCGCTATTCTCCAAGCTTATCCCTTTAGCGCTTTGCTTGTATCGCAAGACATGGAGATTGATTTATTTTCCTAACATATCTCAAACAATATCTCGCCTAAAATATATTCCTATATTTTAGTATTTGAGTTGGATTTGTTTTAAAAGGATATTTTCTTATCGGATATGGTTCAAGTTTGTTTTGATTTGTGAAGCCGAGTTCAAGGAACAACCTAGGCTATCAGCGTGCTATATATATTGAAGACCATAGATGTTTCAAGGTTACTGAAACTCTTGTAAAGTTTAGCAATCTTACGTCTAGGGTTTTAGCTTGTCAATTGTTTTATTTGTGAGCCTAACTCGTATCGTCTTGATACCTGCTTAGGACTGAGTCATTGAGTTGTACGTGTTTTAATCTACTCCTAAACTTTTAAGCACGGCGATATGTATTTGTCTTTGAAGTGTGACTTCACCATTCTAACCTCTAGAGCAATCACACTGGGAGTGTGGTTAAGAGGAGAAGGGACAGGGTCTCCAATCTAGGTGGTCCTAGGTTGAAGAAAACACGGATAGTAAGTAGGTGACGAAGTGTAAACGAGTCATTTGCTGGAAGCTTCTAACTAGTATTATCATAGTGGATTCTCTCCTGGATCAGTATCACCCAGAGTAGGTCGTGTTATACGCCGAACAAGGTTAACAAACACTTGCGTATCTTTTATTTCCAGTTATTTACTATTTTTTAAATATTACTTCTGCTGTGTACGTTGTAGACGCAAAGGTGGGCACATCTGATACCCCAGAATTTCAGCTTATTTTCTTGATCATAATCAAGTTTAGAAGAGAAAATCAAGGTTGAAAAATATATGTTACACTGAAAATAATTAAATCTTTTTTAAGTCTGGAACATGACAATTAATTGACACATTTGCGCTCTGAACTGGGTTCTAGCATCAACATGAAAGTTGTAGCTCTTGCTCTCAGCTTTCCAACGCATCTTCCCGAGCCTCAATCGGATATTCGTAGCTCCAGTTATGACCTGCGGACTGAGAAAGTGTCAAAGTGTTATTTATTCATAAAATAAGTGCGAAAATAATAAAGCTAGAATTAAACTTAAATATAAAAACACATTAAAATAGTGAAAATAATAAATTAAACCATAGGAATACACTAGTACAATAGTAGAAGAATGTGCATTAAAATGGACTGATCAAATTCCCCCACACTTGAACTTTTGCACTCCGAGCAACACTTAGGATTAAAGACTTAAGGTAAAAATTTAAAAACACAAGCAAGCATGCTACAACTTCACAAGTAGTCAACGCAATCTAATATTCAAGCTACAAGCCTTGGATTTTTTTTCAAAGATTGGCATAACTCTTGTATGTCAACTATCAATTATAATCATGCGTGTGTGTGTGTAGTGCCTATTACTATCAACCAGAGTCATGACATGATCCTTCTCTAAAATATACATTCAGAATACTAAGCTGCCTTTTCTTTGTTGCAACTTAGAGTTTGGTTTCAGATTTCAGCTCGAGGGGAAGCTGCACTTTTCATGTTCTCACAGATTTCAGCTCGAGAGTATGCTTTAGGTGCTACTCTACCTTTTCACCTAACGAGATCTCACTGGTAATGAGTCCAACCTGTTACTCCGAGTAGAGCACCCTACACAACATTTGTTCCTCCAGTTTCAGGCATAGGAACTCCACATATGTCTTATTGTCCCTCCAGTTTTAGGCACAGGAACTTTTTTATTTATTTTAAAGATATGTAGTGTCCCACCACTTAATCTAGCCATGATCCTATAATCAAGCAATCTAGCTTTTTCCCCAAACTTAGTCTTAATCATACCTCCTCCTTGTATTCTATACTCAGATAACTTAGGCTAATGATTGTGTATTTTAAAGACTTATCAAGCCACTACTAAGTTTGCAAGTTTTCAGCAGTTGTGCATTAAGGTGCAAAGACTATCATGTCAAGTATCAAAACAAATATTTCCAAAAATTTCACCAATCCTACAGCTATACTGCTCTAGTCCTAAAACATGTGATAACTCATAACATTTGAATACATGTCAAACACTAAATTTTTGTGATTTTTGTTTTTTATATTTTTTTATTTTCTTTTTATATATGAAAAACTAAAATTAAAAACAACTAAAATGTAAATGTTCCCCCCACACTTAAATCAAACATTGTCCGCAATGTAATAATAAAAATAAAGTGAGAGTAAAGGAAGGAACACGCCCGAGGGCTAAGGTGTAGTAGCTAGAGCTTCCATGTCTGGTGGTTTTGGTGGAGGCCTTGAAGAATCATGGAACTGCTTCAGCCGCTGTCCATTTACATTGAAAACTTTATTGGTGTTTTGCGTGTCAGCCAATGTCCTCCCAATAGCCTTTTTATGCTTCTTCAAATCCTGCAAAAGCTTATTTTCTTGATCAAAATCAAGGTTATAACAGATAATCACAGGTAGCTTTTCATTTTTCTCTAAGTAGGCATAATTCAGATTTGCGGGAAGTGGTCTAAGCTCGAAGGAAGGTGGTTGTTCTATGGATGGTTTTGTTGGAACAGCCGGAATGTCAAGAACTTCAACCGTACAGACCGCCTCATTGACAACTTCACCTTTACCTGTATGAAATTTATTATCCTGCAAGGCAGGTTCAATCTCAGCACAGACAGAGCAAAGATTAGTGTTAGTACAGGAATCACATGAGTAAGTATCATCAAAATCAGAAAATGAAGGAAAATCTGGAGAAAAGAATTCAGGCCAGGTCTCATCAACCAACTCAGAAACCAAATCCATAGAAAAAACAGAATGTTCCTCCAAGGGATGTTTCATGGCATCAAAAATGTTAAATTTAACGACAATGTCACCAAACTCCATGGACATTGTCCCATCATAAACATCAACTTTTGTTTTTACCGTTCTCATGAATGGTCGGCCTAGAATGATGGGTGTCTTGCTAGAGTTGTTTTCTCCCTCCATGTCTAAAATGTAGAAGTCTGCAGGAAAAATTAAGTCATTAACTTGCATAAGGACATCTTCTAGCACTCCAGCAGGGCGGGCATTGCTCCTGTTTGCTAGCTGAACGATCAAACCTATAGGCTGCAAAGAACCAAGATCAAGGTTATTATAAATAGAAGTATGCATAACGTAATACCTGCTCCCAGATCAAGTATGCAATTTTCAAACTTTCTATCCCCAATGGAACAAGGAATAGCAAAAACTGCTGGATCCTTGCACTTTCGTGGCAGGGTCTGACTGAGAGCTGAGACATTATCTGAGGAACTGGAATTTGGATGAATGAAAGCAGAAACATTTCTTCCCAAACTAACTCTGTCATTTTCTTTCACCTTCCTCTTGTTTGAGCACAAGTCTTTCAGGAATTTGGCATATTTAGGAATCTGCTTAATTGCATCAAGAAGATGAATGTTAACTGCTACTTTTCTGAATGTATCCAGAATTTCCTTGTCTTCCTCAACTGTCTTCTTTTTATTTTTCTGCACCCTTTGAGGAAAAGGAATTGGTGGCACATATACTTTTTCTTTTTCAGGTTCAGTCTCAATTGTAACATAAGTAGATGATGATGCAATGGTTTTCTTCTTCTTTTTCTCTAGAGCTGTTTCTGACACTCTTTCGGATCTTAATGTAATTGCACTCACATTTGGATTCACATTTGGATTCGGCACTGTTTGTGCAGGAAGGTTACCGGATCTCTAAGCTTGCAGTTGGCCTATTGCATTCGCCATTTGTCCCATTTGTGTTGTCAAGTTTTGAATGCTAGCATCTGTTTGTTTTTGATGTTGTGTGCTATTTGCACCCAGTTGCTTGACAATGTCCTCTAGTGAAGATGTGGTTGGTGGAGCAAAAGGGGCTGCAGCCTGTGATTGTTTCCCATATCGGAGGTTTGGATGATTCCTCCAACTAGGGTGATACGTGTCGGTGGAGAGCTCATGATTGTTGTACTTGTTCTGATTGTAAAGGGCTGCTGCTGATGCATATGCTTGAGGTAGCTCAGTTATTGTATCATCTTATAGAATAGGACATGTGTCGGTTGGATGTTCAGGAGAAGTACAGATGCCGCACACTTTAGCTGTTTGAGGTTTATTAACTGCCAACTGTTTCACCAAGGAAGTAAGTTCATCAAGTCTACTTTCAATTCTGGTTTCTAAAGCCTTGATGGACGAAGAAGAAGCCTGAATTTCATTGACACCTTTTGTTTGGTTCACAACATTGTTTCTGGTTGAGAATTGCTGAGAATTTAGTGACATGTTCTCAATCAAAGTTTTGGCAGCAGCTGGAGTCTTATCAACAAGTGCTCCACCACTCGCAGCATCCAAGATGTTCCTATACATTGGTTGCAAGCCCTCATAGAAATATTGGATGAGAAGTTGTTCAATGATTTGGTGTTGAGGACAGCTGGAAACTAACAGCTTGAATCGCTCCCAATACTCAGTCAATGTCTCATTGTTCTACATGATACCACATATTTCTTTTCTGATCGAAGCAGCTCTGGACGCAGGGAAATATTTTTCTAAAAAGACCTTCAAATCAGCCCAAGATGTAATAGAATTTGGTTGAAGATAGTAGAGTCAGTCTTTGGCAGCACCCTGTAAGGAGAACGGGAAGGCTCTCAGCTTGATATGATCTTCTGTGATACCTTCAAGCCTCAATGGTGTGGAGCATACGACCGGAAACTCCTTCAAATGCTTATGCGGATCCTCACCTGCAAGACCACTGAACCTTGGCAACAAGTGGATTAAACCAGATTTCAATTCAAAAGGTACAGTAACATCAGTGTATTCAATACATAAGCCATTGTAATTGACATCAGGGGCAGCAAGTTGCCTTAGTGTTTGTTCAGCCATGTTATGCCTTAGTGTTTTTTTTTTTTTTTGGGTTTTTAAAAAAAAATGAATAGAAAAATGAAAAAACGTGTCAAATAAAATCTAAAAAAAATAAAAATACCACCTAAAATCTCTAAAATTCAAGAAGATCTAAATATAATTTTTTCGGAGTTTTTTAAATATATGGAAAATTCAAAAAAAAATAAAAAGTGGTCTAAAAGAAGGAATTTTGGATTTTCAACCTGGGATTTCGTATCTTTGATACGAAAGTATTATTCCTTGATTTTTTTTCTGATTTGGTGACCAAACTTCGGACCAATCTGGGCTGCTGGCCGAAAATTGATTATTTTTTCAGCTTCAATGCAAAATTCAGCGTCAGAACCTGTAACACAGCAAAAACTCAAAATGAAACTTGTTAGTAATGTTAGTTGATTCTCAATTTCACAAAATTCTAATACTGGTTAAACACAATTTTGAGTCCCCAGCAACGGCGCCAATTTGATCACCATCGTTTCGTGGTCAAAATATGTTTAATTAAAGAGTAGTACAAGGTTGTTAACCTTGGTCGTCTCCCAAAGACTCGCAATCAGTATTCAACAATTATTAGAACGATTAAACTGTAAATTAGGGTTTTCGATTGTGGAAAATAGTTGAAAGAAAATATTAAAGATTCAATAAATTAAAGACGATCGATCCATTGGTTTAGGCAAACTTCAATTGTTTAATCCATCACAGGTTACTAAAGTAGATTTATTCAAATTCTATGCTCGGCTGGTACAAAACTAATTATACAAGCCATTATCAGGTTCGTAGAATTTCATTCAATTAAGCAAAGAATGCGTTCAACCAACCGTGGGCAGTGAACAAGCGTCACTAACATGGTTGATATCATTACAAAATTCGGTCAGCCATATGGCTAAGTGTCAAATCACGTTTTTATTTAATTATTTATTTAATTAGACTTGTTTATTTACTTGTTATGTTTGTGTTATTTAATTAAATTATGTGGCATTAGATGAGGAGGTGTATTTACAATAGCAGTGTTTGTAGGAGGTGTAGTTAGAAAATAGAGTTGGGCTTTTATAAGGAAGGGCAATTTAGTAAATTTAGAAGGGGAACTTGACCTAGGTATAAGTTTGAAGTTTAGTGAGAGAAATTCATTTGTCATGAAATTTTTGTGAAGAATAGAGAGAGAAGCTTAGGGAGGAGAAGAAGAGAAGAGCATAAAAGAGAAGATCAAGAGGGGAAGATTAAAGGGAATAATTCTTGAAGAATTAGAGGTAAGAGAGTAGTTATATATGATTAGTGGGTGATTAAGAGGGGGGAGAAATCACATTTCTCTTTGCCCAAACCCTCTCACCCATTTATGCTTAAAATTTAGTATTTTTATGAATGTGTATGAATAAAAATGCTTCCTTTTATGATAATTTCGTGTTATCTATGTTGTATGATGCTAAAAGTGCATATTTATAGTTTCAATTTCGTGAATCAAAGGAGGTTTTATGTGAAATTATGTGTTCATGTGTTTTTGGGTGAAAATATGAATAATCTTTGATTGATGATGATTTTGATGTTTTTAAGTGTTGAAAGTTGTACTTCTATGTATGTTAGAATGTTTATAACTTAAAGGAAACACCTTTTTAGAACTGCAACACGTTTTGGTGAATTTGTAGTGGAATACGAACGGTCACCAAAATAGAGTGTGCATTTTGCGCACATCTCGTCGGGCGAGAGTCAGCGACGGAGTTCGCTAAGGCTCGTCGGATCTCGCTAGAAAACCTGAAAAGTTCTGTTTTTGTCGCTGAGACACTCGTCGGGCTTCGCCGGGCGAGATTGGTCTGACTTGGAGATTATTCCTTAATTAGTTTGATGTTGATGATGGTTTAATACATAAGTTGCTAGTCCTTTATGAATGAGTATGATTGATGATGATGTTTTCATATACTTGTTGGATATGTATGATGATATTGATGGTGAATTGGAATGAATATATGTAATGTGTATATGTATGAATGTGCTTACATATATATGAAATAATAGATGGTGAGTTGGTGATATCATGTGCTAATACATGAAATGTTGGTGAATATATAAATGAATTCATATTGATGAAATGTCGTGACACATCATTCATGCATAAGTTGTGTCTAATAGATGGTGATAATAGATGGTGAAAGGATTCTTGTATCCGATATAGATGGTGATTTGGTACCACATGTAGATACGTCTAGGAACATACATGAAGGTGACATTAGATGCATTAGGAAGGTGAATTTTTGATTGTGTTAATGTGTTGATGATGCGATAATTGGATAATTTAGTGCCAAGTGAATGTGTATATATTTGTTGATCATTGATGGTGTGGATAAGATTGTGTATATTGAACGGTTAAATGTACCCATCTTGTTGCTAGTGGTGAATTGCTATTTATATGGAAATGATAGAATAATGTATGGTGGATGAATATATGGATATATTGAAGGTGAAAAACACAAGAAGGAGGGGTTGAATTGGGGTTTTAAAAATATTTCTTTTGTCTTAAGAAATCTAGAAATGCAGCGGATATGATAAACTTAAACTAAACACAAAACACAAATGAAACAGAGAGAGAGAGAGAGAGAGAGAGAGAGAGAGAGAGAGAGAGAGAGAGAGAGAGAGAGAGAGAGAGAGAGAGAGAGAGAGAGAGAGAGAGAGAGAGAGAGAGAAATAACACACAGAAATTTTATACTGGTTCCTCTCACAAAACGAGAGTAGTCCAGTCCCCTTGCACTTCCAAGGGATTTCACTATAATCACAAAGATTATACAACTAATGCTCAAGCACACAAGCAAGAGACTTCCTTGCTCTAAGTCACACAAGACAAAGAGACTTCCTTGCTTAAGCACACAAGCTTAAGACTTCCTTGCTCAAGTCACACAAGACTTAAGACTTCCTTGCTCAAGTCACACAAGACTTAAGACTTCCTGCTCTAAGTCACACAAGACAAAGAGACTTCACAAACTAACTTAATACAAAGATTAAGTAGGACTGAAAGTTCTAAGCAAGACTCTCTAAACACTAAGCTCAGAGTCTGTTATATCAAAAGATATTTAACTTAGAATATAACACTAGAAAGAATAACACAGTACACAGCTTTGAATATGATTTGAATCTTTCTAAGTTCAGATGATCTTCCAGTAGTCTTCTCTCTATGAGGATGTCTTCTATTTATACTCTAGGTATAAAGACGTTGAGAAGAGAACCGTTGGTTGTACACTCTCCTTTTTGTTGACAAGACAGTTGTACTCTTTGACAGGACCGTTGTACTATTGCATTGGATATTAGCTGTCTTTCTTCAGAGAGAGTTCTTCAGGATCTGATGATACCGTTAATTTGATCTTCTGAAGATGTACACACGCTTCAGACTGTGTTTCTTTCTTTGGCCTCTGAGGACTTCTTCAGAGGCTCTGATGCTTTCAGCATCATCAGAGCCTTAACACTTCAAACAGTGTCCTTCAGATGCCCAAATGATGATCTATGAGGATGATATTTTTGCTTTGTTCCTGCACACTAGATCATTTATTAGTAATACCAATTTTCCATTTAATACCTTGTTATCATCAAAACTTAGGGTGTTTTATTAATAAAACTCATTTTGTTCCAACATATATATGTTGAGTTGAATTAAATGTTAGTATCTTACTTTCATTTGTTGGTATGTCGATTATATGTAACTAACTCTCTGTTTTTGTGTTTGATTTATCGTTGGGCGATTCAGATTCTCAGGCTTGAGGATTTGCTTTGCTTTATGAGGAGTATCCGACATTTGTTGCTAGTATTCAGGGTGAGGAGATTAGCTACTACTCTTAGTGTCGTACCCTGTATGTTTGCTCTGATGGTTGTAACACCATGTAGGGATTTAGTTTATATTGGGTTTATGCCTAGTGTCGTTTTAGACTTTGCTTATTTATGATGATGTAAGGCTTTATGCCAAGTACTTATTTATTATAATACCTTGATGTTGAGACTTATGTTGATGATTATTTGGTTGGTGACTTGTTTATGATTTCCAAATTTAAATTAAAATATGGATGAGGATGTTTTAGTTATTCCGCTGCAATAAATGTGATAAACATGAATTATATGCTATTGTTGGATGTTTAATTTGACATGTAACGCTCTACTTGTTTCTGCTTGAATTTGTTCGTTTATTTGGTCGAAAATTTTGGGTTGATTTAAGTAGGGTGGTACAATTGGTATCAGAGCAAGTTCCATTCATTGGAATCAATTAGGCTTAGTAACCCTCTTGTACAACATCTGTAGGGTGCACTGTTTGTACTTTTGTCGTAACGTTTGTTTGTTGATTGGAATTGATTGTTCAGGACCATGACGTCGGCACGTGCTAATGCTCATATCGCGGAGTCACTTGCTACCTTGACTCACCTTTTGGCAAGAGGAGATGACCCGGCTAGGGATGGAGAAAAGCGCTTGGATAGGTTCTTGAAGCACAAGCCATCTTTCTTTCTTGGGGGCTTTAACCCGGACGGAGCGGTTAAATGGGTTGAAGAAGTTGAGATTATCTTTGATGCAATGGAGTGTGCTAATGAGAACAAGCTTGCCTTGGGAACTTATGTGCTTTGGGAGGAAGCCAACCAATGGTGGAAGAATGCTACGTTGAGACTAGGTGAAAGAGGTGTTGTCATCCCTTGGGAAATGTTCAAGCGGGAATTCTTTATCAAGTATTTTCCGGCGGATGTGAAGAATAAGAAGGTGGTGGAATTCATGAAGTTGGAACAAGGGAACATGTCGGTAGCGGAGTATGCAGCTAAGTTTGATTCCTTGTGTGCATTTAGTCCTCACTACAATACCCCGGAGGCGGAGAACGACAAATGTGTTAAGTTTGAGAGTGGTTTACGCCCCGACATCAAGCATATCATTGGGTTTGCGGAGATTAGAAACTTCACTACTTTGGTGGCAAAGGCTAGAATTTGTGATGAAGATGGGAAAGCTAAGAGTAACTACTTCAAGGCGGTTAGAGGAAAGATTCAAGACCGTGCCAAGCCTTATGAGGTTAAGGGAAAGGGAAGTGCTAGGGGTGGAAAGGGAAAGGAAAAGGTGGAGAATGACAAGTGCTATAGGTGTGGCAAGATTGGACACTGTTCTTTTGAGTGTAAGAAGGATAAAGATGTGTGCTATAATTGTGGAAAAGAAGGGCATAGATCTAAGGAGTGCAAGGCGACTACTCCTACTTTCTTTAACTGTGGTGAAGAAGGTCACAAGAGTCCGGAATATAAGAAACCGAAGAAGGTTAACGGGAAAGTGTTTGCTTTGAATGGAGAGGGAGCTGATCAAGTTGATAATCTCATTAGAGGTACGTGTTTCATTCATGACACTCCTTTAATTGCGATTATTGATACCAGAGCAACACATTCTTTTATTTCTATGGATTGTATGAAGCGTTTGAATATTCCTGTTTATGAAAGGTCTGGTTGTATGAATATTGAGACCCCTGCTAGTGGTTCGGTAATTACTCGTCTTGTATGTCGTAATTGTCCTGTATCTGTGTTCGGTAGGCATTTTGGTATGGATTTGGTGTGTATTCCACTTAGTGGTATTGATGTTATCTTTGGGATGAACTGGTTAGTCTTTAACCAAGTTCATATTAACTGTTGTGAGAAGACTGTGATATTCTCGAAGTCGGAAGGAAGATTATCCTTGATTAATGGAGAAGAGGTGAAGGAATCTTTGAATGATCATGGAGAATTGTTCATGGTGTTTGGATCGTTGAAGCTTGAAGGTGGAGCCAAGTTGGGAGAGATACCAGTTGTTGGTGAATTTTCGGATGTATTCCCTGAGGATATATCTGATTTACCACCTGAAAGAGAAGTTGAATTCGGTATCGATTTAGTACCTGGTACTAGTCCGATATCAATGGCACTGTATCGTATGTCAGCATCAGAATTGAATGAATTGAAGAAGCAAGTTGAAGAGTTACTAGAAAAGAAGTTTATACGTCCAAGTGTGTCACCTTGGGGTGCACCGTGTTGTTGGTAAAGAAGAAGGAAGGGAGTTTGAGGTTGTGTATTGATTATCGTCAGTTGAACAAGGCAACAATCAAGAATAAGTATCCACTTCCGAGGATAGATGATTTTATGGATCAACTTCTTGGAGCTTGTGTGTTTAGCAAGATTGATTTAAGGTCCGGATATCATCAGATAAGAGTTAAGACTGAGGATGTTCCTAAGACTGCTTTTAGAACAAGATATGATCATTATGAGTATACAGTGATGTCATTTGGAGTTACGAATGCCCCTGGTATTTTTATGGAGTACATGAATAGGATCTTTCATTCATTTTTGGATAAGTTTGTAGTAGTGTTCATCGATGATATTTTGGTTTATTCTTAGTCGGAAGAGGAGCACAAAGAGCATTTGAGGATTGTGTTGCAAGTTTTGAAAGAGAAGAAGTTGTATGCTAAGTTGTCTAAGTGCGAGTTTTGGTTGAAGGAAGTAAGTTTTCTTGGTCACGTAATTTCTAGTGGAGGTATAGTGGTGGACCCCGCAAAGGTTGATGCTGTAATGAAATGGGGGACACCTAAGTCTGTTTCTGAGATTAGAAGTTTTCTTGGATTAGCTGGTTACTATAGAAGGTTCATTGAGGGATTTTCGAAGATGGCGTTACCGTTGACTTTGTTGACTCGAAAGGACCAAGCGTTCGTTTGGGATGAGAAATGTGAGAAAAGTTTTCAAGAGCTTAAGAAGAAGTTGACTACTGCGCCTGTGTTGATTTTGCCCGATGCTAAGGAATCGTTTGTAGTGTATTGTGACGCATCGAAATTGGGACTTGGTGGTGTACTCATGCAAAAAGGAAAGGTTGTAGCCTATGCATCCCGTCAGTTCAAGGTCCATGAGAGGAACTACCCCACCCATGATTTAGAGTTGGCGGCTGTAGTGTTTGCTTTGAAGGTATGGAGCACTACTTGTATGGGTCAAGATTTGAGGTGTTTAGTGATCACAAGAGTTTGAAGTACTTGTTTGACCAGAAAGAATTGAATATGAGGCCTATGATTTTGAGTTGAGTTATCACCCTGGGAAAGCTAATGTGGTGGCAGATGCTCTGAGTCGGAAGTCATTGCACATGTCATCGCTTATGGCAAAAGAGTTGGAGTTGATTGAAGAGTTTAGAGACTTGAGTTTGGTATGTGAAGTCACCTCAAATAGTGTGAAGTTGGGAATGTTGAAGTTAACCAACCCTTTTCTTGAGAAGATCAGGGAATGTCAAAAGGAAGATGAGAAATTGATGAAGAGAGTGGCACTTGTGATTGAAGGACAAGAGAATGACTTTAAGGTTGATGAGAATGGAGTAGTGAAATTCCGAGGAAGAGTTTGTGTACCTGATGTGCCCGAGTTGAAGAAAATGATTTTTGGATGAAGGTCATAAAAGTGGATTAAGTATTCATCCTGGATTGGTTAAGATGTACCAAGACTTGAAGAAGTTATTTTGGTGGCCTAGAATGAAGAAGGAAATCGCGGAATATGTGTATGCTTGTTTGGTTTGTCAGAAATCGAAGATTGAGCATCAGAAACCGTCTGGTTTGTTGAACCGTTGTTCATACCGGAATGGAAATGGGATAGTATCGCTATGGATTTTGTTGGAGGATTACCAAAGACGGCAAAAGGGAATGAAGTGATTTGGGTTGTGGTTGATCGTTTGACGAAGTCGGCTCATTTTATTGCTATCAAAATGGGAACGTTGGTGCCTAGGTTGGCAGAGATTTATGTTGAGCAGATTATAAGATTACATGGTATTCCATCTAGCATTGTGTCAGATAGAGATCCGAAGTTCACTTCTAGATTTTGGGAAAGCTTGCAAGAAGCGTTGGGAACTAAGTTGAGGTTGAGTTCTGCTTATCACCCTCAAACGGATGGTCAATCCGAGAGGACGATTCAATCTTTGGAAGATTTGTTGAGAGGATGTGTTTTGGAACAAGGAGGGAGTTGGGATTCATGTTTACCTATGATCGAGTTCACCTACAATAATAGTTTCCACTCGAGTATCGGAATGGCTCCTTTTGAAGCTTTGTATGGGAGGAGATGTCGTACGCCCCTTTGTTGGTACGAATCCGGTGAGAATGTGGTTTTGAGTCCCGATATTGTACAAGAGACTACGGAGAAGATTAGAATGATTCAAGAGAAGATGAAAGCATCTCAAAGTCGTCAGAAGAGTTACCATGACAAGAAGAGGAAAGGTGTGGAATTTCAGGAGGGAGATCATGTATTCTTAAGAGTGACTTCTACTACCGGTGTGGGAGTGATCACGATCGTTTCGTGATCAAATAATGTTTTAAGAAAAGTAGTACAAGGTAGTTAACCTTGGTCGTTTCCCAAAGACTCACAATCAGTTTAACTATATTAGAAACAATTCAAAAACTGTAAATTATGGGGGTTTTGGATAGTTGAAACAGAAAATAAAAATTCGTGAAAATTGACAAGTAGCAAGCAATCATTCCGTTGGTTTCATCTAACTTCGTTCATCATCTATCATAGGTTCATGGCAAAATAATAAATTCGTTTCAGTTTCTATCCTTGATTGATCATAAAACTAACTAATCAAGCGTCAATTAGTTTTATATGAATTCGAACTGTTTGAAAAGCTTATAACAGAACGTTCAATTGATTATGATAAAGCAAACAAGCGTCACAGAATCATGATCAATAATATAAATTAAAAAATGTGAATTCAAATCAATCCTATAACAAGCGTGTGTAGACTCTGTAAATTCCTAACCGAATTAAATTAAACAAGTGGTAACTTAATTCGAATAATCTCGTAAACTTGCAAACCGAATTATATGTAATTAAGCATCAAATATGATAAACGAATTGCAAGTTAATAAGTAGAAATTTACAGAGAAAGAAATAGAAACATGAATTGAAATTGCATTAGAATCAAACCTCAAGATAATGAATCAAGGTTTCTCAAACCAACGGAATGATAAAAGGAATTAGTTCTCCATTCAAGTGGTGGCTGCTCTAGGGTTTTTCAAAATTCGTGAATGAAGTGTAAGAGCTGACCTAGGTCAGAATTTTGGGTTTTTATAACCAAGCAAAACGGGCCACAAAACAATTGGGCCGAAATATATAGTTATGCTGAAAAATAATTAAATCTTTGTAAGTCTGAAACATGACGAGTAAATATGACTCCTTTGTGCTCCAAATTGGCTTTCGGCTTCAACATGAAAGTTGTAGCTCTTTCTCTTAGCTTTCCAACGCATCTTCTCGCGCCTCAACCCGATATTCGTAGCCCAAGTTATGGTTTGCATAATGAGAAGGTGTCAAATTACTGTTTAATACGAAAATAAATAGCAAAACTAGACTCTAAACACAAAACATGATAAAAATACCAAATTAGCAGGAGAAGTCATAAAATTGCCATAGCACAGAGTGATTAAAAAGTGCATTAAAATGCACTGATCGGAGAGCATTAACGTCTAAGAAGTTGACATCGAAGTTCATTGGACCATATCAGATTTCGGAGAGGATTGGAAAAGTAGCTTATCGGATTGCCTTGCCGGTAACACTATCTAATTTGCATGATGTGTTCCATGTGATGTAACTAAGGAAATATGTTTCGGATCCATCTCATGTAATTGAATCGGACGACATCCAAGTGAAAGATAATTTGACTATTGAGACAATTCCGTTGAGAATTGAAGGTAGAGAAGTGAAGAAGTTGAGGAATAAAGAGATTGCATCGGTGAAAGTTATTTGGGGAGGTCCCGCGGGGGAGAATGCAACTTGGGAGTTGGAGAGCAAGATGAAGAGTTCGTATCCCGATTTGTTTTCAGGTAAATTTTCGAGGGCGAAAATTCTTTAAGGGGGTAGAGTTGTCACATCCCGTTTTTATTAAATTATTTATTTAATTAGACTTGTTTATTTACTTGTTATGCTTGTGTTATTTAATTAAATTATGTGGCATTAGATGAGGAGGTGTATTTAGAATAGTAGTGTTTGTAGGAGGTGTAGTTAGAAAATAGAGTTGAACTTTTATGAGGAAGGGGAATTTAGTAAATTTAGAAGGGGAACTTGACCTAGGTATAAGTTTGAAGTTTAGTGAGAGAAATTCATTTGTCATGAAGTTTTTGTGAAGAATAGAGAGAGAAGCTTAGGGAGGAGAAGAAGAGAAGAGCATAAAAGAGAAGATCAAGAGGGAAAGATTAAAGGGAATAATTCTTGAAGAATTAGAGGTAAGAGAGTAGTTATATATGATTAGTGGGTGATTAAGAGAGGGGAGAAATCACATTTCTCTTTGCCCAAACCCTCTCACCCATTTATGCTTAAAATTTAGTATTTTTATGAATGTGTATGAATAAAAATGCTTCCTTTTATGATAATTTCGTGTTATCTATGTTGTATGATGCTAAAAGTGCATATTTATAGTTTCAATTTCGTGAATCAAAGGAGGTTTTATGTGAAATTATGTGTTCATGTGTTTTTGGGTGAAAATATGAATAATCTTTGATTGATGATGATTTTGATGTTTTTAAGTGTTGAAAGTTGTACTTCTATGTATGTTAGAATGTTTATAACTTAAAGGAAACACCTTTTTAGAACTGCAACACGTTTTGGTGAATTTGTAGTGGAATACGAACGGTCACCAAAATAGAGTGTGCATTTTGCGCACATCTCGTCGGGCGAGAGTCAGCGACGGAGTTCGCTAAGGCTCGTCGGATCTCGCTAGAAAACCTGAAAAGTTCTGTTTTTGTCGCTGAGAATTTTTGATTGTGCGATAATTGGATAATTTAGTGCTAAGTGAATGTGTATATATTTGTTGATCATTGATGGTGTGGATAAGATTGTGTATATTGAACGGTTAAATGTACCCATCTTATTGCTAGTGGTGAATTGCTATTTATATGGAAATGATAGAATAATGTATGGTGGATGAATATATGGATATATATGTTGAGTTGAATTAAATGTTAGTATCTTACTTTCATTTGTTGGTATGTCGATTATATGTAACTAACTCTCTGTTTTTGTGTTTGATGGATCGTTGGGCGATTCAGATTCTCAGGCTTAAGGATTTGCTTTGCTTTAGGAGGAGTATCCGGCATTTGTTGCTATTATTCAGGGTGAGGAGATTAGCTACTACTCTTAGTGTCGTACCCTGTCCGTATGCTCTGATGGTTGTAACACCATGTAGGGATTTAGTTTATATTAGGTTTATGCCTAGTGTCGTTTTAGACTTTGCTTATTTATGATGATGTAAGGCTTTATGCCAAGTACTTATTTATTCTAATACCTTGATGTTGAGACTTATGTTGATGATTATTTGGTTGGTGACTTGTTTATGATTTCCAAATTTAATTCAAAATATGGATGAGGATGTTTTAGTTATTCCGCTGCAATAAATGTGATAAGCATGAATTATAAATGAATTATATGGTATTGTTGGATGTTTAATTTGACATGTAACGCTCTACTTGTTTCTGCTTGAATTTATTCGTTTATTTGGTCGAAAATTTTGGGTAGATTTAAGTAGGATGTTACACTAAGCACGATAGTTTATATCAATTTCTATTCGAACAAATTTAAACTAGCATTGAATTGATTCGAATAATTTTCGAAGGCACGAACACGAACATATTAAGCATACAAATTCGAGTTCGTGCACACAATATAAAGCATGAGAAATAATATAAAGGAGCAATAGACATATGAAAGAAAGTAATTAATATTAGAACCGAACCTCAGGAATACAAATTGAAATTTCCTTTACCGATGGATCAACCTAGGGTTTTTAGTTCCACATGAACATAGCCGAAATTCAAAGATTTATTTTCTTAATTGTAGGAATACAATGGTGGCCCTGACCTAGGTCAGGATTCGTTCTTATATAGCAAGCAAAACGGGCCACAAAACAATTGGGCCGAAAAATATATGTTATGCTGAAAATAATTAAATCTTTTTTAAGTCTGGAACATGACGCAATTAATTGACACATTTGCGCTCCGAACTGAGTTCTGGCCTCAACATGAAAGTTGTAGCTCATGATCTCAGCTTTCCAACTCATCTTCCCGCGCCTCAATCCAATATTCGTAGCTCCCGTTATGACCTGCCGACTGAGAAGGTGTCAAATTGTTATTTATTCATAAAATAAGTGCGAAAATAAAATAAAGCTAGAATTAAACTTAAATATAAAAACACATTAAAATAGTGAAAATAGTAAATTAAACCATAGGAATACACTAGTACAATAGTAGAAGAATGTGCATTAAAATGCACTGATCAACGAGGAAGAAGGAGATGATGAAGAAGAAGAAGGTGATGCTGTGTTGATGATCTGTATGTGAGGTTGTCATGCATGTGTTGAGGGGGAGTAACACTTGGTTGTTCTGCATGCAGTGAGGGGGAGTAATCCTTATTTTCTGGTGTATGTGTGATATATATATATATGTATTCAGGGGGAGTAAAGTTCTTCTGATGATGTCTTGACATGTATGCATTGAGGGGAGCAATTTAATCCTTATACAGATGTGTTGCTTGATGCTACCTCATCCTGGCTACCATCCAGTGTTTCTGATTCTGAGTATGTTTGTGTGCTATATATCTGAGAATTTATTTTTCTCAGTTGATTAGGAATTTATTTTTCCTATGTGTCCCAGATGATGGAATTTATTTTTCCTGGTATGTTTTGAAGACTCAGACTTTATTTTGTGAGATTTAATTTTCTCTTATTTTAAGAATCCACTATGACAGTTTATTTCTCTCTGATGTTGTTCCTTGTATGTTATTCTTCACTTGGAGCGTAGTTGTGAAAATAGCTATGCATTGTCCTATCTTCCTTTTTGTTGTGTGTGTATGTTGATTTAAAGGAAGATGTGAACTGTATATCTCCATGACATGTCTAATATTGTTTTAGCCAAAATTTGCCAAAGGGGAAGATTGTTGGGTTTTTTGTATGTTGGCTTCATTTTGGTAAAATAAGTTTGAAGCCGGATGTTGGACAAGATGTTGCAGGATTCGGTACAACATCAGGATGTCCTGAATACGCGCCTAAGTTTGTTATATTTTGCGTTATATATGATTGAAGATTTGTTTGAAGAATAATCTCGCACTAACTTGTTCACCAAGATGCGCGTGGTTTAAATCTTCAGAAGTGGTTCACACGGTTGCTTGTTCCTTAAGGTTGCAACATTTAAGGAAATAAAGATTTGATTCCAAAATATATATGTATGCAAAAGATTTGGTTTTAAAATATATTTTTGGAAGGAATATTTGATGCAAATATATGGAAAAAAATATATTTGAAGTAAATATATTTATTGAAGGAATATTTGATGGAATATATGTGAAAAATATATTTTGTGCAAATATATTTATGGAAGGAATATTTGGTGCAAATATATTTGTGGAAAATATATTTTGCCTTTAGAAGATTTCTTTGAGCTGAAGCTTATTGTTAAAGGAAGACTCATGCCTAATTTTATTCACTGAAACCGAACCAAATTAGAATATCAAAGATATAGTCTTTTAGGATTTCGTGTCTTGTAAGCCTTGTGCTTTATTTGTGAGCCACTCTTGTGTCATCTTGATGCTAGAGTAGGACTGTTTTAGTTGAGTTGTATTTGTGATTTACTCAAGAGCTTTTAAGCGTGAGTAAAGTTTATTTATGTCTAGGAGTACTGTGTGTCCACCATTTGATTATAATCGTTTGTAAGCAACGCTGTATGTGTTGTTTGAAGGAAGTGAGACGGGGCGTCTCATATCTAGGAGTTCCTAGGTAGAATTGCATGAGATAGTGTCTATGCGATAAGACATAAACGGGATGTTTTGGAGTCTTTGAACTAGAACTATAGTAGTGAATTCATTCCTGGATTGGTATTCCCCAGAGCAGGAGAGGTTTCTCCAAACTGGGTTAACAACATACTATGTTATTTACTTTCTTTGCAATTTATTTCTGCCATGTTTCTTTTTCTAGTTCTGCACTGGTAGGAGATGTGGTACGCGATGTGCTAACATCTGGTACCCCATTTGGACTACGCCAGACTTTCAATTTGGAAAATATATTTGGTTTAATGCTTTGAAAAAATATATTTTTTGGTGAATCTTTTAATGAAAATATATTGTACCAAAAAATATATAGGAATGATATATTAGTTGTACCCAAAAAAAAAAGGAATGAATAGATTTGAAACTTATTTTATAATATTAGGGTCGTTAATTTGCACCCACCTAAAAATATTAAGGTGTAAAGCAACAATGTGCACATCTTTCAATTAGACAAAAAAATTCTTAATAATAATATATGCCCTTAGGAGTTAGGACACATGTTAACATTCTCCTTACTTATTTTACACTAAAAAAATTAAGGGTTAATTTGGTAAATTTTATTGAATTATGTGCATCCATTTAGCTAATTTAGACTCAAACAATTATAAACCTATATAAAACAAATAAACACATTTGTCATAAAAAATAAAAAACAAATAAACACATGACAACCTTAATAATTTCTTAGACAATGATTAACTAACATAAACTAATTACTAATTTTCATAATATGAAATCAATACAACAAAATGTGATAAACTGATTAGCTAACATAAACCAGTTACTAAGTTGCATAATATAAACTACTTAAACATTATTTACTTATTACAATTATATCAATCCACAAGAACCAAAAAAATAAAATTGATGATGTGATAAATTAGTGTGACATAAAATGAAATCTAATAAAACATTGGGAGAAGATCATACCATTTGTTGGTGGCGCAGATTTCTTTAAGACACACATAACTGCATTTTCTGATGTGTTATATCCACATCGTTCACCAGATTTCGTGCAGCCATCACACGTATCTTGATCCACACCACTCCAATTAACCTCAAATCCTTCATTTAAAATATTCACTGCAATACTTGAATTGTCTATGAAGGGATTCTTTAGGCCTGGAACTTGAATACTATTCTTACACTCCATAACCGTGAAATCAGACACTTTGGCACTTGACACTATATATACATCATAAGGTTTATCATTTTTTTGGCAAAAAATGACAGTTAAAATTTCTGTACTTAAAGGAGAGATGTCTGGATAAGGTAGAGGACCACAGTCATACAATACAGTGTACTTGCCATTATTGGGTGTGTATTTGAAAAAATGTAAATCTATGTTTACATTAATATATTCATTGGGACAAGAATGCATATCTATAGATGTATAACCCATTAAGTCGATCCTAGCGATCCTCAAAACCTTAAATGTTTGATTGAGGTAAAGTATATGAAATTTTTGTGACATGATTTCCATGGTCAAGCTGCCATTTTGGCAAGCAAGCTTGAACTCTGGATGTCCACAATAATTTGGCTGGGTGTTAAAATTCCAAAATGGATATGTTATAGAAGTGAAATTACCACAGCTGAAAGGCGCACAAGATGTGTCCATTTCATCAGCGGTGATGGTGGTATGTATTTGGAAGATGAGTGGGAGGAAGACAATGGTGTTTGTGATTAAAGAAAAAAAAACAGTCATCATATGTGAAAAAGAATATTTCATCATATTGTTTTTGCTAGTTGGAACCTTGATCAGCAAACCATATCATGATCTATCTACACCATATTTAACCATGAACCATCTTTCTCTCACTCACTCAGTTTCTATCTCATAATATAAACTACCACCACTTTCTTCTTGTCTCTCGACTAAAAAAATTCCTGTTATGTGAACACAAATTAATATTAATATTATTAATTTTAGTTAAAAAAAAACAGGGAAGAATAACTTTAAGACTTTTAAACAAAGCAGTTAAAAGTGTACAAAATAAGATCAGGGAAGTTAAACGAATGAATGCCAACAAGTTATATAAACAAATGTGTAGGATACATCGATTTTTGTTGACTCAACTTTCTCTTACATTTACAACTCAAATTGAACTAAGCTCCAACCAGTAGCCAATGATTTAACATTCCCATTTCAAATAAGTATACAACTATTAAATAAAGCAGTTAAAAGCACAAAACAACACATGTAGAATCAGGGAAGTTAAACGAATGAATGATACTAAGTTATAATGCATACAGGGTAAATATTCTTAGATTTGAGCCAAAGAGAATATTTGCAGGGTAAAGAGTATATTTACAGTTCAGCTAGGCTATGTCATAAGCACTTTAGTAAGTGTAACATAGCTCATCATGACACGTTCATATGCAGCTGGTTTCAATAAGCTTTCCATCTTAACTTATAAAATCAACTTACAGCTTATATAAAAGCATATACACAAATGTGTACGATAAACACTTATTCAAAAAGTCTTCAATAAAACAGTTTATCCAAACACACTCTTAGACTAAAATTGAAAACACTTCATTCAAAAAGTCTTTAATAAAACAGTTTATCCAAACACACTCTTAGACTAATAAAGCATATACATTCATGGTAGAACACTACAAAAATTGTTTTATTGAAGAGAAAACTTGAACAAAAATTGCTTAAAATAGAAAAACTTAATGAAAAATTACTTGTGACTTAAAACTTTTATTTACTCATTTCAGTTTCAATGGATGAGATTTGAAGCTTCAAGTGACATAAAATTTGTATGTAAATAAACAACAAACAAACTATGTAAAACACATAACACTAAACATGAAGGTATAGTGAATGTTACCTTCAGCTTAGTCGTCTCAATGGAAGATCATCTTTTGAGCTTCAAGTTCTCCTTTGGATCTTTCCACTCCATGGTATGAATCTGCATAAAACCGAAGAAATTTAAATCTTATGATTCGGTCATGACATACAAAGTTTTGAAAGAATCTGATGTATATATATTTAACTTACCAAATCAAAGGTTTTCAAAATGAAAAGACAATGAGAATGAAATAGGAGTATGGCTTTAGACAGAGAGAGAGTGGTTGTATTATGAAATGGATTCAAAACATGTGTGTGCAATGTGCATTGCTACTTACTCTCTGTGTCTCTGTATAAGCAGCAGAACAAAGATTTCTAAAATTGTGAATAAATTTGTGATGATGGACTTCAAACTTTTATTTACCATACTTTACTTCTCTAATAAAGTAATGAAATGAAAAAATAAAAAAGTTAATGTCATCATAAAACCTCTGTTCATGAGAAGTTGAATCAAATAAAGGCTAGTTTTAAAATTATTTAGAAATTAGAAATTAGAAATTATAAAGTAGAAGAAATAGTACTAGCACAAATATCACAATCCCTCTTTTGAGAGGAGGATCAGAAACCAAAACAAGTAAAGCTCAAAAAAGGAAACTAATGTAGCTAATAGATTCCTAGCCTTTGTCCATATTTGGATTAAATCCAATAACCCACACCTATTTGCCATAACTTCACCACTTGCAAATAACCACTGATATTAACACATTAATTAATTAAGATAAAATTCAAATCAGTTCTCAATAACACGTATATTAGTTCAATCCTATTTTTTAATCCATTGAAATGTTAGTTCAATGGTAAGAATTTAAAGATATGAGTTTAAATTGTTTTGGACACAGTTTAAAAATTATCATTTGTATCATTTTATATAATGATAAATTATTATGTACACACCAGTTTGATACCCTATATAAATAATTGGGTTAAATATGTTTTTGGTCCCTATAGTTTCGCAGAATTTCATTTTTAGTCCCTAGAGTTTTATCAGTCAGTGTTTTTAGTCCCTACTTTTAATCAAACTCTTGTATAGCATCACATTTTTTAACGATTATTTGTATTCATGTTTAAAATTTTTTAACATAAGATGAATTATTTATAAATTTTTATGTGCAAAAAACTAAAAAATTCTTATTTAATTAATCTCTTATTAAAAAAAATTAAACTTTTGTAAGAGAGATTCATATAATATACTAAACATGACTGTAAAAAAAAAAATTAAAATTTCGAATGATATGCACGAGTTGATTGAAAAGTATGGACTAAAAACACTGACTGACAAAACGTCAGGGACTAAAAAGTATGAAAAAAATCTTCAGGTACTAAAAACAAAATTCTACGAAACTATAGAGACCAAAAACATATTTAACCCTAAATAATTTTCAAATTTTTCTAGTCACACCGAAAAATTTAGTTACACTCAAAATTTAATCATAATACTAAAATTGCTCTTTATATAAATTTTTAAAAATCATTTTTCATTTTTTTATACTTCTGCTTCACGTTTCTCACTTTCTCATAAACCCAATTAATGTGTCATCTCTTACAAGCTCACAAACTTTATTAACGTGTCATTAATCACAATGAAAGATTGAATTTTGAAGATCCTCGTTAAGACTTTATTGCATAGGTTAATGAATTTATACTTTTTCAATTCTATGTCATTCTCTTTTTCATGCGATTTCATGTTTGATTGTGATTTCAATCATTAGTAAATATATTCTAAGTTACTATAATCAATTCTATGTTACAATACATTCTAAGTTACTATTTGTTAAAGGAATTTATAGTGCAATGGTTATAAACCATGAAATTGTGTTGTTTCTTGTGATATTATTGTTTCTAAAATACAATAATCGGCTAATAGTTTCTTAATTTCTAAAAATAATTGTTAATTTATCAATTTACTGACTTAATAGTTTTAATTATTTGAATGTATTGTAGACTCCCTATATTATAAATAGTTGTAATGAAAAAAACATTCTTTATATTTTGAAAAGATAGATTACACATGTTGCAAGAGACTTCATTTCACTATAATCACTATCAGAGGTGTACACAAAATACAACACAGTTACAGGACATTCAAAGAACATTTAAGATTTCTAACATACAAATATTGTAAGAATTCAAAAAGTTTGACAGCTTTTGAATTTGACAGGGTATATGCACGATGCTGATTAGTCTTTTAGTTTTTTCACATTAATTGAAAGTTACAAAATTACCATTTATCTACAATTGATTTAAAATAGGTAAGGGGGTATTCTAGTCTAATTGAAAAATATGCATATTGTTAATTTACACTTTATTATTTTTAGGTGAGTGTAAAACACACACAGATATATAGGCACTAATGAAGGCAATAAATTATACCAAAATTTGTCCTCAGAACTTTGCTTAGTTGTTACGAACATCTCACATCGCATTTTATAGGTAGGAGTTGGTGTTCGAATTATAGACATTATTCCAAAATTTGTATATATCTATATTCTATCTGAGTTTAAAGGACCCACATTGTTTGTGTAAATTAATTTTACACCGCAACCAATAAGAATGGTTCAATCTTTCATGTCAAATAAAAAAAGTGGAGTTAAGTGGAATGACGTGGTGCGAAAAACATGGTTGTGAGGACTATTTACACCGTAAGTGCGCATTCCTTTTTCTCATTCTATTTAGAGAGAGAGAGAGAGAGAGAATCCATTGACTCTACGAGTAACTCTTTATAGTTACTCCAAATCATATCTCTGCAAATGCATAGTAAGAAATCCATATAATATATTTGAGGACTATTCCCTCTGTCGAAAAATAAACTCCCTGCGGTCATATTTTATAAGGAAAAAAAAACTTAAAATTTTGATCACTATCATAAGCAAAAGTTAACTACTTTTAAACTAATTAATATTGTTATTCCTAATATATCCTTACTTTTAAAAAGGTACATGTCACTTCCAAGAAAAAGAAGGGTACATGTTTTATATTGAATCAAGAATATTAATTCCACTTAACTAAATTTCTTAAACACCGCGTAAATAATTTTGTTTGCTTATAAATGTGACCGGAGAAGTAATTAAGAACTCATTGACATATACATAAGAATTAAGAAAAGTTACTTTTGCAATAAATTTGTCAATAATGTGCATTCTCTTTTCAAAATACCCCTTTAATTATTAAGAAAGAGAAATGATAATCTTTTCTCCCTTCGTCCCATATTATAAGGGAAAAAATCTCATTTCTTTTGTCCCAAATTATAAGGGGAAAAACCATTTTCAAGAATATTTTTTCTTATTTTCATAAAATTAAATGCAAATTGCATTTAATTTTCTCTCTCTCCCCCTTTTTTCAATAAACAACAACCAATAAAAATTGTTTTTGCATCTCCCATGCACCTTATTCCAAGAAAAACCCACAAAAACATATTTCAAATTTACATGTTTTACTTTTTCTTAATAAATGTGTTTTTTGTATTTTTCCTTATAATTTGGGAGGGAGGGAGTATTTCTCTTCATTTAATTAGAGGTATTTTTGTGAAAATTTAATTAATACACCTTGAACTTTGAAATCGTTTTATAAAATGGGACAACAAAATCTTAAAAAATGGTCTCATATATTGGGACGGATGGAGTACTTTCTAAGCCTCATTAATAGAGCTGTCAAAATGGGCCGGACTAATGGGTCGGACCATAAGCCCACGGTCTTGGATGGACCGGACCTTAAAAAATGTAGCCCAAAATGCTATCGGACTTTTCCGGGCCAAGTCCATTTATCACATATAGAAATCGGGCTGGGCTGGGCTAGCCCATCGGGCTTTGGGCTGACCCATTAGTCATTCATTTAATTGATAAAAACACATTTATGTCATTTTTGTAAAAATATTATCAATGAAAAATTATCATTTAATTGATAAATTATTATAAAAATATATTTAAATGTGTAAGCTTAATAAAAAGCGGTATATTTACTTAAAACTAGAGTTTAATTGATATTTAGTGTTGATGTAAAAATTATTTACACTTGCATCAAATAATATCTCTATAAAATTGATAATTATAAAGAACGAATATATCAAAATTATATAAAAAATATTATTAATAAAGAAAATAAAATGGGTCGGGCTGGCCCATTAACCCACAAGGCCCATGAGGGCCGGGCCATGACTTGATAAATGGTAGCCCAATAATAATCAGGATGGCCCATTTATTTTGTCTGACCCAGCAGGCCGAACCGACCCATTTGACAGCTCTACTCGTTAATGACATTTTCCACCTTGCATAGTGGAGAAATTATTGGGCACGTACTCACTTAATTATTAATAATTAGGTACAACCAACCAAATCATTACAACTAATTTATATATTAATTTAACTATAAGTAATTAATAGAGTAATAATTAAAATCAAATTTATGAAAATAAGGAGAAAAAAGCCACATGTGAAGCTTGGAGCTCGCAACAACGAAGCCCTTTCTGTTATGGCCAATCCACCTGCTGGTTTAAATCTACTTTTACTTGTTGATGCAAGTGGGACTTGGTTCCCTAGATAATTTTTCTTTTATGTTATTTTTGTTTTTTTAATCTCCAGTTGTAAAAAAAAAAACCACATGTGAACTTTATATACAGTATATTTTTTCAATCATTGATATTTCTTCTAAGAAGATCTACGATTTTTTTATGAGATTTATATTTTTTTTATAAGTAATTAATTGAGTAATAACTAAAAAAACAAATCTATGAAAATATTTTTATTTGCAATCTATAAGAAAAAAATTATTGATTTGGTTTGAGTCAAGGACCGATATTTTTATTTGCAAATCTTTTTTAAGATTGGTGATAAGTTGATTTAATTTTGAGTTTGGTTATATGAAACGAAATTTTAAAAAGTGTATCAATCCTTAGTTGGTTCAGTAATTTTTTATGTTGAACTTAGTAGAGAGGAGAGGACCACAGTTCGAGAGAGACCGAAACACTTATGTCAGAAGTGACCCCGAGCCATGTGGTGAAAGCCAAATTATTTTTTTAAAGATTATTCCTAAATCTACAATTAAACTACATTATATTTACGTAATAAAAAAACTACATCATATTTCATAAAATTTTCAACACTTATGTTAAATCCTAAAATTTTAACACTTAAATTTATTTGAAAATATTCTTACTCAAGAAATAAAAGTCAAAATTATTAGACAATAAAAAAGTCGAAATTTCTTTTACCAACGGGTTAGCAGACTAATGAATTTAAAATCATAAACTTATTACCCAAATTAAATCACTTTGGTTTGATATGACCAAACTGGTCACAATTTCATTTCATATGATCAAACTCGAAACTAGGGGATGTATTGGATTGAGATTTTAATGGATTTTAAAAGATTTTTTTATTATAAAAATGTCTTGTGGTAATACATTAAAAAAGTTAAGTAAATCTTGTGGTATTCAATTAAGACAATTAAGATTTTTTTTTCAAGGCAATCAAATATGTTGGTATTCAATTGAGATTTCTTGTCATTTATCGAATGTTCGTTGGTATTCAAAAGTCTACCGATTTTGTTGGATTTTGTTATGGAATGGATTTCATGAGACTTTTTAGTTGAAAATATAAATACTACACTCTTCAAATAATTCCACTTCAAACCCTGGAATTGTTCATGCTCTCCCACAGACTTTTCTTCCTATTGCCATCGGAACTCAAGTTGAAAACATTCTTCTCTCATGACTTGCTATATTGTTCATACGTATAATTATATGCCACTTACATAATTTAACAGAATTTCTCCTCTACAAGTGGGATGGATTATATATACTTTTCAATCAATTGAAGGCCTATGCTAGAACAATTTTTTTTCAACGTATGTCACTCACAAAAATTACTTTGCTATATTGTTCAATAATCATCATACATATATCACTCTCAAAATTATTCAACATAACTTCTTTTTTCTTTTCATTATTTTAACAATTAACGTAATTGATTATAAAAATAAATAAAATAACGTAATTGATTGTTTTTTCTTCTTCTTATTTTTTTTTTTTTGAATTTTTTTCCATTAATTATATAGGTTGTTTCTTCTTTTATTTGTTTTGTTTTCTTGATTCATTGATTTTGTTATATTGATCAATTGTTATCGTTATTAATATTTTATGTTATTTTTAACAAATCAATAACTTTTTTAAAAAATTTATTGAACATTTGAAATCATAAAAATCCATAAAGTACTTTGAAATCTGGAAAATCTGTGTAATAAAGTCATTAAAGTCTTGATTGTTGAAAATTCTGATTGTTGAAAAATGTCATTTAAAATCCCACAAAGTCAATACAATCTCATAAAGTTTGACCCAATGGATACTTTGTGTTTCAACCCAGGATAATGGGATTATTGCAAATTACACTAAGTTGTGTTTATTTCAATTATCAAGTTGAACATAACATATTGACCTAGATCGATCGAGAACAAGGATGACAACAAAATTCGTATCTAAGATTATAGATAAAATTCATCACAGGTATAGAGCGGGGTTGTCTTGGTATTTTTTAAGGGTCATACTAAACGGTCCTCCTGGGACATTTGTTAAATAAAATTTGTGTTGAAAAAATAACTTTCCACAATTTTAAAATGTTGACTGCATAACTTTCGATATAAAATTTCTTTATTAATAAGCTTAACAAGGGTTGCATTTAGTATGGTGAAGGAAAAAATGTGCACATCATGGTGAAGTTGTAGTGATAGCCATAGATATATTAATATATATATTGAGTGGTTGAGATCAAAGACAGGGAACTTGTTGGTGACTTATTTTGTCACATGTTAGACCAAAAAAGTGCATTTACTTTTACAATATTTATATTGTATATGTTCTTTGGGCTTTGTCATGTTAGCATTGGGTGTATTTTATGTTATTGGACCAGAAAAATGCGGCTAATTAATTTAAATTATTAAAAACATGGTTTGTTTTTTTGGTATTCGTATTACTATATTTAATGTAAAATGTTTTTTGGGTATAAAAAGTAATGTAAATTTTATTTTAAAAAATGCCACAAATGATATATTAGCTGTTAAGATCTTATTTGTACAACGCTGTTTTATATAAAATAGGTCAAATGCATGTGTAATTCCTTTAAGTTTTGCATTTTTATCAGATAGGTTCTTTAAGTTTTTTTGTTTCAAATAGATTCTTTAAGTTTTAAAATGTTTATCTTGGTCCTTCCGTTACAAAAAAAAATGATGTATTTAAAGAAAACACAATCTAGGAGTTGTTATTCTTGTATTTATGTATCATCTAGGTCGTTTCACTTCATCAAGTTAACGGTCACGTCATCTTTTTTTGTAACGAAATATAACAGAAGAACCTAGATGATACAAAAAAATATTTAAAGGACCTATCTGATACAAATGCAAAATTTAAAGACCTACATATGCACCTATAAAATATTATTTTGGGTGAATTTTATAGAAAATATATTATATGTAAATTTTTTGGTTATGATATTATATGTAAATTAGAGTGATGAGTATGTTTATTTTTTTGACGTAGTGATGAGTATGTTGACAATTATTTGAATACTCATTTCATATCCAACACCGTTGGGAATAGGTTAGGCCGTGCAAGGTTTTATCAAACTCGAGCTTGATCTGTCAAAATATTAAAGGTCTAAGCTTGGCATGTAACTTGTTATAGGCTTGATTTTTAGGTTTGAGTCTTACATTTTGAAAGTCTGGTATGACATGTTAGATTTTTAAAAGTCTAATTCATATGAACATATTTAATTAGACTAATTAACCCTGTCACCCTGTTGGGCGTAAATTTGGTGCATATTTACTTTTATATAATTGGCAGTCCAATTAATATATATATGCCAAAATATCGAATGGATGATTGTTTGATCAAATATCCTTAACATTCGAATGTATCGAAATGGGTTGTAGTGAGGTGATATCTGCAGCTTCGAAGGGACCTGTCGAAACGAGTTTTCTTAGGTTCAAGTTTAAGGCGTCGAAGAGGAAAGATATTGGATTGGGCCTTCAAAGCTTGACCCAAAGCATAAGCCCAAATCTGTCATTCGAAAGTGAGCGCGCAAAAGAAGCAAGGATAAGGACGTGGAGATCGTGGGCATCAAGGAGAAGAATTTTGGAGCGTCCAAATCATCGAGAGCGGTTATTTCATCATAGGAGTATAAATAGTTTTTCTGTTTAGAAAATAAGGGTCGCAAAATCATTGTACACAAAATCTCTCTGAAAATTCTAAGTATTCAAGTGTTCAAAAGAAAGGAATTCAACAGGGAGAAATGTACGTGTTTGTGATCCAACTTATTTGTAATCGCTTTTATGATTAATGCATTTTTATCTTTCTGCAAGTTTATTGTTTTATCTTTAATTTCTTGCACAAAACTCTACTTTTTCGAGGCGATTCAGAATAGTAGTTGATTTTCTTTACTCGTAAATCAAAAACCATAAACGTTTGTTGAATTTCAGTGAACGTTCAAACTTTTTCTTAAACTACTAAACACGAAATTGTTCTGAGATTTCTAGTTGGTCTCGCGAGTGTAAAATACTCAGACTAGCGGTTGTTTACCACTTTTCCACGTAAACACACCCTAAATTTTTTTTTTATAAAAAATTAGACTAATCAACTAATCAATCAATAAGATTAAACTCTCTTTTGATCTTTAACATCATACTTTAGAGAACTTGACTATATACACATCATATTTCAATTCTAGTTTATAATACATTTATATATGCGAGGAGTTTAACTTTGAATTGGAACTACTAAAGTGGATTTCCTTCCTGGATTGGTATCCCATCATAGTAGGTGAGTTGCGCCGAACTGGGTTAACAACATATTGTGTTCTTTAATTTCTGCAATTTATTTTTTCCTTGTCTGTTTTGTTCTGTACTGGTACGAGATGCTGAAACATCTGTCTTTGCATCACGTTATTATAAGACAAGTGCTACAGCTTTGTATACGGCATCTGTCAGTGTAACACCCAAACCCGTCATTTACATATTTCTACCTTTATTAAAATCTTTTCAAAATACGCAACGGAAAAATCACAATTATTTATAAAATGTTTGGTTAAGGTATTACAAACTTCAACTTACTTAACTAATTGATTAATTAGCCTAAACATCGTCTACAAAATCCTTTTATAAAAAGATACATTTTTCAAAGTAAATACATTAACTTATAAAGGACTCTATATCCTAAATAAAACCATTTCCCGTGTCACACTCAGAGCGGAGCTTCACCAAACACTTGGGCATCAAATAAGCACATAACCTGTAAACCTGGACCACCGAACGGTCCAGAAGTACACAAAACAGAGAGTTAGTAAATCATAACCAACAAAATACATGTATAAGAAATATCCTTAACACTTCATCATATTATCATGCATAAACTAACTCTTATAAACATAATCATACATATTCTCTCAATCTTAAATCATACATAAGATTATCAATATTCATTGAAATAACAATTATAATCAATGTTAAACCATACAACTCACTCATATAATCCACGTCACACACACAATGTCACATAACAATTGCCACGTAATGTGTACATAATCCTAATGCAATCTAATGCCACAACTCATGCTATGTCACCCTAGACATATCTAATGCATGTGGTACCATCGTCTTTATTAGAGTATCTCACCTCTAATATCCGTCTTTATCGAATAAATATAATTCGATATCCGTCTTTATTAGAATCATAAATTCTAATATCCCTACTCAATACATGAATGCATGAATGATTCATGTATAACCACAAACACTTAATATAACACAATATTAAGTTTTACTCTATGATATGGAACACTATCCATATCCGTCTTTATCAAATAAAATTCGATATCCGTCTTTATTAAGATAACACAATACCTTAATATATTTCTTTATTAGAATAAAACAATTCTAATATTCTTCATTCATATATATACAAATCATACATTCATTAACGTTAACAAATCATTATTAATTAAAGGCTTAAATATGAAAACAGTCCTTGCAATTGTGTCTTGTTTTGATTTTGGTCCTTGTAAAATAAAAAGTTTCATTTTAGTACCTGCAAAATCTCAAAACTTTTAAAATGGTCCCTTAACTGACATATTTGCTGACATGTCCAATTTATGATGATTTGGCAGATGTTGACTGTGCTTGTTTGCTGACATGGCTTTAACTACTTCCCTTTTAATTTAAAATTATTATTTTATTTAACTTTTATGTTTCAAAATACATTTTTGTTTTTAATAAATGTTTTAAATTAAAAAAAAAAACAATAGAAAATCTGTTAAAAATTGAAGGGAAGATTAATCCAAAGATTGCGCATCTCTTTCATCACAAACACTAATATATTTTTTTTGCATAAACCTCACAAACACTAACACTACTCTCAAAACATTCATCCAAAGATTGCTCTAAAAAAACTAAATCAATCCCAAAAATTGGAAATTCCCAAAAATACTCTCTTATGTTTGTTAACGAAACACAACAGATGATCAACGCAGAAATAAAAAAAGAGAAAATGGCTTTTAGCTATGAAAGAGAGAAAATGGGTTGATGTTAATTAGATTGAGATGAATGACTATTGCATCTTGAATTCAACAAATCCTAATTTTGATTTTGTCACTTTCAATGAGGAATCCTACGATTTTCATCTTCTTCCTTTTCCTTTTAAATTCTGTTTTTTTTTTTAATTCATATTTAAAGCCTTTTCAATTAACCAATTTCGATGTTAACTAAATTAATTTTCTATTTTTAATTTTATTTTGTTTTTCTGAAAAATGTGATTTTTATTTAAAATTTAAATGAAAATTACATGTAAATATCCACATCATCAAATAATCCTAATTAACATTTGCCAAATCATCAACAATTTGACATGTCATAAAAAAATCCACCTCAAGGACCTTTTTAAAATTTTTGAGATTTTGCAGGGATTAAAATCAAACTTTTTTAATTACAGGGACCAAAATCAAAACAAGGCATAATTACAGGGACTATTTTCATATTTAAGCCTTAATTAAAACATCCTTAACATTTGTTATTAATTAATAAAGCTCAATTTCAATCATCGTTAATCAAACATCATCAACAATTCTTAAACATACAATTAATCCATGTTATAAACAAGTAATTGCACTTTAAACATTGTTTAAACATTATTAAACATTTTTTTTAAACATTTTAAACATCATTAAACATTGTTTAAACATCCCTCTGTCCTGACATTTTCGCCCGGCGAAACCTGGCGAGCCCCGGCGAGGAAAACAGAATATTTTGCAGAAATCGGCGAAAACTGGCGAACCATTTCGCCCGGCGAAGTAAAATCTCGCCCGGCGAGCACTCAAGAACATGTTGGTTGCTCTGTTACGGGAATTTGTCCAAATCCATCAAAAAATCTCATTTTTGAGTTCCAGTTACTAAAAGATGTTGTTTTCAAGTATATAACACTTATATAAACATGAAAGGACAGTTTGATTCATAGATCTACAACATTTCATACCAAAAAGTAAGAGATTTCCACATTTATTTAAAAACTCATATACTTCACCAAATCTCTACAAACATCTACATATACCCGTTTTTACCCATCAAAATCGTTCATACTATTAGTTAAGAGTATATTAAACATGTTATGAACATTTGATTTCACTTTGGTTATGAAAAATCATCCCAAAAAGCCCACGAAAATGAGTGGAGAAAGTTTGGGTTCGGAGAAATCGACATTCTCCCCTTTCTCGAGTCACTCGCGATTATGAAAACTAACTCTCTTACCTTAGCTCGACGATTCTCGGATTTGGCTCTTGATTCTCCAAGAATGCTCTTGCCCTAGCTCTCCTCTTCTCTTCCTTCTCTCTACTTTCTCACAAAAATGTGATAAATGGTTTTCTCTCTCTAACATTGGGTATTTATAGCTCACCCCAATTTTAGTCACTAGGCCCAATAGCATCCAAAGCCCAAAAGCCCACTAACGTGTAATTCTCACAAACTCGCTCAATTAACTAATACTCTCGCTAATTAATTAATCACCACAAAATAAAATAATAATAATAATAAGCCACATCAATATATAAATATACACATATATACAAATAACAAATAAATGAAAATCGGGTCGTTACAGTCAGCACTTCGCCAGAATTTCAGTTGCGAATATGATATTAGTCATCAATTGATTACCAACACCAACCCTAACTTTTGAAACAAGAAACTGAGGTAATTGTTTGGTCAATAATTACTTTAGACGTATCAAATTATTGAACTATGATATTTAGAATTAACGTTCGTTAAAACTTTCAATGATTCTAAATTCACCTAAGATATTACGATATTATTATTAGTTAAAATCAGAACAATCCATGTAGATACAAATTATTTTATTAATTTAACGATAGTTTAGTTCACTTGCTAAATTATGCATCATATTGTGCTACCTCTGCTAGTTCAACATCAATTAAAACTTTAGAGGTTAATTTTTAAATTTTTTTTTATTGGAAACCCATTTGTAATATTTAAGCAGAGCCTCCAAAATAAAATTTTATAATTTAGTAGAAACAAAAACATATTTATCATTTCCAAAAATAAAATCGAACTACTCTATCCGTCCCAAAATATAAGCAAAAGTTGGTCAATAAAAATGAATGTATTTGGTTCAAATCTTTAACCAAATACATCAAATTTCTTTGACTCATTTTTGCTTATATTTTGGGACGGATGGAGTATATCGTTAGGCCAATTATACTTTATGATGGTCTAAAATTAAAATTGAACTATATAGTTAGGACAATTATACTTTATTATGGTTATTTGATAAATATACTAGTAAATAATATAGTTGAACAGTATTCTACTGTCAAAATAGTCAACTATTTTTTATGGTAGGTGTCAAATATTTATTGCTCTGCAAATAGTACAACCAGGTGTATGTAATGTCATGGGAGTAACTTGTTGCTATTATAAGTGAATAATAAATTAATAGTTTTTTTGTGAAGAATAAATTTAGTAACTAAAAAGAGAGGTAACTTGTTACAAGTGACACATGCCAGTCAAAAGCAAACTAAGCAAACTTCACCATGGTGTGTATATTTTCACCTTAACCATACTAAATGCCACCCTTAACAAGTGCCCCCATTTTCCATTTTTTAATTCATTAGATGAAGTAGTATTTGTACTTCAAAAAATTAGGTGTAGATGATCATACCCGTAGATGATAGATAGATAAAGGACATATCTGTTAGTACTTACAGTACTTACTGTACTACTACTAGCCTACTACTAGGAGTATCTTTTCAGTATCCCACGCGTCAATCTTCTCATACAGGCTTTATTTCTTGCATTTATTTTGGTCAAACCAAAGACTTTATCATGCCACATTTTGTATAGAGTGTTGCTACATGGTACGACCCACAATATACACGAATATGCACGACACGCGTTAAACAATATCAATATGCACTTTACTCCATAAAATTTAAAATAAAGTCTACTACACTTTAACCACAACAAGCATTGGGCGGTTGGTATTTATGCGGTTGCTAATTAATATTCCTTTCGGTCTCAAATCTAAGCAACAAAACAAAAAAGTTAAAAGTCTCAAATATAAGCAAAAGTTACTTCAATCATTATGTTTTATGTTATTATTCCAATTTTACCCTTAAATTAAATATTGATTCAACCAATAAATGCAATGTTCTACATTTTCAAGAAGGGTATAAAGTATTTTTTCTCTTCAATCAATGCATCTAACCTACTTTCTTAAAGGGTGTATTTTTTTGAATTTTTGCTTATATATAAGACTAGAGGGAGTAAGACATTTGAGTCCCTTTGATCCGGGTTTTTTTAGGTCTCATAAGCTGACTGAAAGCTAAATATCAAAATAAGATATACACTACGAAGCTTTCTTAGCAGGATTGAGGTTAGCCGAGGATATGGGTGCCGAGGAAATCAAGATATACACGGATTCGCAGCTAGTAGCATCTCAAGTATCAGGGGAATATCAAACAAAAGAGGAGCGACTCCTCGAGTATCTAAACCTCATTAAAAAGAAACTCACCAAGTTTAAGGAAACGGAGGTGAAACATGTTCCTCGAGAACATAATGCGCGAGCAGATGTCCTTTCTAAACTTGCGAGCACGAGGTGCAAAAAGACCGGCAATCAATCGCTCATTCAGGAAACACTGACCAAACCGAGCATCGAAAAAGCAATAGAAGTCATGCACATCTATGCCATCGATGACCAAACAATGAATTTTAACCCAAATCATTTTAATTCCCTCAAAACATTACTTTCCCTCATTAAAATCCCTCATCCAAACACACTCTTATGCTTTGGCCTTGAAGAAGGATTTTCTGATAAACATGCATGCATTAACAATGATAGCTAAGTTCCATGCAACTAGCAATGAGTATTGGCCTCTTAAACGCAAATCCATCATTTCAGAAACCCGCTTGCCTTTATTGTCGATGAATGGCTTTGCCCGACCAACTGAAAGGTACTCCTCTCCCAGCCTAATTTTATCATATACAGGTTTGATTACAAACTATTTTGGCTCAAATGCTCGTCCACTATGTGAAAGTCATGATCATAAGGTGAAATAGGTAAATTTGCTGATACTGTCTTAAAAAATCATATAGTTTTATATTGTAGTTCTTTCATTCACATTCAGTATAATGCATTAGTTCATCTCCACCTTTTGCCAATCCAAAATCATATAGTTTTATATTGTAGTTATTTCATTCACTTGAACAAATTTACAAAGCCAGAGTAATGAATTAAACTATTCATCTCTAATTAAGCTTGTAAGCAGGGGCGTCTCCACGTTTTTGGAGACCCTGTACGATTATTAAAATTAAGCCCTAATAAAAAATGTAAAAAAAATCAAAAAAATTGTCATCGATTTAAATTACAAATAACATCAATAACACTAAAAAAAAATCATTTTTCTACTAATATAAAAAAGTTTGATAAACTATATAACAATTAGCTATAAAACAACTAAAAAATTTATTCACAATAGAAAAATCTCTTTTAGGATATTTTGTAACTAATAAATCCCTTATTTTAGAAGAAAGATAATCTAAAATATTTGGACTCCACAATCTCTCATTTGGAAGCATGCAATCCCTAATTTTATACCTCTCATTTACTAATACTACTACCCTATAATTTTTTTTAGAGTCCCATATTATTATGAGGCCTTATGCCGTCGCACATGCCGCACATGTGCTGAAGACGCCCCTGCTTGTAAGATCAATTAATGCACCGCTTTCACATTGTGAAGAATTATGCTAGACCCTTGGCAGCTATTAAGAATCATGGAATCATAGGGATGAAGATCATATTCATAGGAAAGGTAAAGAGCATAGGAATACTCATGAGGTAAAAGCTCATAAGAAATCATATTGATTGATAAAGGAATGAATAAAATGTACAAAGGAGTAGCTTATTTATAGGACTATTTGGAGTAACTAACTCCCTAACTAACATTCTAACCTCCTAACTAACTTGGTAACCTATCAACTAACTCTAGTTGATTAACTAACAAACTATATTCTTAACATCCTCCCTCAAACTCATCATTGGAAAATACACCAATTTGAGTTTGAAACACAATGAAAATACAAAGATAAAGCAAACTAAAAGAACCAAAACACGATATAACAAATGCTAAGTATATGAGAACCACCAAATTTTCCAATCTTGGCAAAATGGAAACTGCAGCCCAAATGTTAATGCAGCCCAAGAATTGTTGGGACTACTTCCTCTAGTAAGCCACACAAAGTCCCAATGCCCAGAGAATGTCTTCTTCTTTCTCCACGTGTCTCTAAGTCAGAATGCACAACATCACAAAACTCACTGCTAATCTTGGAAAATGAAACCTTTAGTTCTTCCACCACCAACACACACATGCAACAAAGTTTTGGTTCCAATCCCAAATTTGAGAAGACACATATCCTTCTTGCAAAACACAATTGGCAAACACGGCAAACATTGTGTTCTTCCTGTGGGTTCCTAACCAACTCGATGCAAACATTTCAAAACGCGCTTTACAGCTTTTCCAAACCCAAAACGCGCTTATGCAAACAGCTTTGCCAAACTGAAAACACGTTTCTTTTCTTCAAAATATGAAAACATTCTGAACCAAAAAACACTTATGCAAATCGAACTTCTACAAAACCAACTTTTCCACAAGTCAGATCCCAAATCCAGTAAAGAGAACAAGCTTCCTAAAATTAAGATAAGCTTCCAAAAAATTGAAATTGGAACAGTGTTGATGTATCAATTAATCTGTTTTTGGAAAGATTCCTTTGCTAACGAACTCGCCTGTTTAACGATATTTCGTTGAAGATCAGCATTGAGAACAATCTTCGAACAATTTGGTGGCGGACCACTAGCATTAGGAATCAAACATGAAGGATCTTGATCACCAGTGCAAAACCAATCAGATTCACCAGAACCACCAATAATCTGAAAACAAGATTAGTAATAACCCGAAATTGGAATCTGAGAATACGATCTTGGCACAAAGTTAGATGCTTGAATATTGAATTTGAAGCTTGAATTGCTGGATTCGTGAGCAACTTTTTCGAGATTATGTTTCTCTGTGATCATTGACAGAAAACAACGAAGACTATCGATATCAAACGGTTTCCTCCCTCTATCCCAAGGCATCCATAGTAGACCAAACGAAATTTTGTATACTGCGTAACATGGAAGCGTAAATAGTGCTCCCCCGGGATCGAATACGATGATGCCGTAATCGCGATAGTAAGAAAAGAAAGTGATGCTCTCCGATGAAAAGAGTAGAAAATCAGAAAACGTCTCACCTTTATTGCTGTTATGATCGTGATCTTGCGAAAATTGGACGTTGCCGCCGTATTGGTGCTCGACCTTGATCGGAGAAGAAAACGCAGGAACGGTGGATTGTGAAATTACAGGATTGATGAAACAAGTGATTGAACCGATCTCGATGGAATTTCCTTCAATTGAAGGATTGATTGATAGTGTGTGTGCCTTTTCAAGATTTGGTTCTTCATGAAAATTACCAAAAACAATTTCTGGATCTTTGTTTTCCATGGATGCAAAATCAGAGCTTGAATCATCTTCTTGAACTTGATTTTCTTCACAATTTTTAGAACCGTAAGCGGAAGCATAATCTTCAACTTCATCCCTTGGGTATCGCTCTGATACCATGTTAAGAATCATGGAATCATAGGGATGAAGATCATATTCATAGGAAAGGTAAAGAGCATAGGAATACTCATGAGGTAAAAGCTCATAAGAAATCATATTGATTGATAAAGGAATGAATAAAATGTACAAAGGAGTAGCTTATTTATAGGACTATTTGGAGTAACTAACTCCCTAACTAACATTCTAACCTCCTAACTAACTTGGTAACCTATCAACTAACTCTAGTTGATTAACTAACAAACTATATTATTAACAGCAGCATCAAGAGCTATCTTGCCTCACACAATGAAAAAGAGATGAAGAGCTATCTTTTTCATTTTGAAGTTTCCTTTTGACTATTACTTGATTTCTCATCTTTATTGTCATCAATATAACAACCTCAACTAACTAACTAACTTCTACAACAACCCTTAACTACTTTAACTACTCTAATATCATCTATTATTCTATATCCTAACAACTATAATTACAATGATATTGATGCAATACAAACACAAATGTGTCAACGATATGACGAGTCCAAGTAGTGAAGTTCATTAAGCAACACGACTAGAAAATGGAGACAGAACGAAAAACAAGTTATACTACATCATGTAAAAGTAACAAATAATTTCCTCTGGTATACAAACAAAAGAAAAGCTTTCAAAAGAGGCATTTAAGCCATTTTCCATATAAATAGGGCATGTTTGTTTCAACTTTAAAAAAATAGATTTTTTCTTTGTATTTTTGAAAATGGATTTTTTAAAATCGTTTTTCAAAATATTACAAGTTTTTTTATATTCGTTTTTTCTAAATTCAAACACAAATTTTGACATCATATAACATAGACGTACATTATTGAAGAACAAAAAATAGTCAAAATCTCAATTTTTATAAAAAGTTGTATTTCAAAAATGATTTTTATGAAAATCTATTTGAAATAGCTTCAAAAAAAGTGATTTTTTTGAAATTTTGATATCCAAATTTTTTTTCAATAAAATGATGAAATATCTAAAATAAGATTTTAAGAATAACTATTCAAACCAAATTTTCATTTGAAGCTTTGATAAAAAATTTCTTTGTAAATTTTTTTTATACAAAATTTTCTAACACTACAAAATCTATTTTTAAAAAAATCCAAAACAAACGGGCCCATAATTTTCTTCTTTTTTCTATGTCTCCTTCAATTTCAAAAGAAAACAAAAGAAAAGCTTTTAAAACCTTTTAATCCCATCTAAAAAGGTATACAAACAAAAAGTTTAAGAAATATGAATGCGAATGAAGGACATTCCTATTAATTTCCTCTCGCTTTCACCCCTTTTGTGGCGTAACCCAAGAAAAGTACAATCTTTAGGTTTTTTTTATACTTAAAATTCATTTATATCATTCATTCCATGATTTTTGAACTCATGAAGTATTTGCATAATTAGGAAACTTGTATGGAAAATGGCTTAATGGATGGTTACTTGGTTTAACCTTGCTGCTTTGAAGTATTTGCATAATTAGGAGATGAGAAAAATAGGAGACATTTAGAACTATAATACATTAGACTTCAACATAGCTTCTGGATTTAATGTGACAAAACAAAATCAAACAAAAATTCTATAATAAAGAAAACATAGGCTTGATAGTTGACACACATTCACAAGTAGTAAAGAACAAAGAGCCTAATCTTCAATTTTGATGATAGCAGCCAAAGGCCATAAAATAACATGGTAAATCTTTCCTAAAGAAGTATCTAAACAGCTGCCAATGCAAACAAAAAATGTTATGCCTATCAATCATACCTCTCATCACCAATCAAGACTTCCAAACTAAAATCTTAATCTTTGGCTAATTACTATTAACTTCTAATGATCACTATGATCTTCAGAGACGTCGGAACTGAATATTCAACCTCTATTTCATAAAAGGGAGAGAAACACCATACTCATGTCATGAAGCAATTTGACAATAAGCATAAATCTTGAACTATGCCAACATGAAATCCAAATGAGCATATGTGAAGAGCACCTCAGCAGCAAAGCTAAAGCACAGCTCAATGAAAACTTAAGTAGGGAGAAGAATTTGCACATGGAGGGGCTTATTCCATGAGGTCTTCCTCAACCACTGCGGTTGGTTCTCACTCGGAGGGGCAGATATGCACATGTAATAGCCAAGAAGGAAGAGGCATGTAACCATTAATGTAGTTCAGCAGTCCCACATCAAAAGTTTGTAAACAACAGAGAGCAAATATTACCTAAACAATGATTGAAGCAATAAATCAGCATGTAGAAAAAAAATCAGAAAAATACATTGCAGCCTGGGTGGGGTCCGATTTTGTTGTTACAATTCTAAAACATAATTAATTTCTCATTCAACTTATACATAGTGTATCATGATCATGAAAAGTGAAGAGCTTTCCCAACTGCTTGGATGAAAAATCAATTATTTGTTATGACTATGATGGAAGTTAGTGATGAGCAGAAATGGTTTTGCTTTCACCATAACTGGTTCTTGCTTATGCCCACTGAACCATATTGATTCCCTTTATTTTGATTGAACCTTCAAACATTATTATTACATTGCATCAAATCATTTAATTTTTTTAAACAAATTAGGATAGATTTATTGCAATACTAATGGAAACTAACAAAGAATTAGTCAATTGGGATTAAACTTGCAAGGGGAATGACATAGGTCTAGGAAGAGTTGAAGCAGACTGCAATAGTTTAGTACGAGGAAGAAAATCCAACAATCAGACAACAACAAAATTATAAAAATTCACCTTTCGTTTTCTGCCCTATTTGAAGATTTCATTACACCATTGCTAATTTAAATTCTCCGGTCATCAATCAATCAAGGCTACTCTCTTCCCCACTTTCCATTCTTTCTATTCTCCCCTTCACACCTGGACTGATATAGGTCGACCGGATAAAGAAACAAACGTCTACACCTTAACTGGCTTGACGCTTGGTGGACTGTGGACTGATATGGAGACCATATCATGAAATAATATTATAGTTTGACCATTCAGGTCACCACGAGCTCCCCTCCTACAAGCCTAGCTCTGCCACGTTGTGAGATCCGCTAGTACAGGCTTAGCTAAATCACATCACGAGCTCTACCTTCGCATATTCCGCCTCCACGTGATATGCACGGACGAGTGACGTGAGCTAGTTTTGTTCCACCTCCACGTGATCTGCACGGATAGGTGACATGAGCCACGTGAGTTCTAATTCCACACGCCCTGTACGGACGAGCTGCTTATAGATCTTAGTGTCATGCTTATTGGGCCTGGGTAGTTCTACACCAGAGAAGGCCCATTAGGTCAAGGGATGTGGAACTATAAAAGGAGGCACTTGGGAGGAAAGAAGGGGGATTGATTCTAGGTTAAGAACAGTGTATTGTAATAGTCATTTCCTCTTGAGTGCTCTAGAACTAGCTAGGGCAGCTCACCCTTTGTATTAACTTTGTGTTTACATACGTGAACATTGGCGCCCACCGTGGGGCTACGGTAAAGCTTTCCAACGACCTAGCTCCAATATTCAGTTGTTCATTTTACTCATAACCATGGTGACACATTGTGGAGCGACTTCTTCAGATTCCATGTTAGGAGACATTGACCCTAATCCACAACTGGTTGATCTGCTGGCATCAGTGCGGGTGCTCCAAGAACAAAATTTGGTGCAGCAACAACGGAACGAGGAACATCAACGCCTTCAAGAGGAAGCTCGGATTCGAGAGACCGAGCTGAGATTGCAACTAGAGGAACGTGAGCGTGAGCTCAGCCAACAGATGGAGGCTAGGGAGAGGGAGTTGAGGCAACAGATCGATCTCCTACGAAACAATGTTGCTGGTGCGGAAACAACTAGAATGATGCCAAAGGTTTTCCAGCCCTTTTCGGAGGAAATCCAAGCAGTAGCTGTTCCTCGTCATTCGTGAGCCAACAATCGATTCCTATGACGGATCAGGTGATCCTCAAAGTCATGTCTCAACTTTTCAGACGCAGATGTTCATAAGCGGAGCTGACGACGCACTGAGCTGTAAGATCTTTGCTGGTACTTTAAAAGATGTGGCGCATAAGTGGATTGCAGGGCTTCCTACTAGATCAGTTACAAGTTTTGAAGACCTTGCCACTCGCTTCGTGGCCCAATTTGCAGCGAATAGTGAGAAGTCGTTCTTGGTAGCTGACTTGTTTGATGTTCGGCAGCGCCCGACTGAACCGTTGAAGAGTTACCTGGCTCGTTTCAACAGCACCACACTCAAAGTGACAGAGCCAAATGAGGATATCTTTGTCATGGCTTTTGAGAAAGGGTTAAGCTCGGGGACTTTCAGTGAAGCTTTAACTTTGCGTAAGGCGAATTCCATGAATGAGATTCGAATGAGAGCTGAAAAGCACATTGAAGCTGAAGAAATTTCTCGTGAGAAAGGGTCCAGGGAGATAAGAGGAAAGGACCAAACAACTGAAGACCGAAGAGAAAGGATGATGCAGAGGTTGGGAAGAGATGGGGTGCCGAGGAATTTTCGTCAGGAGCAGAGAGATAGACCAGAACGCGAGGCACCACCAAGAGTAAATCCTAGGGATGAAAATTTCACTCCTTTAACTAAGAGGAGATCTCAAATACTTAAGGTGGTGTTGAATACTCAGATCATCAAGCGGCCACCCCCAAATACTCGTCCCATGGGAGATGAATCGGGTCAGTGGTGTGATTACCATCGAGCATATGGACATAACACGGATAATTGTCGAACTCTCCATATGCATATTGAGAAGCTGGTACAAGAGGGTCATCTAGGAAGGTACGTGCAAGGAAGAGGTGGAGGTCATCATGACAAGAGGTCCGACAAGAGGTCAGCTCCTAACAAACACTCAAGTCGATCTCCGAAACGTGGACATGGAAGAGATGAATCACGAGACAAAGAATCAGGAGGTAGACATGAAAGGAATGAGCGTGGTGTAGTGAATACCATAGCTGGAGGATTCTCGGGAGGTGGAGCTACCAACTCAGCCAGGAAAAGATACTCGCGTTCATCTTTATCTTGTAATATAGTGGGAGCCTATGCCTTCAAACGACATCCTCAGATTTCCTTTACTTTTAGGGACTTTGAAGGAATATATCCTCATGATGATGATCCTTTAGTCATATCGGTGGTCACAGCTGGTTTTCAAATCAAGCGGGCAATGGTGGACACAGGAAGCTCAGCGAATGTGTTATTTGGGGAGGTCTTTGAAAAATTGGGTTTACCTAAAGAGGTCATGAGGGAACACCAAGGAGCTCTACTAGGGTTCTCTGGAGAGTCAGTGGAAATTATAGGGTATGTGGACTTACGTACCACATTTGGAGAAGGTGAAAATGCAAAAACTATAATGGTAAAATACATTATAGTGGATGGACAATCATCCTATAACCTTATCTTAGGAAGACCAGCGCTAAATGGTTTGGGAGCAATAGTTTCCACCTCACACTTTTGCATCAAGTACCCACTGGAAGGAGATGAGGTTGGGATTATCAAAGCAGATCAATCCACTGCAAGAAAATGCTATGAGGATAGTCTGCGAAATAGAAGGGCTGAAAGGAGGAAGATAGTTAACGATCAACGTTGTAACATTTTGGATCTTGATCCAAGAGATTTCAACAGGGAGGAGGAGGAGTGGCGCCCAAGACCAGCTGAAGAGGTGAAAGAAATTCAGATTGGGGCAGAGCCAGGACAAAGAACCAAGGTGGGAACCTCTCTGTCAAGAACAATGGAGGAGGAACTGAAGACTACACTCAGAAAAAATATAGATCTATTTGCATGGTCTGCTAAGGACAAGCCAGGAATAGATCCGAACTTCATATGTCATCGCTTAGCCGTTAACTCAAATGCTAAGGTTGTGCAGCAGAGAAAAAGGAAGATGAGCTTAGAAAAGCATAGGGCAATAGAAGAAGAGACTCAGAAGCTAGCGAATGCAAAGTTCATCCGTGAGGTAAAATACCCGACCTGGCTAGCAAACGTGGTGATGGTAAAAAAGGCTTCGGGAAAATGGAGAATGTGCACTGACTATACTGATTTGAACAAGGCGTGTCCTAAAGATGCTTATCCGCTACCTAGCATCGACCAATTGGTGGACAATGCTTCAGGGTATGGTTTACTCAGCTTTATGGATGCATATTCAGGGTACAACCAAATACGAATGCATCCAGAGGATGAGGAGAAGACTGCTTTCATGACCGATAGGGCTAATTTCTGCTACAAGGTTATGCCTTTTGGTTTAAAAAATGCTGGAGCTACCTATCAGCGATTGATGGATAAAGTTTTCAAGTACAAGATCGGCAACACCATAGAGGTGTACGTGGATGATATGGTAGTAAAATCATCCCGAGAAAAGGATCACCAAAGTAGCCTTAGTAAGGTGTTTCGCTTATTGCGGAAGCATGACATCAAATTAAACCCTGAAAAGTGTTCATTTGGAGTTCAGGCTGGAAAGTTTCTAGGTTTCATGCTAACTAGGAGAGGGATAGAGGTGAATCCAGAAAAATGCAAGGCCATCATGGAGATGAAGAGCCCAGCTAATGCCAAGGACGTTCAGAAGTTGACAGGACGAATTGCTTCACTCACAAGATTCTTATCATGTTCTGCAGATAAAAACCTACCTTTCTTTCAGTTGCTCAGAAAAAATGAAAAGTTTTGTTGGACAGAAGAATGTGAAGGAGCTTTCCAGAAGTTGAAGGAATTTTTTACAACACCACCCATCCTTGTAAAGCCCAGGTTGGACACTCCACTGATATTATATTTGGCTGTATCTGAGAAGGCTTGCAGTTCGATGCTTGTTCAAGAGGAGGGTAAGGAGCAGAAACCAGTATACTTCACCAGTAAAGTATTACATGGGGCTGAGCTACGTTACCAAAAAATTGAGAAAGTTGCCTTAGCTTTGCTATCCTCTGCTAGAAAACTCAGACCTTATTTCCAGAGTCACACTATAATAGTTCGATCAGACCAACCAATCAGACAAGTATTGCAAAAACCAGACTTGGCGGGGAGGATGGTTACGTGGTCAGTAGAACTGTCTGAGTTTGACATCATTTTTGAGCCACGAGGAGCGATAAAGGCGCAGACCTTAGCCGACTTCGTAGTAGAGATGACTCATCCAACCTTAACAGAAAAAGGAAGTCCCGTAGCTGCTAGTTGGATTTTATCGGTAGATGGCTCGTCCAACCTAAAGGGAAGTGGAGCAGGAGTGACATTGGAAGGACCTGATGGTGTTATGATCGAACAATCCTTGAGGTTTGAATTTAAAGCGAGTAACAATCAGGCTGAGTATGAAGCTTTAGTAGCAGGGATGCGCTTGGCAGTGGAAGTCGGGGTTAAAGAGCTCGAAGCAAGAAGTGATTCACAACTAGTTACTGGACAGGTGACAGGAAGTTTTCAAACAAAGGACCCTCAACTTTTGAAGTACCTTGAAAAAGTGGCTAAGTTAATTCAGAAATTTGAAAGTTTCAAATTGTTGCATGTGCCGAGAGATCATAACGGAAGAGCAGATTTGTTGGCTAGGCTGGCCAGTACCAAACGACCAGGGAATAATAGATCTGTGATTCAAGAGACTTTGGCACGCCCAAGTATAGACCAGGAAGAGCTCTTGTTTGTAACAGAAGAATTGGAGTCATGGATGGGAGAGATTATACGGTATCTGAAAGAAAATCAACTTCCAGTACAAGACGATGAGGCATTAAAGATCAAGAAGAAAGCGGTCAAATTTGTTATCATCGCGGATCAACTTTTTAAGAGAGGTTTCTCCAGCCCACTTCTGAAATGTTTAGCTCCAAAGCAGGCGGAGTACGTGACGGCTGAGGTACATGAGGGGTCATGTGGCAGTCATATCGGAGGTCGAGCTCTTGCGTCAAAAGTGCTTCGGGCAGGTTACTATTGGCCGACGATGAAAGAGGATTGTGCTGATTATGTAAAGAAATGTGATAAGTGTCAAAGGTACTCAAATCTCCACCAAGCTCCTCCAGAACATCTAAGCTCAGTTATTTCCCCATGGCCTTTTTTCAAATGGGGAGTGGATATTTTGGGTCCATTTCTAGAAGCAGCGGGTCAGGTGAAGTTTTTAATAGTTGTTGTGGACTACTTCACTAAGTGGATAGAAGTGGAACCAATGGCTACCATCACGGCTGAAAGGATCAGAAAGTTTTATTGGAAGAAGATTATATGCAGGTTTGGTCTCCCAAAGGTGCTGGTGACTGATAATGGAACACAATTTGCTAGCTTGAGTGTAGTTGATTTCTGCAAGGAATGGGGAATACAACTTAGCTTCACATCAGTGGAGCACCCTCAAGCAAATGGCCAAGCTGAGTCGGCTAACAAAGTAATTTTGCAAGGTTTGAAGAAAAGGTTAGAGGCAGCTAAACGATTATGGGTAGAAGAATTACCAATGGTTATGTGGTCTTATCATACTACTCCACACTCTTCCGCACAAGAAACCCCATTTAAGATGGTGTATGGATCAGATGCTATGATTCCAATTGAAATCAATGAACCTAGTGCGAGAGTCCTTTTTGCTCGCATGGAAGAGAATTCTATCAACTTGTTAGCCAATTTGGACCTCCAGGAAGAAGTGCGAGCTCGAGCTCATTTGAAGGAGGAAGCTTGTAAAAGAAGAGCAGCTAGAAGATATGATTCAAAAGTCAAGAAGAGGATCATCAAACAGGGTGACTTGGTACTAAGAAAGAAACCAGGAGTGCAGACGCCAGGAAAGCTTTTTCCACGTTGGGAAGGACCATTTAGAGTAAAAGAAGAGGTGGGAAAAGGAGCTTATCGCTTGGAGCATTTAGGTGGTAAGAAAGTACCACGGACTTGGAATGCGGCAAACCTCCGCTACTACTTTAGTTAAAAGGGGAAGAAGATTTAGATGAAAGAAAGCGAGCAAGTATCTATTTATATTTTTTATGTCTAATTTATTTTGAAGTTATATTATGTAGTAGTAACGAAGGCTACTATGCCAAGACCTTTTAGGCCCATGTAATGTTATGCTTTATATTTATGATATGAAAATCAAAGCTGCTTTCTATAGTACTTTTTGCAGATTTATGTTAGAAACTCTTCTTTGATGTCTCAATAAGGGCGGTTGAACAGAGTCATGATTTCAAAGACCTGAGCGAGTTTCGGTATAGACCCGACCCTTAGGCAAATTTACGTTATAGGGAAAGATCCGTTAGAGACTTTATTTGACGTCTCAATTAGGATGGCCGAGCAGAGTCATGCCTTCAAAGACCTGAGCGAGTTTCGGTATAGACCCGACCCTTAGGCAAATTCACGTTATAAGAAAAGATCCGTTAGAGACTTTCGTTGACGTCTCAATAAGGATGGCCTAGCAAGGTCATGCCTTTGAAAAAATTATAATGCAAATAATAATAACATATGACAAGGCAAGTAACGAACAAGCATGAAATAATAAATATCATGATATCATATGTGAAGCACAATCGAGTTCAGCTTGGACATTTAAAGTTCAAATAGTCATGAGTCATACAAGTACAAAACAACATAGTAAGGGCCCAAAAGTGACCACATACATAAGTACAAAACAACATAGTAAGGGCCCAAAAGTGACCACATACATAAGAACAAAACGATATTGCAAATACCAGAAGAGAAGATGGAATAGTAGCAAAGCAAGATATGCTAGTTATAACCACTAGGAAGGTCGGTGGCTAGTTACAACACCAAATGTAGACCTAGCTTCCGGATCCACAATCTCGCCCTCTTCGACCACGAATCTCGAATCTGCTCCACTGGTATCAAGTCCGAGGTGTAGGACCTCAAGCTGCTCAAGAGCCCGAGAAAACCCAAGATCGTACTCTTTAACGGCTGACCTCTCCAAGGCATAGATCCGCTTGTCCTTTTTCTCAAGCTCCTTCATGTTTTCCCCAATCTGTTTGTTCCTTTTTTCAAGCTCCTTTACGCTCTCGTCAAATTTCTTTTCTTTTTTTGTATGTGATACTTGAAGAGACTTCATCTTTGACTCCAACTCTGAGAACTTCGAATGCGATGTTGTGAGCTCGTCTTCAGTATTTTTCAATGACGCCTTCAGTGCGGTGATAGCATCAGTCTTTGCGCGAAGATTTTCAACATAACGACTACGCTCCTCCTTGAGAGTTTTGTTGGTCTCATGAGCAAGGGAAGCAGACCACAAACTATATGTCCTAACAGCCTCCAAGGATTGTTCAAAGCCGATCTCTTTAATTAGCTCTACGTCAGAAGAGGTAGTGTAATGTGGTATAACTCTCTCACCCGAAAAACGCACATCCCAAGCAGATTGAGTTTCACCACCACGATCATCAAGAGCCAGCTTAGCGCGCCAGTTGCTTGCGGGAAGAGTGGAAGTTCTGGTAGGGATAGGAACTTGAGGAATAGGTCGTGGACTAGCCCGAGCTGAAGTAGCTGCCAAAACGATCTCAGTTCTAGGAGTGTTCTTTCTCTTCACCTTTTTCTTCTGAGGAGAAGTGGAGCTAGCTTCACCAACAGGAATGGAGGCACCTTGATCTTTGTGTGCATCTTGTTGTGAACCTTGGTCCTCTTCACCACCTATCCTCCTAATTCGAGCGCGCTCCGCGTTACTCAACATTCCTTTCGATCCTGCAGATGCAAATGAACCAAATGTAAGCATTAACAATATATTTTTCAAATACAACAAAGCTGTAATAATAGTTCAAGTCTTGAAAATTACGTAAATATGAAGATAGTTGAGTTGCGTTGTTCTCATAAAGAAGTAATTCGGCTACGGTAACAGTTTGCATCGAACGTAGCTCTGCAACAGTTTCCAGGTCCTCGAGTGAGTGAGGCAAGGTACGAAGGTTAGGTTTCATCACAGGTCTTTTGGTCCAATGAAAAGGAAAAAATGGAGCTCCAAAATCATCATACCATAGTGAGGAGTTAGGATTAGGTGAAATACGAATGAAGTCATTTTTTAAGTGTTTCCAAGACGAGGTAAGGGGAGTAATGAGAGTGTGTTTAGCTCTGTTGCTCATATAAATCCAGGATTTTTTCTTAAGACTTTTAGCTTGGAAGCAAGAAAAGAAAGAATAGGCGGAGAGAGGAAGACATAAGCCACCACACAAGATTTTGAATGCTCTAATAATGCCCCAACAATTTGGATGCAATTGGGTGGGCGCGACGTTTAGCGTACGAAGAATCTCACATTGGAACTCGGTAAACGGCATGCGAACTCCCAATTTCGAAAAAATACAGGAGTACACATAAGTAAAACAAACACACTCTCTTCTGAGGGAGCGTCACAAACCGCGTCTCCTTCGTAACAAGGTCGAATATCAAAGAGGGCACGCGAGGAAGGATGACTCAAATTTGTAAAACACGCCAAAGCTGAATTGAAGTCGGAATATTTAGAGGTAACATTACGAACTTCTTCATGGGCCCAATCTTCCCGGGGTAGCTCTACCTGAAGAGGATTAAATTCATCTCCTTCCTCTATGTTAGACCCAGGAGAGGATGGAGGCGTATATGAGTCGGGAGACTCGGACCTTTGTCTCTCCCAACAAGACATGGGAAGCTTGGATCCACCTCCAATCCTAAAAAAAAAAAAAGTTTAGGTTGGTGAAAATCAAGCTAAGGTGGAGCAAAGACGTGAAGAATAAGCTAAGGTAAAAACTCTAACATAAAAAATAAGAAGCAAACTTTAAGCTAAGGAAGAGCTGAAGTGATGAGAGAAAGAGTATGTAACCGAGCTGCCCGATCAAAGGTGTAAGAGGTTTTGTTGTCACTCTAAGTTTTAGATTTTGTTGAACTCAAAATTTATTTTATGAAAACTATAAAATAGAAAGAGAAGAAGTGTTCTCAAGCCGCAAAAGTGAAGGTGGAGCCGAAGTGCAATAGAAAGAAAAACCAAGCAGTTGTTTTCTTTCAAGCTCCATTAACCAAGCTCTTTAGTGTTAGGTGTGTTTGTTCAAATTCAACTTAAGAAAATTTTGTACAACAAGTTAAAGAGCTCATCATGTAGTATCTACCTTATTCATCAACAAAAATGTTTGTGAATAAGAAGTAAAGGTTGCCGAGCTGTTAAAGCAAGAGTAGCATACGACCGAGCTGTTAAAGCAAGAGTAGTTTGGAGCATTTTATCAAACATGAATGTGGGTATGAGCTCAAGTGACAGAGAAGAGGTGCTCTGGGTAAGGACCGAGCTGTTTACGCAAGAGTAGTTAAAGCCGAGCTGTTTAAGCAAAAATAGTTTGGAGCATTTTATCAAACATTAGGAGTGTTCTTGTAGTAAGCCGAGCTGTTTAAGTAGAAAACTAGTTTTGGGGAATGTAATCAAATATTTGGTGTGTTGTTTACTTAACAAGGAGGAAGGTAAAAGATAGAGAAATAAATCAATTAAAAATAGTACAGAAAGAAATCAAGCATTATACAAAAATTAATAAGATTGGAATTGCTATTGTTTTTATCATTTGAAGATTTATGTTGTACATCATTGGTGTTCCCTTTAGGTTCTTCTTGAGCTATAGTAAGAACTGAAAAAGTAATAAGTTGAAGAACAAAAAGGGAAAACCCCATTGTGAAGTTACTATTTTAGGATTGAAAATGAATAATCATATGACTCATTTCTAATGTTGAATGTACCTATTAGTTACTCACTCCTATAGTTGAAGGCAATAACAAGGGCATAAACATATTGATATTCTTTTGCCAATATCAAGATATATTACATGATGTCATTTACTACATAGTTTGATACAAAAACAACTTTGGTGTATATGAACTTAAAAATGGTTGGATTTTTGCTGCTATGTTTTTCAATCATCAGGACAGCTAATATTGTCATAGTTGGATGTTATTGCCACATGTATTATATTAGTGACATATTGATAATGTATGAGTGACATTATGATACACACTAATGTGTAATTTAAGGGGTGGTTTTATTTTTACATAGTCACATATATGATACACCTCTAATATTGATTTGAGCTCAAGTGAAGATAGGTCGAGCTATTGAAGAGAGGTCGAGCTGCCGAGCTGTTTAAGTAAAAGCAGTGTTTGAGGCATTGAATCAAACATTTAGAGTGCTAGCTTAACTCACTACACTCAACAATCAAAAAATAAAAAAATAAAAAATAAAAATAAAAAATACTTGCATAAATTTGTGAGAGAAAATAAAAGAGAGCTGTTCTGGACTGGGCCTAAATGCCCAATGCGCTGGGGACCTCCTCTAGTGGGCCGTCGAGTAAGGCCCAAAGTGCAAGCCCAACGTCGCTTGACCGTTGAGCAGCGTACATCTCCCCTGAGATTCGTAACGCCCAACATCGGAATGATGAACATTTAATGCTCATCACGGCTCCTCAGCCGTTTTCCGACAGCCATTGATGGACATTAACTGTCCATCAACGGCCTTGGCCAAGCGCTGGGGCTATATATAGACCTTTTCACAACTTCACAAAGGTACGTAACATTCTATATTGAAAACCTACTCCTTCCTCAACTGACTTGAGCGTCGGAGTGCCTGCAGGTACACAACCCCCTCCGGGTATATTTGGACTGCTCGACATCACGAACAGCTGTGCACCACCATCTGGTCGACTCTGATCAAGGTACAGATCAGTGGCGCCGTCTGTGGGGACCTAAAGTTTCCCCCGTCTTTTCCTAGAACTAGACCAAAACTTACAACAAAAAACCCATTTCTTGACCAAATGGCTGGTGCAAACCATGCAAACCATGAATTTGTAGGAGAAAATCACCCAAATCCTCCAAATCACCACAACCAATTTGATGGCCAGGAAGCCTCTGTCACTCCGGAAGGTAGCGCTGCGCATGCACAAGTAACTCCACTTGATATACCACCGCCGCAACCTCCACAACCAGAAGATCCACTGGTGGTTCCACAAGTTCCACAAGGAGCACCCATGGAAGTGGTGATGGCTGCATTGGTCAACACTATCAACAGGCAGGGGGAGATACTTCGCGAGCAAGCAAACAACATGCGTGGACAGAACGAGCTTAAACGCGAGCAGAATAGGCGACTCCGGGCAGTCGAAGAATCGCGTGCTGCTTCAAGGGTATCGCGGAGTGCTCATCGACAAAGATCGCCAATCCCTGTGAACAATCGCTCACGATCGAGGTCTAGGTCCCCGAGGCCTGCACCTCGACGAAATGCGGAGAAACCAGTAAGTCCTCCCAGAGACATTCCTCGAAGGCAGAATCACTCTCCTCCACGAAGGAACAACCATGTTTCCCCACCAAGGAACAGACGTTCCCCTCCTCGGAGAAATAACCGATCACCACCGAGGAGCGGTGAAGCAGCTGCTCGTGGAGGCAATGCCCGACATTCCCCAAGAGGGGAATCTCCTAGCAGTGGAGACGAGAGGCACCGAGGATCCCTCTCAAGAAGAATTATGGACATTCCACTCCCACGAGGGCTGGAAAAACCCCCCAACACTGGACAAGTATGATGGGACAACTGACCCCGACGAGCATGTCCAGAGCGTAGAAACCGCCCTCGACTACAGGAATCTCCGAGGATCAATTAAGTGCAAGTTATTCCCACTGTCTCTAACTCGAGGAGCATCAACCTGGTGGAGGAACTTACCTCCTGGCTCGATCGACTCTTGGGAAGAACTATGTCGAATGTTCACAGCACACTTCACAACTTCTCGGCGGCATCCAAAAACGGTCGCCAGCTTAAAGGCAATCGTCCAAGGTCCCGAGGAATCTCTTCGGAATTACATCGAGAGATTCAACAAAGTATCTGTCGAGGTCGAAGCGACCGACAAGATGAAGCTGTATCTCCTCGAAGAAGGATTGCGCGAGGGAACAAAGTTCCAAGAACCAGTTGGGATCCTCGAAGTAGAAACCCTCGATGCATTCTTTGAGTTGGCTCAACGATATATCAAATACGAGGATAAACAAAAGGCTTCCGAGGTCAGGAGACCTAAAAATTTCGAGGTCAGTGGACCCTCCTCGCAGAGAGAAGAGCGTCGAGGAGACGAAAAGAAAAGAGAAGGTGGAAAAGTCCGAGAGGCTAAACCACCAAAAAGTCAGTTCACCTACCACACTCCCCTGAACGCTCCTCGAGACAGGATCTTATCCGAGATATCTAATGCTGAATTCAAAAGCGCGGGGATCAGATTCCCAAAACAACTGCCCGCAAAACCAAACGTGGACAAGAAGAAATTTTGTCGTTTCCACAAAAGTTACGGGCATGTTACTGATGACTGTGTGCATCTGAAGGATGCCATTGAAATCCTTATTCAAAAGGGATATGCACGACAGTATGTGGATGGGCAGCCAAGGGCTGCCAATAATAATGCTCCTCGGCAAAATCAGTTGGCAGTTGATCCAGCAAGCCCGGAACAACATGTCGAGGACGAAAATAGAGTGATCGGTGGGGTGGCCCTCGCCATTTCAAGACCTGAAGATTTCCTTCCTCTGCAAACTGACGAAGAGAAAGGGGCCCTTGATTACCTTGCTGCGCATCTGGGCGGGAGTTGGGAAAACTTCCCCGGAGCGCTAGTCATCTCCGGAGGAGGGTTTAACCCCATAACCATCGGATCCATCAAAAGAAAATTCGATGAGTTAGAAAAGGCATCCCCGGTCGAGGAAATAAAAATAACAGAGGTAAAAGAAAGCTCCGTTCCTTTGGCATTCTACAGGGAAGAGGTCCCCGGAGGATCACCGAACTTCCAGATTCCATTGCTCGTTAGAGAAAAAATGGCCAACTTCGACGTGAGAAGAATCCTCGTCGATCAAGGAAGCTCCTGTGACATTATGTACTCAGAACTCTTCAAAGTGCTGCAACTTACCGAGGAAAATTTGGTCCCTTACGTTGGATCTGACCTTCAAGGATTCAACGGATCAACGACAAAACCTTGGGGATACGTGGACCTGATCGTCACCTTTGGCGAAAACAAGGCCATGAAATCCGTAAAGGTCAAATTCCTGGTCGTCGACTGCCCGTCTCTGTACAACTGCATCATTGGACGACCAACTTTGGCTGAACTGTTTGCGGTGTCCTCGACCATCCATCTGAAACTGAAGTATTACACCAAAGATGGGCAGGTCGCCACAATCAACGGGGACATAGAAGCTGCTCGGCGATGCTTTGAAGCTGCGTCCAAAAACCTCAACTCTGTGGTTACGCCAAAGAAGAAGAAAGCAGAAACAAAGCTCCCCGGCGTAAACTCAATCAGTACCGAGGATGAAGTTGAATTGGATGCTCGAACTTCCAAGAAGGAGCGCAAACAAGAAAAGAAGACAGGCAAGGACGACCTTTTGATCAAAGAAAACTATCGGCCCATCCCTGATGGACAGTTCGAGCTAGTTCCCCTTGGCGAGGATCCAACTAAAGGTGTGAAGATTGGAGCTGATCTCCCCGACTTAGTCAAAAGGCAGTTGAAAGCTTGCTTAAGAGAAAATGCTGAACTGTTCGCCTGGAGTGCAGCTGAAATGCCCGGAATAGACCCCGAGGTCGCTTGTCATCAATTGACCATAGATCCTAGGGCTAGTGCTGTAGTTCAGCGTCGTAGGAAGCAGTCTCCCGAAAAAGCGGAGGCTGCTCGAAAAGCTGTAAAAGACCTCCTAGAGGCCAATTTCATTGCTGAAGCCCAGTACACAACCTGGCTTTCTAATGTTGTACTTGTTAAAAAATCTAATGGAAAATGGCGTATGTGTGTTGATTATACCGATCTTAATAGGGCTTGCCCTAAAGATGCTTATCCTTTGCCGAACATAGATAAATTAGTAGATAATTCCTCGGGATTTAAATTACTATCGTTTATGGACGCATATTCCGGTTATAATCAAATAAAAATGGCTGAAATCGATAAAAAGAAAACAGCTTTCATGACCGAAACAGGTAATTATTATTATAATGTAATGTCTTTCGGGCTCAAAAATGCAGGTGCCACCTACCAGAGGATGATGAACAAAGTATTTCACAATGAAATTGGAGACATGCTCGAAGTTTATATGGACGACATGATCGTTAAATCCGAAGAGGAAATCGATCATACCGTCCACTTAAAAAGGGTGTTCGACCAAGCAAGAAAGTTTAACATGAGGTTCAATCAAGAGAAATGCACGTTTGGGGTAAAAGTTGGAAAATTCCTCGGATTCTATTTAACTGAACGAGGAATAGAAGCCAACCCCGACAAATGCAGGGCTTTCTTTGATTATCCAACTCCAAAATCGAAGAAATCCATACAAACGTTGAATGGCATGTTAACCTCAATGGCCAGATTCGTCGCCAAATCTGCTCAACACGCTCTGCCCCTCTTTAAACTTCTCAGAAAAGAAACAACTTTCGAGTGGACTAAAGAGTGCGAAGGAGCATTACAACACCTAAAACGAGCATTGTCCGAACCTCCGGTGTTAACACGACCAGTCGAGGGCGAGAAACTCTATCTTTACCTCGCAGTAGCATCAGAGGCCATAAGCGCCGTTCTCATAAGAGAAACCGAGCAGGGGCAAAAGCCTGTTTATTTTGTAAGCAGAGCACTACAAGGACCCGAACTCCGATACTTGCAAATAGAAAAAATTGCTCTAGCAGTAATAATGGCTGCGAGGAAACTTCGATATTATTTCCTCGCCCATTCCATCATCATCCGAACAGATCAACCCGTAAAGCAATTGCTGGCACGACCAGATATGGTCGGACGAATGTTGAAATGGTCGTTGGAACTCGCAGAATTCGACATAAGCTTCGAAAGTAGAAAGGCTTTGAAAGCCCAAGTACTTGCTGATTTCGTCGCCGAAATGACAACGTCGACCACTTCCGAAAAGAATAAATGGACCATCTTCGTCGATGGATCCTCGAACTCACAGGGAAGTGGGGCGGGCATCATACTCGAAAACGGAGACGGGGTCATAATAAAAGTATCCCTCGGACTTTCTTTTCCAACGACGAATAACCAAGCCGAATACGAAGCTTTCCTAGCAGGGTTTAGATTAGGCAAGGATATGGGAGCCGAGGAAATCAGAATATTCACGGATTCACAGCTAGTAGCATCTCAAGTATCAGGAAAATACCAGACAAAAGAGGAACGACTCCTCGAATAAATGAACCTCATCAGGGCAAAACTCGCAAAGTTTAAGGAAACGGAGGTGAAACATGTTCCTCGAGAACATAATGCACGAGCAGATGTCCTTTCAAAACTTGCGAGCACAAGGCGCAAAAAAGCAGGCAATCAATCCCTCATTCAGGAAACATTAACGAAACCGAGCATCGAAAAAACAGCAGAAGTCATGCACATTTGTGCTGTCGACGAACAAAGCTGGATGTCCCCGGTATACAATTTCCTGAAGTCGAACACACTGCCCGTAGACGCCAAAGAAGCAACGAAAATCCGGAAGAGAGCATGCTCATACGTCCTGCTCGACGATAAGTTGTATCGAAGAGGATTCTCAATCCCATTGCTCAAATGTGTGGAGGAAACGCGCGTAGAGTTCATCTTGCAAGAAATCCACGAGGGGATCAATGGGACACATATTGGTGGACGATCTTTGGCAAGAAAGGCACTAAGGGCAGGGTACTATTGGCCGACGATGCAAAACGACGCCAGAGACCACGTCCTCAAATGTGACAAGTGCCAAAGACACGGGGATATACACCTCGCACCAGCTAACGAGCTGAAAACGATGATCTCCCCGTGGCCGTTTGCCTGGTGGGGAATGGACATCCTCGGCCCCTTTCCAGCAGCTGCGAGGCAAGTCAAATACCTCATAGTGGTAGGCATGGCAATGGGGCGGGGCGGGGGCGGATTTTGCCATCCCCAAACCCAAACCCATAAAGTTCGGGTTTCCCCAAACCCATCCCAATTCCATGCGGGTATAAAAAGTATAACCCCAAACCCCTACCCAACGGGGATCGGGTATCCCCAACGGGGTTCGGGTATCCCCGTTACGCCTCTTTCCACATGAATTATGATTGTATTTTAGTATTTTTTTATTAAAAAAAAAGGTTAAAAGTCCAAAATTATTTTGTTTTAACAATATTTTTTTTAAATAAATAAAAGAAATAGAGAAAATCATTTGTTTATTACTCAAATTAAAAATAAAAAATAAACATATGAATATAATTTTAGAGATTCTTTAAGAGTTTTTAATTTTAAAGAGGTAAAATATAATTTTAACATAAGCGGGGCGGGTTCGAGGACGGGTTCGAGGTGGGTATCAATGTCCCTGTTACCCGCCCCAAACCCATCTTTTGAAATCGGGGAAAACCCATACCCAAACCCAAACCCAGTCAACTCGGGTTTTCCCCGTCAAAGCGGGTAGGGTTTGGGCGGGTACCCGCGGGTATGGGTTTTATTGCCATGCCTACATAGTGGCCGTGGACTATTTCACCAAGTAGATCGAAGCGGAACCCCTCGCAAAAATCAACGCATCCAACATACTACGTTTCTTCAAAAGAGACGTCCTCGCAAGATTTGGAATCCCTCAAGTGGTGGTAACGGACAACGGAACGCAGTTCACAAACAAAAAATTCCAAGAATTCCTCGCCGCAATAGGCACCACTCAACACTTCACGTCTGTCGAGCATCCTCAAACCAACGGGCAAGCTGAAGCAGCCAACCGCGTGTTGTTACGAGGACTAAGACGAAGGATGGGCGCATCTAAAGGAAACTGGACCGAGGAACTGCACAACGTCCTGTGGTCTTACAAAACTACTCCTCATTCCACAACCGGGGAAACGCCCTTCCGATTAACATACGGAACGGAGGCAGTAATTCCCGTGGAAATAGGAGAGCCATCCTCGAGGATCGAATATCCCCCCGAGGAGGATACAAACGACGAGTTACTATGGGAAGAACTAGATCTCGTCGAGGAACTGAGAACAGGAGCTTCTCTTCGGGAAGCAACCCTCAAACAGAAAATAGCTGCTCGACACGACAAGAGGGTTATCAAAAGAGAGTTTGAGGTGGGAAGCCTGGTATTAAGAAGAAACCAAAAGGATTCGCGAGAAGGGAAGCTCGCAGCTAATTGGGAAGGACCATATCGAGTCCGAGCAAAAACAGAAAACGGAACATACCACCTCGAAGATCTCTATGGCAAAGAAATTCCTCGCACGTGGAATGCTGAGAAGCTAAAACAATACTATAGTTGAAAATAGCGTAATTCGACATGCTCTTCAACGAAGGCAGCAAATCCCACCGAGGAGATGCGCCTATACAACGGAGGAATGCCTGGGTACGGGCAGGAATCTTAAAAAATTTTAAAAGCTGGACGGAAGCCTTAAATGCTAACGTCCATGCTCGACGGGGGAATGCTCCACGCGAGCCCCACCGTCGCTTAGTACAAGCCCGGCAGAGCACCCAGCTCGCGATGGGATGCTCAATGCTGCGAGGAACAATTTTAAACGAAGAAATTTTCCTCGACTCCAGTTTGGGAGCCAGCCAAACACTCGAGCAGTTCCACAAACTGCTAGGGAACGGTGCTTACGATCCGCGACATCAAGAAGTAACCGTAATCTTTAGACGAGCACTAGCGCAAGAGGTAATCTACCTAGCGAATAGAACGTCTAAAAATACTAAGTTAAAACCCTAAGTTAGAAACGAGCACCATTTTAGAAAGTATCCTCGCATACTCTAATGGTCGAATTCACAGGGAAATAATCATAAATATTAACAAGTTAAAATAAACACTCCACAAACAAAGCAGTAAACGAGCATAAATTGCAAATGAAATGAGTTATAAAGACGACCAGAAGGCTAAGATGTCATAATATTACAAAAAATGGCGAACAAGCGCTGAACAAATCAAAATAGCCAAGGCGAGCATAACGCCGGCATCAAATTACAAACATAAAATTACTCTTCATCCAGAGGGGGAGTAGCTATCTGGCCATCCCGAACTTCTTTGAGCTCGTCCAAACCCTCGGTCACCAGCTGAATGCCAGGGTTCAAGACTTGAAGCTGGGCCAGGGCATTTTGGAAGCTCGAGGAGGAAACATCAAGTTGCATGTCACCGATCTGGTAGATCTTGGCGATCAACTCTGCTCGGCTGGACTTTGCATAAGTACCCACTGGGTCCAGCTTCTTCTCCTCCTCCTCAGCCAAAGACAGGCCGGACATTTGCTCCTCGAGCTCAGCTATCTTCCCCCTAAGCTTCTCTTCCTCCCCCCTCGCATCCTCGAGCTCTTTCTTCACCTTAGCAAGCTCAGCTTCGGAATCCTCCAAGGCCTTGTCCCGAGCATGAAGATCCTGCTCCACAACAGTCAGGCGCCCACCAAAATCCTTGGCAAGTGCCTGCGCCTCATCCCTCTCCCTCAGATACTTGGACTCCCGGCCGTTGAGGAAGGTGGCCACTTCCAAAAGCTTGAACACGGCCACGGAAGACTCCGCGACAACGTTCCTCAGAGACTCCGGACCCATGGACGCCAAGATTGTCTGGTCCGCTTCAGGAATCTTGACTGTCGTCTTCCCGTCCAGCAGACAGTCATGACCCATGGCCGGAGGTAAGATAAACTCCGCAGCAGCCCTCCCCGGTACCAGTCCTCGAGGACCTGAAACTACCCCTCCTCCTCCTTCAACTCGAGGATGCTTCGGGGGCCTCTGGTCGACAGCAACCTCCTCTATAGCCCTCCTTTCCCCCGTCACTTCGATAGAGGGTGAGGGGGAGGATTGGTCGGAAGCAACAGGTGCCGAGGAACTAGCTCCTCCTGCTTGCCGCCTTTTCTTGTCCGCTTGCAACTTGCGAAGAGTGGCAGCAGTGCTCTTCATTTCACCTGAAACATAAAACAGGGCAAATGTTAGTAAACATGAGAAGACAAAAACATACGAGGACATAAAAATACAAATATGGATCCTTCAGCACATACGAAGCAGGTCCTCGGCCTCCACCCTAGTCGAGCACTTTAGCAGCGCCTTGGTGTTGATATACCTCTTGGACGATAGCTGATAACCCTCCTCGTCGCAGAGAGGATTACCCTCCTTGTCCTCCCACAAGCTCGGAGAGAACTCCTCTACAAAGTCTTCCAAAGCTTTGAGATCGGCAAGCTCCTCCTTGGACAAAGCCCCCCTCTTAAAGGTAAAGCTCTTTGCCTCACGAGCATAGTGTTTCTTCGACCAGCAGAAAGGGAACCTCTCACAGTCGACTTCTATAGGCTCCCCATCATCCCTATGCTCTACTCTCCCTTCGTCGTTTAATTTGGGTCCCCGAACGAGGATGGTCTTCCATCCCGCGGAGGTGATGGGGCGGATGACGTACCACTTGTCTTTGAAACCCCGAAGAGACTCCTCGAAGATATCAAAAAATTTCTTCTGCTGCTTCAAGGACACCCAACCGCATTTATCGGTCACGTTCCCCCTGGGGCGAGAGCGCTGGATGCCGAAGATATGGAAGAAAAGGGGGACGGTGGGCGCCAGTTGTAGGTAAGTAGCCACAATCTCAAAGGCACGAATAAAAGCCAAAGAGTTGGGGTGCAGTTGAGACGGGCATACTTCTAAGTGGTTGAAGATCGCCATTTCTAGATCGGTGAAAGGCAGGCGAAGACCCATATGCTCGAAAGCAATCTGGTACATGGGGAATCCGCCGTTTTTGAATGTAGTACAAATCCGTTGTTTTGCACCAGGGATCCGCACTTCCCAGTCGGCATGGCCGGGAATCTCTATATCAGTAAATAAATCCTCGGGGAAGTTCTCCTCGAACTCAAATTTGCTGGGCGTTGTCCTCGGATCGTCGGCAACCCAGTTAATATTCTTTTCTACGGGGATCTTCCGTTGAACTCCTTCGTCGGCCATAATACCTGAAAGGCAGAGGAAACGAATGAATTCGATATTCCCAAAAACATCAAATCCACCCCTTCCACCGCCGATTCAAGTGAAGGGGCGAGGATATTGGTCGACGTAACACAAGTAAATTCTAAAGGAAAATCCTAATTCTAAAGGAAAATCCTATGTATACGGGAAATCTAAATCCCCGGAGATTCTAAGAAAACCCTAAGTATCCGAGGATTCTAAGGATATGAATGCTCGGATGCGTGTCATGAATGCCCGGCATTTTCAAACGCCAAACAGTCAAAAATGGAGATTGTAAAAACACGAAACGCCGGTAAAACTCCATACAAAGGACCTAGAATCTACTCTAAAACGTTGGTTTTCAACAAAAAAACCACCATTTCGTGGGAGGGTAAGGGTGTTAACCACCATTCAAAAACCCTCAACCACCGGACATACAAACAACACAAGAACAGTAGGAAACAAGCTTAAATCCAAAGAATCAAACAGAAATAAAGAAGAAGAGATCAAGGAACACTTACTTGTTTCGCTAAAAAGAAGATTTGAATCGGAAGGAAGTCTGAAATCTGGATCAAATCGCTGGAACACAGTGAGAAGGTGATGAAAAGTCAGAGAGAATTTTGGTCCGGAAGTTGGATAGTTGAGAAGCGAGAATGATTTGAAAAATCCCTCCATTTCCCTATATATAGGGAAATCCCCAACGGACGCACCTGCTCGAAGAGTTGGGGCGCCACCTAAATCTGGACCATCGCATCAATCCAAGGGCCACGATGGAAAGCAATCCAACGGTCCAGATGCGACCATCTCAAAAACCAAAAGCCGCTAAGATCCAACGGACGAGACACGTCCTTGAGATTCAAATCAAACAGAGGCACTCAAGTGCTATTTTAATAGCCTTTACATGTGTCAGCAGAAGACGAAGCGGCTTGTCCCTTCAAGTCACATCCGTGCAGACCTCGTCGAAGCCCTAGAAAATCGCGACGAAAATCTTGGAGGGATTAACGATGCGCGGAATCAGTGGCGAGATTCGCGGACTCATAATAAATGCTCGGATCTACCTCCACGGAACTATTACAAATAAACCTCTTGCGATCAACGGTCAAATACGACTCCTCGACACATCATTTTGCTCGAGATTTTAAATCCTGTTAACAATTCAAACGAACAGATATAATCTCCCCGACATCAAAGGGAAATTTGGGCCCTCAACGCCATTAGCCTAAGTATCAGAATTACGACCACTAAAGTCGCCATCCTCTTGCCCGAGCATGGTGACTTGGGGGGCTCCTGTTATGGACTGGGCCTAAATGCCCAACGCGCTGGGGACCTCCTCTAGTGGGCCGTCGAGCAAGGCCCAAAGTGCAAGCCCAACGTCGCTTGACCGTTGAGCAGCGTACGTCTCCCCTGAGATTCGTAACGCCCAACATCGGAATGATGAACATTTAATGCTCATCACGGCTCCTCAGCCGTTTTCCGACAGCCATTGATGGACATTAACTGCCCATCAACGGCCTTGGCCAAGCGCTGGGGCTATATATAGACCTTTTCACAACTTCACAAAGGTACGTAACATTCTATATTGAAAACCTACTCCTTCCTCAACTGACTTGAGCGTCAGAGTGCCTGCAGGTACACAACCCCCTCCGGGTATATTTGGACTGCTCGACATCACGAACAGCTGTGCACCACCATCTGGTACTTGGTGATGTGACTTTAGAGTCAAAGATTGGTAAAAGAGCTAAGCTACATCCTGACAATAACTTAATACCCTCTATATTAATCTTCACATGCACATGCCATTGCAATCCATAGTTATCTAAAGGCTATCTACATTACTTGCAATCCAATTTCAAAAGTTCTAAGTTTAACGTGGCTAAGGCATGATATATTAATGGTTATATTGTTGCCTTCTAATGACAACTTTTTGTTCATTTGTTATTCATTGGATTTTTGTAACAACACATGATATTAGTGGTCTTTCCTAAATATGTTGTAATTAGCTAGGTAAAATTTTAGCAAAATTGTAATAAGAGCCGAGTTGGCCTTGATAACGCTCGTAGATGAGCTGAGCCGACCAATGTCATTCATCTGCTTGTAAATAAATAAATAAGAGAAAAATAGATAGAATACCTGTGATGTGACGGATAAGTTTTTCTTGATGAAGATGGAGGGAAGAAGGTAGTGCACACCAAGAGCAAATCCAAGAGAGTAAAACAAACAATGTGGTGAAATGGTAAAAATGAGGAGGAGGGGTTATCTCAAGTATTTATAGACTTGATTCTAGAAAAGAGTCATGGTAAAAATATGATATTAGAGAAAAAAAAAAAGAGGAATGAAAGTACAGCTGATGTGACAAGACAAGATGACTGTTGTGACACGACTATATTCATTAATTGACTTGACGCTTGGTGGACTGTGGACTGATATAGGTCGACCGGATAAAAAAACAAACGTCTACACCTTAATTGGCTTGACGTTTGGTGGACTGTGGACTGATATAGGTCGACCGGATAAAGAAACAAACGTCTACACCTTAACTGGCTTGACGCTTGGTGGACTGTGGACTGATATGGAGACCATATCATGAAATAATATTATAGTTTGACCATTCAGGTCACCACGAGCTCCCCTCCTACAAGCCTAGCTCTGCCACGTTGTGAGATCCGCTAGTACAGGCTTAGCTAAATCACATCACGAGCTCTACCTTCGCATATTCCGCCTCCACGTGATATGCACGGATGAGTGACGTGAGCTAGTTTTGTTCCACCTCCACGTGATCTGCACGGATAGGTGACGTGAGCCACGTGAGTTCTAATTCCACACGCCCTGTACGGAAGAGCTGCTTATGGATCTTAGTGTCATGCTTATTGGGCCTGGGTAGTTCTACACCAGAGAAGGCCCATTAGGTCAAGGGATGTGGAACTATAAAAGGAGGCACTTGGGAGGAAAGAAGGGGGATTGATTCTAGGTTAAGAACAGTGTATTGTAATAGTCATTTCCTCTTGAGTGCTCTAGAACTAGCTAGGGCAGCTCACCCTTTGTATTAACTTTGTGTTTACATACGTGAACAACACCCATTACACCTTTTCATCACCCCCACCAATCCAATTTTTGTTCTTAGTACTCTTTCTTCTTTTCTATTGTTTCCGAATTTTTCCACCAAATTCCCACCTGATTCAGTTCCCTCTGTTATGCAAAGGTTGATGGTGAGCATAAATGGGTGGTTTCTGATCGCAACAAGGAGAGAGAAAGAGAGTAAGTGAAAATTGTTGTCATGTGAATCTGAGTAATTGGTAGCCTTTGGATTAAAAAGAAACCTACGGACAAGATTTGGTGTAAAACAATTAATTTGACACCAGGTGTCAAATGATCCCATCCCTATATATATATATATATATATATATATATATATATATATATATAATTACACTTTGATAGAAGGCAAAGGGCAACAAGCTGCGCCGCTAATCTTTTTTGGAAACCAATTCTCTTAAATATTACATTTACAGACCTAGGAGCACTACATTGCTATGCATGACTCTTTGAATTCTTTGCAAAATATTCACAGCATCTGGTGCTAGGAAACCAAACGTGTCAAATGCATGTTGATTGTCAGAACATGCTCTCTCATGTTTAGCCACTTTATTTGAAACAGTTTTGAGGGCTGCCTGTCCTACAGTAAAATCTCCATTCGACAATCCCACAAGTGGGGAAACTCCAGTCAAGTCAACACATGCATGTTTTCCTCCTACCCACCCGTACACCAAAACATCGGCTGACCTCGGTATAGATCTTCCCTCCAGTGGGTCAGTTAAGAAGTTCACAGGTGCCTCTTTCTTCACAAATATTCATGCGCGCTTAAAAACATCAAAAAGGACATCCCGAACAAAATCATGTATGTATTTGAAGCCTGAAAGTTCTCGACAATGAACTGCATGCTCCCCAAATCTATCCAGACATGCCTTACGACAAACAGGACATACCTCATCAGCAGGAAATAAAGGAATCATCAGGCGATATTTGAGAATAGTGCGATACTCTACCGGGGACATATGTTGGCCTAATCCGTCAATTAGGATAGCTAGCAGAAATTTAATTGTCACCAACTACCCAAATCAACTGTAGTAATTTAATTGGTAGTACTCAAAAAATATTATATTATTTAAAAAGTAAATATTATTTAATTGTTTTTTTTTAAATATTTAGGCTTAATTGCAATTTTAGTCCCCTTTTTTATTAATTTCGGGATTTTGGTCCTCTATTTTTAAAACCGCAATTTTGGTCCTTAATTTTTCCAAATTCTGAAATTAGGTCCAATTTTTCAATTGACAGTGAAGTGACATCATTTTAGTTGACGTGACATTGAACATAATGAACACATGAATGCCATATTAGATTATAAAAAAATAATGTCACCAACTACCCAAATCTTTTTACTAAAAAAAAAAACCCAAGTCTCTCTTCGCACAAAACCACCGTCAAACAAATCAGGACACAGACTCGCCGTTATGCAATTAGCAATTTGTCACCTGGTTCTCTTGTTTGACTTCTTCCTCTTGAAACAACAACCATGGAAGACACTCATCTTGAACAACAACAACATGGCATATACTCATAAAGGGTAACAAGGGAATATGGCTCTTGGTAGAGAAAAAAGACTTTTCTGAAGCTTTTTGAAATTGGAATTAAGCTTTTTCAAATTTGGAGTTCATGAAGATGATAATGAGATCTGGGTTTACTGAGTTCGTTAGTTATTGTTAGCACAAAGTTTTTTTCGGATGTTCATCTTCTTCCATTGTTGCCCTGTTTCTTTTCAGTCGGTAAGTATATTGTAAAAGAATTACAATTATAAGTTTAATCTAATATGGCATCCATGTGTTCATTATGTTTAATGTCACGTCAACTAAAATGATGTCACATTACTGTTAATTGAAAAATTGGACCTAATTTTAGAATTTAGAAAAATTACGGGACCAAAATTGCGGTTTTGAAAATAGGGGGACCAGAATCCCGAAATTGATAAAAAAAGGGAACTAAAATTACAATTAAACCAAATATTTATTTCACTTGTTTTAAATGTGACTAAAAGGTTTTTATCGGGTCATCTTAACATCTAAGAATATCTTTCAAATATTTTTTTCTTATATAGGTACAACCCATATAAAAATTATTTGAGCACACACAAATGAGGAAATTTAAACATAAAACAATTTAGTCACATCATTAAACATCACTTCATCATTTTTTAATTAATTTTTTTAAAGTTTTGTCTATGTGCCTAAGGGTGTGTTTGGTTCGGGGTAAATGGAGGGGAGGTGAGGTAATATTTTTAATTTTATGTGTTTGGTTCATTTTTTAAAAGGGGAGGGAAGAGGAGGGGAGTCAAATCCCTCATAAACCCATTTTTTGCTTTCTCACAAATCGGAGGATTTGGAGGGAAGGGGAGGGGAGCTTTGTAAATATTTATTACATTCACCAAATTATCCTCCATATCATTTTAAAATTTCAAAATTATCCTTATTGTATTTTTTATGATTTTATATGTAATTTCTTTTGCTCTTGCTGCAACATGATCTATTACTTATGTCTTCCCTACAGAATAATTTTTCTTCTCATGGATTCACCTGTTCAACTATTATGCTATATTGATTTTAGGTTGTAATCATTTTGTTTTATTAAAGGTTCTCGTCATTTTTCTTGCCTGCTATTTTTTCTATTTCAATTTTAGTTTTAGTTATGTATTATTGTGTTATGATATATTGATTTTGTGTATTAAGTATTTTTTTTAATAATGATTTTGCATATATATATATATATATATTGGTGTGTTTTATATTTTTTTGTAAATAACATTTAATTTTTTAAATATTTATTGGATTATATGGATTATTAAGATTGAAAAATCGACTTGATTTGCATCGAAGAGATATAAGTCAACTCATGAGATTGTTGTTAGTTATAAGGATAAAAATGTAAATTAGTTATAAAATCTCTCCCCTCCGCTTGTGAACCAAACACATTTTTAATTAAAATTCATCACCTCCCTTCCCTTTCCCTCTTTTGAACCAAACATATATAAATTAAAATTCATTCTCTTCCCTCCCCTCCCCTTTCCTTCCACTCCATAAAAATCCCTCCCCTTCCGTCTATTGAACCAAACAGACCCTAAATGAAAATTATTTAGGTTTGTGTCTAAGAGGAATAGTACAAAATTGTCTATGTCATCATTACCAACAAATGGAACAAAGCCGCTTTGCCCAAGAACAATATTGTACTCATATAAACAAAAAAATCCCATTCAAAATCCACACAATTGAGATTTTCCATTAGCTCCCTTTTGTTACCCACTTCGTTCCTCAACTCCGACCACCACCGTTCCCAACTTCTTTAACTCCGATTCTCTCAACGCCACCGTCCTTCTCTCTCTCTCTCTCTCTCTCTCTCTCTCTCTCTCTCTCTCTCACCAAAACCCGTCGTTTCACCGAAACCCTTAACTTCACGTTTCAATTGGTAGCCTTTAGTTCGCCGTTTCACCGAAACCCCGTAGTTCGCCATTTCATTATTCAATTCGCTTCACCATTGACTCTCCTCCGTCAATCTTCAGTTCGCGTCAACTCAAAAGTTTCAGGTCAGGTTCTCTTTGCCTGTGACAACCCCTTCGCAGAAAAGTTCAAGAATCAAGATCCATTCTTTTTTGCTCTCTATTAATTTTCGGTTCTTTAAATTTGTGTTTCCCTTTATTAATTTTATCTCTTATTTTTTCAGCCTTTCTTGTTCCACATTGCCGCCGCATTGCCAACATGACGCAATCGGGTACTCTAATCTTTCTATAAGATTGCTTTTAAAACTCACGGATTAATAAGTAAGTACTGCCCTATTAGTCACAATTTTAAATTGAGTAAATTTGGCAAAAGCAAAGTCCTTATATGGTTTAGGGTATAGTTTATCAATTCTAGTAGATATTATCAATGGGAAACATAATCTTGATGTTTCAAAAGATGTTAACAAATATTTACCATGTATTCCACTGATGCTCTTGATTACCAGTTGTTTTAGATGTGAGGTGTTAGATAATAAAAAGATGGAAAAAATGATTGACAATTGAATTAAGCAACTCCTTTTAATTCTAAGTGTTAATGCGTTAATGGTAATTTAATAACATAGGTCAGTGACACAGCAGATGCCAGATGGGGATAAGTGAAGATGAGAAGTTGAATAAGATTTTGGAGGACAGATAGACAAGAGAGAGGCACATAATATGATTTAAAACAATATAATAGTTCATGGGTTATGTTTTGATTGGTTGTTGAAAATAAAGTATACTTGTGGCATATTAGTTCACTTGTTTGTGTGGATTTTTTTTTTATGCCTTGGTTTTCAATATCATTTATGTTTTCTTTTGTGAAATGGAGACAATCTCTACTTGAAAGGAATGATTCATCTTATTCTCTAAGCTAAGCATTATTTGATAGTATAGAATTGAATTTTTTATGTAAACTATCACCTGATTATTTTACTACACCAATACTATAACTACAAGGAGTCTCAAAATAAGCTTACTAAATGTCAAGATGTAGTGTGAATCATGTCATTCATCAATGTTTAGATCGAAAATCCAATGATTTGTCAACAATATCGACAGTTAGTAGCTTACACTCGAGCACAACTAGCTCGAACCCTATCACAAACTTGGTTCAAGGGTGTGACCAATATTATTGTTGAGTTGTTCTATTAAATCTTTTGACTCTATTTCTTTGTCCAGGACTTGGATCCTTGATTTAGGGGCAACCTCACATATTGCTCATTCCTTGATTTATGTTAAAAAAAATTACATTCTTTCTAAGAATTCTGAAGTTTTAGTTTCAGCAATAAGCACAATGTGTCTAGCTATAAATCTGAATACAAGAATTTATTAGGTGTGAACAATATGTTAATAGAGGAAATCAATTCAATTGTTTATGGGTTATGCTTTGATTGATTGTTGAAAATAAAGTATACTTGTGGCATATTAGTTCAATGGCTTTTACATAAAAAAAAATCTGTTATCAACGATTAGTTCATTGGTTCTATATTAGTTCAATTGCTGGTCTGTGTTTTTTCATTCTGCTGTAGTTGGGACTCAGTTTCTGGTTTTCTTCTACTGATGCAATGCTGCATAGTTTTTTCAGTATTTTAGGCAGGAAGGTTTCTGGTTTTTCTAGGGATCTGTTTAGATTATTGTGGTGTTTGGGCTACTCAGCTGGTCTTTATTTTCAGTTTGGGCCTAGTGGTTGTTTTGTGGCTTTCCTTTTTCCGTTTTTGTGTTCCCTGGTTCACTGCTTGTGTACATTTTGTGGGGGATTTTAGGCGTCCCAATTTTAAAAAGCTTTAAAAATTAGATTTATTGATTCTTCTTTTTGTGATTTTGACAGTAAAGTGCTGCATTTTAATTTTGTCCAATGGCTCATAGAGTGGATGCGTGATCCATCAAAACAAAGTAAAGAATATATTCAAGGAGTTGATGAATTTCTTGAATTTGCTTTTCGAAATTGAAAACCCAAAAGAAAAATATTTTGCTCTTGTATAATATATGTGCTAACTAACTGTCATGAGCAGTCTCGAACAATTGTTCGTGAACACTTGACTGATCCACGACCTGGATTTCTTATAGTGGTTGTAGGACACCTCAACATGTAAAAATGGAACATGACATGGACGGATTACTTCATGATGTTTTTGGAGTTCATTCGATGGAAGAGCCGACTTTTGGTGGAGGTAAAAGAAATCCAGAAGTTGGAGAAAGTTCTAAGGTTGGAGAAAACACCAAGTTTTACCAATTGGTGAAGGAGAATGAGGAAAAGCTCTACCCAAATTGTAAGAAGCATAGCAAGCTCTCATTTATGGTACATTTTTATCATTTAAAGTGCCTTCATGGATGGAGTGACAAATCATTCTCTATGTTGCTAGATTTACTAAGAGATGCTTTGCCGGAGGAAAATGTTTTGCCGAAGTCGTACTATGAAACAAAGAAGATGATTTCAGGATTAGGTTTGGGTTATGAGAAGATCCATGCATGTCCTAATGTTTGCATATTTCATTGAGATAAATATGTCAAAGATCAAGTATGCCCAAAGTGTGGTACGTCAAGGTGGAAACAACAAATGAAGATGTACCAGCTAATTGAATAGAGACTTTTGAAAAGCGAAAGAACTTGCTAGCAAAAATACTTCGATGGTTTCCATTGAAACCACGACTACAAAGACTGTTCATGTCCTCCGAAGTTGCTAAGTCGATGAGATGGCACCATGATGGCAGATTGAATGATGGTTCTCTCAGGCATCCAGCTGATTCCCTTGCTTGGAAGGAGTTTGACGCTCGATATCCAACATTTTCATCAAATCCTCGTAATGTTCGATTAGGAGTGGCTTCTGACGGGTTCAATCCTTTCAAGACTATGAGTATTACTCACAGCACTTGGCCTGTCCTTCTAATTCCTTATAATCTTCCTCCTTGGATGTGCATGAAATAATCATTCTTCATGTTATCACTACTAATTTCTGGTCCTAAAAGTCCTGGAAATAACATTGATATTTATCTACAACCATTAGTAGAAGAGTTGCAAGATTTATGGAATGATGGAATTGAAACATATGATGCTTATAAGAGTGAAAAATTTCAACTTCGTGTGTGGACTATCAATGACTTTCCAGCATATGCTAACCTTTTTGGATGGAGTACTAAAGGTCAATATGCATGTCCATGTTGTGGTATTGAAACTAACTCACGATGGTTAGCTCCTAAACATAAGTGGAGGCTGAGTGGTGAGGATTTTGATGGAACAAAGAATTAAGAAAACCTCCTAAAAGTCTTGATGGGGATGATATTTTAAGGCAAATAGATAAATCCAGAGAAGAAGGTCTTGAGAATGGGGCACAACCTTGGAAAAAGAAGAGCATTTTCTTCACATTGCCTTATTGGCAATATAATGTATTGCACCACAATCTTGATGTGATGCACATTGAAAAAAATGTATGTGATAACATCATTGGTACATTGTTAAACCAAGAGGGAAAATTATAAGGCACGAGCTGACCTTGTACATATGGGCATAAGAAGATATGACCTTGTAGATATAAACATTCATCAAGCTTCCCACGTTGTGTGCATGTCAAGCAACGCAAGATATTTGGCTTAAAAAGTTATGATTGTCATGTTTTGATGCAAGAGCTTCTTCCAATAGCATTAAGGGGTTCATTGCCGGATAAAGTCACTTCAGTTTTGGTTGATATTTGCAATTTCTTCAAGCAAATTTGTTCTAAGGTACTTAATGTGGAATTTCTAGCAAAATTGGAGTCCAAAATAGCTATAACACTTTGTCAGCTGGAAACAATTTTCCCTCCTTCATTTTTTACCGTGATGATGCATTTGGTAATTCATTTGGCAAATGAAGCAAAAGTTGCTGGACCGGTACAACATCGATGGATGTATCCTATTGAGAGGTATGAATCGTATATTTATTAACACTTTGTGTAATTATATTTGTTAAATGAGTTATTTTGATGATAAGAGCATGATATATAAAATAAATTCACTTTCAGGTTTCTTCTTACTCTTAAGTCCTTTGTACGTAATAGAGCACATCCAGAGGGATCAATTGCAGAAGGTTTTTTGGCCAATGAATGTTTAACATTTTGTTCAAAATATCTTTCTGGAGTGGAAACTAAATTGAATCGACCTAGCCGGAACGATGATCAAACGGATTCTACATTGCAACATAATGTGACTTTTTTACATCCTTTTGGAAGACCCTTAGGGGTGAAGAGAAAACAAAAGTTACAAGTAGGGAAGCGGAAGAGAGTGAGTGGAACTGAACTTGGCGAGAAGGAGTTAACACAAGCACATAGATACGTGCTTTTTAACTGATGCAGTTGCTCCATATATAGAGTAAGACACAAATTATATTTCAGTTTTATACTAAACATTTATTTTTATAACTTTTTTAATTCCACTATCATAATTTTTAGAGAACACATTCAACTTCTTAAGAGACAAAGTCGGTCGCGGCGATTGTCACAACATGAAATTGACAAACATGGTAAAAAATTTACTGATTGGTTTAAAAAAAGGGTGAGCATTTAAGAATTGAAGAAATTACAATTTTAGTGACTGTTTTATATATTTGAACTTACTGTTTTTCATAAAATACTTTAGATTCATCGCTTGGATGATGAAGGGAGCCCACAAGTTACTCATGAAGTTAGATGGTTAGCTCATGGACCATTTGAGGTTGTTAGAAGATACACTGGTTATGCAATTAATGGTTCCACACAAAGAAGAGAGAGAGATATTTGAAAACACTAAATAGTGGAGTAGTTGTAAAGACCAAGACCTCAAAAGATGAAGTTAATTATTATGGAGCAATAACTGATATTTTTCAGTTGGATTATTCTGGCAAGTATAAGGCTGTTTTGTTCAAATATGATTGGGTTGATATTAAGAAAGGCATCAAGAAAGATAAGTTTCGGATCACACTTGTGAATTTCAAATTTTTGAAACATACCGGAAAAGATATTTGTGATGACCCATTTGTTTTTGCATCACAAACGAAAATAGTGTTTTATGGATATGATGAGAGAAACAAGGATTGGGCTGCTGTTCTGGATGCAAAGGTCAGAGATGTCTATGATATGGGTGATGAGGAATCTAAAGAAATTGAAGAAATTCATGAGCAAGTAATGCACGATACGAGTGAAGTTACACATGATGTTAATGATTTGGTTAGACTTGAAGTTGAGGATGATAATGATTGTTTTAAAGTTGTGGTGGGTATTGATGGTGTGATGAAGATGAGGATGAGGATTAGGAGGAAGAATGGGAAAATATGTTTTAGTTATGATAATTTTCAGTAATTTTGGTGGTGCATGTTTTGTTATGTTTTGTTTTGTTCTATTTGTTTCTGTTTTGACTTGTTGCTACAATTTTTTGTTTTGTTTAGTTATCTTGTAGAATCGTTATTCTCTTTGAACTTGATGGTTTCTTATGCATTATTGTTTTATTGTTGCTTCTTAGGTTCTATTTACTCTTTGAATTTACATGTATTCTAATCTTAGATGGACTTTTTATTCCAGTTGCTTTCTTAATATTAATTTTTGTGCTAATATATTGAGTTAAGATTATTTAAAAAATATTTTTATATTTAGAGCAGCAATGTGTCGAAGGAAAAAAATTGAATATAGGGAATCGAACAAGTAATGATGAAGGAATACAGACTATTCCTACAAATACAACCTCTACCAATGTACAAGGAAGTAATGTTGCAGAAACTCATTCTGCTCCTAGTCATATAGAAGATGTCATTCATGAGTCTGTAGAGTCTCACTCCATTCCTTCTGACATTGAAGCTGAAGAAGAACAAATTGCAAAAGGATAGTTCTTATTTCGTGCTTCTAGTTTAGTGAAGTTTTGTTGTCTGCATTACTTATGTCTGAAAGTTGTTTTAGATTTTTTTTACCCGTTTCATAGGTAGTGTGGTTAGAAAGCATCAATATGCACCCATCAACATCAAAAACTGGAAAAAAATGCCCGAAAGGAACATGAATGAAATGCTGGAAGTAATAGAGGTATTGTGATTGTACATTTAAAATATTTTTGTATCAAAACTTGTAATATAACTTATGTTTTTTATTTAACACCTCATTGTGTAGAGCAAATTTGAGTTTGTTCCTCCGATAAATGACTTGACACGAGAAATGATAAAATCTGATTTGAATGATAAGTGGAAGCAATGGAAGTGTGATTTAAAGGCAATGCCATATGATCCAAGTAAAACAGAAGAAGAAATTGCATCTGAAGTACCTGATGCTAGGGTTGACAAAGATCAATTTCGTGAGTTGGTTCATTATTGGTTCTCTGATGAAGGACAAGTAAGTCATACATATTATGAGTAATAGTGTAATACATTAAATTGCTTATTATTTCAACTATTATTTTGTATTAATTGCAGAAAATAAGTAAAAGTAACAAGCACGTTCAGGAAAAAAAATAGTAAAAGTAACAAGCAAAATTGTGCCAAGTATGAAGATGTCCATTGCATGGGTACAAAACTTATTGATGAAAAGGTTTCTTTCTATTTGTACTTTTCATGGGGTGAATTGTATTTAGAAAGCAATTTATATATAACTTGTATGCTTGCTTTTAGATGAAAAAGGGAAAAGGAGTTATTCCTGAACGTCATGAGATTTACATTGAAACTCGCACTCGTAAAGATGGGTCAATTGTCAATGAAAAGGCTGCAAAATTGATTGTAAGTTTTGATCTATGAAACCGAACTGATACTATTTAGCTTAATCTATGAAACTGAACTGAAATTGAACTGTGGTTCACCGTTATGGATTTGATTAGAATTATGACTGTATATGTTATTGAAATCTAAAGATACAGGCCGAATAATCAGAGTATTAGGAAAACAACCTACATATAAAGTTGATATATAACTGAAATCAATTGTCTCATGTATGATCAAAATATATATGTACTGTAACTAGTAGCTAGTTTAATGCATATAGATATAATTAATTATAGTAATTAAAACTTATAGAACTTGTAACTGGTTGCTGGAGACGTTGAAAAGAGTTTCCTGCTGCATATTGTACCAATTGTCTAGGTGGTGTGTTGTTGTATTGCAGCAGCATCATTAATTGTTTTTCTTCCTCTGTATGGTAGTTAATTATGAGGAGGACTGTACTTGGAAAGTCCAAGAGCCCGCTGTTGTTAGATGATCATGATTATTAAGTTTTATTAGAATTTCTGTATCGTGACTGTATGATGCATAATTCAATCACTTGTTATTAGAATTATGTACTTTCACTTGCTATTAGGATAAAAATCACTTGATAAAGTAAGATAACATAATGAAGTTTGGTCTCACGTACCGGTGTCATAGCCAAAGTATTTCGACGTGATTGCTATAGTTACACGAACCTAAGTTATTTTAAACTATTTCTATGTTTCAGGAAGGACTAAATAAATGTAGTAATGAGGCTGGAACATCTCAATCAGCACAAAATATGCAAGGTTCTATTCCTTGGAGGGATGTCATATTTTTTAAAGTACAAGGACCTGCAAAGAAAGGATGCGAGCAATGTATGGGCAAGTTTCCTAAATCAAAAATATTATGTGTCTGAAAATGAAGAGTTACGTGGTAGAGTTAAGCATATGGAGGGCATGTTAGCAAATGTCATAACTTTCATTCAAAATAAATTTTCTGGACAAGATGTGAATGACATAATACAAGCTGCTAGACAGGTTACTGATGCTTCTAGTGCTCCTAACCATTTCAACTCTCCTAGTCCTGACATTAATGAAGATAATGAAAATGGTATTAATTAATTCTCTCCAAACTCTTGTTAGTATTTTTAGGAGTGATGTCATCTATGTTAAATTGGGTTATTATTCAACTGTTATTTTGTTTAATTTCTTGTAGGTGAAGAATGGAAGCTAACATGGAGACTTGCACTTGAAGATGGAAACTTGAAGATGAAAGTTGTAGACTATTAAGTGGACACTTAACGTTGGAATTTGTATGCTTATTATATGATCACAAAACTATATTTTATTAGTATAATCATCTAAGGACAAAACGTATATGCATTTTTTTAGATGCATTTTTTGCTGTTTCTCTCACAAAAAAGTAGTTTTCATTTTGTTTTAATTTAAAAAATAAAAGAAAATTGTTTTTAAATTAAAATAACTACCTCCATGTATCTAGTACAGTAAGAACTGTACTTATGGAACTATACATAAGTTTGGTCCATCATCTAAAATAGTGTAAAATTGTTTGAGTTGATTCTCTCTCTCTCTCTCTCACATATATATATATATAGTGGTGATATATAGGCAAAAAAATTAGGATTGAAATATATTTTGGAGATTTATTCCATGTGTCAGGTAATTGATGTCACTAAACTCATCTATACCAATAGAAAATTGCTGTCACTAAACTCTACAGTGAAAATTGATGGATTATACATGCGCACGCACAATTTCAAACCTTAAATATAAAGTACTCATAAATGAAAAAATATATTAAGTCTGTGACGAATTTATTGTATATTCAAAAAATATCATCAATAATGATCATTCCATTACTAGAAAGGATTCTTTTATGTTAATTTTTGCTGCTTATACTTGAAGTGGAATGGAGTAGCTTTGTTTGTTGAATTACTGGTTCAATATTTGTTACTATTTCTCAATCTTGCTCTCTTAATTACACACACAACCAGGGAATTCAAACATGTTTGCAAGTCATGGAATAAACTAATTCAAACGCGTCTGCAAGTCATGGATTTGGTGGTATCTAGCTAAGATTTTAAAATCTAATTGAATGCAATATGAATATACATAGATTCATTGGTCAATCAAGTCGTGGTTAGTATGATTCAAAAAAAAGTCGTGGTTAGTAAAAAAGTCTATGTAGTGTATATATGGAAGTTGTTCACACAGTAGTGGACCACCTTATACAACATCAGCTTCCATTTTTAGTTTTAGTTTTAATTGAAAAAATTTACATGTACGTTATGAGGATGCATGTCTTAGAAAAAGAAACAAAATGAGGTATCTGACAAAATTCACGTAATAATAAATACTAATAACCTTATTATTACAAAATTCATGGTCCACATTTAGTTGCATCAACAAGAATAATTATTATTTCTTTCCTGAAATGAGATACTCTATAACCTAACACCGCTTTAATTTATCAATAAAAACTTAATTTAGTCTCTTGCAATTTTCTCACGCGTTTTGCCTTCATTCACAAATTGGGTCACAAAACAAAATTCTCATTAACATATCCCAGGGCCAGCTTGTATTTAAACGTTACTCACAAAATACATAAGATAGAGACATGTGGTCCCAGAGGCGTCTATGCCATATGGCCAACATGTGCCATGGCATAGGGCTTTATAAAAATAGGGGCCTCAATAAAAATTATAGGTAGTAAATATTAGTAAATGTTGAGTATAAAACGATGAATTGTGACCTTCCAAACAAGGAACTGTGGAGTCTAAATATTTGAGGTTTTCAGTATTCATTAATATGAGAGAGATTTATTAGTTACCAAAGGTCCTAAAAATGATTGTTCTATTGTGAATAAATTTTTTATATGTTTTATAGTTAATTGTTATACTATAGTTTTATCAAATGGAGAGACTTGCGATATAGATTGTCTTGATTATCAAAATTTGGTAATATTAGTGGAAAAAATGATTATTTTTTAGTGTTATTGATGTTATTTGTAATTTAAATTGATGACAATTCTTTTGAATTTTTTTCGTTTTTTTTATTAGGGCCTATTTTTAATAAGTTCACACAGGGCCTCCAAAAACATGGAGACGCCCCTGTGTGGTCCCATAATAAAAAAAAGTGACATGGTGTCAGTGAAACTTACAAAGTGGAACCAATTCAAAGCTAAAAAAGCACAACATAAACCAGAAAAACAAACAATTCAACACAACTCTCAATACAATTCTCACACTATCTCTCTCTCTCAACTAAGCTCCATCAATTTTATATCATGAGTTGCTAACATAATCCATACAGAGAGATCAGCTATTACCACTATTAATTGAAAAGGTAAGATGTTATTTTGTGTTATTTTCTTTGAAGTACATGTTAACTTTTTAAGCCATGGAAATATCTGCGTACATAATTAAACTCAAGTCATGAAAAATGTAGAAATCATAATATTTAACACACTTTCCTTCTTTATTCTTTCTGTTTAGAGTAGTTGCAAAGAGTTGTTTTTTAGTTGAGTCTATGTAATATGAATATAGATTTGGTGGCATCTAGCTATGATTTTAAAATCTAATTGAATGCAATATGAATATACATAGATTCATTCGTCAATCAAGTGGTGGTTAGTAAAAAAGTCTATGTAGTGTATATATGGAAGTTGTTCACACAGTAGTGGACCACTTTATACAACATCACCATCCATTTTTAGTTTTAGTTTTAATTGAAAATATTTACATGTACGTTATGAGGATGCATGTCTTAGCATAAGAAACAAAATGAGGTATCTGACAAAATTCACGTAATAATAAATACTAATTGAAAACCTGACACCCTGTAGACAGATGCTACGAAAGATGCTACAGCAATGTTCGTAGCAATAAATCACACAGTAAATAATGCAGCAGTAAATAGCAGAACAGTAAATAACACAGTAGGTTTGTTAACCCAGTTCGGCGTAATCACGACCTACTCTGGGGGATACCAATCCAGGAGGAATCCACTATAATAGTACTAGTTCTAAGTTCTCAGCAAACACCCCGTTTACAACTTATCACCTAGTCACTACCCGTGCTATACTCTACCTAGAAACTCCTAGATATGAGACCCCGTCTCACTCCTATTTAAACAATACTAAGGAAGTTACTCACTGTAACAGACACTCAAACAATCAATAACAAACCTACCTCCGTGCTTCAAAGCTTAGGAGTAAGTTCACACAATTCTATTCTCCGTACTTAAAAGCTTAGGAGAGAACACAAATACAACTCAAGTAACCAGTCCTAAACTTGCATCAACTTGACACAAGAAAGGCTCACAATAAACAAGCAAAACTCTAAAACCCTAACAACACACACGCTTTAGTAAACACGGTTTTAGATACCTTGAAACAAGGTTTAGGTCTTTATATATATAGCCTTGAGATCGCAGGTCCTTGTTGCACAAGAAAAGGCTTCTGAATAAATCTGAACCATTGAGATGATCAGCATAAAAGATTTACTTCAAATATTCTTTAAAGATTGACTTTAAAAAGATTTACTTCAAATATATTTTCTTCAAAGATTTAATTATATTATTGATATAAATAATATAAACCGCCTTCAGAAACTTAAGGAACAAGGCGCAGCTTGATATATTAAAACGTGCACAATCTTTTATTCTCAAACAAATCTTTCTGAGATTTTGTATAAAAATTCTGCGCAACACAGTAGCAGTAATGTTGTACTTCATATGCTACAGCATCTTGTCCAGCATCTTGGCTAGAGTTAGTTTTTGCAAAATTGTAGCCAACATACAAAAACCCAACAATCTCCCCCTTTGGCAAATTTTGGCTAAAACAACTTTAGACCAGTTTGTGGAGAGATGCAGATCATACTTTACTTCGAGTCAACATAAACACACAACTAGGAAAGAAAGCAGACAATAACATCAGAGTCATGCAGCAGCGGATCATACACATCTAGCCTCATGAAGTACAACTAGAGAGAAATAAACTCTCATAATAGTGGATTCAAAAATAAGACTCCTTCATTTCATGCTGTGGAAAAATAAATTCCACACATATTAGGAAAAATAAATTCCTATAGAGTCATAGAGTCATACATGTATGCATGGAATTTGAACATTCATCAACAGTAGAAAAATAAATTCTACTCCCCCTTAGTACATGCATGGGAATAAGATTACTCCCCCTCAAACCTGTATATCATTATCAGACAGAACATGCTATACCAGATGCTATAGCATTTGTTGTCACATCATGCACAGAACACCAGAAAACCTTCAGAAAATCAGAAATATATATTACTCCCCCTTTTTAGGCATAAATTTGTCAAAGAGTATCATAGGAGCAACAAGCAGTACCAGAACAAAGAACCATAGAGAACCAGAGCAAAAAGACATAGAGTTGCAGGTGCAATCAGAATCAGGGCATAGCCCACACAATAACTTCCAAAATATCAAGCAGAACAAACAAGAGGACTTGCATCAGAATGCTCTTCCTTCACCCTAGTATCACCACCCACATCATCTGTATCATCTTCAGTAACATGAGGAATAACACTTGAAGTGCCTTCTATTCCAGCACATGCAGCTGCTGTTTTCTCAAACTTTAAAGTGTGGACAACAAGATCCACCATACCCTTCTTCTCACCCAAAATCCTACTAACCTCCTTGAGATCAACAATTATTTGATCCCTTGTCAGAATATTTGTTGGCTGCCTAGCATTATGTGCAGCAACAGGTGCAACAATATCTGCAGCATGTGTCCCTTCAAACAGTCTATAATCCAATGACAAGTCAGATTCCATTCTTTTGGGCACATCAGCCTCAGTACAGATACCAGGGTGTTGATTCAAGATAATATCACAGATCAGAGTAGGAAAGGCAATTGGCATTTTCACAGCATGTGATTTGCCATGCATAACAGTTTCATCAAAAATATAAGTTCCATAGTCAAATTTTGATCTAGTCCCTATAGTATATATTAGTTTAGCCAAACCTGAAGCTACACTGTTAGAGTGTGTAGTGGGAGACAAAGATTTGGAAACATGGGAGAGAGAGTGATGATGGATGAGGGAGTTGGGAAGTTTTCCCTTGAATTACGTGCACCATGTAGTGGAGGGAGGGAAAAGTGGTTGCACGTATTACGTACAGTAATTGCTACATCTCTTCAAATAAGCAAACACCAAGTTTGCTTTGCAATTTTTCAAATTGGACAACATCATTCATTCTTCTAGTAGTAATTCCTTGACTTGGAGCACCAATGATGAGTTCCTGAGGATGGTTTTTCTGAACTCTGATGGAAGGACCTTTCTTTGGTGGATCATTGGTAGGATCAGGCTTAGAGCTTTCTATACTGTTTTCAACTTCTTCTACTATATCAGGTTCATCAAACTGTATGTCAGATGCTATAGCATCATCTGCCACATCTGTCGATCTTTCTTCTGCTGAATCATCTACTACCACATTACTTGATTCCATTATGACCTTAGTCCTGGAGTTGTATACCCTGTAAGCTCTACTGTTTGAAGAGTATCCCAGAAAAATTCCTTCATCACTTTTAGGATCCAACTTCCTTCTCTGTTCTCTATCTGCTAATATATGACATTTGCTCCCAAAAACATGAAAATACTTAACAGTAGGTTTTCTGTTTTTCCATAGTTCATACAAGGTGAAAGTGGTACCTGATCTTAGAGTCACTCTATTATGAATATAACAGGCTGTATTCATAGCTTCTGCCCAAAAGGAATATGAGAGTTTCTTAGCATGTAACATTGCCCTAGCGGATTCTTGTAACGTTCTATTCTTCCTTTCAACCACTCCATTTTGTTGAGGTGTAATAGGAGATGAGAACTCATGCTTGATTCCTTCTGATGCACAGAACTCAGAGAACCTAGAATTTTGAAATTCTTTTCCATGGTCGCTTCTTATTCTCAAGATCACTTCATTCTTTTCCCTTTGAAGTTGTACACATAAGTCTTTAAAAACATCAAATGTATCTGATTTTTCTTTGATAAAATTTATCCAAGTGTATCTGGAAAAATCATCAACAACTACATAGGCATACCTTTTTCCTCCCAAGCTGAGAACTTGCATAGGTCCCATTAAATCCATGTGAAGAAGTTCAAGGACTCTTGTTGTGGTAAGATGCTGTAGCTTCTGGTGTGACGTTTTGGTTTGTTTTCCAATTTGACACTCACCACAGATATGACCTTCTTCAATTTTGAGTTTTGGCAAACCTCGAATGGCTTCTTCAGATATTGCTTTCTTCATGCTTTTCAGGTTCAGATGACCTAACCTTTGGTGCCAAAGTTTTACCTCATCCTCTTTGGCTATTAAACATGTTGATAAGCTCGTATCTTCTTGAGGAACCCATAGATAGCAATTGTCTTTAGATCTTACACCCTTCATCAGAAGCTCACCCTTATCATCTGTAACTAAACATTCAGTTTTAGTAAAGTTTACCTTCAAACCTTGATCACATAATTGACTGATACTTATTAAATTTGCAGTTAATCCCTTAACAAGTAAGACATTGTCAAGTTTGGGAAGGTTATTATTAATCAGCTTTCCTATACCAACAATTTCTCCTTTAGCTCCATCTCCAAATGTCACGAAGCTAGTTGAGTAGGTTTTTATGTCTACGAGAAATTTATCAATACCAGTCATATGCCTAGAACACCCACTGTCGAAATACCAGTCTTCTCTTGAAGAGGCTCTAAATGATGTGTGAGCTATTAGGCCTGCAACTTGATCTTTATTCAAGGTTTCATCAATTTTGGGAATTGAGCTTACATCCTCATTTTTAGGTTTCCACTCTTTTGGAGAGACAAATTGACGAGGCTTCCTGTTAGGGTACCCATATAACTTATAACAGAACGGTCTTATGTGTCCTTTTCTACCACAATAGTGACATACCCAGGGATGAGACTTTGTCTTATACCTGACTCCATGATGCTGCGTAGAATGCTGTAACATCTTTCTGCTCATAGGTGATTTTTTTGGTTGAGTGTACATAAGTTCAGGATTGTAGCTTCTGTGTTTATTGACATTCTCATAACTAATACCAATAAACTTAGGTCTTCTCACATTCTTTTCTAGAATTTCATCTAATTTGTCAGCACCAGTTTTGTTCAATATTTCAGAATATTTTCTCAACCTTCCAATATCAACTTCCAATTTATCTATCTCCTCATTAGCTGCATCAAGGTCAGAGGTTAAGCTGTTTACCTTTTTCTGGAGATCATCAATCTTTGACAGAAGACTAAATTTTTCACCCTGAAGTTGTGAGTTGAGTTTCTTTTGCTTTCCAAGTTCTTTGCATTTTTCTTCAGAGACTAAACATAGGTCTCTGTATGTTTCTGCTAGTTCATCATAAGAGACTTCTTCATCACATGATTCTGTATCAGATGTTACAATTCATGTTAGGACTGTAACATGTTTCGCAACCTCAGATTCTCCTTCTTCTGATTCATCCTCATCAGACCAGGTGACATTCAGACTTTTCTTTTGTTTCTTTAGATAAGTATCACATTATGTTCTGATGTGACCATACCCTTCACACTCATGACATTGAATCCCCTTACTTTGAGCAGGTTTTTCATCAATCTTTGTTTTTGTTGAGTTACCAATGCTGTGACTCATGTCAGTAGCAAGATGCCTAGCATTCTGCCTGGGTCTTCTGTCCATCCTTTTTAGAACCTTATTAAATTGTCGTCCAAGCAAGACAATAGCTTCAGAAACACTGTCAGTTGACTCTATACCACTCTCAAGATCTTCATCCTCAGCATTTGATACAAAAGCAATGCTTTTGTTTTTCTTTTCTATTCTTTCATTAACAGATGATTCATAGGTTTGTAGGGATCCTATTAATTCATCAACTTTCATGGTTGATATGTCTTGAGCTTCTTCCATTGCAATCACTTTCATGTCAAATTTCTTAGTAAGAGACCTAAGAATTTTTCTCACAATTTTTTCATCACTTAATTTTTCTCCTAGATCATCAAAAGAATTTGCAAAATCCATAACATTCATGTAGAAGTTGTGAACACTTTCATCCTCTTTCATCCTAAGATTTTCAAATTTTCTGGTTAGATTTTGAAGTCTTGAGATTTTTACCTTGGCAGTACCTTCTTGAGTGGTCTTTAGTATCTCCCAAGCATCTTTGGCAACCTCACACCTTTTGATTAGCCTAAACATATTTTTGTCCACACCATTAAACAAGGCGTTTAAGGCTTTAGAGTTGCCAAGAGCTAATGAGTCTTCTGCAGTAGTCCACTCCTCCTCTGGTTTCAGTGCATCTGTATCAGCTCCATTAGCATCCTTCACTTTGGGATGTTCCCAACCTTTAAGAACAGCTTTCCAAGTCCTGCTGTCCATAGATTTCAAGAATGCTATCATTCGAGCTTTCCAAATGTCGTAGTTGGAGTCATCTAGAAGAGGTGGCCTGGTTACGTATCCTCCTTCTCTGTCCATGACGTCAGATATCTACCCAGAAGCTCACCCACGTAGGTTAGGGTGCCTGCTCTGATACCAATTGAAAATCTGACACCCTGTAGACAGATGCTACGAAAGATGCTACAGCAATGTTCGTAGCAATAAATCACACAGTAAATAATGCAGCAGTAAATAGCAGAACAGTAAATAACACAGTAGGTTTGTTAACCCAGTTCGGCGTAATCACGACCTACTCTGGGGGATACCAATCCAGGAGGAATCCACTATAATAGTACTAGTTCTAAGTTCTCAGCGAACGCCCCGTTTACAACTTATCACCTAGTCACTACCCGTGCTATACTCTACCTAGGAACTCCTAGATATGAGACCCCGTCTCACTCCTATTTAAACAATACTCAGGAAGTTACTCACTGTAACAGACACTCAAACAATCAATAACAAACCTACCTCCGTGCTTCAAAGCTTAGGAGTAAGTTCACAAAATTCTAATCTCCGTACTTAAAAGCTTAGGAGAGAACACAAATACAACTCAAGTAACCAGTCCTAAACTTGCATCAACTTGACACAAGAAAGACTCACAATAAACAAGCAAAACTCTAAAACCCTAACAACACACACGCTTTAGTAAACACGGTTTTAGATACCTTGAAACAAGGTTTAGGTCTTCATATATATAGCCTTGAGATCGCAGGTCCTTGTTGCACAAGAAAAGGCTTCTGAATAAATCTGAACCATTGAGATGATCAGCATAAAAGATTTACTTCAAATATTCTTTAAAGATTGAGTTTAAAAAGATTTACTTCAAATATATTTTCTTCAAAGATTTAATTATATTATTGATATAAATAATATAAACCGCCTTCAGAAACTTAAGGAACAAGGCGCAGCTTGATATATTAAAACGTGCACAATCTTTTATTCTCAAACAAATCTTTCTGAGATTTTGTATAAAAATTCTGCGCAACACAGTAGCAGTAATGCTGTACTTCATATGCTACAACATCTTGTCCAGGATCTTGGCTAGAGTTAGTTTTTGCAAAATTGTAGCCAACATACAAAAACCCAACACTAATAACCTTATTATCACAAATGAAATTCTGGCATGCAGTGGTAAAATGCTCTATATAATTTTGTAGCATCTTCTACCGCATCAGACTAACAGAATATGAAAAATAAACAATAAAGGACAGGAAAGTAAATAACACAGTGAATTTGTTAACCCAGTTCGGAGCAACCTCTCCTACTCTGGGGGATACCAATCCAGGAATGAATCCACTAATATAGTTCTAGTTCAAAGACTCCAAAACGCCCCGTTTCTATCTTATCGCCTAGACACTACCTCATGCAATTCTACCTAGGAACTCCTAGATATGAGACGCCCCGTCTCACTTCCCTACCACCTTACTAACCCGCAAGGATTTTTTTAACAACACTGTGAACAATTAGATGGCACACTTCCATGACAAATACGTAGCCAAGACTCTTGACTAAGCACACAACTTGGAGTTGCTTACAAGCAACTTGGAGTTGCTTACAAGCTTCCTCCAATGACAATACTCACTCATTACCTACAGGTTTCTGAGTGATTACACAGTGACCATCTCACAATCTGAGTGGTTCACTTTACACCAACTCTCCTAGAGAGTGGCTACACGAACACGAAACCCTAAAAGACTACATATTTGATATTCTGATTTGATTCAAGTTTCGGTTAATACAATAGGTTTAACAACTTCCTTTATATAGGCTTCACAATGCTTCAGCTCCAAGAATGCAAAATATATTTTCCACAAATATATTTGCACTAAATATTCCTTTCATAAATATATTTGATTCTCCATAAATATATTTTCTATAATAATCTTCTTGAAGCACAAAGATATATTTGAAATATATATATCTTTTAAATTTTCTGCAATAATCTTCAGTGGTTATATTCTAAAATTAAATCTTCCACAAATATATTTGCATCAAATATATTTGACACAAATCAAATCTTTTTTTAATTCCTTCATCTTTTATAATAAACTTGAGGAACAAGTAACCACCTTCTGAAGATTCCAAACCATGCACGTTTTTGGCTTCAAAATACAGCCGGTATTTGCGATGTCTAGCTCACAAAAGATTTACTCCAAATATTTCTTCACAAAAGATTTGATGCAAAAATATATCTTCAATATATTTTTGGAGTAAATAATAACATGGGCCGCCTCTGAGACTTGAGGAACAAGGCGCGATAGCTGTCGTATAGCACAAGCAAGATTATACTACAATCAAATCTTCAAAAGATATTCTGCAGAAAAACAGAGTCGCGTGCCCAGCTGTCATAACAAACCTGATGCTGTACAAACATGCTACAACATGTTCTGTAGCATCTTACTAAAGTGTGTTTTAGCAAAATGTAGCCAACACAAAAAACCCAACAACAAAATTCATGGTCCACATTTAGTGGCATCAACAAGAATAATTATTATTTCTTTCCTAAAATGAGATACTCTATAACCTAACACCGCTTTAATTTATCAATAAAATCTTAATTTAGTCTCTTGCAATTTTCTCACGCGGTTTGCCTTCATTCACAAATTGGGTCACAAAACAAAATTCTCATTAACATATCTCAGGGTCAGCCTGTATTTAAACGTTACTCACAAAATACATAAGATAGAGACATGTGGTCCCATAACAAAAAAAAGTGAAATGGAGTGAAACTTACAAAGTGGAACCAACAAAGTGCTTAAAAACTCAACAAAAAAAACCTTAAAAAATATATAATAAAAAAAAGGGTAAATTAATAATTAAAAAGTAAGTTAAGATGGAGGAGAACAACACACAGTACACATCCTTTTTGGAGATTTATTCCATGTGTCAGGTAATTGATGTCACTAAACTCATCTATACCAATAGAAAATTGCTGTCACTAAACTCTACAGTGACGAAAAATTGATGGATTATACATGCGCACGCACAATTTCAAACCTTAAATATAAAGTACTCATAAATGGAAATATATATTAAGTCTGTGACGAATTTATTGTATATTCAAAAAATATCATCAATAATGATCATTCCATTACTAGAAAGGATTCTTTTATGTTAATTTTTGCTGCTTATACTTGAAGTGGAATGGAGTAGCTTTGTTTGTTGAATTACTGGTTCAATATTTGTTACTATTTCCCAATCTTGCTCTCTTAATTACACACACAACCAGGGAATTCAAACATGTTTGCAAGTCATGGAATAAACTAATTCAAATGCGTCTGCAAGTCATGGATTTGGTGGTATCTAGCTAAGATTTTAAAATCTAATTGAATGCAATATGAATATACATAGATTCATTGGTCAATCAAGTCGTGGTTAGTATGATTCAAAAAAAAGTCGTGGTTAGTAAAAAAGTCTATGTAGTGTATATATGGAAGTTGTTCACACAGTAGTGGACCACCTTATACAACATCACCTTCCATTTTTAGTTTTAGTTTTAATTGAAAAAATTTACATGTACGTTATGATGATGCATGTCTTAGAATAAGAAACAAAATGAGGTGTCTGACAAAATTCACATAATAATAAATACTATTAACCTTATTATTACAAAATTCATGGTCCACATTTAGTTGCATCAAGAATAATTATTATTTCTTTCCTGAAATGAGATACTCTATAACCTAACACCGCTTTAATTTATCAATAAAAACTTAATTTAGTCTCTTGCAATTTTCTCACTCGTTTTGCCTTCATTCACAAATTGGGTCACAAAACAAAATTCTCATTAACATATCTCAGGGCCAGCTTGTATTTAAACGTTACTCACAAAATACATAAGATAGAGACATGTGGTCCCATAACAAAAAAAAGTGACATGGTGTGAGTGAAACTTACAAAGTGGAACCAATTCAAAGCTAAAAAAGCACAACATAAACCAGAAAAACAAACAATTCAACACAAGACTCTCAATACAATTCTCACACTATCTCTCTCTCTCTCTCAACTAAGCTCCATCACTTTCATATCATAAGTTGCTAACATTATCCATACAGAGAGATCATCTATTACCACTATTAATTGAAAAGGTAAGATGTTATTTTGTGTTATTTTCTTTGAAGTACATGTTAACTTTTCAAGCCATGGAAATATCTGCATACATAACTAAACTCAAGTCATGAAAAATGTAGAAATCATAATATTTAACACACTTTCCTTCTTTATTCTTTCTGTTTAGAGTTGTTGCAAAGAGTTGTTTTTTAGTTGAGTCTATGTAATATGAATATAGATTTGGTGGTATTTAGCTATGATTTTAAAATCTAATTGAATGCAATATGAATATACATAGATTCATGCGTCAATCAAGTGGTGGTTAGTAAAAAAGTCTATGTAGTGTATATATGGAAGTTGTTCACACAGTAGTGGACCACCTTATACAACATCACCTTCCATTTTTAGTTTTAGTTTTAATTGAAAAAATTTACATGTACGTTATGAGGATGCATGTCTTAGCATAAGAAACAAAATGAGGTATCTGACAAAATTCACGTAATAATAAATACTAATAACCTTATTATCACAAAATTCATGGTCCACATTTAGTGGCATCAACAAGAATAATTATTATTTCTTTCCTAAAATGAGATACTCTATAACCTAACACCGCTTTAATTTATCAATAAAAACTTAATTTAGTCTCTTGCAATTTTCTCACGCGTTTTGCCTTCATTCACAAATTGGGTCACAAAACAAAATTCTCATTAACATATCTCAGGGTCAGCCTGTATTTAAACGTTACTCACAAAATACATAAGATAGAGACATGTGGTCCCATAACAAAAAAAAGTGAAATGGAGGGAAACTTACAAAGTGGAACCAACAAAGTGTTTAAAAACTCAACAAAAAAAACATTAAAAAATATATAATAAAAAAAGGGTAAATTAATAATTAAAAAGTAAGTTAAGATGGAGGAGAACAACACACAGTGCACATCTTTTTTGGAGATTTATTCCATGTGTCAGGTAATTGATGTGACTAAACTCATCTATACCAATAGAAAATTGCTGTCACTAAACTCTACAGTGACGGAAAATTGATGGATTATACACACGCATGCGCACCGCACGCACGAATGCACGCACACATAATTTCAAACCTTAAATATAAAGTACTCATAAATGAAAAAATATATGAAGTCCGTGACAAATTTATTGTATATTCAAAAAATATCATCAATAATGATCATTCCATTACTAGAAAGGATTCTTTTATGTTAATTTTTGCTGCTTATACTTGAAGTGGAATGGAGTAGCTTTGTTTGTTGAATTACTGGTTCAATATTTGATATTATTTCCCAATTTTGCTCTCTTAATTACACACACAATCAGGGAATTCAAACATGTTTGCAAGTCATGGAATAAACTAATTCAAACGCGTCTGCAAGTCATGGAATAAACTAATAAGTGACCTAATCTTTATAAAAACACACCTTCATTTCAACTCTCCCACTCGCATCATCCTTTACAGTTACGACAAATATCACTTATTTGTACCGTTATCTATATCTCTTAACCCTAACCCTCAACAACATCATCACCTTCCTCGCATCAACGGTGCCAGTTACTACATCACAGGTCACTGCAATGACTTACTCTGTCTCATCAATAGACATATGATCATTCTCTACAACCCTTCCCTTTCAAGCTACCGAACCCTTCCAACTCCTAATTTCTATCAAAAAGGAGAAGTTCTTGGAATTGGTTACGATTCTTCTGTCAATAATTACAAAATTGTTAGAGTTCCTTCCTCTTACTGCGAATTCAGGCTCAAAGATTATGAACCTCAAATCGAAGTTCTCTCTATAAATTTAAATTCATATTCATGGAGGAAACTTCCAGAAATTGAAACTCCTCCTTATTTCATGGCACATGATGAACAATCTCTGTATGTGAACAGTGGCATTTATTGGCTTACAATGGACGATGATCTTACTCTAATCGTGCATTTTGATGTATCTAAAGAAAGATTTTCATGTGTGCCGCCCCCTCCAGATTGTCATGTATCGTGGATTGGTGTTATCAACTATTCTTTTTGTGCGGTTTTCTCTCATCCACAAAGCTACTTTGATATATGGGAGACGCATGATGATCTTAATTGGAAAAAACTCATCACTGTTTCCAAGTTTGGTGATCCTAGGCGTAACATTGGATATTTGCATCATTATCCATTGTGTTTCATGCAACTTTCTGATGCTTTTAGGAGTCGTTTCACCTGTCTTTCTAATTCAGCAAAAGGTTGTAAATGAAATGTGATGACAATTGATTGGAAACATATTTTGTGATGATACACTATGACTAGTTAATAGTATATATTTTATTGGTGTTTTAGTTTGTAGGATTCTATATTAGGATTGAACATTCTTCTATATGTTTTTAATTGCTATTGATATAATATGTAAAATTCTCCACATGTTTTTCTATCGTTATTTGTTCAATTAAGTTTTTCATGAACTTTATTTTGTTCAATAAGTATGCGAGTTTAGGAGGTTGTATTGTGTTTCTTTATTTGGTTATAAATGCAAATCCTATTTTTTTTATCTCATTCCTAAAAATGTCGGTTCAAGTTTGGAAGAAAGTCGCATAATCGAAAATTGCAACCAAAATTGATGGATTACACCCAGACGCACCCGCATGCACACCGCATGCACGCACGCGTGCACACACAAACAAAGTCTCAAACCTTAAATATAAAAGTACTTTTTATTGCTTATACTTGAAGTGGAATGGCGTAACTTTGTTTGTTGAATTATTGGTTCAATATTTATTACTATTTCCCAATCTTGCTCTCTTAATCACACACACACACAACACAACGCTTATTATCTTTGGATTCCAACACTTCTATCATTCTTTTGTACATTGTTTGCTTCACCATTTTGCTAGCTAGCTTCAGGTACTATATTTCTTCTCAAGTTTTTCTCTTTTGAGCAAAAATAATTTTGTTTGCATATTTTTCTATTTGTGTTACTGATGTCTTCAAAAATTGCAATGTCTAGTCTTGTTTCCTAAACATTGCTATTAATGATTTTGTAAATGTGTGTTGCTTGTTTTGCACGCAGAATGGGTAGTCATAAAGTTTTGCTTCTAAATTTTGTTAATGTTAAAATTTTGCAAGTGAAACCCTATACCTGAGCTATCAAAATTGGGCCGGACTAAAGGGGCGGCCCCGGATTGGGTCTCAAAACACCTAGGCCAAATGAAGTCGGATCGTTTTGGCCCAAGCTCATGTAGTCCCAATTTAAATTGGGCTGGGCCGAGCTAGTACATTGGGCTTAGGGCCGGTCCATTATCGAAAACATTATGTCATTTTTATAAAAATAATATCAATTAAAAACATAAAAAAAATATCATCTAATTGAAAAGTTATTATAAAAAATATAGTTAAATGTGTAAGCATAATAATAGGGTCATATCAACTAAAACTTAAAAAAAAATTAGGTTTATAATTTATTAATTTGATTTAATTTATTTTATAAGAGTCAAACTTGAGTTTAATTGATATTTCGTGTTATGTAAAAATTATTTGCACTTTCATACAATTATATGTCGATACAATTGATAATTATGAAGAACTATTATATCAAAGTCACGTAAAAAAGATCGAAAAATAGGAAAAAATTAAATGAAATGGGCCGGACTAGCTCATTAGCCCACATGGACTGGGCTCATAAATATGTAGCCCGATTATAATTGGGTCAAGCCAGGCTAGCCCATATATATAGTATAGCCAATTGGGTCGACCCATTTGACAGCTCTACCAGATTCTAGGTAAAACTTAGGATGAGTGGAGTTGAGATTCTGTGATAGCCATTTTGGTTTTTTTTACCTATCCGGATATTGCAAGAATCTCGTCCAGAGTGCACTCTTTCATATATATATATATTCCCACACCTAGCTGGTAGTTCATCTACCGTTGTGGTTTATATTTGAAAAAGACATTAGCTCTAGAGACCTTAATCAGAAAGTGAATAGAGCCACCAAAAAGATATGTCGCATATTATAAGACCATTAGAACTTTGAATCTTAGTACCATTACCATATACTTGGTAACATGGAAATCATATGATAATCAAAAGATTGTAGTGACTAAAATTTAACTATGAATAAAAGATTTCACTTTCTAATTTTATCTTTCATGTTGATACTATTAAGGTGTAATTCAAGGTGAACATGACATCTAAACAAACTCATACATCATAATTCACCCATCATTGTTTATTCTACAAAGTAACATGTTTATTAAAGCTCATAAGTTAGGGAAAGTTGTCGGTGCCTCCATTCATGTCTTACAAGATAGTATGTGTTTGATTGTAACTCCTGTCAACAATAATAAATATTGAGTATTGACAACAAATGTGTTTTTTGTTATAAATTCAAGGTTTTCGGTAATCTTTACAAAGAAAAGACTTCTTTCATAATAGATAGATTCCTCAACGATAAGCTTGAGATGCAACGATAAGATTGCACAACAAAAACATTGCATGAAATTGTTCCATGTTCACGGCAAATAATAAAAACTGAGAAGACCGTTGAAAATGGAAGCAAGGCAAAAGTTGCTTTTGCAAAATTGAAGTTATTCAAACTTAAGTTTGTAAACTTTAATCCACACATGCAAATAGTTATCTTCTTAACTTAATAAAAAGTTTTGGATGTTCTACTCAATACCATTACTCAAAAAAATCTATAGTTAATCGACTACACATAAGCAAAAAAGAAATGCAACAAAATAAACTCTCATTTTGGTAGAATGACTGCTCTAATTATTCGCTCGCAGTTCCAGTGGCCATAAAAAACTCACCCTCACAGACAACTTCACCTCCAACATATGCCTTCCCCTCCATCTTTGCTATTCCAAATCGCTTTTGCAGTTTGATTAGTGTCATTATCATAACTAAGGTGTCTCCAGCAATCACTGGCTTCCTAAAACGCACTTTGTCTATCCCCGCAAAGAAGAAATTTTCACGAGACCCTCCACTTCAGGTTGTAACATAACCAAGCCACCTACTTGTGCCAATGCCTGCATAAAACACCTCACGTTCATCACCGCTAATAAAGAAGATGCAAAACGCATGATTCCAACTTTAAAATGCTGGTGTGCTTGAAAAAAATACTACTTTAATATGACCACAATGCTTTGAGAAGGAATGGACAGTTTTATTCCTCTAAGAAAATGTATAAAATGTATGATTGGAATTTGGTGTGCCTATTTTGTATGTTTTTCACATTCCACTAACCGGCCTTTGAGAAGGAATGGACAGTTTTATTCCTCTAAGAAAACTATGCCTCACAATTTTGATTCTCGAGTTTCCTTACTCAGTTAATTTACAAGAATGAAATATGCATTCTGAAGACTTGCTTAACCAATATCATGTAAACTACTCTTTTTCACAGGGAGCATGCTCCATCAAATTATCTTCATGGACGAAATTGACAGTATTGGATCTGCTCGGATGGAATCTGGAAGTGGCAACGGTGATTGTGAGGTGCAGCGAATAATATTACTAGTAAATATAAAGACAGAAATTTCAAAATGTTGTCTTCCAAAAAAGAAAATAACCAGCCAATAATATATTTAGTGAAATTGAAGAAAATATAAATAAAACATAAGCAAAAGAGACGGTGGTTGATAGCATGTTTGGGTAAACGGGAATTAAACATGGGTGATTACTTGTTACAATTTGATTGTGTCGGCGATTAACAGAAGTTGACAATGATCAAATATTGCCTTTCAGTCTGTTTTTTTGAAGTCCTAGATCACAGTTTCTGATCTTCGTGGCTATTAATCGGGCTATTCTATCTCACAAAACTAAATCAAACTAACTAATTGTATGCTTTTATGTAGGCTGTGTGCACAGAAGCTGGAATGTTTGCTTTGAGAGAGAGGAGGGTACATGTGACACAGGAGGATTTTGAGATGGCTGTGGCCAAGGTTATGAAAAAGGAGACAGAAAAACATGTCATTGTTGAGAGGAAGTTATGGAAATGATTTGTTCTTAGTTTGGATTTATGTTATTTTAGCTGTCTTGTTCATATGAATCCCTGTTTAATTGCACTGTGTTACTCTTAGTTTGGATTTATATGATTTTAAATCCACAATTTAATTTTCCACTTTATTTTAAAAGTGAGTATGATTCTATGATCATTTAATTATTTTAAATGTCAGTATGTCTAGTTTTAATAGTTGGATTAAACTTTAAAACTAGACCAACTGACATTTAAAATAATTGAATAAGTTTGTAATCTTCTTAACTTAATAAAAAGTTTTGGATGTTCTACTCAATACCATTACCCAAAAAAATCTATAGTTAAACGACTACAAATAAGGAAAAAAAGAAATGCAACAAAATAAACTCTCATTTTGGTAGAATGATTGCTCTAATTATTCGCTCGCAGTTCCAGTGGTCATCAAAAACTCACCATCACAGACAACTTCACCTCCAACATATGCCTCCCCCTCCATCTTTGCTATTCCAAATCGCTTTTGCAGTTTGATAAGTGTCATTCTCATAACTAAGGTGTCTCCAGCAATCACTGGCTTCCTAAAACGCACTTTGTCTATCCCCGCAAAGAAGAAATTTTCACGAGACCCTCCCACTTCAGGTTGTAACATAACCAAGCCACCTACTTGTGCCAATGCCTGCATAAAACACCTCACGTTCATCACCACTAATAAAGAAGATACAAAACACATCATTCCAACTTTAAAATGCTGGTGTGCTTGAAAAAGAAAATACTACTTTAATATGACCATAGTGCTTGAAAAAGATCTATTTCAATTATAAACCTAAACCACAACTGCTGAAAAATTCATAACACTCTTAGCCACATGTTGGACCACCATAATTAACAAATTACTTTCAAAGCTATAGCTCCAAAATACAAGCAAGCACACCAACATTTCAATAATTGCATATATCTTTTCTAAAATCTAGTTGTTTTTTTTTTGGTCGAGGCCAGGATATCCACCGCCGAGCACAGTGACTATTCCCCTCGCTAGATTGGAGGCACCTCAAAGGGTGTGATAGCTGGCCCAGAGATTTAAAGTTGCTCCATACCCAAGGCGAGGATCGAACCCTAGACCATTGGTTAAGGGAGGATGAGCCCCAACCGCTCAACCACACCCCTGGGTTTCTAAAATCTAGTTTAATGTAGAATGAGTTCTTAGAGTTTCAAAAGAAAGCATTAGAGCCTCGTCACTTTCTTTATTCAAGTATAAAACTAAAAGAAAGTAAATTGTAGTAGTAGACTGATATCAAAGTTAAAACCACAGACCATAGATATTTGATTTAATCAACCACACAGTTTGGCGTAGAACATAAAACATAACATTGTATACTTACTAATCATATATCTACAGGCAAAAAACTGTAATGAAAAGGGGTGGCCTCGTTACCTCAACCATGAGAACACCTGGCATGATAGGTCTTTCTGGAAAATGTCCAGGAAAGAAATTGTCATTTATTGTTACATTCGTATAGCCACCGCAGAAACTCCAGGATTGTATTCAATCACTCTATCCACTAGAAGAAATGGAAACCTAAACAAAACACCACCAAAACAACAACAACAACAACAACAAAAACGTTGAAAAGATGCATCCAATGAAAAGAGAACTGTTTTTTGTAAAACCAATTACCGATTAATTACGTTTGGTAGATGATTAAAATATACCAAATGTCAAAACCCATTGTTAGTAGTTGAGATAGTAGTGATTGTTTGGAAAATAGTTGGATAGTGTAGAATGATTTGTTGATAGTTGGAATATAGTAATAGCAAATAGTGTGAGGACTTAGAGCAAGAATAGATTGAATTGCTCTTCACTTGGATACTAGTAGCATGAGACAAGAGGCAACATTAGTAGTTAACTAGTTGTAGGAGGAGAGATATATAGTGTATAAGAGGAGACATGTAGTGTGGTGAAGCCTTCAATATCATTGACATTCCACTTCAAAGGCTTCAATACAATTGTACATATGTTTGCCTATTTATAGGTGTGAGTAGTATATTCTAGATACCACATTCTAGATTTTTCATGACATTTTCCTAATACATGATCAAGTAGTTACTTATTCTACTAACTACTCAAGTAATCTAGAAAGTTCTGTAAGTTTACAACATCACTTAATATGTAATATGTAAGAGTGATTCTATAACTTACTAATGATTTCTAGAGAACTCTAGAAATATGCATCATAATTTTAACACCCATTAACTACCAAGGTAAGTTTATTAACCACAAATTTGGATGCCATTAACCATAATTTCAAGGTGTTCAACTACAAGTCAATTCGAAACCTCAATAGTGTTTAATGAGTTTTGACATTTGGTGGTATATCCATTAACAATCTACTAAACATAGTTAATCACATATTTAAACTATTTTAACCACTTACATTATTGTAGCAAAAATTTTCAAATTTTAGTTGTTCAAATAACATAACACCATTCATAAAATAAGCAAATTGAGATCTTACGTCGGCTCAAACCCCACAGCCAAGAAAGTAATATTGTTCCTTTACTTCATTTTTACAAATGCATTGAAAAAACAACTTAAAAAAAAAAAAGCAATTTTTACCTGTGGGGAAGAATATCACGAATCTGATTGATATCCAATACGGTTGGAAATGCAGGAAACCCTAAAACAAAAGATAAAAATGAGAAATTGAAGATGGAGAAAATGTGAAAGCATAAGAGGAAAACAAAAATGCATACTTAATTCAATTGGAGTGTTTTGTTTTGGATCATTTGTGAATTGTGAAGAACAAGAGATTGTGACATGTGTTTTCTTGAACATATGGAGAGATCTGAAGTGGAAAATCTGAGAGATGAAATTTTGGGGACATGAGAATGAAGAGAGATCGTGTTGGAGAGTAGAGGTTGTCATTGTTGACTGAGCTTGAATAATGTTATATCACTTATATGAAGTGGGAGTTGGATTTGCTGCTGTTGAGATATCACACAGTTTCACGCTGTAATGTATCACGGCCGTCCGATCAAGATCGGAAGTCTGAGATCATTTGATCAAGATTGTGCGTTGTAATAATTTGTAGCGTAAATGCAGACTCTGTAGGAGGAGTTTGGATTTTCCGTCTTTATCCTCCATTTGTTGGTCCACTTCCATAAACCTATTTTGCCACGTGTCAAGTAAACATTTCAATGGTTGAGATTTAATCTGTTTTTTTGTTTTGTTTTGTTTTGGCTAAATTGCATTTTTGGTCTCGAAAGTTTCAGAAACTTGCAATTTTGGTCCATTATGTTTCAAAATAGCACTTCTGGCTCCCTAAGTTTCAGGAAGTTGCGATTTTGGCCACCTATATTTCAAAATAGCACTTTTGACCCCTATCTTTACCTTTTTTGCAAAAGGTCAATTTTGATCGAGTCAAAGTTGATGTGGCAAGTCACTTAAGTGACTCAGCTGCCACATCAACATTTTTTTGTTATCTTATAATTAAAAAAACTGAAAAAATAAAAGGAAGAAGTCATGTGCTTTAAATTTATTTTTTCACTAACCACTACAAGAAAATTGTCACTTTGCGACACTTCACTTGCAACCATTTGGACACAACCGTCGCAAAGTGTAATTTTTAAGATATTTGTGACGGTGTATACGACGGTTTTGACAACCGTTGCAGTATTATTCACAAAAGAGGGAACAAAATTCTCTTTGGCGGGCAATGAAATTGAGTTCCCTTTGTTACAAAAAAATAAAAAGTTTGAAACCCTTTTTTTTGTCAAAAATTATTACAAAAATAAATAAAAAAATACCCCTTCTTGACTAAACCACTTAAACGCAGAATCAATTCCTTCGAAACCCAAAACGCAGAAACCCTCGTCCTTCCAAGTTCTTCAACCACAAATGCAGAATCGACGAAGCTATGGAGTTCCAAATCCTTCAACCACAAACGCCTCTAAATTCCTAACTCGTTCCAAAACTTCATCCTTTTAGTCGCTTCAAATCCCTAGTATGTTCTAAATCCCTTATAGTCGATCCAAATCCAAATCCCTAACTCGTTCATTGTTCCGATCCCTAATCTCTAAATCTCTCCAAATCGACGAAGCTTCTCTCGTTCTGTCTCCGGTAAGTGACAAACTTTCTCTTTCATTCTCTCGTGTATGTGAGCTTACGGCCTCAAACCTCATGTTCGCTATTTTCATTTTGTTTCCGGCAATTGACAAACCCTATTTTCATTATGGGTCAGGCAAGCAACAACTATTGACAAACCTCATGACCAAGTGTTTTCTACCAAGGTATGGATGATGTTCTTCATTCGTTTTAATTTTTAATTTTGTTGTGACTTACATGACATAATGTTTACAAATTTAACCTTGAATTAGTATATATGATAATTTTTTGAAATTTATATCAAATATATGAATCAGTAGCTTATTTTTTGCCATTGTTTTGAAGCAGTGGACTTTTGCCCTAGCCCTTTTGAGTTATTTAGTTTATGTTGTATTATGGTTTTGCTACAAGTAATAGTAGTGATTATTTTGTGGAGCTAAGCTAGTGATTATTTTGTTACTTTTACTAGAATCTCCTGCATTTGACAATTGATAGTGAAAAAATTATGTGAATGTTGATTTCCCTATACCTTCATGTTCCTTCGTTAATGTGATTAAATTTTTCTTTTTGTTTTTCTTTTTATACCATTAACAATTGGGAACTTCATTGCAGATAACAAACTCATAATTACCTTCCATTAGTGTTCCATTCACTTTTTGATGATATGAAACTCTTATCCTGGTGGTGGGGCTTGAGTCACCACAAGATTCCGATTTGTTTGTTCAGGATCCTCTGGTTGCTGCTGTCTGGTGTGTGTTTTATGCTGCAGTTTTTTTGGATATTGATGTGTGTGTAGCAGGTGCTTTGTTATGCTACATTTAGAGTGTTTAGCAGTGTGTTTGAGAGGGAGGCATGTTTGCGATTTGGTGTGTGCGTCTGTCTGCCTGTGTTGTTATTTACAAGGCTACTTTTTTGGTTTTTCTTTTGGGGTTGTTGGACTTTTGAGATCAATTGTTCCAGATTGTAATTTGTTTCTTGCTAGTACTTCTTGTACTTTGCTTCTAATAATATTATCCTTGTTCCAAAAAAACAAAACTTTTTCACTCTAAATATATTTTATAAAAATTTGTACACCTTATTATTAGTTCTTATATAACTTTTTGTTGAATTAGTTGTTCACTATGATTATGTCAGACTCTACAATATCTTTTAAAACTTAGCAATCATTATGTGTGTTAGTTTTGGGGAAGATCTGGTTGTTCATTTTGTTAGGCATCTTATCAAATATCAAAGGGGCTATTATTAATGAACTATGCATATGTTCATGGTAAATTATGCATTCCACTTCCAACTACAATTAATTAATTACTTGATCATGATTTCATGGCTAGTTGTTACGTGTGAACATTCGCACTTGGCATATTTTTGTGTTTATTTGATTTCTATGCAGTACCATCCTAATGTGAACAAGGAACTTCGGGCATCTGAAAATATTAAAGCAATTATTGTTCCTATGAGGTATGTTTTGAACTTACACCACTCTATGTGTCCACAAACACATAACATATGATTTTTGAAGCTTAAAGTTGGACTCTATTACATCTGAAACTGGATTTTCGAGTGTAAGTGTTGTATATGTTCAATGAATATCTTATGTAATGTGTGATGATTTTTATTTTATCATAGGTTTTTTAGCCTTTTTAATGAATGTAAAAGAATATTGAATGACTTATGTATGTTACTACTCTTTGAAAGACGTGTGCCATGATATTTTTGAGGGAGCTAAAGAAAAGAAATATTCTAAAGAAGTAAAGATCAATATAGGGTATATTATTTTCCTCATTTGGTTATACAAAATACTTTAAATATTCTAAAGATGTGTGCCATGCTAATATTTTCCTCATTTGGTGGATGATGCAGGTGGCCTTTATGCTATGGTAGTAGCAAAGTTAGTTGCTTTGGCATACTCTCTTAGTGCCTTGTGTTGTTGTCAGTCTAATTTCCTGCTTTGTGTCTAGGCTTTTGGTTTAGCAGGTTCCGTTTTGCTGTAATCTAGGCTCAAGCGAAATACTTCTTGTGTTTAGTTTGAGTTTCTATTAATATATCTTGCTGTTTCAAAAATAAAATATAGGATTGAATAGTCAAAATTTTGTCCTTCGATTTTTTTTTTAGAAATCACAAGTGATTTCAATTTCTAGTGTGATATGCTTTTTTGCTTGTTTGTATATGTGTACATTACTAATTAATACTATAATTATCTTTGTAGTGTGTATAAGATCTGTTGCATTTATTTCTCTTATAGGAAAACACTGAAAATTTAGCTAATGGTGCAATTGAAACTCTTGTGGATGAAATTGGACGGCCGTATTGTAGTGGCTAAGGAAAAAAATGTAAGTGCAGTATTGAAATTTTCTTATCTCATATTACATGTGAGGTGTGTCTGGTAGTAAGATTAATTAGTAGATAAATTTTAATGAATTATTACATGCATTAAGGGACTTACTAGCATGGTGCAAGTATTGATTGCATCATAGGGATATTGCTTTGGTTTATTTATATGCTAAATGGAGATAATGTATGAGTGCACTGCTATTGCAAGTATTACTGCCCAGTTTTTAGGCTTGGTATTGCTGTCATGTTTTTTTGTTATGAGTGCACTGCTAATCTGCTATTGTATTGTTGTTCAGTTATATGTTGTCTTGTTTTTCTATTATGAGACACTACTTGTGCTTACAAAAAAAAAATTCTCTTTGAAAAGAGATACAAGAGTTAATTTATTACAGCTTGTCTCTAACTTTTTGGTAGCTTTGTAATCATGTCTTAGGCCTGGGAGTTGTTTTGATGTAGCATAATTTTGTTGCCCTTATGTGTTGTCATTTGTATGTCTGCTATAGGCATGGGATTGTTAATGATTGAGTCACTTTGGCTTTGTAATCATTTGTGTTTGTATGGTTTGGAGTGTTGTATTGTAAACTTCATTCTTTTTTTAAGTATCCTAATATATGCTTATGTTTTTCTAGGTAACGTGATAAGAAGTCAAGAGATGATAGGCGTTCTGAGTCTAGCTAGAATTAATTAAGAATTATGAAGTAACATTACATATTAGGAATATCGAGATATTCTGTGAACTTCTTATTTTGACGTAATTATTACGTTTTGGTTTTTTCGTTTGGAACTTCAAGTAATTTAATTAAATTTTCTATGTATAGATGTTGTCACTATTGAAGAAATTATATAAATGAGATTAAGTTATTTATATATTTATGCATTTTAGTTTTGTTTACTCTTGTATGGATATTGTAATTGTTATTTAATAAGCCATCAAAATGAATAAAAGAATTTTTTTAAAAAAAAAAAACTAGTTTGCGACGGTTGTAACCGTTGCAACATTTGCTATTAAATTTAGTGTTTGTGGGAATAAACATAGCAACGGTTTAAAACCGTTGCAACATCTACTGCGACGGTTGTAACGACGGTTTTAAGAACCGTTGCAAAGTCCTGTTGCGACACACAAATCCTCGACGGTTTTGAAACCGTCGCAGATGTACAATTGCGACGGTTTCAACCGTTGCAAACCACAATTTTGACCGTCGCAAAGTGCTTATTTTCTTGTAGTGAACACACATATATAATCTCAAATCCTAAAGAATTAACCTAATCCTTCGTGACATTTATTCAAAAGGATTTCTCACTATACGTAAAAAAAAAAACCTAATCCCAAATTCAAAAATAGGAAACAATGGAAATTGGAAACGCTTCGTGCTTTTTGTTATGTCATTGTGATTATGTTATTTTGATTAGTAATGACTTCTTATATGTAATGACTTGATTTGTTATGTCATTTTGATTATGTTATTTTGATTTAGAAAAGTGTCTTGAACTTCCATTTTGACTGTAATTTCTTATATATAATGAGTTTGACTTATTATGACATTTTAATTATGTTATTTTGCCTCTGTAGTTTATGCTTAACATGTTTATATATTATTATGCCACATCAACTTTGACTTTTTGCAAAAGGGGTAAAGATAGGGGTTAAAAGTGTTATTTTGAAATATAGGGGGTCAAAATTGCAACTGTTTGAAACTTATGGGGCCAAAAATGGTATTTTAAAACATAAGGGGCCAAAATCGCAACCTTTAGGGGACCAAAAATACAATTTAGTCCTTTATTTTTGACAGTACAAAAAATATGATTTCATCTGAAATATGGAATTCGCCGTCTCTCCTCGTCATCTCCCCATGCCGTTTCGCCGTCCCTCCACCGTATATGTCACGCCGTTTTGTTGTTTATCCGTCACAACAAGTCGCTGCCGCGCAGTCTAACTGCCACAATTTCTTGAGCCGCCACGCTATTGCGCACCTCACTGATATGCCACCATTATTCGCCATTTTGTCTCCTATTCGCCGTCATTGCATCGACGCCCCTTCTTGTAGTTACTCCCTCCGGTCCCTATTATAAGAAGAAATTCACATATTAGATACATTCACTTTTCAATGCATCTCAAAAGTCAAGTTCTTCTTATATTAAAGACTAGAGGGAGTATTTTGTATACTTTTATTTCCCCTTTTTCAATTTTAATGAAGTTGTTAGCTAAAATGAATTTAGCAGAGAGAGAAGTAGAGAGAGTTCGAGTGTTTGTTGTTGAGTTGGAGTTTGGAGGTTTAGTTTGTTGAAAGAAAAGGAAATATGATTCCGTAAGCTTTTGACCATACCTTTACTTTGTTGACTTAGGTCTTCAATGAGAACCATGGGGCCACATAAGATTGCATCAATCACACAACACAAAGTCACACTCACAACAAACAAGTACATTTAGAACCCACTTTTTATACGTATTTTTTTAAATCTAAAGATATTTTCGGTGGACAACTACAAAGACGTCACAGGAGGAAATTTTGCGCAGAGTTCGATTACCGTTAATGGGTGGCTCCGCGATTTCTTATGGGCGCAGGCATCCCAGGTAACTCAGTTTTACGGTTCCTCATTATCTGCCTTTGGTCTTTTTTTCTTAGGTGTCCATTTTGTATGGGCTTTTAATCCCTTCGAGATAATTAAGATTATTTAAGAGGTTGACCTCTCACAACAATTATTTTTTCATACGCATTAGTAATGTTAATTAGGTATTTTATATAGGTATTTTAATTAAGGAAGTAAATAAAGTAAAAAATTTAGAATTGTTTTTTTTTTACTCAAAAAGAACAATATTCATTCATTCAAATTCATAGAGAATACATCAATCAAAATCATTACATGTTCAATTTCGCTAAAAACTAATAAGGATGAATCTGCGAATATGCTCACAGCATCCGAGTTAATAGCATAAAACGGCCCAATGTCTATGACAAAACCTACAATTGATTTGACAAAATTCAAATGTCTGGAATAGTCATGCATCCAGATCTGCAACGTTGACGGTGCTAAAATCATTGAATCTGCACTGAATTTGGATTGAAGCAAACCTGCAAATATGAACAAAAACAACACCGTACCAAGACGGGACAAACCAAAACTCTGCACTAAGACGGGACAAAACCAAAACTCCGCACTAAGATGGTATTAAACAACACCAAATAAAAAAACACGAAAAAGAAGACTCGAACAAAACCTAAAAATATATGGGTATCACTTATTTTAATAAAAAGAAATAAAAAACGATCAAGAGGGGTGATTCCGGATCAAAATTGATCTTAAATCACCCCTCTCTAATTGAAGTCAAAAGTTTTAATTGAGTCTTACTAGATTTAACTTTTTAACTTACCATTAAAGCACCGGTTAGCATTCTCGTTTGATTAAACATCAATTCAATTAGGAGAATATTAATATGGACTTTAAAGACACGTGTTATGGAACTCAAAAGACACGTGTTATTTTAAAATTTGTGCGTTTAACTTTTTAAAAATGAAATATCTCTCTCCCCATTCAAATTAGCGAACTCAATGAATGCCAATGAATGTGCTGTTTCGTTGACGTCTTCTTCCCCCCTCACCATCTGGTTCACAGACTATAAATATTTGTCTTTGATTCTTACATATAGCAAATACACTTTCATTGAAGTATGTAGCAATGTCTCAATTCATCCAAAAAGTTACCTTGCTATGTGTGTTAACTGTTGTTATCTATGCACAATATCCTTGGAGTTCATGTAAATATTGTTAACACTTTAGAAGGAAATTTGGACTTAACCATTCATAGCAAATGTGCAAATGATGATCTAGGAGAACATCTTCTACATCATGGTGATAACTATGATTTTAGTTTTGGTACTAAAATATTTGGCCGAACTCAATTTATTTTGATATATACATAGAAAGTTCTGTTTATAGCCCTGATTGTAGTTATTGCAATTGGCATATAACCAAAGCAGGACCATGTTATATTCGAGACTCAGTGCAGCCTGCATGCTAAGTTGGAATAAAAACTTATTAAGGTAATTAATACATATTCTCAACTCTCAAGGTGCAGAGAAGTTGATGTAGGGCCCAGTGAAGTTAATGTAGGTCCCGTTTGTTTCAGTTTTAAAAAAATAGAATTTTTCGTTATATTTTTTAAAATAGATTTTGTAAAACCGTTTTTTAAAATATTACAAGTTTTTTTTTATTTGTTTTTTCTAAATTCAAACACTAATTTTGACATCATATAACATAGACGTACATTATTGAAGAACAAAAAATAGTCAAAATCTCAATTTTAATAAAAAGTTGTATTTCAAAAATGATTTTTATGAAAATCTATTTGAAATAGCTTCAAAAAAAGTGATTTTTTTGAAATTTTGATATCCAAATTTTTTTTCAATAAAATGATGAAATACCTAAAATAACATTTTAAGAATAACTATTCAAACAAAATTTTCTAACACTACAAAATCTATTTTAAAAAAAATCCAAAACAAACGGGCCTGTATTGTATTAAATAATAATATTAGAAGAATTACTCAATATATGAAAAAACTTGTATGCATCTCTATAAATTCTATTTTTACTGTGGTCAGATAAAACATATTGTGAAATATCTTTACCTAGAGCTGACGTTAAGATCTATTTTATTGGAATGGAAAAATATGTTTTCTTTTTTGACAAAAAATGGAATGGAAAATATGATTTATTATATTTTTAATAATAAATTCATAAAAAAAAATTGGGATCAGATTAATATCAACAAATGAGATTAAACTAGTCATTAAACAATTAGTTGCACTGTATCTCTTCACTCTCGTCTCATCTAAATTTAGGGACTAATTTAAAGGATCAATTTGAAAATTTTATGGGCCAATTTACAATTTTTGAAAAAATTTAGGGGTCAATTTGTTACTTTGAAAAAAATAGGGGTGAAACTAAAATATTCAAAATATTTATCAAGGTCAATCTGAAATATATGGAAGAAAAAAGTTTCAAATTTCTAGCTTTAGCTGTCATTTGAAATTCTTAAATTTAGCATAGACGAAATATTCCAAAAAGAAATTTCATTTTGAAAATTGCCAAATTAATTATGTAAACAAAATAATTTAGATAGAAAAATTTGAATTCTCTAAAAAAAATTATTTTACCTCAAACAAATGTTTTTCCTAGTGTGAAAATTCTAGTATTATTGGTTAATTAATTAGTGGATTTCTAGTCGGAATTTTTTTTAATATAAATCATAGTCATGGGAATAAATCATAGGAAATTTGAAAAAGGTGGACTATTTGAACAATTTAAATAGTTATTTTATGATTTAGGTTTTTTGTGTCCCTTTTTTTTTATATATTTATATAATGATTTTTTATGGCTTTACTCTTTCATGTGCTCAATTTGGGAGTATGTACGTAGTAGGCGTTTGGATGAAATATGGAAGATGAGGGCTTTGATCGATGGGAGAGAAAGTGAGGGAAAGATATTAATCCTTGAAGAAAAATGAAATTAGAACTCAAAACTAGAAGTTACAGGGAAGAGGATGATTTAAGATATATACCGTTGTTACGATAGAGTTAAAAAACTGTTAAAAAATAATTTTTCAGTTACGGAAGAGAATACTGGATTGAGTCGCGGATTAAGTCGCTCTCTTTAAGACGTTTTGCGGCACTGCCCAAAATTGTGCAAGCAGACTATCAACCACAAAGTCCCCAGGATAAAACAGCTCAGTTACAACTGTATACCGATTTGCTACTGCACGGTAGAAATCGGGCAAAAAATACACCTTCTTGAATGATACTAGGATACCACTCGAATTGATACTACAATATCGATTTATGAGTCAACGGTACTACGATACCACTTATATTGATACTACAATATCAATCAATATAATGACATTGAAGTTATTCTAATATGGTACTAAAACCATTCAGGAATTAAGGTACTATGTTCATTCTTAATTTGATGGAACTAGTGATACTTTTATCACTCATAGTATAAACCAAATTAATAGTAGTAAAGTTTCTATTTTATTCGAAGCTTGAACTTATGAAATATTCTAATATATAATTCAATCACGCTTAAATAAATTAATACTAATATTAACACTAATATCAGTATCACATGGCACAGAATAAAAATCTCCTCTAAACAATTAGAAAGAAAACTAAATGAAAATCTTTCCAATTTATTTTCATCATTCGTTAATCATATTGCACATTATATCAATTATAAATAGCAATTCCAAATTCTTGATATAGGATGCCAAAAATTGATAAAACCAAATAATATCAAGTGGTTATATATCTATTAGCAACAATCTCACGAAAATAGTATTAAGATTGAATTTGGGTAGCAGTCATTTATTCCATCTCACACTAATTGAGAAGTCAGAATAAGATACTAAAATCAAATTGACAAGTTTGAGTTGGATACTTACATATATAGCTTCCAACAATGAGAAGAGAAGAAAACCTCAATATGTGTGACAACCCTAAGTGATTGAATGGTCTGTTCTTTTGACATAAATGCTTTTTGGTCATTCCTATGAGAGAATTAAGTGTCCCACGTATATATATTTTTTTTTCTTTCAATCTCTCTATCCATATAAGTATCGGCTATTTGCTAATTTCCTGCGGATTTTCCTGCAGAAAATAATTCACAGGTATTCCAAAGGATTTTCCTGCGGATTTTGTACTTAGGACTCCTTTCCTGCGGATCAGGCGTTCTCAGGAAAATTCGCAGGTATTTCCAGGGATCTTTCTGCGGATTTTGGTATTTCAGGAAATTCCGCAGGCATTCCCAAGGTTTTTCCTGCGGATTGTTGCACCAAGACCAGCTTCCTGCGGATTTTGGTATTTCAGGAAATTCCGCAGGTATTCCCAAGGTTTTTCCTGCGGATTTTAGCACCTCCGCTTCCTGCGGATTTTACTACTTCAGGAATTCCGCAGGTAACGTTTGAATTTTTTTTAATTTAAAAATTATGATTAAGATTTTTCAAAAAAATATTTATGATTAGTCAAAAAAATAATTTATGATTAAGATAAAAAAATATTAAAATTAAATATTTTATTACATTTTTTTGTGCTTATAAATATTTTAAAATTTTACAAAATAATTTTTTTATAAATTTAGAGAGTGTTTAATTTATCTAATTAGTTTAAAATTCTATTTTATAAAATAAAATTATATTTAATTAAATATGAGAATTTTTTTTTTGGAAGGAAATTAAATATGAGAATTTAAAAATAGAATATTACACTACTATTATGCTAAAATCAATTACGCTACTATTATGCTAAAATTTATAGACTCTTAGTTTTGATAAAACCAAAACTAATACTTTTCCGCAAAACAAAAAAAAAAATTAATAGATACTATATTTTTATATTTATAATAATAATCCAATGGCTAAACACGTATCCATCCGAAATCATCTTCCAGAAAGTTCCCTATCGTAAAATCGCAAAAGCTCTCTACTCCTGTAAACCCTAACCTCACGGAGAAACTCCGGCCACCGCCACGCTGAATAAGCCACTTCCGTTCATCTTCTCTCTTCGTCGTGGTAAGCCACATACGGTTTTCTTCTCGATTTCATTTTGCAACTCTGAGATCGATTCGCGCGTTCATCTTCAACTTTCGAATCTTTCATCTGTCAATTTTCCAAATCGATCTCAATCAATGGAATCGTTCCAATCGCTCCTCAATAGTTAGAATCCAAATCAAGTACTGTCACGGCAATTCCGGCGAGAATCTTCCTCATTGCTATTCACAGGTATCATTTTCAATGGATCAAATCAAATCCACCACCAATTTATCCTTTTGGAGATGATACTCTTTCGTTTATCTGTTATTTGATTTCAGTGTTTGGATTTTTTGGATTATGAACAATTTTTATTTCGATTTTTAATTTAATTTGTTTTGTTGATCAAATTAAATGCAAAGTTCAAACTACATTAGAAGAGTGTATTAAATTGAAGCCAATCCTTGATATGTTGTCATTGCCCTAGTATGTTACTCTATGAAAGTGGTTCTGTGTTTGAAAATGTTGCTCTTATGTGTTAATGTAGGATTCTGAACTTTTTGAATGAAAAAAACCTTGAAAAGGTTAGTACAATCATTTCTTACTGTATTATTTTCAATTCTGTTATTTTCCTTGTGGTGCTTAGGTACTGATAAGTTGACACTATTCACCACTTAGATTTATGAATTCAATTATATATGTTGCTGGTTTTTGTAGGTACTGAGCCGATGGGAAATGCAGTTAGTGTCTTTGAAACTTGATTGAAGCTCTTGAGGAAGCAACAACTGCCGATACAAAAGCTGAGCAGATGAGACAAAGCAGTCATTCCTTATTAAGATTATTCAATTAACAACAAATATTTAACCTTACTCTTGTAAACTAGTCAATTCAATTCTTATATAGATTATAATGTATTTAACCTTACTCTTTGTTGTGAGTTTCCAAGGATGATGAATTTCATGTTTGAATAATTTGTTTGCAGATGCTGGCTTTCTTGCTTATTGGCCATCATGCGTTGCTGCAGCTTCCATACTCCCTGCAACTAATGAAATTCCAAGATTACAAGATTATGAGTCTTCAGCGAGAAACCGTGTCACTGAATCAACTCCCAACTTTACCGTGAGTAGAGCTCATTTACATGGCAGTGCCAATCAATCTATTCCTTGCTTTTTTACACCCTCCCTTGTGAGCTATTTTTTTCTCGGCCAACCCGTATTCTCTTTTTCATAGTTAAAATAATAACAGTAATCATATATTTGTTATATGATTTCAGTTTTATTTATAATTGGATTGTGTAATACTTATATTGCAAATAGTGTTTTTTTTATTGTAGCTTTAAGTTAGATTCATGATATTTTTGTAGATCAGGGTTGATATAGAGATTCCAAAGGTTGAAGTAAGATTTGAGAAGTTGTGTGTTGAAGGAGATGCATTTAATGGAAGCAGAGCACCAATGCTTGATTATTTCCTATGCTTGATTTGAACGTGGCTGGCTTTTTATGCTGTGACTTCTCTCTTAATAACTAGACAAGGTCTAGTAACTTAATTTGAGGTACTTACTACTTACTACTTAGCTTGATGCTCTTCTTGTTATTTGACTACTCTAAACTTTGATTTTGTAATTTCCAAAAGCATTTGTTTTCTTTATATATATGAATATGGATTAATCTATATAATATATTCTCTTCCCCATGAGTCTCACTAATTAGCTTAACTAATTACCAACCTAAGTCCAGATTATTAAAATTATATACTTGGTCAAAACTTTAAATATTAACTTTTTTTATAGTACAACTTCAAATATTAGTTTTTATTTCCAAGTGTCAATTTGTCTGAGGAATTGAGGTACATCTTTCGATTTTTAAATTAATTTGTTCTTGTTATTCTTTAACTAAGCTAGAAGGTGTGGTTTCTCTTGTTCATGTTGCATAGTGTTTAGTGTTAGATTATCTTTAATTACTTTTTAGTTATAAGGTGTCTTAGATTATCTTTATTTTCAATTTTATAGAGTTTTAGAAATTTGACCCTGACTCCTTTGTTCTTCCTCAACTGCAGATTTCTTTGGATTTCTTTTGTTTTTCTTCCAATTTTGATTTGTTTCCTTACTCATGAAGCTTAAACTCAGAAGTCTTCTCTCCAACGATGGCTTCAAAGTAAGTCTTCAAATTAAGCTTAAATAGATCCAATTGCCTTTGATTCGTTCTTTCTTAGGTTCATCACATGGATGGATTGTGTATGTAATAGTGTGTGTGAAGTTAGCTTATTTTAATGTATTTATGCCAATATGTGTGAATGTGTTTATATCTTGTGTAAAGATGATAAAATTGGTGGTGTGAGGTTTTGTTTAGCTTGTGCATTACACAGCCACATGAGCAATTTTACATACACTAGCTTGTGCATTTAACTAGTTTATATGTTGTGTAAAGTCATAAAATTCTTGCTATATTAGCCTATAAATTGAGATGTGTGAATTTATTTGATTGATAAATTGAGCTGTACAATGGATTAGAGTTAGGTTAGTTTAGAGTGTAGATTTTGTTAAGGGATAATAATGATGTCTAAATTTGTATAATATTCATTTTTAAGCACAACTTGCAACCTTCTTCTATTCCTTAGCAGTTTTTGAAGGCTTTTCAGCCAATTTGGCCTTATGCTCTTACTAAGCTAGCTAATATTTTTTGCATTCTTGTAACTTGTAGGTTGAGGAAATAGATGTGAAGCTATGTGAATCAACAACAGCAAGTCTTGAGGGCAAAAAGTTGGCTTCATTTACAAAGATTATTGTGTATTTTTTGCTTGAAAATCAACTTTTGTGTATTTGTTTTTTGAATTATTGTGTAGTTCATGGAATGTAGTAATAATAAAAGATTATGTATATCTTTTGTTTTGATATGATTTATGTCATCATACTTATAGTAGTTCAATTAAGTATTTAGTTAAATAAAAATTCTTTTTAATATGCATTTTGGTATTTAATAAAAGTAAAAAATTGAAAGAAAAAAAAATACATTTCCTGCGGATTTATCTGCGGAAAAACGTTTGCTGGGGAGTTTCCTGGAGTATTTATAGCGGAATTACCTGAGGAATTTCCGCAGGAAAACTTGCTGCGGATTTATTTTTTATTTTACGCAATAAATTCCGCAGGAAAGTTTCCTGAGGATTCCAAAAACCGCAGGAAACAATTACCCACGAAGGTATTAGCTGGAACCATAATCCTTGGGAAAATCCGCAGGAAACGTGTTTTCTGCGGAATTTTAGTCTAAATCCGCAGGAAATTCCGCAGGAAAACAACAAATTTCTAGTAGTGGTATCTAATATTAACCTATTAACTAAGGTTTATTGTCCCATAGATTTAATTGGTTCCAAAATGATGAAAAATAAATAACCATAAATTAAATAAATAAATGTGGGACTTAATTTATTTATTTCCTCAAAATATACACCAGTATGCTACAACATACTAGTATGTTCTAGTATCCGATTTATGATCAAAATTTTATTTACTTTGTTCCAACATATACTTATTAAGTTGACAACTTTGGAGACAGGGAAGAGGATGAAAATATATGAATAACTTATAAATTATAATTAAAATTACACAAACAAGAGATATGAAAATATACACACATTAGCGCAGTAAAAATAGAGGAAAAATGTCTAGGTGAAATGAATGAATTAATATGTTTTTATATTGTGCTATATGAATTGTGTAATGTAAAATTCTAGGATCTACCACAAGTTGATTTTAAAATGTCCAGGTTGATTTTTCTTATATCCGTGCTTAATACTTTTATCAATTAATCACTTTTAAATTGATTTACGGTTCATATTGTGATACGAAAGTTGAATTTATGAATGCTTTGATATAAGAAATTCTTGCCTTTGTAGTCTAGGAATAGATGCAAACCCTTGAAATCAATTCTGAATTCTTGTTCATTCATGCTTAATTCTAATCTTAATTCCACTAAGGAATTAGGGGTTATTTTAGAATTAATGACTCTGTCCCTAAGGAATTAGGGCACGAATACTTTAGAGAATTCGGTAATAATTTAATAAATTGATTCAATAGTAATATTCAAATCAGAAACTCGAAATAGTGGTCTAGTGAAACTCATCCCTAACAGTTTTATTTATTATAAAAGTTCAACGTATTTTAGTTAATATAATTTCATTATTGCAAACAAAACAATTTGGAACCTTTTGTTCAGTCAAGTAAAAGTTATAATTCGATAGTAAACGTAATCCTTGAGTTCGACACTCGGTCTTACCGTTTTAATTTTACTAACTTAGACCTTCATGTTTTTAGGTGGGTCTAAATTAGCAAATCCCTATATATATATATTATTTATAACATTTGTCAAGGTAGCTTATGAAAAAACAGATTATAAAAATACAATTTTCATTAGTGAGAACTTATGAATTAACATAAAAAGTTATATATTTGCATAAGTTATTTTTCTTTAAGCTATCAAATAAACAAAACATTTGATCTCTTTGTATTTACTTTGTTGAATATCTTTGGCCAATTGCAGTCAAACATTGACTTTATTATATTACTATTTAATTTTTTTTATTTATTTTAGTCAACAACCTATTTAACCTCCATAATTATTTTTCTGTTTTTCTTTCCTCCAATTCTCCTATAACTAGATGTTTTTCAGCCTAAAAATATCAAATATTATTCACTTTCAAATAAAAAATCAAACGAAGGTGCAATGTCTTCATTTATCCCAAAAGTTATCTTGCTATGTGTGTTAATATTGTTATCGATGCACAATATTCAAGGAAATCGTGTAAATATTGTTAACTCTTTGGAAGGAAATTTGGATTTAACTGTTCATTGTAAATCTGCGGATGATGATCTTGGTGTTCATCTTCTACATCATGGTCAAACCTATGGTTTTAATTTTAGTCCTAGATTTATTATTGGAACAACACAATTCTATTGTTCCTTTAAATGGAGTGGTGCATTACGTTATTTTGATATATATGTACAAGGTGATTATGGTAAAACTGATTGTGGACAAGAAGTTTGCAACTGGAAAATATTCAAATCTGGGCCATGTGTAGATTATGCACAAAGGCCACGTGTTTGCTTTCCGTGGAATAAGTAACTAGTAATAATAATACATATTTTTATTTAAATAAACGTTGTTCCCATGGTATAAAGAACACGGTGTATTGTCTTAATTTTTTTTTTTTTGCGGAATTGCTCAATAAATATATGGAAAAAAATTCTTGTAGTTCAAAAAGCACATCAAGAAGTTTTCTTAATATGCGTGTTGATGTTGGTGTAAGTGCACAATATTTTTAAAACTCATGCGAATGTTATTAACTCATCGAACAATATTTTTAAAATTTATGTGAATGTTAACTCTTTGGAAGTAAATTTAAAATTAATAATTTATGTGAATGTTAGCTCTTTGGAAGTAAATTTTAAATTAATGCTTAATTTTAAATTTAATTATGGTGATAACGGAGTTCATCTTCTACGTCATGGAAAAATCTTCATGAGGTTGTCCATGTCATAAGAAAGGTCGAATGGTCTGACCATTTTTTGTATTGAAATATATATGATATAACAAATTAATATAGAAACAATTATTAGTAGCTAAAAATGCTCGCAATAAGTATTTTATATTAGTATTTTGGCATTAAATAAAAAATTCATTTTTTTTATATCATTTAGTAGTTAGACCCAAATTATAAGTTTACCCATAAGGCTAACAAAAATTACATAATCGGGCCTGTTGACAGCTAAGACCATTTACAATGGTTACTCACATTCAACACCCACTTTTTCAATTGTCAACACTCCACATCATTTTCTATTTCTCCCACCTAATAATTCAACAGTCATTCAACACTTTACTCACCACTTTTTATTTCATATTCTTATTTAAATTTAAATTTAAATTTTTATGATTACATAAAATTACAATTATCGATTAAAATTAAATTAAAATAATAAACACTTAAGAATTTATTTTTTAGTTTTTTGTAATAAAAACAAAATTTATTTAAATAATTTATACGATATAAATCATTTTAACTTAATTTAAAATACAACACACAAATAACGTAATTAGTACGATAAACATAATTTAAAATGTAATACAACACACATGCAACACAATTAGTACGATAAAAATCATCTTCAATTGTTGGGATAATTAGAAGAATATTTTATGTTGAAATGATTATTGGGATCCATTTAACTAAAACTTCAAAATAAACACTAATAGAAAGATAATAATAAGATTAAGATAGTGAAAAACTTGATTTTTTTTTCTGTGTCCAAATCAAATGAACCAAATCTCTATTTAGAGACAAAAAAAATTATGAATTTTGGTAAAAAAATAATTTGCAATGAAATAATTGAGTTGTAAGTATTAATATGATAAAAATCCAACAAACCAATCACATTTTGCCACTTGTCCACATTCAACATGTTGAAACCTTTAATCATCACACTCCTCCGCATCAATTTTCAACACCCAACTACAATAATTTCAACACATTAAATATCATTCAACACCCACTTTTCAACACCATTTTATATGGTCTAATAAGTGAGACTTAGGCCTTAATTTTTCAAAATAGGTTGGACCTATTTAAGCAAAGTCTTATTCAAATTTTGCTCTTTAGGCCCCCTAGTTGCAACCAAACCCCCCATAAAATTCCAAATACCCCTAAATTTAGGATAGATTCTTTTTTTGGTTGATTGACGAAATGACAAAATCATTGAAGACTCACACATAAAGTGGAGTGACCGGGGTTCGAACCCCTGTCATGACGTCCAACACTAGCAGTTTCATCATTTTTGTCAGTTGAGCTAGAATTTGTGGACAATTTAGGATAGATTCTACAATCCAAAATTAAATTAAATTTGGAAGTTAACCTCCGAAAACTCTTATGTTTGTAACCCACGTTCCGAAATCAAGTTTTATAGATTGAAATCGAGAAATTCAGAACAAGAAAAGTTTACACTACCAATGAAATGAGAGGCACCGCATCAAGGTGAAGGCAAAGGATCAAGTAGTGTTGTTAATGAATTAGATAAAAGGTAAGAAAGAAGCACCACATCAAGGTGATGGTGATGAAGGTGCGTGGAGAAAACACAAGAAGGGGGGTTGAATTGTGTTTTGGATATTTAAAAACTTTCCAAGATATTTAAATCTTATCAGAGTCTTTAAAGTACAGCGGATTGTTCACACAATTAACTTATGACTAAATGAATGATGAAGGAGTAAATGAGAGAGTGAGAGAGAGAAGAACACACAACAATTTATACTGGTTCCCCTCACAAATTGAGAGTACTCCAGTCCCCTTGTTTCCAAGAGAGTTCACTATAATCACAAAGATTACAATAGATTCTCAAGCACACAAGCTCAAGACTTCCTGCTCTTAGTCACACAAGACAGAGAGACTTCCTTGCTCTGATCACACAAGATCAAAGACTTCCTTGCTCAAGCACACATGCTTAAGACTTCCTGCTCTTAGTCACACAAGACAGAGAGACTTCCTTGCTCTGATCACACAAAGTCAAAGACTTCCTTGCTCAAGCACACAGGCTCAAGACTTCATGCTCTAATCACTAAGATTGAGACTTACGTGCTTCTACACTAAGCAGAAGACTTTGTTGCTTCTACACTAAGCAGAAGACTTACTACTAACTTGTAAGCTTAAACTTATTACAAACATAATAACTTCAGAGGCTTAAGCTAGTTTCTATGCTCACTTCATTTGAGAGATGTTTTCTATTACAATTCAATTTCTCACTTTCTTCTGAGAGATATTTTCTAATGAAGAGCGCTAGTCATCAATTCTTTCTTTGGCATATTTATATGAGTTGAGAAAGACATTGAGACTTTGGAGAAATTCCCGTTGTAAAATGGGCAGCTGTTGTCTTTGAAGATCCGTTGAGTAAAGTCACGTCTTCTTTTGCAGAGAGGCTTCACCTTTACTGTTTGTCCAATAGTACAGTAATAAGGTACAACTAGCTCCTAGAAAGAGAGGGATACATCCTTTGTGACCGTTGCAATTAGTTGACCGTAGAACAAATCATCAGGCTTGATAATTGTAGTTGAAGTAGCCCTTCTGATGATTGGGGAATTCCTTTGCTTCTGATGAACCTTTGATAACTTGGAGTCTGATTAGTCTTGAATGATTGGCCTCTGATAGTCCTTCGTAATTCAGCTTCTGAACGTCTTCATCCTCTGAATGACTCATGACTAGCAGACAGCTTCTGAACTCTTGTAGGCCTCTGAACATCTTTGAGCTTCTGAACTCCTCTGAGCTTCTGAACGCTTGCAGACATTCTGATCCTCTTTGATCCTCTTTGAGCTTCTGAACTTTGTTTAGCTCCTGACCACGTTGTAGCTTCTGAACTCCTCCAGAGTGTAAATGTTCAGACTTCCATAGGTTTCATCAGAGTCTAAATTAAGTGTGCTCTTGATTATAACCTTGAATTCTCCTGCACTTAATTTAAACATTAGTACCATCAATTGTCCATTTAATACTTTGTTATCATCAAAACCTAAGGGTGTGTATTAACACATATTTTGTTCCAACAGGTGAAGGGTCAAGTAGTGCCGTTGATGATCATGAAGGTAAGAAAGAAACATCATATCACAGCCTGTATAGAGCAATCTTTTTTACAGGTTTGGCATTTTGTTTGCATTTTTTCTATTGATATTACTTATTACAAACTGGTTTGGTTTTTCAATTGCTATCAAACATAATATAATGAAGGTGTGAAAAACACAAGAAGGGGGGGGGGGGGGTTGAGTTTTGTTTTTAGAAGTTAAAACTTTTCTACCTTTTGTAAGAGTAATTGCAGCGAATATGAGAAAGCTAGATAAACACAATGCACAAATAAACAGAGAGAGAGAGAAAGAAGAGTGCACACACAGGTTTATACTGGTTCCTCTCACAAACCGAGAGTAATCCAGTCCCCTTGCACTTCCAAGGGATTTCACTATAATCACACAAGATTATACACTTGCTCCAGAACACACAGCAGGAGAGTTTACACTTGCTCAAGTCACACAAGACAAGAGACTTCAAAACTAACTTAATACAAATTAAGTAGGACTGAAAGTTTCTAAGCTAGACTCACTAACACTTGACTTAATCCTAAGTGAATACAAAGAATTAGGCTCAGTGTCTAAATAATATCAAAAGATATTGTTGCTTAGAGTTACAAAGAATGAACAGTTCTATGGCTTGAAATTCAAATTGCTCTCAATGTATAATTGTTCAAACGTTCAGTGCTTCAGTAGTCTTCTCTCAAGAGATACGTCTTCTATATATACTTCAGTGGATTGAGACGTTGAGATAAGATCGTTGATAGTACATTTGCAATTTGCTGATATGGAAAAATGACCGTGGTTTCCAAAAGGAGTAAACCAATTCCACTACTTCGTCATTTTTCAAATGGCGCTTCACCATTTTGAGTCAATAGTACAGAGTACTACACGCTCCATTTGAAGATAAGGATGATGTACTATTTCATTTTGCATGAGCTGTCAATCTTCAGAGAATGTCACTAGAAACTTGTAATATTGACGTTTCGTTGTCTTCTGACTGAATTACGCAAGCTTCTGGACATATAAACTTTTGGCGTCTGAAGGACTTGGTTCAGAGGCTCTGAAGGTTTTATTGTTCAGAGTCTTAACGTTCAGAATGTGGTCTTCAGAAGCTCAAAACGATGATCTTAGTGTTTAAATTTTTACTTTGTTCCTGCACACTAGATCAATAATTCGTAATCCCAATTGTCTATTTAATACTTTGCTATCATAAAAACTTAGGATGTTTTATAAATAAAACTCATTTTGTTCCAACATATAATTTGTCATTTGGTTTGCATTTTACAGACAATGTACGTTTGGTTTATGCATCAATCATTTTGGAAATGAGTTTTAGAAATAAGCTGGTAGACATTTAATACGAGTTTTAGAAATAAGTTCTAGCTTGTAACAATGGTAGACATTTAATTGGTGAATAGAATTTGGATTGAACTTTAGTTTATGCATCAAATGCCACTTCCTCAACAAAATTTTCAAAATTAGTTTTGGGAGGATAAAATCTGAATATAGGGCCTGTTTGAAAGACTTGGTTTTTAGTTTTTAAAATGTGTTTTACAAAAGTGTTTTAGAAAACTGTTTTTAAAAAGCAAAACACCAATAACCTGTTTCTGTTTTTTAGTTTTTAAAGTAATAAAATTGGAAACAGTTTTTAAAAACTATTTTTGAAAACATGACTTTCAAATAAGTTTTTTCTTTTTTAATTTTTGAAAACTAAAAAAGAGTATTTAAAAACTGTTTCAAACAGGCCCTAGGTATTTTAGAACTTGTGTTATGAATTTAAGCTTATTTGGAAGTTGCGTTCCGAAAATAAAATTTAAAAAACCCAATTTCAGATTCGGTGTTCCGAAATTTTTTTATGTTTGGAATGTGAGTTCCAACATACTTGTTGTAATTTAGTCAGTTTGGGAGGCCTGAGAAGCATTAAATGGCCAGAAGATCAATTTTCGTCTTATTGGTGTAGGGTGAGTTTCATTCGCAAAACAACAAATACTGGACAGAACAGTGGTACAAGACAGAAGATGATCGACAAAACAAAGTTGTATCGGAGAAAGATAAGGCGATAATATTTTTATATTCGAAATAAAATGAATATTTTTGTATTTTTTATAGTAGTACTATAGACAAAAAGTTGTTTTGTGGTTTAGTGACGAACAAAAATTCTTGTTTTTGTGTTGTCTGTTGCTGCATATTTTGTTTAGTTCCATAATCAATTTCTCAATCAAAGATGGTACAATAAAGTTGTCCAGTCCTCCAAAATACAAACATTATTAATTATTGGATACCAATTTTTGTTATTGGATTCGTATTGATTATTTCAGTGTGCCATGAACAATTACATTATCATGAGAAACTTCATTAATTGAGAGATTAAGACCCCTTGTTAAGTTATAAATGGCTAGGATTACTTTTTCTACCGAAAATTAAGTGAAGATTAAAGTTTGTATTGTAATTTTCATATAAATATACTATGGTGTTTACTAATGTAGGCTTACTCCACCTTATCTTTTAATGACACATAACTAAAGGTTTTTTGTCTATTCATACTAAATTAGAACAAAATAACATTATTTTATTTTTTTACAGGAAAATAACATTATTATAATAATTACACCATATTTATTTATAATTTCTAAGGATCTATATTTCTGATTATATAACATATTTATTTTTTAATTTTAATACGGGCCTATATTTCTGATCATATAATAATACGCATGGGCCTATATTTCTACTCATATATTAAAATGCATGCCTACTTTCTTATAATTTTTAGGCGGGCATATATTACAACTCATATATTAATACGCATGTCTATATTATTTTTATAATTTTTATGGAGATCTATATTTCTACTTATATATAAACACATGTGTCTATTTTTTTTATAATTTTTATGGGGACCATATCTATATTCATATATCAATACACGTGTCTATTTTTTTTTTAAATTTCAACAAGGACCTATAGTTATACCCTTAAATTAATATGCACGGCAATTTTTTTTTATCATATAGTAATACGCGTGGACCTATATTTTTACTCATATATTAAACCGCATGCCTACTTTCTTATAATTTTTAGACGGGTCTATATTTCAACTCATATATTAATACGCATGCCTATATTTTTTATGGGATCTATATTTCTACTCATATATAAATACAAGTGTCTATTTTTTTCAAAATTTTTACGGGGACCATATTTATATTCATATATCAATACATGTGTCTATTTTTTAAAATTTCAACAAGGACCTATAGTTATACCCATATATTAACATTCACGTCTATTTTTATAATTCGGGACCTATATTTCTATATATATATATGATGACCTCCTACTCATTCACCTTAGCCTCTAAATCATCCTCATAACTCATATCATTATTGCTTATTTATATTTCAAGTAATTTTTCATTTTAAATTTCCCTATTAAGTAAAACACTAAATAATTTTTAAAAGTAGTACAATGTTGGACCGGGCGTAAATATACGGGGTGTATGTAGCAAAGCCCAAACATTGTTTAATGATCCAAATAACGGGCCAATGACCAAGGAGCGACAATTCATATAGAAATATAGCCCAAAAGACGAGCTAGCGCTATGGTACAGGCGAGAGGGCGACTCACCCACGATCTCTTCATTTACAGATATTTTTGTAAACACTTCACCACCACATACACTATCTTTTTCCCATTATTTTTACATGTTTATGTAATGTTTCTTGTTTTAAAACTAAATATTCCAATCATATCTAACACACCGATTTGTTAACAAACTAATTCTTTTTTTAAATCTTTTCTTGTGCTTTCAGCAGCCTTGTACTTGACGTAACTTCCACTTATTATTGTGCAAAAATATAATAAAAACGTACTAAAAAACCTTGTAATTAGGTCTTGGAATAAGTAAAACTATAGTAATGACGTGGAGTCATCACAACCCCAAACTTGAACTTTTCCTTGTCCTCAAGGAATATCTTCATCCATCGGAAAACCTGACACTATCATCAACAATCTTATTCAAAGCATCAAAGTCAATCGAGTTAGATACCCACAATTATCATTTCAATGATCATCCCTATCAAGAATTTACTCGCATAAGCATGATATTTGATATAAGTATAAGAGACATATAACTCGATTGACCATTATAATTAGAGGATAGTTAGGTACAATATTAATAGAAGAGTTTGGAACAAATATCATGTTGAATTTTAATTTGTGTTTATCACTAGTGATTTGATACTATAGAACCATGCTTTCTAGCCTTGTATGATTTTCTTGGCACCTCTGTTATTTTAGCAGTATTTTCATGTCTAATATACATAGGTGCTCTTTGCCCTTGATTTTTGGTGTTATTTCTTAGTCTGCAACTTTTGGTGCTTTTAGCTGTATAATTGGTCTGCAACTTTTGCAACTAGTTAGTTGTTAAATGTGTTACCCTTTTATCAGCACCATTACTCCTTATAATTCTCCATCATGTATTTTTATTTTATTCTTATTATTAATCATGAATGTTAAGTGAGATTGTGAACTAAGTTATGTTGAGAAACTGCCATAAAATGCAGCAAAGTGCATATACATAATGCTTATTGTTTTAGAATTTGAAAATAATAATACAAAATGCTAAGGAAAATCGATAATAGGACTTGATCAAAATTTTGTTAGTGTAACACCCTAAACCCTTAAGCGCGTATTTATTAAATATAAAAAAATAAACACCAAGCAATTAAGGCATTACATGGAAAATTAAAGACAAAAACAAGCATGCAAAGCATTCATCATGATTATCAAAGGAAAACCACAGCGGAATACAATCCGATTACCCTATATTAACCATCATGATAATCGTAACATATTGAGAGGTTAATAGTTATCATCCAAGTCATATAATTACATCCAAGTTATAATTTACAAATAGCAAGGTCATCAAAATAAACAAGCTATAAACGAGTTCAAGCGTATAATCCCCGACTCGATGTTACAATTATCAGAGCAATTGTTATTACAACCCAAAAGATAATACTAAAGGAGTAGCTGAGCTAAATTCCTTACCAAAACGTATGCTAAGACTAGCACAAACACAAGCTCCTAATCCTGAGCAAACTCCTCAACCTGGTGATCTGAACCACCCAACGGTTCAGAGGTCCACAAAACAAAGAGTTAGTAATCATAACCAATAAATATAAGTATAAATAATAAACTTCATATATATCAACATGTACGATCTAACTCACATATATATGTATATACATATATTCATCACGAATGAATCACAATTGGGGACAAGAATTAACGAATATGAATTCACCCAATTAACACACACATACAATGTCATTACCAATTATCAAGTACATATATGCACAATCCCCTAATGCAACTAATGCCAAATTGTAATGCTATGTCATCCTATACATATCTAATGCATGTGGTACCATTTACTTCTTTATTAGAGTATATCACCTCTAATATTCTTCTTTATCAGATAAATCTGATATACTTCTTTATTGGAAAGTCCAATATCCACATTAATTCATGAATGCATGTATGTTCCTCAATATACTCAAATAAGTAACATTACGCCTTACTCTTATAATATGAAACTTTTATTCATATTCTTCTTTATTAATATATCACACATCTTAATATACTTCTTTGATATTTTACAAAAATATCATCCACAATTTATAACAATCATCATCATTCATCAAAATACAATTATCAACAATTTTAAAATATAGGAAGTATACAAACACATAAGGAAACTTCATAAACCAAGCCTCATCTTATAAAACTAAATCCGGAATCGGAATCTACGCGAAAAATTGAGTGAAATAGGTTCCAGGTGTATAAACCGTCAAAAAGTCAACAAAAAGTCAACTCTGGTCAACAAGCTGTCAGTCTCCTGCGCGCCGCGCAACAATCAGAGGATAAAGTTCAAAAAACTGCGCGCCGCGCAGGGATCAAAGTAGACCTGCAGAAAACGCGTTTTTGTGCGAAAATCACTTATTTTGACCCAAAATCACTTATTTTCAGTTCCAGAAATTATACCAAGCATGAGTTATGTTCATACATGTTCAAAACACATTAAAAGTAACTTATTAACATTAATAATCACTTATTTTCATGGATCTTGTTATATTTGTAAAAACTCATAAACATTCACAAATCTTAACAAACATCTACAAATATCCATTTTTACCCATCAAAATTGTCCATACATCACGTTAAGAGTATATTAAACATACTATGAACCTTAGTTTTCACTTTCATTAAGAAAAATCATCCCAAAAAGCCCACGAAAATGAGTTGAGAAAGTCTGGGTTCAGAGAAATTGACATTCTCCCCTTTCTCTAGTCACTCACGATTATGAATATTAGCTCTCTTACCTTAGCTCTATGAATTTCGGATTTGACTTGATGAATCTTCAAGAATTCCTTTGCCCTAGCACACAATGCTCTTGCTTCTCTCTACTCTTCCCAAAAGAACACAAAATGTGACTTATGAGCTTTCTGTCTCTAACTTTGGGTATTTATAGCTCTCCCAATTTTCATGAATCACTTAGGCCCATATGCACTCAAGCCCAATAGCCCCATAAGCTCACACTTGTGTAATTCTCACAAACTCGTCTAATTAACTAATACTATCGCTTATTAATTAATTATCGCCCACAAAAATATAATAATAGTCATAAAATAATATAACGAATAAATATACTACGAATAATAAAATCGGGTTGTTACAGTTAGCAGTGATGTGCTATTATGGTCCTATTGATTGGGAGCACCAATTTATTATGAAATAGTAATTATTATTTTTTAACTATCTTGACTAGAAAAATATATTTATAACTAAAGGTACTAATAATTATCACTAGTATTGACTAGTATTCAGTTATTATTAATTAAAAGCATTCTAGCAATTCTCCATATTTACTATTCTTACATATTTGATTACACAACTTTCTCTCTTTGTTCTTATAATGTTGTTTGTATCTTTTTGCATGTACAAAACACTTTGGATGCAACACTCTTCCAAGAGGTGATCGATCGTTTATACCGCTCGACGAGACAACGGTCGTCGACTAACGTTTCTATTGAAGCATATTATTGATATTCTTATGAGCTTCCTTACTCGCCGTATAATCTTTTGTTATTGTAATTTTTAATAGCATGTTATATTTGCAAGGATATGAAAGTAGGTCCACTAACTCTCTCTGTGAAAAATACAAGAGTCTGTGTTGAAATTTGATTTTCTGTTGATGGCGTGGGTTGAGTTCTCTATATCGCCAAACTGTTGTCGCCGTCTCGCCGCCAACTGTTGGTGAAGGATTTCTCATTAAGTATGATAGACTAACTTTGACTCTACTACAGCTAGGCGATATGGTCTGTGAGTGATCTCGCCAAGGCGAGGTCACGTTTATTTCCTCTATGCTCCTTGCGATCTTGTGGTGTTTTTATTGAGGCCCAATATTTTCAGAAAGATTACAGTGTGTTATTTAATTATTTGATCAGTTCGCTTTTCAGCAAATTGCAGACAAATTGCAAACATAAAAAAGGATCAACGTTGTGTAAGTCTAAGGCCTCAGCCTCAAAGAAATTAACACCATCATGTAACTCTAAGGCATTGGCGAGCTACAAAAAAAAAATTTTGGTAGAAAAGAATTATATAATACTAGCACCGTCATGTAAGTCTAAGGCTTTGGCAAGTGAATTATTAAAGACCGTCATGTAAGTCTAAGACTTTGACGAGCAAAATTATCAACACCGTCACGTAAGTCTAAGGCTTTGACGAGTGAATTATTAAATGCCGTCATGTAAGTCTAAGGCTTTGACGAGAAAAGTTTTCTACACCATCATGTAAGTCTAAGGCGTTGATGAGTGAAAGTACACCGCCATGTAAGTCTAAGGCTTTGGCGAGTGAAATTATCTGGTGAATTTAAGTATCCAGTGAATATCTTGTAAGTTTAGGGCATCGATGTAAAAAATTTTGTTTGGCGAATATAAGTACCCAGTAAATTATGCCCTTTGATGAGTAAAAATCTGGCATTAGAAATTCAGGGCCATTATTAGATCTTATGATCTTGACTTTAGTGTTGTATTGATTTTCATGCAAAGTAATGAAGTCTATAAGTTTTTGTCTAGCTTCAGACTTATGTTTCAACAACACTATCCATGTAAAACGACTACAATCATCTACAACAGTCAAAAGTATGAATAACCATGAATAGAAGAAGTAGCAATAGGGCCCATATATCAATATGCAAAGTATCATAATATTTCAAAGCTTTATTAAAACTGTGTGAAAAAGACAATTTTTTGTGTTTAGCAAAGTGACAAATGTCACATACACCTTTATGATCACTAGAAATATATGAGTATCTAGAGTGTAACTCTAACAACTTATTTGAAGCTAAATGTCCTAATCTAAAATGCCAAATTGCTTGATCAGGGATGGTTTGTATAGTGGATGAAGCTGAGAAAGTTGTAGCATGCACAGTCGTTTCTGACAATCTTAGGTAGTACAAGTCATCTACAATCTCAGCAAAACCAATCATCTTCTGGCTCATTTTGTCCTGAATAGAGCAAGAAGAGGCAGTAAATGACACTATGCATTTTGAAACTTGACTCAATTTAGAAACAGAAAGAAGATTGACTGAAAAATTGGGAACACATAATATTTCCGTGATAATAAAATTTGGGGAAAATTGAATGGAACCTGAAAAGTTAGCAACCACATGATTACCATTTGGTAATTTTATGGTGACAGGAGAGATAACATTATATGAATGGTACCACTGAGTAGAGTTACAAATATGGTGACTAGCACCAGAGTCCAATATCCAATTACCTAAACTACATGATTTAAGGAGAGGAGAACATGTACCTTGATTCACTGATGGATGACCAATGAATGAGGCAGAAGCAACCTAATTAGAAGATGTAGATGCAGTACTTGAATTAGGGAATTAACTTTGAAGAAGTGCAATTAACTGTATTGCTTGGTCTTGAGTAATAGTTGAAGAACTAGGAGAAGAATCATGAACTGCTATTTAATCATCAGTGCCCCCATCAAGAGTAGCATGATTTGCAGAAACTTTGTTCTTCAAATGAGGAGGTAGTTCATACTTCTTATAGCAGTTATCAACAATATGATTGTCCTTACCACAAAAGGTGCAAACACGAGTAGCAGGTTTGGAAGGAAAATTCTTAGATCTAGCAGCATTAATCAAAATCTTAGATTCATTAGAACCAACAAAACCACACTGACGCTCGTGTTGAATAACCATGGAGAAAACCTTATTAAGAGTTGGTAAGGGGTCCATAAGCAGAATTTGTGACTTAACCATTGCAAAATTATCATGAGGCCAGTCAAGAAACGAATCACATATAGAATAGTATGATTATGTCTGTCGCGGTGATTTTTGGATGTCGAGTTATTAATTAACTTCGAATCGCAAATTTATATTCCACCACCGATCTTTAATTTATCCGAGGAAAAGGGAAAAAGTTCGAAAAAACCCTATTATTAGAGAACAAGGTTCGGGGGTTGGTTATACGAAGGGAAGGTATTAGCACCCTAAGTATCTATAGTACTCTATAGGAACCTCTTGTTTTATTTCTATCTATGCGCTTTATTTTAATTGTTTGTAAAAAATGTATAAGTATGAGAATTAAAGTGATGATAAAATGCTTAAAGAATGAAAAGAAGAAAAAATGTTTTTGTTGATTTTATTGATTGAAGAGACAAGTCTCATGCCTACGTACCCGAGGGATCAAACCACCGTAGTTCGGGATAAAAAGACGAGTAAATTTGTTTGTTTTGATTTTAAAGTTTTGAAAATGGTTTTAAAATACCAAAAGCCAAAAATGGCAAAATGTGAGTTTTGATTGATGTTAGTTTGTGAAGAAAGTCTATATGATTAAATTGATTAAGATTTGATTAAGAAAATAAGACGCGGACACTTGGTTTAAAATCCAAGGTTTGTTGAGAAAATGTTTGAAGTGATAAAAGACACTTGGTTTAAAATCCAAGGTTTATGCATGATTAATGATGTATGAATGAGACAAATGTACTTGGTTTAAAATCCAAGTTTTAGGCGAGAAAAAGGACACTTGGGTTAAAGTCCAAGGTTTTAGCGATAAAAGAAGCCATTGGTTTAAAGTCCAAGGCACTTGGTTTAAAATCCAAGTTCACGATAAGAAAAAGACACTTGGGTTAAAATCCAAGGTTTTCACAATAAAAGACGCCATTGGTTTAAATTCCAAGGCACTTGGTTTAAAATCCAAGTTCGCGGTAAAAAAGCACTCGGGTTAAAATCCGAGGTTTTCGCGGTAAAAAGAAACGTTTGGTTTAAAGTCCAAAGTTTGAAAAGTGTATGATGACAAAATATTTTTGATGCTTGATGATATGTAAAAATGAATTGCGTTGACTATTTTTTTGAAAGAGGTTTTGACCTCATTTTTTGAGAATAAAAAGACTAATTATTTGATTGGTATGTTGGCTTAAAATAAAAAAGGGTAGCGCTAAAATTAATAACGTCGCAATAGGCAAAATAAGCGCGAAGACGATCCGTAATGATATTTTGATCAAAACGGTGTCTTTTCCCTCGGAATGAAATATGCTAACGTTTTGCGGAAAGCGATAAATAAATATGCATGAGATGCGATTTTTCATTTATAGTGTACATTTGTTCCTAATCACATTCTAAGGTATTTGCGAGGAAAAATAAATATGAGATGAATGCAACATGATGCTATGCAATTTATTTAAATTTACATCAAGTCCTAAAAAATACAATCTAAGGTCTTTACAATGCAATAAATAATTAATTAAATAGGTAATAAAATAAAGACGGGGGGTGCAAATATGAAAACAAAATAAAAGGGGGTGCAGAAAATAAACAGAATGTGCAAAGCCCAGCCCAAATAGGCCTCCCTGCCAAAAAATGAGCAAAAAAAACGCAGAAACAATTATGGCCGTCTGATGGATCAGACGGCCCTGATCTAAATAAAGAGGAAGAAGAATCTGAGGCGTAGGATCATGATCAGAAGGTTAATAGGCGCGCAGGTGCACCACAAGGCTGTGCACCTGCGCGCACAGGATCGCAACGGGGAGTATAAATAGAGAAAACCCTAGAGAAATTATAATCTTCTTCTTCTTTCTCTCATGGCCGCCGTGAGCCTTTCTCTCTTCTCCCTCAGTTCTGCTTTTTTTCACTCAAACCCAATTTTTTCAAACATTTAACAAATAAACCTACACAAATTTATCTCCTAAACTCAAAAACAAATATAAATCGAACCAAAAAAAACAGAATAGGAATGGCAAAAAACTTCAACCTCCGCCGTGTTCTCTCGTTCCGATTCTCCTTCTTTCCTTTCTGTTCGATTTCGTTTTTTTGGTTCTAATCGTGACTGGTTTGATTTGTGAATGGGTTATGGGTTACGATTTCGATTTGGTTGGTTCGGATTGGGATCCGGTTTTGGGAGTTTGGGTTTTGATCTGGGTTTTCTGTTTTTGATTCGTGACGAAGATGATGGATTTGTGATGGTTTTGAGGGTTTTGACGGTTTTGATTTGGATTTGTGGTTTCTGGGTTTTGATTTGTTGATGATGAAGTTTAATGATGGTGATGAACAGATGATGAATCTGTTTCTGTTTGATTGTAATTTTTGTTCTATTTTTTTTGCTTGCTGCTTTTTTTGATTTTTTTGGAATTTGACTTCTGGATTTGGAAAGAAGAAGCTGTGGCTGATCTGATGAATTTCTCCCTTTGGAAACTGTGCACAGTACAGTATAAATACTGTGTCAGATGTTTAGGGTTTGCAGAGGAAATTTACCCAATTTGGACAAAATTGCCCCTTTGGGCCTGGACAAAAAACACCTGATATGGACTTTGGCAAATTTGAAAAAAAACACCCAAAAATAATAAAAAACGAAAATAATAATAAAAATGGTAAAAAGACTTAAAAGATGAAAAGAGATAAAAACAAGTTAAATAATAATCAAAAATAAAAATATATGATAAAATAAAAACAAAAATAATAATAAAATAGAAACAAAAAGAACCAAAAAAAATGAGGTATTTTAAAATACCTCTCTGCCGAAATTTCGTCTGAAACGAACAAAGAAAATCCGTCTTAAAAAAGGCACATAAAAGCGATCGGTCAAAAAATGGGGTATGACAGCGTGCAGCACGCATAGCTTCGTAAGAACATCGTTGACGACAAGTACAATTAGGAATGCGAAGGTATAACTCAAGTTCTCCCCAAAGAAGTTTCAGATCAGAATAAAATTCCGTTACAGACCTAGATTCTTGCTTAAGCGAATAAATTTCATGTTGCAATTCAGAAATGCGAACAAGATCGCCTTGAGAAAAGTGTTCTTTCAAATCAATCCAAACATCAATAGCGTTTCCATAAACACGATTGATTGAGCAATTGAATCGGAAACAGAATTAACAATCCATTAATGAACAAGGATATTGCATCGATTCCATGCTCGAAACGAAGGATCAAAGGAATCAAGAGGAATAGGAATCGTACCGTCGATGAAATCGAGTTTGAGTTTACCTCCCAAAGCGCGACGCATTGAACGAGACCAGGAATGATAGTTTGATCCATTGAGAACGGGAGTAACCTTGACGGAGAAAGGTCTGTCGTCGGGATGAACTTAATAAGGAGAACTTGGATCGGAAGAAGGTTCCAATGGAGCAACTCGTGGCGGCATCGTCGCCGGAAAAGGTAGTTACGGTGGAGAAGAGAAACAATTACAATGGCGGAAGAGTATCAATAGAGGATCGAAATGGCGTAAGATACCATGTTAAAGTAAAAGGGTATTGAGAGAATATGAAATGAGTGATCCATTATTGTTCACTTAAATGTGAAAATTGGTACAAGATTAGTATATATACATCAAAGGTGTTTGCACAATACCAATCCTACACCGTCACATAGGATAGTACTACTCTAGTTAGTTACAACAGTTTATAACTAACTTTCAACAATTAAAAGAGAAGAAGTAAACTTAACAACATAAATGCTTTTTGCTAGTGGAGAAGATTGTTGCTTTGATGTTCCATTCCTATGAGAGAATTAAGTGTCCTACGTATATCTTTTTTTTTTTTTCAATCTCTCTACCCATATAAGTAGCGGCTGAGTTATCTAATATTAACCTTGTATATTAACTAAGGTTTATTGTCCCATAAACTTAATCGGTTACAAAATGATGAAAAATAAATCACTATAAATTAAATAAATAAATGTGGGACTTAATTTATTTATTTTCTCAAAATACACACTAGTATGCTACAACACACTAGTATGCTCTAGTATCCGATGTGGAACTCAAAATTTTATTTTCAATTCACACACGAATGTGAACTTTGTTCCAACATATACTTACTAATTTGACAATTTTGGAGACAGGGAAGAGGATGAAAATATATAAATAACTTATAAATAAAATTACACAAACAAAATATATGAAAATATACACACATTAGCGCAGTAAAAATAGAGGAAAAATGTCTAGGTGAAATGAATGAATTAATGTGTTTTTATATTGTGCTATATGAATTGTGTAATGTAAAATTCTAGGATCTACCACAGGTTGATTTTAAAATGTCTAGGTTGATTCTTCTTATATCCGTGCTTAATGCTTTTATCAATTGATCACTTTTAAATTGATTTACGGTTCATATTTTGATACGGAAGTTGAATTTATGAATGCTTTGATATAAGAAATTCTTGCCTTTGTAGTCTAGGAATAGATGCAAACCCTTGAAATCAATTCTGAATTCTTGTTCATTCATGATTAATTCTAATCTTAAATTCACTAAGAAATTAGGGGTTATTTTAGAATTAACGACTCTGTCCCTAAGGAATTAGGGCACGAATACTTTAGAGAATTCGGTAATAATTTAATAAATTGATTCAATAGTAATATTCAAGTCAGAAACTCGAAATAGTGGTCTAGTGAAACTCATCCCTGACAGTTTTATTTATTATAAAAGTTCAACGTATTTTAGTTATTATAATTTCATTATTGCAAACAAAACAATTTGGAACCTTTTGTTCAGTTAAGTAAAAGTTATAATTCGATAGTAAACGCAATCCTTGAGTTCGACACTTGGTCTTACCGTTTTAATTTTACTAACTTAGACCTTCATGTTTTTAGGTGGGTCTAAGTTATCAAACCCCTATATATATATATATTATTGATAACATTTCTCAAGGTAGTTTGAAAAAAAACAGATTATAAAAATACAATTTTCATTAGTGAGAACTTATAAATTAACATAAACAAAACATTTGATCTCTTGTATTTACTTTGTTGAATATCTTTGGCCAATTGAAGTCAAACATTGACTTTATTATATTACTATTTAAATTTTTTTATTTATTTTAGTCAACAACCTATTTAATTTATTTTGACCTCCATAATTATTTTTCTGTTTTTCTTTCCTCAAATTCTCCTATAAGTAGATGTTTTTCTGCCTAAAAATATCAAATATTATTCACTTTCAAATAAAAAATCAAACGAAGGTGCAATGTCTTCATTTATCCCAAAAGTTATCTTGCTATGTGTGTTAATATTGTTATCGATGCACAATATTCAAGGAAATCGTGTAAATATTGTTAACTCTTTGGAAGGAAATTTGGATTTAACTGTTCATTGTAAATCTGCGGATGATGATCTTGGTTTTCATCTTCTACATCATGGTCAAACCTATGGTTTTAATTTTAGTCCTAGATTTATTATTGGAACAACACAATTCTATTGTTCCTTTAAATGGAGTGGTGCATTACGTTATTTTGATATATATGTACAAGGTGATTATGGTAAAACTGATTGTGGACAAGAAGTTTGCAACTGGAAAATATTCAAATCTGGGCCATGTGTAGATTATGCACCAAGGCCACGTGTTTGCTTTCCGTGGAATAAGTAACTAGTAATAATAATACATATTTTTATTTAAATAAACGTTGTTCCCATGGTATAAAGAACACGGTGTATTGCCTTAATTTTTTTTTTTTTTGCGGAATTGCTCAATAAATATATGGAAAAAAATTCTTGCAGTTCAAAAAGCACATCAAGAAGTTTTCTTAATATGCGTGTTGGTGTTAGTGCACAATATTTTTAAAACTCGTGCGAATGTTATTAACTCATCGAACAATATTTTTAAAATTTAAGTGAATGTTAACTCTTTGGAAGTAAATTTAAAATTAATAATTTATGTGAATGTTGGCTCTTTGGAAGTAAATTTTAAATTAATACTTAATTTTAAATTTAATTATGGTGATAACGGAGTTCATCTTCTACATCATGGAAAAATCTTCATGAGGTTGTCCATGTCATAAGAAAGGTTGAATGGTCTGACCATTTTATGTATTGAAATATATATGATATAACAAATTAATATAGAAACAATTTTTAGTAGCCAAAAATGCTCGCAATAAGTATTTTATATTAGTATTTTGGCATTAAATAAAAAATTCATTTTTTTTATATCATTTAGTAGTTAGACCCAAATTATAAGTTTGCCCATAAGGCTACCAAAATTACATAATCGGGCCTGTTGACAGCTAAGACCATTCACAATGGTTACTCACATTCAACACCCACTTTTTCAATTGTCAACACTCCACATCATTTTCTATTTCTTCCACCTAATAATTCAACACTTATTCAACACTTTATCCACCATTTTTTATTTCATATTCTTATTTAAATTTATATTTATATTTTTATGATTACATAAAATTACAATTATCGATAAAAAATAAATTAAAATAATAAACACTTAAGAATTTATTTTTTATTTTTTTGTAATAAAAACAAAATTTATTTAAATAATTTATACGATATAACTCATCTTAACTTAATTTAAAATACAACACACAAATAACGTAATTAGTACGATAAACATAATTTAAAATGCAATACAACACACATGCAACGTAATTAGTACGATAAAAATCATCTTCAATTGTTGGGATAATTAGAAGAATATTTTGTGTTGAAATGATTATTGGGATCCATTTAACTAAAATTTCAAAATAAACACTAATAGAAAGATAATAATAAGATTAAGATAGTGAAAAACTTGATTTTTTTCTGTGTCCAAATCAAATGAACCAAAGCTCTATTTAGAGACAAAAAAAATCATGAATTTTGGTAAAAAATTAATTTGCAATGAAATAATTGAGTTTAAAGTATTAATATGATAAAAATCCAACAAACCAATCACATTTTGCCACTTGTCCACATTCAACATGTTGAAACCTTTCATCATCACACTCCTCCGCATCAATTTTCAACACCCAACTACAATAGTTTCAACACATTAAATATCTTTCAACACCCACTTTTCAACACCATTTTATATGGTCTAATAAGTGAGACTTAGGCCTTAATTTTTCAAAATAGGTTGGACCTATTAAAGCAAAGTCTTATTAAAATTTTGCTCTTTAGGCCCCCTAGTTGCAACCAAAGCCCCCATAAAATTCCAAATACCCCTAAATTTAGGATAGATTCTTTTTTTTAGTTGATTGACGAAATGACAAAATCATTGAAGACTCACACATAAAGTGGAGTGACCGGGGTTCGAACCCCGGTCATGACGTCCAACACTAGCAGTTTCGTCATTTTTGTCAGTTGAGCTAGAATTTGTGGACAATTTAGGATAGATACTACGATCCAAAATTAAATTAAATTCGGAAGTTAACCTCCGAAAACTCTTATGTGTGTAACCCACGTTCCGAAATCAAGTTTTATAGATTGAAATGCAGAAATTCAAGCCAAGAAAACTTTACACTACCAATGAAATATTTTATAAAGGCTTCATATATTAGCCACTATGACATATCAATCAATTTGAAATATTTTTGCAACCAACATGTATTGAATATGAAATCCAATCAATTTTTTCTGTAATACATGTTCAATTTTTTTTCTAAGTCTCCAATTTTTTTTATACACCTATCTCAGTAGAAATCGAACTCATGACATGTCACAACAATATATAATTTAATATTTTTTGTTGTTATGCAAATATTTAATTTGTTTAAATAGAAATCAATTTTTATTTTATAAAGATATGTTATGAATATTTATCGTATATGCTAGAGCTGTCAAAACGGGCGGCCCGGCAAAATTCGGGCCGGCCCGGTCGGGCTTCGGGCCGGGCTAAAAAAGCCCGGATGAAAAATGGACCCTAAAAAATATGGCCCGAGCCCGGCGCTATTCGGGCTCCGGGCTTTCGGGCTAGCCCGCATTTTTATTTAATTTTTCAATAAATTTAAAAATGGCAAAAAAAAGTTTAAAAAAACATACATATATATTATACATATACGTAGAGGATCAATAATTTTTTCAGAAGTTGAATTAAATTTATATTGCATTTTCTAAACAACAAATATGGACCATTTTTTTTGACAAATTAGATTCAAATATTCAAACCTACATTGCATTTCTAGCAAACTAAATCACAACACATCTAATTGTCAATCATCCAAAATAATACAAATTAAATTAGGCATCACATATCAAGCAGCAACGACAAAAAAAATGCCAAAGACCCTTGACTTATAATACAAGAGAATATCTTTTGTCGCCCTACGAGTTCCTCGTGCGCCCTATTGTTAGTCATCCGCTACCTACAAGTTTCTCGCGCGCCCTATTTTACTCATCCTCTAACTATTCATTCTCGCCACGTATTTACTACTTTCTTTCTTTATTACTATTTTCTTAAACCAATACACAACTTAATTTCCCTAAAAATGTGCATTCCTCTTCCTCTCTTTCTCATAAATTAATCACGCTCTCTTCATTCTGCATTTTTTATTTTCCACATCTTTCTCTCCTTCTTTCTTTCTATCTCACTCGGTCTCTCTCTCATCCAATTCTCTCTTTGAATTTTTTTATTCTTTATTCTCCATCTTTTTCTTCACCACTTTCTTTTTTCTCATCTTTGTTTCTGCATTTTCTTTATCATTCTTCACAAAAGGTTTTCTCCTTTCTCTCTATTTTTTCTCTTAACCTCTTTCGTAAAAGTCAACAAGAAGATCTACTTTCATATTTGCAACCCGCCGTCTTTTCCGCTAGGATGTTGTTGTACCTCACGCTGCTATCGTTCTTCATGTTGCCGCTGTTCTCGATTTCTTAAGGTCTATGACTTTGATTCTTCTTTTTACTTCGTCGTCGTCCATGAAAATTTCGCCGTTGAGTTAAGTGGAGATGTTAGTTTATCTTTCTTTTTTTACAATTTTTGTAATTTGTTACTAATTTTTTAAAAAAATTCTTAATTTATGATTGAGTTAAGTATAATTTGTTTTCTTAATTCAACCAAATTTCTATTACTTCCTAATTATTTGTAAAGACATTCGTGGATTGATATTTGTGTTTTTAAAAATATCAATGCAGGTAAAAGAGATTCTTAATATATGATTGAGTTAGGTACAATCTATTTTCTTAATATTCAATCAAATTTCCATTACTTCTTAATATTCTTATTATTTCTATTTCTATTTCTATTGTTTGTGTTTTTATAACTATCAAAGGATGTATTTTTAACCTTATATTTCATAGGTTTGTAAATACATAGACATCAACTATTTATATGGGATTTTATTATTATATTCTAATCACTTTTTTAATTTTTTAATTATTCTACAGTAACTCGAGAAGGAAATCATCAAGTGATTAGTTTCGTCCCTTTTGCCTTAGACAAAGTACAAGTGAATGTTTTTCTCTCACCCTCTATCTCTCAAAAATACAGTCAGTATTATTTTTGTTCTTATTTCTTATTTTTTCCCTTTTTTTACATGTAGTGTAGGAGAAGAATAACATGTTATGTGTATGAACAAGCCAATAAATGAAACAATTATTTGTTCAAGCATCCAATTTTATCAATGGTTTTTACATTTCTTAGTTTGATTATTTTTTATTGTTTTTACTGTATTTTGTGTGATTTTCCCTTATTTGTGCAAAACAAATTGTAGTTGGCGATGCAAATGATACGATCCGTAACTAAACTCTTAGACAACAATAATAGAGTTGTTCAATTGTTAAATTTCCATTAACAATTTTTTTTATTAATAATATAGATATAAATATAATTTACTCATATTTCTATTTATATTTTTTTTCTTATAAATATTATTTGAAATTATAATAATAATAGAAATTAAAGAATGTCTTAAAAGTAGGAACCATTTGTTGTGGACTAAATGAATAAGAATAAGAATGCATATGCTTTTTATTGTCTAAAAAAGAAAGAAAAGATTGCATGCTTTTTTTTATTTTTAAGTAAAGATAGTTACAAACAAATAATCATATATTCTTAAAAATAGGATTTAACAATCGACAATAAAGATATACTTGAAAAATATATAACAACTTAATTTTTTTGTCATTTTTATAAAAATATGCACTCAACTATTTATAAGGCATGTTTCTATTTTCCTAAACAATAACATTTATTGTTTGTGTTTTTCTAAAAAATTGGCCACTTTACTCTATTCTTATTCTCTCTCTTCCATCTCTTATTTTCTCTTTTGATCCCCTTTCTCTCATGTAATGTAATTCTCTATGTATGTCATGCCATCTCTTTCGACCCCCGTTATTCTCTATATTTGTAAATGGAATATCAAATAAATTTAATAGTATTTCATATAGTTTGCTTGCAAATTCTTCGGTTACTCATTTGAATTTTATATTTAATGTTCTAAAAAACCCGTGCGTTGCACGGGTCGGAGTCTAGTATATAAAAGTAGTTAAGTCTCCATGTAACCCTAATTTAATTATTAAAAAATGATAAAAATGTCCTCATTGGGAGTTGAACTTATAACCTTTTTGTAAAGGCTTCATATATTAGCCACTATGACATATCAATCAATTTGAAATATTTTTGTAACCAACATGTATTGAATATGCAATCCAATCAATTTTTTCTGTAATACATGTTCAATTTTTTTTTCTAAGTCTCCATTTTTTTATACAGCTACCTCATTAGAAATCGAACACATGACGTGTCACAACAATATATAATTTAATATTTTTCGGTGATATGCAAATATTTAATTTGTTTAAATAGAAATCAATTTTTATTTTAATATTTATCGTATATGCTTTGTATTTTCCTCTAACTATATATACTCAAGTTTAGCTTTCACAAATTTTTACTCTAACTATTCATTCTCGCCGCGTTTTATATTTTCCTCTATATATATCTCAAGTTTAGCTATCACAAATTTGTGTTTCTATTGTTACTATGACTGATCAAAATATTGAATTTCAACTTGCGCTACGTTGTTTAAGATGTTTTTTTTAATTTTATTTTATATTTTATATACTCTAACTATTCATTCTCGCCGCGTTTTACATATACTACTTTCTTTCTTTTTTACACATAACACCATTGAATTCATACTCCAATAACTGACTTAGAGAAGTACGTCAATCATTGTCCGAGAGTATTAGATCAAGGTCTTGTACTTTGCTGCATACTCTAGTCCAGCAATATCAGAATCAATAAAATAAAATAATCAACCCACACATTACAACACAATAAAATACAGAAGCTAAAATCAACTAATTAAAATGTTTAATGATTTTGATAGTCTTTTTTGTGAAACCAAACTACTTGCCTAATGGTTTCAGGCAAAAATAACATTCATGGATGGATTTAAAAATCATGAACATTAATAAAAAATCAAAACCTAGAAGCTAATAGAATATCAGAAACAAAATCAAATTAACAAGGAAAAATGAAACTTACATAATCCCAAGATAAAATTAGAATATTGTTAGAGAATTCAGTCGCAGCTTCTGAGTGACGGAGAAGACGATACACAGAACAAACACAACGGCGAATCACGGTGGCGATGAACAGAAGAAACACGGTGGCGATAGAGAGAAGAAAGACGGTGGCGATTCAGAAAAGAGAAGGCGAAGTGGAGAAGTGAGAGATGTGTGATCCTGTGACTCAGGTTCACAGGGTGTCAACTTGAGATCGTAACACGTGGCAAAAAAAATTCCATGATCAAGTGGCTGTAATTCACTTATGCATCATACATAAATTTGGACTTATGGATATTAACTTTTGCCATTCTTGAGTACAATGTGGATGATACTCTGACTATCCCTCGTGACCCAATAATAGACGGCACTAATTTTATGGAGGAGGATTTATAATGAAATTTGTTTATAATCTAATATTTATATAGAACTCAAATTTAAGAGGTAGTTAGCGGAATTGAAGAGAAAGTGTTATCATTTGTGTCAACTGTAATTGATTGAAATTGTTGGTGTTTTGTATGTTGGCCTCATTTTGCAAAAACAAGTTCAAGCAAGATGTTGGACCAGATGCCGTAGCATGTGGGTATAACATCTGTCATGCCGGTAATTAATGTTCTATTTGCGCGCCATATCTTTGAAGATTCTCTGAAGCACTATTTTCGCCTTACTTGCATATCAAGACGTGCGTCTTAAACGAAGAGTTATAAGGCGGCTGCACCAAGAAGTATTTCCAGAAGATGCTACGTCATTTATGGAAACAAGTGATTCTTTCCATTTTATGTGTGCTGGACTTTGCAAAAGGACAGCTGAAGATTAAAGCCCAAGATGAAGACCTAGCCCATGCTAACTCGGGTTATATATATATGTGAAGACTAAAAGCCTAAAGACTACTGAAGCCGTATTTGAAGAATATAGTTTTAGGGTTTGAGTCTTGTTAATTGTGAGCCTTTACTTGATGCAAGCTTAGGACTATTTTGTGTTGTATTTTTGTGTAACTTCTCCTAAGCTTTTAAGTACGGAGACTGTTTGTGTTTGGTGAGTGAAACCACATTTTTTGTATTACTGTAATAATCACAGGGTGTGTGTGATTGAAAGGAAGTGAGACGGAGTCTCAAACTTAGAAGTTCCTAGGTTGAGTTAGCACGGGTAGAGTCTAAGAGATAAGTCGTAAACTTGTATGTTTGCTGAGGGCTTAGATCTAGATCTATTATAGTGGATTCCTTCCTGGCTTGGTAGCCCCCAGAGTAGGTCGTTGTTTACGCCGAACTGGGTTAACAATTCTCTGTGTTATTTACATTCATTGTCTGTTGTTTTTATTTGTTCGTTATATACTACTGTGGACACACGCTAAAGCATTTGTCTTAGCTTTACAACTGGTTACCTACGACAATTGCTATAGCTTCTGTCTTAACATCTGCCCCCAGTAGGTGCCAGAATTTCAATTGGTATCAGAGCAGACACCCTGTTCTGCGTGGGTGAGGACCAAGGAAGTTACTTTCTGGCATAATGAACAAGGAAGGTGGCTATGTCAACAGGCCTCCACTTCTGGATGGATCAAACTATGATTACTGGAAAGCTAAAATGGTGGCGTTTATCAAATCACTTGATAGCAAATCATGGAAGGCTGTTTTGACGGGATGGGAGCATCCAATGATACGTGACAAAGATGGTAAAACCACAGGCGAACTAAAACCAGAAGCGGAGTGGACCAAAGAAGAGGATGAGTTTGCACATGGCAACTCCAAGGCGCTAAATGCCTTATTCAATGATGTGGACAATAACATATTTAGGATGATCAAACAGTGCCCAGTTGCTAAGGAAGCATGGGAAATTCTAATGACTACACATGAAGGTACTGCAAAGGTGAAAAATTCAAGGCTACAACTTCTGACTGTCAAGTTCGAGAATCTAATGATGGGTGAAGATCAATCTGTCCATGATTTCCACGACCATTCTGGAATATACTAACAACTTTGATGCTCTAGGAGAAAAGCTAAGCGAGGAAAGAATGGTAAGAAAAATGCTTAGATCTCTTCCTAAGATGTTTGATATGAAAGTTACTACCATAGAAGAAGTACATGATATAGGCATGATGAAACTTGAAAACTTGGTGGGTTCCTTACTAACCTATGAGCTGGCTGCTAAAGAAAAAACTGAAAAGAGAAAGAAGAGTATAGCCTTTGTATCCAACACTACTGAGAATGAGGAGGTAGAAAATGTCTTGGAAACTGATGAAAGTCTATCTGAATCCATGGTACTCTTAGGGAGGCAGTTCAACAAGATACTAAAGAAGATGGATGGAAGAGCCAGGACAAATGCTAAAGGTAGTTTCTCTGATAGTAACAGAAAGTTTAATGGTGTAAGAAAACACAAACCTGAAGAGAAGACTATTACAGGAAAAGGTGTTCAATGCCATGAATGTGAAGGCTATGGACACATTAGAGCTGAATGTCCAACATTCCTGAAGAAACAGAAGAAGGTAATGGCTGTCACTTGGTCTGATGAAGATGATGACTACTCTAAGTCTGCAAATCACATCACTGCTCTTACTGGAATCATTGGATCTGAATCACATGATGAAGAATTGACCTTTGATGAATTAGCTGCATCCTATAAAGCACTGTGTCATAGAAGTGAGGAAGTGTGTCAGCAGCAACAAAACACTATAAGTCAGTTGCAAACTGAGAAGGTGAAGCATCAGGTTCAAATTGCTCAACAAACAAAGCAACTACAATCTGAGAAGGCAAAGCATCAGTCCGAGGCATCTGCTCTTAAAGATGAGGTAACCACATTAAACTATAAGCTGACTAGTTTAAATAAACAGCTTAGACTGCTAAATAATGGAACTGAAAGATTAGATATACTGGTTGAGGGGCAAGTTGCTGGAAAACCTAAGGGTATTGGAGTAGAATACACGTACCCTAGAAAGAAAAAGCTTACACCTACTAGTACATTTGTTCCTGCTAAAGACACCTATGATCCTACTGAAACCAGACAGATGCCACAACATGTTCAACAACATCAGTCTGCGAAACTTAGTCCTAAATCTAAGGGATGGGTCTGTCATTATTGTGGTTGAAGCGGGTGAAAAAATGCGCAAGTGGAAAGTCGCTCGCTAGACAGTAAAGTCGCCACCAAACTTTATTTATTTCCGGAGGGAAAGGAAAATATCGATAAAACCTTAAAAGCAATGGAAAGAGGATCATCACAACCATTTCCAGGTTCGGGAGTCGTTTATGCGAGGGGAAGGTATTAGCACCCCTCACATCCGTTGTACTCAACGGGAACCTTCTCGTTAATTTTAGGGTTAAAAAAGTGTTTAATTTACTTGCATGCTTTTAATTATTTATTATATGTACAAGGGGGAAAAAGTTAGATTTTTATTAGTGTGCTTGACAAGATGTATGAATCTCGCTCCTACGTATTCCCGGGTACAATGGGAAATTCAAAGCTACACGCAGTTCTGGGTAGAAAATGTTTGTGAGTTGGTTGATTTTATTTGTGAAAATGCTTTTTGGTTGCGCTTTGGCGAAAAAGGTAAATGGTTTGATTTAAAAGACGGACTCGCGCTTGGGCGATATTATCCGTTTGAGAAAAAACAGTTAATCGCAGGAGGGCGCGAGAAAAATAATGTTTTGATTGGTCGAGATTGATTTTAAATGTGGAAGACAAATAACGGGCGGGCAAGGTGTACACCAAGCGTTGATTATTTGAGAGATGAGCGGATGTACATCCGCCGGTCCCCTTTTAATCCAAGATTTTATTATGGATATTTTTTATGGAAGAAAATAATCGGTAGGCAAGGTATACACCCAACGCCGATTATTTGAGAGATGAGCAGATGTACATCCGCCGGTCTCTTTTTTTAATCTATTTTTATTTATCGATGTTTTTTATGGAAAAACAAATAATCGGTCAGCAAGGTGTACACCCAGCATCGATTATTTGAGAGATGAGCGGATGTACATCCGTCGGTCTCTTTTTTTAATCCACTTTTATTTATTGATTTTTTTGTGTTTTTACTACTTTTTAATCGTGTGGGGCGCTCCCAGGAAGGAGCACCATGAGGTGGAAGATCATGGCCGTTTGATTAGAATCATACCCCCTAAATTGATCACATATATGGCAGACTTGATGTTGACATGTGGCAGATTGCATATAATAATAATAGATAAAAAAAAGGGATAAACAAGGAAGAATCACAAAACCAGTACGCGTGCATATCTTCTTCTTCATTCTTATATTCTCTAAGGAACTCCAACCAGCCGCGTCGGCTCCGGCGCTTGCCACTATCGTCGCCAATTTCTCTCTCTTTCGGCATCCTCTCTTGCATTCTCTCACGATTCTGGCGGTGACTCGGCATTGATGTGTGGGAACAACTTCGACGGCGGCGGTCGTTCCTTGCCTCTTTAGTTTGATCGTTCTTTATGTTTCTGCTTCGCTGCTTTCTAACCTCGGCATATTCGGGTTTGTTCTGTTGTTTTTATTCTTGGTTCATGGGAGGTTTGTGTTAATTGATTGTGTTGTTGTTAATGGTGTTTGTTAGAAGATGGTGAAGCTTTGAATATAGTGGTTGTGGTGTTGAGAGATTGAGATGATATTGAATTTTTGTGGAGAAATTATGGGTGATGATTATGGTGGTTTTTTTAACATGGAGAGGTTTTCTTGTTTGAATAAAATTGGTAGTGATGGATGGACTTTGTGGTGGTGAGGTCGAAGATGATGGTTTGAATATTGGATGAGAGATTGGTAGAGGTGGTGATTTGTGGTTTATGGTGAAGGAGATGGCTACTAATTGAGGGTGGTGGTAATGGTTGCTTGAATCATTAAGGTTGAAAGTGGTGATGGTTTGAGAGAGTTTGAAGGTTATGGAAAAGTTGTAACAAGGGAGGAGCGAAGGCGCAACATTGCTACTGTTTTATTGCTCGGTTCTCGTTCCCCATTTTCTCTTTTCTGCTTTAGTTTTTATACCCCAAGATTAGGGTTTGATTCAACAAAAGAGGTAATGAGAAAATTTTGATACAATTTTGGAAAGGTATTAAATTTGGGAGCTTGAGTCATGGAGGAGAATTGAAGTTCGGAGTTGTCCAAATTGAGAGTGTTACTGCGTACGTCTTGTTATTTTTTCCTTGAGTTTTTTTTTTGTTTGACTTTTGATTTTAATAAATAATAATAGTAACAATAATAATAATAACAAAAATAGTAATAATCACAAACTTGAAAACAGAATAAAATAAAATAAATAGTTAATATATTTTTTGGATTTTTTTAATAGAGGCTACTAACAATAAAACTTAAACTAAATGAAATAGTTACAAAAAGACGACGGTAGGATTCGAACTCAAGCCCCCGCACTAGTAAATCCCTAAATACTCTTTCCAATATCAATTGAGCTAATTCACTTATTCGAAAGAAAATGCGGCAATAAACCATATGATTATGTAAGTGGGCAAAATTTAGGGTACGACAGCTGCCCCTATTTAATTATCTTTCACCCGAAGACATGATTAACGACAGTTTTCATGTACTCGTGGTGTAAGATAATTAAATACAAGAAGACCCAAATTTTGTCCATGGAGGGTGAACTAGGACGGGACTCTAAATTGTCAGCGATAATGTAACTCTAAATTGTAAGTCAAACAAAGACGAGAGTCTAAATTACCTGCAAAGATGGAGCTCTAAACTTCCAATAAAAAGTAGTACTCTAAAATGACGAATTAGATAGGACTCTGAAGTTCCAAATAAAGTAGGGTTCTGAACTCTGAAATACCAGTGATGATGAGAATCTAAATTGCTAATTAACAGAGATGGGCCTCCAAAATTGCTAGCGAGGATGGGACTCTAGGTTGCTAGCCAAGCGGGGATATAACTTTAAACTGCCAGCGAGAATGAGACTCTAGACAGCTAGTCAAACAAGCATGGTACTCTAATTTACCAAATGAGGTAGGACTCTGAAAATACAATATGGATGGGACTCCGAAAATGCTAAATAGGATAGGATTCCGAATTCTGAACTGTCAACAGTGATGGACCTCTAAATTGCCAAATAGTGTAGGACTCTGTAATGCAATATAAGGTAGGACTCTAAATTTACCAGTCAACGGAGATGGACCTCTAAACTTCCAAATAAGATAGGACTCTAAAATGCCAAATAAGACAGGACTCTGAAACTTCCAGATAGGGTAGGACTCTAAACTGCCAGCGAGAATGCGACTCTAAATTGCCGGCCACATAATGTTGGGACTCCAAACTTCCAAATAAGGTAGGACTTTAAAATGTGAAATAGGATAGGACTCTAAACTCTTTCAAATAGGGTATAACTCCGAAAATTCAAAATAGGATGGGACTCTGAACAAATAGGTAGACCTTTGCAGACTCGGGCGCCATTGCTTAGATCGAAAGGGTAAGCAGATTCGGGAATCATTGCCTACATGGGAAAGATGAGTAGATCTTTGTAGACTCGGGCATCATTGCTAAGATTGAAAAGATAAACAGATTCGGGCATCATTGCTTACATTGAAAGGATAAGCAGACTCAAACATCTTGCTTAAATTGGAAAGACAAGCAGATTCGAGCATCATTGCATGGATTGAAAAAGACAGACAAGCAGATTCGAGCATCCTTGCCTGGATTGAAAAGACAAACAGATTCAAGCATCGTGCTTAGATTGAAAAGATAAGCAGACTCAAGCGTCTTTGCTAAGATTGAAAAGACAAGCAGATTCGAGCATCGTGCTTAGATTGAAAAGATAAGCAGACTCAAGCGTCCTTGCTAAGATTGAAAAGAAAAAAGAAGATTCGAGCATCGTTGCTTGGATTCGGAAAAGATAAGCAGACTCAAGCGTCTTGCTAAGATTGAAAAGAGATAAGCAGACTCAAGCGTCATTGCTTAAATTGAAAAGATAAGCAGATTCGAGCATCATGCTTATATTGGAAAGATAAGCAGACTCAAGCGTCATTGCTAAGATCAAAGAAGACTTGCAGGGGATATCAGAGGTTGACAACCATCCACGTATAAAATGAACGCCAATTGGGGTTGTTCCAAGAAAAGGGTTACTTGGAAAAAGGGTTTGCTGGGGAGCAGGAATTGATTTAGACCTTTATGAACAGTCACAAGATTTTTGCATATACTATGCATGTTTGATTTATATGTTTGTTTATGTATGATGATTTTTGATGCGTTGATGCATGATGGATGCATGCAATACTGGTAAAGGTTGGGCTTTGTGGATACCAATGATATTGGGCCTTAAGGGAATGCCAATGGATATTGGGCTTTGGACGTTTTTGGTTCGAAAGCTTTTCGGTGAAAGTAGTTTAAGTTTCATTGGAATATTTGGGGATCTTGAAGCACAAGTAAGATGCAAGATACATGAATGATATGTTATGATGGATGCAATGCGATGCATAGTTTGATGCTAGAGTGTTGTAGATATGATTGATGCGGGATGCATGGCTATGATTTGGAATGTTCCTCAAAAGTTCCTTTGTGATGGGCAATGGAAAGGGTGAGAAGGTTTTTTTTTTTTTTGCTAGCATGATCTCCCGACACCCTAGTTGAGGTATGACAGCATTTACTTGACTAACTTGAAAGGATGGAGAGGGCTTACCCCTTGCTTTAACCAATTTTTCCCATCTTTATTTTTTTGAAAATCCCTAATTTTGTCTGGACTGCTCTTTCGACTTTTCGGTCCACCGGGAGTATATTTCCTTTTTTTGTGTCCCTAATTTTTACCTAGACCGCTGATGACTCCACGTCATTACTATAGTTTTACTTATTTCAAGACCTAATTACAAGGTTTTTAGTACGTTTTTATTATATTTTTGCACAATAATAAGTGGAAGTTACGTCAAGTACAAGGCTGCTGAAAACACAAGAAAAGATTTAAAAAAAAGAATTAGTTTGGTAACAAATCGGTGTGTTAGATATGATTGGAAAATATTTAGTTTTAAAACAAATTTTGTTTAAAAAAACTAATTCCTATCAAGATCGAAAAAAAACTGAAGTAAATCAACAGGAGCTGCATCTCTATATAAAGAGACTCAAGCAAGAGTTTCAAGGGAACAAAATTTTGACGGCGGAAAAGGCAACTTTTGAGATCAAGTCCTAGAGCTAGTTTTCCTTCTTGTAATGAATTATTTCACTCTTTTTATTGTTTATGCTTTGATTATGAGTAACTAAACTCTTTGATTGGATCCTAGGGGATTCTAATTATTAATGTCTTGAACTATGTATTTCTTATGATTTGTTAATCGAATTACGAAGTTAGTATTCATTCAATTGTCTCTTAATCTTAATGCTTTATACAAAGTCGCGAATTGTATGATGATTATAATTGCTTGTTTACTAAGACATTAGAAACAAATTGATTGACCTAGGGATAATTGTTCAATTAACTTGTACTTTAGACATATTGGTTTGTTAATTGAGAATTCAAGGATTAAAGGGAAAAAACCTAAATTGATTATAGGTCATCCTAAGACATTAGGGATTGATAATCAATTTGGAGGATTATGTACCAAGACATTGGACATAGTTATTTAATTTAATCGAATCATGAAACTAAGTTCGTAGTTTGTTAACAAGCAAGGAATACCAAGACAATAGTAATTAGATGAACCGAAAAGGTCCAATCGTTTTCGCATCTTGAAAGAAAACCCTATTTTATTGCTGTTTATTTTCTTAAGTCTGAAACCTAAAAACTCCCCCCAATTTATTTTATTGCAAGTTTACTTTCGTATGATACCAATTACTCGAATTTGATTCGGAACAATCCCTGTGGATACGATAATTTACATACTTACTTTGATACTTCATCAAATGGCGCCGTTGCCGGGGATTGTTGATTGAATCAACAAGGCAATTGGATCATACGATAGTTAATTTTCATATATTTTTCAGTCAAATTTTCTTATATTTTTCAGTCAAATATTATAAATAAAAAAAAAATACTATTGTTAGAGTTAATTTAAGATCTTAGTTATATTTTGTTTATTTAGTAGATTCTATTTGATTTTTTTTTTTAGATTATATTTTTATTAGTAGCAGCTTTTGTTATTATTTCAAAAAAATAAAAAATAAATAAATATATATATTTCTCATAATCTTTATCGTTTTCATTGTGCTTTACTACTAATCAGTTTATTTTAGTTTCATAAGCAATGGCAGTGCAATGGGACCTAGATGAACGATCTAAGATTCTTAAAACTATCATCGAACTTAGCCAAGACAATAATAGACCCATAGAAGAAGCCTTTGAACTTTTCAGTGAATTCATCAATAGACCAAGAAGACACCCATCGTTCAAGGAAAACTGGATTGAATTCGTTGAAGAAATCTCTGAAGAGGATTTTGAAGCCCAAAACGGTGAGTCAGTTGAATCAGTTACAACCCAGATTGAACTGGATTCAAGAAGCAACAAAAGTGAACACTCTGATGCTGATAAAGTGGTAGAAGAAATAGCTGAAACCCCAACAAGTGAGGAAGAAGTACACCATGAAAAAGAAGATGAAGAGGAAGATCTAGAGAAACTATTGGTTGAGGTAGGAATTAACCAGCATGATGTTATAGAGAAAGTAGAAGCTATAAGAGAAACGTCAAACATGCAGAATGAAGATATCTATGGGAAGAGTGAGTCTCAACCAATAAAGATTGAAGATCAAGACAAGTTCATGCCTAATTATGATTCTCAACTCCAAAATATTTTGGACGAATTCTTCAATACCAATCAAGCTTCTTTTGATAAATTTGAAGCTCGATGTGATAATTTAGTTGAGAAGGCATATGATGTGAAAAGACAATTGGTTGAGATAAAGATGAAACAACATGCTATTATGGAAAAAGAAGAATTTAAAGATAAGGAAGATGGCATGAGAGAACCATTAGAAGTGAAGAACATGGATCTCTATGTGACATCCCAGTTTCAACCAATGAAGATTCTAGAGCAAGATCTCCAATACAAAGAACATCCGAGCAACAAAGCCAAAGAAAAATCAGAGATCGATAAAGTCATAGATATGATATGTGCTTTGTTCGCTATGGCCACACTGAAGAGGATATAAGCAACATCCTCTCTTCCTCAAGTTCATGGGAGTCCTAACAATCAAGAGGAAGAAGACGGTTGATATATTCCACCTCTCATATAAGACGCCCTAACAGTCTTCTTATGTCTAGCTAATGACGTTAAAGAAGCGTGTGACCTATAAGTCACGGACCGTCAAGCTATTGACGTTAAACGAGCGCTGATTGGGAGGCAACCCAAGGTTAGTCTCACTTCCTTTTTACTTGAATTTAATTTTGTCTTTGATGAATGTTTTGGCTATTTGAAAACTTGCGCATTATCGGAATGATTTTGTTTGAATGTTTTTATAAGTCAATTTTGTTAGCATCATGATTCATGAATTTGTAACTCCCTTAATTGATTGCCTTTCATATTTGATTGTAATTAGAAAAGTTTAGGAAATTTCTCAAACATTGACCACTCGATAATCCGGCAAAGCCGTGAGAATTTGAGCCCAAACACATAAAATTTTCTTGTTATGAGAGATTCCATAATTTAGCTAATTCTCTAGAACTTGCTTTTGTTCTTTTAATTGATTGATTGCTATGAGTTACACACCGAGGCATGTTGTTTGTACCTTGAGCCTTTTTGAAGCCACCTTTACTTATATTATATCCTTCGTTAAACCCCATTTGAGCCGAAAGAAAAATGTTTTTTTTTATAACCCAAGTTTGAAAATATAAAAAGAAAAAAAAGATGATTTTCTTGGAGTTATATCACTTTACTTATGATTCGAACACAACGCTCATCATTAAGTTTGGGGTTGCTTCTGGAATAAGCAACAAATTAAGTTTGGGGTGGGGTACTAGAGAACTACAAAAAGAAAAATGAAAATAGAAAAAATGGTGTACACAAAAAGAAAACACCAAATGATATGTGAAAAAGAAAAAAAAAATTGATAAATAAGTTCTCTAGTATGACAATGCTTGAAATTAAGGGGAAAAATGTTTGAATAATCCGATTTTGTGAATAGGTGATCTTTTAAACTCCAAGTTTTTCTGCTTACCTTCCAAAAATATCCACCTTAAAAACCTTAGCCCCGTTATAACCCTCAAGTCCTCTAAAGGTGTGAATTCTTATGCATGTTGATTGATTTCTAGAATGTTTGCAAGCCTATGGTAGAATGGCTATCTTTGTGTTGATTGAGTGAAATATATACCATCTTTAAACAGAAGAGAATGTGAGGGAGTGAAGTGATTAAAGTTTGGTCAATATTTGTGAAAAGTTCTTGATTTTTCGTTATAAATCTATGTGCGAGCAAATTCTTGATAGGGATGATCATTGAAATAATAATTGTGGGTTTCTAACTTGATTGACTTTGATACTTTGAATAAGATTGTTGATGATAGTGCCAGGTTTTCCGATGGATGAAGATATTCCTTGAGGACAAGGAAAAGTTTAAGTTTGGGGTTGTGATGACTACACGTCATTACTATAGTTTTACTTATTTCAAGACCTAATTAAAAGGTTTTTAGTACGTTTTTATTATATTTTTGCACAATAATAAGTGGAAGTTACGTCAAGTACAAGGCTGCTGAAAACACAAGAAAAGATTTAAAAAAAAGAATTAGTTTGGTAACAAATCGGTGTGTTAGATATGATTGGAAAATATTTAGTTTTAAAACAAATTTTGTTTAAAAAAACTAATTCCTATCAAGATCGAAAAAAAACTGAAGTAAATCAACAGGAGCTGCATCTCTATATAAAGAGACTCAAGCAAGAGTTTCAAGGGGACATAATTTTGACGGCGGAAAAGGCAACTTTTGAGATCAAGTCCCAGAACTAGTTTTCCTTCTTGTAATGAATTCTTTCACTCTTTTTATTGTTTATGCTTTGATTATGAGTAACTAAACTCTTTGATTGGATCCTAGGGGATTCTAATTATTAATGTCTTGAACTATGTATTTCTTATGATTTGTTAATCGAATTACGAAGTTAGTATTCATTCAATTTTCTCTTAATCTTAATGCTTTATACAAAGTCGCGAATTGTATGATGATTATAATTGCTTGTTTACTAAGACATTAGAAACAAATTGATTGACCTAGGGATAATTGTTCAATTAACTTGTACTTTAGACATATTGGTTTGTTAATTGAGAATTCAAGGATTAAAGGGCAAAAACCTAAATTGATTATAGGTCATCCTAAGACATTAGGGATTGATAATCAATTTGGAGGATTATGTACCAAGACATTGGACATAGTTATTTAATTTAATCGAATCATGAAACTAAGTTCGTAGTTTGTTAACAAGCAAAGAATACCAAGACAATAGTAATTAGATGAACCGAAAAGGTCCAATCGCTTTCGCATCTTGAAAGAAAACCCTATTTTATTGCTGTTTATTTTCTTAAGTCTGAAACCTAAAAACTCCCCCCAATTTATTTTATTGCAAGTTTACTTTCGTATGATACCAATTACTCGAATTTGATTCGGAACAATCCCTGTGGATACGATAATTTACATACTTACTTTGATACTTCATCAGCTAGTAATATATGCTTTAACATTAGTTAGATAGCTTCCAACACCAGTCATGTGTCTTGAGCAACCACTATGAAAATACCAATCATTTCTGGACGAAGCTCTTAGAGATGTATGAGCTATGTGAGCAACATCATTTGCCTTTGGTTTCCATTCCTTCTTTGCGTCGCTTAAATCAGATTCGTACTTAGGATTATTAAACCTTTTTGGGAATCCATACAGTCTAAAGCAGAAGGGTCTGATGTGACCTTTTCTACCACTGTCGTACCCTAAATTTTGCCCACTTACATAATCATATGGTTTATTTCCGCATTTTCTTTAGAATAAGTGAATTAGCTCAATTGATATTGGAAAGAGTATTTAGGGATTTACTAGTGCGGGGGCTTGAGTTCGAATCCTACCGTCGTCTTTTTATAACTATTTCATTTAGTTTAAGTTTTATTGTTAGTAGCCTTTATTAAAAAAATCCAAAAAAATATATTAACTATTTATTTTATTTTATTCTGTTTTCAAGTTTGTGATTATTACTACTTTTGTTATTATTATTATTGTTACTATTATCATTATTGTTATTACTATTATTATTTATTAGAATCAAAAGTCAAACAAAAAAAAAACTCAAGCAAAAAATAACAAGACATACGCAGTAACACTCTCAATTTGGACAACTCCGAACTTCAATTCTCCTCCATGACTCAAGCTCCCAAATTTAATACCTTTCCAAAATTGTATCAAAATTTTCTCATTACCTCTTTTGTTGAATCAAACCCTAATCTTGGGGTATAAAAACTAAAGCAGAAAAGAGAAAATGGGGAACCGGGAACCAAGCAATAAAACACAACAGTAGCAATGTTGCGCCTTCCCTCCTCCCCTGTTACAACTTTTCCATAACCTTCAAACTATCTCAAACCATCACCACTTTCAACCTTAATGATTCAAGCAACCATTACCACCACCCTCAAGTTCAGGGATATACCTCATATTTTTCAAAAGAAAGTCGCGGTCATCATACATTTTGAGACGAATAGAAACTGTACCTTGAACCTTGCACGCCTTATTGTTACCAAGACGCACAACTCCACCTTCTTTCAATTCCAAGGTTTCAAAGTACTCCTTTCTTGGAAAAATGTGATGAGAGCATCCGGAGTCCATGACCCAGCTCTTCTCCAGTTCCCAACTAGTAACTGTCAGTGCACCTGCACTCTCATAACCTTCCTCTTCACTAACAGCAATCTGAGCCGACGAACTATCATTGCCCCTTCTCTGAGGACAGTCCTTCTTGAAGTGACCCGGTTCATGACAGTGATAGCATTTGAACTTGCTACCACCATCACCCTTTGCCCTAAACTTAGACTTGTGCTTCTTCCATTTCCCTTTACCTCTGTTCTCATTTCTGCCCCTTGAGATATTCAAGCCTTCTCCACTATCATCAATCTTCAATTCATTGAGCTTTGTCAGCTCCTTGGTTCTCAAAGCCGCTTGGACTTCATCCAAGGTGATAGTGCCTTCTTTGCCATAAAGCAATGCATCCATGAGATGCTCAAGAGACTTAGGTAAAGCACACAACAAGTGAAAAGCTTGGTCCTCATCTTCTATTTTCACATCAATGTTCGCCAAATCATCGATAATCTTATTGAACTCTGATAGTTGCTCCGACACCATTTATTCTCCACCATACGGAAGAAATAGAGTTGTTGCTTCAGACACTGCTTATGTACCAAGGACTTAGTCATATATAACTTATCAAGTTTGGTCCACATAGCAGCTGCATGTGATTTTAACCGAATTCACAACAAATAAAATTGGTAGTGATGGATGGACTTTGTGGTGGTGAGGTTGAAGATGATGGTTTGAATATTGGATGAGAGATTGGTAGAGGTGGTGATTTGTGGTTTATGGTGAAGGAGATGGCTACTAATTGAGGGTGGTGGTAATGGTTGCTTGAATCATTAAGGTTGAAAGTGGTGATGGTTTGAGAGAGTTTGAAGGTTATGGAAAAGTTGTAACAGGGGAGGAGGGAAGGCGCAGCATTGCTACTGTTGTGTTTTATTGCTTGGTTCCCGGTTCCCCATTTTCTCTTTTCTGCTTTAGTTTTTATACCCCAAGATTAGGGTTTGATTCAACAAAAGAGGTAATGAGAAAATTTTGATACAATTTTGGAAAGGTATTAAATTTGGGAGCTTGAGTCATGGAGGAGAATTGAAGTTCGGAGTTGTCCAAATTGAGAGTGTTACTGCGTATGTCTTGTTATTTTTTGCTTGAGTTTTTTTTTTGTTTGACTTTTGATTCTAATAAATAATAATAGTAATAACAATAATGATAATAGTAACAATAATAATAATAACAAAAGTAGTAATAATCACAAACTTGAAAACAGAATAAAATAAAATAAATAGTTAATATATTTTTTTGGATTTTTTTAATAAAGGCTACTAACAATAAAACTTAAACTAAATGAAATAGTTATAAAAAGACGACGGTAGGATTCGAACTCAAGCCCCTGCACTAGTAAATCCCTAAATACTCTTTCCAATATCAATTGAGCTAATTCACTTATTCTAAAGAAAATGCGGAAATAAACCATATGATTATGTAAGTGGGCAAAATTTAGGGTACGACAGTGGTAGAAAAGGTCACATCAGACCCTTCTGCTTTAGACTGTATGGATTCCCAAAAAGGTTTAATAATCCTAAGTACGAATCTGATTTAAGCGACGCAAAGAAGGAATGGAAACCAAAGGCAAATGATGTTGCTCACATAGCTCATACATCTCTAAGAGCTTCGTCCAGAAATGATTGGTATTTTCATAGTGGTTGCTCAAGACACATGACTGGTGTTGGAAGCTATCTAACTAATGTTAAAGCATATATTACTAGCTGATGAAGTATCAAAGTAAGTATGTAAATTATCGTATCCGCAGGGATTGTTCTGAATCAAATGCGAGTAATTGGTATCATACGAAAGTAAACTTGCAATAAAATAAATTGGGGGGAGTTTTTAGGTTTCAGACTTAAGAAAATAAACAGCAATAAAATAGGGTTTTCTTTCAAGATGCGAAAGCGATTGGACCTTTTCGGTTCATCTAATTACTATTGTCTTGGTATTCTTTGCTTGTTAACAAACTACGAACTTAGTTTCATGATTCGATTAAATTAAATAACTATGTCCAACGTCTTGGTACATAATCCTCCAAATTGATTATCAATCCCTAATGTCTTAGGATGACCTATAATCAATTTAGGTTTTTGCCCTTTAATTCTTGAATTCTCAATTAACAAACCAATATGTCTAAAGTACAAGTTAATTGAACAATTATCCCTAGGTCAATCAATTTGTTTCTAATGTCTTAGTAAACAAACAATTATAATCATCATACAATTCGCGACTTTGTATAAAGCATTAAGATTAAGAGACAATTGAATGAATACTAACTTCGTAATTCGATTAACAAATCATAAGAAATACATAGTTCAAGACATTAATAATTAGAATCCCCTAGGATCCAATCAAAGAGTTTAGTTACTCATAATCAAAGCATAAACAATAATAAGAGTGAAATAATTCATTACAAGAAGGAAAACTAGCTCTGGGACTTGATCTCAAAAGTTGTCTTTTTTCGCCGTCAAATTCTGTAATCCTAATTGTGAAGAAAAAATCAATTTATAGACCTAGGTTACGAAGTGGCGCCGCGCGCCACCCCGTCTGTGCCGCGCGCGACTTCACAGAATCGACAGGACTATCTAGGCTCTTCTAGGCGCCACGCGCCATGCTGCCTGCGCCGGTGCGCCAACTTCAGCGTTTCCTCTTGTTTTCTCTTCAAATCTTCGTGCTTAGAGCCAACTTGTCATGATTCTTTTTCTCCTTATTTCTTACGGAAAACATAGCAAATACTAACTAAAATAACTTGTAAAGTGGTTAGAAACATAGTAATGACGTGAAGTCATCACAACCCCAAACTTGAACTTTTCCTTGTCCTCAAGGAATATCTTCATCCATCGGAAAACCTGGCACTATCATCAACAATCTTATTCAAAGCATCAAAATCAATCAAGTTAGATACCCACAATTATCATTTCAATTGTCATCCCTATCAAGAATTTACTTGCATATAGATTTATAACGAAAAATCAAGAATTTTTCACAAATATTGACCAAACTTTAATCACTTCACTCCCTCACATTCTCTCCTGTTTAAAGATGGTTTAAATTTCACTCAATCAACACAAACATAGCCATTCTACCATAGGCTTGCAAACATTCTAGAAATCAATCAACATGCATAAGAATTCACACCTTTAGAGGACTTGAGGGTTATAACGGGGCTTAGGTTTTAGGGTAGATGTTTTTGGAAGGTAAGCAGAAAAACTTGGAGTTTAAAAGATCACCTATTCACAAAATCGGATTATTCAAACATTTTCCCCCTTTATTTCAAGCATTGTCATACTAGAGAACTTATTTATCAATTTTTTTTTCTTTTTCACATATCATATCATTTGGTGTTTTCTTTTTGTGTACACCATTTTTATTTTCTATTTTCATTTTTCTTTTTGTAGTTTTGTAGTTCTCTAGTACCCCACCCCAAACTTAATTTGTTGCTTATTCCAGAAGCAACCCCAAACTTAATGATGAGCATTGTGCTCGAATCATAAGTACTGTGATCTAATTCCAAGAAAATCATCTTTTTTTTTTTCTTTTTTTTTTTTTTTTTTAAACTTGGGTTATCAAATAAAGAACATTTTTCTTTCGGCTCGAATGGGGTTTAACGAAGGATATAATATAAGTAAATGTGGCTTCAAAAAGGCTCAAGGTACAAACAACATGCCTCGGTGTGTAACTCATAGCAATCAATCGATTAACAGAACAAAAGCAAGTTCTAGAGAATTAGCTAAGTTGTGGAATCTCTCATAACAAGAAAAAAAAATTGTGTGTGGGCTCAAATTCTCACGGTGTGGCCAGATTATCGAGTGGTCAATGTTTGAGAAATTTCCTCAACTTTTCTAATTACAACCAAATCTGAAAAGCAATCAATTAAGGGAGTCACAAATTCATGTATCATGATGCTAACCGAGCTGACTTATAATAACATTCAAATAAAATCATTCCATAGTGCGCAAGTTTTCAAATAGCCAAAACATTCATCAAAGACAAAATTAAATTCAAGTAAAAAGGTAGTGAGACTAACCTTGGGTTGCCTCCCAATCAGCGCTCGTTTAACGTCAATAGCTTGACGGTCCGTGACCTATAGGTCACGCGCTTGTTTAACGTCCCGAGGCTTGACGTCCGACACCCTCATTAGGGAGGATATTTCAAGTTTTCTCCTTCCAAGTAAGCATTGATACTCATCTTGAATTCTTCCTCTGTAGTCGTCTTGTTCCAGCATAGGGGAGAATTTATTCCGTCCGAACTCCAAACCAACGCATCATCATCCTTTTTCAATTCCTCCGCAAGCAATGCTTCTTCTAGACTTAGTGGTTCTCCTTCCTTGCAATCTTCATCTATGTTTTGAAGGAATAGTTCAATGTCACGCTCCCACTCTTCTTCTTGCGCATCATTTACCCCCTCTTCTAGTACCTCCACCTTGAAGCATTCGGATACTGGTCCCCCAAATGTTGTGGCTTCAAACACCTGGAAGCATACCTGTTCATCATCTAAACGGAACATGAGCTCTCCCTTCTCAACATCAATTAAAGTTCTTCCAGTGGCTAAGAATGGTCGACCCAATAAAAGAGGAACTTCAGCGTCTTCTTCCATATCTAAAATCACAAAATCGGCCGGGAACACAAATTCAGCACATCTCACCAAGACATTTTGCAGAATTCCGTACGGATGTGTAATTGATCGATCGGCAAGAGATAATTGCATCTTTGTTGGCTTGGCTACCGCACCTGGGATGCGCTTCATCATGGACAAGGGCATCAAATTGATGCTTGCACCCAAATCACATAAGGCTCTTCTAACATGCATGTTTCCGATAGAGCATGGGATGGTGAAACTTCCTGGATCCTTCTTCTTTTGTGGAAGCTTCTTATGAATTATTGCACTACACTCTTCGGTCATGTTAACCGTCTCATCATCCAGAGGTTTCCGTTTCTTGGTCAAGAGTTCTTTCATGAATTTGGCATAGACGGGCATCTGTTCTAACGCTTCCGCAAAAGGAATGTTCATTTGGAGGTTGTGAAGCATCTTCATAAACTTTTTGAACTGTGTAGGATCCTCTTCCTTAGCCTTCTTTTTGCGCGGATTGGGTAACTTAGCATGGATTGACCTTTCTTTCTCCTTTTGATCTTCTTGTACTGCCACACTTTTACCTTTCTTCTTTTCAACTACTTTGTCTATGTCCTTGTCTGATTCAGTCACTATCTCCCACTCTTTTTTAACTTCTCCCTCACTCTCATTTTTTTCTTTCTCTGCCTCTCTATTTTCTCCTCCTGCGTCCCTCAACTTACCCTTCTTCTTGCTTACAACTTCCGGTGAAGGAACTTCTCTACTGCTCAGGTTGATGGCCATGCAACTTTCATTCCTCGGGTTATTTTTGGGGGTACCGTCGAAACCATTATTTTGAGAAGCCGAAAACTGTCGTGACAAATGACCAATCTGTGTTTCTAAATTCTTAATAGAAGCTTCAGTATTCTTATTGGCAATGTCTTGATTTGCTTGCATCTGAATTTGATTGGCTTTCAGCTGGTCCTGACTGATTTTCATAGCTTCGAACCCTCCTTGAGTGAACTTGATAAATTGGTTCAGCGTGTCTTCCAAAGGAGAAGAGTTCTTTTGTTGACTGTTTTGTGGGGGAGGAGTCTGTTGCTGAGATTGACTCGTGTTTCCACCCCAACCAAAATTTGGATGATCTCTCCACCCCTTATTATATGTATTGGAGAAGGGGTTGTTGTTGGGGTTGCTCTTTCTGAAGTTTGCTAAGTAATTAGCCTCCTCGGAACCTGCAGGAAAACATTCACCATTTGCATGATTTTGGTGACAGAAATCACAAGTGACCCCTTGAGCAGCATTAACCTGTGCTTGAGAAGCAGATTGGTTAGTAAAAATTTTCAGAAGAGATTCAATGCTGTTACTCATTTTACTTTGCTCAGCTAGGAGTGCAGTCCCTGTGTCTAGTTCCAACATTCCCGGTTTCTTTTTGGGACCCCGGTCATTCTGAACTCGATACTCATTTTGAGCCATATTCTCTATCAATTCCCTAGCTTGACTCTCCACTTTGTTTCTTAACGATCCACCAGCTGATGCATCTAGAAGCATTCTCGTTTGAGGTCTTAAACCTTGAGTGAAGTGCTGCATCTGTGTGGTGTTATCAAGCCCATGATTTGGGCACTTCTTCAGACAGAGTTTCAATCTCTCCCATGCATCATACAAGGATTCAGCTTCTCCTTGTTCAAAAGTTGTGATTTCGTTCCTCCTCTCTAGAAACTTGTGGATAGGAAAGTATCTTTCCTTGAATTTGATAGCAAGCTCATCCCATGTTGCGATGGTGTTGGGAGGTAAAGTGTCAATCCAATCTCTAGCTCTCCCTGTCAAAGATAGCTTAAAAAGCCTCAGCTTCTTATCGGACTCTGACACATTGGGTGGATCCGTGTATCCACATGCCTCATCAAAGTGCTCAAGATGAAGATTTGGGCATTGTGATTCAGCCCCCGAGTACTGATTTTCCTTGAGAGAGTTGAGCACCGTGTTCTTGATAACGAAGGACACTGGGTTGACCGGTTGGAAACCAAGATTAGGATTCCTTCCGTTATTTTGCCCGTAGTCACCCAATGTTCTCACTGGAGGTGGAGGCGGCGGTGGGTTTTCGTCACCCATCGTACGGATTTCGTCGTCCGGAGTGATTAGACTAGAAACCTCTGTGTCGCTTTGTTTCTCTACGGTATTAGTTAGCCGAGCAGTTTCTCGGGCTAACCTTGCAGCTTTTCTGTTCGTCTTTGTTGTTTTCTCAATCTCAGGATCGTACAATAGTTTTCCCTGTGTGTTACCTCGCATGGACAAAAACAACAATACCTTTAGCAGCAACTGCAATTAAGAAGAATAAGCGAAAATAAAAAAATTATTTATTTTATTTTATTTTTTTGGTGTAATAATAACAGAAAAATAAAAGAAAAATTAACTATCGTATGGTCCAATTTCCTTGTTGATTCAATCAACAATCCCCGGCAGCGGCGCCATTTGATGAAGTATCAAAGTAAGTATGTAAATTATCGTATCTGCAGGGATTGTTCTGAATCAAATGCGAGTAATTGGTATCATACGAAAGTAAACTTGCAATAAAATAAATTGGGGGGAGTTTTTAGGTTTCAGACTTAAGAAAATAAATAGCAATAAAATAGGGTTTTCTTTCAAGATGCGAAAGCGATTGGACCTTTTCGGTTCATCTAATTACTATTGTCTTGGTATTCCTTGCTTGTTAACAAACTACGAACTTAGTTTCATGATTCGATTAAATTAAATAACTATGTCCAATGTCTTGGTACATAATCCTCCAAATTGATTATCAATCCCTAATGTTTTAGGATGACCTATAATCAATTTAGGTTTTTGCCCTTTAATCCTTGAATTCTCAATTAACAAACCAATATGTCTAAAGTACAAGTTAATTGAACAATTATCCCTAGGTCAATCAATTTGTTTCTAATGTCTTAGTAAACAAACAATTATAATCATCATACAATTTGCGACTTTGTATAAAGCATTAAGATTAAGAGACAATTGAATGAATACTAACTTCGTAATTCGATTAACAAATCATAAGAAATACATAGTTCAAGATATTAATAATTAGAATCCCCTAGGATCCAATCAAAGAGTTTAGTTACTCATAATCAAAGCATAAACAATAATAAGAGTGAAAGAATTCATTACAAGAAGGAAAACTAACTCTGGGACTTGATCTCAAAAGTTGCCGTTTTTCGCCGTCAAATTCTGTAATCCTAATTGTGAAGAAAAAATCAATTTATAGACCTAGGTTACGAAGTGGCGCCGCGCGCCACCCCGTCTGCGCCGCGCGCGACTTCACAGAATCGACAGGACTATCTAGGCTCTTCTAGGCGCCGCGCGCCATGCTGCCTGCGCCGGTGCGCCAGCTTCAGCGTTTCCTCTTGTTTTCTCTTCAAATCTTCGTGCTTAGAGCCAACTTGTCATGATTCTTTTTCTCCTTATTTCTTACGGAAAACATAGCAAATACTAACTAAAATAACCTGTAAAGTGGTTAGAAACATAGTAATGACGTGAAGTCATCACTAGCTATGTTACTTTTGGAGATGGAGCCAAAGGTCAGATCAAGGGTATAGGAAGTCTCACTGCAAATGGATTTCCTAAACTTGAGAACGTTCTTTTGGTGGAAGGATTGACTGCAAACCTCATAAGTATCAGTCAATTATGTGATCAAGGAATGAGGGTGAACTTCACAGAATCTGAATGCACCGTCTCAACTGAGAATGGTGAATCTATTATGAAAGGAGTCAGGTCAAAGGTTGTCATACCTCATTTTTTGACCGATCGCTTTTATGCGTCTTTTTAAGACGGATTTTTCTTTGTCATTTCTGACGAAATTTTGGCAGAGACGTATTTTAAAATACCTCATTTATTGGTTCTTTTTGTTTTAATTTTATTATTATTTTCTTATTATTTTGATTTATTTATTTTATTATTATTATTATTTAATTCAGTTTTTATCTCATTTTTTGTTTTTTAGTCATTTTTATCATTTTTATTATTATTTTCTTTTTTTCATCAGGTGTTTTTTTCTTGTCAGTTTGTCAAAGGTCCAAATCTGTATTTTTGTCCAATCCAAGCCCAAAGGGGCAATTTTGTCCAAATAGGAAAATATTTCATCTGCAAAACCCTAGCTCTGACACAGTATTTATATTGTGCACAGTTTCCAAGGGGAGAAAGGCATCAGCCGCAGAATCATCTGCTTCTTTGAATCCAGATCAAAACAAAAATCAAAATTACAAAGAAAAATCAAAAATAAAAAAATAGAAAACCAAAAATCAAAACAGAAACCTTCCATCATCATCAATCCAAATCGCAAATCATCAACCAAAACAGAATCAAATAAAATCAAAGCAATCAAAAATCATCATCCTCATCACTCATCATCCATCAAACAGATCCAAACCCAAATCGCAACTCATCTCAAATAAACCGAAATCAAAACCACAACTATCTCAAATAAACCGAATCAAAAAACCAAATCATTTACAAATCCATAAACAAAATCCGAACACAAATCAAACAAAACTCTTCTTTCAGAAACGAATTTGAAATCAGAAACGAAACCAAAACAGAAACAGAGAAGAAGAAGTGATTAAGAACAAAGGGAGCATCAAGGTTGTTTTTTATTTCCTTTTTTCCTTTTCGGTTTTGTTCGATCAAGGCTAGGGGGTTTTGTTTTGTTGTTTTTGAGTTTAGATTAGGGTTTAGGGAAGGTTTTTGTATGGGTTTGATGTTCGAAGTTTTTAAAACCATGGAGTTTTGGGGTAGATTAGAAACGGCCGTGAGAGAGAGGGAGGAAGTTTAGAACACGGCGGCGGTGAGAAGAGAGAAAGAAGATGAAGTTTATGTTTTTTAGGGTTTTCTGTGTATTTATACCCCAACCCGATCCGGTGTGCGCGTGTCTATCGCAGCACACCGTGCACCCTCACTTCTCAGCCACTGATCTCTATCAGATGGCTTAAATCTCTCTTTTCCAATATTAGATCATTAGACGGTCAGAATTGTTCCTGTTTGTTTGGTTCGCAGATTGGGCCCTTTTGGGTTTGGGCTTTGCTGTTTTTACTTTTTGCACCCCTTTTATTTTCGTTTTTAGTATCTGCACCCCCTGTTTATATTTTATTTTTATTTTTATCTTTTTTTTTTTTGCCTATGATAAAAGTGCTTATGGAATGTGCTTCAATAAGCTATTAAATCCAAAATAAGCACTAATTTGAGGCCTCTTTGTTTTATTATTAATTGCTCTAATTTATGTTTATCTATTTTGTTTAATTCTTTATTATTGCTCGCAAATCAATTAATTTATTGTCTAATTAATTAACCATTTATTTTATTGCAAGGACATTAGATTGTATTTTTAGGATTTAATGTAAATTTAAATAAAAATTGCATAGCATTATCTTACATTCATTTCATATTTATTTTTCTTGCAAATACCTTAGAATGTAATTAGGAACAAGTGTATACTATAAATGAAAAACTTGCATGTCATGCATATTTATTTATCGCTTTCCGCAAAAACGTTAGCATATTTAATTCCGAGGGAAAAGACACCGTTTTGATCAAAATATCATTACGGGTTGTCTTCGCGCTTAATTTGCTTTTTGCGACGTTAGTATTATTGTTCGCGCTACTTTTTCTGTTAATTTGGAACCCAACATTCCAATTAAAATAGTTAGTCATTTTATTCTCAAAAACGATGTCAACACCTCTTCAAAAAATAATTAATCATTTTCTTCTCAAAAAAAGAGGTCAAAACCTCTTTCAAAAGTCAAAACAATTCATTTTCAAACATCGAAAAGCATCAAAAATATTTTGTCATCAAACATTTTCCAAAACTTTGGACTTTAAACCAAACGTTTCTTTTTATCGCGAAAACCTTGGATTTTAACCCAAGAGTATTTTTTACCGCAAACATGAATTTTAAACCAACGGCGTTTTTTATCGTGAAAACCTTGGATTTTAACCCAAGTGCTCTTTTTATCGCGAACTTGGATTTTAAACCAAGCGTCTTGGACTTTAAACCAATGGCTTCTTTTATCGCTAAAACCTTGGATTTTAACCCAAGTGATCCTTTTCTCGCCAAAAACCTTGGATTTTAAACCAAGTGCATTTTCTTCATTCATACATTTTTATCATGCATAAACCTTGGATTTTAAACCAAGTGACTTTTATCACTCAAAACATTTTCTCAATAAACCTTGGATTTTAAACCAAGTGTCCGCGTCTTATTCCATAATCAAATCTCAATCAATTTAACCATATAGACTTTTTTTTCACAAACTAACATCAATCAAACTCACATTTTACCACTCTTGGCTTTTGGTCTTTAAAACCATTTTCAAAACTTTAAAATCAGACAAACAAATTTACTCGTAACTTTTACCCCGAACTACGGTGGTTTGATCCCTCGGGTACGTAGGCATGAGACTCGTCTCTCCAATCAATAAAATCAACAAAAACATTTTTCCTTTTCCATCACTTTAAACTTCTTTTTTATCATCACTTTAGTTCCCATACTTATACATTTTTACAAGTAATTAAAATTAAGCGCAAAGTTAGAATAAAAACAAGAGGTTCCTATAGAGTACTATAGATACTTAGGGTGCTAGTACCTTCCCTTCGTATAACCAACCCCCGAACCTTGTTCTCAAAAAATAGGGTTTTTTTTTCGAACTTTTTCCCTTTCCCTCGGATAAATTAAAGATCGGTGGTGGAATATTAATTTGCGATTCGAAGTTAATTAATAACTCGATATCCAAAGGTCAACTGCTACTTATGGATATCTGAAGAGAGTGCTCAAACCTCCACTTGCCTCATTACTAGAGAAGATGAAGTCAAGTTATGGCATCAAAAGATGGGTCATCTCAATCTGAGAAGCATGAAGAAAGTCATAGTTGAAGATGCAGTAAGAGGAGTACCTAAACTAAAGATTGAAGAAGGGAACATATGTGGTGAGTATCAAATTGGGAAGCCGACAAAGATGTCACACCCGAAGCTGCAGCATCTGACTACTTCAAATGTGCTTGAATTACTACATATGGATTTGATGGGTCATATGCAAGTAGAGAGTCTGGGTGGTAAAAGATATGCTTTTGTTGTGGTAGATGACTATTCATGATTCACATGGATCAACTTTCTAAAAGAAAAGTCAGACACCTTCCTTGCTTTCAAGGACTTATGTAAACAACTTCAAAGAGAAAAAGGAAGTGTAATTGTTAGAATCAGAAGTGACCATGGTAGAGAGTTTGAAAACTCAAAATTCTCTGAGTTTTGCACTGCTGAAGGAATTGGGCATGAATTCTCCTCACCTATTACACCCCAACAAAATGGTGTAGTGGAAAGAAACAATATAACTATACAAGAATGTGCTCGAGTCATGCTACACTCAAAGAAACTTCCTCAACACTTTTGGGCTGAAGCCATGAATACAGCGTGCTACATTCTTAATCGTGTCACTTTAAGAGCTGGAACAACAACTACTTTGTATGAATTGTGGAAAGGAAGAAAACCTACTATCAAGTACTTTCATGTATTTGGAAGTAAGTGCTACATTTTGATAGATAGAGAACAGAGGAGGAAGATGGATCTAAAGAGTGATGAAGGTGTATTTCTGGGTTACTCTACAAACAGCAGAGCCTACAGAGTGTATAACTCCAGAACTCAAGTGATGATGGAATCAATGAATGTTGTGATAGATGATGTACCATCTGACCATAAGACAGATGTGGCGCCAAATGCTGGACCTTTTGAATTTCAGCCTGAAGAAACTGCAAGTGTAGAAGAATCTGAGGTAACGCCTGATAGTTCTATTACTGATAACTCCATTGCTCCAGTTAGTAAAGGATCGTCTATCAGAGTCCAGAAAAATCATCCCAAGGATCTGATCATAGGTAATCCAGATGAAGGTATCACCACAAGAAGAAATCAAGGTATAATCTCAAATTCCTGCTTTGTGTCAAAGATAGAACCAAAGAATGTCAAAGAAGCTCTCACTGATAATTACTGGATCATTGCCATGCAAGAAGAGCTGAACCAGTTTGAAAGAAGTGAAGTTTGGGACCTAGTTCCTAGACCAAAAGGCATGAATGTAATAGGTACCAAATGGGTTTATAAAAATAAATCTGATGAAAATGGAACTATTACAAGAAACAAGGCGAGGCTTGTAGCACAGGGATATACACAAGTGAAAGGTCTAGACTTTGATGAGACTTTTGCACCAGTTGCTAGATTAGAGTCCATAAGGCTACTACTTGGTGTTGCTTGCATTCTGAAATTTAAACTCTTCCAGATGGATGTTAAGAGTGTCTTTCTCAATGGGTACTTAAATGAAGAGGTGTATGTAGAACAACCAAAAGGTTTTGTGAATCCAAATCTACCTAATCATGTCTACAAGTTGAAGAAAGCCTTATATGGTTTGAAAGAAGCTCCTAGAGCTTGGTATGAGAGATTGACTGAATTTCTGGTCAATCATGGATACAGGAAATGAGGACATGATAAGACACTGTTTGTAAAAGAAGAACATGGTAAATTAATGATAGCTCAAATCTACGTTGATGATATAGTGTTTGGTGGGATGTCAAGCCAGATGGTGGAGCATTTTATCAAACAGATGCAGTCAGAGTTTGAGATGAGTTTGGTTGGTAAATTAACGTTCTTTCTTGGACTTCAGGTGAAGCAAATAGATGAAACAATATTTATTTCTCAAAGTAAATATGCAAAGAATATTGTTAAAAAGTTTGGAATGGACACTGCCAGTCACAAAAGAACTCCAGCACCTACACATTTGAAGCTGACAAAAGATGAGAAGGGTGTTAGTGTTGATCAAAGTCTCTATAGAAGTATGATAGGGAGTCTCTTATATCTCACAGCTAGTAGACCTGATATTAGCTTTGCAGTGGGTGTGTGTGCAAGATACCAAGCTGATCCAAAGATGAGTCACTTAACTCAAGTGAAAAAAATACTCAAGTATGTTAGTGGCACATGTGACTATGGCATGATGTATTCACACAGTGAAAACTCTCAACTTATTGGGTATTGTGATGCAGATTGGGCTGGAAGTGCTGATGATAGAAAAAGCACCTCTGGTGGTTGTTTCTTCTTGGGAGAAAATTTAATATCATGGTTTAGCAAGAAGCAGAATTGTGTTTCTCTTTCAACTGTTGAAGCTGAATACATTGTAGCTGGGAGTAGTTGTTCACAACTTGTCTGGATGAGACAGATGCTAAGGGAGTATAATGTTGAGCAAGATGCTATGGCATTGTATTGTGATAATCTGAGTGCAATCAATATTTCCAAAAATCCTATACAACACAATAGGACAAAGCACATAGATATTCGTCATCATTTTATCAGAGATTTAGTAGAAGAGAATGTGGTGGTTTTGAAACATGTTGCTACTAAAGAACAGCTCGCAGATATATTCACAAAAGCACTAGATGCTAACCAATTTGAGAAGCTAAGGGGCAAATTAGGAATTTTCCTGCATGAGGATTTGTAGCAGTTAATGTCTGAAAAGCGTGCAGCAGTTATTTTCTCTCTCTACTCTTGTGTTGCGCACGCTAATTTAGGGAAAGTCTTAAAAACATCTCTTAACTACTTCATCACACGCTACATCAGTGTGATTTTTGTGTTTGTGTTTCAAAAGTCTCTCACCACTGAATCCTACTACGCCTCCAAACCTATCATCTTCTCTAAAAATTCAAAAATCTCCAAACCGCTCAAAAACGTTTTTCAAATCATGTCTCAATCAACTGAAGCATCATTGAACAAGAATGTCAGTGACAAAACCTCTACTCCATCAAGGTCTACACGCTCAAAAGTCAAGGAACAACCGGCAGCTTTAATCGTTCAAGAAACTCCTCTTGATACTGTGCATGCATCGGAGGTGGAAATGCGATCAACTCGATCAAAAAGCGCCATCAAGAAGGAAAAGATTTCCAAATCTCCTGTTGTATCGAAGAAGAGTTCAAAATCGAAGCCAAAGAGGAAGCGAGGTGAATCAACGGCAACGATCGGCCTCACTATGTCCAATTTATATCACTCTGACAATCCTTTCAAATTGCGCGATGTCGCGACTGATGTTGGCGCTTCTGTCCATGATACAAAAGGTAACAATGCTATACCATCTGATTCTGGTGTTGATAAAACAAATATTGTTGAGAAATCTGTAGAATCGAAGGATTTAGGTGAAACTAGGCAAACTGAAACCCTAGGTGAATCTGTTGAGAAAAGTTATGATACTGGAAACACTGTTGTTAAGAATCACCCTATTTCTGAGACTGAGAAGACTAGGATTGTTGTTGAAGAAGTTGAAAAGGCTGTTGAGTTGGAGAATTTAGGGAATAATGGTCAGTCTGAAACCCTAAATACTGCTGATGTAAATCCTGTGAAGGATCCTGAGATAGTTCCTAATAATAATGACATGGAAGTTGCTAATGATCCTATTGATAAGGTTACTGAGACTGATAATACTGCTGTTGTTGAAACTCTGATTTCCTCTGTTCCTCAAACTGATGTTGTGCCAGATGCTGAAGCATCTTTGGACCAACAGGTTCGTCATCCTGATACTGTAGCAGAAGTGTGTTTTGATTCTGGTTTTAGTAGTAAAAACACTGATAAGACAGGTACTGAAGATGACAAGGCTGATAATAATGTGGTGGCTGAGGAAACATCTGAGAAATCTCAGTCTGATGATAAAGAAAGGTCAGCTGTGGATGTTGCTGATAAGGGTAAGAAAGTTGTGTCTGCTGGGAAGAAGGTGATTGATGTGGATGAGTAAGGCTCTGAGTCTCCACCCCTGGTGAAGACGTTTGGTGCTGGTGTGGCTAAGAGACTGAGGAGCAGTTCTGGTAAAGCTATACCATCTGTCCCCAAGTCCCCTGTTGTAGAATCAGTGAAGAAACCTGCCAAGAAAACCATGTATGGTCCCTCTAGACCTAAAAGTCGTTTTGATACTCCTGTTGTCCATAAGAAACAATTGAAGCGAAAGGCTGTAGAGAGTGACTCTGATTTTGAGGAAGAAGTGTCTGTGACTAAAGGTGAAGCATCTGGTGGAGCTTCTGTTGGCAAAAAAAGTGTGGGTGGCAAGAAGGTACCTGCTAATGTACCTGAAGTTGCTATTGATAATATTTCCTTCCATCTCCCTAGCTGTGTGGGAAAATGGAAATATGTTGTCTAGAGAAGGGTAGCTCTAGAGAGAGCTTGGAAAAGAAGCCCTGGAGTGTACTGATATTGTCAGCTTGATAGAAGAAGCTGGTTTGATCAAGACTGTGTGGGGATTAGGTGATTGTTATGAACAACTGGTGAGGGAATTTATTGTAAATGTCCCTGAAGATTGTGACAACCCCCAAAGCCCTGAATTTCATAAGGTTTTTGTGCGTGGTCTTCGTGTAAATTTCTCTCCTTCAATCATTAATGAATTTCTAGGAAGGGATTATGATAGAACTCCTGAAGTGGAGTTGACTGATGGTGAATTGGCCAAGGCAATTACGAATGGCAGTGTGAAGCAATGGCCTAAGGGAAAGAAGGTGTCTTCCAGCAAACTGACTGTGAAGTTTGCTTGTTTGAACAAGATTGGTACTGTGAATTGGGGTGCCCACTGTGCATACTTTTGATATTTCTACTGACTTGGCACGTCTGGTTTACACCATTGGATCCAAGGTCAAGTATGATTATGGCACGTATATTTTTAATCAAACTTTGAAGCATGCTGACAGTATGGCCATTAAGAAGCCTATTGCTTTTCCATATTTGCTATGTGGGATTATTCTGAGTCAACAACCTGGTATTTTAAGGAGTACTGATTTTCCTATGAAGAGGAAAGCTCCCTTGATTCTGCACAGTAAGCTTTTTGAAGGGACACATGCTCCTGATATTGCTACAGCATCTGTCCAGAAATCTTCTGCAGTGCTAACAAGGAAGGATACGATTGCAGAGCTGAAAGCTACCTGCAAAGGGTTAGAGGACCAGAAGTTGAAGCTGGAAGCTGTTATCCAGGCCCTGGAGCTTGAGGAAGCTGGTGCTGGAAATGAGGATGATAATGTTGGGGATGCTGAACCTGTGATAGAGGGCTCTGATGAAAGCCTCTCTGAATGATGATTCTGCTGCTGTGTTTTACTGCTCCTATTTTTCTTTTTCTGTCTGTACTTTGAGGGCTATGCCCAGGATATTTTGTGCACTCCCATGTGCTACTGGTCTGTAATAATGGTACTCTGATGTGTTGCTACTTCTGTTTTCTTCCATCTATGCATGAAATGTTATGTTTGTCAAAAAGGGGGAGTAGTAGTAGTGGTAGTATTTGTTCGTGATAATGATGTGACACATGCTATACCATCTATCTGTCTATGTGTGTGCTATGTTTGAGGGGGAACAAGTATTCTATATTTGTATGTGTATGTATGTTCTGTTGAGGGGGAGCATTCTCTACTATGTGACATATGCATGAACTCAGGGGGAGCAATCTACTTTTGTTGTGATGCATGTTGTGTGTGACAGATGTCATTCCAAATGCTAAGGCATCTTGTCTATTTCAAATGAATCCACTTTTACTTGATATCTGAGAATTTATTTTTCTCAGAGGTGTAGGAATTTATTTGTCCTATGATGATTCATTTTTTTGTGGGAATTTATTTTTCCCTGATTTAACTGGTTGGCGCTTATGTGTGAGAGTTTATTCCTCTCATATCTTGTACCCTATGAGGCTAAGTTGTGAATTTCCGCTGTTGCATGCCTCTGATGCTGCTTGTTCATTATTTCTCACTTGAAGACCTCTCTTGAAAATAATGTGACAATGTATTATCTTCTTTCTTAGCTGTGTGTTTGCGTTGACTTGAAGGAAGGTATGTACTGCATCTCTCCAGAACTGGTCTTAGTTTGTTTTAGCCAAAATTTGTCAAAGGGGGAGATTGTTGGTGTTTTATATGTTGGCCTCATTTTGCAAAAACAAGTTCAAGCAAGATGTTGGACCAGATTCCCTAGCATGTGGGTATAACATATGTCATGCCGGTAATTAATGTTCTATTTGCGCGCCATATCTTTGAAGATTCTCTGAAGCACTATTTTCGCCTTACTTGCATATCAAGACGTGCGTCTTAAACAAAGGGTTATAAGGCGGTTGCACCAAGAAGTATTTCCAGAAGATGCTACGTCATTTATGGAAACAAGTGATTCTTTCCATTTTATGTGTGTTGGACTTTGCAAAAGGACAGCTGAAGATTAAAGCCCGAGATGAAGACCTAGCCCATGCTAACTCATGTCATATATATATGTGAAGACTAAAAGCCTAAAGACTACTGAAGCCGTATTTGAAGAATATAGTTTTAGGGTTTGAGTCTTGTTAATTGTGAGCCTTTCTTGTGTCTACTTGATGCAAGCTTAGGACTGTTTTGTGTTGTATTTTTGTGTAACTTCTCCTAAGCTTTTAAGTACGGAGATTGTTTGTGTTTGGTGAGTGAAACCACATTGTTTGTATTACTGTAATAATCACATGGTGTGTGTGATTGAAAGGAAGTGAGACGGGGTCTCAAACTTAGGAGTTCCTAGGTTGAGTTAGCACGGGTAGAGTCTAGGAGATAAGTCGTAAACTTGTATGTTTGCTGAGGGCTTCGATCTAGATCTATTATAGTGGATTCCTTCCTGGCTTGGTAGCCCCCAGAGTAGGTCGTTGTTTACGCCAAATTGGGTTAACAATTCTCTGTGTTAATTACATTCATTGTCTGTTGTTTTTATTTGTTCGTTATATACTACTGTGGACACACGCTAAAGCATTTGTCTTAGCTTTACAATTGGTTACGTACGACAATTGCTATAGCTTCTGTCTTAACATTTGTCCCCAGTAGGTGCCAGAATTTCAGAAATAATTTGTTTTTGGCCAATTTTTTATGTTTGACTTCATTATCATTGTCTAGGCCACGCAAAAAAGGTCGCATTTGTTCTCATATTTGATCAAAATAGACATATGTTTCGTACAATGTTTTTATGACTACATTGTATAATTTTCTTTCTTGTATATGAATTTTCTCCTTGCAAAAAAAATAGAGATAGAGTAATTAAGGAGAAGGGAGAAGAAAAAAGACAAAAGAAAAGACCAGTTTGTTTCTTGTTTCTTCTGAATTTCTATAAATTTTTAGAATGTAAGAGAGATTATTTTGACAAACAATTTGTAGGGTTATTGAGAATTTGAGATAATCCGAGTTCGATTTTTGGTGGATATATTAATTATTAGTCAAATTTTATTTATCTTCGTGATCGAACTTTCGATTACTGAACCCCTAACCTGAGAACCATGGTTAAAAAAAACAATTAGGGACACTATGATGATTAAAAGGGTTGAGATCCTCTCCAAATGAGAGAATATATATCTACTATGATTTAAAAGTATACAACAATTATACTTACTCTCGATAATTTTAAGTCGTGGAAGACTCTAATACCGATCTCGTAGGAGACGAAAGTAATGGTTTTGGTGGTATTTCCAATAAATTCATGCTAACTTCTAACATTTCAATTACTTTACTCATTGTAGGCCTATCACATGGAAATGTTTGAATACACCACAAACCCACAATTGTCATTCTTCTTGCAATCTCGTCCTCTTCTATATCCATTATCCCATCAGGTCTCAAATCACTACCAAGTTCAAGCCTACTGTATACCCAATGGGGAAAGTATATCTCACTTGTGTGGCTTGCATCAGCATTAACGTTTTTCCTCCCTCCAACCATTTCCAATAACATCATTCCATAACTATAAACATCAGACTTGTGTAAAACTCCTCCAAAATGTCTATTCCACACTTTTGGAGCTACATACCCCATTGTTCCTTTTTGATTTGACATCGAAATAATACTCTCTTTCCCGAGACAAAGCTTTGCTAGGCCAAAATTAGAAATCTTCGGACAAAAAGTCTCATCTAAAAGAATGTTATGTGGTTTTATGTCAAAATGTAAAATTCGAGTGATACATCCTCTATGCAAGTATTCTAGTCCACGAGCTATCCCTATAGCAATTTGATACAAATTATCCGAACTCAAAGTTGCAATGGTTTCAGGTCCCTTGTTGAAAATAAATTTGTCAAGTGAACCATTGGACATAAATTCATGAGTGTTTTTTTGTTGCGTTCAATATTTTTTCGTTGTACATAAGGGAAATAAGATTATTATTATTTACGGATGGAAGAAACAAAACTAAATAAATTAAAGTTATATTTTCCTTATGAAGTTATTTGGGGTGTCAATGACAAAATTCTTGACCTGCTGTACACAAATTCTAACTCAACTGGTAAATTATTAGTGGGAATTTATAAAACCTTATTTATTTGCATAATGATGTTCACTCTATTGTAAAACACACATAATGATGTAAAACACCATCACACCTTTTAAGAGGGCACGTCCATAATGATGTTCACTCTATTGACATTCATCCAGTGTTAACTAGAGTCAGTTCAAGTAAATTATAGGCTTTAAACTAATCTTAAAAATATGGTCTTACAGTATCAGTGGTTCCATATGAAGCAAATGTTAGCATGCATTTTGCGGTTTGATTCATCATTTAACAAAACTTCAATTCCACCTAAAGGTTTTACTCATAAAAATATGATTTTGAGTTACATGTATTGGTTCCACCTACAGAGAGTCTTTTAAGGTGTCAGATTTATGAGACTAAACGGAATAAATCAAGAGATAAAAATATGATGGAGAGAAATAAAACTGTCAAATTTTAAAACTGTGGAACAAAATATGCAAAATAGTAAGAAATAATAGACAAAAATGCTCTAAAAATATTCTTTACTATAAAAATTAAAAAATATTGCTTTTGTATATATGTTATTATATTATTGTTAATGAGTCTTCTTTAACTTAGTAATATGTATGAATTCATCAGTTGTGCTAGGTTCATCGGCAAGATTGAATTCTGACCTTGTGGGTGGATTCTGATCTTGTAGATTCTGAACTTCTGGTTTTAGTTTTTTATTTTGTTAGTTAGCTGTTAGTTGTCACTTAGCTGTTACAACTGGCTTAGTTTGTTAATTAGTTACTTATATGTCAAGTATAAATACTTGTAATCTCATTTTGCGAATAACGGAAAAAAAATTTGTAAACTAAAGGTATCCTACGCGTGCAACTGCAGAGACTAATTCCCTTGAGGTAACTGAGATTCATTTAAGGGGTTGACCTCTCCCAACAAATGTTTCTCCATACGTATCGGCCGGGGATCGAACCCAGGACCAAATGGTTAAGGGGCCAAATATCTACAACTTATGTCCACTATGTTGGTGAATAACGAAAATTTTACTCCTCTCTAAATTCATCTCAATTCATATTCTCTCTCTACTGTCTATTATAACCTTTTATCCCCAACAAATACAATAGCCCTTATAACAAGTACACACATTTTCTCGAAACAATATCTTTTTTGATGATCTACAAATAAAATTCACAAACCCAAAATAATAATTCATTTATCTCTAATATAATAAAGTGGTAAATGAACACCTAAATATCAAATTTATCTCTAATATTTATGTAACAAAAATCGTAGATATATAACACAACACCTTACATAGCCTAAGATTTATTATGAAGTCACATTCAATTGAAAAAACCCCACTACCACATGCAAACAAGCGTTCCAACTCTTCCATCCCATCATATCCATCCATATTTTCATTTTCGTCGGCGTCTTCTACTGCACCTCCTTATCTATAGCATTGTTTATTTTAGGCAAATGTCGTTTTCATTTCAACTACAATGTACTTTTTATCTTTTCCTTTCATTTCTACCATTCAAAGCTTTTTGTAAATAAAATATAAATGTCATATAGTAATATGATACTCTCATATTCAATTGGAATCTAACACGTTACCTTAGAAACCGGCATTATCAATTTATTTGATGTAGTATTGAAATGTTCATATGATCGTTATATTATCCATTCATTGGTCACACACACATCACAACAATAACAACAATATTTTTTGAATAAGCTAAATTAGCCATCCAAATTTGCACATGAGATAATCGAACCTGAAACCTTAAGGAGGAGGAGCACACTCTCAGATCTCAAGTCAATATCACCAGGCTAACTCAAATGGGTTACAATAACAACAATATTACGACAATGATAATTAAAATATTGGCTCAAGTAGTTAATCAAAATAAATTATTTTGAAGAATTTAAATTTAATTTCTAATAAAAATTAGTTGTAATGTTACGTTTCTAGTTGTTCTTCTTCAACATGTGCTTTTTTCATCAAAATATTCACCATACATATGTATAGTAAAAGTCAAATTAAATGTTACTCCCTCCATCCCAAAACTTTAGTCCTTTTAGAGTTTTGCACGGAGATTAAGAAATTATAAAGATTGATAAGTTAAGTCATTTTTACCCTTACTTTATTAAGAAAGAGAAAATATATTTAATTAATATTTTAACTTTAGTAAGGGTACAAATAGTAAAGTATCACTAATTATGTATTGGTTTCTTAAAAGGACTAAAGATTTGGGACAAAACTAAAAAGCTAAAAGGACCAAAAATTTGGGACGGAGGGAGTAATCGCTACTATGCAGAATTATAAAAAAAAAGAAAAAAAGAATGAAAGATAACGGCAGGAAGTTAAAAATATAAATGCCAGATTTATTATTAAAAAAGAATTTAATTTTATGCACTGTCATTGTAAAGTTATTTTACACATACATCCAATAATATATCAACACATCATGTATTGTGTTTAAAAACACATGATGTGTCATATTCATTAAATGATGTGACAACATATCATTGAATACATGTGTAAAAAAGTTTTACACCAACAGTGCACAACAATTAAACTAATTAAAAAAAGGCTTTAATGCAATTTTGATCCCCCTATTTTGAAAAACTTGAACTTTTGATCCCCCTATTTTAAAAGCCAACTTTTTGATCCCCCTATTTTGAAAAACTTGAAATTTTGATCCCCGACTCATTTTGGTCAAATTTGTGATGATGTGTCAACCACATTGATGATGTGGCAGTGTCTATGTGTCAACCTCATATTCCATGTCATTATTTTTTAAAATAAAATATTATGTTTTAATTTTTTTTAAATCAGATTTTTTTTATCAAATCTTTAAATCAAATATTAAAACAATATATTTAAATCAATTTTTTTTTTGATCAAATCTTTAAATCAAATATTAAAACAATATATTTAAATCAAATATTTTTGTTGAGCAAATCTTTAAATCAAATATTAAAACAATAAAATAATTAATTAAACAAACAATAATTAAAAAATGCAGATGATCAAAAGGGAAGAATTGCAGAAGAATCAGACACGCACAAATAGTAACCCAGTTCCCAAATCATGGAACCCTAGCGCCACCCATCTTCGACGATCTCTGTCTCAATCTTTCATCTTCTTTGATTCATCATCACGCTCGTGTTCATCATTCATCTGCATGTTATCAATTTTCTGTTTGATTCATCATCTGCTCGTGTTCATCATTACGCTCGCTTTACAAGATAATATTCTGAAGTCATCGCAAAGCTGAACAAGAAGATGGAAAACATGAATTATTGTATGAGGTATGTTTGTGGTATTCACTTATTTTAGTAGTTTTTTTGTTTGACAGACACTTAATTTAGTAGTTGTTATGGTCCATATCGTCTCTTTCGGTTGTCTTCATTTAATAAAAGTTATGGTCATCCATTGTTACTTAGTTGCTATTATTTTAATAGTGGTGGTGGACAAAAAAATGTTTAGGGTTTTAGTGTTTGATTCCATTTTGAAAGAAACATGTCCAGGGTTTTATATGACAGTGTTTTATTATTGTTTGTATAGGCCATCAGAGAAATAGGCTGAAACAAGGGAAAAAGAACCGGGAGTAAGTGAAAAGGAACCTGAAGCTTAAGTGAAGATGATTCTGAATATGTTGCTAGTGAGAATGATGTAGATGATGACAATTATATTGTTGTTAGTGATTTTTAATTATATATTTGAGTAATTTATTGGATTTTAACTATATATTTGTGCAATTTAGTGATTTTAATTATATATTTGAGTAATTTATTGAATTTTAATTATATATTTGGACAATTTAGTGATTTTTAATTATATATTTGAATAATTTACTGATTTTTAATTATATATTGGGATAATTTATTGATTTTTAATTATATATTTGAATAATTTACTGATTTTTAATTATATATTGGGATAATTTATTGATTTTTAATCATATATATTTATAGAGGTTAATTTTACTGTTTTTTTAATTATTATTAATTAATTAATTATTTTAATTTTTTAATACTTTTAATACATAATATTTTATTTTAAAAAAAATAATGACATGGAATATGAGATTGACACATAGACACTGCCACGTCATCAATGTGGTTGACACATCATCACAAATTTGACCAAAGTGAGTTGGGGGATCAAAACTTCAAGTTTTTCAAAATAGGGGGATCAAAAAGTTGGCTTTTAAAATAAGGGGATCAAAAGTTCAAGTTTTTCAAAATAGGGGGATCAAAACTCCATTAAAGCCTTAAAAAAATTAAAGACAACTTAAAAAATGGAAGAATCTAACAATTACTTGAAAAACTACTCGTGGTGAAAACCAACAAAAAAAAAACTAAACTTAAAACATCTTATTTATAGAGAAGTTTTAACATGGGCACAAACACAAATAATTTTCTCTTAGGCACGCTCACAATAAACGTAAAAAGTTAAAGAAAAAATAATTAAAGTAATGTTGATTGATGTGACTATTTTATTTTTCTTTTAATTTTATAAATTTATGTATGTGTACCTAAATTTGTGGCCAAATCATTTGTGCCTAAGCAAGAATAGCTTCTTGTTTATATTATTTTAGCTTACACAACCAGAGCTCAAGTCCAAACTGCACCTAAGTCACACAAATCTAGCTTTGTTTACCACTAGGCTGCTCAACTCAATTGGTTAACATTATGCTATAACATGTGCATATATACCAATTAAGAATTATGATAAATTTGTTTTAAATATTTTTTAAAATGTTAAAAAGTCCCGATCGGATATGTGATGGTCTTGACAAGTGTTTATAAGCAAGTGGCAGACCGACAGTCCTCACTGTTAGAAGTCCAACATTGGCTAGAGATATGACAAAGATAACCTTTATAAGTGTAGTGCAAACCTCAACTCTCAAGCTAGCTTTTGTAGTTGAGTATATGCCTCTCAAATTCTGGTATCAGAGCATATCCTAGATCCATTTGTTGTTTGTTGTGGAGACCTTCCATATTTGGGCCACCCGTTGTTGTTGATTCGACGCACCAAACCCAATAGTGCTGGGCGTGAGGGACTGTGTTAGAAGTCCAACATTGGCTAGAGATATGACAAATATAGCCTTTATAGTGCAAACCTCAACTCTCAAGCTAGTTTTTGTGGTTAAGTATATGCCTCTCAAATTCTAATATGGTATCAGAGCATATCCTAGATCCATTTGTTGTTTGTTGTGGAGACCTTCCATATTTGGGCCACCCGTTGTTGTTGATTCCACGCACCAAACCCAATAGTGTTGGGCGTGAGAGAGTGTGTTAGAAGTCTCACATTGACTCGAGATATGACAAAGATAGCATTTATAAGTGTAGTGCAAACCGCAACTCTTAAGCTAGCTTTTGTGGTTGAGTATAACTATAAGCCTCTCAAATTATAATACTCACCTTACACGCGGGGGTTTTGTAAGGATGAGTTAGGCTCATGCTTATTTCTAATATAGAGTCTCTCTAAGATATATTGGACTACCGTTATTTGGGCATCCGGTTATGGTTGAGTCAACTTTCCAGCTTGTTCAGTTCTGGACGTGGGGCGTGTATTAAAAAGTTCAACATCGGATATGAAATGACATTGACAAGTGTTTATAAGCAAGTGACAGTCATCACCTTATAAGCCGATTTTGTAACGATGAGTTAGACTCATACTTATTTCTAATACAAAACCATAATTTTGCTTTAATTTTGTTGGAGTTTGCCTTGAAAATTGAAGGAAAACTTGGAAAAACTGGATTTGGTCTGTCATAGGCGCCCAGGGCGCCCAAGCCTGGAAAACTGGAGCCTCTTCCAGCTGCGTGCCGCGCAGCTTTCCTGGCGCGTCGCGCGCCCGCCCGAAGCTGGTGTGCTGGTGATTCTGCTTGGCGCGTCGCGTGCCCACGCGTATATAAGTGGGTGTTTTGCGTTTTTTTTAGTACCGGGTGTGTTTTTTAGGGTTTCTGAGGCCAACAAAAGACTAGGGTTAATAGAGTAACATCTTGGGAAGACTCTAGGGTTGGAGAAACATTCTATCACCTTGGGAAACACTTCTTGATTGAATTTCTTGGTCACGGGAAGAAATTTGGGACTTGGGTAGAATAAGGGAATTGTCTAATTCTTGTAACCCAATTGGGATTTCATTGTAATCAAGGTTTCTATTGACTAGTGGAACGGAGAGGGTTGCCCTCCCCCTAGAGTAGGTCCATTAACACCGAACTGGGTAAACGATATCTCGTGTTCTTTACGATTTCGCGGTTTTACTTTGTTGATTATTATTATTGCCATTCTCAATTGTTGATTGCTTTAATCGAATTGCTCCACACACATCAAGCTATTGGTGTGAGTTTAACCGAATTCACAACAATTGGCACCCACCGTGGGGCAAGGATCAAACGATTAAGGTATCATGGGTTCTAAGTGGGAGATTGAGAAGTTCACCGGGAGTAACGACTTCGGGTTGTGGAAGGTGAAGGTCAGGGCAATACTAACTCAACAGAAGTGCGATGAGGCGTTAAAAGGAGTGGCGGGTATGCCGGCTAATCTCTCAGACGATGAGAAGGCAGAGATGGATGGAAAAGCAAGGAGTGCCATTATCTTGTGTCTTGCGGACAAGGTGCTGAGGGAAGTGGCTAAAGAGAAAATTGCAGCTAGTGTGTGGGCCAAACTTGACAAGTTATACATGACTAAGTCCCTGGCACATAAACAGTTATTGAAGCAACAACTGTACTTCTTTCCTATGGTTGAGAACAAGTCTGTGGTGGAACAGTTTACGGAATTCAATAAGATCATTGATGATCTGGCGAACATTGATGTGAAGATAGAAGATGAGGACCAAGCTTTTCATTTGTTTTGTGCTTTACCCAAATCACTAGAAAACCATAAGGATGCATTGCTCTATGGCAAGGAAGGCACTATCACTCTGGATGAGGTTCAATCGGCTTTGAGAACAAAGGAGTTGACAAAGTTGAGAGACTTGAGAGTTGATGATAGTGGAGAAGGTTTGAGTGTGGCGAGGGGTGAAAGCGAGAACGACGGAAGATGGAAGGGGAAGAAGAATTGGTCCAAGTTTAGGACAACGGGTGAGGGTGGTGGCAAGTTCAAATGTCACTATTGCCAAGAACCTGGTCACTTCAAGAGGGACTGTCCTCGGAGAGGGGGCGATGGTAATTCGTCAGCTCAGATTGCCGTTGGTGATGAAGCTTGTGAGGAAGGCTATGAGAGTGCGGGAGCACTCATAGTCACAAGCTTGGAACAATAGATGATTGCTCGGCCTGGAGAGGCGGTGGAATAATACTCAACATCAGCCTGGAGAAGCGGTGATAAGAATACTCAGGCTCGGCCTGGAGAGGCGGTGGAATAATACTCAACATCAGCCTGGAGAGGCGGTGATAAGAATACTCAGACTCGGCCTGGAGAGGCGGTGGAATAATACTCAGGTTAATACTGGAACAACAACGGTATTATGAGGTGTGAAGATGCTAGTGGAAGTTGGGAATAATGGAAGTTGGGAATCGGTGGAGCTTTGAGTCATGGACTTTGGATGCTCCTGTCACATGTGTTTGAAGAATGATATTTTGAAGCCCTAGAGCTAGTTGAAGGTGGAGTCATTCATCTTGAAGACAGGAAAGCTTGTAAGGTTCAAGGTATGAGGTTCTTTTACATGATGTGAGGTATATTCCTAACCTTAATGTGGTCATGCATTTTGTTACTAGTGGAAATTCTCATGATATGGCAAAGTTGTGGAACTTCGGGTGAAGCTTGTGGATGACATAAGTTGAAGTGTGTTTCAAAGTAGTGGAAAAATCTTGCGTTACAAGGTGAGAGTCATAGTGGAAATACCGGATTGATCTTTGGTGGAGGAATCTCAGTTTGAGGTGGAGTTTGTTACTAGTGAGACTAGAGGAAGACAAATAATCAACGATAGTTCTTGGCTATCTAGGAGATAGGGAGGAGAGTGATATTGTTGGACCAAAGAAGTGTATAGCTCTGGAGACCTTGTGGGTGGCTTGTGGAACTTACCTAAAATTCCAAGGTTAAGTTGAGAGACAAGTAATTTCTTCAGGAGTATGGACATGAACAATCCAGGGGCTGAAGAGTGTATGGTGGAGCTTGTGGAGTTGTCCTAAAATTCCAAGGACAATTGGAGGCAAGCATTTCTTCGAGAGTACGGAGCGGTTCACTTCGGGGGTCGAAGATGGTGTGGTGATAAATCATGTGGAGCAGCATGATGGTTGGTGGGAAGTTGGCACCAATATCAATTTTAAGGCAAGGTGGAGATTGTTGGAGTTTGCCTTGAAAATTGAAGGAAAACTTGGAAAAACTGGTTTTGGTCTGTCATAGGCGCCCAGGGCGCCCAAGCCTGGAAAACTGGAGCCTCTGCCAGCTGCGCGCCGCGCAGCTTTCCTGGCGCATCGCGCGCCCGCCCGAATATAAGTGGGTGTTTTGCGTGTTTTTTAGTACCGGGTGTGTTTTTTAGGGTTTCTGAGGCCAACAAAAGACTAGGGTTAATAGAGTAACATCTTGGGAAGACTCTAGGGTTGGAGAAACATTCTATCACCTTGGGAAACACTTCTTGATTGAATTTCTTGGTCACGGGAAGAAATTCGGGACTTGGGTAGAATTAGGGAATTGTCTAATTCTTGTAACCCAATTGGGATTTCATTGTAATCAAGGTTTCTATTGACTAGTGGAACGGAGAGGGTTGCCCTCCCCCCAGAGTAGGTTCATTAACACCGAACTGGGTAAACAATATCTCGTGTTCTTTACGATTTCGCGGTTTTACTTTGTTGATTATTATTATTGTCATTCTCAATTGTTGATTGCTTTAATCGAATTGCTCCACACACATCAAGGTATTGGTGTGAGTTTAACCGAATTCACTAACAAATTTAAACAATATATAGAATTGATATATTCAGAAGAGTTCTTCTTTTTACTTTCTTGTTATATGGGTAGCGAACTGAGTTTGTTGCATATGGTTGATGAAATTTGGGATTCAATAAGATCATCGTATAATTGCTGCTTTGGCTGGAGTTTTTTAGAAGAAACAAACACTTCATTCTTTGTAGAAGCAGAGTGGTATAGAAATGAACACACATAAATTAAAGGCTTAATTGCAATTTTAGTCCCCCTATTTTAATAAATTTTGGATTTTGGTCCCTCTATTTTTAAATAAGCAATTTTGGTCCTCCTACTTTAACAAATTATGGATTTTGGTCCTCCTATTTTAAAATAAGCAATTTTGGTCCCCCTATTTTTATCAATTTTTGAAATTAAATTCTTCATTTTTCTCTTAAGGTCATGTGGCATTTATAAATTTGAAAAATTACTGACACATCAGATTTTACAAAATAAAAAATATTTAATATTAATTTTTTTAAAAAAAGTAAAAAACTAGAAAAATAAAAAATAATTAATCAAAAAAATAAATTTGCGAGCTCTTTAATTTGTAAACAGTAAAACAACATCATCACCCTCATTGTAGCCACGGTCATCCTGCATGTAAACTCCATTCAATCTCAATCAAAGTTTATAGAAACAAATTGCAAGGGTTATAAGGCTGAGCAAAACAACTCCCTTTTTAAGTTTTAATATCTTTGTTACAAAAATTAGCAACAAAATCCCCATTCCCACCGTGACCGATCCACCACCACAACCACCATCACAAACATTCCGATCATGTATATATATATATATATATATATATATATATAAGAATTGTTAATAATTATTATTATACTATTATTAAAAAAATAATACTAGTATAATCATCATACTATTATAAAAAAATAATAATACTTATTTTATTACATTATTTTTATATGTCATGGATTAATTTTTTAAATTGATGAATGCTACATCATATTAAAATGTGCAACATCACCTTAAGAGAAAAAAGATGAGCCTAATTTCAAAAATTTACAAAATAGGGGGTCCAAATTGCTTATTTAGAAATAGCAGGACCAAAATCCAAAATTTATTAAAATAGGGGGATTAAAATTACTTATTTAAAAATAGGGGAACCAAAATCCAAAATTTGTTAAAATTGGGGGACTGAAATTGCAATTAAGCCTAAATTAAATTTGTTTGTCAAAATATTACATGAAAAATCAAGCAATGATATGAGAATGACAAAGTGCAAATCTTCTTACGGTGGATAAAATGGCATCTTCAATGCTGGAAATTTTTTCAATGCCTTCTTATGAAAAAGTCTGAGAGAAATTTGAAGATATTCATAAGTTGAACAAGTAACTTACTCCAAACTTGATAAAATATGATCGAAATATATTTAAACTTGCACCATATAGATATCTATAATTATCATTGGCTAATCTTGGAGTGGAATAAGATCGCTGATTAAGTTGTGTTGAGATATATCAAATGTGAATTAAGTCTCACATTAACTAGAAGGTTAAGTATTATATAAATAAAAAGACTCATAAACATAATGCCTTAATTTCAAAGTTTGATAAAAGTGTAGTGTCAAAAGCAATTTGTTGCTCTTAGCCTAATATATTGATCTAACCTTTGGTTAATTGTTCTTAGCCCAATGCGTTAATCCAACTTAGTGTGACTCTTTCTTCTCTCGGCTTACCAAGCCGGAAGCTATGATGTCTTGATATAAAATATTAAAAAATATATTTTTTTGAGTAAATTACTATCATTATGCTTCGGGAATTTTTCTGTCCACTGTCTACATTATTTTCATCAAAATAAAGAGAGAAAATTGAAATGCAACAAAAAATCAGTGCGGTGAATCAACATCACAAAAATAGGTACGGAGTGGTAAAAATAGTACCGTTACCGGTGTTGAGAATAATGTCTGAATATCTTTTTGAAAATTTTATATTTAAATATATTCCCGACTCGTTCTCGATTGTTGGAAAGGCGAGTGGAGTGTACTCTCAATTGTCTTGTGTGTGATGAGGAGATTGAGGATGAGCTTCACATATTCTTTAGGTGTGCAGTAGCCCAGGATAGTTGGTGTGCAGCTGGTCTGTCGTCTATCTTACATAATGCTGCGTACCAACAAACTAATGTTATGGATCGTATTTTCGCTGTTTGCAGCAATGAAAGTAGTGATATTGTTGGTAGAGTGTGAAGGTGCGTGGAGAAAACAAAAGAAGGGAGGTCGAATTGTGTTTTAGATATTTAAAAACTTTTCAAGATATTTAAATCTATCAGAGTCTTTAAGCACAGCGGAATAGTTAACACAATCAACTTGAAACTAAGTGAATGATGAAAGAGTAAATGAGAGAGTGAGAGAGAGAAAGACACAAGAAATTATACTGGTTCCCCTCACAAATTGAGAGTACTCCAGTCCCCTTGCACTTCCAAGTGATTTCACTATAATCACTAAGATTACAATTCAGATGCTCAAGCACACAAGCATGAGACTTCCTTGCTCTAGGTCACACAAGACAGAGAGACTTCCTTGCTCAAGTCACACAAGACAAGAGACTTCCTTGCTCAAGTCACACAGGACAAGAGACTTCCTTGCTCAAGCACACAAGCTTGAGTCTTCCTTGCTCAAAGTCACACAAGACTAAGAAACTTCCTTTGCTCAGAGTCACACAAGACTAAGAGACTTCTTTTGCTCTAATCACTAAGATTGAGACTTTTCAATTACTCACGCAGGAGTAATACTAACTTCTAAGCTTAAACTTATTACAAGATAATAACTTCAGAGGCTTGAGCTAGTTTCAATTCTCACTTAATTTGAGAGATATTTGCTATTACAATTCTTTATTCTCACTTGATTCTGAGAGATATTTTCTATGAAAGTTCGTTAGTCATCAATTCTTTCTTTTGCATATTTATATGAGTTGAGAAAGACATTGAGACGTTGGAGAAATTTCCGTTGCAAAATGGACAGCTGTAGTCTTTGAATATCCTTTGAATAAAGCCACGTCTTCTTTGCAGTTAAGCTTCACCTTTACTGTCTGTCCAAATTACAGTAATAAGGTACAACTAGCTCCTAGAGAGAGTAGGATCACATCCTTTGTGACCGTTGTAATTAGTTGTCCTTAAACAAATCATCAGGCTTGATAAGAGTAGTTGATGTAGCCCTTCTGATGACTAGGGGAATTTCCTTTGCTTATGATGAACCTTTGATGTCTTTGAAGTCTGATTGGTCTTAAATAAATGGCCTCTGATAGTCCTTCGTATTTCAGCTTCTGAACGTCTTCATCTTCTGAATAACTCTTGGCTAACAAATAGCTTCTGAACTCTTGTAGGCATCTGAACGTCTTTGAGCTTCTGAACTTCTCTAAGCTTCTGAACTCTTGCAGACATCCTGATCCTCTTTGAGCTTCTGAACTTGTTTAGCTTCTGACCACGTTTTAGCTTCCGAACTCTCTTCAGAGTGTAATGATTCAGACTTCCATAAGGTTCCATCAGAGTCTAAATCAAGTGTGCTCCTGATATAACTTTGGATTCTCCTGCACACTTAATTTAAACATTAGTAACATCAATTGTCCATTTAATACTTTGTTATCATCAAAACTTAAGGGTGTGTTCTAAACACATTTTGTTCCAACAATCTCCCCCTTTTTGATGATGACAAACATAAGTATTAAATACAATTGTTGTTGATAAAAATCAGCTATGTTGACATTAGGCTTCTGAGTTTTGCAAGCTCCCCCTAAGTCTGATATCCCATAGGATTAGGTTTGTAAGCTCCCCCTATTTTGTATCCATAGTTAATTTTAATCAGTTTCAGAATTACTTTATTATATGACTTAAATTATTCATATTTTACTATGCAAAGAACAAGGTTTGCAAGCTTCTTCTTTTCATAGTGCAATAATCTTTGAATAAAGTTGCACCCTTACTCAAGAACTATCTATGAATAATAAACTTCAATTAATAAATGTATTCTCCTTGAAATTATGCGCTTAATGAAGATGCAAGATGAAATAAAATATTTAACTTAATGACAATAGGATCAGAGGCACTAGAAACGTATACACACACATGGTTCTGATGGTTATCATGAAATACAGTTTCAGAGTTCAAAATATTTTTCAAACAGTTCAGAGCTTTAAAAAAATCTTTTCAAAAATAGTTCAGAGCTTGAAACAAAAATGTTGAAAATAGTTCAGAGCATAAAGCAAAACTTTTTGAAAACAGTTCAGAGCTCTTTAGCACAATATTTTGAAATTCTCAAGATCAGATTGTCATTTCAAAGCATGTACCTCATGCTACTAAGATTGACCACTCTCCTACGTTCTCAATCTGAAGCACTACAAAGCCCTAAAAAGCAGAGTAATTTCACTTCTTCCAACAATTGATTTATCAATATTCTTTCTCCCCCTTTTGTCATTATCAAGTACAGCGTCCAATACGGTCAAGTCAGGAGTGGTTGAACGCATTTAAGACCTTGTCGGTGAAATGAGCTTATAAAAGGAGAGAAGCCTAGTCATTTTATTCACACAGAATAATCTTAGGCTTTGATAGATCTTTTGAGAGAAAAAATGAAACGCTCAGAGAAGAAGAAGGTAGTTTCAAAGAGAGGTAGTCAAGATAGGAGAAAACATAACCAAGAAAAATCAAGAAAAACAAAGCTAGAGCCTGAGGTTGTGCTCAGTTCAGAGTCTGAAGGAGCAGATTCTGATACAGAGTCTGATGAATGGGACTCTGATTGGTTTGAGTATTTGAATACAGATTTTCCTGAAGAAAATCAAGCTGATGTCCAAGTCTCAGATGGGCTAGAGTCTTCTCCTGAGGAAGAGAGATTTGATCCAGATGAGTCAGATTCCCCAAGAGAGGTGCCATCCAAACTGGGTCACCCAACTCCACCATCTAAGGATACCAGTTGATTATCTTTAAAAAAAATTTTGTAACAGATACTCAAGTTTTCAATAAAGTTTAATTTCTTTGGCTTGTTTAATTTGATTCTCTTTATTATGTTTCTGCTCTTGTTATGCAATATGAATCTTTAAAAATAACCAAATGTTGTATTAATTGAAAAACAATTTAATGAACACAAGATTTTAAAACAAAACTGTTTGTAAACGAAATAGTCTTAAAAAAAAATTGAAAGCCAATAGAAGAATTTAATCTTAAGAATGAAGGAAAACAGTTATCAGCAGTTTAAGGATAAAAACACTTAGATTACCACAAAATGAATAAATATTTCAGATTAGCACAAAGAAGTTAAAGAGACATACAAAGTTATGAACTTAATCCTACCAATGTGCCTATCAAAATATCAATCAACAGATAAACATTTGAGCAAACAAAAAGATCCTATGGTGTTAATTGGGGTTGGCTACATAGAGAAGTTAGGGTTCTCATGATTTCCTTCTGATTAGCATTAACTACCTCCATCAGTCCCACATACTTATCCATCTTGGCTTTAATACTTTCAATCTCAGTCTCATACACTGAATTTCTCAGATGCTCTTGATTTGCTCCCAAAATTTCCAAAATAGGCTCATTCAGATCTTCCTCAAGTGATGCTAACTTCTCCATAAGATTTCACTACAAGAAATTGGCTATTTAGTGGCAGCAAAATTCCCTCACAAAGTGCTAATTTCCGCCAGTAAGTTCAAATTTACTGGCGGAAATGGTCTGCCAGTAAATCACTCGCCAGTAAATTTACTGGCGGAAAATTCCGCCAGTAAATTCGTCAAACAGTGCAACGAGAGAATCTGGCAACTTAGTGGCAGAAATTTCCGCCAGTAAGTGCCTGTCAGCTTTTTAACTTACTGGCGGAATATTCCGCCAGTAAGTGTGTCAGAAGACAAAATAAAATATTAATTTAAGTTAGTGGCGGAAATTTCCGCCAGTAACTTTCCTGTATTAAAAAAAAAAGAAAAAACAGATAATATAATAAAATATATATTAATTTACGTTTTTTTTTCATAATATATATATATAAATTACAATATTAATAAATTATAATTAATAAATTTGTACCACATAAAATATAAAAATTATATTCAACAAAATAAAATGTTCCAAGATACATAATCCCACATAAAATAGTGCTAAATACTACAAATTTAAATTACAATAAAATAGATTAATCAAAATATAAAATAATATCTAATTATTACTAAAATCCCTACTGTAGTACCGACTATTTTGATTTCCATCGGCATTTCCTTCGTCTCGACCTGCTGCAAGTAACTCATCAATCATGTCCTGGCTTACCCTCGCAGTATCACTCCTCGTGGCGGCAGGAATAAATGGTGGGACTTGAGGGACTTGACTTGGTGCATAATCAAAATTAGGCCGATAAAGTATTTCCTGATATGGCAAGTTATGCGGCGTATTTTTCCCTGCTCGTGAACTTCCGCCGCCAGACTCTGGAAATGATGATGATGAACTATGGAATTGTGGCAAGGGCTGAAATCGCGTGGACTCATGAACTGATGAGTGGCGAGGTGGCATATGTGGCACATTTGGTTGTTGCTGATGAGGATGTGAGCTGGCATATGCTGAGTGGCGAGCTGACACATATTGTTGTTGTTGTGGTTGTTGCTGATATCCCTGCTGGTTTTGTGATGAAAACCTTTGCTGCAACAATAATTCCATGTCTTGCCTTGCTTCAGCTCGGAACTGCGACCTCATTTGTTCGATCTGAGATTGGACTTGAGATGCGACCTCGGCTTGGACCCGAGCTTCATTGTCAGCTTTGAGGCGGCGTTCCATCTCTTCTAAATCGAACTGTGAATGAGATCGAGCTGTAGAACTGCTTGAACCAATAGAGGAGCTAGGATTATATCTATATCCTGCTGGGGTCCTCATCACCACTGAAGAAGCATTTCCGGCACCCCTAAGACGGTTTTTGGGCATCCCGCCAACAACCTCGACAAAATGATCAATCATTATTGTCTCTCTAACATCCTCAAGAGCCCGCTCACTAGCTGGAATGGAATTTTGATGAGCATTAAAAGCTTCCTCAAATGCATCCATCTCCCTCTACAAAAAGATAAAGAAAATATTTTATTAGTAATAATTAAACTAACCAAATAAATTTATTTTGACAAAAATTTAAATTATATATACCTGGACTCGTGCCGCTTCATCTGTATCCCATGACCCATTAGGTCTTCTGTGGAAGAACTCGTGCATTTGACACAGAGTTGGCTCGCATCCATGCAGGGCAAAATATTCAGCACGGAAGGTAGCTCCAGATGTCTGCCCACCTCTATGGTTGCACCCTCCTCTATTGTCTGAATGTCTATTGGCGGCTGCTTTCTTGCATTTTCCTTATAATCTTCTGATGCCCATTTGCCTTTCAAAACAGGCCAAGATTTCTCACCAATCCAATCTGGTTTACTATCTGTACAGCGCACATTAGACAACAAGGCTGACAGCCGCTTTGAACATTTCTTATTAAAAATTTTAATCATTGCCCCATCGAATTTTTTCAACCACGTGCATCGTACCTGTTCATAATGCAAAATAATATAAATATTAGTAATATTGATTATTAATGATAAAGTAAAATAATAAAATATTATTATCAAATTGTTTCTTACACGAAAATCATTCCAAAATTTTTCCCAAGCAGTCTTATCATTTTTTACTTCTTTCCAGGAAACAAATTGCTGATTGTAGTTTCCCTGAACCAATGAAGAAATGTGTGTTGATGTTGGTTTTTGTGGTTGAAAGCTACACAACAAAATATACGTCAAAAATATTACAAATAATATTAATAATAATTAAAATAATATTAATAATATTTCTTACTCATCATAGTAAGGCATGATGACAGGTCTTTTGTGTCTGTCCACCAACATAGTATCACCAGGAGCCAAAAGATCAATTTCCCGGATTTCATCATCTACACGGGTGTCTTCCTCTGGGTCTGGCGGAATTGGTATCTGCGTACCATCTTCGTTAGTTCGGCGGGGCATTGCCATTGGAAGTCTCCACCAACAACAAGTCATTACGTCTGCAATAAAACGCAATGTCTTCTCTTGCTTTATCATTATCTTTTGTTTTTCCTTTGACATTCATTACAGTGTTGAAAAAATTTTCAAAAACATTTTTTTCAACATGCATAACATCAAGGTTGTGACGCAAAAGGTTGTCTTTCCAATAAGGCAGATCCCAAAAAATACTTTTCTTTGTCCAATTGTGCTCTACACCGTAACCTGGCGGTTTTGAAGCAACACCACCTACTATTTCTACTTTTGGCTTATCTTTCACTTCGTCCCAAACTTCTTGTGATGTCAAATATCGAGGTGGTAGTCGGGTTTCAATCTGACCCTTAACAAATGCATATTTATTCCTTCGAAATGGATGATCAAGGGGAAGAAATCTTCTATGGCAATCAAACCACGTAGCTTTACCACCTCTTTGTAACGTAAATGCTTTGGTGTCCATCATGCAAATAGGACATGCCAATTTACCATGTGTCCCCCATCCAGACAACATCCCATAAGCAGGAAAATCATTGATGGTCCACATCAAAGTTGCTCTCATGATGAAATTTTGTTTTCGGCTGATATCATATGTCACAACACCTTCCCACAACCTCTTCAAATCATCAACCAAAGGTTGCAAATAGATATCAATACCAGCAGTTGGACTAGATGGCCCAGGTATTACAGCGGCTAAAAACATGTAAGGTTTTGACATACACATTTCGGGTGGAAGATTGTATGGAGTGACAATAATAGGCCAACATGAATATGGTGTGGCTGATGCTTGAGTATACGGTGTAAATCCATCAGAGCACAATCCCAGTCTAACATTTCTTGGATCTGAAGCGAAACCAGGATTAACTTGATCAAAATGCTTCCATGTTAAACCATCAGAAGGATGTCGCAACTCACCGGACCTTTTTCGTTGTTCATAATTTTCAGAATGCCATGTCATTTTTCTTGCAGTTTGCAATGATGCATACAACCTCTGCAACCTCGAAACTATGGGTAAATAGAACATCGCTTGTCTTGGTACTGGCTTTCCCCTTTTTGACCGCGAATTTTTTGTTTGACGGTATCTTGGTTCTTGACAAAATTTACATTGAACTAAATCACCATCATTTACACCAAACTCGTTGTTATAAAACAACATACAACTATTGATGCAACAATGAATTCTCTTCACTCCAAGTCCTAGCTTTGACACTAGCTGTTTTGCTTCATAATAAGTTCGCGGCAAATCACTGCGGGCGTAGATGGGTGTTGTATCTAACACCAGTTTCGCGATCGCATCCATGGATAATTCCGGAATCAGAAAGTTACACTTTAGACCCAAAAGTCTAACACACACTGTTAACTTCGAGTCTGTGGAATCTTCAAACAACGGTTCATTTGTATCTTTTAAAAGATTGAAAAATCTCTGGGCATCAGCATTCGGAAGTTGGTCTCCATCATATTCATCTCCATCATCCGCCACAGCAATCCCAAGAGCATAAGTTATCATATGATTCATCTCGTTGAATAGGTAATGCTGGTAATTCTGAGCAGGTACTATTGGCGCACTGCTGCTTGAAGAACCTTGATACACAACACCAAAATTAGTAGCACTCGACGCCGGCGGGTCCGACATAATTGTTTCACCATGACTTGTCCAAATCCAGTAATTGGGTCTAAATCCTTTAGTATACAAGTCATATTTAATTTCATATTCGCTGCGAATCCATCTACAGTCACAAGACGCACACGGACACCTAATTCCCCCTTCACTTATGACGATGTTACTACGTTTTGCAGCTTTGAGAAATAGTGCAACACCGAGTTTAAAAATTTCTTTAATTTCTCCCCTCTTTCCATCATAATATCTATCGTACATCCAATTACGATCCATATTAACTATATATGATCTGAAAGTTTAAACATAATATATCAACACGATCACTAATTAATTAGATCGATGTCATATACAGGGGATCGATATGCATTGTAGTATTTTTTTTTTCTTTTCTATAATATATAAGGGAAGATATTTAACATAATTTTTTTTTTCTTACGAAAACAAATATAATTAAGTATTTTATGTTCTAAAACTAATTAATATTAATATAGCAATAATTAAAATAATTAATATTAATAACAATAATTAAAACTTATTTTTCTTATTATTACACTTAAAGTCTTAAACAATAAAAAACTATTATTATATATATATTAGAACAAAAAAAACTGTTTTATTAGTTAAAAAAAAAACTATTATATTAGAACAAAAAAACTTATTTTACTTATTATTACACTTAATGTCTTAAACAATAAATTTTATTTAGTACACTTATAAAAAAGAAGTAACAATAACAAAAAATTATTATATTAGAAAAAATAACAATTTTATTACTTAAAAAAACTTAATTTTATTATCACCTACTTTTTTTTTAAAACTAATTTTATTATCACCTACTTAATTTCCTTCTAAAACTCAATAATATTTTCTTAACGTATTTTTCTTACAAAAGTAAATAACAAAAAATCATTATTATTTCACTTAATCAATAACTAAAAATTATTATCACACTTAAACAATAAATTTTATAGTTTAAAATAAAAATAATATCACAATTTACATATTACTTACTTGGTAGCCGAGTAGAGTCTGACTTCGCGCTTTACCAAACAATGTCCACCCACCACCACGAATTAACGCCTATGCCACACTCCTAAATTAAAATCATAAAAATAAATTAAACAATTGATTAGTAAATATAACAATAATTGACAAAAAAAGAATAAGAAAATGAATAGATAAATAAACACTTACCAAAAGTATGAAAGGAGAAAAAAATATAAAAGAGGGAAGAGGTTTGATGTGAAAGGAGAAAAAAAATTGAAAATATAAAAGAGGTTTGATGTGAAAGGAGAAAAAAAATTGAAAGTGTAAAAGAGGTTTGATGTGAAAGGAGAAAAAAAATTGAGAGGATATAAAGAGTTTAGAGAGAAGTTAGAGAGAAGTGAGAAGAATAGATGTGAAAAGAAAAATGAATGGGAATGAGTATTTATAGAGGGGAGGAGAAAATCGACCGTTTGAATCCGTTGAGTTACTGGCGGAATTGTTGCACTTACTGGCGGAATATTCCGTCAGAATCTATTTGACCGTTGAACACTTACTGGCGGAAATTTCCGCCAGTAAGTGTTAGCCGTTGAGATTTAACTTTCTGGCGGAATATTCTGCCAGAATGTATCTCGTCCATTCGTTTACTGGCGGAATATTCCGCCACTAAGTATTATTCTATTTTTTTAATATTCTGGAAAATTTACTGGCAGATTTGTATCAGTGGCGGAATTTTCCCTCAATAATTTATTGAGGGAAAATTCCGCCAGTAACTTATTTTAAAATCTGTTTGTATTTAAGGTTTTTCTTGTAGTGTTTTGCTCATCACTTTCTCTTACAGAAGAGGATTCAGGTTGATTCCTCTCTGTGTCCTTCTGAATCTGAATGACCTCTTCAACTTCAGTAACACTATTTTTATCAAAACTCTTCTGCTCCTTAACATCAGCCTCTTGTAGTCTGTGCAGCTCCTTCACCAATTCTTCAGTTATGCTCACCCATTTAGCAACATACTCAGCTGAAGGCATATCAGATTGCCTCAGCTCATGAAGACCATGTATTTGCCTGAATAGGCTGTTGCATTCACTCAAGATATCAGGGTCATTAGAGTTAATTAGTTGAGGTTCAGAGTTTGAGGATGTGATGGTATGTTGAGGTGATGTTGGTGGTTGAGGTTTATTTTGAGATGCAACACAGTCAGATGTTGTAGATATCCCATCCTCTTGAGTTTTCTCAGCAGTCTGACAATGTTGACTGGTTATTTGTTGTTGTTGTTGATCTTGATCAGGTTGACCAAATGAACTTAACTGTGCATCAGGGGTAGTTAGTTCCTTGATCATTTCATCAACCTGATCTCTAGTTGGTGAGTTTGGGGTCTCATTTAATTTGAGTACTTCAGTGTGCACTGACTCATGAGAATCAGTTGCAATCACTTCAGTATATGTGATGGTTTGTTGTTCAACTTCAACTTGAGGTTCAGGTTGTGTTTGATGGTCAAGTTGAGTTTGTTGTTTAGGAGATGGTTGTGGGTCAGGTTGTGTATGAACATGTTCAGGTGAGATATATGGTTCAAGTTGTGGTTGAGCATGTTCAGGTTCAGAGGGTACATTTGGTTGAGTTTGGAGTTTTGATGAAGGGTTGGTTTCAGGAATGATTTGGTCTAGATTTGAAGTTAAATTCTAATTTTGTTCAGAGTCTGGAATAGTGTCAGAGTTCTATACATTATCAGATGGTAGAGGTTTAGATTGTGGAGGGAGTTCACCTGCTAAGTGTTGTTCAAGGAATTCTAGAGGTGACTCTGATGGTTTGTTTGAGGTTGGGGGGTTCTGAGTCTCTTGAGTTAGTACAACAGGACCTTTAGGATCAGATATAGTACCTGAATCATTAATGGTGGAGCTCTCAGCATCTTTCTTCTTTTTCTTCAGCTCCTTAGAAATCTTGATTCTTTTAATCCTTAGAGGCTCATCATCCTCTTCCACATCTTCTGAAACCACCATGTTTGTCTTCCCAGCTTTTGTCTTTGTTCTGCCTTTGCTTTCACCCTTTTCAGACTCAACCATAGCCTCGACTAATCTTGTTCTCTTCCTCTTTACTTCCTCTGGTTCAATTTCAAAGGGTTCACCTTGATTCTCCAATAACTGTATATACTGATTAACAATACATTTTGCAACATGAGGTATGTTAATGTTGAATGTAGTTACCCATGAAGGTCCTGAGTTTGGTAGCTGCTCTAGAGGCTTTGAATGTATCAGTGTTTGACCTGGCAGAAAAAACATGTTGGACAAAGTACTTACTGATATAACAGAGGCTCTTAGTTCCCTCAGCAGATGATGTTGACCAGCAGCCTTGATCACATCAATTATACCACATTGATAGAAAATCTCACTGAGAATTCTTGGATAAATGATGTGAACATTTGGATTGGTCTGTCCTTGAATAGCGTTTACAGCTTTGCACATATGACAGAAAATGTACCTAGCCCAGTTAAGTTGATAACCTCTAGTGAGAAAATAGATAAAATATCTATGATCACAAGAGAGTTGATCAGAGCTTCCACTCCTTGGGAAGATTGATCCTAGTAAAATCCTGGCTAGAAGCTTCTGTGTTGGTTTTAGGTCACCACTCTTGTTACTTTCGCAGTTTTTCCCTTGCTCATAACATCTTCTTGTCATATCTTTTAGACAACCAGTGCTTTTAGCCTCAGTAGCGTTGTAGGCATGAAATTTTCCTTCATTTGGAAGGTATAACATACTCGCCAAATTTGATTGAGTTAACACCACTTCAAATCCACAAACGACTGACCTGACTTCATCCTCCTTGACTTCTCTCAATCCTAGTTCAGCAGGAGTCTTGTTCTTGTTTTCAGATTTAGAATTCCTCAATGTAGTTAATTCTTTGACGTAGTCTTCAACAGTTACAACCTTGCTCCGAAACCAAAAGTCCTTAACCAGTGTAGGATAGATTGGACCATTTAATACTCTCATGTATCTGAATCCTCCATCTTGATCAGTGAAGAACTTCTCAATGTCATGTTGGTTCAATCTAAGACCTTCAAAATCAATTGGTTGTTCCATAACCAAGTTGAATGATTTTCCCTTTATTTCTAACGATTTTTCCATGCAAAACAGTTCTGTGCAATTGACGATGTTGATAGGTAGGTCTTTTGGGAATGAGAATTCTGAAGTAGAAACTGACGAGGTAGAAGTTGCCATTTCGGAAGTTAGGGTTTTGGGTTTGCTAATTTTAGAGAAAGAAGGTTTTCTATGATCTAGAAGACGAAAGTGTAAAGTGTGCAAGTGTTCAGTGATTTTGATTAAAGACAAAATAAAACACACATTAAATTAAATAAAAAAGAAACGAACCATCATTAACTGTTTCAAACCAATCAGAACGTGTGTACGTGTTAGCGCCAAAAACGTTTCAGTAGAAAACACTCAAACATTTGCAATTCATTTCCTTTTCAGAGGCTTAACTTTCAGAGGTTGAAAAGTTTCTCAGAGTCTGAACTATTTCAGATGCTGAGATCTAAAATACTTCAGAGTCTAAGAATTAATTTTTCAGGACATTTAAAATAAATCAAATGTCAAAAAACATTTTTAACCTTGATTGTTATTCCTTTGAATTGTCAAATAGGAATTAAGAATACTCACCTTGCATTGAAGCTTCTTGTTTCAATTTTAATCAGTGTCATAGCCTGAACAATCACTCCACCAAACTGAGTTGCTATTATCTTCAGCACAAGCTTCAAATTCTTCATCATAAGGATCATATTTTCTTCTATTCCTTATGAAATCCACTTCATCTTCTTCACCATCAGATTCATCAAAAATGTGCCTTCTGTGCACCATTGCTCTCCTTCCATTTGTGGTCACATGCATCCATGTGAGTTGAGAGTCTATTGTCCTCATTTGTCCTGCAGCCAAATAAACAATTTTGTCTTTTGGTACCCACTTGCTTAAGGGTCCTAGACTGTTAGTTACCTGACCTTTATTCTCCATTTGTACCACTTGAGAGCTATCAGGTAAAATTTTTGAATATAGATCAGAAGGTGAAGCATTTTCAAATATGCTTGATGAACTTGGTTTTTCAAATGTGTCAGCACATGAATAACCAATTCCATTTACACCATTGTTTTTGAAAGAAGACAATAAAGAAATAATGTCACTACTGTCAATGCATGTATTACAAAATTCTTTAGAGACAATTGAGTTCTTATGAGGTTTGCTACTGCTGGCATTCCCTTTTTCAAGAACTTCAATCTTTTCTAAAGCTTTTTGATATAAACACTTAAATTGACTTGCTTGTTCACTTAAGTGCTCACAATCAACTTTGAGCTTTTTAAACTTATGTGAACTAGCATTTAGTAGTTTTATGAGTTCAATTTTAGGAAGTTGAGAGTATACCTGATTCAGAATGTCTTGATCAGAGTCATAACTTGTAAGTTCAGACTCTGAGTCCTCTTCAGACTCTCTTGCTGCTTCAGGTCTAGCTTGCACTTCAGGTCTTGATCTCCTTGGTAACCTGACTTCCTTTTCCTTTTCAGAAAATTTGTCCAGCTCTTCCCAGGTTGTCAATTTCTTTTTGCTAGTCATCTCTCCTCCATTCTTCTTGAATTCAGACCATCTTTGAAAATTCTTGGAGAAATTATGAAAGTATTCTTCATCAGATTCTTCTTTAAGATCTTCATGCTTCATTGTCTACTTTCCTTTTCTTGCTGCTTCCTTGTCTTTTTCTGTTGCAGTTCTAGAGGTACAAGCATCACCCTCTGAAGTAGAGACATGCTTGTTGCTCAGATCTTCATTCAAAATAAGTCCATTTTCCATTTCTTTAATGAGATCAGCAACAAGTTGATGTATCTTCTGCTTCCAATCATTCACTTGTTGAGCCATGGTGTTTTTCTCCTTTGGATCTTGACTGTCTCACTGTAAAGTGATTTTCCAACAGAACCAGGCTCTGATACCAATTGAAGGTGCGTGGAGAAAACACAAGAAGGGGGGGGGGGGTTGAATTGTGTTTTAGATATTTAAAAACTTTTCAAGATATTTAAATCTATCAGAGTCTTTAAGCACAGCGGAATAGTTAACACAATCAACTTGAAACTAAGTGAATGATGAAAGAGTAAATGAGAGAGTGAGAGAGAGAAAGACACAAGAAATTATACTGGTTCCCCTCACAAATTGAGAGTACTCCAGTCCCCTTGCACTTCCAAGGGATTTCACTATAATCACTAAGATTACAATTCAGATGCTCAAGCACACAAGCATGAGACTTCCTTGCTCTAGGTCACACAAGACAGAGAGACTTCCTTGCTCAAGTCACACAAGACAACAGACTTCCTTGCTCAAGCACACAAGCTTGAAACTTCCTTGCTCAAAGTCACACAAGACTAAGAGACTTCCTTTGCTCAGAGTCACACAAGACTAAGAGATTTCTTTTGCTCTAATCACTAAGATTGGACTTTTCAATTACTCACGCAGGAGTAATACTAACTTCTAAGCTTAAACTTATTACAAGATAATAACTTCCGAGGCTTGAGCTAGTTTCAATTCTCACTTAATTTGAGAGATATTTGCTATTACAATTCTTTATTCTCACTTGATTCTGAGAGATATTTTCTATGAAAGTTTGTTAGTCATCAATTCTTTCTTTTGCATATTTATATGAGTTGAGAAAGACATTGAGACGTTGGAGAAATTCCCGTTGCAAAATGGACAGCTGTAGTCTTTGAATATCCTTTGAATAAAACCACGTCTTCTTTGCAGTTAAGCTTCACCTTTACTGTCTGTCCAAATTACAATAATAAGGTACAACTAGCTCCTAGAGAGAGTAGGATCACATCCTTTGTGACCGTTGTAATTAGTTGTTCTTAAACAAATCATCAAGCTTGATAAGAGTAGTTGATGTAGCCCTTCTGATGACTAGGGGAATTTCCTTTGCTTCTGATGAACCTTTGATGTCTTTGAAGTCTGATTGGTCTTAAATAAATGGCCTCTGATAGTCCTTCGTATTTAAGCTTCTGAACGTCTTCATCTTCTGAATAACTCTTGACTAGCAGATAGCTTCTGAACTCTTGTAGGCATCTGAACGTCTTTGAGCTTCTGAACTTCTCTAAGCTTCTGAACTCTTGCAGACATCTTGATCCTCTTTGAGCTTCTGAACTTGTTTAGCTTCTGACCACGTTTTAGCTTCTGAACTCTCTTCAGAGTGTAATGATTCAGACTTCCATAAGGTTCCATCAGAGTCTAAATCAAGTGTGCTCTTGATATAACTTTGGATTTTCCTGCACACTTAATTTAAACATTAGTAACATCAATTGTCCATTTAATACTTTGTTATCATCAAAACTTAAGGGTGTGTTCTAAACACATTTTGTTCCAACAGAGTGGCTATGTTACTCTGGTGCATTTGGCACAATCGTAATGATAAGCTTTGGAATGATAATGTTCAGATGCCACGTCAAATTGGAAGATATGCTTTTGATGCTTGGAATGATTGGTACTCAGTACATAAGATACGGAGTAATAGTGTGAGCGGGACTACAGAAGGAGATTTGGTAAGGTGAGAAAAACCAGCTCTAGACTGGGTAAAATGTAACGTTGATGTTGCCTCTGTGTTTGGCTCTAGAAGGACCTCGGTGGGATTGTGTTTTCGCGATAATAGTGGTCATTTCATAGCTGGTATGACACATTGGAAGCAAACTGTGATTTCATCTGTAGAAGGAGAAGCATGAGCTTTACTTTTAGCAATGGAAGAAGCTAGACATAGAGGACCGGATCGAGTTCAATTTGAAAGTGATTCGAAAGTTTTGATAGAGGCCATTCATATGAAGCGTAGAGGCAACTCTGAATTTCGGTCAATTGTTCATGATATCCTTAGTCTTATGTCATCTTTTATAAACTTTGAGGTTAAGTTTGTTATGAGACAAGCGAATTTGGTTGCTCATACTCTTGCTAGGGCGGCCAATTCTTGGTCTGACTTCTATAGATTTAAGAATATTCCCTTATGTATTGAACATTTAGTTTTTAATGAAATGCAGTAAGTTTGTTTGATTAAAAAAAAATTATATTTATTGCTTCAAGAAAATTATATTTATGTTCAAAATTTTAAGAATATGATTAAAATTTATAAAAGAGAAAAGAATTATATTTTCTCCACATAAAAATATATTCTACCAAATTAGTATTTCACTGCTAAGCCATTAGATTTGGCCTAATAGTAAATTTTTTGAATAGTACACATGACATGAGATGTTAAATTCAATCCTAATTACCAACATTATAAAAAAAAAACTTCATTCTAAAAGAGATCTCTTGTCATCTTATTCTAGTTCTCTATTAAAGCTATCTTTCTCGCAGTCACTCCAACTAAAACGCTTTCTCTCTCTCACTAAAATCTCCCTCACTTCACATACATACAAAGGAAGAGGAGAGAGAGAGAGTTTATGCGCGCGTCACCAGTTTTCGGTTACTGGATTGATTCCTTCTTTTCTTCAACAATTCAAAGCATCTTTTTCTCGGTAATTGTCACTTCAATCTCTTTTCTCTCATCACCGAATCGTGACGTTGATTGAATTTAACGTTTCTTTAGGTTCAATGAATTTTTCGCTGATGTTGATTAGTTGATAATGTGATGTGATGATTTAGTGATTCCTTCTCCTTGTTGAATAGCTATGGCTTCCGATTCTTCTTCCGAAGGTAACGCCTTCATCACTTGATTATTCTGTGTTTTCTTGTTCATTTGAATTTCTTCCAATTTTCATGGATTATGTTGAAACTGAGCTGATTGAATTCTCTGAATGATTCATTTCGTTATAATCGGTGTTATGTTTTATTATTTTACGTTATTTAAAGTTTTGCACCTAATTTTAATGATGCAGCTGTTGATTAATCTCTATGATTTGATGTTTTAGCATTGTGATTTGTGATGTATATGATTTTTATGTGGATTCATGTATTTGCTTTGGTTTCTTCATCAAGGTTTTCTGAGGCATGGCATGTTAAGGTTTTTATGTCTATGCATCCATAATTGCGTTAATTATTGTGTTTAATTTTTAATTTTCTGCATTAAAAAGAATTGCAATATTGGATTTGTTATCTGTGTGTGTGTTATGCTTTGTTAGCTAACATAATCTAGTGTAATTTAATGTTACACCACTTAATTTAATGATCCACCTGTTGATTAATCTCTTTGTTATGATGTTTTAGCATTGTGATTTTTGACATATCTGATTTTTGACATACCTGATAATATGTGGATTGATTTTTTCACTTTGGTATCTTCCTCAAGGTTTTCTGAGGTCTTACACGTCAAGATTTTTTTAATGTCCATGTGTCCGCAATTACTTAACTTGTGGTGGCATCAGTTGTATTTAAGCAATTTTCTGCAATAAAAAGGATCACAACACGACAAGGATTGGATTTGTTATCTGTGTTATGCTTTATTATAACACGTGATTTAACATTGTACAGCCTAATTTAATGATTCACCTGTTGATTACCAATCTCTTATATTTATTCTTTTTTTGGATAAATATGATATGGTGTTTTAGCATTTTGATTTGTGACATATATGATTTTTCTGTGGATTGATTTATTTGCTGTGGTATCTTCCCCGAGGTTTTATGAGGCACGGCATGTTAAGGTTTTTTATGTCTGTGTCTGCAATTGTGTTAATTATTAACCGCAATTTTCAGCAATATCAGGGATCGCAACACGACAGCGTTGTAAAATCTTGTTCTCCATGCATTTTTTCTTCTAAATGTTGGTTACTGAGTTACCTCTGATTTTATTTTTTAGAAAAAAGAATAAGCTTTCTTGAGAGTGTGCTTTTTCCCTTTTTTATTTGAGTTAATTATAATTTTATTTATCTGTTATAATTCTGGCTTTTTTAGTTTAGAATCTATGCTATATATATCCTTTTATTGCCGAGCTGTTAGTATGAGCAGCATTTGGGGGTCATATAGTTAATATTTTATTGATGCATTTTGAAGAAGAAAATAGTCTTGATTGATGTAGGCTTATAATTTTATATGTGATGTGCTAGCAACTAAATTAGAGGTCTATGGAGGTACCTATAAAAGTCAAAGGAGGTTAAGTTCAGTTGCCTAATTGGTTGACATGATTAGTTTCCATTACACCGAGCTTTCCAATATTTCTTGGTTGTATTTTATGTAACCAATATTTTAGACAAAAATAAAAATAAAAATTGGGCTCTTAACTCTTCAAATGTGCATGTAGATAGATAAATGCATTATAGGTTCTTGTATAAAATCCATTATTTATGCTTATATTATAGGTGTGTAAACTTTTCAATTTCTTGATGTTGACATGTCTATCATGAATACTAGTTGCAGTAGACGTCTTTGCTGAAAAAGTCTTGTTTCCTTCACCACTTGGAAGTTTTTAAGTTGGAATCCTCTCATATATAAAATAATGTACTAATATTTGTTTTCTTTTTCCTTGATCCTAGGTGTTGCTCTTGATCCTACAAAATTTAGTAAATTGAGTATGGAGAGAAAAAGAGAGCTTGTATATGAAATATTTAAAGTGTCTCATGATAGTGCATCCGAGATGCTGCAGTCATGTAGCCGTCAAGAGATTTTGCAAATATTGTGTGCTGAGATGGGAAAAGAAAGGAAGTATACTGGGCTGACAAAGGTGAAAATTATCGAAAGTCTTCTAAAAATTGTTGCCGAAAAGAATTCAAGTGGACATGATATTGCCACCAACCCTGAACCACATTCTTTTCCTGCAAACGGTCAGAAACCTGCTAAAAGGCAGAGAAAAACTGAGAATCCATCTGGGTTAGCTATTCCTGGAAACAATATTTTAGTCAATAATGGTGATGATGTGAGTAATAATACCACATACTGCAAAAACTCAGCATGCAAGGCTACCCTAAATCAAGCAGATGCATTTTGCAAAAGATGTTCATGTTGTATTTGTCATCAATATGATGACAACAAAGACCCTAGCCTGTGGTTAATATGCAGCTCTGAAGCTCCACTTCCCGGTGTTTCCTGTGGCTTATCATGCCACCTTGAGTGTGCTTTAAAACATGCTGCTTCTGGAATTGGCAAAGACGGTGAACATCCGAAGCTTGATGGAGGCTTCTACTGTGTCTCATGTGGGAAAGTAAATGATTTACTCGGGTAAATTCTAAACGGATGTTTTATATTTTCTTAGATGAAATCGTTTATCCATTTATAAGCTTTTCTTTTTCCCTCTTTTTCTTTGTCTTTGTCTTTTAGCCTTTTCTACACTTGAAGCTTTGTGTTCATGCAAATCATTGATATTATTGGGATTAAAGATGATTAAATTTAGTAATTTGTTGTTTACAAGATACATCAAAATACTTTCAAAATAGACAATGACGAAAGAAATAAGTTCACAGTCTTAAAAAAAATTTCAAAGTAAAGTCTTCTCCTTCTTCATGCTAAAGTTTCTTAATGAACCAATTGAAAATCTATTTCTCCGCTTTTATTCCTTTCCCCCTTTTTCTTGGGCTTTCAGGTATATATAGTAGGAAATATAATCTTAGCATTTTTTTAATTCATAATTTGCTTTAAACATTCATAGGACTGCCATATCAAGATTAATACTATCACGTATGATCAACATTGTGGAAGAGAAAGATTTGTAAACTGTTGAATGTTCTTTTGAATTGCTTTGCTATAGTGATTACTGAACTCTACTCAACACAGTGAGGAAAATATTGCTGTTATTCAATCAAAGGATTGTAAATTTGTTACTTCAGTATGTGTTGCACTATAATCATTTTAGGATGATTTTTGAAAAATTTGTAGGGTATCTACAATCTCATCTAAGCTTGTTTCTTAAATGTATTAGATGCTGGAGAAAACAACTGATGGTAGCAAAGGATGCTAGACGTGTGGACATACTATGTTATCGTGTCTCCTTAAGCCAAAAACTTTTACAAGGGACTGAAGTGTATGGAGAACTTTATGAAATTGTTGATCAAGCAGTAAAGAAACTTGAACCAGAGGTGGGTCCACTGACTGGCTCACCACTGAAGATTGGTAGGGGGATTGTGAACAGGCTTTCTTCAGGGCCCGAGGTTCAAAAACTTTGTGGTGTTGCTCTTGAATCACTTGATTCAATGCTTTCTAAAAGGATCTTGCCTCCGACACCCAATCCAACTATTCAAGGTGTTCATTCACTCTTTTTACAAAATATCATGCCTTTTTCACTGGTTTTTAAAATTAGCCAATAATCCATGTGACTAGCATTGTAAATGTGTTCCACTTCTTTCATTTATGGTAATTGATATAATGGTATAGATTTATTAGTGTAATAAGGAGAAATTAATTTTGTATGAATGGATTTTATATTTAAGAATGTTTGCTCATAAGTAATTTTGAATAATTCACATGTAACTTCTGGTAATTGGTGGAGGTACAAAAATAAAAACATTTAACTACATGTGATAGTGTTAACAAACTTTTGGGACATACAGTGACATCCAGGATTCACAGGAAAACTCAACTTTTTTACCTTTAAGATTATATTTATGTATATGTACTTATATTTATTTTGTTTTGAATTTATTAATTATAATATTGCAAAATATTGTTACCAGATTGACTTTTTGCCAGTTTTTACTCTGTCAAATAAGGTAATTATTAATCAGTCTGTGTCTACTTTTTCAGATGCAAGTTTACTAGCGCGAAATATGGTGAGGTTTGAAGATGTCACTGCAACATCACTCACTGTTATTTTGTGTTTGGAAGACCCTTCTGGAGAAAATAATGCTGGTTACGCTGTGTGGCATCGCAAAGCTGATGATGTGAACTATCCATTGGACCCAACTTGCACGAATCTCCTTCCAAATAGAAGACTCGACATCAGGGATTTACTTCCAGCTACAGAATACAGTTTCAAAGTTGTTTCTAATGATTTGAGGAAGTCGGGTATGTGCGAAGTTCAAGTAACAACAGAGCATGGTGAGGATGAAGTCCCAAATTGTTCAGCAACGGAAAGAAGTCAGAGCCCAGTAACCAACTGTAGCAGTCTTTCCAATCCATCATCAATGGAAGATGAAACTAATCATAGCGACCAAACTGATAATCGATCAGATGATTATCCTATTTATCACAAGGATAGCAACCAGCTTGCTTCTGTAAATCTATCTAATGATGCTATTAACTGTTCCAATTTGGGCGGAGTGGGATGTCCCACTGATGCAGATTCCTTGTCAGACAAGCAGGTTGCTGTAGGAATGACTGATACTATACCTACTTCTGATGCATTAAAGCTTGAAAACAAGCATTCGGCAGAGGAACAAGTAACCAAGGACACGAGCACCGATGACGGGTCAGTTCCAACGAGAAGGGAATGTGTTCCGTTAACAGGTAGCTCAAAAAGGGGATTGCCTAATACTCCCAGCAGGTTGGAATTACTTAAAGATCGTCTGGGAAGAAAAGGTAGATCCAAAGTCAGTGGCAAAGATGTAGAAAATGGATCTGGGAAAAGGAGTGGCCCTCGAGATGGAAGCAAATCCAAGAAGAGAAGTGGTGAAAGGCAAGATGAGGGCTGCGAGGGCAATGATTTTCCAGATCGGGATTTTGAGTATTATGTGAAGGTGATTAGATGGTTAGAGTGTGAAGGACACATTGAAAAGGACTTCAGACAGAAATTTCTGACTTGGTACAGCTTAAGAGCAACCCCTGAAGAAATAAGGGTTGTGAAAATATATGTAGATACATTTCGTGAAGATCCGGTTTCTCTTGCCGAGCAACTTGTGGACACCTTCTCAGATTGTGTATCAAACAAGAGATCATCAGTTCCTGCAGGGTTCTGCATGAAGCTTTGGCATTGACCATATTTTGTAGGTCCAGCTACTAGCCTTCAAGCTTGAAGCTATCCTGGGTTGTGAAGAAGTAATTCTTTAGATTTAAAATATTCTTCATTTAGACAATCATTAATTATATTAATTTCAACATTGTCATTCATATTTGAGATTTACTTTAATTATACAATTATTACTATTTCAAATTGATAAATTATCAGTGGATGATATTGAAGGGTTTATGCTGTGAACATGTAGTTTTGGCCAAAGTAGACAATAATGTTCTTTTAATGTGTTGGGTCGTCACGAGGGGGCAGCCGGGGATCATCCACATTGGGTTTAAGAACAACTCTACAAGTGAGTTGGACACCACACTCTAATCCAAAACCTTAAGGCGTTAGGTTTATGGGTCCTCTTACTTATAAAGTGTTCAACTTCCACTATTCTAAGCAATGTGGGACTTGACAATCACACTTGCCACAATAATCTCCTCCTCAAGTGTGAGTCCATCCATACTAGGATATGCTTCCCCTCAAGCTGAAGCTTCTTCAGCAACACTACACTTGCACCGCTGTTGCCACATTGCACACGGGACACGTCGTCTGACCACATTTGTCAGGAAGACTTTCGATACAAGAAGTCAGTTCAACCCTTCGTCGAACCATCAACTCTGATACCACAGTTGGGTCACGAGGGGGCAGCCGGAGGATTATCCACATTGGGTGGAAGAACAACTCTACAAGTGAGTTGAACACCACACTCTTACCCAAAACCTTAAGGCGTTATAAAGTGTTCAACTTCCACTATTCTAAGCAATGTGAGACTTAACACTCACACTTGCCACAACATAATGTTTAATGGATTTGTCCATAAATTCATAATTCCATAAGCCAAATATCGATCTCAAATCTAGAATTTCAGTTGTATGTTGATGAAAAATGGTTCGAGCGTGAACTTTTTATTTTGGTAAGACTTTGATTGAAATCTATGCAAATATGCTATATACATGAAATGTTGTGATCTTGGGAAATTTGATCCGATATGAAATTGGATCCTCTACGCCAGTGGCGGAGCCACCGCCCGGCCAGCCTGGGCACTTGCCCGGGCTCCCTGGCTTAGCTCCGTGGTAGATGCGGCGAAAACGACTCAGATCGGAGATACGGAAGATTGTTTTGCCCAAGCTCCAATCATGATTTTGGAAGTTTTTTAAGAACATGATGAAGGAGAGAGAAGTAAGTGGGAGAAGGAGAAGAGAAAAAAACGCAAGCACCAGTCATGATTTTGTAGTCAATCTTGTGTTTAGGCTTGCGGCGGCCGATAGATAGCAGCAAAGGGGAAAAAGAGATGGTGAATAATTAGGGTTTGTATCATTTGGGCTTTTCTTTTAAAAAAAACATTTGGGCCCGTCATGTTTTTTAAAAGTGGGTTGAGTGGTTTTTTCTAAAACATTTTAGTTTAGAATTGGGTAAATAAATAAAAATTGGGTAAATATATATTTTTTATAAAGGGTAAATATTTTAAAGTGAATACTCCGGTACACATATTATGAGGATATGTACCCGATACACGGTTTATATGAATGATTGTGATTGGTTCATATTAAGCCTTAACCATGTTCTTTGTTTCATATTAAAAAAGAAACAACAGAAATGATATTGTTAGTTACCCAGGTTTTTAGGCACAATATATACACAACGACATTTGTGTAATTTTCTATCTTGTTGTTCAGTCTTTGGTATGTTCGATTTCTATTTTTTTCAAGCTCTCAATTTTGCTCAGGCTCCACAAAAATTCTGGCTCCGCCACTGCTCTACGCACAATGGTGGTAGGGACAGTTAGATAATGGGCCAAGCACAAGGGATCAATATTCTCTAACGTCTGCGCGGGAAAGTTAAGTAACTTTCAGCAAATGTTGTCCACTTGATCAATCAAATACATCTCGTTTAGCCACGTGTCCAGCTTTCTTTTTTAAAGAAAAAACCTAAAAACTCCACAACCTGCAAAACACCATCCTCACACCACCCTGCCGCCACCGGATCTGCTTTGTGCCTCTGTCCGGCCATAGTTCCATCTCCTCTGTGTTACACCATCGTCGACATCCAACGACTACTGGCGGCGATGCATCCCCACTGCCGTTATCTCACTGTACAGATATCATCACCAAGAGGATTGATTTCATGGAAGAAAATGATTTGATACAAAAAATCTACAATGGTTGTGAGGACGAAGTCAAGATGGCGGAGGTTGTCGGAGATCTGATTGTTGGCTTAACAATGGAGCAGCGGAGGTATGGAGTTGATGGGTGTTCAATTTATCATCTTTTTTTTAGAATAAAGAACAGGTTGAAGTGATACCATTTAAAGCTTTAGATTAATCTAATGGTCAAAAATGGTTGAAAGTCATGTGACTTTGGCACTCTAAAGTTAGAGAATATCCCTCCAAGCACAAGCACATCATACATGCAAACCTTCCTTCCTTCTCTTTTTTTTTTTTTCTTTTCTTTTAATTTATTTTATTTTGTGTGTGCGCAACATTTTTGACTAATGAAATCAAGGTTGAAGATGTTCCATCACTATTTCGTTAGTATATGCTTGGAGCTCTAGTATAACAATTGAATTTAAAATCATTTGGTGTCCATAAAACTATTGCTTATTTTTTCTGTGACTCAGTTGATAGAGATATTGTATGTAATATGCAGAAGTTGGAATTCGAACCTCTAGCACATTGCTTATTCAGTGAAATTTTAGTCACTAGTATATTTGAACACAAAAAACAAATCCTACTCCCTCCGGTCCTATATACTATAAGAAACATTTTACTTTTGGCGGTTTAAGGGGCTTTTGGCGGTTTGGCATGTGGTGGTGTGGGCGATATGGAGAGCTAGAAACGATTTGATCTTTAACTCTAAGGTGCCGGTACTCGAGGATGTACTTCATAGTATCATGTCCCTCTCTTGGAAGTGGCTTTTAGAGAAGAAAAAGGGGGTAGTTGTTCATTATATGAATGGAAATCCTACCCGTTGGATTGTATATTAAGATAATTAGTGATTGATTAATTTTTGTTTTGGTTTTGGCCTTGGGTCAAGTACCCCTTGTACTTAATCCCGAGTTGTGGGTATAGTACCATTTGTACTTTCTCCCATTATTTCCGTTTTTATAAATATATTCTTATTCTGCTGTTCAAAAAAAAAAAGAAACATTTTACTTTTTAGATTCATTGTGAAATTGATGTATCTAGAGAATAATATAGTCAAAATACATAAATTTTACAATGAATCTAAAAAGTGAAATATTTCTTATCCATAGAACTAGAGGGATTACGTGCTTATTGACCATCATATCTCTGTTCTCCTTATTCCAAGATATAATCCACACGCTATCTGTTATGTTGTCCACTGATTGGTTATCTCATTCAAGTTTGGTTTTGTCACAGGATGCATTATAAAATATGGGACGGCTTGTTTGTTATCTATCATTTTCTATAATTTAAAAACAAAACAAATCTACCATCTGACCAGACCACAAAATTCTACTGTATAATTTTCTATATTTTAAACAAAACAATTTACTATGAGACCACAAAATTCTAACTTAATCCAGGTTCATTGCATTTGTTTCAAAACATTGTTGGTATCTCCTTAGTTTTTATCCGGGCAAAGAGCTACAACAATTAGTCTCATTAATTAATTATCTGAAATGGAAAAAAGGGTTGCAATTGTTGGAGCAGGAATGAGTGGCTTACTTGCATGCAAGTATGTGCTACAGATTGGTTTTAATCCAATTGTCTTTGAAGCTGATGATGACATTGGAGGATTATGGAGACATACAATTGAGACTACCAAACTCCAAAACCCCAAAGAAACTTTTCAGTTTTCTGATTTTCCATGGGATTCTTCAGTAAAAGAAGATTGTCCAAGTAGTCAACAACTACTAGATTATCTTAACTCCTATGCTCAACATTTTTCCATCATTCCTTACATAAGATTTAATTCTAAAGTCATTGATATAGATTATGTTGGAGAATCTAATGAAGATATGAAGTCATGGGAATTATGGAGTGGTAATAGTAGTCCTTTTGGCTCCAAAGGAACATGGCATATTACTGTTGAAGATACTAAGAAATTATCAACAGAGGTATGTACATATGATGGATGGTAATTTTGTGCAATTTTGTATAACTTCAATTTATCTTTGTCTTTTATTAATGTAATAATGAGATATAGGCCGATGAGAGTGAATAGGAGAGTCAATATAGTTGAGATGTTTACTTTATCACTTGATGTTTAGATGCTCTGAGTCATAAGCAACGAAGCGTAAGTACTCCATTTGAAAGAGAATACCAGTACCGTATACATACTGGGTACTAGTACGCATTGAAACCATACCATTTTAATTTATTTATTTTTCCATCCAAAGTACATGCGGAGTCCACCAGGGGTACACGCGGTGTACGATAATCACAAAAAATGCGTTTTTTTCATTCTACTTTTTATCTAAAAAGAGGAAGATTTATAATGAAGGAGCAACAAAAATGTAGGATATTGATGCAGATTAATAGAGCTAGTATGGTATTCTTAAGTTTCTAGTCTTTTTCTTGATAAACATTAACTAGAAGGCGCTTTTATTGAGTAAATTACTTTTTAATGTTGTTTTATTGTCATCTGAACAATTTAAATTACTTCTAAAAAATGTCATACCCATACTTAGACAATCTTGGTCAAAAGATTAAGATATAGGAAAATTCTAATATGGACCACTTCTTCGAGTAGTCCATGGTGGACAATTATGAATAACACTGTAACGAATACGATAGTGTAATTCATAACTCGTCCACGGTGGACCACCGTAGCATTAGCCCATAAAACAATACTTTATTTTTTTAGTTAGATAGTTGATTACAGGGAAATAATCCCCTGTTTCTTCCCTTTTCCTTATGGTGCTCCTTCACCATTGTATATATTTTATACTACCAGGTTTACAAGGCTGAGTTTGTTATTCTCTGCATTGGAAAATATAGTGGTTTTCCAAACATTCCTGAGTTCCCTCCTGAAAAAGGCCCAGAAGTTTTTACTGGTAAAGTTATGCATTCTATGGATTACTCTGCCTTGGACAACAAGGCTGCTGCAGAATTGATAAGAAACAAGAGAGTTACAGTTATAGGCTCAGAAAAATCTGCTCTTGATATAGCTACTGAATGTGCAAATGCAAATGGTTAGTATATACTATATATTTATTCAGAATTTTATACAAAGAAAAAATTTAGTATAAATTGCATATTTGGATCCCTAACTTTCATAATAGTGTTCTGGCCCCCTAACTGTAGTCCATTGGGCAAAATGATGTCCTCCATTGATTTTCACCAAATCAACGCACGTGTGGCAAATGACTCACACGCCACATCAACATGTCTTACATAACAAGACATATGCTGATGTGACTTGGTCAAAATTTGTGGGGGCATTCTTTTTCAAAAAGGACTAAAGTTAGAGGGTTAAAAATGTTATTATTAAAGTTAACGGACAAAATCGCAAGTTTGTAAATGTTGGGGGCCAAAAATGTGATTTAGTAAATTTTTTTCACTTTTCTAAATAACTAATTATATTTATCACTTCGATAGGAGTTACTTATCCTTGCACAATTATCCAAAGAACTGTACACTGGATTGTCCAAGATTTCAACATTGGGGGCATTAATCTAGGACTTTTGTATATGAACCGTTTTTCAGAGCTTTTAGTTCACAAGCCTGGAGAATCATTTCTACTTAGTCTTGTTGCCACTTTACTTTCACCATTGGTAATGTTACTTTATCCTTGTATTGTTTCGACGAGGAGTTCTAGCAACACACTTGGATACATTTCTTCGAATACTCAACACTTTTATTTTGACTGATAATAGTAAAGTGTTCAAAAAAGTGTGATAGAATGTGTTACTAGTAATTTTCTCGTCACATATGTTTCATAATCCTTTTTTTGAGATTAATTTCTATATACTGACGGTGTAAAATATTTTTACACTTGCATCCAATTAAATCATGACAAAGAGATATTTGTTAGCGATATTTTTGGACCTAACCTATAAAAGTAACATCCTGAAGTGATTTGATTGAATGCATGCATATATATATATATAAAATAGTTTACAATGCCGGTGTATAAAAATTAAATCCTTATCAGTTATGCAAAATTGAACTGCTCGTGTGTAAATCATTGAACTCGTAAACTTTTAGAGATGGGGAATTTCGAAATATGTTGAAACATATCTGAAGATGAAGTTTCCACTGAAGAAGTATGGACTAGTACCTAATCACAGCTTTCTTCAAGATATCTCATCATGTCAATCTGGAGTGCTTCCTGAATTTTTTTTTGACAAAGTAAAAGAAGGATCCATCTTGATAAAGAAATCTCAAAGTTTTAGCTTCTGCAAAGAAGGTTTGATCATTAATGAGGAAGCTAAGCCCCTTGAAACAGATTTAGTTATTTTTGCCACAGGATATAAAGGTGACCAAAAACTTAGAAGCTTATTCAAATCTCCTATATTCCAAAATTACATCAATGGATCAGTAATTCCCCTCTACAGGTCAGTTAGAAATTTTCACAATTTTTTATGAAATTAATTGCAGTTTTGATTCTTCTATTTTTAAAATTTAAAAATTTGACAGTTTTGTCCCACAATCAAATATTTGTTCTAAAATATGGTAATATGACAAGTTTTAAATAAAATATTTAAGAGAAGTTTCTTACAATTTTATGGAAGTTGGTCTTTTTCCATCATCATATACCTAGGGGTGGGCATCCTTCAGTTCCGGAAGAAAACTGAACCAAACTATTTTTAAAATTCACAGTAATCGAACCGAACTGAACTGTGTATCTGTTGAACCGAACCAAACTGTTAAAGTGGTTTGGATTTATGGTTCTGAACTAAATCATAACTAACTTTTCACTAAAACGAACCAAACCATTAAGAGAACCAAACTGATAATTATGAACCGAACCGAACTGTTTCAGGTTAGTTTTAAAACCGTTAGTTATGGTTCAATTTTTTTTGTTCGGTTCAGTTTAGTTCGGCGGTTAGTTTTTTTTGCCCACCCCTGATATACCACGTTATTTAAAACATATGACATCACCAATTTTCAATTCAAAAATATAATGAAGGGACAAAACTGTTGAATTTTAAAATAGGAGAACCAAATTTGCAGAAGAGCAAAAATAAAAAGACCAAAAACTACAATTAACACATTTTTAAATTATTGACTCAAATATGATTTTAGTCGTGCAAATTTCAAAGTTTTCATTTTTAATCCTATAAATCTTATACTTTTTATTGATCTCTTACATTTTCAAATTTTAAACATAGCTAAAGTTAATATTTATATTGTTTTACATGATCAGGCAAATAATTCACCCTCAGATTCCACAACTGGCAATAATAGGGTATGCAGAGAGCTTATCAAATATTTTTTGTAATGAAATGAGATGCCAATGGTTAGCTCATCTTTTGGATGGAAACATTGAGTTACCAAGTATAAAAGAGATGCAAAAGGATACTAAAATGTGGGAAGACAACATAAAGCAAAATGCTAGAAATTTGAGATCATGCATTGTTACTTGTGGCATATGGTATAACGATCAATTGTGCAAAGACATGAAATGTAATCCAAGAAGAAAAAAAGGCCTTTTTGCGGAGTTATTTGAACCATATGGGCCCACTGATTATCAGGGTCTCGTTCCTACAGCAATATAGGAGGCCACAAGAGCAAATAACTTTCTCCTCCATCCAAGGTATTAAAAAAGACACGGATCGCCCGTTGTAACTGTTTGATACAATTATAGTCTATATTGTTTGAATGGTCGATATTTTTTAGTGCATGCATAATTTAGATTATTTGATCTTAAATCAACGACTAAAATTGATTTTACTACTTTGTGATATAAAAATTTGTATCCGCGGGTACTCATCCGAACTTGTTCCAATTTTGACAAAAAAAACTTGAATTGACTTTGGTTTAGGGGCGGGTACTGTAAGGGCAATATTATGTAAAAATTACTAGTTGCATTGTAGTAATAAATTTTTCAGAAAATAGAAGTAGTTTTTGTTAAAAATTCATTAATGAATGTTAAATTTTGAAAAGATGGAGAAATACAATTTGCAATTTTCAATGATATTTTAAATATAGGGGTATTTTTGTAAGGAAATCATGAATGTATATTGGATTTTCCAAATAAATACCTAATACTCCCTCCGTTTTTTTTAATTGTTCGTTTAGAATAGTAACACCAAATTAAGAAATTGGATTTTTGCATTTTATCTTCCTATTATACCCTCATCAATAGATTTATTGTTATACAAAAAAATATTTTCAGATTATTGTTATCAATAGAATATAAAAATAAACAAACTTTTTTGTTTTTTTTTTTTAAAAAAACGCCTTTAGTTTTTCAAATATATAAAAAAAATATTTATTGAAAAAGATAATTATAATTAAAAAAGGGTACAATTGACAAATCGTACTCTTAAAACACAAAATGGACAGTTAAATAGAAACGCTAAATCCGACAAAACTGGACACTTAAAAAAAAACGGAGGGAGTAGTTCTCTAGTTTCTTCATCTATTTGTACTTTTATTTTACCGCAAATCCACTTGTATCCTTCAAGTCATAGTTAAAAGCCAATATTATCATAGAACCAATATATCGTATGTTCCTCTGTTTGGTATCATTAAACGGAGATAGTAGTGTATATACTTGACTAATTAAAATATTACAAACTTCAACAAAATATATAACTATAGTGACAAAATATATTTCGAAATATTTTTACCAAAAAAAAATCAAATAAAAAAAAAACTTGTATAAATTACAATTGTACATGTCCACTAAAGAGATAAAAACAGTAAAGTTACGAGACACTGTGAAAATTTTGAGCCTCCAATGTCCAAAGCATGCATCCGCCTGACCGCCTCTAGTTGGAGTTCTACTTTTCACTCCATTAAAGATCATGGCGGGTTGAAAGACACTCGAAATTCAATTTAAAAAAAGGCAAAAAAAGCGTCTATGACCCGCTCCATTTCCATATCTACTTATAACTTTACTTCCATTGGTCATATTGGTCATTTAACCTAACTTTTAACTTCAAATATGGACCAAAATTGTAATTGGTAAAAACAAGTCATTAATTTCCAACTTTTAACCTTGAGATGTTTATGTCAAAAAATAACCATCGGATCTTAGAGTTGGGATCTGGATTTACTGCTGTCAAGTTTTGACACAGTTTCACGCTGTAGCAAATCATAACTGTTGATTTGAGATCGGACAGTTCAGATTTAAAATACAATTTAAAACAAACATATAAATACATGTGCAACAAGACAACACTACTTTATTTCTAAACAATACTTTACAAACAAGTAGCCAAATCAACTAAAACTTGTAGACAAATCAACTAAAGAAAAGAAAATTATACACTACATAAAATGTGTTGACCTTGTTTTGGATTCCATTTTCTTTGGTCCGTAGCTGCCAAATTTTTGATGAGGTAGCAACCATATAATAGAGACTATAGAGAGTAGTAATTTCACAATTGACCCTTCTCCCTTGACTATATACTTGACAATAATTGGTTTTTTTTTTTAAACGGTAAATATAATATTATTAAGCGTTAAATATGTTTTTGGTCCCTGAAGATTTTTTTTACACTTTTTAGTCTTGAAGTTTTGTCTGTCAGTGTTTTGAGTCCCTACTTTTCATTCAACTCGTGCATATCATTCGAAATTTAAATTTTTTTATGCGGTCATGTTTAATACATTATATGAATCTCTCTTACAAAAGTTTAAATTTTTTTAACAAGAGATGAATTAAATATGAATTTTTTAGTTTTTTGCGTATAAAAATTCATAAATAATTCATTTTATGTTAAAAAATTCTAAATTTTTATCGGAGATGATCTTATAATATTATAAACATGAATACAAAAAATCATTCAAAAATGTAAAAGTATACAAGATATACAAGAGTTTGATTAAAAGTAGGGGACTAAAAACACTGACGGAAAAAATTTCAGGGACTAAAAACAAAATTCTGCGAAACTATAGGGAACAAAAACATATTTAACCCTATTATTAATAATCAAATCTCCGCACAAGACGAACAGAGGCTGGTAAAAGACGAACTACATAATAAGACGCCGTATATATAAGCGAAACACCAAAGATAAATACCACAACAGACACCACCTAATAGAAGTCCACTTCTAATCTCATTTTTAGAAATACACCATCAACTTCTAGACCACCAAAGAAGACACCACCCAGACCCATAAAGTTGCTACTAGATACTAACTCCCGATCTTGAATCAAAAGTGATCGGCCCATCAGAATCCAAAAAACAGCTCCGTAAGGAAAAAGTTGATGGAACAACGGCGGAATGAGAGCCTAGGCAAATAAAGTCATAGCTCTTTGACCGCCTACACACCAGGCAAAAGAAACGGTCAACACCGACGTAGAAGAGGTCAACAAGATACAAAGAATCTTATGACAATAATTGGTATATGTAACATCGTCACTTTTGATCCAATTATTTTTGGTATTCCATACGTGTTAATGTGGAACAACGCATAATCATATTTAATTATGTAATTTTTTCAACGTCATAAAATATAGAATATGAATTCCCTAATATAAGAGAGATCCATATTAATACGCATAGGACAATCTCGACCGTTAATATCTGATATTGATTTAGATCAAACGGTGAGATTAAAAACTACAGTATATGACATAGTTACTACTGAGAATCTGTTTCCATCATTTTACTGTCAAGATAACTTAATAATAGTTGCTTCTAAACCTCCATTAAGTTGTAGTTGACCTCTTGTTCCTCCTCCTCAGAAAACACTGAGGAGACCTTGACATGCACAATTTTAGCATGAAAAAATACAAAATCAAAGATACTTTTGCACAAAACAATTAATGGAGAAACTTATTCACATAATCTGTTTCTTCTTGTTAACCACTTTGTTACAAACATCACACTGTCAACCACAACAACCTCAAACTCAAACTCAAACCATTCACAATTATTCCATTTGTAGTGAACAATTCTACAACTGTGGAAATCTAACCAATATCTCTTATCCATTTTGGGGACATAACCGACCCTCTCACTGCGGCGCTGGTGACTTCTTTCGCCTCAACTGTTATCAAAGTCAAAAGACTAATACGTCTACAATTCAATTAGGCTCACAAAATTTCACAGTACGAAATATTAGCCTCACAACTTACACCATGAAATTGAAGCGAACCGATCTTGCATACGACGCTTGTACACCGCAATTCAACGATACTTACTTAAGTCCAAATTTGTTCCAATTTCCAACAAGAACACAAAACATAAGCTTATTCTACAATTGTTCATCTTATGTCATGTCTTATGCTAACTACAAATCTTTGTGTGGAACACAGAATAATGCTATATGTTTCGAGGATGCAAAAGGTAGTAATAGTATTTTGGAACAAATTCCTGAGTTAAAGGGATGTGGTAATCATATCACAATACAAGCAGATTATGCTTTTGAGCCTGTTACTAATCTTGGTGTAATTGGAAGTGATGATCTTAATCAAATTTTATATGAGGGGTTTCAGGTGAAATATGTTGTGAATGAAGACTGCATAAGATGCTTGGGAATTGAAGGGTATTGTTGGAATAATACTGGCTTTGATAATGTTCAGTCTTGCTATTATATTTATAGCCCTGATGGATATAATTCATCTGCCACACATTCTGTTCTCAAAAGTATGTCTACTTTCTTTCTTCCTTCCATTCTTTCAATTTCATTCATATCAAGTTATATCTTATAATTGAGTATTAGACCTAATTCATCTTTACAAAACCGGCTTGTAAGGTGAGAATTGATCTTACTTATAAACCCTTGTCCAGGCCAACTCGCATCCGATTAAGGACTTCTTGAAATTATATAAGGCTCTATTTGGTAAAAAGTAGTCGACAGTGAATAAGTTAACTAGTAGCAGATGAATTTATTGTGTATAATTACGGATAAGCTAGCTGATGGTGAATAAGCTCAAGATAAAATTTGAAGTGTTTGATAAAATTAACAGTTGAATTAAGTGATAAAGATAAAACGTGATATGGTATAAACTATAAGATCAGATGCTACTTGAAGTAGCATCTCAAAAGCCGCTATAAGTTCGTGAAAAAACATGATAAACTCGTGAAAGAAAATCGCCACCAAACATACAAGCTTATATGCAATAACCTAACGTTTGGCCTTGCCAAAGGGACTCTAATACTAGTGTTATTACTAGTGTTATAGCAAAGATAAAAACACACATATGAAGAGAAAGTCAAAAAATATTGGGAAGAAATCAATTCACCAGGAAGTGTCACATATTCTTTTAGACAAAAAGCTAGTTCATAGGGTAAGGTTGCGCCCTCACATATTTATATGTCCAATTCCCACATTGGGATCCATAACCCAGCTTTGATACCATGTTAAATATGTTTGGATATCGTCCCAAAAGTTAGCTCATCGGGTGAGGTTGTGCTCACATATTTATACACAACAGCCAGAGAATCTGAGCAATGTGGGACTCCAAACAACTTCAACAATACGCATATCAAAATCCTATTCTTACTTATTCATGCTCATTTAAAAATTGGATTTAATTTGATGAAAGAAATGAAATGATGCATGCATTTCATAGAATTCATTCCAATTTCGATTAGCTAACATTGGAAAAACACCATTGGGAGGGATTTGCTGAGTTTCAAGTGTGAGTGTTAAGTTCCACATTGACTATGAATGGGAAGAATATTAAATTTATAAGAGAGGTGTCGATTTTGGGTGTAGATGTGGCGTCTCCCTCCTCTTGTGGTCTTGGAGCATTTGACACAATGTTTCTCCCTATCTTTCCCAAACTGTAGTTAAATATCACATCAACTATGGATGAGAAAAATGTTGGACTTGTGGATCTTTATTAGTCCTAGGTGCAAAGCCTCTTCAAGAAAGGTCTCATTCTTTCTCCTCCATTTATCGTTTTTTTATTGAAAGGGGATAAGCGCTATCCATTGAGTAAAGGGAGGCTTTCCTACACTATAGTGATTCGGGCAGTGGCCCCTTCGAGAGTTGCAGGTCCTTGCTGCTTGCTGCATGAGTGGTAGTTCACGCTCAAAACTCCTCTGACACGAGTCCTAGTTGTTGCGCTGCAGTCTGTTTCCCAAATGAAATTTCCCCATGTTAATATGTTAGTATAGGTTACTATTTTGTTATATACTTGATTTTCCATGTGTATCCGTGTTTGTCCCCTGATCTATTTTTTTGTTATCAACATAAGTTTGAACTTCCATGTGTATCCATATTACTTCTTATTCAAAAGGAGTAACCAATGCTCTAACAGATTCCTCTCTATGATCTTTCTAATACTATCACAGGTAAGCTGTGGAAGCAATGGAAAATGAAAATCATTCTAGGTGATACATCTAATTTCCTAATTTCATCTCTAACTCTTCTGTGATATATTTATTCATAACCATTAACCTATTGTATTTATTAACAGGAAGTGCAGGTGCAACATTAGTAGGATTATCAATATGTATCAGTATCTTTTGCTTCAAGTACAAGTCAAGAAAGAATAACAAAGACATTGAAGTATTCTTAAAAACTCATGAAGCTTTTAGTGTTAGAAGATACAAATACTCACATATAAAGAAAATGACCAACAACTTCAAAGTAAAATTAGGACAAGGTGGTTATGGTACTGTGTACAAAGGAAAGCTACTCAATAATTGCCCTGTGGCCGTAAAGATATTGAACAAATCAAAAGGAAAGGGTGAAGAATTTATGAATGAGGTTTCTAGCATTACTAAAACCTCTCACGTTAATGTTGTCGCCCTTCTTGGATTTTGTTTAGAAGGCCGGAAAAAAGCTCTAATCTATGAATTTATGTCACATGGTTCTCTTGACAAATTTATTTATAATAAAGGACCTGAAACCGTTCCATCTTTGAGTTGGGAGATTCTTTATCAAATTGCGAAAGGGATAGCTCGAGGGTTAGAGTATTTACATAGGGGATGTAGCACTCGAATTTTACATTTTGACATCAAGCCACATAACATTCTTTTAGATGAGAATTTTTGTCCAAAGATATCGGATTTTGGGCTTGCAAGACTTTGCCCTAGACCAGATAGCACTATTTCAATGTCAGATGCTAGAGGGACAATCGGCTATGTAGCTCCTGAGCTATGGAATAGAAATTTTGGAGGTGTTTCACACAAGTCTGATGTTTATAGTTTTGGAATGATGCTGATGGAAATGGTTGGAGGGAGAAAAAACATTAATGCTGATGCAAGTCAATCAAGTGAGATATACTTTCCTCATTGGGTATACAAGAAGCTTGATCAAGGCCGTAATTTGAGACCGGGTGAAGTCATTGCCACAGAAGAAGATGAGATCGCAAAGAGAATGACCATCGTGGGCCTATGGTGCATTCAAACATTTCCAAATGACAGACCTACAATGAGTAGAGTGATTGAAATGTTAGAAGGCAATGTAAATTCATTAGAAATACCACCAAAACCTATTCTTTCTTCTCCTACTAGATCAATAACAGAATCTTCAGCTTCATAAAATTCTTAGGGCAAGTGTTCGACACTGCACTATTTATCATAATTGTTGTATAATTTTTTATTACATGGTAAAGCAGTGTTCTCATTTATGTGTGCTAAACTGTTGTAAATTCTAATAGTGTATATTTTTTTTTTACCAAAAGAAAATAAGAGGTACTACCTCAAAAAAAGATATATTATCAGAAAACAAGAGATAGAAAAGGAGGGGGACATAACCAAAACCTCCTTATAATTTTAACCAACCTAAAACTAGGTTTTCCCAATCTATTTATCAACAAAAAGACCTAAGATCTGAGAGTGTATGTCATGCCAAATAATAGTGTATGTAAAACTGTTACAAATTGGTCAAATAAACTATAAGCTATTCTTACTAAATTAAAAAAATTTGATCGTCTATTGCAAAAGTAAGATTGAAGAAGGAAAAAAACAAATACTTGTTTCTCAATGTGATCTTGCATAGAAAAAAATCTTGAACCTAAATAAAACAAATTCATCTTTAAAGGGATACATCCGGCATAGAGTTCGATTATTGCTGCAATTTTTGCTCAGCTCAAGGAGTTGTTACTAGTAATATTACAAATTAGATGGATGCATAATTATTAATAATTATCATCTCCGTCTTCTTCTTCTTCTTCTTCTCCTCTTCTCTATTTGAATCTGTGGTTTTCAAGCGGAGGAGGAAAGTCAATAATGGGAAGAGAAGTATCGGGGGCTTGGAAATCAGTTAAAAGCTTAGCAATTGAGACAAGGCGATCAAAGACATTATCAGGGATAGGATTAAGAATAAGGTTAATATCCCTCTTTTTGACATGGTTATCAATGGCGTCGTTTTTGAGAAGTACAAGGATTATATTAACTATATACTTGACGGTAGAGAGTGGATTATCGGCAATAGGCTTCTGGATGATGCTAAACATTTCATCATAGGCAACTCGGGTTTCGTCAGTTTTAGGATGGTAGTTGCCTTCGTCGATGAACAACGCCAGGAAGGAACGCTCCTCTTCGTACTTCTTCCTCGGCGGCCTGACTCCTTTTTCCACACAAAAGTTGTTTTGAATATGAGGGGTTTCTGAACTGAGAGTTTTCTGTTTGGTGTGAACTTGTATTTGCATTGCTTCAAACCCCCTGATTTCGCTACTTTACCTCCATCTTTTTCTCCTTCTCCTTTCATCATCGATCCAAAGGAAAATTCAAGGAACAAAATCCTTAATTCAATTCAACTTCAGTCGCCTATACCTACCCTATGTATTTATTTATATTTATTAATTATAACTTGTGAATCAAGAAACAAAGATTATATTTGTTTTTTAAACTGATATGTTTAAAAATAAAGAAAGATTATATTTGTTTTTAAATTGGATATATTTAAAAATAAAAGGAGATTCTGTTTTATTTTAAAATAGATTTGTTTCTATTGAGGGTGAGCAAGTGTTTGAACAAAATATGTGTTAATACACACCCTTAAGTTTTGATGATAACAAAGTATTAAATGGACAATTGATGGTACTAATGTTTAAATTAAGTGCAGGAGAATCCAACGTTATATCGAGAGCACACTTAATTTAAACTCTGATGAAACCAATGGAAGTCTGAATATTTACACTCTGAAGGAGTTCAGAAGCTACAACGTGGTCAGAAGCTAAACAAAGTTCAGAAGCTCAAAGAGGATCAGAATGTCTGCAAGCGTTCAGAAGCTCAGAGGAGTTCAGAAGCTCAAAGATGTTTAGAGGTCTACAAGAGTTCAGAAGCTGTCTGCTAGTCATGAGTCATTCAGAGGATGAAGACGTTCAGAAGCTGAATTACGAAGGACTATCAGAGGCCAACCATTCAAGACCAATCAGACTCCAAGTTATCAAAGGTTCATCAGAAGCAAAGGAATTCCCCAAATCATCAGAAGGGCTACATCAACTACAATTATCAAGCCTGATGATTTGTTCTAAGGTCAACTAATTGCAACGGGCACAAAGGATGTGATCCCTCTCTTTCTAGGAGCTAGTTGTACCTTATTACTGTACTATTGGACAAACAGTAAAGGTGAAGCCTCTCTGCAAAAGAAGACGTGGTTTTACTCAACGGATCTTCAAAGACAATAGCTGTCGATTTTACAACGGGAATTTCTCCAACGTCTCAATGTCTTTCTCAACTCATATAAATATGCCAAAGAAAGAATTGATGACTAACGCTCTTCATTAGAAAACATCTCTCAGAAGAAAGTGAGAATCTGAATTGTAATAGAAAATATCTCTCAAATGAAGTGAGCATAGAAACTAGCTTAAGCCTCTGAAGTTATTATGTTTGTAATAAGTTTAAGCTTACAAGTTAGTAGTAAGTCTTCTGCTTAGTGTAGAAGCAAGAAAGTCTTCTGCTTAGTGTAGAAGCACATAAGTCTCAATCTTAGTGATTAGAGCAACGAAGTCTTCTGCTGAGTGTAGGAGCAAGGAAGTCTCTCTGTCTTGTGTGACTTAGAGCAGGAAGTCTTGAGCCTGTGTGCTTGCGCAAGGAAGTCTCTGATTTTGTATGATCAGAGCAAGGAAGTCTCTCTGTCTTGTGTGACTTAGATCAAGGAAGTCTTGAGTCTTGTGTGACTTGAGCAAGGAAGTCTTGAGCTTGTGTGCTTGAGCATCTATTGTAATCTTTGTGATTATAGTGAACTCTCTTGGAAACAAGGGGACTGGAGTACTCTCAATTTGTGAGGGGAACCAGTATAAATTGTTGTGTGTTCTTCTCTCTCTCACTCTCTCATTTACTCCTTCATCATTCATTTAGTCATAAGTTAATTGTGTGAACAATCCGCTGTGCTTTAAAGACTCTGATAAGATTTAATTATCTTGGAAAGTTTTTAAATATCCAAAACACAATTCAACCCCCCACCCCCCCCCCCCCCTTCTTTTGTTTTCTCCACGCACCTTCAATTGGTATCAGAGCTCCGGTTCTGTTGGTAAATCACTTAACCGTGAGACAGTCAAGATCCAAAGGAGAAAACCTCCGTGGCTCAAAACATGGATGATTGGAAGCAGAAGTTATTTCAACAAGTTGTTGATCTTAGCAAGAAAATTGAAGATGGACTGAGCTTAAATGAAGATCTGAGCAACAATCAAAATCCTTTCACATCAGGGGTCAAACAAACTTCTAATATTGTATCTACAACTACTACACTTTGCCTCATCAGTGATGATAATGAAAGCATTCAGTGGGCAACAGTAAATGGTTTGTTAGATCAATATGAGGAGTTTAGGATGGAGGAAAATGAAAGTATTGGAGAAATGAACTCAAGGTTTCAAGCCATCACAAGCAAGCTTGAATACCACAACAACAAACTCAGCAACAAAGAGCTTGTAAGCAAGTTGCGGAGAAGTTTACCTCTGAATTGGAATGAAATTCCAAATACTATAGAGGAAACTAAAGACATCAACTCAATGAGTCCTGAATCATTGATTGATTTACTCAGAGTCCATGAATTGGCTCTGAAGGATATGCAAGAGTTGAACGGTGAAGAAGCAGAAGCAGCAAGGAAAGCAAAGCAAGCATTGGAGCATGAAGATCTTGTTGAAGGACCTGATGAAGAGTATCTTGAAAGGTTTTCAAGAAAAATTCAAAGATGGTACAACTTCAAGAAGAGTGGAGGAAGACTGGCTAAAGGAATGTCAACCTGGGATGTACTAGACAACTTCTCTGAAGATGAATCTGAAAGAGCATCAGGAGCTGAAGGATCAAGTTCTGAAGATGGATCAGACTCTGAAGATTCAAGTTCTGATGAAAAGTCAGAACCTGAGAACATAGACAGCATCTAGAGAACAGTAAATCAGGTATATTCTCGTCTTTCCAAAGCAAAATTGATCAAGCATCTTAATAAGACCTTACTTAAACTCTCTAACAGTCAGCAGAAGTATAAAAAGCTTAAAGCAGACTATGAGAATTTAAGTAGGCAAGCAAATCACTCTGAAGATCTTGTACAAAAAGATTTTATCAAAACAAAAGATCTTGAGAATGATTATGCAGCATGTTACAAACCCTTTGAGCACTCTCCTGCCCTCAAAGAGTATTGTAACATCAATGCTGATCAAAATAAAATTGTTTCCATGCTTTGCAACCTTAAGACCAACAATACTAATGGGATTGGATACTCTAGTAGTAAAACACTAGAGGAACCAAGCTCATCAGTTATTGGTGGAAGTTTCTCACTCCCTAATCTTTACACTACATTTGTATCTGATAGCAATCAGATAAAACAATTGAAGGATAAAAGATTTGGCAACTAACAGTCTAGGACCCTCAAGCAACTGGGTACCAAGAGACAAAATAGTTTACTTGATTGCAGGTGAATCAAAGTCTCTGAACCTTCCAACTACATGGATGCATGTGAGTGTGAATGGAAGAAGAGCAATTGTGCATAGAAGGCACATTTTTGAAGAATCAGATGGAGAAGAAGATGAGATGGAGTACATGTGCAGCAGGAGGGAGTATGAAGAATTTGAAGCTTGTTTTGAAGATGACAACAACTCAGTATGGTGGAGTGATTGCTCAGGCTATGACTCTGACTACAATTAAAACAAGAAGCTTCAAAGCAAGGTAAGTAACTCTTAACTCCTGAATGACATCTCAGAGGAATAACTTTCAAAGGTTGAAAATATCCTCTTAAGATACAAAATGTTCAGAACTAAAAACCTTGAAAAATCATGTCTGAACATCCTTTTAAGTATCTTGAAAGACACGTTTTCAGACTCTGAAGTATTTTGGATCTCAGCATCTGAAGTAGTCCAGACTCTGAGAAACTTCTCAACCTCTGAAGGATAAGCCTCTAAATAGAAATTGAATTGGAAACATTTAAGTATTTTTTACTGAAACGTTTTGGCGCTAAATAGATAACACGTACACACGTTCTGATTAGTTTAAAACAGTTAATGATTAGTTCTTTTCTTTTTGATTAATTTTCTATGAGTGATTTAATTTGCCTTTAATCAAAACCACTAAATCAATTGCACACACTGCATCCTCACAACCTACACTTTCGTTTTTCTCAAACTACAGTAAAATCTTCCTTCTTCCACAAATTAGCAAAACCCTAACTTTAGAAATGGCAGCATCCACATCGTCCTCGGATTCTCTATTTGCGTTTCCAAAGAACTTTCCTATCAATACTACTACTTGCGAAGAATTGTTCTCCACAGATTTGTCTCTAGAGATGGAGGGAAAATCTCTAAATCTGGTTATGGAACAACTAGTGGACTTTGATAGCTTGGAGAAGAATCACTTTGATGTCTTAAAGTTCTTTATTGAACATGATGGGAGCTTTAAATGCATGAAGATGCTAAATGGTCCCATCTATCCAACGCTAGTAAAGAATTTCTGGATCAGAAGCAAGGTGAAGACGGTTGAAAACTACAACAGGGAGCTGGATGCAAAGAAGAAGGAGAAGTTGGAGAACAAGGACAAAACTCCTCAAGAATTGGGAATGAGGATAGTTGAAGAAACTGAAGTGCATTCTGTGGTTTGTGGATTTGAAGTAATTCTTACTGCTTCAAATCTGGCTAAGGTATTATCCATTCCAAATGAAGGCACCTACCAAACCTTTAGCCAAAGTGAAGCAAAGAATTCAGAATTTCTTGTAAACATGACCAAGCTGTGCTACGCTAAAGGAAAGAGCTGTGAAAGCAATAAGGTGGGTGATCTGAAGCCTACTCAAAGAGTATTAGCCAGAATAGTTTTAGGATCAATATTTCCAAGAAGTGGAAGTACTGATCAACTGTCTTGGGATCATAGGCACTTTGTCTATTTTCTCTCAAGAAAATTCAATTTGAACTGGGCAAAATACATCTTCAATCACCTCTGCAAGGCTGTAAGCGCTATCAGAAACAGTCTAAGCCAAATGTTCATGTCATCTATCCTAGAATCCTGAGTGAGATATTTTATCAGTGTGGAGTGATAGATGCAATTAAGGCTGCTGGTCATGACAATCTGATTAGGGAAATCAGAGCTTCTACAATCTCTGCTCACACTCTCTCTAACATGAACTTACTAGAAGGAAAGGAAATACAGTCCTCTGATCCATTTGAACCTCTACCTCACTCACAAGATTCAATGGTAAAGAGATTTAAGGTTGATATACCTCCTGTCTCAAATGGTATTGTCAATCAATATATACAACTGCTAGAAAGTCAAGGTGAAAGGTTTGAGATTGAAGAAGAAGAACTGAAGAAGAAGAGGAAGAGGTTGGTGAAGATAAAACTGGAGAAGAATGAAGCTGCAAGGGTAGAGAGCAAAGGAAGGATCAAATCCAAGGCTGGGAGTTCAACTGTGATAGCAATGGATGATGAAGTAAGTGAAGATGATGATGAACCACTATGTGTCAGATTGAAGAAACTCACCAAGGAGCCCAGGAAGAAAAATGCTGAAGGCTCAATCAAGGACAACTCAGGTTATGTATCGTTATCTACATCTGTCATTGTAAACACTCAAGAGACTCAACCAATACCATCATCAACCAAACCCAGAAATTCACCTCTACATTCTCCCGAAAAACATTTAGGTGGTGAATTATCTTGTCCAAACATAACCAAAGATCCTGCTCAGAACCCACTCACCCACTGAGCAGACTCAAAACCTCACTCCAAACACTATCCAAACAAGTCCTGATGACAATCTCACTTTAAAACAAATTGTGTCAGGACATGTTCATTCAGAACCTCCCATACGAGAAACAATCCACACTGAACCACAACCCTCATCTGAACCTAACCAAACACAACCTGAACAACAGAATACTGAGGAACTTGAACCTCATTCTGAGGTTTCAAGACATACTGAACTTGTTGATTCAGAAGATATCCAACATTCCTCACCATCAAACCATGTTGATGATATGGTCCGAGAGCTTCATGTAGATGATTTTCATCTTAAAGTTTTTGATCAACAGCAACAACAACCTCAATCACCACTTCAACACACCTCTTCACCCTCAAACTCTGAATCTCATCCAACCAACTCAACTAACCTTGAAATCTTGAGTGAATGCAATAGTTTGATTAGACAGATACATGGTCTTCGTGAGCTAAGACAGTCTGACATATCTTCATCTGAACTTGTTGCACAATGGGTGAGCTTGGCTGAGGAATTGGTAAAGAAGCTGCATAGTCTTCAGGAGGCTGAGGTTAAAGAACTAAGAAGGATTGACAAGAGGAAGAATAAGGTAGTTGAAGAGGTCATTTAGAATAAAGAGGACACAGAGAGAAATCACCCTGAATCCTTGTCATACCCCATTTTTTGACCGATCGATTGTGTTCGGCGTTTAAAACCTTTTCGCCCTCTTTGTCATTTCTGACGAAATTTCGGCAGAGAGGTATTTTAAAATACCTCATCTTTTTGTTCTTTTATGTATTTATTCATTTATTTTTATTATTATTATTATTATGATAATTTTAATTTCTTTTTCCATTTCTTTTGTCCTTTTTTATTTTTTCGTTTTTTATTATTATTTTTATTATATTATTATTACATTTTATTATTTATTTTATTCTGTTTTTATTTTAATTAAAAAAAATCAGAAAAAAGTTGTCCAAGGTCCTCTTCACGTTTTTGCTGCAGAAAGCAAAAAGAGTGTACTTTTTTGTCCCAATTCAGATCTGTGTTCCCTCTTTTGAGTGTTGTCAAACCCTAGCTTTGGGTATATAGTAACAGATGAAATTAATGAATCACACACAGAAATTCATCAGTCTCAGCCGCAGCTTCTTCCAGATCCAGAAATGAAAATTACAAAAAAATCAAAAAAATCATAAACAAAACAAAATCCAAAACAGAACAAAAAACGAAAATCTTTACCATCATCATCACCATTCGAAAACCAGAACCCACAATCATCATCAACACCAAAAATCAAATCCAGAACCAAAAGAACTCAAACAAACCTCCTTCGTTTTTCCGAAACGAAATCAAATCTAAACGCGAAAACAAAAGAAGAAAAGGGACGAAGGAAGAATCAAAGGTTCCATTTTGCTTTTTCTCTCGATTCGGACCATGGGTTGTTTTTTTAATTATTTTGAGCTTTGTTTTTGAAATTAGGATTTGTTTTAGTATAGGGTTGGTGTTAAAGAATTTTGAAAATGGAAGTTTGAGGGAAAGAAAGTCTTGGCCGCCGTTCGGCCATGAGAGAATCAGAGAAGAGTTTGAAAAAAATGAGAGAGAGATGAAGGAGGTAGAGCCCGCGGCGGCTAGGAGAAAGAGATGAGGAAAAAATGATTTTTTTTTAGGGTTAGGGGTATTTATACCCCAACCCGATCCTGTGTGTGCCACTCCATTTCCATATCATGCACCTGCGCGCCTGTGTCTTCTTGATCTAAATCAAACGCCCCTAGTTAACTCCTCCTGTGATCAAATCAGGGACGTCTGATCAATCAGACGGCCCTGATCAAACCCTTTACTTTTTGTGCAGTTGGGCCTCTTCTGGACTGGGCCTGGCTTGTTCTGTTACTTTTTGCACCCCCTGTTTATTTCGTTTTAATTTTCACACCCCCCTGTTTTAATTTTATTTTATTTTTTTTAGCTTATGAGATAAGTGCTTTTGGCATAAGCTATTTTAGCTATTATTTTAGCCAATCAAGCATGATGTTGAGGCTTATTTTATTTTCCTATTTATTTGATATTTAAAAGTTGTTAATATTACTTTATGTCTTTATTTCTTTTTAGCTAAATTTATTTTTTTAAGCTTATGAGATAAGTGCTTTCGGCATAAGCTATTTTAGCTATTTTTTCAGCCTTGTAAAGCATGATGTCGAGGCTTACTTTCATCTTTTAGTTTCGTATTTATTTATTTATGTTATTTATCCATGCATATCATATTATTTCATTATATCCATTTATTTATCTTTTTTTACCTTTATTTTTATAATATCGTTATTATCACAATATTGAGTATCTATCACTTATTAATTGCCGTTTATTTTTTGCTCTTTAATTTAGGATGTAATTAGGTCAAGTGTAAACTCTAAATAAAAGTGCATAGCATACCCCTCTCTTGCATCATTTCATATTTATTTTCTTGCCGAGATTTTAGAGTGTGATTAGGCCAATGTACTCATAAATGAAAAATTGCATCTCATGCATATTTATTTTTTATCGCTTTCCGCAAAAAACGTTAGAATATTAATTCCGAGGGAAAAGACACCGTTTTGATCAAAATATCATTACAGATCGTCTTCGCGCTTAATTTGCTCATTGCGACGTTATTATTTTTCGCGCTACCTTTTTATTAATTTGGAACCCAACATTTCAATGGAAATAATTAATCACTTTGTTCTAAAAAATGAGGTCAAAACCTCTTTCAAAAAGTCAACACAATTTCTTTTCAATATCATCAAGCATAAAAAATATCTTGTCATCATGCATTTTTCACTTGGATTTTAAACCAACAGCGTCTTTTATCGTGAAAACCTTGGATTTTAACCCAAGAGTCTTTTTTACCGCGAACTTGGATTTTAAACCAAGTGCCTTGGAATTTAAACCAACGGCGCGTTTTATCGTGAAAACCTTGGATTTTAACCCAAGTGTCCTTTTTCATCCCAAACTTGGATTTTAAACCAAGTGCCTTGGACTTTAAACCAATGGCTTCTTTTATCGCTAAAACCTTGGACTTTAACCCAAGTGTCCTTTTTCTCGCCTAAAACTTGGATTTTAAACCAAGTACATTTGTCTTCATTCATACATTTTTAATCACGCGAAAACCTTGGATTTTAAACCAAGTGTCTTTTATCACTTCAAACATTTTTTCAACAAACCTTGGATTTTAAACCAAGTGTCCACGTCTTATTTTCTTAATCAAATCTCAATCAACTTAATCATATAGACTTTCTTCACAAATTAACATCAATCAAACTCACATTTTGCCACTTTTGGCTTTTGGTATTTTAAAACCATTTTCAAATCCTTAAAATCAAACAAACAAATTTACTCGTCTTTTTACCCCGAACTACGGTGGTTTGATCCCTCGGGTACGTAGGCATGAGACTTGTCTCTCCAATCAATAAAATCAACAAAAACATTTTTCTTTCTTTTTCATCACTTTAAACTTTTTTTTATCACTACTTTAATTTCCCACTTATACATTTTTTATAAGCAATTAAAATAAAGCGCAAAGTTAGAAATAAAAACAAGAGGTTCCTATAAAGTACTATAGATACTTAGGGTGCTAATACCTTCCCTTCGTATAACCAACCCCCGAATCTTGTTCTCTAAAAAATAGGGTTTTTTTTTCGAACTTTTTCCCTTTCCCTCGGATAAATTAAAGATCGGTGGTGGAATATTAAATTGCGATTCGAAGTTAATTAATAACTCGATATCCAAAAATCACCGCGACAGAAATGGCGACTTCACTGGGGACAACCAAGCGGGTTGAGCCTAACTTGTTTTATTTTCTATCTTCACGCTATTATTCTTTTATTTGTGTAAATATTTGTATATATATTTGGGTTTGCTTTGAGTGGTGAGATAAGTCTCCCACCCGGACTTGAGAGACACAATAAGATAGGATGGGATGAAATCATAGTGACATGTCTTTAGATTATGAAGCACATGTGATATGATCCCGCTCGGTGGAGGCCTCGCGACGGTAGTACTCGTCGTCATGATAAGTCATGATGGTGTTATTACTTTCAATGTGAGTGTCCGGAGAAGCCGAGGACCTTTAGATTACCTTTAACCCATCTTTGGCCTTTTTAGGGCGTAGTGCGGTGACTAATCAAGAGTAAGTCTTGAATTTAGTTGTCACGCGAGACTACACTCAAACGAGATCATCTTGTGAATATTATTGGAACGAGAGTAGTCACGTAATCCAGTGGTGTTCATGAGGCGGTTGATGACTTTGGGAACTTTGTAGAACCCGTCATGCAGGTACAAATAACCCTAGTACACACCATATGGGAGGGTTTCACCTTTAACTCCAACATTATACCTTAACCCCACTATGTTTTCTGCATCATGCATGCATGCACTCATTCATAAATTCTTTTTCCTCATCCGATATCGAAGAACTTAAACAAATTTTTTGTAAACATTCATTTCAAATGACACATAATAAATTTTTCTTTTTTTCCTCCTCACAAAATCCATATCTAAATATTTACAACTAATTTGAGGTAAGTCCTTCGATAACAAAAAAAAACATTATATATTTTAGCATAAACACATCATGCATCATATAACATTCATGAGTTTCAAACAAATCGAGTCTCATATTCTTTCTCTCCTCTGTGTCCCAGTCAAAGTGGCCCGACGACCACGCCCACAACCATCTCGCACGTACAACACTCGAGCAAACAGAAAAAAGAGAATGGACCAAGTTGAACAAGAGAATGTTGAGCTCCATGGGGAAGTAACAACTCTCCGGGCTGAAGTAGAAAAGCTAACCGCCATGGTAACATCGTTGATGGCTGCGCAGAATCAGCCACCAACCCCTCCTCCTCAAGCTACGGTCATTTCTGAAATCGTCTCTGCCCCAGTTCCAGTGGTACCTGTCAACACACATCAGCATGTCATGCCCGAAGGTTATCCTTGGGGCATGCCTATGAATTTTAATGAAGGGCTTCGACCCCAAGTTCCCGAGGTCCCCACTCCTACTTTGCCGCATGCTACTGTTGTTCCCCAACCTGGGACGATTCTTCCTCAAGTCACTATGTGTGTCCCTCAGTCAACAATGACCATTCCAGCTTCCGTAGCTCACACCGTTCCTTATGTGAGCGAACCAGTCTATCATGCGGAGGATCCAGAGACTTATGGCCGTATGGATAATCTTCAGGATCAGTTTGATAAGATGCAGCTCGAGATTAAGGCCCTTCGTGGGAAGGATTTGTTCGGCAAAAACGCCCATGACCTTTGCTTGGTACCAAACGTTAGGATCCCACCTAAGTTTAAGGTCCCCGAGTTTGAGAAGTACAAAGGAAATTCTTGCCCTCAGAGCCATCTGGTAATGTACGCCCGAAAGATGTCTACTCAAACAGACAACCATCAGTTACTAGTCCACTACTTTCAGGATAGCTTGACAGGTGCCGCTTTGAAGTGGTACATGGGCTTAGATAGTGCCAAGATCCAAACATTCAATGATTTGGGCGAAGCTTTTGTCCGTCAATACAAATACAATCTAGACATGGCTCTAGATAGAGATCAACTTCGAGGCATGTCTCAAAAAGATAAAGAGAGTTTCAAAGAATACGCTCAGCGATGGAGAGAGATTGCCGCTCAGATTTGTCCACCACTAGAAGAAAAAGAAATGACCAAGATTTTCCTAAATACTCTTGATTCATTTTACTATGAACGAATGATTGCTAGTGCACCCAGTGATTTCACTGAGATGGTAAACATGGGGATGCGACTTGAAGAAGGGGTCCGACAGGGGCGATTGACAAGAGAGAAAGTTCCGACTAATACTGCCAAAAGATATGGTAACAACTTTTCTGAGAAGAAAGAATTTGAAGTTGGCATGGTGGCCCAAGGAGGACATCATTCAAGAAACTCAGCTTATCAACATATCGCGGCCATAACACTACCACCACAATACCCACAATCTCATCACCTACCATCTCCCCAACAATCATTCAATCATAACCGCACTCAGAAATATCAAACATTTGACCCTATACCAATGAAATATGCTGATTTACTCCCTACTTTACTTGCTAAAAATTTTGTCCAGACAAGGCCACCTCCCCCTGTGCCCACAGTACTACCTCCCTGGTACCGCAGTGATTTAACTTGTGCCTTCCATCAAGGGGCCCCTGGTCATGATGTAGAGCGTTGCTATCCTCTCAAGAAAGCTGTTCAGGATTTAGTCCGTAACAGGGTGCTATCTTTCAAGGATGAGAACCCTAATGTTCAAAGTTCATCCTCTACTTAATCATGGGTCCTCTGTCATTTTCAAGAGAATCAAGAAGTTTGTCCCTAGGATCACTAGGCCTTTTATGTTCAATTGCAATTTCTTTCTTGCCAAGCATTTATTTACATTTTAAGGTTGTATCTTTTAAATTTAAATTTCTAAACAATGAACATGCATATTTTGGAATCCATCCATTCGTATTCACTCCTTTCTTGTGCCATCACAAATGGCAATGTTTTTATATTTCACTTTTCTTGTTTACAAACTTGAGGGGAGAATGATGTAAATTAAATGTTTAAAATTGCTGATATATGCTTTCATTAGTAAGGACCCGGTTGATGATGTAAGGCATTGTTTCACTTCCCAAACACCGGAGAAATAAGGAGATAATCCGTAGTCAACCCCTTTGAGCCAGAAGTTGGTGTTCTTTCTATATAAAAAACCCTTAATCTTAACCCGGGACAGGGTAGTCTTTCAATAATTCAATGACACATCCCAATACAAGAGGATAAATATGTTGAGATAGAGGAAGTCATGAGTAGACAAAACTCACCATAACATGTGACAGTCACAAACATCCTACACCAAAACAAAAAGAAACACAAACAAAAACAACAACAAAAAGCCCGCTAAGTAAATAGACTTAGGCAAAATTCAGGGCATCCCGATGGTCCATAAAATCCAAAAAAAATTGGTCCATGCAAAACTAAGGGATTAAGAGCAAAATGTTGAAAACAGGCTTGTGAATGAAAAAGTGACTGTCACTTCAAGAATCTCATCAAAGTCTCGACCAAAGCGTCAACCTCAAACATTATTGTCAAAAGAAGTCTTCTTGTCAGCCAAAGCATGGCTGATGAATTAAATTGAATAAAGGAATGAAGGACATCAAAGAAGTGGTTGGGTTAAAACAGAATTTTGAGCCTAAAAATCTTTTCTTTCCATAACCATGAACCAAGCCACGTTATAACCCTCAAAAGACCTAATTGAAGCTAGGTTTACTTTGAAAGCATAATCAGCAAAATTATTGTTAAAACTGACTCCACCTGTTTGTTGAGTAACTATCTTTTACACACACCACATATGTTTTATATAAAGTTTTGCGATTCCAAAACCTGCATGTACATTACATCAGAAACATTTTTCAAAAGAAACAATTTTGTTTGCAAATTTATATTTGGCATCAAGGAAATTCAATCAAATGGTCTAATCAAGGACAAATCAATTCAAAACGCTCCTAGCTTGGGGTAAATTACATCAGGAACTCGCCAATCAGGGGCAAGTCTTTACATCCAGGGGCATACACTTCAAAGATTCAAAGTCAAGGTTTCACTCACTTGGGGCACCTGAAGTGGTTTCCAGGGACAATCCAGATCTGCCAAGATAGTTGTTATGTTTCTTCCTCCTTGAGCCAATAATCATCGAATTGATATTTTGGGTTCTTATGGACATGTTGTTACTATGATATACTCAGCGTATGATCCAACAATCCTCAATTGAATACTGAACTTGATTGTTCTCTGGTAATCTCCAACAAGTGGTTATCATCAAGAAGCCTGTATGATTTTCTTTTCCCCAGTGAAAGAAGAAGCTGAGACCCGTTTTGGAAGGCTCATTCAACAACAAATGGTCAGTATTCATCAGCAAATGGCATCTCTTTGAGAAGTTTGCATATCTTCAGCAAACGGCATCTCTTTGGGAAGTTTGCATACCAACAACAAATGACATCTCTTGGAGAAGTTTGCATATCATATCAGTCTTGTTTCTTTCTATCAAAAAAAAAAAACAAAAAAGAGAGAAAAAATAGCAAAAAAAGAATAGCTCGCTAAGTCGAAAACCCGAAAGGGCGGCTTAGGCAAAAATGAGCGTCCTGGTGGATTGAAAACCCGAAAGGGCGGTCCAGGCAAAAATTAGGGGCAAAACAAAAAAAAATTATATTCCCGGTGGATTGAAAACCCGAAAGGACGATCTAGGCAAAAGTTAGGGATTTCAAAGAAAAGCAAAAAGCATGACTATTGAAACAAGACCATAAGAAAATATTCGGTTTCAATGTACAAAATGACAACTTCTGCCAAATCTCTGACCAATGGGCTTTACCCCGAGAAGCAATCATTCTTAACATGGATTGACATACCATACCGGGTTTTACCTCGAGAATCTGATTTATTTCACCTCTAAGGGGTGCTGTCCCCAGTGGATAACTATTGAGTGGTTGTACGGATACGTCGTCCCGATGTTCATCTTTTCTGATCAAGCTTTTGTCTCATCCAGTCGTGTACAAATATCATTCAATCATACAAATACAAGCTTCATAACAATCCTTCATACATACATACATACATACATACGTACATACACATACATTCGTACATACATACATACAATCATTCACATGTCCATACATACAATCATTCACATATGTACACATACATTCATCTTTACATGCAACATGCACACAAATCATTCACACATACAACATTGACCATCATGTGTCTTGCTTCAATACATCAAAAAGGAGTCATCCCCAGTGTATCTGGTCCAGAGATGTCTCCATCAATCACATATTTCACAAAAAAGCAGTCATCCCCAGTGAGTCTGGTTCAGAGATGTCTCTATCATTCATACAAAAAGAGTCATCCCCAGTGAGTCTGGTCTAGAGATGTCTCTATCATTCATACAAAAAAGAGTCATCCCCAGTGAGTCTGGTCCGGAGATGCCTCCATCATTCATATTTCAAGTGCCAGGTTTTGCAAACAATCAACTGCAAACTTATGGTTAATTTCCCCAGAAGAAGTCATTTTCAGTGCGTCTGGTCCAGACAAATACACACTTCTTGTCATGTCTCGCTCTCCCACAATGTCAGCAGACAATTTATTTCCTCGATGTGTCCTTACCATCCCACAATGTTGGTAGACACTGCCTTTACTTGTCCTTACCATCCCACAATGTTGGTGGACGCTGTCTTTACTTCTGTCCGTACACAGGACTTTATCGCTTTCAGTCTTTACTTCTGTCCGCACACAGGACTTTATCTGCTTATGTCCGTACACAGGACTTTATCGCTTTCAGTCTTTACTTCTGTCCGCACACAGGACTTTATCTGCTTATGTCCACACACAGGACTTTACCGCTTTCAGTCTTTACTTCTGTCCGCACACAGGACTTTATCTGCTTATGTCCGCACACAGGACTTTATTGCTTTCCGTCTTTACTTCTGTCCATACACAGGACTTTATCGCTTTCAGTCTTTACTTCTGTCCGCATACAGGACTTTATCGCTTTCTGTCTTCATTACTTTTGTCAGATAACCTTCATTTCATTCAAACACTCATAAACATAACACTCATAACATCATATCATATCATTTTATGGTTTGGTCCGGTCAAAAAATGATGTACTCTGTATTTAAAGTCTCTTCCATCGTCGAATCAAAACAAAAACACCATCAAAAATCATCTTTTTCTTTTTATCTCCAATGGAAGAAACTTAAATAGGGGCATCTGTCATACCCCATTTTTTGACCGATCGATTTTGTTCGGCGTTTAAAACCTTTTCGCCCTCTTTGTCATTTCTGACGAAATTTCGGCAGAGAGGTATTTTAAAATACCTCATCTTTTTGTTCTTTTATGTATTTATTCATTTATTTTTATTATTATTATTATTATGATAATTTTAATTTCTTTTTCCATTTCTTTTGTCCTTTTTTATTTTTTCGTTTTTTATTATTATTTTTATTATATTATTATTACATTTTATTATTTATTTTATTCTGTTTTTATTTTAATTAAAAAAAATCAGAAAAAAGTTGTCCAAGGTCCTCTTCACGTTTTTGCTGCAGAAAGCAAAAAGAGTGTACTTTTTTGTCCCAATTCAGATCTGTGTTCCCTCTTTTGAGTGTTGTCAAACCCTAGCTTTGGGTATATAGTAACAGATGAAATTAATGAATCACACACAGAAATTCATCAGTCTCAGCCGCAGCTTCTTCCAGATCCAGAAATGAAAATTACAAAAAAATCAAAAAAATCATAAACAAAACAAAATCCAAAACAGAACAAAAAACGAAAATCTTTACCATCATCATCACCATTCGAAAACCAGAACCCACAATCATCATCAACACCAAAAATCAAATCCAGAACCAAAAGAACTCAAACAAACCTCCTTCGTTTTTCCGAAACGAAATCAAATCTAAACGCGAAAACAAAAGAAGAAAAGGGACGAAGGAAGAATCAAAGGTTCCATTTTGCTTTTTCTCTCGATTCGGACCATGGGTTGTTTTTTTGATTATTTTGAGCTTTGTTTTTGAAATTAGGATTTGTTTTAGTATAGGGTTGGTGTTAAAGAATTTTGAAAATGGAAGTTTGAGGGAAAGAAAGTCTTGGCCGCCGTTCGGCCATGAGAGAATCAGAGAAGAGTTTGAAAAAAATGAGAGAGAGATGAAGGAGGTAGAGCCCGCGGCGGCTAGGAGAAAGAGATGAGGAAAAAATGATTTTTTTTTAGGGTTAGGGGTATTTATACCCCAACCCGATCCTGTGTGTGCCACTCCATTTCCATATCATGCACCTGCGCGCCTGTGTCTTCTTGATCTAAATCAAACGCCCCTAGTTAACTCCTCCTGTGATCAAATCAGGGACGTCTGATCAATCAGACGGCCCTGATCAAACCCTTTACTTTTTGTGCAGTTGGGCCTCTTCTGGACTGGGCCTGGCTTGTTCTGTTACTTTTTGCACCCCCTGTTTATTTCGTTTTAATTTTCACACCCCCCTGTTTTAATTTTATTTTATTTTTTTTAGCTTATGAGATAAGTGCTTTTGGCATAAGCTATTTTAGCTATTATTTTAGCCAATCAAGCATGATGTTGAGGCTTATTTTATTTTCCTATTTATTTGATATTTAAAAGTTGTTAATATTACTTTATGTCTTTATTTCTTTTTAGCTAAATTTATTTTTTTAAGCTTATGAGATAAGTGCTTTCGGCATAAGCTATTTTAGCTATTTTTTCAGCCTTGTAAAGCATGATGTCGAGGCTTACTTTCATCTTTTAGTTTCGTATTTATTTATTTATGTTATTTATCCATGCATATCATATTATTTCATTATATCCATTTATTTATCTTTTTTTACCTTTATTTTTATAATATCGTTATTATCACAATATTGAGTATCTATCACTTATTAATTGCCGTTTATTTTTTGCTCTTTAATTTAGGATGTAATTAGGTCAAGTGTAAACTCTAAATAAAAGTGCATAGCATACCCCTCTCTTGCATCATTTCATATTTATTTTCTTGCCGAGATTTTAGAGTGTGATTAGGCCAATGTACTCATAAATGAAAAATTGCATCTCATGCATATTTATTTTTTATCGCTTTCCGCAAAAAACGTTAGAATATTAATTCCGAGGGAAAAGACACCGTTTTGATCAAAATATCATTACAGATCGTCTTCGCGCTTAATTTGCTCATTGCGACGTTATTATTTTTCGCGCTACCTTTTTATTAATTTGGAACCCAACATTTCAATGGAAATAATTAATCACTTTGTTCTAAAAAATGAGGTCAAAACCTCTTTCAAAAAGTCAACACAATTTCTTTTCAATATCATCAAGCATAAAAAATATCTTGTCATCATGCATTTTTCACTTGGATTTTAAACCAACAGCGTCTTTTATCGTGAAAACCTTGGATTTTAACCCAAGAGTCTTTTTTACCGCGAACTTGGATTTTAAACCAAGTGCCTTGGAATTTAAACCAACGGCGCGTTTTATCGTGAAAACCTTGGATTTTAACCCAAGTGTCCTTTTTCATCCCAAACTTGGATTTTAAACCAAGTGCCTTGGACTTTAAACCAATGGCTTCTTTTATCGCTAAAACCTTGGACTTTAACCCAAGTGTCCTTTTTCTCGCCTAAAACTTGGATTTTAAACCAAGTACATTTGTCTTCATTCATACATTTTTAATCACGCGAAAACCTTGGATTTTAAACCAAGTGTCTTTTATCACTTCAAACATTTTTTCAACAAACCTTGGATTTTAAACCAAGTGTCCACGTCTTATTTTCTTAATCAAATCTCAATCAACTTAATCATATAGACTTTCTTCACAAATTAACATCAATCAAACTCACATTTTGCCACTTTTGGCTTTTGGTATTTTAAAACCATTTTCAAATCCTTAAAATCAAACAAACAAATTTACTCGTCTTTTTACCCCGAACTACGGTGGTTTGATCCCTCGGGTACGTAGGCATGAGACTTGTCTCTCCAATCAATAAAATCAACAAAAACATTTTTCTTTCTTTTTCATCACTTTAAACTTTTTTTTATCACTACTTTAATTTCCCACTTATACATTTTTTATAAGCAATTAAAATAAAGCGCAAAGTTAGAAATAAAAACAAGAGGTTCCTATAGAGTACTATAGATACTTAGGGTGCTAATACCTTCCCTTCGTATAACCAACCCCCGAATCTTGTTCTCTAAAAAATAGGGTTTTTTTTTCGAACTTTTTCCCTTTCCCTCGGATAAATTAAAGATCGGTGGTGGAATATTAAATTGCGATTCGAAGTTAATTAATAACTCGATATCCAAAAATCACCGCGACAATCCTCTACTGTAAGAAACAGCAATCTGAATGTATCTGCTCAAGGAGATCTACGGAGCAACCAAGAGCATCTAAGAAATCCAGTTTATGAGGCCGAACTTAAAGAAATCAGAGCCGAAATGGGCAAGTATATGGGGATGATAGAGAAAGTTAATGGAAACCAAATAGAAATCTTGAATGCATTAGCTTCTCTCTGTAACCAACCACAAAACCCTTAGGATTTCTTTGAATGCTTATGTGTGAAGGTGAAAAACACAAGAATGGGGGTTGAATTGTGTTTTGAAAAATTGATTCTTTTGCTTTAAGAAATATGGAAATGCAGCGGATATAATAAACTAGACTAAAACACAAAACACAAATAAAACAGTGAGAGAGAGAAAGAGAAAGAGAGAAAGCACACACAGAAATTTTATACTGGTTCCTCTCACAAAACGAGAGTAGTCCAGTCCCCTTGCACTTTCAAGGGATTTTACTATAATCACAAAGATTACACAACTAATGCTCAAGCACACAAGCAAGAGACTTCCTTGCTCTAGGTCACACAAGACAAAGAGACTTCCTTGCTCTAATCACACAAGATTAGAGACTTCCTTGCTTAAGCACACAAGCTTAAGACTTCCTTGCTTAAGTCACACAAGACGTAAGACTTCCTTGCTTAAGTCACACAAGACTTAAGACTTCCTGCTCTAAGTCACACAAGACAAAGAGACTTCACAAACTAGCTTAATACACAGATTAAGTAGGACTGAAAGTTCTAAGCAAGACTCTCTAAACACTAAGCTCAATTTCTGTAATATCAAAAGATATTTAACTTAGAATGTTACACAAGAAAGAATAACACAGTTCACAGCTTGAATATGATTTGAATCTTTCTTAGTTCAGATGATCTTCCTGTAGTCTTCTCTCTATCAGGATGTCTTCTATTTATACTCTAGGTATAAAGACATTGAGAAAAGAACCGTTGGTTGTACACTCTCCTTTTTGTTGACAAGACGGTTGTACTATTTGACAGGACCGTTGTACTATTGCGTTGGTTATTAGCTGTCTTTCTTCAGAGAGAGTTCTTTAGGATCTGATGATATCGTTTTGTTGATCTTCTGAAGATGTACACATGCTTCAGACTGTGTTTCTTTCATTGGCCTCTGAGGACTTCTTCAGAGGTTCTGATGCTTCCAGCACTTTCAGAGCCTTAACACTTCAGACTGTGTCCTTCAGACGCCTAGATGATGATTTACGTGGATGATATTTTTACTTTGTTCCTGCACACTAGATCATTCATTAGTAATACCAATTGTCCATTTAATACCTTGTTATCATCAAAACTTAGGGTGTACTCATTTTGTTCCAACAATCTCCCCCTTTTTGATGATGACAAACATAGGTATTAAATACAATTGTTTGTTGATTAATTTAATTATGTCAGCATCAGGTTGTTGAGGTTTGTAAGCTCCCCCTGAGTCTGATAAACCATTAGGGTTAGGTTTGCAAGCTCCGAGCAATTTGATAAACTTGATTGTATTTACATACTTAACTCTCAGAGTGTGAGGTTTGCAAGCTCAACTCCTGAGTCTGATAAAAATAATTAAGAGCACAATCTTAACTATCTTCATCTATGCAAACACAATTATGTTTATTAATTTGTTCTCCTTATCACTTAAGTTCATAAACATTTAACAAGATAAAAAATAAGATTCTTATTTCAGACAGTTTCAGATTATTATGTGAGTAGAAATAAAAACTACTAACAATTGTACAACTAAATAATACTCCCCCTTTTGTCATCAACAAAAAGGTTTAAACAAATAGTGAGAAAACAAATAGGTGAAAAACAAAAGGGTAAAAAAAATAAGAAATCCTAAGGGTGTTTGGACAAGTAGCGAGTAACAAGCTGTTGAGCCATTCTTGCAGATGCCCCTGAGTATGCTACCAGCTCTAGAAGCTTGTCGTTATGGTCAGCAAGCGTATTGCGTATTATGTGTAGAGCCGTTGCTATGAAGTTTGAATTGTCTTCCCCTAGCTGTACAACAGGTGGTGCAGATACTGATTGACTTGGACCACTAGGTGAGCGAAACACATGATCAGTTGGTACATTAATTCTATCTTTTATTGCAATTTCAGTATCTAAAAGCATCGCAGGTGATGAGGATTTGTGAGAGTCTGATGGAATTGATTGAGATGGATCAGAGGATATGGCATTTGGTGGTTCAGAGGTTTCATGGATTGGAGAAATTCTAAAAGATGTTTCTTGCAGAATCTCTTGCTCAGTGAGAATTTTGGGTGATTACTGAGGGATAGAATTATTGGATGGCTCAGCTGTTTCCTCCTCAGGAATATGCTTAGCTTTGGAAGAGAATTGTTCAAAACTATCCATAAGGTCATCAAATGAGGAGTCAGAAGATTCGGATTCAGAGTCTGAAATTTGGACATATTCAGGTTCAAAGGATGTTGGATAGATGGTATTTAGGGGTTGGACATGTTCTAGAAAAAGTATGAGGTTAGCGAACAGGGTTTTGCTAGTATGAGGGAGAAAGAAAATGCTCTGGGTTTTAGAAGAGAAGGGCTAGATGTGAAAGTGAACTTGTGCGAGAAGGGAATAAAAAGATTTTGAAAAACTCAAGTAAAAACAATGATGGGGAGTATATTCGTTGCAATAAAGAATTTCGTCATAAACTGCCTTTACACTAACCAATCACAGACTTAAGAGTAAAGACAAATTAATTGACACGTGTACTCCACATGGGTAAACACTTCAGAGTTTTTAAAAGTTTTCAGCGTCTGAAGACCTTCCAGAGTTCAGAGGCAGAATCCACAATTTTGTAAGTCAGAGCTTGATATCTTCAGAGACCAGAGTCATGTTCAGATGCTTTTTGATAAAATCCAGTCTTTCAACTGCTAAGGGTTTTGTAAATATGTCAGCCCATTGTCTTTCAGTTTCAATGTATTGAATATTTACACTACCCTTCTGAACAAGGTCTCTTATAAAATGATGTTTAATTTCAATATGTTTAGCTCTTGAATGCAAAATTGGGTTTTTAGAAAGTTGAATAGCTGCACTGTTATCACAGAAAAGTGGAATATTGTGACTATTAACTTTGTAATCCTCTAACTGATATCTCATCCAGAGTAGTTGTGTACAACACTTGGCTGCTGATATGTACTCTGCTTCTGTTGTGGACAAAGCTATTGTAGTTTGTCTTTTGCTAGCCCAAGATATAAGATTTTCACCCACAAATTGACAATTGTCACTTGTGGATTCTCTCTCTACCTTATCTCCAGCAAAGTCAGCATCACAGAATCCTATAAGCTTATAATCATTTGTTTTCTTATAAAATAATCCAAGATTTGTGGTTCCCTTCAGATATCTAAAGATTCTCTTTACACCAGTAAGATGAGATTCTTTAGGATCTGATTGGAATCTAGCACACAAACATACACTAAACAAAATATCAGGCCTTGATGCAGTTAGGTAAAGTAAAGAACCTATCATACCTCTGTAGAGCTTCTGATCAACTTTGCCTTCTGAATCCTCCTTGCTGAGACTGCTTGTTGGATGCATTGGTGTCGTCATTGGTTTGCAGTCATCCATGTTGAATTTCTTCAGCAGCTCCTTTGTATACTTGGTTTGATGAATGTAGGTGCCATCTTTGTCTTGGTTGATTTGTATTCCCAGAAAGAATTTTAGCTCTCCCATCATGCTCATTTCAAATTCCTCCTGCATAATCTAAGAAAATTCCTTGCACAAGGATGGATTAGCAGATCCAAAAATAATATCATCAACATAAATTTGAATAATTAGAATGTCATTCTTAAATGTTTTGCTGAAGAGAGTATTGTCAACTTGATCTTTTTGAAAACCTTTTTCCGCTAAAAAATTGCTTAGTCTTTCATACCAAGCTCTGGGAGCTTGTTTCAGACCATAAAGAGATTTCTTTAACTTAAAAACATGGTCAGAATGTGAAGTATCCTCAAAACCAGGAGGTTGTTTGACAAATACTTCTTCAGATATGTAGCCATTTAAGAATGCACTTTTAACATCCATTTGATACAAAATAATACTATGATAAGTAGCATAAGAAAGAAGTAGTATGATAGCCTCAAGTCTAGCAACAAGAGCAAATGTTTCAGTGTAGTCAATCCCCTCTTGTTGACTATACCCTTGAGCTACCAGTCTTGCCTTATTACGAACAACTTCTCCTTGTTCATTTAACTTGTTTCTGTAGACCCATTTTGTTCCAATGATATTCTTCTTGAAAGGTTTGGGTACTAAGCTCCAGACTTCATTTCTTTCAAACTGGTTGAGCTCTTCTTGCATTGCAACAATCCATGCATCATCAGCTAGTGCTTCATCAGTTGAACTTGGTTCTACTAGGGAGATTAATCCAATTAATGAGTCTTCATTTCTGAAGCTTGATCTGGTTTTTCTTGGACTGTCCTTGTTTCCCAAGATTAGCTCTTCTGGATGAGAGGATTTGTATTTAAAAGATTGTTTTGATTGCTCAATTCTGCTTGGACTGCTTCTGATAAGTTCTGATGCTGGTTGATCTTCAGAGTCCAAGGTTTCAGGAGTTGAATTTGTTTCTTCAGAGGTTGGTTGAGTTGGTCCTGGTGTCTCTTCAGGTTCTGATTCTTCATCATCTGATAGTTGAATATCTACAAAGTTCTCAACTAGCTCTGACACTTTGTCAGGCTGCTTGTCATCAAATTTTATGTGCATACTTTCTTCCACTGTATGAGTTTCGGAATTATACACTCTGTATGCTTTTGAGCGTTCAGAGTATCCAATAAAGATACCCTTGTAAGTTATAGCATCAAATTTCTTCAGATGAACTTTTGTATTCAGAATGTAACATGTACATCCGAATTGGTGAAAGTAGGATACACTGGGTTTCTTTCCCTTAAATAGTTCATATGCTGTCTTATTCAAAATAGGTCTAATATAGATTCTATTTTGAACATAACACGCTGTGTTTACAACCTCTGCCCACAGATACTTAGCAATGTTAGTCTCATGCATCATGGTTCTTGCCATTTCTTGCAGAGTTCTATTTTTTTCTTTCTACAACTCCATTTTGCTATGGAGTTCTAGGAGAAGAGAACTCATGTAAGATGCCATATTTTTCACAAATTTTTTCAAACATTTCATTTTCAAATTCACCACCATGATCACTTCTAACTTTCAAAATGTGTAAACCCTTTTCTTTCTGTATCTGTGTGCAGAAACTACTAAAGACATCATATGCATCATCCTTATTTCTGAGGAATTTAACCCAAGTCCATCTACTGTAATCATCAACAATGACTAGTCCATATTTCTTCCCATTGATTGAGGCTATACTCACAGGACCAAACAAATCAATGTGAAGCAGCTCTAAGGGATTGGAGGTAGAGACAACAAGTTTTGGTTTAAAAGAAGTTTTCACACTCTTTCCTATTTGGCAGGAACCACAAAGAGCATCTGAGTGATAGTGTAGCTTAGGTAGGCCTCTGACAAGATCAAGTTTGCTAAGCTTAGAGATTAACCTCCAGTTAGCATGACCTAACCTCTTATGCCATACCCACTTTTCTTCACTCAGAGTTAGCAAGCATTTTACCTCTTGGTCTGCCAAATCAGAAAGGTTTACTTTAAAAACATTGCCTATTCTCTTACCTTTGAACACTATGGACTTGTCAGATTCTCTAATTACAGTACATAACCCTTTATCAAAATTAACCACAAACCCATTGTCACAAAATTGACTGATGCTAAATAGGTTGTGTTTGAGTCCATCTACAAACCAAACATTATTAATAGAAAGACAGGAATTACCTACAATACTTTTACCTTTGATCTTGCCTTTCTTATTTCCTCCAAAGCTGACAGTTCCACCATCTTCAAGTTTCAATGATGAGAACAATTTCTTATTACCAGTCATGTGCCTTGAACATCCACTATCCAGATACCATGATTGATTACTATTTTCTTTCAGTCTGGATAGCTGTAGAATAAACAAGGTCAATCATTGTAATAATATCCTCTACATTCATTGTGAAGTTCTCTCCAATAATCATTTGCTTTGTCCACTTCAACAGCTCTGGAAGTAAAGTAATGTTTTGGAACATAAGCTTTTCTTCCATAGCTGATCACTTGCTTCCATTCATCTGGTTTGAAATGATTTTTCCTACAATGAAAATCTGAATAGAAAACAATTTTACATCTTGGTACCCATAGTTTATTGGGTCCAGTTTGGTTAGTTCTATAACCTTTAGTTCTTCTTTGCCACTGTGAAAAACTTTGTGGACTATTAAAGAATTTTCTTTGAAAATTTGGTCTTTGAAAATTGACCCTCTTAGTCCACTGATTTTGAAATCTAGGCTTTGATTGATAATCACCATAGAACTTAGATTGCTTTTCTAATCTAGGATTAGTTTTGCTTATCAGAGTCTTATGTTGATTATTTATCATCAGCTTAGTTTGTTTTAGAGTCTGATTGGATGAGCTTCTGAGTCCCAAAGTTTTCAGAGTTTTAGACTTGATAGTCTCAGGTTCTGAACACTTAGGTCTTGAGTTGCTCTCTTTGGGGTTCTGATAAACAGCCTCTGATGTAGATTCAGAGCTTGTCTTGCAGACCCCAAAGGTACCTTCAGAGTCTGAAACAATCATAGCTTTGCCTTTGTTTTTCTCAGGCACAAAAGTTGAATAAAGATTATCGGGAATGTCATTTAAACAAGTGTAAGGATTTTGTTTCCCATATGATTTACCATATGAGTAACCAATTCCTTCACCTACATTTTTACAAACATTATAAATCATAGACGCCATTTTACTTTTGTTGACGTTCTGATGAACAAATTCCTGAAGAGCAACCTCATGCTCATCAATAGGTTTGTTACATCTCGTGCACCCATTTTCAAGTTCTTCAATTTTAATTAAAGAATTCTTATATAGAGCTTGAAAATGTTCAGCTTTCTTTGCTAACTCATCCTTTTGTGTTTTTAAACGTTTTAGTTTAGAGGATGATCTAGCAAACTTGCTTAAAGACATACCAAGGTAAGTTAAAAGTTGCTCTTTAGAATAATTTAACAGTACCTGTTCAGATTCATCAGAGTCTGATTCATCAGAGTCTGATCCTTCAGAGTCTTCATCAGCTGTAGCCATCAGAGCCACATTTGCTTCTTCATCATCACTATCTGAGGATGCTTCCAGGTCTTCAAACGTTGCCATTAGGCCCTTCTGAAATCTCCTCTTGTAGCTGCTGAACTTCTTGTTCTTGTCCTTTGATGAAGCTTCAGGACATTCAGCAATGAAGTGTCCTGGTTTGTTGCACTTGAAGCAATTCTTCTCTTCTCTGGTGGGAGTGCTCCTTGAACTATTTCCTTTACGACTCTTGCTCATCCTTGCCCATTTTTGAAAGTTTCTGGTGAACATGGCAAGTTCTTCATCTTCTTCTTCTTGATCATCTGAGGAAGAATCCTCCTCAACCTCCAGAGTTTTAGCTTTGACAGCTTTTGAAGGCTTCTTGATTGAAGTTAAAGCTACTGATCTTTCCTTCTTTTTCACTGCATCAGCATTCAATACCATCTCATGGCTCTTGAGATTGCTGATAAGTGATTCAAGAGAGATTTTCTCAAGATCCTTAGCTTCCTCAATAGTTGTGACCTTAGGTCTCCATTTGTCAGTCAAGCTATTCAGGATCTTCCACACATGATCAAGAGGTTGTATAACTTTTCTTCAGAATCCTGAGGCTAGACACCAGAGTCTGAAATCTAGAAAACAGAGTCTCAATGTCTTCATCAGGTTTCATGGTAAAAAGCTCATACTGCTGAACCAGTAGTCTTGCTTTGGCATTCTGAACTTGCCTATTACCATCAAAGTTTGAGCATAAAGAGTCACACATAGCTTTAGCTGTAGATCTATCCATGATTTTGGTATATTCATCATGAGATATTGCTGACATCATAATTTGTTTGACCTTGTTGTGTCTAGAAAAAATCTTCTTGTCTTCAGCAGATAGAGCTCTTTTCTGAGCTATGGTAATCTTACCATCAGAACCTATTCCATCAATAGGTACTCCTTCTTCTATAAGGTCCCAAAGCTCATCATCAATTCCATTAACATAATGGTAAATGCTATCTTTCCACCATTCAAATCTTAGAGCATCACCACTAAAGATTGGAACCTTTTTGTTACTAGAATCATGATTAGACGCTGAAGATGTAGAAGTCATGTTGTCGTAGTTGTATTGAACGTTGGATAGATCTGAACCAGAAGATGTAGGAATAGGTGGAGGTGTAGATGTTGTTTCCCCAGACATACAGTGTTTTTCAAAGATCTTTTACTGTCTCACTGTGAAGTGATTAAAGACAGAACTGGAGCTCTAGATACCAATTGAAGGAGAAAAACACAAGAAGGGGGATTGAATTGTGTTTTGAAAAATTGATTCTTTTGCTTTAAGAAATATGGAAATGCAGCGGATATAATAAACTAGACTAAAACACAAAACACAAATAAAACAGTGAGAGAGAGAAAGCACACACAGAAATTTTATACTGGTTCCTCTCACAAAACGAGAGTAGTCCAGTCCCCTTGCACTTTCAAGGGATTTTACTATAATAACAAAGATTACACAACTAATGCTCAAGCACACAAGCAAGAGACTTCCTTGCTCTAGGTCACACAAGACAAAGAGACTTCCTTTCTAATCACACAAGATTAGAGACTTCCTTGCTTAAGCACACAAGCTTAAGACTTCCTTGCTTAAATCACACAAGACTTAAGACTTCCTTGCTTAAGTAACACAAGACTTAAGACTTCCTGCTCTAAGTTACACAAGACAAAGAGACTTCACAAACTAGCTTAATACACAGATTAAGTAGGACTGAAAGTTCTAAGCAAGAATCTCTAAACACTAAGCTCAGAGTCTGTAATATCAAAAGATATTTAACTTAGAATGTTACACAAGAAAGAATAACACAGTTCACAGCTTGAATATGATTTGAATCTTTCTTAGTTCAGATGATCTTCCAGTAGTCTTCTCTCTATCAGGATGTCTTCTATTTATACTCTAGGTATAAAGACGTTGAGAAAAGAACCGTTGGTTGTACACTCTCCTTTTTGTTGACAAGACGGTTGTACTCTTTGACAGGACCGTTGTACTATTGCATTGGTTATTAGTTGTCTTTCTTCAGAGAGAGTTCTTCAGGATCTGATGATATCGTTTTGTTGATCTTCTGAAGATGTACATACGCTTCAGACTGTGTTTCTTTCTTTGGCCTCTGAGGACTTCTTCAGAGGCTCTGATGCTTCCAGCACTTTCAGAGCCTTAACACTTCAGACTGTGTCCTTCAGACGCCCAGATGATGATCTACGTGGATGATATTTTTACTTTGTTCCTGCACACTAGATCATTCATTAGTAATACCAATTGTCCATTTAATACCTTGTTATCATCAAAACTTAGGGTGTACTCATTTTGTTCCAACAATGTGTTTATCTGCTGTTTAATTTTTTTTTAGGCATAATTTTAGGTTCAGATTTTGTATGTATTAATTTTTCCTATAAATATTCATCATGATTATCTGAACTGTTAGCTTTTTTGTTTGATTTAATTCTGGAAATGACAATTTTTTTTAACAAACAAATCTTGGACAATCAATACTTCAAACTCTTGAGCTCTTGTTTATAAAATTTGATTTTCAATGAGTACAATATGTGGCTATTCATAAAAAATCAAATTACATAACAAGAGAAGACATATTAATAAGAAATCAAATTACATAACAAGCCAAAATAATGAATCTTATTTCATTGAGAACATGAGTTTTGAACTACATAATAAATTCCTAAAGACTACTTTCTTGAAGCCTCCAAGGGATGACCTTGGAGAAGGAACTGATATTCTTGAAGAAACCATGCATCAATTTGGTTTCCTTCAGGAATGTCGGTTTGCCCTTCTTAGGCTATGGACTTAAGTTTGATTTTCTTCAGGAATATATGTCTTCAGAACTTAAAACAGTCAGAGTCCAGAGATTTCTCTTCAGACTCTGAACTGAGTTCTTCTGTGACAGACACTGGTTTTGTTTCCATTGGTTTCTTCTTATGTTTTCTCCTATCTTGACTGACTCTCGTTGAAACTACTTTCTTCTTCTCTGAGCGTTTCATTTTTTCTCTCAAGAGATCTATCAATAACCTAAGATTATTCTGTGTGAGTAAAATGACTAGGTATCTCTCTCCTTTTATAAGCATATTTCAATGGCCGAGTCTTAAATGCGTTCAACCACTCCTGATTTGACGGCATTGAAAGTTGATTGTTGATTTTTTTATTAATTGCTTATACTACCCTTTTGATAATGACAAAAGGGGGAGAAAGAATATTGGTAAATCAATTGTTGGAAGTGTTGGAACAAAATATGTGTTAATACACACCCTTAGGTTTTGATGATAACAAAGTATTAAATGGACAATTGATGGTACTAATGTTTAAATTTAATGCAGGAGAATTCAACGTTATATCAAGAGCACACTTAATTTAGACTCTGATGAAACCTATGGAAGTCTGAACATTTACACTCTGAAGGAGTTCAGAAGCTACAACGTGGTCAGGAGCTAAACAAAGTTCAGAAGCTCAAAGAGGATCAGAATGTCTGAAGGAGTTCAGAAGCTCAAGGACGTTCAGATGCCTACAAGAGTTCAGAAGTTGTCTGCTAGTCATGAGTCATTCAGAGGATGAAGACGTTCAGAAGCTGAATTGCGAAGGACTATCAGAGGCCAACCATTCAAAGACCAATCAGACTCCAAGTTATCAAAGGTTCATCAGAAGCAAAGGAATTCGCCAGTCATCAGAGGGCTACATCAACTACAATTATCAAGCCTGATGATTTGTTCTAAGGTCAACTAATTGCAACGGTCACAAAGGATATGATCCCTCTCTTTCTAGGAGCTAGTTGTACCTTATTACTGTACTATTGGACAAACAGTAAAGGTGAAGCCTCTCTGCAAAAGAAGACGTGGCTTTACTCAACGGATCTTCAAAGACTACAGCTGTCCAATTTACAACGGGAATTTCTCCAACGTCTCAATGTCTTTCTCAACTCATATAAATATGCCAAAGAAAGAATTGATGACTAGCGCTCTTCATTAGAAAACATCTCTCAGAAGAAAGTGAGAATCTAATTGTAATAGAAAACATCTCTCAAATGAAGTGAGCATAGAAACTAGCTTTAAGCCTCTGAAGTTATTATGATTGTAATAAGTTTAAGCTTAAGTTAGTAGTAAGTTTTCTGCTTAGTGTAGAAGCAACAAAGTCTTCTTCTTAGTGTAGAAGCAAGAAAGTCTTCTGCTTAGTGTAGAAGCATATAAGTCTCAATCTTAGTGATTAGAGCAATGAAGTCTTGAGCCTGTGTGCTTGAGCAAGGAAGTCTCTAGATCTGATCTTGTGTGATCAGAGCAAGGAAGTCTCTATGTCTTGTGTGACTAAGAGCAGGAAGTTTTAAGCTTGTGTGCTTGAGCAAGGAAGTCTCTGATCTTGTGTGATCAGAGCAAGGAAGTCTCTCTGTCTTGTGTGACTAAGAGCAGGAAGTCTTGAGCTTGTGTGCTTGAGCAACTATTGTAATCCTTGTGATTATAGTGAACTCTCTTGGAAACAAGGGGACTGGAGTACTCTCAATTTGTGAGGGGAACCAGTATAAATTGTTGTGTGTTCTTCTCTCTCTCACTCTCTCATTTACTCCTTCATCATTCATAACGTCATAAGTTAATTGTGTGAACAATCCGCTGTGCTTTAAAGACTCTGAAAAGGTTTAAATATCTTTGAAAGTTTTTAAATATCCAAAACACAATTCAACCCCCCTTCTTGTGTTTTCTCCACGCACCTTCAAACCATTCAAGACCAATTAGACTCCAAGTTATCAAAGGTTCATCAGAAGCAAAGGAATTCCCCAAATCATCAGAAGGGCTACATCAACTACAATTATCAAGCCTGATGATTTGTTCTAAGGTCAACTAATTGCAACGGTCACAAAGGATGTGGTCCCTCTCTTTCTAGGAGCTAGTTGTACCTTATTACTGTACTATTCGACAAACAGTAAAGGTGAAGCCTCTCTGCAAAAGAAGACGTGGCTTTACTCAACGGATCTTCAAAGACAACAGCTGTCGATTTTACAACGGGAATTTCTCCAACGTCTCAATGTCTTTCTCAACTCATATAAATATGCCAAAGAAAGAATTGATGACTAGCGCTCTTCATTAGAAAACATCTCTCGGAAGAAAGTGAGAATCTGAATTGTAATAGAAAATATCTCTCAAATGAAGTGAGCATAGAAACTAGCTTAAGCCTCTGAAGTTATTATGTTTGTAATAAGTTTAAGCTTACAAGTTAGTAGTAAGTCTTCTGCTTAGTGTAGAAGCAAAGAAGTCTTCTGCTTAGTGTAGAAGCACGTAAGTCTTCTGCTTAGTGTAGAAGCAAGAAAGTCTTCTGCTTAGTGTAGAAGCACATAAGTCTCAATCTTAGTGATTAGAGCAAGGAAGTCTTCTGCTGAGTGTAGGAGCAAGGAAGTCTCTCTGTCTTGTGTGACTTATAGCAGGAAGTCTTGAGCCTGTGTGCTTGAGCAAGGAAGTCTCTGATCTTGTGTGATCAGAGCAAGGAAGTCTCTCTGTCTTGTGTGACTTAGAGCATGAAGTCTTGAGTCTTGTGTGACTTGAGCAAGGAAGTCTTGAGCTTGTATGCTTGAGCATCTATTGTAATCTTTGTGATTATAGTGAACTCTCTTGGAAACAAGGGGACTGGAGTACTCTCAATTTGTGAGGGGAACCAGTATAAATTGTTGTGTGTTCTTCTCTCTCTCACTCTCTCATTTACTCCTTCATCATTCATTTAGTCATAAGTTAATTGTGTGAACAATCCGCTGTGCTTTAAAGACTCTGATAAGATTTAATTATCTTGGAAAGTTTTTAAATATCCAAAACACAATTCAACCCCCCCCCGCCCTTCTTGTGTTTTCTCCACGCACCTTCACAAGGATATGTAGAGGCAAAAATTAGGATTTGCCAACACATAAAAACTAGAGTCTTAGAGAAAATAAGGGTTTTCTGTCGGTACAACTCTAGGGGTGGACGAACTATCTTTGTGGCCATGAGAAGAGATTTGAGACTTGGATAGAATTAGGATTGAAGGTTAAGTCTTGTAACCGAAATGAAATTTCTTATGTAAAGTTACTCATTTGATTAAATGGAATGAAGAGTTGTTCTCTCCCCCAGAGTATGTGTTGGACCGAACTGGATAAACAAATTATTGCGTGTTATTCCTTTATCGTTTTGATAGCTTGTTACTATTATTGCTTATCCGCTTGATTTTGATTGCCGCTCTTTTGCTTCACACATTAAGTATTTTATTGGTGTGATTTACGACGGAATTCACAACAGTTAGGAAAGAATGAACGAAGCTGCATTGTCCTATGTTAACTTGAAACTTGTTTATTTGTAAAAATATCTTTAAGAAGTGTATTGTTTTTCTTTTTCAAGTTATTTGTAAAAATATTTTTAAGAAGTGTATTTTTTTTCTTCTTTTCAAGTTAAGTGTATTTTTATAACTTACAAACAATCTATGGATTAGTTCAATAGTTCTCTGGACAATTGTATTTACATCAATATAGATTATAGAGAGATTTCTTTTATTTAATGAATTATAAGGAAAATTTATCATATGTACATAATAGAAAATTTGTAACACTAAGAGAAGGGAACCACATTATAGATGATGTATTACTAGTTACTAATTACTAGACATAATATTGTTTCATAGATCATAAAATTGATAACAAAGTATAACTCTGCCCCCATTAGCCCCCAAAACCTATACACTAAGCCTGATTTTTTTCTTCACTGCTTGTACTTGCTTGTAGGGTATCCAAAACCTTAAAAAGTGGAGTACTTTTTTATTTTTTTCTTTTTGGCTTTGACACATTATTTAGTGCACACCATTTACAAGCTATGAATTAAGACAAATTTACATACTACTGAAATATCGACTCTAATAATTTAAGAAAGTGCAATATTTAAATTTACTACTATATGTATTGATGTCACGTTGAACATGACATATATCAGACATTAGACATGTGTTTGATGTAAAGTATCAGTAAGTATTATATAGTACAAATTTAAGTTACCGGAATTATAAAAAAAACTTGTACATATATATTTGTAATTAACTTGCCTATATTATATTAATTTACTATAATATTTGTAGAAATTTAATATTTCTAAAGTTGCCTTGTGGCACCATTGATGTCCCTAGAGCCTGAACTTGAAGGTGTTATGTTTCCATCTGATTGTGAACCTGAGAAGCCAAAGGGATATATCCATTTGGAAATGTTGTTGTGGAATAGCCTTGATTCAATATTGACCACTCAGATCTGTGAGGGCATTCTTTCGCAAAAAGGACTAAAGTTGAGGGTTAAAAATGTTATTATTAAAGTTAAGGGTCAAAAACGCAAATTTGTATACATTAGGGGCCAAAAAAGTAATTTAGTCATAAATTTATTAGTAAATTTTTTTCACTTTTCTAAATAACTAATTTTTTTTTTTAATAAATGTATTTATCACTTAGTCTTGCACAATAAATAACTAATTAACTAGTAAAAAAATTTCACTTTTAATAAATAACTAATTTTTTTTCACTTTTTTTAATAACTAATTATATTTATCACTTCAATAGGAGTTACTTATCCTTGCACAATTATCCAAAGAACTGTACACTGGATTGTCCAAGATTTCAACATTGGGGGCATTAATCTAGGACTTTTGTATATGAACCGTTTTTCAGAGCTTTTAGTTCACAAGCCTGGAGAATCATTTCTACTTAGTCTTGTTGCCACTTTACTTTCACCATTGGTAATGTTACTTTATCCTTGTATTGTTCCGACGAGGAGTTCTAGCAACACACTTTGATACATTTCTTCGAATACTCAACACTTTTATTTTGACTGATAATAGTAAAGTGTTCAAAAAAGTGTGATAGAATGTGTTACTAGTAATTTTCTCGTCACATATGTTTCATAATCCTTTTTTTGAGATTAATTTCTATATACTGACGGTGTAAAATATTTTTACACTTGCATCCAATTAAATCATGACAAAGAGATATTTGTTAGCGATATTTTTGGACCTAACCTATAAAAGTAACATCCTGAAGTGATTTGATTGAATGCATGCATATATATATATATAAAATAGTTTACAATGCCGGTGTATAAAAATTAAATCCTTATCAGTTATGCAAAATTGAACTGCTCGTGTGTAAATCATTGAACTCGTAAACTTTTAGAGATGGGGAATTTCGAAATATGTTGAAACATATCTGAAGATGAAGTTTCCACTGAAGAAGTATGGACTAGTACCTAATCACAGCTTTCTTCAAGATATCTCATCATGTCAATCTGGAGTGCTTCCTGAATTTTTTTTTGACAAAGTAAAAGAAGGATCCATCTTGATAAAGAAATCTCAAAGTTTTAGCTTCTGCAAAGAAGGTTTGATCATTAATGAGGAAGCTAAGCCCCTTGAAACAGATTTAGTTATTTTTGCCACAGGATATAAAGGTGACCAAAAACTTAGAAGCTTATTCAAATCTCCTATATTCCAAAATTACATCAATGGATCAGTAATTCCCCTCTACAGGTCAGTTAGAAATTTTCACAATTTTTTATGAAATTAATTGCAGTTTTGATTCTTCTATTTTTAAAATTTAAAAATTTGACAGTTTTGTCCCACAATCAAATATTTGTTCTAAAATATGGTAATATGACAAGTTTTAAATAAAATATTTAAGAGAAGTTTCTTACAATTTTATGGAAGTTGGTCTTTTTCCATCATCATATACCTAGGGGTGGGCATCCTTCAGTTCCGGAAGAAAACTGAACCAAACTATTTTTAAAATTCACAGTAATCGAACCGAACTGAACTGTGTATCTGTTGAACCGAACCAAACTGTTAAAGTGGTTTGGATTTATGGTTCTGAACTAAATCATAACTAACTTTTCACTAAAACGAACCAAACCATTAAGAGAACCAAACTGATAATTATGAACCGAACCGAACTGTTTCAGGTTAGTTTTAAAACCGTTAGTTATGGTTCAATTTTTTTTGTTCGGTTCAGTTTAGTTCGGCGGTTAGTTTTTTTTGCCCACCCCTGATATACCACGTTATTTAAAACATATGACATCACCAATTTTCAATTCAAAAATATAATGAAGGGACAAAACTGTTGAATTTTAAAATAGGAGAACCAAATTTGCAGAAGAGCAAAAATAAAAAGACCAAAAACTACAATTAACACATTTTTAAATTATTGACTCAAATATGATTTTAGTCGTGCAAATTTCAAAGTTTTCATTTTTAATCCTATAAATCTTATACTTTTTATTGATCTCTTACATTTTCAAATTTTAAACATAGCTAAAGTTAATATTTATATTGTTTTACATGATCAGGCAAATAATTCACCCTCAGATTCCACAACTGGCAATAATAGGGTATGCAGAGAGCTTATCAAATATTTTTTGTAATGAAATGAGATGCCAATGGTTAGCTCATCTTTTGGATGGAAACATTGAGTTACCAAGTATAAAAGAGATGCAAAAGGATACTAAAATGTGGGAAGACAACATAAAGCAAAATGCTAGAAATTTGAGATCATGCATTGTTACTTGTGGCATATGGTATAACGATCAATTGTGCAAAGACATGAAATGTAATCCAAGAAGAAAAAAAGGCCTTTTTGCGGAGTTATTTGAACCATATGGGCCCACTGATTATCAGGGTCTCGTTCCTACAGCAATATAGGAGGCCACAAGAGCAAATAACTTTCTCCTCCATCCAAGGTATTAAAAAAGACACAGATCTTAAATCAACGACTAAAATTGATTTTACTACTTTGTGATATAAAAATTTGTATTCGCGGGTATTCATCCGAACTTGTTCTGATTTTGACAAAAAAAACTTGATTTGACTTTGGTTTAGGGACGAGTAATATAAGGACAATACTATGTAACCCGAATCAAAATTATATTTTTATTTGTCTTAATTTAAAATCTCTTAAACAAACTCTTAAATCACATTTATTTATTTTCATTTTTAAGATAAGCCTTAGTCCATTAAAAAAAATAAAGACGAGCCTCAACCAAACCGTATCCTCAATTTTTATGTTTAAGAAAAATTTGATTGTTGAAATCGCGTGGTTTTGATATATCTTTTTAATATAAAAATGCAAAATTAAGTGCAAGTTCATGTAGATATAGGGTTGGGTAGCACTAATTTGGATGCTGATTGCCTGCCGTAACAAAACAGCACAGTTTGTCACAATAACCAATCACAACCATTGATCTCAATATAAACGGTTCAGGTTAAATTGGATAAAATAAAGTTAAAGTGATATCAGCCATCCATTCAAATTGGACGACCCCGATCTGTAACAGCGCATAATCCGTTACCCACTAATTCGATGTCAGATGCTAGAGGGACAATCTGATATGTATCCTCAATTTGATATGCTAGAGGTAAGTGGTGTTTATAGTTTTGGAATGATGTTGATGGAAATTGTTGGGGGCAAGAAAACACATTAATAATGATGCAAGTCAATCAAGTTCGATATACTTTCCTCATTGGGTATACAAGAAGCTTGATCTAGGAAGTCGTTTGAGACCGGGTGAAGTCATTGCCGCAGAAGAAGATGAGATCGCAAAAAGAATGACCATCGTGGGCTTATGGTGCATTCAAACATTTCCAAAAGCAAATACTCTATGTGCTAGCACACATATATGTGCTAAATTGTTGTAAATTGTAATACTCTATGTAAAAGCAAATAGTATTTCACTAAATTAAAACAAAACTTTATTATTTAGATAAATTTGTTGCTACAATACAGGATAAAGTAGAAGTGAGATAGTTGAAATGAAGATATGTATGTGCAGTGCCAGTGCGTATATAAAAGTCAGGATCCGTTAACATCAAGTGTAATTCAAATAACTTAGGTACACCAAATTTCAATTGTTAAACTAAACTAATCATACAGTTTGAAATATGTCACGCACACAAAACAAAAAAAAAAAAAAAAAGGAAAACTCTCATGTGTCTTTAATATTCAGTTGACTAATAGCTTGTTTGGTTAGTTGGTTGTCCAAAGTTGATTTTTATTTGTCACAAAACGCGTGGCTATATTGAAACTATTGCTAGACCAAACACCGACAAAAATGGATGTGAGAATTAAATCATTCTTGCTTAGCCTATGAGAATCATGAACTGATTAATTAAATTGCTTCTATCTAAACCTCCTTTCAGAACAAAAACCTTCCTTCTTTTCTTCCTTTGTTTGTTATGAACATAATGCATAAGAATAATCATAGCCATGTATTCACAAATATTACATACATCTCCTTCTTTGTAATAATAATAATTTTTTTTCCAACACAATCCCATTCTCAACCACAACAAACTCAATCAGTTAACGATTATTCAAGTTGTGCACATTCCTACCCCTACAACTGCGGTAACATCACCGGCGTCTCTTATCCATTTTGGGGACAAGACCGTCCTTCTTACTGCGGCGCCGGAAAACCTTTTTACCTTAACTGTAACAAAAACGACATTACTACCATTCAATTATCCTCACAAAATTTCACAGTACTCAAAATATTGACAGGAAGTTATACCATGGTACTCAAAAGAACAGACCTTGCCCAAAATCTCTGTGCTCCTCAATTCAATGATACTTATATCAATCCAACTTTGTTTCAATATCCACAAACTCTCAATAACATCACCATATACTATAATTGTAATTCCACAGTCTCTGAGTATATACTTGACAATTCTCTATGTGGATCTCTCAACCCTTCTTTCTGTTATACCGGCGAAGGCTATGATCAAGATGGATTGTTAAGGAATTGCAAGAAACATATTCAAGTGCCAGTAGGAGGCAATTTTCCTTTAAAAGAAGCTTATTATGGTTATTTTAAGCGTGATGTTCTTGAAAGTGGTTTGAATGAAGGGTTTGAGGTGACGTATAGTGTGAATAAGGAATGTTTAAGTTGTTTGGGAAATACTGAATTCATACATTGCAGATGGAAGAACAATAGTAATATTGAGAAATTTGCAGAGTCCTCTTGCTATTATGATAATTGTCCAGCTGGATCCAATGTTTTTTCCACAAACTGTCATCCTCTTCACAAAATTAGTATGTTTTCTTATATCTTTATCTATCTCAAAAATTATGTATCGGTTTTCTTAGAATTTGAGTTAGGCCTAACTCAATTCAGCAAAAGTGGTTTGAAGGTAAAGATTGTCTCACTTATAAACATATTTTCAAGTCATCTTTCAACCAATGTGGAACTCTTAATACATTCTCTCACGCCTAACACTTGGTACGTGGATATAAATGATGGTGATCCGATTGCTGAAACATGATAGTAGGTGGCCTAACAGATCTTAAACTTAGCTCTGATACCATCGCATATTGAAAATAGGTGCAAACCAGACAAAATTCATTATTCACAAAATCTAAGTATACAATGCAATCATAACCAATAACTAACTCCTCAAGATTCAATTAGTTAATAACTAACACTAATTAACTAACTTGCTTTGCCAATAAACTTCATTGTCCTTCACTTCACTATCATTATAATATTGTGCCTATCTTGCGCCTATTTTGTGGTTGCGCTCATCTTGAGCTCATTTTCTTGGAGTCTCTTTTCTAGATTTCACATGGTATCAACAACCTGTGATCATGGCTTCATCTTCTCCGTTTCATTTCCTCACATCACCAATTCATTGATTTTTCCTTCCCTTACTTTGTAATATTCTTTGATCTTTCACCAACAAATCTTGTTTTCCTTTCTTCTACTTCATTTCTTTGTCAACATGTCTATTAAAAGCTCAACTAGCAATGTCAATGGCTGATCATTCTCTAACACCAACAAAGGTTACCAAAATACCTTAAACCCCTTTTTTATGCACTCAAATGAGAATCCAACATTGGTTCTCGTAACTTTCCATTGCTATCCGGTGGAAATTACCACCATTGGGGGCACTGAATGACAGTTGCATTACGCTCCAAGAACAAGCTTCACTGTCATTAATGGATAATATAAATTTAGGATGAAAGGGATGCTCAAAAAATGCTTTTACATTTACCTCTTTTTAATTGCACTAGCAGAACTCGGATCCAAGACCTTCTAGATCCAAGACATGTGAGATTTCTTAACAATTAGGCTCAAAAATAATTCAAAAACATTTATTTAAAACTTTTCCTCGAGTTTGTAGTTCCCCATTCCTATTTCTGTTTCTGGATTTCCCTATTTCCCAATTCATCCAGCAACTCCTATGCAACTTAGCTATTAGATTTTGGTATTTTTTGCTCAAATTATAAATTATTCTTTGCAGCTGCAATTGTTTATTTGTCAGCCATCAAATATGCAAGATAACTTTTTTAGAGTATAACATATATATGATCTAACAGATTGCTCTATTATTTCTACTACTATCGCAGGTAAGCCATTAAGCTGGCAAAGGAAAATGCAAGCTATTGCAGGTGATAATATATCTAATTTTCATATTTTATTTCGTCTTTTAACTATATTGTGCGTAAGTCCTGGCTCAACTTATTTAAATATTGATGCGAATATTTTTTTCTTACGTGTACAGATCAACTTATTTAAATTTTAAATGTTACATCTTTACTTAATCATAACAGGAAGTGCAAGTGCAACATTTTTTGGATTATCCATATGTATCATTATCATTTATTTCATATACAAGTACATAAAGAATAACCAAGACATCACAAGTCAAACCCAAAAGAATAACCAAGACATTGAAGCATTCTTAAAAACTCATGAAGGATTTACCATAAGAAGATACAAATTCTCAGATATCAAGAAAATGACTAACAACTTTGAAGTTAAACTAGGACAAGGTGGCTATGGTGTTGTATATAAAGGAAAACTACTCAATGATCGTCTTGTGGCCGTGAAGATATTGAATGCATCCAAAGGTAATGGTGAAGAATTTATGAACGAAGTTTCTAGCATTACTAAAACCTCTCACATTAATGTCGTTGCACTTCTTGGATTTTGTTTCGATGGTCGCAAAAAAGTTCTTATCTACGAATTAATGTCAAATGGTTCGCTTGACAAGTTTATTTACAACAATCAATCTGAAGCCATTCAATCTCTGAGTTGGGAGATTCTTTATCAAATTGCTAAAGGGATAGCTCGTGGCTTAGAGTACTTGCATAGGGGATGTAGTACACGAATTTTACATTTTGACATCAAACCACATAACATTCTTTTAGATGAGAATTTTTGTCCAAAGATATCGGATTTTGGGCTAGCAAGACTTTGCCCCAAGAAAGAGAGCATTATTTCGATGTCAAATGCTAGAGGAACAATGGGATACGTAGCTCCTGAGTTGTGGAATAGAAATTTTGGAGGTGTTTCGCATAAGTCTGATGTTTATAGCTATGGAATGATGTTGTTAGAAATGGTTGGAGGAAGGAAAAACATTGTCGCTGATGCAAGTCATACAAGTGAGTTATACTTTCCTCATTGGGTATACAAAAGGCTTGATCTAGGCACCGATTTGATCATGGGCGAAATGATTGCCACAGAGGATGAAATCGCAAAGAGAATGACCATCGTGGGCTTATGGTGCATTCAAACATTTCCAAATGATAGACCTACAATGAGTAGAGTGATTGAAATGTTAGAAGGCAACATGAATTCATTGGAAATACCACCAAAACCTCTCCTTTCTTCTCCTACTAGATCACTACCAGAATCTTTAGTTTCATAAAACTTTCTTCTCCACACTGCACTATTTATCATAATTGTTTTATAATTTTTTATTACATGGTAAAGCAGGTGGATCTCATTTATGTGTGCTAAACTGTTGTAAATTCTAATAGTGTATGTTAAAGTGTTACAAAAGTAAAAAGGGGATAGTGGAGTAGAATATTTCTATTATTCTTACTTACTGATAAAAGGTTTGTACAGATACATATATAGGCTAAAGTAACAAAGGCAATTCCTAACACCATGCTAATTATGCCATTGACCCTATAATCAAGTGATTTGCCTAATAACTGATAACAATCATGTCAAGCTAATTCACAGCTATACACATGTATCTAAAAATAGAAATAATATATTACAATTGCTAGGACAATCAATGAAATATTTCAACACTCCTCCTCAAGTTGCTGCATATATGTCACACATGCCCAACTTGTTTAAAATCTTCGAGAAAACTCTAGATGAAACTGCTTTAGTGAGAATGTCAGCTAGTTGATCTTCTGATCGGATCTTAGGCAGCTCCAATACTTTTTCATCCAACTTCTCTTTAATGAAAAACCTATCTACCTCAACATGTTTTGTACGATCATGTTGAACTGGATTATGAGCAATGTCACATGCTGCTTTATTATCACAATATACTTTAATTGGTTGACTAGGCGGGTATCCTAAGTCTATCATGAGAAGTTTCAGCCATAGTGTTTCACATATGGCAAGTGTCATACCTCTAAATTCAGCCTCTGCACTTGAACGTGCAACAACATTCTGTTTTTTACTTCTCCATGTAACGAGATTCCCTCCTACAAAGGTGAAGTAACCTGAAGTAGACCATCTGTCATCTACAGCACCAACCCAATCAGCATCCGTGTATGCATCAACTCTTTGATGATCTTCATTTTTATGGAACAATATTCCCTTTCCAGGAGCTGACTTAAGATACCTCAAAATGTGCATAACTGCATTCATATGCTGCTCTCCAGGATTATGCATAAACTGGCTAACAACACTCAATGCATATGCAAGGTCTGGTCTAGTGTGGGCTAAGTACATCAATCTCCCAACAAGTCTCTGGTACCTCACTTTATCAGCTGGTACTTGATTAGGTTCAACACATAACTTTAATCCTTCTTTTATTGGTGCATCAACTGGTTGACATGCTGACATACCAGTTTCTTGCAACAAATCTAAGGTATATTTCCTTTGTCACAAGAAAATTCCTTTATTAGATCTAGAGACTTCAATTCCAAGAAAATATTTCAATGGACCAAGATCTTTCATTTCGAATTCTTTAGACAAGTAACTTTGTAAAGCCTTCCTTTCTGCAGGATCATTTCCTGTAACCACCATGTCATCCACATATACAATAAGTGCAGTAATCTTACCATGTTGTTTCTTCAAGAATAAAGTGTGATCAGCATTGCTCTGGCAGTAGCCAAAGGTTTTCATAGATTTGGTAAACCTCCCGAACCAAGCTCTCAGAGATTGTTTCAACCCGTATAATGATTTCTTTAATCTACACACCTTTTTACTATGGGTTTCTGGTATTGCACATCCTGGTGGGAGATCCATGTAGACTTCTTCAAACAACTCACCATGAAGAAAAGCATTCTTCACATCAAATTGTTGCAGTGGCCAGTCCAAGTTAGCTGCTAGAGACAACAACACTCGTACTGTGTTGATTTTAGCTACCGGTGCAAATGTCTCTGTGTAATCAATCCCATAGGCCTGAGTGTATCCTTTTTCCACCAATCTTGCTTTAAACCGTTCAATTTGACCATCTGCTTGGTACTTTACAGTGTAAACCCAACGACATCCAACCGGTTTCTTTCCTGGTGGACATTCAACAAGTTCCCATGTTTTATTTTCCATCAATGATTTCATCTCCTCATTCATAGCATCTTTCCACCTTGGGTCAGCTAAGGCTTCCTGCACATTGTTAGGAATAGATACAATAGATAATTGATTTACAAATGACTGATTTGATTTTGACAAGCGATGGTTAGACACATAACAACTCATGGGATATTTAACCTTGTTAGAAAGTTCAGGTTCATATGTAGGTTTAGGGATACCTCTAGTTTGGCGGGGTGGAAGTTGTTTTCTAGATGGTTCATAATTGAAATTAGGAACATCCTCAACAAGCGATTGGTTTGGAAGATCAATTGCTTGCGGTACTAGGACATCAAGCGGAGGTTGAGTCAAAATGGTAGTTCCCGTTTGTTCATCATCATTATCTGAGTGCTCATCACCACTTCTCTCCAAAGTTTCACCACTTGTATCCAATTCACTCATATGTTGATTATTTTTTGAGTGTTCATCACCACTTCTCTCTAAAATTTCACCACTTGTATCCAATTCACTCATATCTTGATTATTACCACTTGTATCCTTATCATGATTATGTTCAGAGAGCTCCTCTCCAGGTTTGAAGGGTTCTCGTTCTCTAGTGAGTTTTCTGTCTTCAGATGTACAAGCATCATAGTCTAGAGTCAGAACATCCTCTTGATACTCCTCCTGATAACCAAAAACACGAGGGGGTAAATTTGGGACGATTGGGGAAACAACTGCTTCAACAAGAGCCTGTGACGGTGTTCGAAAGTCAATAGTGCTGGAAGGTACCCGATTAATCAAGTATGCTGCAGAAGTAAGTGCTTCTCCCCAATAAGATAATGGCATATGAGCTTCAATCAACAAAGCACGGACAACCTCCAACAAATGGCGATTTTTCCTCTCAGTCACCCTATTTTGCTGAGGTGTGTAAGAACAAGTGGTTTGATGAGCTATTCCATGTGTTTCCAAATATTGTTGAAATTCAGAACTTAAATATTCACCCCCATTGTCACCTCGAAGAACTTGAACTTGTGCATTGTACTGAGTGCAAATCATTTTATAAAAATTTTTAAATAAGAAGCTCACTTCACTTTTAGATTTCATTAAGCACACCCAAGTCATCCTAGTACAATCATCAATAAAAGTAACAAACCAACGCGATCCACCCAAGCTAGAGACTTTAGATGGACCCGAAACATCAGAATGTATAACCATAAATGGAATAGGACTTTTATTCAAAATTAATGGGAATGAAGCACGATGGCTTTTTGCAAGTTCACAAACATCACACTGGAAACTAGAAACATCGACTGTTACAAATAAACTAGGAAACAATTTCTTAAGGTAACCAAATGAGGCATGTCCTAAACGTCGGTGCCACAACCAAATGTTAGACTTCTTCTTTGATCCCTCGTAACTATTCGTTGTCAATACTTGCCGCAATTTGTCAGAACTCTTTGACTCCAAGTCCAAGTAATATAATTCTCCACGCCTAGTACCACAACCAATCGTCTTCCTTGTTTGGATGTCCTTAAACACACAATATTCAGGCCAAAAAATCACAACACAAAATAAGGCAGTAGTAATTTGTGAAACTGATAAAAGATTATAATCTAAAGTTGGAACTACTAAGACAGAATCTAAATTTAAAGTATCATTGAGGGGCAAAGATACATGTCTAGAATCAAATGTCATATGATCAGTAGCACCCGAATCAATTATCCATGCACTATTAGAAACATGTGAAGAAATATTTAAAACCTTACCACTGTTACCTGTAGATCCTACCAATGCTGAAGTTTGTTCAATGAAATCAACACCTGCATTTGTTTCGGCAACTACAGCAGTGGAAACTTTCTTCGAATTCCTTTTTCGCGGGTCTCGATTGTGATCCCACCAATCTGGATACCCCACAATTTCGAAACAACGACTTTTGATGTGACCAATCTGATTGCAATGGGTACATTTGTCAGAAGATTTGTCGGCACCAAAATTGTTCTTAGGATAGTTGCTTCTTGTTTGGTCTTGTCGTTTATGAGTAGACCCTATCTGATTGGATCTGTTTCGAGTTGCCATGGCGGAAGCTTCAGAATTTTCGTCTTCTTCTTTCATCGTTGCGTGACGAACAGATTCTCTACAGACAAGTGCACAACATTCTTCTAATTCTGGAGTAGGATCTTTTCTCAAGATTTCTCCACGTATTTGTTCAAACTGACCATCTAAACCGACAAGAAAGATATGTACCCTTTGTCGCTGAATTGATTTGCGGTAAGATTCGACATCTTTTGCACATTCCATGACCACCGTATCACGATGATCTAATTCACCGAAAATCTCGATTAACTCTCCATAATATATAGAAAGTATTCTGCCATTTTGTTTGGCAGAGAAAGCTCTCTTATTTAAGGTAAACAACTGCAATTCATCTGCTCCATCGTAAAAAGCTTTAGAAAGAGCTTTCCAAATTTCGTGAGCAGTGGGTATGCGAATGTATAGCTTCATAATTTCTGGGGACATGGACATCAATAACCATCTTTTGACTTTTTGATTATCCGAGTACCACTTTTCATATTCATCTTCCTTTTCGGTAGGCGGTGCCTTTTTACGAATGAGTGAGAGTTTTTCCTTCTCGGCAATATGCATCTCCATGATCTGAGACCAAATATCATAATTTGTCTCATTGAGTATGATTCCAGCATTGAACGCTGAACCTTCAGATTTGATAATAATAGGAGTGGGTTGGGTGACTTGGGTCACATTCACAGGTATTTCATGCTCTGATATGTTTTCTTCATCAGAATCAGATTTTTCCATGATATAAGCCTATGAAGTTGAGGCTCGTGATACCAAGTAAAAAGGGGATAGTGGAGTAGAATATTTCTATTATTCTTACTTACTGATAAAAGGTTTGTACAGATACATATATAGGCTAAAGTAACAAAGGCAATTCCTAACATCATGCTAATTATGTCATTGACCCTATAATCAAGTGATTTGCCTAATAACTGAGAAAGAAAAAAAAATTCATGTACTCAACATCATCAGTTGCACCCTCTGCAATCTCCATGATCTGATTTGCCTAATAACCGCTATTCACCCTCTGCAATTGCTTGAGAAAGAAAAAAAATTCATTATGTGAGTTGTTCTTTATTGAGTTGAATAACATAGTTCTCTTAATATGACATATCTCTATTTGTGATGCATGATGATTAACATGCCTATGAATTATGTTATTTATTACTAGAAACAACTTTCTGTTTTCAATTTTATTGCATAAGATCATGAGACAATACAAATTGAACGGTGTTAGTTTGAGTTTAAGTGAGTTATTTCATATTAATTTGAAATCAAAGAATTAGGCCTATTAATTTGACTGCTTTCTTTATTAGGCTATCGTAATCAGAAATATATGTTTGAGGTTTTGTTCTTGATTAAAGAACATTGAAAGTACTCGGTGTTGAATAATACTAGTATCATTATTATTATTATTATTATTATTATTATTATTATTATTATTATTATTATTACTACTTTTATGTTTTATATTTTGATTAAAGAACATTGAAAGTACTCGGTGTTGAATAATACTGGTATCAGTATTATCATTATTATTACTGATTTTATGTTTTAAGAGTGATCAAAGTATCATAGTTTCATTAAATACAATAATGGTCATAATACCATATAAGAATGGTCTCAGTACCATATTAGAATGGTTATAGTACCATATTAGAATGGACTTAAAACCAAAACCCATTGGTTTTAGTACCATATTTGAGGGTGTAATTCTTGTCCGATATCTACAGTGCAGTATTTATTGGTATCAGTTGAATTTGGCTGTTTTATCCTGGGGACTTCGTGGTTGATCGTCTCTTCGGTAGCTGAAAAATTATTTTAGACAATTTTTGACCTCGGAAACAACAGTTTATAAAGATAAGATTGATGAAGAAGAAAAACCAAAGAAAAGAACATGATTCACACATTTTGATCGTCTATTGCAAAAGTAAGATTGAAGAAGGAAAAAAACAAATACTTGTTTCTCAATGTGATCTTGCATAGAAAAAAATCTTGAACCTAAATAAAACAAATTCATCTTTAAAGGATACATCCGGCATTGAGTTCGATTATTGCTGCAATTTTTGCTCAGCTCAAGGAGTTGTTACTAGTAATATTACAAATTAGATGGATGCATAATTATTAATAATTATCATATCCGTCTTCTTCTTCTTCTTCTTCTTCTTCTCCTCTTCTCTATTTGAATCTGTGGTTTTCAAGCGGAGGAGGAAAGTCAATAATGGGAAGAGAAGTATCGGGGGCTTGGAAATCAGTTAAAAGCTTAGCAATTGAGACAAGGCGATCAAAGACATTATCAGGGATAGGATTAAGAATAAGGTTAATATCCCTCTTTTTGACATGGTTATCAATGGCGTCGTTTTTGAGAAGTACAAGGATTATATTAACTATATACTTGACGGTAGCGAGTGGATTATCGGCAATAGGCTTCTGGATGATGCTAAACATTTCATCATAGGCAACTCGGGTTTCGTCAGTTTTAGGATGGTAGTTGCCTTCGTCGATGGACAACGCTGGGAAGGAACGCTCCTCTTCGTACTTCTTCCTCGGCGGCCTGCCTGACTCCTTTCCACACAAAAGTTGTTTTGAATATGAGGGGTTTCTGAACTGAGAGTTTGCTGTTTGGTGTGAACTTGTATTTGCATTGCTTCAAACCCCCTGATTTCGCTACTTTACCTCCATCTTTTTCTCCTTCTCCTTTCATCATCGATCCAAAGGAAAATTCAAGGAACAAAATCCTTAATTCAATTCTACTTCAATCACCTACCTACCCTATGTATTTATTTATATTTATTAATTATAACTTGTGAATCAAGAAACAAAGATTATATTTGTTTTTAAACTGGTATGTTTAAAAACAAAGAAAGATTATATTTGTTTTTAAATTAGATATATTTAAAAATAAAAGGAGATTCTGTTTTATTTTAAAATAGATTTGTTTCTATTGAGGGTGAGCAAAGATGTAGAAGCAACAATTAGAGTTTGCCGCCACACAAAGGCTAGGGTTTTAGAAAGGAATAAGAGTTTTCTGTTGGTACAACTCTAGGGGTGGACGAACTATCTTTATGGTCACGGAAAGAGATTCGAGACTTGGTAGAATTATGATTGAAAGCTAATTTTTCTAACACAATTGGAATTTCTTGTGTAAAGTTACTCGTTTTATTACAGTGGAATGGAGAGCTGCTCTCTCCCCATAGCAGGTCATTGTTGGACCGAACTGGATAAACAAATTATGGCGTGTTACTCCTTTTATCGTTTTTATAGCTTGTTATTATTATTGTTTATCCGCTTGATTTTGGTTACCGTGCTTTTGCTCCAAGTATTTTATTGGTGTGATTTACGACGGAATTCACAACAGTTACGAAAGAATGAACTAAGCTCCAACAGGATGTTAACTTGAAACTCTGTTTATTTATAAAAATATTTTTAAGAAGTGTATTTTTTTTGTCAAGTTAAAGTGTATTTTTATAAAACGAAATCTATATATTAGTTCAATAGTTCTCTGGACAAATGTATTTACATCAATATAGAGAGATTTCTTTTATGGAAAATGTTAGCATGTGCCATTTTGTATTCATCAATGACTTGAACATTAAATGTCTTGTATAATAAAATGCAAAATTTTTATTTTTAGGTAACTTAAGGGCACATGTTAACATGAGATTTGAATTCCCTAAAGTCACATTTTCTACATTTAGGCAAAATTTAAGGGTATTATTGTCTTTACAATAAACATAAATGCACTTGAAAATGCAATATTTTCTCTTTCCTAATTACTTTTTGATTGAATGCAGGTGAATTTAAAAAAACGTAGAGAATCAAAATCCGTTAACATAACCCTTCTTTTATTTAATGAATTATAAGGAAAATTTATCATATGTACATAATAGAAAATTTGTAACACTAAGAGAAGGGAATCACATTATAGATGATGTATTACTAGTTACTAGTTACTAGACATAATATTGTTCCATTAGCCCCCAAGACCTTTACACTAAGCCTGATTTTTTTCTTCACTGGTTGTACTTGCTTGTAGGGTATCCAAAACCTTAAAAAGTACATTTTTTTTTTTCTTTTTGGCTTTGACACATTATTTAGTGCACACCACTTACAAGCTATGAATTAAGACAACATTACACAAGACTTAAATATTGACTCTAATAATTTTAAAAAGTGAAATATTTAAATTTACTACTATATGCATTGATGTCACGTTGAACATGACACATATCAGACATTAGACATGTCTTTGATGTAAAGTATCAGTAAGTACTATATAGTACAAGTGTAATTTATTGGAATTATAAGTACTATATATATATATATATATATATATATATATATATATATATATTTCTAAGTAACTTGCTATATTATATTAATTTACTATAATATTTGTAGAAATTTAATATTTCTAAAGTTGCCTTGTGGCACCATTGATGTCCCTAGAGCCTGAACTTGAAGGTGTTATGTCTCCATCTGATTGTGTACCTGAGAAGCCAAAGGGATATCCATTTGGAAATGTTGTTGTGGTATAGCCTTGATTCAATATTGACCACTCAGATCCTCCCATTTGTGCATTATTGATTGGTACATAGCTACCAATATTCTCTGTAGATTTGTCACCATAGTAACCATTTTGAGGATATGGTGTTACCACTGTTGCTGGATGATTGTTTGGATAATGTTCCATAGTTTGATCACCTATAATTAAGTTCACATTAACATTGGTAATTTAAAATGTAATTAAGTATTTGTGAAATTCATAATTAAATTTTTTTGAGATACTCTCTTTTGAAGTAGTCATATATGAGATTTATACTCATTTACCAACTCTTAAAGGTGATTTTTTTTACATAGATTGAATTATTAAATTTGATGCCTTCAACAATTCTATTCATTTACACATTCAGCATCTCGATGACCATTGTATCAGACGGTCAAATAATTTCAATACAATATCAAATTTATAATTTGGATCAATCTAATTACAATTCAACGATCACCAACATACTGCTTGCGTAAATGCATGAATTGTTGACCACATCAAATCTAAATCCGTTCAAATCATTGACACACACAGAACTACTAAACCAACTCGCATGAGTACATGATCTTATTTCAACTAAGTAGCAACTAACATTTGTTATTTAAATAAAATAAAATAAAATAAAAAACTTATGTTAATTGAAAATACCTTGGGTTAACAAAGTAATGTTATCATTTAAAACTCTATCAATTTCCTCCAACTCATGCCATTTTGTGTATGCTTCTCTAACCAACATGTCTATATAGCTCTGCAATTATTATAGAATAGAAATGGCATGGAACCCATTAAAATTAATTAGCCTAATACATAATCAAACAAATACAAAGTGTGAATCTTGAGTAGATGATTAATATATTGTACCTTTTTGATTTGTCTCATATCTCTATTGGAAAATTCTTGTCCATTGATATTAGCTTTAATTAATTTGCAAATTGGATTCAAAACAATAACAAATTGAGGTCCACGGAATATATAGATCTTGCTCCCCATTTCACAAGTCATTGCATGTTTTATTGTTACATCCCACATTTTATCTGACATTCCAACGCCCAAAATCTGATTTCAGACAAATTCGCCAATAAAAAATGTAATTAGTTCATATAGTTTAATATCTAAAATTTTACTCTCTAAAACAAATAAGTGGTATGTTCGTGGACCAAAATAGGCTTCTATTAAAAAGAACTTGAGTTTAATTTCTAGATTTATCCATTGAAAAGCAAGTTAATATAACAAAACAGATTTTTCGTTGTTGACTCGATCAAAGTTTTATAATAGATCTACTTCTTTACTTTATTTCTATACTTTTTTTACGGAGAAGTAAGATCAAATACAATTTTTTACTTTTCTACTTTTTTTTTTAAGGAGAATTAGTAGAAAACTAAAAATAACTAGGATCAAATGAAAAAATTAATCTAAGGATTTAATTGAGATAAGAATAAGATAGACTCCATTAAAAACAATATAAATTAGACTATATACTCCTATTGAACATTAATTTAATTGTAAATTTAAATACCTCTCTTAGCTTTTGTGTATCCATAACTGCTAATTTGAGGAAATCTTGCACTGTTTTTATCCCTTTGTCAGTCATTTTTTTATGAAAAGCTCCATCTTTTCCAATTTTCTCTAGTCGCCACACATCATCTTCAAGCTTTGGTGGGTGGTGCTTTTTGTACACTTCATAATGATGAAAACAATGTCAATAAGAAACAAAATTTGTATTAAAATAAAATAGTTCATAATACTAAATGATGATTCATTTCAAAGACAAAACTACAAGATAAATAAATATTTATATGAATTTTTCTTACACAGTTTTACCTATAAATAAACAACTTAAACTCTCTATCTAGCTATTACAACTAACCAGGCCGGTCTTTGGACATGGGCGCACAGTCTCGGCTCTAGCCAAGGGCTTTCAAAAAATTGGAGTTTCAATTTTTTTATTTATTTAGGTTGTTGTATTAAGGGGGTTTAAGTAGTAATAAAAATGTCCAATAATAATATGAGTCCAGTAAAGGAAACATATTAACAACAAAAAAAGGTTAAGTAGACTTTTTTTAAGTAGTTAAAAAGTATTTTGATGATAAATGAATTTTTTTGTTAGACCAAGAATAAATGATTACTTTATTAAAATTGTTTATATCCAAAATTTAAATATACTATATTCTTTTTTTTAAAATATATATTTTTATTAGGGACCTATTTTTATTATTTATCCAAAACCTCTGAATTATCTATCGGAGACGGCCCTACAACTAACTCCAACCTGCCCCTTGTAGTTAAAGAAATAAATTTTTATAGTCTCCTTAGTTTAACTAAAAGTGGTGTTAAAAGTGGGGACCATGATAATTTAAGGATGACAAACGATTGAAAATAAAAAATAAATATAAATATTGTTGTCTCCTTGTGTTACATGATTGTCTTTGCCATGAAATTGGAAAAATTATTTTGAATTGGTCAGTCAATTAAAAGATTCCTCATAGGAATGTGACTTTCTTAGAAAACGAGAGGAATAAAAGCAATCATTCAATGAGAAATTATTTTAATAAAAAAAGAATTTATTTTCATAAATAAAAAACACCAATGAGAAAATGATTTATAACCAACTTATATAGCTAATTATGTTATTACTTAATATAAACAATGCTATATTATAATTAATATAAAAAATGTGCTATGAAGTTGATTAAACACTTTAATTAACAATTTGTTTGTTTTTTTATTGTCCGACTTTCAAGCACATAATTAGATGAAAGTTCTCCAACCTTCATAGAAGGTGGATACATTACTCTCATTTTTTATTTTTTTTGACAAAGGTACATTACTCTCGTTATGATGTTGGATTTGGATCAACCTATTGTATGAATTTTAGTATCTCTTATACTCTATTTAATATAATTTGTTTTGCTTATAGAAAAAAACATATGATGCTACACATAAAAAATATATAATTATATATTATATAATTCTTGACAAAAAAATAATAATATATCATTATAATAAAAAGAATAATATATCATCATATAATTGACCAAGTTGATGATAAAACTTACATTCTCCACGATGATCCTTAACAACAAATGCCTCAGTCATTCCTTCTTGAATCCTAACACTTTGATTATTCCCATGATGACTCACTTTAACTGCAACTCTAAACTTCCTACACTTTATCCAGCTAGAATTATCAGTGAATTCTATGTCCCCAATTGGTGCAATTCCATCTCTCATAGTAATGTTCATTTCTCCACCAAGTAATGGTCTCTTCCCAGCTCTTTCCTTCACTATGTAATTATTGAATTCCTCATTAGTCCAATTCTCGTTTTCATCAAGTGGAAAATCCCCATCAAGAACAACAATCTCTAGCTTTATAGGGTAAGGAAGACTTGTTGGAACAATTTGGTTATTGTTTGTTTTTTCAACAAGAGTTATGTTGATGGGGTTACCTTCATTGTCAAGTATTCTACTACCTGTGAAAATTGATAACAAGTTGGTTCAGTGATAAAAGTTTAACTACTACAAAAAAGTAAATCAAAATAACGATGAGAATTAGATACGGAAAAAATAAACGTTGTCATAAAATTTGGCGAGCAAACTAGGGACCTGGATTCCATGCGGTCGCTCTATTTATAGTTGCCTGATCAAAATCAAACGGTTATGATTTAAAAATAGTATTTATTAACTACATTTGTTTAAACCGTCCGATCACTATAAAACGATTGTACCAAAAAGTCGACTACACTTAATTCATTTCTGTAAACTAGAGATGTATTTAGTCTTTTTCCATGTCTACATTTTTGGAGCTATTTCCGCATTTTTTTTCTTTTGTTAAAAGATGTAAAATATCCTCATATAATGATCGAAAATTGGAAATTAGTGTCCTTTAATTAATAAATTATAATGTTAACATACCTGTGAAAATAGGGAGGGAAAGTCTTTTGTCGAATGAGAGTTGTAAGGTTGGTGATTGATCCATTGGGGCTTGGATTCTTAAGGAAGGTGACCTATTGATGGAACATGGAAAACACTTTCTCATTGCTTTATCCACTTCTTCACTCACCTAACAACATGAAATATATAATAAATTAATTTTTCATGAGAAAATCAACTACTACATCAAAGTAAACACCAATATTAGATTTTTAGAAAAATTGTATTCAAATTGTGACAAGACTCATAGTATCAAGCTAGCAATTGCCATGTAGAGATAGCTCAATTAAGCTAAAATAAAAACATCTCAATTAGGTTGACTATCCTTCATTCAACTTAATAGACAAGTTAATTAGCTCACAATAGTATAAATGATAAAAAAAAAATTACAGAATTTGGGAACTAGGCCAAAATCCAGTAGTAGGAGCTAAAACAAAGAAAATTGTCTGGTTTAAACCTTACTTGTAAAACACAAACGAGAAAACCAAATGAAGAAAAAAGAGTAGAATACTCAAAACACATTAACAAAATCTATATATTCAGGGAGACAAAGTCTAATTGAAGAAAAAATATTACAAATATTAGAAGGGATAGTATCTCACCATTGATAATTTGAAATATTCTATCTCAAATTAGCAAGAATATAAACATAATAAAATAATGAAAGTGATCTTCTCAATAAACTCCACACAATTAAGCCAACGATTACGTAAATGCGAAATAATTATAACAAAATTAGCTACAATACAAAAATTATATAAAAAAAAAAAATGAAATTTATCTCTAATTTGCTCTTCACCGAATTTAGTACTTAACTAATTTAGAGAGGAATTTCATAAAATTTATTTCTCAATTTTTTGTTTTTTAATAGTTTGTTGGATCACCCCATCATTGTGATGTAGGGGTACGGTCAATCATTGTCATATTGAATTATACTCAAATAAAGGGTCATATCATATGCATGACACAAACCAAATATATATGCATGTATCAATATGGTAAATTAAAGCATGGCTTACCACTCTTTTAAACAAAGGTTCCAAGGCAGCTAAAAGATTCTTCATGTTTTGAACTTCAATTGCTTTTCCAATTACACTGTCAACAAGAATATTCAATGAGTAATTAAAATGTTTAAAGCATAAAAATGGTATACTTTTGTAAAGGGATATTCAAACAATCAAAGTATTAAAGATTATATCATAAAAAGAGCTAAAAAGTATATTATAAAAAAAGTTCATACTAAGCTAAAGAAGGTCTAGTAGGTCTCATTCTTTTGTCGTTTGGATTATTATCTGGATCTTGATCAGAATCATCTAAAAACCTTTTAGTAGTCATTTTTGCTTAAGAATTTAATTTGAAATTGAACCCAAAGATTAAAGGTTTTGGTGAGTTGTAAATTGAGAAAAATTAAGATGAAAGGCAAAAGTTTTAGAGAAGAAAAGGTTGTGCTTAATTTTATATCTATAGTTGAAATTCATATTAAAATAATAATAAATAAATACTTGGAAGCTTCTTAGAATGTCGGAGGAAGTATCCAAGAAAATAGCATATGTAGCCCAAAAATAACAATTTTATTTGAATAAGATGTGTTTATATCATATGATGTAACGACTTTGATATATTGATCTAGATCGTCCACAAGACTCAAACGCTATCTATAGCTATCAAAAGTCAATTAATTATTAATAATATAGTATAACATATACTATAGTAAACAAATTCTACAGTGCTAATTGGCATGTGGAACCCATCATAAATTTTGAAATATTTTCATGAGATAAATTTTGGGAAAAAGGTGCATATTAAAAAAAAAATGTCCGAAAGACTTTACCAGTAGGTTAAGAGTGTGTTTGGATGGGGGAATGTTTGGAGATAATGTGATGTTTTGAGGGAATTCAAATGATTTGAGGTAAATTACATTGTTTGGATGATAATTTAAAGAATTTTCAAAATGATGGAATTTTATGAAGTATTTTGTTCAAGTTAAATTTAGAGAATTTCAAATGACACCTAAAACCTAAGAATTTTAAATTACTTCATTGTTAAAAAATTTCAAATTTTCCATTTTGGTCCCAAATTTTCAAATAATATCAAATTGACCCCAAAAAATTGCAAAATGACCCCTCAAAGTTTTCAAAATTATAATTTGATCCCTCAATTGTTTTGAAATTTACAAATTGACCCCTAATTTTAATTTTCAAATTTGACCCAAAAATAATAAAATTTATAAAAGTTGCCCAAAAATGATGACAATGAATTTTTTTATTACTCCATCCAAACAAAAGAATTGAGAAATGAAAGTAAGTTAATTGAATCATTTGAATTACTTAGAATTCTAAATTCTTTAAAATTTCTCAATTACCTCCTCCAAACACACTATAAGAGTGTGTTTGGAAGGGGGAATGTTTTGAGGTAATGTAATATTTTGAGAAAATTCAAATGATTTGAGGTGAATTTCATTGTTTGGATGATAATTTGAAGAATTTTCAAAATGATGGAAGTTTATGAAGTATTTTGTTCAAATTAAATTTAGAGAATTTTGAATGACACATAAAATCTAAAAATTTTAAATTTCTTCTTTGATACCATTTTTAAAATTTTGCATTTTGGTCTCAAGTTTTCAAATTGACCCAATAAATTTCCTAAAAAATTCAAATTGACCCCTAAAAAATTTCAAAATTATAATTTGACCCCTCAAATTTTTGAAATTTATAAAAGTTGTCCACAAATGATGACAATGAATTTTTTTATTACTCCATCCAAACAAAAGAATTAAAAAATGAAAGAAATTTAATTGAATCATTTGAATTGCCTAAAATTCTAAATTCTTTAAAATTTCTCAATTACCTCATTCGGGGCTTGAATTCATAACCTTCGAGTTCTATGGTATATACATAGTAAAATAAATCTTCCATCATGTATGCATAGGTTTATTTTCACCGTTGAATATATAACTAAATTCCAATATTTAATTAAATGATTATTGATCTCATATGGACAAATAAATTTGTACATAATAATTTTTATACTAGTGCACATTGATTAGACGAAGCCTCGTATATAAGAAGTGAGTGAATAACAATATAATAAATACGAATTTTATAAATTTTATGTTTTGAATGAAAGTTTATATCATATAGATTATCCATAATTTTTTTTTTAAGGAAATCAAAAATTATTTGATATGTTATTGAGATCCATCAAAATTAACGGTTTATGAATTTTTATTGAATATCGTTAATTTTATTTTTTTGAATTGGCAAATATATTTAATAACACCCCACCGTAAGTATAAGACATACTAATGGAGAGAAATAGTACAAAAACTACCGCAACAAAGTGCAGTAGCACAACAACACCAAAAACAACGTCACCAATACATACACACCATCACCTAAAACGACCCTAACACAGACTAAACACAAAGGACACTCCTCAGCCTCTAAACCACCAATGAATACATCAACTCGACCTACAAAGACGCCCCTAGACTCTAACTTCCGATCTCAAATCAAAAGTAATCGGCCCATTGGAATCCAAGAAGCAGTTTCGCGCGCCAAACTTGATGGATCAACGGTAGCAAAAAAACAAGAAGACAAGTCCCGGCTCATAGTCCGCCTCCAAATTAGTCAATACCGACGAGAAAAAGGTCAAATCAGATACAAAGAGACCTGTTGTTGGAACAAGTGTGGGAAAAATGGAAGGAAGTAGGAAAATATATAAACTCATGTGCAGAACTAAGTGTTAGTGTGACTTGAAAAAAAAGTTTCAACAAGTCCTACATTGAAGGGAACACTTACCTTAGTAGTGTTTATATATGTAAGGGTGGACCCTTGGGGTGTGCCCCATGGGGTACACAGTTTTATAAACGGAGACTCCGCAAAATTAATTAAATATTTTTTAATTAATTAAAGAGTGTAGTTTAATGACTAATTAAACACATGCTTTAAATATGTGTTGATCGTTTCAATTCGTCTCGATCCACTTCCATTCAAATATTTTTCTATCGGATATAATATATTTATTAGCGCGCATAAGCCTTTGCTTTTCCGTTAGTGCAGACATATAGGTGAATCGGTTGTAGATTGATTCAAATTGTGAGTTGATCCATCTCCCTTAAATCTCTCCTTTTTTGTTTCAAACTCCACCTATAAATACAACCTCCTACTTCTCATAATTCTGATTCCAGAATTCCGAAATTAAATCTGAATTCTCTCTTTTCTCTTCATCTCAAAATTTCTTTTCTTTGTTTCTGAATTACGAAGTGGTATTGTAGTACCACTATAGATCGATATTGGAGTATCGATTCGGTTGGTATCGTAGTACCATCCAAGAAGGTGTTGTTCTTGACCGAAGACTAGTGGTAGGTGGTCCCGCGGAGCTTTCGGAGAAGGGTAGCCTAGTGTGTAAGCACAACAATGAACCGCGGCGAACCCTCAGACGACCTATCTAAGATTAGGCGGGAGATCCTCAGTAGTGGTGACCCTTTCACTCTTCCACGGACTGATACATGTACTGAATGCTCATACGGGAAAGTTGACTCCTGGGTCTGGAACGAAGTCTCCGAAAAATCCTTTCTTTCTCGTCCACTCAGGGGGGTGCGGACACACCTGCGCGGATTACAGGTGAATGTTACAAGAATGGCGAGGAAGTTAACAGTACCCGACGACTTTCAGGGATGGATGTAGACCCAGTTTCTGCCGTGCAGTAGCAATTCGGTACAGTTGATCTGGGCTATTTTATCCTGGGGACTTCGTGGTTGATCATCTGTCTTGGCAACAAAAGATGTACTTTTTCTTAACTCTAAAAAAGGTTGTCAACGTTCTGAATGAGGACATGCCTACTGTTGTTGCTCTTGTTTGTTCATCTTCTGGAACAAAGGAACAATCAAAAACTAACTGTGATCAATCTGACCTGGCAACAGATAAATTGAAAGGCTTGAGCCTGGATCAAGGTGATTCTGATGCTGCTCAGATTAAAGCCCAAGAGCTTCAACTCAAAAATGAACAACAACTTTGGTTGCATAATGACTACTCATGCAAGAATCATATAATTAATGGTCTTGAAGATGATTTGTATGACTAATATATGTCATACAAAAGTGCTAGAGATGTATGGGAGGACTTGAGGAAGAAGTATGATACTGAAGAGGCTGGTGCGAAGAAATATGCAGTGAGCCGGTACTTAAAGTACCAGATGGTGGATGAAAGGTCTGTGGAGACACAATCTCATGAGCTTCCGAAAATTGCTCATGAAATAATAACTGAAGGTATGCCTCTTGATGAACAATTTAAAATTGCTGTCATTATTGACAAATTGCCCCTGGATGGAAAGACTTTAAAAACCAACTTCGACACAAAACTAAAGAATTTTCCATCGAGAGTCTGATTACCCACCTCCAAATTGAAGAAGAATCTCAGAGACAAGATCGGAAAGAAGAAGAAAAGAATTTTGTAGTCTCTAGCAACAAAAAGAAATTCGGTGCGGCTCTGAAGCCTACGGGCAAACCACTAAAGAATCAGAACCGCGGTCTAATTAACCAAATTAAGAATGGCAACCCTCCTAGGGCCCATAATGCTAAACAGTAACCATCAAGGAATGACGTTGGTACATGAGTGACATGTTTCAACTGTGGTAAACCAGGTCATTTTGCTAAAAAGTGTAGGTTCAAGAATAAACCTGCTGCTGCACCCAATGCACAGGCTAATGTAACTGAAGAATCCTACACTGCGATGATCACTGAAATCAACATGATTGGTGGTACTGATGGTTGGTCGATAGACACTGGTGCTACTCGCCATGTCTGTTATGAGCGTGATGTGTTCAAAACATACACGCCTGCTAAAAATAAGAAGGTGCAAATGGTCAATGCTCACATCTCTGATGTTGCTGGTATTGGAGATGTTGAATTGAAGTTCACCTCTGGAAAGACTCTGATCTTGAAAGATGTCATGCATTTTCCTAACATGAGAAAGAATTTAGTTTATGGGTTTCTTCTTAATAAGGTTGGGTTTAGTCAGACTATTGGGACAAATTTGTACACCATCACTAAGAATGGTATTTTTATTGGGAAAAGGTACGCTACTGATGGCATGTTTAAATTAAATGTTGAATTGAGTAAAATGTCTCCTTATATTTACTTTGTGTGTGATTTTAATATTTGGCATGTTAGACTTTGTCATTTTAGTAAACGGTCTATGCTTAATTTGAGTAACTTAGGTTTAATTCCAAAGTTAAATGCTAATAACATACAAAGATGTGAATTTTGCGGTCAAGCTAAAATATCCAAGACTTCGCATAAATCAGTAATTAGGGAATCTGAACCTTTAGATTTAATACATTATTATATATGTGAACTTGATGGAACTTTAACTAGAAATAGTAAACGTTATTTTATCACTTTTATTGATGACTATTCTGATTACACTGTTGTATATCTAATGAAGAATAAAAGTGAAGCGCTTGATATTTTAAGATATATGTGAATGAAATTGAAAATCAATTTAGCAAGAAAATTAAGAGGCTCTGTAGTGATAGGGGAATTGAGTATAATTGTAGTTTATGTAACGAATTTTATAAACAACATGGAATTATACATGAAACGACTGCTCCATATTCTCTTGAAATGAATGGTAAAGCAGAAAGAAAGAACCGAACTCTTACTGAACTAGTTGTAGCTAGTATGTTAAATTATGGTGTTGCTTCTCACTGATGGGGGAAATCTTATTGACTGTTTGCTATGTTCTGAATCGAGTCCCCAAGGTTAATAATGTGATTTCTCCTTATGAGATGCTAAAGAAAAGACAACCTAACTTGTTTTATTTGAGAACCTGGGATGTCTCGCCTATGTCAGGATACCAGATCCGAAGCGAGTTAAACTTTCTAGTAGAGCCTATGAATATGTATTCGTTGGCTATGCAGCAAACAGTAAGGCATATAGGTTTTATGACCTAACTGCTAAAGTGATCATAGAATCAGTTGATGCTGATTTCTATGAAGATAAATTTCACTTTAAATTGAGAAGTAGTGGGGGCACCGAATCAAGTCACATTCCTGTGATAAGAAACTCTGAAAGTAACAACGAAGTAGAAATTGAACTTCGAAGAAGTAAAAGAGTAAGAGTAGCTAAAGATTATGGCCCGGATTATTCAGTATATACTTTAGAAGAAGATCCAACAAATCTTCAAGAAGCCTTGTCATCTCTGGATGCAGATTTGTGGCAAGAAGCTATAAATGATGAGATGAATTCTCTAGAATCTAATAAGACCTGGCACTTAGTAGAGTTGCCTCCTGGTTGCAAACCAATTGGTTGTAAATAGATTTTGAAAAAGAAGCTAAAACCTGATGGTACTGTTGATAAATACAAGGCTCGCCTTGTGGCCAAGGTTTTTTTTTTTTGAATGACCTTGTGGCCAAGGTTTTAGACAAAGAGAAAATATAGATTTCTTTGATACCTTCTCTCTGGTCACTCGAACAACACCCATTAGGGTACTACTTTCAATTGCTGCTATTTATAACTTAATAATACACCATATGGATGTTAAAATTGCCTTTTTAAATGGTGACTTAGAAGAAGAAATCTATATGGAACAACTTGAAGGTAGGCATGGCAACGGGGCAGGGCGGGGGCGGATTTTGCCCTCCCCAAACCCAAACCCATAAAGTTCGGGTTTCTCCAAACCCATCCCAATTCCATGCGGGGATAAAAAGTATAACCGCAAACCCCTACCCAACGGGGATCGGGTATTCCCAACGGGGTTCGGGTATCCCCATTACGCCTCTTTCCACATGAATTATGATTGTATTTTTTTTATTGTTTTATTTAAAAAAAAGGTTAAAAATCCAAAATTATTTTGTTTTAACAATATTTTTTTAAATAAATAAAAGAAATAGAGAAAATCATTTTTTTATTACTTAAATTAAAAATAAAAAATAAACATATGAATATAATTTAAGAGATTGTTTAAAAGTTTCATATTTCAAAGAGGTCAAATCTAATTTTTAACATAAGCGGGGCGGGTTCGGGGTGGGTATCAATGTCCCTGTTACCCGCCCCAAACTCATCTTTTGAAACCGGGGAAAACCCATACCCAAACTCAAACCCAGTCAACTTGGGTTTTCCCCGTCAAAGCGGGTAGGGTTTGGGCGGGTACCTGCGGGTATGGTTTTATTGCCATGCCTACCTGAAGGCTTTGTAATCCATGGACAAAAACATAAGGTCTGCAAGTTAGATAAGTCTTTGTATAGTCTGAAGCAAGCGCCTAAGCAATGGCATGAAAAGTTTGATAACTTAATGATTTCAAAGGAGTTCAGAGTGAATGAAAGTGACAAATGCATTTATTATAAATCTGAAAATGGCATTTGCACTATCATATGTCTCTATGTAGATGAGTTACTCGTATTTGGATCAAACATTTATGCCGTGAATGCTGTGAAATCGTTGTTGAGCAACAACTTTGAGATAAAAGACCTCGGAGAAGCAAATGTGATACTTGGAATCAAGATCACTAGATCTGAGATGGGAGTATCCATAGATCAATCTCACTATGTGGAAAAGATCTTAAAGAAATACGGTTACTTTGACTGTAAACCTGTTGGCACACCATATGACGCCATTGTAAAACTCTTTAAGAACACTGGTGAAAGTGTCAGACCAACTGAGTATGCGAGCATCATTGGTAGTCTTAGATATGTCACTGATTGTACTAGACCCGACATTGCTTATGTTGTGGGACTGTTGTGCAGGTTTACTAGTAGACCTTGCAAAGAGCATTGGCATGCGATTGAGAGAGTCATGGGATACCTTAAAAAGACCATGAATCTCGGACTGCATTATCAGAGATTTCCAGCTGTACTTAAAGGATACAGTGACGCTAATTGGAACATCTTGTCAGATGATTCCAAAGCAACTAGTGGATATATATTTAGTATAGACGGAGGAGTTGTATCTTGGAAATCTAAGAAACAGGGTATCTTGGCTCAGTCCACCATGGAGTCTGAAATGATAGCACTAGCAACTGCTAGTGAAGAAGCAAGTTGGTTGAGATGCTTGCTATCTGAGATTCCCCTGTGGGAAAAACCTATGTCAGCTGTGTTGATCCACAGTGATAGTACCGCGGCTATTGCAAAAATTGAGAATCGTTTTTATAACGGTAAAATACGTCAAATTAGAAGAAAGCTCAGCACAGTGAGAGATTTAATTTCTCAAGAAGTTGTGAGAGTGGATACGCATTGATGAAAACTTAGCAGATCCTTTGACGAAAGGATCAGCTAGAGAGAAAGTCTATAATACATCTGTTAATATGGGACTAATGCCTTTTGAATTCCTCACAATGGGAACCCAACCTAAAAGACTGGAGATCCCAAGAATTAGGTTCAGCGGGTAACAACAAGTTGTGAAGAGTTAAAGATGATCATGCAAGAAGAAATGCAGCATGAATCCTAAAAGCGAAAGGATGAGATAATAAACCTCTTAATGAGATCTATACTCTTGTATGAGTGGAGTACCGAGATTCAGGAGTTCTCTCGATAGACTCACCTATATGAATGTGGAACTTAGGCCGGTTCCCATGGAATTTCGAGGCAGAATTCCTAGAGCATTCATGAAACTGGGATTGACGTGCAGGGCCATCAAAGCACGGGCTATTAAGAAACACCTTAAGGAAAGGTTGTGTGCGGGTTTGAGAAAAATCTGAGATAGAGTTCAAGACAAGTGTCACTCTTCTTAAATCGGGTTGTTACTCGCTATGCAAAGGTTCAAGTCATAGACATCTTTGCTTATCCACAATCTTTTAGAAACTTCTGAAACACTTTTTTAAATTCAAGTGGGGGATTGTTGGAACAAGTGTGGGAAAAATGGAAGGAAGTTGGAAAAGATATAAACTCATGTGCAGAACTAAGTGTTAGTGTGAATTGAAAAAAAAAAGTTTCAATAAGTCCCACATTGAAGGGAACACTTACCTTAGTAGTGTTTATAAATGTAAGGGTGGACCCTTGGGGTGTGCCCCATGGGGTACACAGTTTTATAAACGGAGACTCCGCAAAATTAATTAAATATTTTTTAATTAATAAAAGAGTGTAGTTTAATGACTAATTAACACATGCTTTAAATATGTGTTGATCGTTTCAATTCGTCTCAATCCACTTCCCTTCAAATATTTTCCTATCGGATATAATATATCTGTTAGCGCGCATAAGCCTTGGCTTATCCGTTAGTGCACACATATAGGTGAATCGGTTGTAGATTGAATCAAATTGTGACCTGGTCCATGTCCCTTAAATCTCTCCTTTTTTGTTTCAAACTCCACCTATAAATACAACCTCCCAATTCTCATAATTCTGATTCCAGAATTCCGAAAATAAATCCGAATTCTCTCATTTCTCTGCATCTCAAAATTTCTTTTCTTTGTTTCAGAATTATGAAGTGGTATTGTAGTATCACTATAGATCGATATTGCAGTATCGATTTCGTTGGTATCGTAGTACCATCCAAGAAGGTGTTGTTCTTGACCGATTTCTGTCGTGCAGTAGCAAATCGGTACAGTTGATCTGGGCTGTTTTATCCTGGGAACTTTGTGGTTGGTCGTCTGTCTTGCACAATTTTGGCAGTGCCGCGAAACGTCTTAAAGAGAGCGTACTGACCCGTGACTCAACCCAGTAATTTCTTCAGTTGCTATTTTCCGAAAAATACTATTTTCTAAAATATTTACACAACACCTGCAAATCTCAAAAGATTTGGGAACCAACAGGAACTCAGAGAAGAATCCAGCAAATCTCAACAGATTTGAAAACGGTTAAAGAATCTCGTATCGTCGAAAGTCAATCACACACAGCATCAACCACATCACTGCAACACCTCTCCATCGCAGCCACCACCACCCCATCGCACGCACCAAAGCACGCCACCGCAACACCAAAATCAAACCAAACCTTTAGATCCTCACTGACCCATCATTCCCGTCGGAAAAACAGCAACAGAAACGCCGAAAGACGGACACCTAAACGCAAGATCCGAAACAAAAAGCCCAGATCCACAACAACGACACCAGATCCGGCGCGAAACGAAACAACAAGTGAGGATACAAAATCTCAAAGAACGGCGACAATGAGAACGGAAGAGCTCGCCGGAGGAGCTTGCAGGCCACAAACATCAAACACGGTCACTGCAACAGAATCCTGATCCTTTACACGTGGAGACCACACGACCACCAAACCAGAGAACGAAACCGGAGAAGGACCGACCATCGGAAAAGACTCTTTTCAACCAAACCTAAACACCGAAACGGCAACGCCGACATCACCCACACCAGCACCAAAACGTCAAACACATGGGGAGCCCAAAACCGGCCACCCAACACCCCAAAAAGCTACGGCACCACCAACATCCATACCATCCCCAAAACAAACAAAACACAGTAAAGGCAGATCCAAATCAAAATTAAAAACGTAGGCAAAAAATAAAACATATTCTTGCCAGAGATCTAATAAGATATCAAATAGTTTCCAATTTCTTTAAAAAAGTTATTGATAATCCTATATAATATAAATTTTCAATCAACGGTGAAATTTGTAAAATTCATATTCGTTATAATATTATTCACTTACTTCTGCACCATGAAAAACTTTCTCCATTATATCATGTTAGTAATAGCCATAATTATATATTATGATCGATGTCATGAATAATTCTTTCGTGGCAATTAAATTTTCTAATATAACACTCAATTTATTCAGTTGGCAAGGACATCGCATATATTATGCAGGTCGGGGTTCGAATCCGGGACACTCCACTTATTCACTTTTAAGGTGGATTTTTTAGCCAATAGGCTACTAGACCAAAAATAAATAAAAAATTTCTAATATAACACTATTTTGGTGATGGTGACCATTGCTATTGTTATGGTACAAGGTATGATTTTATTTTATTTTTGTATGCTATATGATATTATTTTGTACCCAAAAAACGGTATGATCATATTCTTATATAACATAATTTATTTTCCATAAAAACAAAACATCAATTTTTTCATTAAGTTGCTTTCAGCTTGTTATGTTTGTCTTCTATTGTTTGACCGGTTTAGTCAAACTATAAGTTTCTAGGAAGGATCAAATACGTGTTAGGGCAACTCGATCTAAAATAAATATTGTGTTATCTTCTTCACCAAGCCTTTGAATGTTGATGTATACGAACAAGAAACTCTCTTGTAATTACTTTGCTACAAATTAAATTATTATTACTATTAGATAATTTATTTAGTACATGTGTCAATTCAACTAATTGTGCTGCTGCCTAAACATAATTTTATATATTACCATAATTTTTTTTTATGTTTAGGCAGACTTACATAAAGTAAAGTAAAAAATAAAAGGAATGGTTATTATTAGATAATGTGACTTAATTGTTTAGCTTTTATTTTTACTCAATTTTATGAGTGTGCGCAGACATTTTTATTTGGGATTATATTCAAGTAAGACTGGTCATGAAATGGTTTTCTATAAAGTTATATTTTATAAAAAAATTCGTAAAAATGATAATCGATTTGTACTAAAAAAAATTCATTTACCAAAATATAATACGAAGACTTGATCGACAATAGTACACATAAGTTTTTTCATTTACAAAATATATCCTATCATTAATTTATGGAAAATGTTAAACAGTGCCTCCGGGACACTAGTTAAGCACATTAAAAAGGAAATTTTGTCTCGGAACTTGTGCATTGAATACCTTGAAAATGTAAATAGCTATTTATTCAATATTAATTTTGTCTTTTATTTCTTTTTTCAGTATACTTAACAAGTGTCCCGGGAGCATTGTTTAGCATGACCCTTAATTTATTAGGGTAAAAAATGCAAATATGTATTGAAGCCCTTTAATTAGACAATGTACAATAGAAGAAGGACAATTAGGCCTTTGGCCTTCTTTTGTACCCAAAAAAAAAGGATAATTGTGTTACAGTATATTAATTAGCATTTTTTTTTTGACAATATTAATTACAGCATGTTAGTAGTTAATTAGGAATTAGGTTTTTTTATCTTTAAAGAATAACTCACAGATGAACGAACATTTGTAGGTTTTTATTTTTCTTCGTTATTTTCTTAACATTGAAAATTTTCAATACTCGAAGTGATGAACTATTGCTACCAAAAACATTTGGACATAGAAAGTTTGGTAGCTAATACAAACAAAACAATTCTACAGTCTACACGCTTCCGGCCATTAAAGTAATTTGTCCAAAAAAGAAGCGATAGAGACACATCAAATATTTATCACTTATTTTAAAGTTAAATATGTGTTTCATCCGTATAAAATATAAAATAATGATTTATTCTTATTTTATTTTTAGTCTTTAAAGAATTATAATGCATTTTGATCCATATTATTAAGTAAATGTGTAATTTTGAACGATTCGTTTTGCAAGTTTGTTTAGAACACCATAAAAAGCTCATCCACAAAACAAAACAAAAAAAAACCCAAAATTTGATTATTAGGTCATAACTTTTGTTACTTTTTTCTTGAATTTTTTATGTTTAAAAAATCATATTTAATTTAGGTCATATTAAAAAATTCTAAATTTTGGTAAATTAACTTTATATTATATTTTAAACATTCCTGTAAAAAAAATATTCAAAAATTTAAGAGATTAATGATAATTAAAAAAATTTAATTTTTTTTTTCCAGTAAAACAAATTTGGTTTTAATAGGGAGTAAAACTATGTGCAATAAAAATTTCATAGAGAGTAAAAATATAATTCAAATTAAATAAGGACACTAAACTTAATTAAAAGACCCTTATTTTATAGGAACCAAAAATATATTTAACATTTTATGCTTTAATTTTGACTATAAAATAGAAAGTCTGAAATTCAACTTTAGCAAGAAAAAATGTACGCGGTTAGACTTAACAATAATTACATGATTATAAACACGTTTAGAAGGGTCTACGTGAGTTTAACTCAGTTGATAAAGAAATTACATTATATATGCAGGGATCAGGACTTGAATCATATACACCTCACTTATTCATTTAAGGGTAAAAGAAATCACCACTAAACTACTTTACAATAAATTAATTAATTTTCTTGAGTCTTTTTCTTGTTCATCCATTAGAGAGAGGTGAATTAGGGTCAATTTTGATCTGGAATCACCTCGTTTGATAGTTTTTTATTTCTTTTATTCTAATAAGTAATTTTCACATCTATTTAGGTTTTGTTTGGATTTTTTTCGTGATTTCTTGTTATTTGTTTTGAAGTCCTGTCTTGGACTCTTGGTACGGTGTTTGTTTTGATTTTTCGTCTTGGTACGGTGTTCGTTTTGTTGTCCCGTCATTGTACGGTGTTTGTTTTGTTCAGATTTACAGGTTTGCTTCAATCAAATTCAGTACAGATTCCATGATTTTAGTGTATTCAACGTTGCAAATCCGGAGTCATGACTATTCCAGACATTTGAATTTTGTCATATCAATTGTAGGCTGTGTAATATGGTCGTTCTATTCTATTAACTAGGAAGCTATGACTATGAGTTTGTTCGTAGATTCATCTTTTTTAGTTTTTAGCGAACTTGAAAATGTAATGATTTTAGTATTTACAAATTTGAATTAATGAATATCGTTATATTTTAGTCAAAATAAATAAACACGTCTAGAAGAAAATATTGCAAGCATTTCCAATATAGGAACAGAGTGAGGAACATTTAAATTTAAATAAATAACAAAAAAAAAAAAGAAAAAAATAGTGGAATTTTTTACTAATATAGGATAAAACAAAATACTTGTACTTGTTGCCATAAAAGGGGTTTTACCTTTGAAACCGTGTGAACCTTTAAATGGTTGAAAATGATAGGAAACCACCAAGCCATAAAGGTTTATTCTATGTAACTTCCAATTGTAGTATTAATCTATTGGGTCCGTTTGTTTCAGCTTTTAAAAAATGGATTTTTCTTTGTATTTTTTAAAATAGATTTTGTAAAATTGTTTTTCAAAATATTAGAAGTTTTTTTGTATTCATTTTTTCTAAATTGAAATACTAATTTTGACATCTATAACATAAATATACATTATTGAAATTCAAAACATAGTCAAAATCGCAATTTTTTCAAAAAGTTGTATTTCAAAAATAGCTTCAAAATTAAGTGATTTTTTGAAATTTTGATATCCGAATTTTTTTTCAATAAAATAGTGAAATACCTAAAATAACATTTTAAGAATAACTATTCAAAAAAAAATTTCATTTGATGCTATTATAAAAAAAATCTTTGTAAATTTTTTTTATACAAAATTTTCTAACACTACAAAATCTATTTTTAAAAAAATCCAAAACAAACGGGCTCCTTATCTTAGCAAGGGCGGAGCTCCCTATATAGGTCAGGTAGGGTCGTGGTCCGTCCCAAAATTTTCATTTGTAATAGGTATATAGATTATTTTTATGAGTCACATATTTTAGACTGAAGGACTATATACCTATGCACAAATTTGAAAAAAAAATTGATCTTTACCTTGATCAGAGTCGACCAGACGGTGGTGTACGGTGGTTGTTGATGTCCAACAGCTCCAATATACCCGGAGGGGGGTTGTGTACCTGCAGGTGCTCCGACGCTCAAGTCAGTTGAGGAAGGAGTAGGTTTTCAATATAGGATAGTACGTACCTTGGACAAATGAGAGGTGCTCTATATATATAGCCCCAGCGCTTGGCCAAGGCCGTTGATGGGCAGTTAATGCCCATCAATGGCTGTCGGAAAATGGCTGAGGAGCCGTGATGAGCATTAAATGCTCATCATTCCGATGTCGAGCGTTACAGAACGCAGGGGAAACGTGTGCTGTCCAACAGTCGAGTGGACCTGGACCTCAAGCTTTGGGCCTTGCTCGACGGCCCAAAAGTGGATGTCCTGAACGCGTTGGGCATTTAGGCTCAGTCCAGAACAGGAGCCCCCCAAGTCGTCATGCTCGGGCAAGAGGATGGTGACTTTAGTTGGCCGTAACTCTGGTACTCAGCTAATAGTGTTAAGGGTTTGGATCTTCCACGTCGAGCATAAGGAGGTGTCGACGAGGAGTCCGTTCGCTTGAAGGTGATGTCGACGAATAGGTCCCTTGCTTATCGGGCGTCGGGGATCTGTTTGCTTAGGGGAAGCAGGTTTTGTTGAGCTTTGTCGAGGAGGTAATGTCGGAGGAGTATCGAGGAAATTTGCGTGGAATTGTCGCGCATTTATTGCGATCCGTAAATAACGCCGAAGATTAAATACGACGAGATTTTCGATGCGATTTTCCCTGATGTTCGGCGGGTTTTACGAACAGGTGGATGTGACTTTGATGGACAAACCACTCCATCTTCCTCTGCCACGTGTAAAGGCTATCCTCTAGCACTCAAGTGTCTCTGAGTAGGTTTGAATTCCGAGGATGCGTTTGGAGCCGTTAGATCTTCGCGCCCCTTCACTTCTTTGATGCTTGCGTTTGGGCCGTTGGATCTTTGTGAATCGTGGCCTTTGGATCAAAGCAACGGTCCAGATCCTAGTGGCGTTCACTTATCTTGTACGGGCGCGTCCACTGCTGATTCCCTATATATAGGAAAGTGGAGGGATTTTCAAAACATTTCTATTTTTCCAACTTCTCAGATTCTCCAAGCTTTCTATCCTCTCAACTTTTCTCAACCTCTCACAACCCCTCACTGCCTTTGACCTTTCGGGTTTCAAGCTTTTTCTGTGGGATTTCATCATCTTTGCTACTTATCATCTACAAGTAAGTGTTTTATACTTGTTTCCTGTTTGTTTACAAGCTTTCATCCTGGTTTTGCTAGTTGTTTTAAGCTTTTCCCTTCATATTTTTCTTTATTTAGCTTTGCTGTTTTGCTCTATGGTTTGGAGGCTTTTAGTGGTGATTAGTGCCTATTTCTCCCGCAAAACAGAACTGAAACATTGTTTAGTTGATATTTAGGCCTTTCTGTAAGAGTTCACTGGCGATTTTCGCTTTGTGAACTCACTTTTGCATTCTGGTTTTTTGCAAATTTAGGCGAGCATTCATATGGATGTGCGGAACATTCTTCCCTTTAGGAAGGTGAGATGTTCGTCGACCATTTGTATATACGAGGACATGAATATTCCGTGCATTCTTCCCTTTAGGAGGATTAGGTAGTTGTCGAGCACGTGAGTTCGTATGGATCTTCGATATCCTCGCCCTTTCACTTGATTTGGCGGTGGAAGGGTGGATTTGATGTTTAAATGTCGAATTCATCTTTCTCCTCTGCTTTTTCAGGTGCAATGGCAGAAGAACAACCTCCTGCCTCGACTTCGAACGTAGACGGGGACGATTATGCCTGGGTGGCCGACGAGCCGAGGAACACTGTCTCAAAGTTTTCCCTGAATGGCGGGGAAGGGATGTTTAGGACAGTTCAGCGTTCCCCGGCAGATGATTGGAAGGCTTGCATACCGAACACCAGTCGCAGCATTTGCAGCAAATTTCAATGGGGATCTTTCCCCATGTATCAAATTGCGTTCGAGCAAATGGGCTATAGGCTTCCTTTCAGCGACTTCGAAGTCGCGGTTTGCCGATATCTACATCTTACCCCCTCCCAACTACATCCGAACTCCCTGGCCTTTATAAGGGCCTTTGAGATGACAGCGGCGTACTTAGGGTCCATGCCGACCATTCCTCTATTTTTTCATGCTTTCCATCTGCAACGGTCGAAGCCCAAGGGCGATGTTGCGAACAAATTCGGATGGGTTTCGTTGAAGCAGAGCACCAAGCTCTTCGAGATGTTTTTGGAGTCCGTTCGGGGTTTCAAGGACAGCTACTTCTTCGTCAAGCCCCTGAATTCTATTTCTTGGCAAAGCGTCATTTACCAGGGACCGGCCAAGGATGCCACCGGGGCTCCGTTAGTAGGTCCGGATGGTCGACAGGTTTTGGAAGATTATAGTCGTTTTCCCTTGTCGTGGAGGAGGAGTCATTACATGAAGCCGACCAGCGATTTCGTGTACTCCACTGAAGAGTTAACTGTCGAGGAATTGTCTAACTACGAGCAAATGAAGGCCTTCGTAGACAGCTTTCCTCGTAAATGTTATGAAGATGAGGGAGGAAATCCCATTCTGGACGACGGGGGTTTTCCGTTGACAAAGAAGGCCTTCATCGACACGAAGAGATAACTCGCCTGCAAAAGCGAGGCAGAAATGGAAGCGTGTTTCCGTATGCATGTTACTCTTTATTTATGTCCTTGTTTACATTTTGTTTCAGTTTTCTCGTAAGTTTACTGATTCTGTTTATTTTTGCAGGAGAAATGTCGACGATTGCAGCTAAACTCCGGAAATCCAAGGCAGCCAAAGAAAAGAGGCAAGCTGCGGTGCTCGATGCTTCCTCCAATGTTGCTCCTGCCCCTGGAGGGGACATGATGGATAATGCTCGGGCCAATGCTGTGGTCGTGGACTTAGAGGATGTGGCTGTTCACGCTGACAATCAGCCTCGTCCCGCTAAGATTGCCCGGGTTGACCAAGGCAACAGCTCTGCTTCTGGTCGGGTTACTCCAAATTCGCCCAGGTTCGTGCTCCCTCCGGCTATCGGTAGTCCAGACCTCGTCAAGAAGTCCCCCGTGGCTCTCTCTGATGCGGAGCAGGCCATTATGAACGACATGGGTCCTGAGGCCCTAAAGAACGAGCTCGCGGATGCCATGGTCGCCGTGTTCAAGTTAATGGAGATCTCCAGCTTCCTCAACGGTCGGGAATGCAAATATTTGGAGGAGAGGGACGCAGCCAAGGAGGAGGCCGTCCTCGCCAACCAGCGATTGGAGCAGGCCAAAGTCAATCATGCTGCTTATAAGGAGAAATACACACTCCAAGCAGGTTTGGTGACCAAGCTGGCCGAGAAAGAAACGGAAGCTGCTCGTCTGGTTGGGGAGAAGGCGGAGCTGGAGGGGAGGTTCAAAGATCTGACAACGAAGAGGGACACCTTGGCGGGGAAGGTGAAAGATTTGGAGAGCAGGCCTTGCTCGAGTGGCACTGCCCCAGATGCTGACGAGCTGGTGATCGACCCTAACGGCGAATACAAGGGGTTCACTCGAGCGGCTTTGGTCTCCAGAATCTTCGAACTTGAAGGGAAGGAATTGGACGTTGCAAAGTCGAGCTTCGACAATGCTGTCGCCCAGTTAATGGTCCTCAACCCTGGGGTGGATCTGGTTGTAGAGGGTGCATCCGAGCTGAAGGAAGTCCTTGACGGTGTCATTGTCTCCCCCTCCCCGGACGAAGAAGATCAGTTTTAACTTGTCTTTGTTTTGTTATTTTATAACTTTGATTTTGTAATTACATGCCGGCGTTATGCTCGCTTTGGCTGTTTTGATTTGTCCGGCGCTTGTTCGTCGTTTCTGTAATCTTATGACTCCTTGGCCCTTTGGTCGTTTATCTATAATTCCTTTACCTTGCAATTTGTGCCCATTTATAATTTCTGCACGTTTATTGCTTGTTTGTGGAGTGTTCTATTTTAACCTATCAATATTTGTGATTATTTCCCTGCGAACTCGACCATTTAATATATTCGAGGATACTTAAAAATGGTGTTCAGTCCTGACTTAGGGTTTTAACTTAGTGTTTTTAGACGTTCTATTCGTTAGGCAGATTACCTTTTACGCTAGTGCTCGTCTAATAATTACGGTTGCTTCTTGATGTCGCGGATCATAAGCACCGTCCCGAGCAGTTTGTGGAACTGCTCGAACGTTTGGCTAGCTCCCAAACTAGAGTTGAGGAAAGCTTCTTCGTTGGAAATTTTTCCTCGCGGCATTGAGTATCCCATCGCGAGCTGGGTGCTCTGCCGGGCTTGTACTAAGCGACGGTGGGGCTCGCATGGAGTGTTCCCCCGTCGGGCATGGACGTTATCATTTAAGACTTCCGTCGAGCTTTAAGGATTTTAAGATTCCTGCCCGTACGTAGGCATTCCTCCGTTGTATAGGCGCGTCTCCTCGGCGGGATTTGCAGCCTTCGTTGAAGAGCATGTCGAGTTACGCTATTTTCAACTGTAGTATTGTTTCAGCTTCTCGGCGTTCCACGTGCGAGGGATTTCTTTGCCATAGAGATCTTCGAGATGGTATGCTCCGTTTTCTGTTTTTGCTCAGACTCGATATGGTCCTTCCCAATTAGCTGCGAGCTTCCCTTCTCGTGAATCCTTTTGGTTTCTCCTTAACACCAAGCTTCCTACCTCGAACTCTCTTTTGATGACCATTTTGTCGTACCGAGCAGCTATTTTCTGTTTGAGGGTAGCTTCTCGAAGAGAAGCCCCTGTTCTTAGTTCCTCGACAAGATCTAGTTCTTCTCTTAATAACTCGTCGTTTATATCCTCCTCGAGAGGATATTCGATCCTCGAGGATGGTTCTCCTATTTCCACGGGAATTACTGCCTCCGTTCCGTATGTTAATCGGAAGGGCGTTTCCCTGGTTGTGGAATGAGGAGTAGTTCTGTAAGACCACAGGACGTTGTGCAGTTCCTCGGTCCAGTTTCCTTTAGATGCGCCCATCCTTCGTCTTAGTCCTCGTAACAACACGCGGTTGGCTGCTTCAGCTTGCCCGTTGGTTTGAGGATGCTCGACTGACGTGAAGTGTTGAGTGGTGCCTATTGCGGCGAGGAATTCTTGGAACTTTTTGTTTGTGAACTGCGTCCCGTTGTCCGTTACCACCACTTGAGGGATTCCGAATCTTGCGAGGACGTCTCTTTTGAAGAAACGTAGTATGTTGGATGCGCTGATTTTTGCGAGGGGTTCCGCTTCAATCCACTTGGTGAAATAGTCCACGGCCACTATGAGGTATTTGACTTGCCTCGCAGCTGTTGGAAAGGGGCCGAGGATGTCCATTCCCCACCAGGCAAACGGCCACGGGGAGATCATCGTTTTCAGCTCGTTAGCTGGTGCGAGGTGCATGTCCCCGTGTCTTTGGCACTTGTCACATTTAAGGACGTGGTCTCTGGCGTCGTTTTGCATCGTCGGCCAATAGTACCCTGCCCTTAGTGCCTTTCTTGCCAAAGATCGTCCACCAATATGTTGCCCATTGATCCCTTCGTGGATTTCTTGCAAGATGAACTCTACGCGCGCTTCCTCCACACATTTGAGCAATGGGATTGAGAATCCTCTTCGATACAACTTATCGTCGAGCAGGACGTATGAGCATGCTCTCTTCCGGACTTTCGTTGCTTCTTTGGCGTCTACGGGCAGTGTGTTCGACTTCAGGAAATTGTATACCGGGGACATCCAGCTTTGTTCGTCGACAGCACAAATGTGCATGACTTCTGCTGTTTTTTCGATGCTCGGTTTCGTTAATGTTTCCTGAATGAGGGATTGATTGCCCGCTTTTTTGCGCCTTGTGCTCGCAAGTTTTGAAAGGACATCTGCTCGTGCATTAAGTTCTCGAGGAACATGTTTCACCTCCGTTTCCTTAAACTTTGCGAGTTTTTCCCTGATGAGGTTCAGATATTCGAGGAGTCGTTCCTCTTTTGTCTGGTATTCCCCTGATACTTGAGATGCTACTAGCTGCGAATCCGTGAATATTCTGATTTCCTCGGCTACCATATCCTCGGCTAATCTCAACCCTGCTAGGAAATCTTCGTATTCGGCTTGGTTATTCGTCATTGGAAAAGAAAGTCCGAGGGATACTTCTATTAGGACCCCGTCCCCGTTTTCGAGTATGATGTCCGCCCCACTTCCTTGTGAGTTCGAGGATCCATCGACGAAGATGGTCCATTTATTCTTTTCGGAAGTGGTCGACGTTGTCATTTCGGCGACGAAATCAGCAAGTACTTGGGCTTTCGAAGCCTTTCTACTTTCGAAGCTTATGTCGAATTTTGCGAGTTCCAACGACCATTTCAACATTCGTCCGACCATGTCTGGTCGTGCCAGCAATTGCTTTACGGGTTGATCTGTTCGGATGATGATGGAATGGGCGAGGAAATAGTATCGAAGTTTCCTCGCAGCCATTATTACCGCTAGAGCAATTTTTTCTATTTACAAGTATCGGAGTTCGGGTTCTTGTAGTGCTCTGCTTACAAAATAAACAGGCTTTTGCCCTTGCTCGGTTTCTCTTATGAGAACGGCGCTTATGGCCTCTGATGCTACTGCGAGGTAAAGATAGAATTTTTCGCCCTCGACTGCTCGTGTTAACACTGGAGGTTCGGACAATGCTCGTTTTAGGTGTTGTAATACTCCTTCGCACTCTTCAGTCCATTCGAAAGTTGTTTCTTTTCTGAGGAGTTTAAAGAGGGGCAGAGCGTGTTGAGCAGATTTGGCGACGAATCTAGCCATTGAGGTTAACATGCCGTTCAACGTTTGTATGGATTTCTTCGATTTTGGAGTTGGATAATCAAAGAAAGCCCTGCATTTGTCAGGGTTGGCTTCTATTCCTCGTTCAGTTAAATAAAAACCGAGGAATTTTCCAGCCTTTACCCCAAACGTGCATTTTTCTGGGTTGAACCTCATGTTAAACTTTCTTGCTTGGTCGAACACCCTTTTTAAGTGGACGGTATGATCGATTTCCTCCTCGGATTTAACGATCATGTCGTCCATGTAAACTTCGAGCATGTCTCCAATTTCATTGTGAAATACTTTGTTCATCATCCTCTGGTAGGTGGCACCTGCATTTTTGAGCCCGAAGGGCATTACATTATAATAATAATTACCCGTTTCGGTCATGAAAGCTGTTTTCTTTTTATCGATTTCAGCCATTTTTATTTGATTATAACCAGAATATGCGTCCATAAACGATAGTAATTTAAACCCGGAGGAATTATCTACTAATTTATCTATGTTCGGCAAAGGATAAGCATCTTTTGGGCAAGCCCTATTAAGATCGGTATAATCAACACACATACGCCACTTTCCATTAGATTTTTTGACAAGTACAACATTAGAAAGCCAGGTTGTGTACTGGGCTTCAGTAATGAAATTGGCCTCTAGGAGGTCTTTTACAGCTTTTCGAGCAGCCTCCGCTTTTTCGGGAGACTGCTTCCTACGACGCTGAAGTACAGCACTAGCCCTAGGATCTATGGTCAATTGATGACAAGCGACCTCGGGGTCTATTCCGGGCATTTCAGCTGCACTCCAGGCGAACAGTTCAGCATTTTCTCTTAAGCAAGCTTTCAACTGCCTTTTTACCAAGTCGGGGAGATCAGCTCCAATCTTCACACCTTTGGTTGGATCCTCGCCAAGGGGAACTAGCTCGAATTCTCCATCAGGGATGGGACGATAGTTTTCTTTGATCAAAAGGTCGTCCTTGCCTGTCTTCTTTTCTTGTTTGCGCTCCTTCTTGGAAGTTCGAGCATCCAATTCAACTTCATCCTCGGTACTGATTGAGTTTACGCCGGGGAGCTTTGCTTCTGCTTTCTTCTTCTTCGGCGTAACCACAGAGTTGAGGTTTTTGGACGCAGCTTCAAAGCATCGTCGAGCAGCTTCTATGTCCCCGTTGATTGTGGCGACCTTCCCATCCTTAGTGTAATACTTCAGCTTTAGATGGATGGTTGAGGACACTGCAAACAGTTCAGCCAAAGTTGGTCGTCCAATGATGCAGTTGTACAGAGACGGGCAGTCGACGACCAGGAATTTGACCTTTACGGATTTCATGGCTTTGTTTTCGCCAAAGGTGACGATCAGGTCCACGTATCCCCAAGGTTTTGTCGTTGATCCGTTGAACCCTTGAAGGTCAGATCCAACGTAAGGGACCAAATTTTCCTCGGTAAGTTGCAGCACTCTGAAGAGTCCTGAGTACATAATGTCACAGGAGCTACCTTGATCGACGAGGATTCTTCTCACGTCGAAGTTTGCCATTTTTGCTCTAACGAGCAAAGGAATCTGAAAGTTTGGTGATCCTCCGGGGACCTCTTCCCTGTAGAATGCCAAAGGAACAGAGCTTTCTTTTACCTCTGTTATTTTTATTTCCTCGACTGGGATGCTTTTTCAAACTCATCGAATTTTCTTTTGATGGATCCGATGGTTATGGGGTTAAACCCTCCTCCGGAGATGACTAGTGCTCCGAGGAAGTTTTCCCAACTCCCGTCCAGATGCGCAGCAAGGTAATCAAGGGCTCCTTTCTCTTCGTCAGCTTGCAGAGGAAGGAAATCTTCAGGTCTTGAAATGGCGAGGGCCACTCCACCGATCACTCTATTTTCGTCCTCGACATGTTGTTCCGGGCTTGCTGGGTCAACTGCCAACTGATTTTGCCGAGGAGCATTATTATTGGCAGCCCTTGGCTGCCCGTCCACATATTGTCGTGCATATCCGTTTTGAATAAGGATTTCAATGGCGTCCTTCAGATGCACACAGTCATCAGTAACATGCCCGTAACTTTTGTGGAAACGACAAAATTTCTTCTTGTCCACGTTTGGTTTTGCGGGCAGTTGTTTTGGGAATCTGATCCCCGCGCTTTTGAATTCAGCATTCGATATCTCGGATAAGATCCTGTCTCGAGGAGCGTTCAGGGGAGTGTGGTAGGTGAACTGACTTTTTGGTGGTTTAGCTTCTCGGACTTTTCCACCTTCTCTCTTCTTTTCGTCTCCTCGACGATCTTCTCTCTGCAAGGAGGGTCCACCGACCTCGAAATTTTTGGGTCTCCTGACCTCGGAGGCCTTTTGTTTATCTTCGTACTTGATATATCGTTGAGCCAACTCGAAGAATGCATCGAGGGTTTCTACTTCGAGGATCCCATCTGCTTCTTGGAACTTTGTTCCCTCGCGCAATCCTTCTTCGAGGAGATACAGCTTCATCTTGTCGGTTGCTTCGACCTCGACAGATACCTTGTTGAATCTCTCGATGTAATTCCGAAGAGATTCCTCGGGACCTTGAATGATTGCCTTTAAGCTGGCCACCGTTTTTGGATGTCGCCGAGAAGTTGTGAAGTGTGCTGTGAACATTCGACATAGTTCTTCCCAAGAGTCGATCGAGCCAGGAGGTAAGTTCCTCCACCAGGTTGATGCTCCTCGAGTTAGAGACAGTGGGAATAACTTGCACTTAATTGATCCTCGGAGATTTCTGTAGTCGAGGGCGGTTTCTACGCTCTGGACATGCTCGTCGGGGTCGGTTGTCCCATCATACTTGTCCAGTGTTGGGGGTTTTTCCAGCCCTCGTGGGAGTGGAATGTCCATAATTCTTCTTGAGAGGGGTCCTCGGTGCCTCTCGTCTCCACTGCTCGGAGATTCCCTTTTTGGGGAATGTCGGGCATTGCCTCCACGAGCAGCTGCTTCACCGCTCCTCGGTGGTGATCGGTTATTTCTCCGAGGAGGGGAACGTCTGTTTCTTGGTGGGGAAACATGGTTGTTTCTTCGTGGAGGAGAGTGATTTTTCCTCCGAGGAATGTCCCTGGGAGGACTTACTGGTCTCTCCGCATTTCGTCGAGGTGCAGGCCTCGGGGACCTAGACCTCGATCGTGAGCGATTGTTCTCAGGGGTCGGCGATCTCTGTCGTCGAGCACTCCGCGATGCCCATGAAACAGCACGCGATTCTTCGACTGTCCGGGGTCGCCTGTTCTGCTCGCGGATCAGTTCGTTTTGTCCACGCATGTTGTTCGCTTGCTCGCGAAGTATCTGCCCCTGCCTGTTGATAGTGTTGATCAATGCAGCCATCACCACTTCCATTGGTGCTCCTTGTGGAACTTGTGAAACCACCAGCGGATCTTCTGGTTGAGGAGGTTGGTGCGGCGGCGGTATATCAAGTGGAGTTACTTGTGCATGCGCAGCGCTACCTTCCGGCGTGACAGAGGCTTCCTGGCCATCAAATTGGTTGTGGTGATTTGGAGGATTTGGGTAATTTTCTCCTACAAATTCATGGTTTGCATGGTTTGCACCAGCCATTTGGTCAAGAAATGGGTTTTTTGTTGTAAGTTTTGGTCTAGTTCTAGGAAAAGACGGGGGAAACTTTAGTTCCCACAGACGGCGCCACTGATCTTTACCTTGATCAGAGTCGACCAGACGGTGGTGCACGGTGGTTGTTGATGTCCAACAGCTCCAATATACCCGGAGGGGGGTTGTGTACCTGCAGGTGCTCCGACGCTCAAGTCAGTTGAGGAAGGAGTAGGTTTTCAATATAGGATAGTACGTACCTTGGACAAATGAGAGGTGCTCTATATATATAGCCGCAGCGCTTGGCCAAGGCCGTTGATGGGCAGTTAATGCCCATCAATGGCTGTCGGAAAACGGCTGAGGAGCCGTGATGAGCATTAAATGCTCATCATTCCGATGTCGAGCGTTACAGAACGCAGGGGAAACGTGTGTTGTCCAACGGTCGAGTGGACCTGGACCTCAAGCTTTGGGCCTTGCTCGACGACCCAAAAGTGGATGTCCTCAACGCGTTGGGCATTTAGGCCCAGTCCAGAACAAAAATTATATGAAGGACTATATTATTTTTATGTCAAATTTCATTTTAATAGGTATATATATATATATTTGATAGTCTGAAGGACTATATTCACAAATTTTAGACACAATCATAAAAAATAAAATATAGAATAAAGTTTTTTTATTATTTTTGAAATAATTAGAAGAATAAAATGTAGAATTATTATTACATAATAAGATATTTTTATTTGGTACAACCCTACAAGAATAATCCAGTAATGTTCCACTTTGTGTGGGAAGGTGGAGAATGTAGATCATTTGTTTTTTCAGTGTGTGAGTTATGGTAGCTTATGGCCGTTAATTACAAAGTGGTTGGGCGTCGAAACGGCCTTGCATGGTTCGCTTGTTTTCCATTCGATACAGTTTATTGGATTGGGTGATGGTTCAAAGGGCGCCAGATTAGCGCTCTCCATATTATGGATTTCAACTCTTTATGTGATTTGGCGGGCTAGAAATCAACGGATTTTTCAGTCGACTTCGGATTCGGTGGAAACATTACTGGAAAAGGTTAAGCTGCAAACATTTTGGTGGTTGAAATCTTTTTTCATTCTTTTTTATTTCGATTATTCTTTTTGGCGGATGTATCCCATGCAGTGTTTCCAGGCTATTACGTGATATTCGTTTTGTTCTGTTTTCTGTTTTGGTTGTTTTTGTATTAGTGCAACTTTTGTTATTTGTTATTGCTCTCAAGATGTAACCAGACTTTCCTCAGTACCTGATTAGCACTTCTTGTGCCACCAGGACTGATTTTCATATTTTAATAAAGTTTTAGTTTGCCTTCTTCAAAAAAAGTATGTGTTATTTTATACTTACAAGAATAATCCTTAATTAAACATGAGTTATTTTATACTTTTATTTTGGTTTCAAAGATCCAAACAACAGACTTGACACATATGAAAAAGAGAGATAATGTGGATTTAAACTCGCGCTTCAATAATACTTCTTCCTTTTTTTTTAAGTGTCGTTTTTCGTCGAATTTAGTATTTCTATTTAACTGTTGTTTTGATATTTTAAGGGTATGATTTGTCAATTATACTTAGGACCAAACTTATGTGCAGTTCCATATATACCGATTTTACTGTACTAGATACATGAAGGTAGTTATTTTGATTTAAAAACAATTTTCTTTTATTTTTTTAAATTAAAACAAAATGAAAAACTACATTTTTGTGAGAGAAACTGCAAAAAATGCATCTAAAGAAATACATATAAGTTTTGTCCTTATACTTATTGTCAATTACTCTTATCTTTTTCAATAAAACTAATTATTGTTATATATTTGAAAAACTGAAGGGTTTTTTTTTGTACATAACATATTACATTTTTGTTTTGTAGATAATATCTTAAATTTATTGGAAAGAGAAAGTGTGTGCAAGAAAAATAAGAATTTATTGGTGAATTAAGATGAGAGTATAATAGGATGATAAGGTGCAAAAATCAACTTCCTTAATTTGATGTTACTATTCTAAAAAGACACTTAGAGCATCTCCAATAAGGGTATCTAAGAGAGCTTCATAGGCTAATGATACGGTACCTTATTCTTTTTATCATTGGAGTTTCATGATGTGGCATAGAGAGTATCAAATTTGATGATACCGGAACCTTAAATAAGGTACCGTATCATCAATTTAATGTATATTAATCCAATTTAATAGCTTCTATATATGTCAAAACATTACCGTTTGACATTCCATGACTTCTTGATTTTCGTTTTTTTTTACTAACATTAATTTGATTATATTTCATATTATTCTATATATCACACAATTTCTATATGTTGTATATATCCGTGAAAAAACAAATTACAGACAACTCCAAACAGTTCTCGTGAAACACATTTGGAAGCATTTCGGACAAGAGAATAATCAAATTAATTATTATATTTTTTATTATATATTTTCCGTCATATTATACATTTTTTATTTATTGTCATGTATTTCTCATTATATTTAATTATTAATTTATTTATCTACCTATTTATTAAATTAAATTTTTTTTTTATTTAGACAAAATTATATATATATCTTAAAAAGTGGTATCACCATTGGAGCAAAATATGTCTAAATTGCATAAATATTACATGGCATTGTAGGGACCACCTATTAGTAATGTATGATACCTAAAGTGATATCACAATTGGAGATGCTCTTAAAAAAACGGAGAGAGTATTTACTATTAAAAAAATATCAATAATATTTAAAAAAAATTTAATCACATAATAGAAAAATAAAATTGATTTATAATTATGGATCAGAATTGTTTTATTGAACTCAAGTTTTATAATTATTGATCGGAATTGTTTTATTGAACTCAAACTTAACCCAAAAAAAAAAAAGAAACTCAAACTTAATACAACAAGCTTCGTTTTACTCTAACTTATTAAAAAAAATCACTAACAATTTTTAAATTTTTTACGAATTACTTTATTTATTTTTTTGATGGACTACGAATTACTTTAAATATTTCAATTTCTGCTCAAAGTAAAAGATAAATTACGGGCTTGGGTTTTGCATTGTTCTTGGAAAATTGTTTTTCCGACCCCTGTCCATTTCTTTTCTACCCCCAAACTGACGTTTTTGCTCTCAGGGGTATGAAAAAAAAATTGCCAAGAAAATTCGATTTTTACGAACCGAATTGTTTGCCAAGCAAATTCGGTTTATATTAACCGAATTTTTCAAAAAAATTCTTAGTTGAAGGATATTTACTAGAGATTAGAGCAAGTGCAATACAAGCAAGAAAGTACCTCGAGAGTGTCACCAACAATGACAACAATGCCTCCTTGAGGTATGTCCACATGAATCCATTTGTTTGTCTTAGGAAGAACCTCAAAACCTTGGACATCATTTTGGCATAAAAAGGTTAAGGTATTTTTGTTGGTGTGAGGTGTCAATATTAGGAATGTTTGAATTGTATTGTTTTGGAAGACCATAAGCATCTACAATCATCTTCAATATGATGGAATGAAATTCAAGCATCTTGGAGCACAGGGTCCACATTGTCTCACTATCAATTAACCCCTCCAAGACTAGGGTGCTTGTTTGATGTGAGGAAATATTTGGTTAATATAAACCGAATTTGCTTGGCAAAAAATTCGGTTCGTAAAAACCGAATTTGCTTGGCAAATTTTTTTTCATACCACCCGAGGGCAAAAACGTCAGTTTGGGGGTAGAAAAGAAATGGGCAGGGGTCGGAAAAGCAATTTTCTTGTTCTTGTACTAAAAAATAGTTTGGGCTTGAGATCGGCCCAGAAATCAAATTTGTTTAGAGTGTATTGAAATTAGAAGAATCTTCCTAATTATACACTCTAACATCTTAGTTACACCCGTCACAATTTAAATATTTTCCAAAAAGTCCCTAATCTCATATTACTTCTCAAAACCCCACTTTCTATCTTCCAATCTAACTTACCAATATTGTTCAAGGGTGAAAAGATAGGTTAATGCTACGGTGGACAAGTGATCTACCGAATATGAATTTTACAAAATTCACTGTTGGATTGAAAGTTTATATCGTATAGATCATCCATAAATTTTTTAAAATTTTTTGAAAATCATTTGATATGTTATTGAGATCCATCAAGATTTATGTTATTTAACAACCGTTAATCTTGATGTGTCTCAATAACATATCAAATGATTTTTAATTTTTCTTAATTTTTCTATAGATGATCTATATGATATAAACTTTCAATCTAAAAGGTGGATTTTGTAAAATTCGTATTCGTTATAGTGTTATTTGTGACTGGTCCACCATGGACCACTTCATCAAAGTTTGAAGGAATTCAAAGAACTTTTAATTAGTTTTTAATTTGCATTTTTTGTTTTTTTTCTTTTCTGCATATAAGAATCATACGTAAACTTTGTTCATGTAAGTGTTAGGAAAAAATAACGCAATCAATGTGTTAAAAAAATGAAACCTACACGAGTACACGACTGTAATTTTTTATTTACGGGTAGAGATGATAAAAAGGGGTCAATCCATTCCACTTCATAACTACACTGCTTTTTTAGCGGGTTATATGGAATGGACCAATTTTAATAGTGAGTTTAAAATCTCAAGCTATCCCGTTAAAAGGAACAAACCGACTCAATAAACCCAGCCTATTTTGCCATCTAACTATGGAAACTCGTACACAAAACATACCTTATAAGGTGGCGGAGATGGCTTAATCAAGGTTAAGGAGGGATGTACATTTTCTGCTACAGTGCTTGTGGTTTCCAAATTCAGGTGGCTGAGTGTTGGGTAGTTTGGGAAAACGTCTGAGTAACAATTAGCTAAATATTTAGGATTGTCGACAGATCATTATAGAATTTTTACATTGTTTTATAGTACGTCCAACTTAAATGTACGATCAAAATTGTTTTAAGTGATTTTATAATTGCATTGATTTGAGCCGTGCGATCTACGATCAACGGCAAAGATTCAAAACTATGTGAAAACCGTGTGAAAAACTGCTGCAGTAAATTTGCATCCATCATTATATCATATATTCACCCTAAATATGTTTTTAGGCTCTACAAATTACCAAATTTTATATTGGTTCCTATAAAATAAAGTGGCATGTTTTAGTCCCTAAAAAAAATTATTATGCAGTCCCTACTAATTTTCAAAATTTTAAAAATTGTTTAATTATCCTCAAAATTTTAACCTTTAGAATTTTTTTTTTCCACAAAACTATAGAATTTTTTAAAATGAGAAAAATTAATTATGAACTTTTTAAATTTCAAAAGATAAGGGCAAAAATAACGAAAATCTCGACCTATAAATCAAATTTTGAGTAACCTTTTATAATGTTGTAAACATGTATGCGAAATAATTATTAAAAAATATGCATCGATTTAACGGTATGGACTAAAAATTGGTACATAATAATTTTGTATGGATTATCATTCTTTTATAGGACCAAAAATATATTTTTAACCCTTAAAAAATCATGGCAAATATGTGTCGCATCTCTTATAACATTTAACTAATTAATAGTCAATGTGGTACAATTAGTCAAAAAAAAAGTCAATGTGGTACAACTCACATGGGTTGACGTGGTGGTGAAAATCTCAGACATTAATGTATGCTTATCTCAAGGTCTTAATTCGAATTTTCTTGACGTCAACTTTTTGTGTTTGAGCAATACATATAGCACAATAACTCTAGCTTTAAATGCACCTCTGCTTGTGGACGGTGTGATTAGTGTTCCTTAAATTAGTCGGTTCTTAAACTAAATGTTGAATCTTCAACAAACAAACAAACCGTCAATGTGAGACTAACCACTCACTCACACTTTAACTCAAAACGATGTAGTTAAAATGTTTGTAATTGATGCTATAATATAACCAATTCATGGCTACATATGCTTATTCCAATTTATGTGCTACTTAAAATTGTGGTTAGAAATATTAACATCTTATTTTCTCACATAATTAAATACACTTTAGAGGAACTAAATTCATCAAAATTCATTGTTATTGACTCATGCCAATAGTTGCTACTTAACTTCATATTCAGTTTCTTAGCTCTTCAAATTGGTTCCAAATTGAGAATTATGAATATAAAGTGAGGAAACAAAATAGACAATTTCTACAAAGAATAATATATTCACACCATGAAAAAGAAGAAAAAACTCTAACCAATTGGAAAAAAGAAAGAGCTAAATTCTAAGTTCCCCTAAATTTATTACATAAATCAATGAATATGATGGTTCATCTAGGATAAAAAAAAAGTAGCACAAATGAATATGATCAATGAAAAATCAAAGTACATATTATGTACCATGTAAAGTCAATTGAATTGCATCAACTTTGGAGCAAATCTAAGCAATCTATCCAAAGCATGAGTAGTGAATTTCCTTGCAAACAAATGACAAACATTGGTTGTCTTTCCATTGTACTCACAAGTGCTTCCAAACCTTAACCTCTCCAAAAAATCAATAGTCACATGAGGTCTAATAAACTTTGAAGGATGGGGTCCACCTTTTGACCAATCAACCCAAGTCAATGTCCTATTAGAATTTCTCTTCCAAAATTTGATACTAACCAATGTTGGCAAATAATGTTCATCACTATAGCATGGAGGGTTGCAAAATTTCTTGAACATAGAAAAATATAAGTTGTCAGAAACTATATGAAGTGCTAAGTTACGATCAATTTGAAACCATTGTGACCCTTTTCTCCATTGTGAAAGTTTAATCAATGGTCTCATTTTATTGTTGTATCTTCCACGTCCTACACCACCTTCTATATCAAGGGCTTCAATAAAAGTTTTCTTTGAGTTCATTAGATAATTGTAGATAGTGGAGAAATTGAATAATGGTATGCATGCTTCTGAAAGTAGTACAAAACGTTGGTTTGAGAAATCAAGTAATGCATTTGCTAGTAAACGTCTTTCTGCCTCTATCATGCTATTCTCACCCCACTTTACCTCCTGCATGAACAATAGAAATGATTATATATAAATTTTGGTTTTCATTAGTGTGTGTGTGAAAACAAAAGTATTTTTCTAAAGAAGCTAAATTAGCACACCCTAATTGGCACCAGAGAAAATCGAACCTGGGACCTTATTAGGAGAAACACATTCTTAAATTCCAAATCAATATCACCAAACCAACTCAAATGAGTTTGAAAACAAAAGTTATTGCGCACAAATACGAAGACTAGCTAATTCTAAGAGAATTAAATTTGTTATTTTATAAGGACTAAAAAATCGATACCAATATGTTATATATGTATTAGTGGAAATATTTCAAAATACACCCAATAGTCAATATTATAAGATAAGGATTAAAATCAAAATATTGAGCATTAATAGGAGTTAGTTTCGTGAGCTTAGCTCAGTTGACAGGAACATTAGGGGGTTGGAGTTCGAATTCTAATCATCTCACTTATTTAGAGATGGCAAAAATATTCATACCCGCGAATATCCGCGGATAAAATCCGCCACGGATACGGAGCGGATAGTCTAATTGATATCCGCGAGTAAGATAAATGGATATTTCAACTACCCGATAGTTAATGGATACGGATGCGGATTTAATGGTATCCGTGGATATCCATACCCGTTATTAAATAAGAAAATTATATAAATATTCTTAGTTATCAAATATAAAAGAGCTTTTTTAATTCTTTAGAACTTTGTGATGAACTTTGTTTTGATTAGAAATAAAATATATGAAGTTTTTTCTTAAGAGAAATATATGAATATTATTGTATTTTGGTGAAAAGAAGAAAAATAAATGTGTTGACTTTTGTTGTTAAATTGAAAGTGAAATGTATGAATATTATTATGTGTTAATAATCTTTTTATTGTTTCTTTAGAAAGAAGATAAACAAATTTCAAGTAATTAAAAGATATTTTTTATAAGAATCACAATTTTTTATTTTTTTAATTATCCATGGATATATGTAAATATCTGCGGATACTTCAAAATCCGTGAATTACCCGCTTAATGGATACCCGCACAGATATGGATCGGATATGAACATCGTATTAATCTAACGGAGCGGACATGGATATCATACTATTCGTCCCCACGGATACCCATTGACATCTCTACACTTATGGATAAAATTTCTAACTAATAGACTATTGATAGAATTTCTAACTAATAGACTACTTGGCGAAAAAAATGACAAACAGAGTTTATATAGGACTAAAACAAAAGAAAACATAGTACCAAAGTTGAATAATAATAATAATATTTTAACCTCTTATTTGTCTTCCTAGAATAAAAGTTTTTAAGATGAGTAAATGGGCCACCAATGCAATGGGTTAATGTTCAAAGAAAGTACAATATTTGGGTTGAGCAACTTGTTAACAACTCTTTGATGATTAAACCAAAAGATAAGACATGATTAATAAGTTGATGAGGAATGAAAATTTCTTTAATTGACATTATTGTGCAGTATGCTAAACTATTGAAATTGTTCAGCTATTTTAGACTTTTGTATTTGGGCCTTTACAAAAAAAAGACAAGTTAATATGTACCCTCTTATTATAGTATACAGTGTATAGATTAAATGTGTATGATGTATGCAAGTCTTTCTAATTAATACATAAGTTGCTATCTAAAAGAAAATGTTTTAGCAAAAAGATAAATTTTATTTTGTCTTTAGATTCGTTTTTACAAATGCAAGAGACAAAAGAGAAAGAACATGAAGAAAGGAATTGTGAAAAAATTGATGTGTGTAGAAAAGTGAGTTTAAAAATGAGGAATGGAATTAATTTGGGAGCTGGAAAAAGGAGTGGAATCAAAGAAAAGTATGCATCACCATTTTGCTTTAACTATTATTGAAGCAACCAAAAAGAATATTAAAAAAATTACCATCTATGTATGTTGAGTGTTGACCATGAATATTAACAAAAAAAATATTCGCAAAATTCATAGTTATTTGCAAGTCCTATATAATTAATGTAAAAAAATGTACACATAAAATATAAAACTAGATGTATTTTTTCCCAAGTTTTCACCTATATATAAAACTATATGTATCTTTCCTAAGTTACCACCTTTATTGAAATATTAAAAAAAGATTTATGACATATTATTGAATATGCTTAGATTCCTAAGATTATATAAAATAAAATTACGGAATTGTTGCATTGCACTTGAACTAAAATTTGAAAACATATTAGTTTGACAAGAGATACATGATTCATGTGTAACCCATTAAATATTGCGTGTATTAAGGGACTATTTGTATTTGGCAATTTATATGCATCATATTGTTATTTGAAGGCCCCAAAAATACAAAAACTACAATTAAATATAAACTTTGAAGAATGTAACATTATGGCATGTTATAAGTAATGTGAAATAAAAGAATTTTTTCATGCCATAATGCCCATATATACACGCAACACAAGGTGAGGAAATCAATCTTATTTCATTTTTGGTTACTTCTAAAACTCTACAGATTACAAATCACTGGAAAACACAACAATTCAAATTCTCTTATGATAATGAAATGAAAAGAAATATATATATACATATATACAATAATTCTTCTTTCGTTTTAAGTTAACAGCTGTTTACCAAAATAATTGATAAATGGATTTATTAAAGAAAAAAATTATTGAGTTACATTTTTTCATTCATGTATTTTTAAGTTTTTTAAATGATAAATATTCAAAATTGACCTTGAAAAAACAAATACTTGAAAGTAAAGTTCTTTGTACCAAAAAAAAAAGGAAAGAAGTTCTTTGTACCAAAAATAATTAAATAAATAACATATAAAAAGTTTTAAACCAAAAAAAAAAAAGTTTGTTAAATGGTAAATATATAGTGTAAATACCCAATTTGACTTTGAAAAATCAAAGACAAATTTGGTCAAAATAGTTCCTAAAAAACGTCAAGGAGTTTCTGTTACCAAGAAAAAAACGTCATGAAATGTCTATATCAAAAAATTAAAACTCAAAAAAAAAAAGTCAAGCCATTTCAGTCCAAAAAAAAAATTGAAGTCAAGAAGTTTTCTGGACCAAAACAAAAAGAAACAATGTTCTTCATACCCAAAATTTAAATAAGATGAAAAAAAGTAGGAAGAGTTTTAGAACAAAAACAAAAGTTTAAGTTGTTTCGTTAACAAGGTTGTGTCTACCGTAGTAAGATTTAATTTAGTGAATTGTGATTCGAATTTTTATCGAGATAGATTATTTTATATATCTAGCTTGAAGAATTTATATATGAAAAAAATAAAAAAATAAACAGATAGTAGTGTTGGTTTGGGTCCTTGAAGTATGCTCCTCTTAGTGTCTCAAGTTCGATTCCCACTTGTACCAATTTTGCTGGGCTAGTCCATACAGAGTAAAAACTCTAGCTTTAAATGGCCACCTCTAGTTGACGGTGGTATTGGTCTACTCAATTAGTCGGTTTTTAGGCCGGATACCAAGTTTTAGTAAATAAAAAAAAAGAAGTAAAAAGTCCTTCTAAAACTGAGTAATTCGACCAGCATTTTAAAATCAATTTAGTATTTTTCTTTTTTAAGGAAAATTTTGAGTATTTACACTAAATTGAAAATTTCTAAAATTCTTGTAACAAAAAAAAAAATTCTAAAATTCTTAGAGGAAAAGAGAAGACTACATACCTTGCTAGGGATTCTGCGGCCATAAAAGATAGAGCTTTGATCATAAACCGTTTCATTAAAAGAAGGATTTGGATGAATGTAGATTGAATACAACCCTTCATTACCTTTAAAGAATTTCTCCCAAAGTGGAGCCAATAAAATAGCACCTTTTGTCAAAAACATAAACGCAACCTTTGGTGTTTGTTTGAATGGAGTTTTATGAATCATAGGAATCATAGTAGCTCTCCAAAATAATTCATCTTCATTCATATCATGCATAGCCATTGGAATCTTCAAAAATTCTTCTAACCCATTTGAACTAGGTTTAATACTAGTAGTATTGGTAATAACCAAACTCTTTTGATTGATAGAAATTTTTGTTAGGTTATTTGATGGATTTGAGATGTTTGATGAGATTGGAGGTGTAGGAGGTAAAAGAGGGGGTGGATTATTAGAGGTAAAAGATGGATCTTGAAATTGTTGGAATTGAAAGTTGAATGAAAATTTTTTGACACAAAAAGTGAGTGTGATACCTATGACTAAACCACAACCAAATACTAGAATATGACCAAAGAAATTGAAAAGATATAATTGAGCATTGAAAAAGTTTAGATATGTTGAGGCTATACCTATACCTTGTTGATCCTTATTGTTGTTCTTCATGGTCATGGCACAAAAAAAAAATTAAAAAGAAAAAAGAAAGTAAAAAAGATGGAATTTGGAAGAGAATTTGTATAGCAAGGATAAATAAATAGGATAAATTTTTGTTGATATTGTTATGTGTATTAGTAGAAGTGAAAGTAATGGGTTTTTATATACACTTTGTGTGTGAGAGAGAATCAATGAAGCTTTATTCTTTCCTTAAATTGATACCAAAACAATACTAATAGTTTTGTGTATTTTATATGAGCTGGAACAGAATTAAAAGTTGTATTCTTTTATGTTATGAACTGTGGAACATAAAAGGTTGTAAAAGAAGGGGATTTTTTAATGTTGGTGAAGATAAAAGGAAATTTGTTATGGGAACATACGTTAAGATAAAAGAAATTTGCTATGATTATCATAAAAAATAAAAAAAATATCTTTGGGGATTTCTGTTACTCAAGTAATTTCAGTGTAGTTTTTTTTTTTTTGAGCTGTTATCCTTTTTGTAATTAAAAAAATGATAAAAAGAAATTTGTTAGGGGAACATACGTTAAGTTAGGCCGAATATTATAAAAGATTGACTTTTATATTATTTTTTATTAATTATCTTGTTCTTAGAGAAGAAATTTCGATAATTTAGAGTTCGGTCGCAGGATAAATAGATCTATATCTACATATAAAGAGAATACATGAGTTTGGAATGACTTTTTTTTTTATTGGTTTTCACCACCAGTTTAATCTGGTTTGAGGGTTAGTTCTGGCATCAAGTGGTTTCAGCCCTCTTCCGATCGCAGTTGCAGATGATCGAACCGTGATCCTCCTTTCCAAGTTCAACGCCAATCACCACTGAACCAACTAACAATTGGTAGTTCGGATGACTTTTGTATCATTCTTATTTTACCTTTAACTTAGTTTCATTAGTTTTTTAATTAACAAACTTATCATAACATAAGACATGTCTTTTTTTTTTGCATAAGTTAGACACAGGCAGGGCCTGTCTGACCCGCTAGTAATGATAAAAAAAATTCATTAGAAATTAAATCCGAGTTGTTTCGGATGATTCGTCTTTCTCATAACCACTTAAATTCAATCTTTTGGTAATAAATTTACTATTTTTTAGATTTCCAAAGTTTCCTAATAGATATAGATATAGATAGATTTCCAAAGTTTCTTAATGTTACGGTGGACCACATTCACAAGTGGTCCACCGTGGACAAGTGATCTACCGAACATGAATTTTACAAAATTTATTGTTGGATTGAAAGTTTATATCGTATAGATCATCCATAAATTTTTTAAAATTTTTTGAAAATAATTTGATATGTTATTGAGACCCATCAAAATTTATGTTATTTAACAATCGTTAATCTTGATGTGTCTCAATAACATATCAAATGATTTTCAATTTTTCTATGGATGATCTATATGATACAAAATTTCAATCCAAAAGGTGAATTTTATAAAATTCGTATTCGTTAAAGTGTTATTCATGACGGTTGATGAAGTGGTCCATATTAGAATTTACCATATTTAAGATGTGTTAATTTTTTTATGGTACAAAAAAAAACGACGCGCTATTCTTTTTTACAGTACACCCTCCGGTCTCATATATAAGCAACAAAACAAAAACCTTAAAAGTCTCAAATATAAGTAAAAGTAACTATAATCATTATATTTATCATTAATATTTCAATTTTACTCTTAGTTTCAATTTTACCCATAATAAATAGTAATTTAATTTAAAACAAAAAGTAAGGGTAAATTGAAAATGACATATTTTGTCTAATCATTGACTCCACTTTCTTAAAGGGTGTACATTTTTTTTTTCTTCTTATATTCAAGACTAGAGGGAGTATGTTTTAAATTCTTAAAAAATTAATTTCTTTCTTAGTAATAAGAATTTCCTATTTTATGACCAACAAAAGGTAGATAATTTTGGTAAAAATAAAAAGGTACATTGTGTTATTAGAAGAGCTTTTGAATTTTTTTTGTTAAGTAGTTTAAATTACAAATTTCAGCCTTAAAATTCGAGGGTGGGCTAGCCCTAGCTAGCTTTGCAAAATGACTAAAGTTAGAGGATAAAAAATACTATTATGAAAATTAGAGAGCCAAAATTACAATTTTGTTAAAGCTAGAAAGTCAAAAGTGCAATTAAATTTCAAAAATTTAGAAGTTGTTTTGTTGATTTGGCATAATACAAATCCTTTTTTAAAAAATTCTTTAGATTACCAATTTTTTAGAAATTAACAAACGTATGAAAACTTTTAAAACTAAAGACAGTAATTATTTATAAATGTTAAAAAAAAATTTCCTTCATCCGGATATGAACCCGGGTTCTTTTATACCTGAACTCTTTTAACCCTTAGACCCTTAAAATTTACATATTTAATTTTGCAAATTTATATAATTAATTTTATACATTTAAATAATTGATTATATATAATACTTTAAAAAAACTAAGATAAAAAAACTAAGATGTTTGTCAACAAAAAAAAAACTAAGATAAACTTTTGAGTTATGTGGTTTCTCATTAATAATTGGTGTAAATTCCAATTTAGTTATAGATCTAAATTTTATTATTATTATTTTACTTTAGTTATGTGGTTTAGCTGACGAGTCGAACTGAGTTGTTAGTGAATTCAAATGAAATTGAGTTCGAACTGGAAAACAAAAGTTTTGTCGAACTTTGGAGTTGAGTTTCGAGCTGAAAATGAACTAAACCTAACGAGCCGAATGTGAGCTGAAAAAAGAGTTCGTATCGAACTCGAGCCGAGTCTCAAACTGCACCAATTCTTATCTAGTTGAGTCGAGCTCAGACGAGTTCAACTCAACTCGACTCATTTCCAACCCCAACGGGGAGGGTAGCTTAAATGGATATCCAAGAATAAAGTAAATAGAAGTTTCAACTATCCATCAATATGTAGATACCAAGACAGAGGTAATGATATATTTTTTTGATTGTGTTGAGGCTCATTCACAAACTGGATCGGGCCCCCTAAAGTTAACTTTATTGAGGCCCCACGGTAGACGCCAAATGTTCTTGCATGAGTTGTTTTTATGATATCAAGCTAGCAATGTGCTAGGTATTGATCTTAAGTTGTTTGAGTGTTTGTGAATAGTGAATGAATCATCAATCAGGGTTTAGTATTCTTTTGTACCCTTAGGGTTAAGGAGAGCAACTGAGGCTTTATCGGAGCTCCACGTCCCCTTAATTCCTCAACCTCCTCCTACCTTCTTGGCTACATCGCTCGACTAAAAACTTCGTTATAAAAAAACTAATTTTTAGTCGAATGAATATAGAGTCGATTGATTGAAGGAGCAGAAAATAGATGAATATTCAGTTTGTTATATTAATTATCTTACGCATATTTATTTTGTCGTACTATTGATTCTAATGTCAATCTTTCAAATATTCGTTTATTTTCCTTTTTTGGATTTTTTGGACTCTACTGTTACTTCTCAACAACATTCCTTAAATGAGTTTTTTCTATGAAAAAAAAGAGCTTAAATGACTTATCTTGTTGCCTGTGCACTTATGCATGGTGTATTTGTGTGTCCCTCAATTGAAATAAAATACAACTACACATTTTATAAGTAGGCACCTTCCTATAAAATTTAACGGGAAATAGTTAAGAAATTAATGAAAGGGACCAACTTAAAACCTAAAATAAAGATAAGGGACTAACTTGAAACTTTTAAAATATAAGGGACCAATTTAAAACCTAAAATAAAGATAAGGGACCGTATAATTAAGTCAAAAGGTAAAGTGGTAGTGGTTCAATCAAATGTTGATACAAAATTTGGATCTATGACACAAGAAAATTGTGAACTATTACTGGTGAAAGTCATGCTAGAAGATTTGAAAATGGAGTGTGAATAACATATTCAGTTGTTTGCTTGTTAAAAAAAAAAAACATATTCAGTTGTTTTGTGACAATAAGACAACACATTTGAATAGACCAATATTTTCACATAAGAGAAGCTTGATAATACATTGGTAACTACAATATACATTGCTTTTGAACATCAGCTAACAAATGTGTTAACAAATAACTTACTAACATAACAAAACCAAATTACTTGTAAGATGTGTAATTATTTATTTATAATAATTGTATTCAACTCATTAATCAATCTCGTTAAGTACTTTACGGTTTTCAAATATCTGAATTTGTTCCTAACTGTTAATCAAATTGGGAATAATAGTGAGTGACAGAAAAACTCCAGTTACTTTTAGTGGCATATCTAGTCTAGATAGTACTAAGTTTTGAAAATATGTATTGAGTAAGATCGGTAATTCCGCTATTCAAGTTATCCACTGCTGCTTCTACTACTATTGCTTCTGCTTCTGTTAATTTCTGTTTCATCTTTTCCTTCTGCTGTTTTTATATCTATTCTGCTACTACTACTGCTTCTATTATACCTCTGCTGTATGACATGATCTTCCGTATGCAGAATATATCTACTGTTGCTTCTGCAACAACTTTGATATTAATTGTTGGCATAATGTCATTACTAAACGGTGCAGATTTGTCCCGATGCTTGCTTAGGCGAGTATTTTTTTAAAGGTTCGCATTCTCATTTATTTTGTTGTAATCCCGTCATTTTCTCAAACTTGCTCATCGGGCCAGCTTTCTTCTTTTGATCTTTTATAGATTGGACCTCTTTAGTAAGCATTCTTGGGGCTATGGCCATAGACATTAGTTCTTGGAAGAGCAGCTTACAAGCATAAGGAATGTAAACCTGCATAGACAATCAAAAGCCAAAACGAGAGACTAAGAATTCACCACAAGGAGAGAACACCTTGGATTTTAATATGGATTATAGTGCAATAGAAGATATATGATCATTTACCTGAACAATGTCGGTTGTGTTCTTGCAGCCCCTACATTCAAAAGAAGACTTCTTCAAATTTGCAATAGCTATCAATCCACAATGTTCGCACACATGGACCCTATATGCATCACTTTGATCAAACAATCTTTCCTTCATGAAGTGAGCAGCTCCATGGGCTATCATGCAATCACGTTCCATCTCTCCAAATCTAAGACCTCCATCTCGTGAGCGTCCCTCAGCAGGTTGCCTTGTAAGAATCTGCACAGGACCTCGTCCACGAGAATGGATCTTGTCATCAACCATATGCTTCAATCTTTGGTAATAGGTAGGGCCAAGGAAAATCATTGCACTGAGACGCCGCCCTGTATGACCATTGTACATTGTCTCAAAACCACGCATTTGATACCCACATTTGTGTAGAGATTTGCTGATATTATCCACCTGGATTACAGTAGTAAAAAAATATCAGAATTTTAAACAACCAAAAAAAGGTGTCTTGAACTTAATCCATGAAACAAGAATTCTACCATGATTTTCGAAATAGGCAAATAGAGGAATTACTTTGATTGAAGCGTTTTTAAAAGGTAGAATCTATACATCATTATAGACACTTTTCGTGCGATTTCTCAAGTAAATTACAGTTAAGTTTATAGTTAAATGTTGAATGGCACATTGTTAAGCTCTTGGTCGATGGTGTTTTATACACATAAAAGTTTCCTTCTGTCTACTGCTAGAACACATTGTTGACCAGTGGAAGGGTAATTAGCGACTTACAAGATCCAATACAAGCAGCTGAAGTAGCTAGCTTAGGCAAGTAGTTTTCGAATTTCTAACAAGTATTTGATGTTAAACAGAAAAAAGTGACGAAAGAATGCTACTTACCGTGACATCTGTAAAAGGAGTAGCATCTCCTTCTTTTCCCATGTGGGCTGCAACCTTACCCATGATACACTCAATAAGCTGGCCAATTGTCATTCGGGAAGGTATAGCATGCGGATTGACAATAATATCAGGGGTGATGCCTTCCACAGTCCAGGGCATGTCTTCTTGTGTATAAGTCATACCAACTGTCCCCTTCTGACCATGTCTACTACTGAATTTGTCACCAACCTGTGGTATTCGAACAGATCTCACTCTTACTTTCACGAATCTCAATCCATCAGCATTTGTTGTCAACAGAACCTACAAAATAGTAAATTCATAAGTGCAGCCGCAAAAGAACGTAATGCCAGTAATTTAATATTTTGGTATATTAATATGATCTTCATTTCAGATGTAGTCATTTTGTTTTTATACTGTACCTCTAATTTTTTTTAACATAAAACCTTCCCTTTCATCATGATTTGATTTCATAATATAGGGTCAAATTCAATTTTTTTAAGGCATGAAAGTAAATGTATGAGAAAACTTACTTGATCAACCATTCCAGTTTCGCTGTGGCGTAAGCTTTTGCTGTGATCACGTCTTGAGTAACGAGCAGCTTGTCCTTGAGCATCCTCCTGAGATAAAGGAGTGGTCTTTCCAATAATAACATCATCACCAGCTACTCTTGTGCCCTGTTTCATGGTAATAAATTGCTACATTTAGTACATAATTCCACTGTCGGACGTGTTATTAGGAATATAGTCAAAATTTATGCTTACAGGTGGAGCAAGACCATCATCATCCAACTTATCATAAGAACCATGTCTCATACCCTGCAAAACAAAACTTGGTTAAAAACTACGAAAAAAGAAAATCAACGTATATAAAGAGCCTAAATTTTCACCATGGTGGTAGCTCTATTCGGCCGACCGAAATCTTCTTTGACAAGGGTTCCCATTTTCTTCTCTTCATCGCTGTAGAGGTTAAAAAATGCAACATATCATGCAAAATCACAATCACATCAATAAAAAGGAGAGAATTTTTTATAAATTTGGGCAGCAAACACACCTATATGAACGGTAAGAGAGAGACCGAAAAAAGCCACGGTCTATTGATGATTGGTTCATGATGACAGAATCTTCTTGATTATAACCAGAATAACATGCAATGGCCACAATGGCATTCTAAGGCAGAATAGGTAAATATGTTAGAACAATTAATAGCTGTATTAACATAATGACAGAATGATATACATAAAGGAGGCCAGAATTTACAATTCCAGCAGGGAGTTGACCAAAATGAAGATGCTCCATGGCTCTTGTAATGATCAGTGGCTTTTGAGGATAGTACAATACGTAGGCCAAGGTATCCTAAGGAATGAAGCAAAAGAATCAAGTGGAATCCAGCATCAAGTATAGCACACTTTTAATCATATAAACAAGTGAGTAATACCATTCGAAGCTGATAGTTGGTAACATATATTCCCATTGCTTGTTTTCCCATTGCAGACTGATACGTATTACGAGGAGACTGATTGGATTTGGACCACCAAAGGTAAGATATTAATCCTGTATATTAATTAAAATTGGTACAAAGAAAATATCATATTTACCTGATTGTGGTCAGGAAATGGTATGATGGAAGCACATACACCCAAAATCAGTGATGGATGGATTTCACAGTGAGTGTAAGTATCAGAATACGCTTCTTCTGGATTGAGCCTTGCTTGTGCAATATCCTGTTATATTTATTAAATAATCATATTCTTAATTGCTATACATATTCATGATTTGCAGTATGTATTAATAAAAGGTATACACTTTTGCAAATCTAGAATTATAGTACTGACGTTAATTGTCATGGAAATCATAGTAGTCTCTTCCTCCTCTGTGTCGATATATTCTATAAGGCCCTTGGACACAAGATCAGACCATCCACTGTCTTCAGTTGAGTCCTGAAGAAATGGAAAAACAAGTTAAGCAATTACCGAAACAACAATGATTCCTTCGATGCACTAGTTACTACTTGCTACTTACCCTTTGTTGCAATTCATGGATATCCTTCTTCTTTATGAGAAGCCTTTGTTTATCCACAATGAATAAAGGACGACTGCAGCGACCATAATCTGTATATATGCGCACTTCTCTAAGACTGATATCTCTAACAACCCCAACTTCGGCATTAACCCCAACTTCGGCATTAACATCAACCTGCATGACATGAAAGCCATCAGCACTGAACTAGAATTAAATATACCATGACATAACTGTTAACAAATGCCTCTAAAAGTAAAATCATTTACGAAAATCAGAGAAGTAAAATCTAAACCCTAAAAGTAAAATGAATGGTTACCCGACGTCTCAGATCTCTGAGTGTTTCAACCAACATTTTAGGGTCACGATGAACGCCCACCCAGCAACCATTTACGAAAATTTTTGTAGCTTGGGATATCACCGCAGGAGAAATTTCCTACATGGATGAAAATAAGCAAATTTATACAAAAACCATACAGAGAACGAAACAAATTAACTTTATGCAGGAAATCACAAGCACCTCAAAATTTTCTGTACCCCATTCTTGTAAAAAGTCGTCAATAGGTTCTGTTTCTGAACCAACTGTAATGTAGACCATCAAGGCTAGATTCTTCACCAGTCCACAGGCCTGAATTATAGCCCAATTACACCCACAATACCAAAGTGAAAGAATTCCTATAGCAAGTAGAAATATAGGAAGCTAGAAATGAAACTAACTTGTCCTTCAGGTGTTTCTGCCGGACACATCATTCCCCATTGTGAATTATGCAGCTGTCTTGGTTTGGCCAATTTCCCTGAAATAAAAGGAGAAGAGAAACAATAAAAATGCAAATTCAACAAACACCATTTATTCATAAAAAACAACAGTCCCGACACTTTGAATCTAAATTCCTAAAGAAATAATCAATAACATATTAACATATTGCATTTATTGTAAGTGAGATAAAGTGGATGCAAAAAGTTAAACGATTACCTTCACGTCCTATGGGAGAATTTACTCTTCGCAAGTGAGATAAAGTGGATGCATAAGTTAAACGATTTAGCACCTGAAATAGAAAGACAAAAAGTTAAGTATCTGTGTCACATTTCTTTTTTACAAGATAAGGAGCACAACTGTAGAAGCATAAAAATAATTTAATATCATACCTGTGACACTCCAGCTCTAGTACCTGCAGCATTTGCTTGCCCCCAGTTACCAGTAGCTAGTGAGTATTTAAGTCCACTCGTAATGGTTTTTGCTTTGATAGCAAATTGAAGGTTAACATCCTTCCCATTATCAACACACTGCACCATTCATGAGATAAAAGGCTATATAGGCAATGCAAAATAAACATTGCAACAAATGTGGTTAAAAGTAGAACAGACCTTCTGTACATAACCCCTGACATCTCTAGTTAACTTTCTGAATAGCTGCATCACATTATAGGAACCAGGAATTAGAAATAAAAAATACCAAATAACAAGACCAATAAAGTGAAATCATATCAATTATTTGAGAAACAAACCCCTCTAAAGAGACCACCAAGTAAAGGACCTGCCAGGTCCAGCCTCTTGTTTCCGTAATGATCCCTATCATCTTCAGCCCTCCGCCCAAGTGCACACAGTAGTAGCCGGTGAATCATATATCTGTGGGGCAATGATAAGCATGATAAATACTCAAAATGAAAGTAACAAGATCAGACTTGTAACAAACGTACCCAAAGTAGTATGCTTTTTTTGTCTCGCAGTGCTCTTCAACATCAACATGTGGAAGCATCTCCTTTTGAAGGATGTCCTTAGCATACCTGCAGATTAGGATACAAGTGTAACAGTTGCTTAATAATGGATGCAAATGAATCATTCTCGGGTTTTACAGAAAAACAACTCAACTCACCTAATTCTCTTTTCCTTAGTTACACCTACAGTGGCTCCTCTTTTCCCAATGTAGTCGAGTGCAACCTGGAGTGAAATAAAGAAAGTGAAATAAAACTGTCCTATACAAAATACATGAAGTATCAAGAAAGTTTTGTGAAAAACAATGCAATATTTCCCTAAAGAACAACTTTGAATCGTCTAAACTTATAAGAAGATAAAAATGCAACTGCAAAATCATATGACACCATATGGAAGGGCACTGCAGTAAGATAAAGATATTATATCGGAATGTAAAAAACGAAAGAAGTTAAATTACATAATGTGGACAGAAGAGATAATTAAGAGCTAGTTTAGATGAAGTTTTGCACAAGTACTTGTAGGGGGAAAAGGGTTGAAACAATGTTGAAAATAACCACGGGTATATACTAACAAATAGCTTCTCTACAAGATTAAATTGACTTCAGTACCCCAGTTTTTTTAAAAGCTCTCATATTCTTTATAATCATGAATCATGGTTTAGAAATTAAATACTTTTGCTATTAAAAAGCTCTCATAAATAGAAACTAATCCAAACTGGGCCTAATCGATTATAAAGAATATGCAGTACAGGAAAAATAGACTATTCCAGCCCCTGAAGAGAAGAATATCTCAGAGTCTGAAATAAGTCTGCATTGTAAAATGATCTCACTCGAAACTAATATAAAACATAGAGACAAGAAATCATCATTTTGCCTGTAAGCAGAGAATAATATATATCAATAACAGAACCCACCTGTTGATTTTGTATCACAAATGCTTCTTCCAAGGAAGGACGAAGCAACTCCATCATTTGAGTATCCGAGAAGTCGTAGCATATATGTTCTAGTATATCCTTGTCAGCGACAAATCCCAACGCCCGAAACACAATAAAAATAGGAATTTTGGTTCGGATATAAGGAAGAGTAGCACGTATATATTGTCCTGAAGAACCCTGATAGAAAAACATGCGTAAACTTAGACATTGCACAAGACATTAGAACATTTGCGCAAAACATGACTTAACACGTAGACATTTACCACTTTGGAACTAGCTCGAGATAGCATGCGCACAAACATGGTGCTAGGTGGTCTGTTCTGGGTCTCGGACCGAACTTCAGCCACAAAGGAATACTTATTAGGCTGCCTCTTCTTGAAGACGTAGACATGATTGGTGCTCATCTTCTCTTGAGCAATGAGAACCTTCTCACTTCCATTAATAATGAAATATCCGCCTTGATCATACGGACACTCTCCAAGCTCAGCCAAATCCTTCTCATCCTTCTCATATAGCGTGCAATAACTAGACCGAAGCATTATAGGAACCTAACAACAACAAAATCATTAGTTAAGTCACTCAGGAGCCTAATTAATTTATATTTCTCCATCTGTTCACATCATAAAGCAATTTAAAATCTTACTTACACCGCGACAAGACAGCAAAACATGTGCAATATGATTATAATTGGCTATGAATCGTTCATAAACAGTAAAATAAGCTGACTAAAATGTTATTCCGGTTTCAGGAAGAAGCCGTCGAAAACACGGGACCGGATTCTCTCCAATGAATGGAGAGTCCAATCAAATCTGGACCATTTAAAAATAAAAGGTGAAAGATTTTAAAAATTAAAAATAACATTTAAGGGTATGGATTGCCCCACATAAGAAAACATGAGAGTTTTCCATTGGAGGCAAGTGGGAGCCTATCACCTAAATAAACAGAAATTGTATCTTCATAAATTTAACTTATGCAAATAAATAAGCTTTTATGGTAATCCATAAATTTAGCTTATGAAAAATAACTTATGCAAATAAATAAGCTTTTATGGTAATTCATAAATTTTCACTAATGAAAATTGTATATTCATAAGTTGTTTTTTCATAAACTACCTTGACAAGCTTATAATAATACATAAAAGCTTATTTGTTTGCATAATTTGTTTTTCTTAAGCTTAAAAAAATAAGTCCATCCAAACAAGCCCTTTATAGGATTAATATAATAATTGGTTATGAAGTCTTCCAAAAAACCCCTTTTCATCATTTAGAAGACTAGAAGTATGATGAGGAGTAAGGAACACCTTGCCAATGAAAACTTTGTTGAAATTCTGAGTCTCAGTAACTTCTTCACCATCATGTCCTTTCTTAATAACACTCTTAGAAACATCAACATACAAAGGAGATGAATAAGTAAGATTCCTTAACCTAGCTGCCTTGGGAAACAAGAGAGAAGTTTGTCCATCGGATTCAGTCATAATCGGTTTACTCAAGTAAATTTGTCCAAAACTTATCTTATAAATCGTCTGCAAAACACTCAAAAAAATCAAAGTTAGCAACAACTTCAGATTCATCAAGCATTGCATAAACCCTAGTACAAAACCCAAACAACAAGAAGCATTGTCATCACATTGATTACTACCTCGACGAAATCAGATTGGTGACTTGGATTATGCTGTGATTCAGGTCGAATTTCAATATCAGCAGATTCAGCAACGATTTTCTGCATTGTAGTTTGGATGAACTCATCGAATGAATCGAGTTGTTGACGAACTAAACCTTTGGTATGAAAGTATGATGAAATAACAGTCCAAGCATCTTCTTGAGTGATTTCTTCATCGTAATCTTCATCTTCTTCCATCATAATTGCAGGTTCGTATTCTTGTTCATATTCTAAATCCATTGTTAGGTTTTCTGGTTATTTTTCTGTTAAGTTCAATTTAAATTTGAAATTAAAGTTGAAATTAGTTATAGTTGTTAAACCCTAGCACACAGTTATATTTTGGTTTTTGATTCTTCAAAGTAAGGTTGCTCTCAAATAACTATATGGCTCTATATATAGAGCTACATAAAAAAAATTGTATCTTTTAAATAACAAACTAATCCTATAAATTGTAAACAAATCATATAAATATGTTAAACTAAAATATAAATTTTTTTTTTTAATAAACTAAAATATAAATCTTAAATTCTAATATCATCTTATTTTAAATATAAATCTAAAATATATTTAAATATAAAATCTTCAAAAAAAAAAAATATTTAGGCATTATTCTCAGCACTTTTTTCCCCCTAAAAAGACTTGTTTGCCTTTGCTAAAATTTTCATAACATATTTTCAGAAAAAAAATTGCCGTTGAAAATAACATTTTACACTAGAAAAAGTCCCGAAATTTTTTTTATACATGCGCAAAAAAAATCGTTTAGGGAGGGCAAAAAGAGTCTGGAGTGGGGAAAGAGAATTTTTCTTATTTGTGATAGCTCTATTTTAAGGTCTGGTTTAACTTTTTTTTTTTAGAGTTAACTCTTCAGATTAAATTAATTTTTTATTGTTTGGAAAAATTAAAATAATATATCTATCTATCTATTTATGTGTTAATTATCATGATTTGCAATTAGTATCTCACATTAACAAATTTCTTTACAATAAATACATTGGTTCACCCCAAATTATCATGCCCATATTACAAGCATGCCAATAACGTTGAATGCAAATTCACATTATGTCAATTATGTGTTAATTATCATGATTTGCAATTCCTTCACAAAAAAAAATCATGATTTGCAATTAGTAATAGTATCACATTAACAAATTTCTTTACAATAAATACATTGGTTCACCCCAAATTACTATGTCCATATTACAAGCATGACAATAACGTTGAATGCAAAATCACAGTATGTCAATTATGAATTTTTTAAAATTTCACTAACAAAAGCCCTATCTAAGTTGGTTGGACATTATATTTTATATGTTGAGATCGGGATTCAAACCTCAAACGTCACACTTACCCACTTTATGGTGCGTTTGATCTGCTAAAAAACAGGGGACTGGACAGGACAACTTTTATTGTACCCTGTTTGATTCAGAAACTGTTTATGGGACTGGACAAATAGGCAGTAAGGGACAGGACAAAAACAAGAATTTTTGTCCCCTACTGAACCACAGTACAACTTTTTGTCCACAGTACAACTATAAAAAATACGAAAATGCCTATTTTATTTTCGAATATAAAAAATATTATCTCTCTATCTCTCTCCAATGCAGTTTTGCCCTGTCCTGTATTATCTTGTTCTGTCCTGTACTGTTCTGTCCTGTCCAGTACCTACTGTTTTGCAAATCAAACGCACCCTATAACAGTATGGCGGTGGGTAACGCACAAATGTAAAAAAACACCATATTTGTGTGAACATAATCGGCATCTGCTACCATATCAACAATTTTGTAGGCTTGGGCTTCTTCTGCTGACATAAAAATATCCCTTTTCATGTCCATGGCTATTTGCCATGCGGGTTTGCCTCTTCTTTGTACATAAATATTTATTATACTTATGTACATTTTCAGTAATTCATCCGCTTCCGGCTCACATTCTCTTGTTTTATCCTCATCCAACAAACTAGCAGGTTCATGCATCATTACCTCGAGAGTATAACGTAATTAAGGGTTTCTCCTAATCTTGGATTATAAGGTAAGGGATATAAAAACGAAAAAACAAATTCAATTTAAAAGCCATACAAGCATCTTTTTTGTGTGTTTATTTATTTATTCCTTTATTTTTAAAGATTTTATGTTTGTATATCAAGTAGATAGTTAAGTTATTGTCATATATTACCTAAATTTTTCTTTTGCCTTTTAAATATTGTCATGATTTCTAAATTATATACTTTGTCAAGATTTATATTTTATGGTGAAGATTATTATTGTTAAGAAATGCATGTATGGAAATACATCTAAATTTTGTCCATTTGTGAATATACATACATGAATTATTGTTCACAAAAATAACTTTGACATAACAACGAAAGTCCATTTATAATAATTTCCACATATTGTTCCAGTGATGTAGTATCCTGTAATGGAAAGGATTCAACAGTAAAAAAAATAAAAGTTTAAAGTCCATTTAATGAACATCAGAACATGATACAAGATAAATTTATATCAAATTGATTATATATTTTTAAACATTCAAATTTCTATGCATAATCTTCTAAAAAAGTATTATTTTTATATTTTATTTTGCGAGTATTTTCCCTTGCACACGCAGGTTTCATTCTAGTATATATATATATAGAAAATAACATGTAATTTGGATTCTATCATTATTAATTATTATTAATTGCAAAATTTCTCAAAAAAATTATATTATTGATTGAAAATTAATTAACAAAAATATTAGTACTTGTCATTTTTAACTACTACTTCCTCCGTTTTAAATTACTTGTCGTTTTAGACGGAAAAAAATTGTTTCAAATTACTTCGTTTTGATAATTTAAGGTTATATTTTATCTCCTTTAAAAAAAAAGTTATACTTTATCTATTATACCCTCCTTCCTAATTTTTTTTATTGACTAAATTTTATATAATCTTTTTATTGTATTTTTTTTGGCTTAATTAGTCTATTGGTCCCTTAAAGACATTTTAGGTTTCACAATAGTCCCTTAAAGAAAAAAAGCTCCGTTTTGGTCCCTTAAAGATATCACTGTTTGACACATTGGTCCCTTCCGTTAATTTATCAACCCCAAATGTATTAGGTGGATCAACACTGTAGGTGATCCACCATATACTTCAATGCATTTTTTAATCTTAACCATCAGATCTTTTATCAAAAAATTAAACCATTAGATTTTACATGTCCACTAGATCTAACAATGCACCACCACCAACTAATTTTTGTTTCTCTTTCTTCATCTTCTTTCTCTATTTCTTCCTCACGTTCTTCCTAACTTCATCATTCAAGCCAAAAATTTCAAAACAAATCCAATTCCACAATCCACAGAATCAGGAAAATCAGTAAGAGACAATTGATCACAATACCCAGAAAATCAGAAAATCAAAACCCATGAAATCTAAAAATGAACAACAAAATCAGAGGAAAAAAAAAAATCAAAATTGCAAAATGTTAATAACTTCTTTCAACCCAGAAAATAAAATAGCAGCCCCATTCACTATTATCACTTCTCGAATTGGTTTAATTCGAGTTCCAATCTATGATTTAAAAGGCCAATTACAAAATTGATATATGGTTTTGTGTTGTGAGTAATAATTTGTTACTTGTATAATAAAGAATTGCACGCAGCTTGAAGATCCATATGGCAATTTATCTACCAAGGTTTCTTCTTTTTGTTTATCGCTACTTATAACCCAGATCCAAATGATGTCAATTTTTTTCCTCTATTTGATTAATAAATACAGCAAGAAGATGGTGAAGAAGAAACAACAAGAACAACCAGAAATTTTCAACAAGAACAAGAACGAATAACAAGAACAACAACCTGTGAGATTGGAACGAAGCCCCAATTGAGATTTAGCGTTTCAAACTATCAGTTGATTTCAGTGGAGATGGAGACATCAACCTGTGATTTCCAATCGATTTCGGGTGTGATTGAAAGATGCAAGATCTGGGTTACTGAAAGAAGATATGGGTAAAGATCTGGGTTACCGGAGGAAGATGAATAAAGCAAAAATATATCATATGTTGGTGGTTCACTGTTAGATATAGTAGACCAACAAGATCTAATGGTTTTATTTTTGTCAAAAAAATCGAATGGTTAAAATTTAAAATATTATTAAGGACTACGGTGTACCACTATGTATATTGGTTCACCATACACATCCAGAATGCCACCTGTACGGTATTTAACGTTTGTTGGAAAAAATGGACGGAAATGACTATTATGGGTAACGGTGATATCAATAAGGGACCAATCTGAACCTTTTTTTCTTTAAGGGACTATTGTGAGACTTAAAATATCTTTAAGGGACCAATAGACTAATTAAGCCATTTTTTTTTTACTAAACTTCTTCGTATAATTTTTTTATTTTTTTTCTTCCTTGCATGTTTATTAAAATTCTTGTTATAAGTTTTATAACAAATCTTGTACCAAATTTTTAAAAATAAATTGGTACATGTAACAAAAAAAAACATTTTTCAACTCTTTCAGAATTAATAAAACTAGTGCTTGATGTCAATGTAAATTAGTAGGGAAAAATAAAAATAACAAATCTAGCTAAAAGATAGTAAAAGAAAATAACAAATCAAAGTAAAAGATAATCAAAGAAAATAATACTTAAATCTAACTAGTAAAAGAAAATAACAAATAGTCCCATGAGCGTAGCTCAGTTGGTAGGGACATCGCACTATATGTGCAGAGCCCGGGTTCGAACCCGGAACACTCCACTCATTTATATTTAAGGTGAATTTTCAAGCCACTAGACTACTTGATCAAAAAAATATATATAACAAATAAAGCTAAAAGATAGTAAAAGAAAATAACAAATCTAGCTGGTAAAAGAAAAATGACAAATCTAACTAAAATATTAGTAAAATCAAATCAGCATTATTTTTTATTTTCCATGTGAACCTTTTTTTTTTCCCTACGCATCACTTTGTCTTCAATCCGGCTCGATCAACCTTCCTACATCACTAATGCTTTTAACAGTAAAATTTCTTTTTTCAATCGAAATTTAGATGAGAGAATGATGTCTCATCCTAAAGCATGACAGAGAAAAATTATTTTTTTCGTATCCTTTATTTTGGTAAGAAGGGTTTTTTTAAATTTTTGGGATTTACACAGTTATGCCAATAAGGTTTTCAGAACTACACATTCTTGTGTGTCTCATACTTCATAAGTTGTTTTTATTGCAAGCCTTCGTAAGCTGTTTCAGGTTACTCAGATTATTAAATGTTAACATTACTCCACATTGAAATATAGCTTTCACACAAATTATACTTGCTTGCAATTTGTGGCTTCCACAAGAATGAATATGCTTTTTTTTATTATATAAGGTAATAAGGATGAAAATGTAGGCCCTGAAAGTGTACACTGCATCTCAGTACTATTGATAAGGTTTTTTCAAATGTTCATGGCATCACTGTCCTTTTTATGTATAGTCCACTACAGTCTTATTGGCAGACAAAGGTAAATAAAGTAGATAATTTCTCAACGACCCCCGTGTTTCTTTTTTACCCCCTGAATTTCCAATTTTGCCCTTGCATAAAAATTCGATTTTTAAAAACCGATTTTTTTTTTGCCTCGGAAAAACATTTCAGTTTCTAGAAACCGAATTTTGCTCTGAATTTGCACCAGAAAAAATTCGATTTCTGCGAACCGAATTTTTCTACAAGGGCAAAATTGAAATATCATAAGAGAAATTTTCAAGAAAGTATTGCGACACACACTTTGGTCAACTATTAATAGACAGCAGTCAACACAAAGATCATACCAGGTTCAAAGGGTAAACCTTCCCTAATCTTTCAAACTATGAGTTTAACTGTTTTAGTATAAAATAAGCAAATTTATTTTTCTACTTTGGAAAAACATAATTCTTATGAATGAGCAGCAAAAACAAACTGATCACTTACTGATTCTGAAGGATAATCAACTGGTGTATAGCCAGCCCTGAAGTAAATGACTGCAACTTCTTGTCCATAACTACAATAAAAAAAAAATCTCTACAGTCAAAAACAAAGTATGAGCAAGCCACAAACTTATCAGATATTCAGTTTTTCATGGTCAAAGGCTACATACACAGAAAGCATTCCATCCGGTAGAATCTCCTTCTTGGTCAACTTCTGCCAATGTTTTGCATACAATTGTAATACCATGCATGTTTAAAGTTCAGGAACAACAACTCTAATAACCAGAATACGGGCCAGTTTGTTTCAGCTTTAAAAAAATAGATTTTTTCTTGGTATTTTTTAAAATAGATTTTGTAAAACCGTTTTTCAAAATATTACAAGTTTTTTTGTATTCGTTTTTTCTAAATTGAAACATTTATTTTGACATCATATAACAAAAATGTACATTATTGAAGTTCAAAACATAGTCAAAATCACAATTATTTCAAAAATGATTTTTATGAAAATCTATTTGAAATAGCTTCAAAATTAAGTGATTTTTTGAAATTTTGATATCCAAATTTTTTTTTCAATAAAATGATGAAATACCTAAAATAACATTTTTAGAATAACTATTCAAACAAAATTTTCATTTGAAGCTTTTATAAAAAGTTTCTTTGTAAACAAAATTTATACAAAATTTTCTAACACTACAAAATCTATTTTTAAAAAAATCCAAAACAAACGGGGCCTATGTTTCGAATATAAAACTGGTCATTTCCCTTATATGAAAAACTTCCCTTTAGCACACAAATTAAATGGAGGGAAATTAACATTTTTACTATTGTAACAAGTATTAGAATTATTATTATTATTTTAACGATGGAGATAAGGATATTTGTCTCTTAGGATCGCAGAAAGAAAATGCTGGTCATACATGTTTCGCTCTTCAGCCTGCACTACAATCATAATCACATCCCTGCACGGATCCATTCAGAAATATAAGGAACCAAAACTAGCAATAAAGTATAGTGAATTGAAAAGGAAATCTTTTCTCCAATCTTACCTTGGGTTATTATACTCGCTACAAGCTTTAGCCAATGCCTCTGCATACTGATTGACAGCATTATTAGCAGGAACCTTTTCTGAATCCAGCCCAAGCAATTTTCCATGGCGAGAAAGTATGTACCTGAAAAATAATAACAAACAGATACAGTATAAGGAAACAATTGCATCAAGTGACTAAGGGCCCGTTTGGATTAGCTTATTTTTGAGCTTATGTAAACAGCGTATGCAATTTTTATATATTATTATATAAGAATACAATTTTCACTAGTGTGAACTTATAAAATAGCATAAAACCTAATTTAGATTGCATAAGCTGTTTTCATAAGCTCAAAAATAAGCTAATCCAAACGGGTCCTATATCCGATACCAATATAGTTACTAAATTATCCACAACAATCAAAAGAAACGTGAAGTTACTAAATTACTATCATAAGTTTGAAACAAAACATTGTGAGAATAATAAGTAGTCTCTTTTACGTCAACTCCTTGTTAATCAATGAATTCTTTAGTTTTCTATTAAAAAAATAAAATCACTCACAGACTTCACATTTCTCATATGTTTCTTTAATTTCTTTTGTTTCTTCATACATTACAAATTAAATATTATAACATAAGAACATTAGAAATTATATATGGAGGTTAAGCCAACAAATTACCTTGCAACAAGCATAATTGTTTGCTTCCAAAAGATCATCTATATTCTGCCCTTGAAAAGCACTTATCTATTGATGAGAGAGAATGGAAGTAAAATATAACTTCCTATAAGTTACAGAAGAAGAAACAAAATATGACGATGAACAGGAAAATGAGAAATCTAAACCTGAACCATCAGGATGTCACCACCCCAGTATTTTGGCATCAAACCAATTGAAGAAAGCCCTTGCATAACTTGATCTGGATTTGCTCCATATTTATCTATCTATTTTAAATAAAAAATTGTGTCAACAATTCCTCATGCCATCACCAAGTAAATCATAACAGTGTTGTCAAATAGAGGCTACAGCGGAATCAACTTACTCATTCTCTATTAAAAATGAGTAACTAACATAATTTAACTTAATCAACTTACTCTTAAAATCACTATATTGCCAATTGATCAGTCTCACACTTAGATTGTAAACCTGTCTAATTTACAAATGTATCAAGTCAAGTTGATGCAATTTCATTTTAAATTTGTTTCCAATTCATGGCTTTAAGTCGGCAATTGTGGACTCAGTATGACAGATTTTGAGGTCTATACACATGAAAACTTACAACAAATAAGGTAAGAGTGTAAGCCCTGCCCCAACAGTTACTCCCATACAGAACTGCATTAAGGCTGAGGAAAAATGCAGTGTTACATTCAATGATTTATGAAGCACGGACACTCCTTATATTAGGCGTGTCTGTGTCGGACATGTGCCGGTGTCAGTGTCCGACACTTATGATTATACTAAATTATGTCATTTTTTCAAATTATCATTGATGTCGACGTATCAGTGTCTGTGTCGTGTCCGGTGTCTGTATCTGTGTCCGTGCTTCATTGTCAATGATGCAGGGAAGAATTAAGTTAAATCATTTGGTAGATTGAATTACAGAAGTTATTGATGCATGCATCATCACTTTCAATTTTGTCCATTACATTGTTTCTTCAATTCATCCAAAAGCAAAATAACACAAACTCATATATGTGCATTGAATCTGAAATGCTTTTAAAATTCTAAAAATCTTAACTAATTACTCATTCGAAAGTGAACTAGTAGCTATAACAATAGACTTAACCTATAAAAGCATAATTCAAATTTAACAAACCTACACTCCATGAATTCATCTTAAACCTAAGACAAGGAATTGCAGCAAGTTAATATACCTTTAAATCATCAATAATATTGAGGGAAAATTGCAAAAGCAGCACTATTGTAACAAAATCATCAACATAGGACACAATGTTTGTTTCAAAAGGGTCAAACAAACGTTACAAACTAGAAATTAGGGTTTAACTTTCTATTTCCAAATTCAATTCACTGAATAATTCAATTCAATGCACTGAGTAACTATGTTAAGAATAAGCCATACCAATTTAGGGTTAGAGAATCCGTTGAGTTAGTTGTAGTTTGAGACGTCACGTTCGTCGACGGCAACACAGAAACTTGGGAGGATGGCGCAACAGTCGTCGAAGTACAGAGGACGACGCGGAGGCTTTTGTTGCAGTAGATAACGATGCCGTTGTCAAGTCCGGGAGGGAGAATGACTTTTGACGGTGGTGGAGATGCGAATGCGACGGAAAAGTGACCGTTGGGACACAAAAATGTTTAGGTTTTTGTTGGATTAGAAATTGAATGTGTTTGAATGAAGAGCATGAAAATGAAAATTGAGGGGGAAATGAAATAAGAAGATTTTGGTAAAAATTGAGGGAAATGAAATATTCCCTCCGTCTCATAATAATATAAAAGAAAAATAAAATTTCACATCTCTTATCTCTTATATTATAAGTTTGTTCCGTTTTGCTATTATTAACCCTAATTTTTTCCCGCTCATTTTCACTCTCATTTCACCATAACATTAATTCAAATAAAATGTTAAAAAATAACCTCACCAAGAATCGAACTCACAACCTTTAACTCACTATATTAAATATTTATTATTATTATTATTAGCTTCCTACTACTATTATTATTAATTTAAATAAAATATTAAAAAATGTCTCACCAAGAATCGAACTCACAACCTTTAACTCAAATATTTATTATTATTAGCTTTCAATTATTATTATTATTATTATTATTATATCTCTTATATTCTAAACTTGCTCCAAAATGCAAACCCTAAACCTTTTTTTTTCCCTCACTTTTTCATGTGGTCCATTATATTAAAAAAAAATACAAATTTGTCTAGCATGAGAATCGAACCCCATCACTTTAATTTTTTCTTTTGCGATGACTATATTAATAAGAGTCAGAGACAATCTCTTAAGCATGTTGGGATATATTTTTTGTCAACAGTATTTTTACATAGTCAGTTGTATGTTGCAACTTCAAGAGTTATTTAAAGAGAATGATTAAAAATATTGATTATCGACGAAGACGGTGAAAATACGAATAAAACTTCCAATGTAGTCTATAAAGAAGTATTTCGTAATATACCATACTTTCTGTTGTATTGAATATTTATCCAAATTTATTATCGAACTAATATTTAATGGTACTCGACTTTTTTATATACATTTTAGTGTTAAAAAAATTATATCTTATTTTTTCATATTGCAGCTAATTAGACCCGTGCACCGCACGGGTCACACTTCTAGTTATATTATAAGCTTGTTCCATTTTGCTATTATTAACCCTAATTTTTTTTCCAGTTCCCTTTCATTTTACCCTAACGTTAATCAATTAAAATGTTAAGAAATATCTTACCAAGAATCGAACCCACAACTTTTAACTCACCATGTTAAATATTTATTATTATTATTAGTTTCCCACTATTATTATTATTATTATTAATTCAAATAAAATGTTAAAAAATACAACACCAAGAATAACCCACAACCTTCACCATGTTAAATATTTTTATTATTATTATTATTATTATTATTATTATTATTATTATTATTATTATTATATCTCTGATATTCTAAACTTGCTCCGAAATGCTAACCCTAAAACTTTTTTTTCCTCTCTGTTTCATGTGGTCCATTATATTAAAAAAATACAAATATGTCTAGCATGGGAGTTGAAACCGCATCCCTTTAATTTTTACTTTGGCGATGACTATATTAATAAGAGTCAAGGACAATATCTCTTAAGCAAGTTGGGATATATCTTTTGTCGACAGTGTTTTTACATGGTCAATTATATGTTGCAACTTCAAGAGTTATTTAAAGAGAATGATTAAAAATATTGATTATCAACGGAGGGAGAAAAAATAGTTTTTTTGCTTATAATATGGGACGGAGGGAGTAAGTCGATCCCTATCAAAATATATTTAAATTAATCTCTAATCTATAATCTGTAATCTATAACAATAATAAAGGGAATGCATTAGTTTGGTGTAGCATTTTTTTAGAAATCTTAAAATACCCTTAACATTTTTTTTATTCACACTCTTCTTTAATAACTTCCAAAAATAAACTATTCTCTTTTAACTTCTAAAACCAACTACATTTTCTCCATATTTCTTCAAAAAAATTCATATTCATTACTATTTATTTTTTTCTCAATTTTTTTAACTTAAATATTTGTCAATTATTAATCTATAATTCTATATCATCACTTGAATCCAATATTTCAACATTGAATATAGTGTGTCACTTACATTAAATCATTTTTTTTTACACATAAAGAAAGAAACACATATTATCCAGGTATTATTTTATCTACAATCTGCATATTCTTCTAACAACATTCATGATGGTAATTAATTTGGCTAGATTTTAATTTATTTACCATTCTGCTTTGTCCTTTCTTTTGATTTACCTTTCCTTTCGGTTCATATATTTAGTTTATTATGGTATTTGATTTTGATCTATACCATCTATTTAGTTTTCTATGTTATTTGGCATGTACAAATTCTAATGGAAGAGGAAGATTATCCTATGTATACCAAATTTGTAATGGGTTTGTTCACGGATTTTGTGAGTATGAATATTTGGAATAACGTCTCGGGTTTTATTTAATGTAACTATTTTTTATTTTGCAGGTCTGTTTTGAAAAGATGTTGATGAATTTGTGTCGATGAATCTTATTTCAACAAGAGTAGAGAACAAGAGAGAGACATCCTAAAAACCTATGAACAATTTTTTGGAGTGGTTCATTTTACTTAATCTTTATGTTGTTAAATGGGACAATCATACAGTTTTTTGGTACATGTTAATCAATATCAATTTTACTTAACCATGTGTATATATTTATACTTAATCCATGTGTATATATAGGCCCCTCAATCTAGCCGTCTGTGTACAGTTGGGCCAGGCTAAACACCACTCCTCGGATAACAGAAACCTATCCAGGCGACTCATCGAGAGACCATCACCTTTAAACCAAGTAAACTTACGACCATTCAAAGGAAGATCAAACAAATTGTAGTCATCAATAAAACGGTTAAAAGGAATATGATCTAGAGAGCGAGACACGCCACGAGAAGAGCGGCGTTCATCTACATGTTTAACAGCATTAAATTCCCCACAAACACACACGCTCCGCCTCCCCAGCGATAAGAATAGACTATGAAAGAGAGATAAGAATAGACTATGAAAAGGAGTAAGAGAATAGAGGTCATGGAAAGCATCAACCATTTGCAACCTAAACTCATATATCCTTATTGCAGTCAAACGAAATGATGGAATAAAAGCAGAAGGCAAGAAAATATATAAAGGTTTGATCATTGTATTTTGTCCTTTATTTTGTGAACATTGAGAGTGTGATATGTATCATATTTTGATGCTTTAAAGGATGTGATTTGCAAAGTGAAATATTTGCTGTGGCAAAGGAAATATATTAATTGATTAAAACTACTTTTTTTACTAACGAAGTGCATCAATCATGTAGTTGTTAACAATTGAAGGACATCAATTAATTACTTCATGATGTGAGTCACAACAACATATTCATTATTGTTTTGTTTGTCGTACTATAATGTTTTAAAAAATGTTGATTTATGTATTGATGAAAAAATGTAGATTTCAAGAAATAAAGAAGACTGAATGCAGAAGAAAGAAAGAGTATAAGCAAGTTGAGACAAGAGTGGATAATTGAAATTATCTACAAAATGTGCAAGCAACATGAAAATAAATAGACAAAGTGATGTGAAAACCCAAGTTGGGATAGCGATGAGATGGAGTAAAATAATTGTTTTTTTTTTTTTTGAATCAAACAAACTTACTGCATTTCATTAAAAACTAAACGTTCAATACAAAAGGGAATATTCTCAAACCTATGTAAGCTAGCCCAAGAATTGGCCGCCCTAGCAGGAGTACGAGCAACCAAATTCGTCTGCCTCCTAACAAACTTAACCTCAAAGTTTATAAAAGATGACATGTTATTTGCTTACAAACATTTGGTAATATATTTAGTCATACACAATTGAGAAAAAAAAAGAAAGAGAATATATATATATATTTGTGTAGTAGATATTGCATCACAAAGTCTTATTTCGTTATTGATAAGTGTATTAGAATACTTAAATTTTTATTTTGCAAAGAATATCTAAAATATATTTTTTTATTATTGGTAAGTCTTATTTCATCACATTTCGTCACTAAAGAGATTTTTATATTGGGTTCAATGTCTCTACGTGACTATGTTTTGAAGACACAATATAAGTATTATATGTTTCGTTTGGTATTGTTAAAAAAAATATTATTTTGGTTTTACTTCTATTGGCAAACTTACATAATTCATACTACTATCATTTATCTTTACCTAAGGTGTTACTTTACCTATGATGTGAATCAATGCACGTAAATTATAATATTTTTTAGGAAAACTGAAAATACACAAATTAATTTCAATAAAAATCAAATTTATAATAAACCATGTTTACAATTGGAATAAAAAACATGGATCACACAAACGGGCAGGCCAGTAGTATTTTTATAGAGAAAACAAATTATTTTGTTTTTGTCAATTTACCAAATTAAACCACGAGAAAATTATGAACAACCTAAGTAAAAATATTTCGTCTAGTCCATGTGAACTTAATTCAGTTGGTAGGGTCGTAGTAGGGGTTTGATTCCCACACACTCTATTTATCTGTCTTTAAGGTGAAATTTTTAACCACTAGACTAATTGATAAAAAAAATATTTGGTCAAAAATTAACAAATGCCAAATAATATTCTCATCTCATATACTCTCTCAATCTCATTTAGTAAGAATCTATGAAGCACAGACACTTCTCAAATTAGGTGTGTCGGTGACGGACACGTGTTCGTGTCGAACACCGACACTTATTATTACACTAAATTATGTAATTTTTTCAAATTATTATCGGTGTCGAGGTGTCAGTGTCCGTGTCGTGTCCGTGTCGGTGTCCGTGCTTCATAGATAAGAACTACTTTGACTAAATGATATTATTCATTTATCTTGCTTTGACCATATCTTTTTAATAATATATAGATATAAATATTATCATATAAGATATTATTTATTTTGTTTTGATGAGTATTTTCAAAATATCAAGTTCTTATAATTTTTACTAATAAAAAATTAAATATATTAATCATCAAAATTGTGGTTTGCCGTGTCTTATATATGAAACTTAAACGGTCATGGTGCTTGCAACGGAAAAAGGAAGAAGGTCAAGTGGTACTCACGAACTTGACTAGTAAATGAACTCAAATGGTATCAAGAATTTAGAGGAACAAACTTAGGAAGAACTAGAGTTTAACCCGTGCGTTGCACGGATTTTGTGGAGTGTCAGTTATACGATTTAAATTAGTCTAAGATTATAAAAAAATCACATATAGAAATCACATAAAATAGTCTAAGATTATAAAATAAAATAACAATCGAAAAAATTGGATATATTTAAGGCAACTTTTATATTTTATTTGTTATGATTTATTTTTGCGAGACAAAATATTTGTTGTTGACAAAGTGGGATATATTTAAAAACGAAAAGCAAATTGAAAAATAAAAAATGTTGAATAATTATCATATAAGTCATAACAACCGGTTCTATTTGTATTTGTAATGCAAGATTTTTTTTTTTGCCAAGGCAAGATTTTATATTTTTAGTTGGACGCAATTTTATTGAATAAAAGTAAAATATCAGAATTGATAATCAATATGTTCAATTCTTTTATAAGAATAACCAATGTTCTATTTGTTGATCGAATATATTAATTTATTTGAAATTTGTTATCCTAAATATAAGAAAGCATAAAAACAATAAATATATTCAAGTCAACATAAGAGAGAATGGATTTCAAATGGCTGGAAACTTTTGTATTTCTTCAAAATCTTATTTTTCATTATAATAATCAGATTAATTGAAAAGTTAAAATACAAAAACTAAAAAAAAAAAATTTTTTTATAAGGTTCCTAACTCAAAAGAACAACATTAACCATAAAGTTTAAGTATTAGGAATGAAGTATGGTTCCGTCATGTAAAAAGGAACATCTCTTTCATCTCTTCCATCTCCCAGGATCTACATCAACACCTGAAAAACATTGATCAACTTCTGTATACAAAAAAATTGGAACTTTTTACAACAAAAACAAATAAAATTAAACATCAGTATACAAAAAAACATCAATATACAAATGATACCAATATGCCAGAAGTAACATTAGCAGCTAAAAAACATCGATCAACTTCTCTCGATCCGTTGCAGGATTATGATTTAAAGGACCTATTATTGTAGGAATAACAAAAAGTAAGGAAAAATATAAAAATGTAATTATAAAGATAAACAATTAACACTTATAAAAATATTTTCAAACCTCTCAATAAATTTAGAGAAATATTAGTAAAAGGATTAAGATTAACCATTTTTATTGTAGCAGTGAAAGAGAACCTGTCCACAGAACCAAAATAATAGATGTGAGTTTGAGGGATGAAGGAGATAATAGATGAAATTTGTGAGGAAACAACAAAGAAGCCGGTTAGACTGCAAACAACGACAATTGCAAACCTGTGAAATATACCGTTAAAAACCTGCATTGACATATATAAAAATACAAATATAAAAAAACTTTCAAACAAACATAGACACTTAGGAAACTTTATTTGTAAATAAACTAATTCATAGACACTTTCAAAGATAAAGTTTTTTTTTCCGTAGACATTAGACATATTACCCGTATTCAAGTATTATATAATAATAATATATAATAATAATAATAAAAATAATAATAATAATAATAATATATAATATAATATAATATATAATATAATATATAATAATAATAGCAGAAAGTTAATATAATAATATTTGTAGAAAGCTAATAATAATAATAATAAATAAATATTTAACATGGTGAGAGATTCCATATTTATTAGATGCTGGTTGCAAAATAATAACATAATAATAATAATAATAATAATAATAAATATTTAACATGGTGAGAGATTCCATATTTATTAGATGTTGATTGCAAAATAATAACAACTTGATTGATGTAGTGTAGTGGCAAAAAATACAAAATAGATCTTAAATGTTGCAGGTTCGATTCTCGGTGAGGCCTTTTTTAAACATTTTATTTTAATATTTTAGGGTAAAATGAGAGGGAAAAAGAGCGGGAAAAAAATTAGGGTTAAGGATAGCAAAACGGAACAAGCTTATAATATAAGAGATGAGAACATGGTATTTATGATTCTTGTAAAATAATACTACAACATATTAACGGAGTTAAAAATCCTAATTCCCAATCTCCTTCACAACCCCTTTTTTACTAACCTTGAAAAATCCTTTAATTACTTTAGGCGGTAAAAATAATGGTTAGCTAATAAGCTAACTTATAGCTTATAGCTGATAGCTTATATCTAATAGCTGATAAGCTAATTGAAGTGTTTGGTAAAATTAACGGTTTAACTAGCTGATAATGTAAAATTATATGAAATGACATTATCACTTTATAATAATATCTATATAAATTAAATATTTAAGATATTATTAAAAAATATTTTTTATTTAAAAAAATGATTTTAAATATTTTTACCTTTTATTAAAAAAGTAAACATTACAGTAAAATATATTTAGTATGTATATATAAATTATATTATTGTAAAACTTAATTGCAACATATACAATGAATAGATAATAATAATAATATTATACTAATTTGATTCGAGATTTCACAATGCATGTGAGTTGTTTTTTTTTTTTTGTACATTATGTGAGTTGTATATTACTTTTTTTTATAAAAAAATATTTAATAGAGTAAGTTAACTGGTTTGTATAAATATGTGGGTGCAAAAATATACTACTTTTACAAATAAAAATTCAATTTTGTGAACAAGTCGAAAAAATATACAACTCCTATAATTAACTGGACTAAAAAAGTCAATTTTATTAAAGTAGAGAGTGAAACGTTAGTTCAAGAAAATTGTGAGGATGTTTACTCGTCATATGTAACACATGTGTTATAGAAATTTTGCAATAAAAATATAATAATTATTAAAATAATGTTAATTATGCTTGTTCAAAAAAGATAATTTTGACTAAATTACATTAATCCAAAATAATAATCAAAATAAGTACTAAAGGGTAAAGTTGAGTTTTAGTTAAAATAATAAGGGTAAAAGTGGAAGAAAAGACAATAAGCTATAAGTTATAAGCTAATTGAAATAGCATTTGAAAATAAGCTATAAGGTAGTCAAAATAAGCTATAAGCTCGTAACGAAAAGACCGTTACCAAACAGGACTTTTAACTTATAAGCTATAAGTTAGTTTTTTATGCTTATCGAACAGAGCCTTATTTTCTCTTTGGTGTTAGAATGAAAATAGTCAAAATATTAGTTTGTCTAAAGAGCTTCCATCCCTAAACAAATCCAATATGATTTTTGCTTTTTTGGCCCTCTAATTTACTCTTAGGCCCTCCAATGAGACAATTTTGCCCTTCTATATGGCTTCGGTACCTACGAGCCGAACCAAACCAAATTCGGCTATCACGCGCCGAAATCTATTAAAATAATGTGGGATAGCTCTGCTAGGAGTTGCGGGCAATTGTGGGTTACAATTCCCCCAATTCGGCCCATAACCGTCGAATCAACACATTTTGTAAAAAATAACAACGTTTTGGCAGCTACACGCCGAAAACGCTTAGTTTCGGCACGTAACTGCCGAAGTTAGACTATATAGACTAGGCTACAGAACATGTACTTGCATAACGTCTTGGACACACAATCCAGAGATTTGCAATCTAGGGCAATTATTTGAAGTTTCAGTGGCTTAAAAGCAAAGTTTTCTCACTCATAAAGGGTTCCTACACACATTTGAAGTCATATAACAAGTAAATTGCGCTTTAAATCGTTTATTTTTTGAATTTTCATGGTTTTGCTGTCAAGAAGTATTTAGGATTGGTTATGCCAAAATTGTATTTGGTTTCGGCACGTAACTGCCGAACTGGGCAGTTTGCCTGGTTGACATGTGTAGGTGTTAGTATGGTCGAACCTCTGATTGAATTGAAACCAAACATTGGTGAACCCGTCATTGAACAAGCGAATGTTGTGGAACCCGACGTTGGACAACCTAATGTTGTGGAACCCGAATGGGCCGGCCCGTCAAACCCCTTTTTTGGACTTGGGTCTTGAAAATTTTAGCCGGGATTGTTTTTGGGGTTTTTAGCCCGTCTGAGAAAGTCCGTTATTAGCCCGGTCTAGCTCGAATGGGCCACAGGATGGCCCGCAAGCCCGAATGAATTATAATAAAAATAATTAAAAATAAATATAAGTAACTTGTATTAGATGATTTAAACTTAGTTTGTATTATAAGAGTTTCTTTTACCGCGCTACGAGTTTCTCAAATATAATCCGCTATTTAAGTAGCGGACAACGTTTTTTCCTCAAATTTCTCAATTTTAATACTTATGTAGCAGATAAGTAAAAATAGGGTGCGCGAGAAACTCGTAGGTAGCGGATGAGTAAACATAGGGCGCACGAGAAACTCCTAAATAGTGGATGAGTAAAATTAGAGCGCGCGAGAAACTACTAAGTAGCAGATGAGGAAAAATAGGAAGCACGAGAAACTCGGAGGTAGCGGATGAGTAAATATAGGGCACGCGAGAAACTTGTAGGTAGCGGATGAGTAAAATTAGGACGTGCGAGAAACTTGTGACTAACAAATGAGTAAAAATAAGGCGCACGAGAATTATTAATCATATATATATATATGTATGTATGTTTTTTTTCCAGACAACAAAATAAAAAAAAAACATTTTTTTGCCATTTTTTTTTCGTAAAAGGAAGAAAAAACGGGTCGGCCCGAAAGCCCGACAACCCATATATATATATATATATATATATATATATGATATAAATGTATGTTTTTTTGCCAAAATTTTGCTAGACAACGTAATAAAAAACATTTTTTTGTAAAAGGAAGAAAAAAATTGGGTCGGCCCGAAAGCCCGACAACCCTATATGGGCTCGGGCACTATTTTTTGTAGTCCGTTTTTTATCCGGGTTTTTAGCCCAGCCCGACGAATCCTGAAATGGCCGCCCGTTTTGACACCTCTAATCCAATATCAATGTTTTTTTCTTGTCAATCGTAACCAAAATAAATGGTTCTTTTTCGTTTTGTCAAATAGATTAGTGACTAAAATTATACCCTTTTTTTACTTCCGACCAAAATTATACCTGTTAAGACGCATAAATGAAAAATACTCGTCAAAACAGGTGAGAGACGAAAGGGATTAATGTGTGTAGTTGGTGGAAGGATGTGTGTGACGTTTGAAAAATTAGTTGGTGTTAGATAGTGGTTTGAAGATAACTTAAGTATGAAGGTGGGTAATGAGGAAGAAAATGATTTTTGAAGAGATAAATGGTTTGATGAATTTCTTAATGTTAGATTTAGTAGATTGTTTGAGTTAACATTTAATTAAAATATTTCGGTGACAAATATATGTATAGGAGGGGTAGGGCAGATGAAAGGAGATGGATATGGAGTGTTGTGCTACTTTAGATTTTTTTTTTCCTGCAGGGTGATGTACCAAGATTGTTTGAGGTGGTTGTCTGATCCTAAGACATGTTACTATAGTTAGCAGAGCTTATTATTTGTTAATTCACATTATTCTGTTAGTGGTGACCGGCCATAATGAAGTTATACGGAACAAAATTGCTCCCTTGAATGTGTCTTTTTTTGCTTGGAGGCTATTAAATAAACGGTTAATACATTTTTTTATCCCTATAAAAATAGCAAATTTTGATTTTTGTCCCTATAAAATAAAATCACATGTTTTCATCGTCCAATTTTATTTTATTTTTGTCAATAATGACAAATTTATGTTCATTTTAGTTGTCAATGTTATAACTCTTTTATGTTCAAAGATGTGTCTATATTATGCTTATATATTATATTTCTTGATACATGCTTATATATTATATTAAACCTATATAAGTCTATAATATGTTCAAAATATGTAAAAAAAATAAAATCCATTAGACACTAAAAATAAAACAATTTTTTTTGGATGAAAACATGTGATTTTATTTTGTAGGGAAAAAATACCAAAATTCACTAATTTTTTAGGGATGAAAAACATATTTAACCTTTAAATAAACATAGGCTTCCAACATAAAATGATTTGATTTGTGGAGGAATGGCTCATTTGGATTCAATATTATATGTGGGTAGATGTAAAAAACTCAATTATTCATTTTTAAAAGTGAGCAACGTAAATTAAAAACTGAATTATTCATTTTTAATATAATTATAAGAGTCTTAAAAAAAATGGGATGATTTGTATTAGTGTAAAAACGTACAATTTTTATTTTAAATCATAATAATACAAAAGGGAAAAATTGAATTTTAGATAAAATAATAAGGGTAAAAATGGAAGAAAATATGATAAGATATAAGCTAATTGAAATATCATCTGAAAAATAAGTTATAAACTCATGATGAAAATACTGTTACCAAAGGGGTATTTTAGTTTATAAGTTATAAGCTAACTCATTGGGCTTGCTTTCATGGCAAGTTTTCTTTGCTAAAAAAAAAAAAACAGTGCCCCAGAAATAGTTGTTAAGCATACCAAAAGAAGAAATAAAGAATAAAATTAATGATGAAAAAGTAACTTTTAACACTTTTAATGTATTGAATGCACAAGTTTCGAGACAAACTTTCCCTTTTAATATGCTTAACTAGTGCCCCGATGACATTGTTTAGCATTTTCCATATGTTTTTTTATGTCATTTCATACTTAGAGTTGGTTCAACCGCTGATTTTACCAAACACTACAAATTCAATCAACTAACTTATTCGCTAAAGCTCATTCGCTATAATATAATTTATTAACTATCCGCTATTTTTTACCAAACAGAGCTAAAATGAGAGCCAAAATGTTTGTCATTTTAATTCGAACATGGAGTAGTTAAACCCATTGCATTATTTATGGTTTTGATTTAGTCTTGGCAGAGTTGATTCTTTTGCCTTTATTTAAAAAATTCTTGTAAATTTTGTAGTTAGACACATCTCATACTTAACTTTATTTTAATAGGGTATTTCTTTCCCTTCTTGAAAAAAATTAAAAATATGTAGATTATTAACTGTGGCTCATTTTTGTAACCTAAATTTACAACAAGAAAAATATTATTACTAAAATTGTGCCATTATTACTTTCACATCTTGAATTAATTGATTAGTAGAACAACATGTCCAAAGGATGAGGAATGTGTTATCCAAAGCCAAGACAAGCTTATGCTTACAAAGGCATGGGGCATTCAAGTGCCACCTAATCCATGCCACACACTTTGCTCGTGTCATGCTTGTGCCTTTCATATTCTTCTAAACCTTTCTGCCAACTCTTTAACCTTTCATTTTCCTAACTTTGAATTTCAAACTAATTAACACCTTGATTGAGACTTCTTTCCTTACTTAAAACCTACACATCGATTCATTCAATCAAAAGTTTTTTAAGTATATTTTGTTTTCTTTATTAATTAATTAATTTTTTCCGGCTGTATTCCTAAAAAATTATTCTTTTTTATATCTTATTCCTTTTTTTGAATATTATCCATTTTTATGCTTTATTATACAATGATTCTTTTTTGCAACCCCTCTCTATATAGAAAAACTGACTAGATACATGTTTATTCGTTTCATATTGATAATTTCTAATAATAAAATTTATGTTAGATATAATAAAATATAGACTCAAATAAAAACAATTTTTTTTTGTCACTCACAACAAAGTTGATATAAGGAATTGACTCATACTCTAGATGTGAGTTCAATATTCTTAACTAAATAAGAATTTTGTTGATAATTAATTTGTAATTTTATCAATATAAATATTTTTTAAGTATTAAAATACTTGATTTAGATTAAGTTGAAGTAATTTCAAAACTCATGTCACAATTTTTTATATATTCTAAAATAAACATATTAAGAGTCACACCTTTGTACATAGTTAGAGATATATGTCAAATTATTGTGACAATTATAAATTACTCACTCCATCCTAATATAGATCTAAAGATACAACGAACGCTAAAGTATGTATGATCATTCACTAAAGAAGTTATCACGTCAACAACAAAGATTATAATCTACGTTAATTGCCTTTAATTTGTACGTAGGGTATTAGTCAATTCTAACCAATTGTACAAGCTTTTATTGCTTAAAGAATCTTTTATAAGTAGGAATGTAGTTTATATACTTAATTAAAAGAGGAAATAATAAGCATCCTAAATTTTTACTTAAAACAAAGAGAGAAAAGAAAACAAAATCAATGCATGTCCCATGTCCAGAGATTATAAAGACTAGTAAACGAATATCCTACTGAATTAAGAATTAGAATCATGTGGATTATGTGTAAACAGCCAAAAGAAAGACATGCTAATCAAATTTATTTTTTTCTTCCTTTTTTAATCTAAACAAAGATTATTGAAAAAATTCAAATGGTGTACTTATGTGGCTAATGGAGTGATGTATATGGTGGAGCCATGTGACACACTTTAATTCATTCAATTTTGTCTACTTATGTAGCTCATGTAATTTCAACTATGACCAAAACAACACTTTCTCACATTAGATAAACATTAATCTAATTGGATTATTTATATATATGTCATCAACCTCTCCCCATTCATCATATGTTCATCATGTCGAAATTTTCAAATCCTTGAAACGATGAGAATATTATATATTTTAACTATTGGAGTATGTATTTGTACAAATTATATATATATATATATATATATTTTTTTTTTGACTAATACAAATTATATTTATATTATATAAACAAAAAGTCAAATATTTTTTCTTTCTTTTTAAGTTTTTTGTCGTATGTACAAGTTTGAAGTTTGCCTTGTATGTCATGAGCTTCCCAAGTCAAAATTGTGGTCACTATTTTTATTTTTATTTTTGTGCATATGTTTGTAAACTAATTACGTACATTATTCATAAAATAAACTACGTACTACATTACCGGTGTACGATACAATTAAATTATGATAAGTGATCTCCGAAAAATAAATTAATATGAATTAAATAATAATTTTTGGTAACTTCTGGATTGTGTAATATAAAACGTTGGGTCGTGCACATAGGATAATTATTTTAATAATAATTCACTAAATTTTTTTTTATAAAAGTTTGTCTTATCATTTTTTTTTGTTAGAAAAATTTGTCTTAATTTATATGTATTCTATAATACCACTAAAATATACTACCAAAAGAAAAATGCCACTAAAATATTAATGATGTTTTATCAGTATACACTTAACTAGCTATTATGAGAATTAATATGTTATATTTTGTAAATGATAAAAATTAAGTAAATAAGAGAGTGTTATAAACGTATATTGAACTTTAAGGCTTAGTATATTTTTAGTGAGTAATCTATAGGTATCTCTATAAAAATATTTTGAACTTTGAGGTTTGTTTTGATTAGAATCTCGAAATTCAACTCATTTAAATTTTATATAATAAATTAAAAAGATTTAAATTTTATAAAATAAATTTAAATTTAAAAGATATGGAGAGAATAATCATTTTTTTATTTGAAAAAAAATAAAATAAAATCTTAAATTACACTTCTTATCATCTTAATAATTTTATTAGTAAAATAAAATGCTAATAATTTTATAAATAAATGGACCAATGTAAGTTATTAGTGGGTCTCAAAAGTTGTTCAAATGATTATCAAGATCATATGTTTAAGGGTTTATAGAGAGGCTTAAACATAAGCTTGGAATAATATTTTTCATCTACTTAATTTTTTGTGTCATGAAAAGCCAAAAGCAAAGGTGTAAAAAAATAATCCAAATTATATTTTTTTAACTAATTTTAACTAATATTAGTATACATTAATGGTATACAACAATACCGAAAATGACTGCATGTATAACCCTTCAATATATAATGAAAATTATATTTACTTTTTTTGACAAATATTATTTACTTATTTAACCCAAATTCCATATCCCAATTGTTAGCAAAAAAACATTTCCATAAATATTCCATACCCTAATCAAATTAATACCCCAAATATGACATAAGCATCCTACGTGGCAATACAATCCACGTGGCATTATCACAGGTATATAAACATCATCATGATCTTCCCTCACTCGTGCTCGCAGGTTGTCTTTTTTGTCCAAAAACCTTATCACACATTCACACCTCAAGCCAAAAATTATTTTTCTGTTCAAACCAAAACCAATAGTAACAAAAAAATAAACGTTACTAATTTTTTTTGGTACAACGTTACTCTAATAATCTTCACAAACAAAAAAAAATCTCACTATTTTTTTTCTTACACAAAGAATTTCAACAACGACGAAGTGTGAAGAAGACCTAGAGAGAGAAAATTTTTCCGGGAAAATTAAATTAAACATCCGAGAAAATTCGCCGAGAAAATTACAAAACGAAAAGAAAAAAAAGATAGAGAGCATGGCGACGCCGTTAATCCCGCAGCAACTCTTAGATGGCGGTGGAGGAGTGGCGGTTTTGTCGAATCTCGTTCCTTCTTCTTCTTCTTCTTCCTCCTCCTCCAATGGTGGTGGTGGATTCAACCGTTCCTCTTTATCGGAATCGCCAATTTTGATTTTCTCGTTCTTCCAAAAAGCGATTCGGAACGAGCTTGATGCGTTGCATCGATTAGCTTTGGCTTTTGCTACTGGAAATCGTTCTGATATTCAACCTCTCTCTGAACGCTACCATTTTCTTAGATCGATGTATAAACACCATTCCAATGCTGAAGATGAGGTGCAAAGTTTTAGAATCTATTTTTGTGAACTTTTTGTTTGTTTTTTTGGTTGAATTGTGTAATTGAGTTTTGTTGATTTTGGAAAATGGTGAATTTTTTGCCCTATGATTCATGATTTATTTGGTTGATAACTTCGGTAATTTAGTTTGGAGAAGAACTTAGTTAAGTTTTAGTGCTAAAATATTTTGAAATTGAAACATTTTGTTCTATTCTTATTGATCACAGTGTTGTTGAATTGAGTTTTTTTATGAAAGGTTACTAAATGTAGTTAGGAAATAGGTATTGTCACATAAATTCATTCCATTTCTAGGGTGGTTGTTTGGATAAACAACTTAATTTGTAGCTTATAGCATAAGCGCCTGTCATGATAAGCGCTTATGTATAAGCTATTTCTATAACAAATGATTATAAGTTATATTCCTCTAAAAAAAAAACTATACGCTATTTTGGAGAAGTTATGAAAATAAAGCTGAAAAAGCCTCATAAGTTCTTATGTCAGTAGATACTAGATAACTCAAATAAGTCAATCCAAACAGACCCCTAATTGATGTGAAACGATCGGTTTATCTTTGTTGATTTGGCTTTGTGGTACTTGCTTTTCTGCTATGCTCAATTGAGTCAATTCTAAAAGGAATCTGTTCTGGAACGTAGGTGATTTTTCCAGCTCTAGATAAGCGTGTGAAGAATGTAGCACAAACATATTCTCTTGAACACAAGGGTGAAAGCAATCTTTTTGACCATTTATTTGAGCTTTTAAACTCTCCCGATGATAATGATGAAAGTTTCCGAAGGGAGTTAGCGTCTTGCACTGGAGCTCTGCAGACATCTGTTAGTCAACACATGGCTAAGGAGCAGCAGCAAGTAAGTTTATTCAATATCTTTCCTTGATTTCCTCTCACTTATAAACCTATGTTCAAGCCATATCTCTTCCAATGTGGGACTCTTAACATGACCTAACACATGTTCTTCAACTAATGGTTCAGCGATAGTAATAGTATAACATTTATTAGCGATATCAGATACTGTCTTTAAATTTAACAAATTTGGAGCTGTTGATTTCTCATGTAAACTTTCGCTTGTTGGTATGATACAAGTGTTACAAAGTATTAAAACTTATTATCATCTGTCCAAAACAAGAAAAGCGGCTTGTCATATTGCGGAATTTGGACTAAGCCTTACTTTTCTTTGGTTGACGTGAGAATGCCGTCTAGGAGAAAACAAAGCATGTAAATTTGTGCATGGTTACGATAAAATTTATGAAAACTGTGCATTAGTTGCTGGGGTTATCAACCAGAAATTTCATAGAACTAACCTATGTGGCATGCTTACATATATTTTCATGTCTTAGTTGGATGGTCTCCCTTAAGGGAGTTCACACAATACATGTATCTCTTTACAAAATGATGTCCTAAATAGTTTACTGTGGTTACCATGCCCTTAATTTTAAATAGCTGAGTTTTTTATTTTTTTTCCGGGTATGTATTTCTGATTATTTTTATTCATTGGATGGTATCAGGTGTTTCCGCTTCTTATTGAGAAGTTCTCACTGGAGGAACAAGCATCTTTAGTTTGGCAATTTCTTTGCAGTATTCCAGTGAATATGATGGCCGAATTTCTTCCATGGCTTTCCACATCCATATCCCCCGATGAATCTCAGGATTTACGGATGTGCTTAAGCAAGATAGTGCCAGAAGAAAAGCTTCTTCAAAAGGTGTGGTTTTGAAGCTGCTTTACCATTGTTCTCTTTCCCATTTCTTTTTAATGCTAATTTATGGGCTGAAACCAAATTTGTATACATTTGATTTGTCATGCTAATGTATCATATTCTTGCTTATTGAAGGTTATTTTCACCTGGATGGATGGGAGAAGTAGTGCTAACACGGTTGAAAATTGTGTAGATAATTCTCAGGTTCAATGTAGTCCTAGTCCTTTAGCCCATCAGATTGGGAAAATAAATTGTGCATGCGAGTCCAATGTATCTGGGAAAAGAAAATACTCTGCATCTATTCTAGATGCTCCTGAGACAATGGGTTCACATCCTATAGATGAAATATTGCTCTGGCATAATGCTATAAAAAAAGAGTTGAATGAGATAGCAGTGGAGACCAGAAAGATACAACACTCTGGAGATTATACTAATCTGTCTGCTTTTAATGAAAGGCTGCAATTCATAGCTGAAGTTTTCATATTTCATAGGTATCATCTTAACCTGTTTTTACAATTCTCTTTCTTGCGAAGCATCTTATATTTCTTCAATTAAATATTTCCCTTTTCAATTCTTTGACGGTCTCTATCTCTTTTGTTTGTTTTCAACTTAATTTGCTTGTAAATTTTTCTCTGTTTATTTTTACCATATAATGGTTGTCATTTGTGAAGATTTCATGGGATGTTGTACTTTGCTTTCTAGAGGAACTTCTCATAATCTTTTCATTTTAATATCCCATACTCCTATAGTGCAAACTGATTCTTCATAAAAGATTGAAGTGTGATATTCTTTTAGATCCTATAGTTACTCTTTTTATTGTGACAATTACACGAAATGGTTAAGAATAAACTATCACGGAATGCTTTTAATAGTCTGTTACTAAAGAATCGTCTCATGATGTTTAATTATAGTGTCCTGTACTTAATAGAGTGACAGAAATGATAATTAAAAACATTGAACTACTTTCTTAAATTCTGTTCTCTGTACTTGTGATTAGAAATGTGTGACAAAGAATGATTAACTAACTATTTCTATAAATGCAGTATTGCTGAGGACAAGGTTATTTTTCCGGCAGTAGATGGAGATTTTTCTTTCTTTCAGGAACATGCTGAAGAAGAAAGTCAATTTAATGACTTCCGATCTTTGATTGAAAGAATTCTAAGTGAAGAAGCAACATCTAGTTCAGAAGTTGAACTTTATTCCAATTTGTGCTCACATGCTGATCATATAATGGAAACCATACAGAGGCATTTCCATAATGAAGAAGTTCAGGTAATTCTTCATTGCTCATATGATTATTTTCTCTGAGAATTGTTAAAGGGAAATGTAAGTGTTTAAATGTAATGCATTGTTAATATTAAAATAGGATGATTGAAAAATTGGCCGAGGGGATATGAGTATTATATGATTAGAAGAACATCATAGCTTGTCAAAGATTGATAAATATGAACATTTCTCGTATGAACTAAAATATTATTATTCTGGTAGAGAGAAGAATGGCATAGGATGTTCTTTACTATAGTTGAATATTATGACAAGAGTACGACAAGAAAGTTGTGATGCCAGTCTGCCCTTTGATCTATTTTTAATGTGAGTAATGTCTCACATCTTTAGGTTCTTCCACTTGCACGGAAGCACTTTAGCTTCAAAAGGCAACGTGAACTAGTATATCAAAGCTTGTGCATGATGCCTCTGAAATTGATTGAGCGTGTCCTGCCATGGTTTGTTGGATCATTAACTGAAGTTGAAGCAGAGATATTTCTGAAAAACATACAATCGGCAGGTTCTATATCTATTTTGATTTGTTTCTCTCTGAAAGAATTATAATTTTAAGGAACTTATTTTTGTGTCTCCTTTATCTGACAATTTGCCAATCTGTTCCAGCTCCAGCAATCGATTCTGCTTTAGTCACACTCTTCTCTGGTTGGGCTTGCAAAGCTCGTAAAAATGGTCAGTGCTTGTCTTCAAGTGCATCAGGTTTCTGTCCTGCTAAAAAAATTGTCCGGTCTTCCTGTACTTGTCCTTCTGCATTGTCCGGTAAAGATTGCCCAATATTAGCTGAATCAGATGGGACCCAAAGATCAGCAAAGCGAAACATGTTGGAATTGCACAAAAATGGAGATGTCTCAAAAACATCAGAAAATGAATGTACCCAGAAACCATGCTGTGGTGCCCGGTCTTGTTGTGTGCCAGCTTTAGGGGTCAACAGTAACAATTTGGGGCTGAGTTCACTTTCTGCTGCCAAGTCCTTAAGGAGCTTCACTTCTTCTGCCCCATCTCTTAATTCTAGTCTTTTCATATGGGAAACAGACAGCAGCTCATGTGATGTTGGCTCTGCAGAAAGACCAATTGATACCATATTTAAATTCCATAAAGCTATACGCATAGATCTGGAGTATTTAGATGTTGAATCTGGAAAGCTTTGTGATGGTGATGAAACAACCATTCGGCAATTTACTGGAAGATTTCGTCTTTTATGGGGTTTATATAGAGCTCACAGTAATGCTGAAGATGATATAGTTTTTCCTGCATTGGAATCCAAAGAGACACTTCATAATGTGAGCCATTCATACACGCTGGACCATAAGGCGGAAGAAAAGTTATTTGAAGATATTTCTTGCGTGCTCTCTGAGCTTTCTGTTCTTCATGAAGCAATGCAGAGGACCCATATGTCAGAGGATTTAAGCAAAAGTGATTTGGGAATATCTGATGCCAATGATAGCGATGATATCAGAAAGTACAACGAGCTTGCAACTAAGCTTCAAGGGATGTGTAAATCTATACGAGTGACCCTGGATCAGCATATTTTCAGGGAAGAGCTTGAGCTCTGGCCATTGTTTGGAAAACATTTCACTGTTGAAGAACAAGACAAGATAGTGGGCCGGATAATTGGAACTACAGGGGCTGAAGTTCTCCAATCAATGTTACCATGGGTGACTTCTGCACTTACACAAGATGAACAGAACAAAATGATGGACACATGGAAACAAGCAACTAAGAATACAATGTTTAATGAATGGCTAACTGAATGCTTGATAGAGAGTCCAGGATCTACATCACAGACAGAAACATCTGAACGTAGCACTTCTCAAAGAGGTCTCTAATATGCTTTGAGTTTCTTTCATGTTGAGGAAATTGCAGGATGGAAAATTAAAAGTATCGTTTGTTATTGTTTTGTATAGGTGCTGAATATCAAGAAAGCTTGAACTTGAATGATCAGATGTTTAAGCCGGGTTGGAAAGACATATTCCGGATGAATGAGAATGAAATTGTATCTGAAATCCGGAAGGTTTATCGTGACTCAACCCTTGATCCAAGGAGAAAGGCATATCTGGTGCAGAATCTAATGACAAGGTTGATTTTAGTTTCCATTATATAATTATGATGTAATAAAATGCATGTTCATTTGATAGAAGTTTAACCTATCGTCTTCAAGCTCTTTTTCATTAGTAATTTGTTTATTGTAGTCGCTGGATAGCTGCCCAGCAGAAGTTACCTAAATCTCAATCTGGGGAATCATCGAATAAACAAATAGAAGGATACTTACCTTCATTTCGGGACCCAGAGAAACAAGTATTTGGTTGTGAACACTATAAGAGAAATTGCAAAATTCGAGCTGCTTGTTGTGGGAAGTTATTTACATGCAGATTTTGTCATGACAACAATTCAAGTGACCACTCAATGGATAGGTAATATTTTGAGATTTCTTAATACTTTATAATAGTATGTATTTCTAATCATCTGCTTGGTAATTCCAGAAAAGCAACATTGGAAATGATGTGTATGGCCTGCATGACTATACAGCCAGTTGGGCCCATATGCACGATGCCTTCATGTAATGGACTTTCAATGGCAAAGTACTACTGTAACATTTGCAAATTTTTTGACGATGAAAGGTAATTTTGATTCCTACTTTAGAATTCAAAAGGCTAGTATTAAAACCACTCTTTACTCTATAAGAGACCTTATAGACTTGGGAAAGGGGGCAGGGACGGGACAGTATCCATGATATCAAGCATATGCATCTGAGCAACAAGGCCCTTTCGCTAACATTTCCTTCTTTCTAGAAAAACACAATCCACACAAAAGGTTACCAACTTATTATAGCTTTCAATTTCTTTTACTATTTTCATATGCTTGCTTATGAAAATAACAATCTAAGGGCAATCCATAGTGGTGTTTCCACTGTTAAATGCGGAAATTATTTCGTACACAAATTTATAGTGGTTCGAAAAAGAAGAGACGAAACATTGAGGAAATATTAAATGGATGAACTAAATCAATGCAAGCCTTGATTTGTACTCTAAGGTGTAAAACCCATAATATTTGAAAAGTGAGGGAGAATATTTGGCATGCGTAGCCAATTTCCATCTATTTAGCGTAAAGGAAATGGTCTTTTAATGTGGTTTTACTGACTTATATGTTGAAAATGATTGGGATGCTTTTTTCTTTCTTTTTTGGCTGTTTTCAAGATCTATTATTTTGTTTAGGAAAGGATTAAGGATTCTCTTTGTCTAAATAATTTTATATCTTTGATGTTATATGGTCTGATTGGTTATTAATCTTTCAAGTTTGTAAGTTAACTAATTTAGTTTTCCATGTAACTTTTGGCTTTTAACTTGGAATTGTTGTTCCCCAGGAATGTTTACCATTGCCCATTTTGCAATATATGCCGTGTTGGACAAGGCCTTGGGATTGATTACTTTCATTGTATGAAATGCAATTGTTGCGTGGGGATTAAATCAGTGTCTCACAAGTGCCTGGAGAAAGGCTTAGAAATGAACTGCCCAATTTGCTGCGATGACTTGTTCACATCAAGTGCAACAGTCAGAGCTCTAGCTTGTGGGCATTACATGCATTCATCTTGTTTTCAGGTATGGTTCGGCCAATTAGATTTTAGGCTTCTGCAAAGACTAAGAAAATAAGAATCTGCAGTTGAACAATTTCTCATTTATCTTCATTTTTCCCCTTCAACGAGAATAATTTCAAAGAATATTTTGAATTCAATCTCATGCTTTGTTGTAAAATGTCAGGCATACACTTGCAGTCACTACACATGTCCAATCTGCAGCAAGTCATTGGGAGATATGGCGGTAAGAACAAATTCTTTTATAATCTTCTATATGTAGTCTAAAGTTGTATTGTTGCTAACTAAGCTAAACATACATTATATGTATTTATTGATTATTTACAATCTTATGCATGTGTTGGCACACTAATGGAATTTGAGATAAGTGATGTAATTATGGCCCTGTTAAGTTTCAAAGCCTAATTTTTTTCAGGAATGTCAGATTAAATAATGATATAAACTACACAGTCAAATTTTGTTTATCTTTATATCATTTCTATCTCCTTTCTTGCAAGTTCTGATTTGGTGAGGGAGTTTCTTAGGCCCTGTTTACTTTCATAACACATTTCCAGTTTTTATTTTCTAAAATTTATGTCCATTTTAGATTGCTAACTAGGAAGAATGCATTTTCAAAAACAATGGAAGACTTATGTAGTGAACATTGTGATAGATAGATAGAAGGGGGAAAGCAAACTAGGAAGAATGCATTTTCAAAAACCATGAAAACAATGTTTTGGCATTTTTGAATTTTTTGAAATGCTATATCTGTTTACAAAAATTGTAAAGGATGATGTGGAAAGTATTCTCATGTGTTTATTAGTTGAAGTGAAAATGAAAACATAAAACGTAAATTGCTCCCTAGTGTTCCATTTTGTTGGAGATTTGGGCTTAATCTTAATTACGTATTGATATGATCATGAGTATTGCAGTAAAAAGCTACAAAATATTAAAGTTTACTGATTCTTCTTTCAAGTGGAAATAGATTATAAAGATGCTTAAAGTTTTATGCCATACAACACTTAGCTGTTTCTCTACCTTCTCAGGTTTACTTTGGTATGCTTGATGCATTGTTGGCTGCTGAGCAGCTTCCTGAAGAGTACAGGGACCGCTCTCAGGTATTACTTCTGTCTGTCTTTAGTATTTTGATAATTCCTGTTAAATTACTCTTCATTGTATTCCTTTCAATTGTTAGTTAATGTCACTATTTAATTGTCCTGCAAAAAAATCGTAATCAATCTTAAAATGAAAAATTGTGTTTCGTGGTGTGTATTAGGCATTTGAGGATTCCTTTTCCCTCTTCTCATACCTATTTGTACTTTCCATTCTTTTTTCTTATGAATTATTTTCCCATCAAAATAATAACACAATTATATAAAGGTCGGCGTTTAAAGACTCTAAACATATGTGACTTGTGTATCTCATTTGGTATCCATAAGGGGAATAAATATGCTGATGTTTTAACCAACAAATTTTCACATATCATTATGTTTTTATGCAAGGTTGACCAGCTTATGTTTTGAGCTGGAAGACATTAAATTTTGTTATGCAATAATAATAAATATACTATATATTTAACAAATCAACATCTGTATTTTAAATTTTAAGTTTCACCAATTATTCTTTTTCGGCAAACCCACTATACAAAAACATTACTCCCTCCGGTCTCATATATAAGAAAAAAAAAAAACACCCTTTAAGAAAGTGGAGTAAATGATTAGGAAAAACATGTCATTTCCACTTTTACCCTTACTTTTTGTTTAAATTAAATTATTATTTATTATGGGGAAAAGTAAAACAAAGGGTAAAATTGGAATATTCAAAATAAATGTAATGATTGTAATAACTTTTTCTTATATTTAAGACTTTGTAAATTTTTTTTTTGTTTCTTATATATGAGACCGGAGGGAGTATGTTTTTTCCCATCAGCTCATAAGTTATGACCAAAGTCAATAATAAGAACATCCTGAATATATCTATTAGTGTTATCTGTATCAGTGACGATCGTTTTTCTAATGGTAATGCAGGACATACTCTGCCATGACTGTGATCGAAAGGGAACTTCACACTTCCACTGGTTATATCATAAATGTGGATTTTGTGGCTCATACAATACCCGAGTGATCAAGAGCGAGACAACAAATTCCAACTGCCCTTAATGTGCTTTTCTTTGAAGTACAAAAAGTTTGTATATAGCGCGTATTTGGATCCACGTCGAATGTATTTTTCCACGTCTAATGCCACTTTAGCCAGATTTCATCAAGCAACAAATGGAGATTCAAATGGACACGCAGTGAGACACAACAAATGCGGAAACAAACACAGCGATACTTGTATAGCCAATCCAATTTTCCCTCACCAGGAACCTGTAACGTTTCATGGTATACATAATGCAAGTGAGTCACTTCACTGAGGCCTCTTATGAGATAGAAGCAGAAAATCAGTACCATAGTTGTCATGTATAGATATAAACTTTCTTCCATTCAGTCAAAAAAGATAAACATTTTTTTCACTCCTCTTTTTGCCACAGATACTTTAATTGCTACTCTTCTTTTCCTTGTTAGAATTGGCTCGAAGTTTGCACTATTGTTGCTTCACATATTGTGGGTGGAAAGAGATTAATTGAGCTTTCTGAGATTTTTTTTTTCCAAGTGATTTTAAGGAGCTTCCATTATTTATAATACCATCATTTTAAGCATGGTTATGTAATTGTTCTAACTTGTGTCTATATAGGTAGATACTTCATAGTGATAGAGTAATGAATTTGATTGAGTAGAGTTTGGATGACAAAGGTTGATTCTAACAGTGTTACTTTTATGTTTGAAATGTGATAGATCAAAATAAATGTCACTTCTGCTTCTATAAAAAAAGTCATGTAAATTTAAATTTTAAAATTCGTTTGATATTGATACATTATTTCCACCTTTTTAGTCAATTACAACCAATTTTTTAATAATTTGTTGATTATGATTAATACAGAAGTCAAACAATGTGTAAATGTTTCTAAAAATGAGTGAAGTATACGATTGAATTGGTAGTATTTTGGTAAAAGCAGTGTACCACAAAAGAAGTAAGAGAACGAAAAGGGAAGAGAAGTCCACTTCCGAGGATGGAGTCTAGAAGAATTTTTTTTTTCTTTTGCAAAAAATATTTTAAATTTGGTGAGATGCATTTATTTGAAATAATGTGATTTTTGTTTTGAGCTCAATTGATCAGATTTTAGGGTTTCATCAGATTATCTGATGAGATTTATGAAATAAATTTAGAGATATTTTTAAATTTTGAAGGGTACGATATTTTTGAAATATTTTTGGAATGTAACAACTTAAGATTGTCAGACATGAATTATTATCGTTAGAGTTTAATTGTTGTGCATTGTCGGTGTAAAGTTTTTCTGCACATACATCCAATGATGTGTTGCCACATCATTTAATGAATGTGACACATCATGTATTTTTAATTACCATACATGATGTGTCGATATATTATTAGACGAATGTGTAAAATAACTTTACACTGACGGTGCATATAAATTAAATTCTTATCCTTAACTCATTTTGCCTAGATAAAATTTATTCTAAAAGTTGTAAAAGTTTACTTATAATTAAAATCTATTAAAATTACTATGTACATAATAAATATTATATATTAACACAGGGTGAAAAAATTAATATAATACTATAAACACATCCGTAATTCAAAATATTAATATAATTATAAAACTAAAATATAATAAATCACTATAGTAAATTGTCATGTTTAACCAAAAAAAAAAATGCCATCCTCATAAATTTGTATCAAAATAAATAAATTATCCCACTAAATCATAAAACATTAAACGGTTAAATATGTTTTTAATCCCTACATTTTGCGAAATTGTTAAGAATGATTCCTACATTTTAGTAAAAAAAACCTATAAAATTTTCTGTTATCAAGATTAGTCCAATCCGTCAAGAATAGTCCTTACATTTTGTAAAATTGTCAAGAATAGTCCCTACCATTTAGTATTTTTAGTCCCTACATTTTGCAAAATTGTCAAGAATAGTCCATAAGTTTTAATATTTTTTAGTCCTTACATTTTGCGAAATTATCAAAAATGGTCCTTACATTTTATGCCACAAAAGCTTTCTTAACGGATTGGACTAATTTTGAGAACGAAAAATATTTATGGAGTTTTTTTTTTTTTACCATTTTTAAAATATAGAGACCATTCTTAACAATTTCGCAAAATATAGAGACTAAAAACATATTTAACCCTTAAAAAAATTTAAATAATTTTATGAAGTTGTTTTTCTTATTAAGTTGTTAAATGGGCTAGAAAAAGTGAAATTAAGGAAGAAGTAGTTAGTGAGAGTGAAAGTGAGAAAGAGCAAAAACATAAAGTGTACAAAAGTTTATTCTCTTGAGAGGTAGAAATATTATATTATTCTCTTGTGATGTATAATTTGGTTACATGTCAGCTATATTTATAGAGAAATATAATAATTTGGAAAACAAGCATCAAAGACTAGGAGCAAACCCAATAGTATGTATGCGTTAATAGTATGGCCCAATTGCTGACAATGTGCATTTACATACCTAATTATTAATACAATTTTTTTTGGATCTTTACCTACTAATTATCTCTTGGATACTCACTATTTAGAACTAGTAAGATATTTGTGCTTCCGCATTGATTTTGCGTTCCATGCAATTCGTTGTTTTGGGTTCTTTTCGTTGTGTTAGTTATAATTTGAAATAGTTAAATGTCAATTTATTAAACAAATAGGTATTGAATTCGAGTTCTCCCAAACAATTTGTCTTAAGGAGAATTCATTGGCCACTTGAGCCTAATATTATAGTTTTTTATTTTTTTTAACAAAAGCCTAATATCGTAGTTATATGACCTATTTTCTAGTTAAATAGTGCTTTGACTTGTTCATATTTAATATGTTTTTCTCAAAGTAATTCATTGTGTATTTTCTATTACATAATTCCATATTCCATAATCATTGATGTATTTTCTGTTACATAATTCATATTGTATATCTCTTCTCTCCTATTGATTTTTTGGTTTTGTTTGAAAGACTACAAATGACATACCCATATCGGGGTATCCAAAATCCATGCATCATACAAGGATATTTTGTTAAAAAAAAGTGTTCTTATTTTTATTCTAGACTAAAAGCTCTTTGTTTTTTTAGTACATCATAAATAAAGAACATTTTAGAGTTTTTTTTTTCTCTATAGAACTATCTACTATGAAACACAGGTACTATCTACTATGTTTTAATAAAAAATAAAATGATTTTTTGGCGTTGTATAAAAATATTTATAATTTGTTTGTTTAATTAAACAAAATAAATAAAAGGAAACATATTCGCTTTTAACACCCTTGAAAACATGATAGGTGAAAACAAATAAGATTTTAACACCATTGAAAACTCGATAGATGAAAGTAAATGAGATTTTAATATCCTTGCACAATAAAGGTGTTGGGGGCTGCGACTGGGGGAAACCACAATTAAGTTCCAACACATCTCCTCAACTCAATGCATATATACAAATATGTTCTCTAAAAAAAAAAGAATAAATACCTCATGGTACAACAGTACTTCTAAAAATAGAAGCATATGTTGTGAGTTAGTTCTACACGCTCAACAACAAACACAACTCTCGAGAACTCACTCACAACTAAATGAGGGAAGTGAATTACCATAATATGTAAGTGTTTTACAAAGGTTCGTGTCAATCAGAAGGGATATGCTTCTTAGAAAACTTCAATTTGCCTCATCAATTATACCAAGATTTGTGAGGAATCTCCCTGTGAATGAACAACCATATTAGAAAATGACGTTCATACCTAATTGAGTGTGTAATCTTATTAAAAGTTTTCTTTGAATAAATTCCCATTTAACTTTAATATAATTATCTAATGGTCGGGACTCCACCATGTTAGATGGAAGAAAGAGCCAACACCCCATTTTGTTGAATGCACAATTGGAATTAATGTTACAACCGAAACAAATACGTTGTACAGATTTAATTTTCGAGTCAGGAAATTCCCATTTATCTTCAATTAACTTGCCCAAAGCTAATTTGTACACACTATCTTTTTCTCCTTTTTCAGTATACTCCGATAAATTAACTTCAAAAAGCAATTTACATTTTGGGCAACGAAATGTTCTTTCATTTTCATTTAAAATTTTCTTAGCACTAGTAATTCTTTTGGATGCTAGATTCCATTGTGCTTTCTGAGCATACAATTTACCTAATAAACCACACGAAAGAAGTGACAAATCAATTTCATATCAACTAGGTAATAAACACTTACCATCCAGAGGTTAAGAACTTAACTATAGGTATACCTAAGATGGAAGAGAAACCGACTATAAACAGAGGCAAGTTAAGTGATTTGGATATCGCTCTACCCTCTAGGAGATGACGTCCAACCTCAGTTCCATCTCCGATCATTTCACAAAATGATTCCTACATAGATGCATGTTTAAAATTGAAATATAGTGGTGTATAATATAATATTGGGGAAGGTAACCTTGTAAAAGTTTCCAGTGACTAAGGTAAGAAGATTTCTTTGAAAAGGAATTCAACATAAAAGTTTTCTTGGCAATGGAAATATTCATATCCACCATATTTGTTGAGAAATCAATATTGTGTTCTTCATCATTGCACTTATGAATTACATATTACTTACAACAACTTATTTATAGGATGAAGAATAATTTAATTTTGAATATTCAATACATAGTAATATTATTTTACTAATCATTCTCATAGAATTTTAATTGCAGGTTGCAACCACGTTGTGCGGTTTACTCTCAAAATGGTCGAAACATTCGATGAAAGATGTGAGTATTCTTGTTTCTATTAGACCTAACTGCAAGGTAATAAATAAATGTATAATGTACAACCACAAATACTAATTAGAAATTACTATGGATAGCAATAAAATATTAATCCTTATAATATGAAATAGTTTCATTAGTGTTTAAAGAGAAGTCATATTGAAATGTTTAACTGAGTGTTTATGTGCACTCTTTGTCCTAGGCTAACTGAGTGTTGAAATGTTTAATCATTTTCAGCCTTGATCGATACGATATGATTTTACGTTTATTTTATTTATATCTATTGAGTATCGAGTGTCTTTATGTACTCTCTTAAGAAATTGTCACAATATTAAACTGATTTTACGTTTAAAAGAAGCACCACTTTCTTGACCTATATACAATTTATTTTCATCTTTTTCACATCAATTTCTTCAAGTTTTTGTTCCCAATGTTTATGTTTAACATTTGTTAGTTCTATATAAGTAGAATGTTGTCTGTAATGTTGAGGGTTGATATATGAGTGAACAAGAATCTTATACAATAGGTTGGAAATTTGAAGGTAATCAATGAGCCTTACAAGTTCAATACCTTCTAAAAGTTTGAAATAGTTTGAATATTTCTACATGTTTTTCAATGGAAAATTTGTATTTTTGAAATGAGATCAAATATTTATTGAATTTAATAACAAAAAAACGATTGAGCTAATTGTATGACGAACTTTGTTGTTAGAGCCCAACAACTTCGTCACGTGTTCACAAATATTTCTCGTTCTTTCTCGTTATAAGAAGAACTTCTCTGAGGCACTTTCTTGCCCGAGCCATTCTCAACTTGCAAAATCGCTCACACTCCTCTAACTCCATTTCCTACTACTACTACTACTACTACAACCTTTTATTTTCGTTCAAACCCTTTGCAGACAAGGAAACAACTTGGTTTCTTGACCTAGGTACAGTTTATTTTCATCTCTTTCACATCAATTTCTTCAAAAAAAAAAAAAAGCTTAGAAAATAAAAACTTATCATCTAGAAGTTAAGAACATAAGACTACAAGTATACTTAAGACTACAAACTTATTCTTACAAGTTATATACTCTAACTATGGTGTAACTAACTACCTTACAGTTGTAACCAACTGTAACCGTCCATAACTAATTAACTAACTAGCTATAGGTTTATTGCTTGCATTACAAGGAAGTGATATAAACTCAAAACTAACGAGTGTTAACAAAATAATTAAGTAGTATGCGAGAAATTACATATCAATGGTTATAAATAATGTATTTTTATACTCTACTAATATTTAGATGTTCAAATAATATCTCTCTTCTTTAAAAAAAATATCTCTGTATATACACCTTTAATTTTCTATTACTCATTCAATATTTTATTTTTTCTCAAAAGGTGTATATACTGAGATATTTTTCATCTTCAAAAGGCTCTTTGGTGAATTTGTTCGGGACCTCCAAACACTCGGAGACGGCCCTGAATGCAACGTTCCCGCCAACTGAGTTAAGTTCACGTTGACGTACGGTCACCAAAAATATAGCCTCAGTGGTAAATGGTTGAGACGTTAAAGGAATATAAGGAGGTCTAGAGTTTGATCTCTAGCTACTAATAACATTTTCCTCTCACCATAATAATATACTAACAACTAATATTTACCTATAAAAAAAATGCATGAAGGTTGACGAGAACAACGACAGGTTGCAACAGCGAGTGCACGACTTCATATCAATGACCTACTTTGCCACAACCCTCTCTAAAGATACAACCGGCGCACATGCTAATTGTTGAAAGTGAAATTTTCACTCCAACTAAATGAATTTATAATGAGCAATTTAACATAGTAGCAGCAGCAGCAGCAGTAGTATGCAAGATGCCTATGCCTTTTTATACAATGTCAATTTTTAAATGCTCAAATAATATTTCTTTAAACACCCTTATCTCTCTAAAACTAATACGCGTTCAACATTTAATTTTCTAACATTTTTTTGTTGTGCACCGTCGGTGTAAAATTTTTTTACACATGCATCCAATGATATGTTGTCATTTGCCACATCATTTAATAAATGTGACACATCATGTATTTTTAAACACAATATATAGTATGTTGGTATATTATTAGATGCATGTGTAAAATTACTTTACGGTGCATATATATTCGCCCCTATGGTTAGAAAACATTTTCTACATTCAAATATCACAATCTCATCCAATTTTTTCTGTCATGCCGTTTATGTTGCACCGTACCCAATCATTCACCCTCCCGCCCTCTCTCTCTCTTCTGGACTGTTAAAGAGGTAGAAGATGATATATTTCAAGTCAAAGTGAAAAATATTCATATTTTTGTTGTATTAATTCACAAAAGATACATAATAAAATTTCACCAACCAATTATTGCCAAAGAAAAAGGAATATGCATTTTTAGTCTTCTAATTGTTACAAATTTATGATATTGGCCCCTAACTTTGATAATAACATTTTTGGTCGTGGAAGACTTGTCAGAGTTCTTATAAAAGAAAGTTTCTTGTGATTAATTGTAAAAAGAAGTTTTTAGTCAATGAATATAGCCTCATTTAAAAGGAGATCATTCTCAATGATCCTACACTTGTCAGAGTTCTTATCTTAGACAATTGAGTTAGTTGGTTGAAGGAGTAGAAAATAGATGAATATTTAGTTTGTTATATTAATTATCTCATGCATATTCATTTTGTCAGTAATATAATATCGATTCTAACGTCAATCTTTCAAATATTTATTTATTTTTCCGTTTTTGGATCTCTTGAACTAAGTGTAGTGGTTCAATCAAATGTTGACACAAAAGTTGGATCTATGACACAAGAAAATTGTGAACTACTACGGGTGAAAATCATGTTTTTAGCAGCCCCTTATACACAAAACTTGGTCATGTTGGATATAATCAATGTTATCATTCACATATAGCTGAAAATAGCAAATTGTTAAAATTCTGTTATGTAACTATCTATTATTAGTGCCACTATATCAACTATTTGACAAAATTTTGTTACAAATATTTTGTCCTAATTCCAAATTGTTGAAATTCATATGCTGGCCGGGTGATCTCAACTGATAGAATTCACTTGGGTATCGGCTTAGAATGTACCTCCTTCCCCTGCTTCAAAGTAGCATGGAAAACGGTAATTAAGTTTTAGAAGGACTCTAGTGGGAGCAACCAGATTTTGAGGACATATTCTCCGATTCTCCAGAAAGACGATCCTAAGACCCAAAAAAGAAAACAAAAAAACTTAGTATTAGTGTGTGATATCTAATAATATACGTTTAATTCTTCATTTTTTTATTCGTTTGTCCCCTAATTATTTCACAATGTATAGTCCACAACCTAATCATTACAACACCAAAATATATTTGATTGTAATCAAAATTAAAAGCACAACTAAAAGGAAAATGGCAGATATTTTACCTTCTTCTGCAAGGTAATTTGAGTAGAACGTTCCGATCTCTTCTCAGCAGTTTTGCGGCCATCACAGAGAAAGAGTGTATCTCTAGTCTTCTTTTAAGGTGCATTAGCTGTAAATAGAGTTAATTACTTATGTGCATAACTTATCACACCCTCTCAATGATCGATATATGTTAAACGCATAATCTGAGGAGTATATGTGCTTTATAGATAATCAACGTCAATATATGATTGATCTCCAATGATAATAATAATAATAATGATGCAAGGTTTACCACGTCGTTGTTTTCGCAAAAGCATCATTTCAGAAAATAATCGCTCTTCTAAACTCATCTCTTTCGGAGGAGTCAAAGAAAGAGGTTACAAGTTTGTATCAGCAACCACAATAGGTTTTCTACATTCATCATCGTCGTCATCATCAAATTCATCTAAATCTGTTCCCCAATCATCACCATCATCTACATCTAAATGTGCATATTTATGAGATCTTCCTACACGATGAAGGTCTAGTTCAAGCTTAAAAAGATTATCCAACTCAAATAATTCGATTTTCCAGTTGCTATTTTTCAGAGTAACAAATCTTTTATAATTAGTAGCCATTATCTGCAAAATAAAAAATACATAAGAATTTCTCAAACAATTTCTAAACATGTTCAAATCTAAAATTTGGAATTCAAACAATTTCAAGTAATAATCGATGGGATTCAAACAATTTCACCATGAATGAAAAAAGTAGGAAGAAATTACAAGTAATTATAACCGATGGAATACAAACAATTTGAGAACAGCTTTGCTCCTTTTTCTAAGGCTCCTTTTTTTTCTTTTCCTTTGATAGATTGAAGACATGTGGCAGTAATAAATCTTATGGTTATAATTTAAAAGACCATAATTAAATAAATAAAAATTAAAAAACAACACAAAAGAATGAAAGCGCCATATGTGGTTTTCCATTTTCTTTATCACCCCTGCCAACCTCCTCTGTCACAACCACTGCCGCCGACGCCACTTTCCGACTGTCACTGAGCGGCGGTTTGGCAGTTCTCAATCGAAAATCTGTTATAAAAATTACTTATCGAGTTAACTAGATCTGAAAAAGAATTGTGATAAACAAAAAACAAACAAATTGAGAATCTGTTAGACTGTCAGTTTTGTATTTCTTTTTAAAAGATTTGTTTTGACATTCTAATGTTTTATGGACTCAATTTGGGTTGGACTTACCAAGTTGGACTAGATAATAGATTGATTGATACTAGTTGATAGAGTTAAATTAAGTATTTTGGTTTGGTTTGATTCGGTTTTTGAAAATGAAAACCGAAAACCAAACCAAACCAAACCGCACAGTTTAAACTAAATGCGGTTTTTTGCGGTTTCGGTTTCGATTGATTCGATTTGCGGTTTTACTTTTGGATTAGTTCGGATACGATCACCCCTACTACGCACTCCTATACCATCATAAAAGAGAAGTTTATTTTTTTTTGTCTTAGATGAAGTGGTAATCCACTGAAATTAAACTCACATAACATAATTGTGAGATCACAGGTTCGAACAAGGGTCACGATGTCCGACCTAACAATTTTGACATTTTTATTGTCAGTTGAGCTACAACTTATGAGACCATAAAAGAGAAGTTTTAATACAGTAATTTTAAACATCTTTTAAATTTAATTTTTTTTATTTATTTGAAAACAAAAATTGAAAATTTTAAAATGTTACATAATCAATTTTTAGTCCAAAAAGTCAACGAGGGCTAGGTAATACAAAAGGGTAAACTTGGGGGGCAAAATCATGCAATTGAAACTTTGGGACTAAAATCGAACAATTGTGAAATTTAGGGTACACAATTGACATTTAACAGGCAAAACTGAACAATTGTAAAATTTGATGGGTCAAAACTGCATTTAAGTAAAAAAATTAATGGTTTCTATTTTGTAAAGTAAGATCAAATTGTTAAAATTTAAAAAAAAATATTGAGGTATATAGTAGATACTAGATTGTTTATCATGTTGGTGTATATTATATATTTGGTGTTAAAAATTGATTGAATGAAATTAAAGTACTTGGTGTTTAGTGGATAGTTATTATATTTTTTTTAAAAAAACTAAAGAAATAATAGAATGAAAAAAATAAGGGTAAAAATGAGATAAAATGTCATATATTCAATTTTTAGTAAAAAATGTCATCGGGGCCTAGGAAATACAAAAGAGGTTAAACTTGGGGGACCAAAATCTACGCAGAGGAACAATGAGGTTCTCTCATGATTGTAAAACGGCGAAATCGGCCGTAAACAGAAGAGAGGAAGGGTGTCACTGGAACGGAGAGGGGCGGCGGCGGTCAGATGAAACTTTGTGTTGTATTGTGTCAGGTGAAGAAGGAGAGACACGAGTCTGTCTGTCTTTTTGTTAAACAAAATAAAATGAAAATTGCTTTTCTGACCCCCCTATTTCTTCTATACCCCCCAAACTGACGTTTTTGCCCATGGGGGTACCAAATTTTTTGCCAAGGTCTCTCGGTTCGTAGAGCTACACCTATATATACAACATCCACCAGTCACTTCTTATTTTCTGCAAAACATTTTAAAATTCCCCTCCCCAAATCAAAACCTAATTGGTGCTCATTCAAGGCTTGGATTCAACATCAAAGGTTGCTCTAAAGGTTCCAACACTCATTAAAACGTGAAATTAAGGTAATCACCGATTTAATTTTTGTTTAAATGTGGCTGTCATAGGTCTATTTTCGTAGGGTGTCTGACAGGAATCGCTCGGTTCCTGAAAACCGAAGTGTGGTTCGGTTTTTACGAACCGAACTTGACCTGCATTTTGAAAAAAACTGGCAGCTTCTGACTTGTTACAAATTTTGCATAGAATTGCTTACTAATGACTTATAAATTGTAGTACAAATTGCTTATTAGTATTGTAGGTGCGTACTTAGTATTTTATTAGGATTGTAACAATTAAAGGTTGCTAATTAAATTATTTGCATTTGCTTGGTCTGTAGTCATGGAAGATCAACCGCCACAACCACTTGACATTGTTCCGGTTCCAGTTCAACCGCCACCAATATCAATTGTCACCGGACATCATTTTGCGACTGCGGCTAAAGAGAATTCCAAAGATGATTTGATCACATTGGCTAAAAAAGTTGCACAAAAATTGAAGTTTACCATTATAGTTAGGAGATCGGACAACGGCGGGGATAAGAGTAGGAAGCCGTTTTTTGTGTTGGAGTGCGAACGAAGCGGCAAGTACGTGCCACCTAAAAAGAAGTTGAAAGCCGATTCTACGGGAACTAGGAAGTGCGGATGTCCATTCCGACTTCGTGGTTATTATACAAAAGAAACAAAGTTATGGCATATGACAGTGGTGAATGGCATACACAACCACGAGTTGGACACGGAGCTTGAGGGGCATCTTGTGGCGGGTCGGTTGAAGCCGGAAGAGACGCTCAGGATGATTATTAGGTTGTGGAGCTTGAGGAGCAAGGACAAATCACGCGGTCCTCCTGGATAAGACTCTTCTTGTACATTTGGTTCTTCATCCTCATTATTAGGTTGTGGTTGTGGTTCTTCAACAGTTGGTTGCTCATCCTCATGATAATCAACTAGTTCATTTAAATATTGACCGGCATCAAAGTCGCCATCATCATGCGCACTACAAGAAATTCCTTTATTACCCACAAACAGTTACCCGCGGCTTCGTAGCTATGGGTAATTTTGATAGTACCGACGATTTACCCACGACTAAGCCGTCTATAAAATTAAGAATTTTTTGTGAGTTGTTACCCACGGCTTAACTATCAATAATTATATACTACTCAAAAAACATGAATTTTTTTAATTTACAATGTTGTCAATAAAGATCGAACATATGATCATATACATATTATGCAAACTCCTCACCACTAAATCAAATCTAATGACTTATTTATAATCATTTTCTACTAATCTATTTATTTTTATTCCCACCTAAAAATATTTCTAAATTTACAAATTAAAATATAAACATATTATCTACGGTATAACTTCCTCTGTAATTAATGATGTGCCAAGGAATAATTCAGTATCTTCTTATCTTATAAGAAAATTAGAATAGTTAGTTTCAAATAAAAATCCTTCTTTTTTTTTTATTAAAAAAAAATTCATTCTATTATTATAACGCACTTCCAAAAAAAATCTATCAAAAAGGGAAAATTCAATTAAATTAGCAGGCTACCAAAACCCTGATTCAGCAGCAGTTTCTCTCAGTGTCACAAACGACGGACTCTTGTCTCTCTCAGCATCGTCATGTATCTCTGAATCTCCCTCTCGACGAACTCTCGCCGTCAGAACAACGAACTCTCGCCGTCAGAACAACGAACTCGCCCCACATCGCGTCTCCTACTCTCAGGTTAATTTGTTGTTGATGTCATTATCTCTTTCCCCCTTTTCCCTTTCTTTCGTTGTTGCATGTTGGAGCTAAGTAGCTTGAACAATTAGTTTAGAGAGTCTGGTATAATTTAATCACATGATTTAAAAGATGTTGAATCCCTTGTTACCTTTCAAGATTCCTTTAAGAAAAATTAGTTATGAATTGCAGCTTTATTTACTTGTGTTTGGTCTATGTCTATGACTTCTTCTGGTCTATGTCTATCTTCTGGTGTATATATCTACTTGTGTATGTAGCTTCAAAAAATTAAGAGAAAACAAAATGGCCATGTAATAACACAGCAAAGTTAAATGTTATTGATGAATCTTTTGAAAACTAAACATAATTGAAGTTGAAGCTTAATAATCCTTGCTTGGATCTGGTTTGGTTTTAGTTTAATTTGTTCCTTTGATTTTGAGCAATCTAAATATAAAATGGCCATGTAATTGTTGTTGATGATTTGGTTTGGTTATTGGTTAAGACTATTCAGTTTAATTTGTGTGTGTGCTCTATGTCGAAAACAAGAAAATGTTATCTTTAAAGGCAAAATTGGCGATATTTTTAAAGTGGAAGAAACCAAAATGTTGGTGTGGAGTTGGATAAAAGTTTGGAAAAAGAAGTTTTTTTTTACAAAGATTGGAAAAAGGTGTTTTTTTTTTTACAATATTGACAATTGGAAAAAGGTGTTAAACTTTGTAATATTGGTTTGCAATGCTCTTTCTCTAATTATGAGGTTCAATAATTGAATTTTAAATTGTCGTGTCATCCATCTAGAATGATTATGCAATTGTGAGACATACTTGCTTCTATGTTTCCGCCCTTGGCTTTACTTGTTGAATCTTGTGTTTCTGTTTTGGTTGGATGAATGTTTGAAGTCATAATTTATATGCCACTACCTTCTGCTATGCTTCAGCCCTTTAGCTTTTGTTTATTAATGAGATCTCTTTTGCATATTGAAATTGAGAAAGATGAGATGAAATTGACACAAAGGTAAAAATTATGTGTTTCTGTTTTGCAAGTTCATTCATATATATTATTTGTTGTTGCGTAGTTCTAACTACTAGATATCTCTTAATATAAGATTGATTGGCTGAACAAAATGATCATCTTAAGTTTATGTTTGCATGTTTTTCTTGACAGATTATGCCTCATAAAGAAAACAGAAAGAAAGTCAATATTCCACCAAAGAAGCGGATGATTTTGCCACATAATGTGAAACAGGCTGCTAAGCATCAGCTGTACAGTCACCATTAGATGACAATGCTACAACACCATTGGAGCTGAATGCACGGAAGGAGGATGCAAAGCAGTCAGATGCAGGGTGTCAGAGAGGCCTTCCTATTTTGACGGTGCCAACTCAAGGTTTTCTCTTACAATACACAGCAACAATATCATCCTCAACTATTGATCATTCCTCTTCAGAACTATATAGTGGACAATTAAGAGTAAACCGAAGAGACAAAAACTGACACTTTCAGTATATGGGGCCACCACGGCTGTGCTAGGACACCATAAGCGTCGCATATGCATTTGAGAGCACTTCTCGCCTCTATTTGGCCTACCACTTAAGTTGGTCCAGGTTTCTAACATTCTCTAAATGACCTGCATATTTTGGTTATAACTATCATTGATTGTCCTAAATTCTAGTCATGTATGATGGCTCCATTGTAAAGTTCTGCTATCTTCCTGGAGTCGTACTATTTTTATTTTGTGACAATAGGAGTCATACTACTAATTAAATAAAATGTTGAATGCTTCGTGTTTAAATTTTTGCCACTTTATTCAAATAATATTAATTTTATTTTTTATCTGACCACAAATTGACAGTATAAACGAGGACGACAAATGAAAATGAGGCTAGCAGACAATTAAAATCAAAATTTCATATCCAGTTTGATGGGGTGACATCCAATCCTAATGATATCGTGATTGTAATGGGTAAGCATTATATATGCTATTAATAATTCCTTTCTGAAATGAACTTGGAATTAGACTTTAGATCCAGTCTGTTGGTTATTGGAAGAACATCATGTCTACCAGAGGGCTTTGGTTTAGATTCGTTGTAGTAGTGCTTTCATCCTTCTTGTTATATCCCGCTTAATTACATATAGAGATGCTTTCACAAATAAACAAGAGATGCTATCAAAACATGTCTTAACAATGATGCTCTTTTATTTTTTACTGCTTGTAGGTCTGTTAAGGTTAGAATTAAAGGAACTTGTAAACATTAGTACTCGATCCATTATTATTTTCCATGTGGTGATGTGGAAGGAAAACACACTTCATAGTTTTCATATGGCTTAGAATGCTTTTTTTGTACAATAACAATGACAAAGAGTGACTTCAAATAGTACTGTGATCAATTCGCGCTTATATAGGAAGAGCGGTTGTAACCATCAACATGATATCAATCTGCGCTTATATAGGTTTGGTTGTTTTGTTGTTTGTAAATAACTGTCCCTTGTGCTTTTTCTTTTTTTGCCCCCTTGCTCTGTTTATGCAGGCAACTGACTCCTACTGAGATAGTTGTATAGAGCTGAGCGCAAATGTTTCAGAGGTTGATGCTCACGTTTCACAAGAGGAAAGTCAGAGAGTAAATCAACGCACAAAGAATTTGGAAAGACAAGTGAAGAAATTGGCTCATGGTGTTGCTTGTTTTAAAGGTGACCAACACCGTCGTCATCAAGACTATGAGGAAGATGACTTTAACAGCATGGATGACTCTGTTGACAGTCTAGATTATTAGATTATATATGTTTTATTCTTACTTTTCTTAGACTAATTTTATTGAATGTTTTTTGAGACATTTTTACACTAGACTAGATTAGTTTTTTATTTTGAGACTCATGGATTGATGTTTATTTATGTCAAATTGGATTGAAGTTATATAAAATTGATAAAATTTTGGTCTATTTTTTGTTTTTGTTGACTATACATACAGTTGAATGTGAATTATATAATTATTATAATAAACAAGTGATATGTTATATATGTTGGTAATTAGTGAAACATAACCAACATTTAGATATATTACTTACGAACATTATAGATGGTTTAGCCGTGGGTAACAATATTGATGGTTTAGCCGTGGGTAACATTATTGATGGTTTAGCCGTGGGTAAATTGAGGCAAATAAGTTGTTATTGAAATGATGATTATCCATGAATTACTCATGGTGAAACCGACGGTAAATTACAGACGGCTTTTCGGCCGTGGGTAAAAATTTCCTTCGAGGCTTTTTCCCACCACCCTATGGCCGTGGGTAATCCGTCACTAATTCGACGTTACCCACGGCTTTTGTCAATTACCGACGGTTTTTTCCATGAGTAATAGCAGAATTTCTTGTAGTGGCTATTGGTGAATGAAATGACCAAGAATTTGGTTCGACCAAGAAATATCCTCTCGACATTGAAAGAAAGAGATCCCGAGAACACGATGTCATCAAAGCAATGTTACAACGCCCGGTATAGGTATAAAGCTAAAATGAGGGCGTCCATGAGTGAAATGCAACACATGTTCAAACATCTGAGCGACAACAAATATTTTTTCAAGTATCGGTCGCATGTTGATGAAGGAGGTGAATATCTTCAAGATATTTTCTTTGCACATCCAAGATCCTTGAGCTTGTTGAACTCTTTTCCCACTGTATTGGTGATGGACTCGACGTACAAAACCAACAAGTACAACATGCCTTTATTTGAGATAGTCGGGTTCACTTCAACCGAGAGGACGTATAATGGTTGTTTTGCTTGGCTTACAAACGAGAAAGAAGATAATTTCATTTGGACTCTACAACAATTGCGGTCACTTGTAAGGAATGAAGGTAGTTTGCCTAAGGTGATTTTGACCGACAGAGATACCGCATTGATGAATGCTGTCATACCCCATTTTTTGACCGATCGCTTTTATACGTCTTTTTAAGACGGATTTTTCTTTGTTCGTTTCTGACGAAATTTCGGTAGAGAGGTATTTTAAAATACCTCATTTAATTGGTTTCTTTTTTTTATATTTTATTTTCTTCTTTTATTATTATTATTTAATTATTTAATTTGGTTTTTATTTCATTTAATTTTTTAAGTCATTTTCTTTTTTATTATTATTATTTTCGTTTTTTATTTGTGGTGTCTTTTTTCAGTTTTTTATTTTTGGGTCCAAATGTGGATTTTTGTCCAATCCAAGCCCAGGGGCAATTTTGTCCAAATGGGGTTTTTTTTTTCATCTGCAAAACCCTAGGTCTGACACAGTACCAATAATGCATTTACTGCACAGTTTCCAGGGACATAGAAACTAGGCCGCAGTAACTTCTCTTTTTTTCCCAAAAATCAAAAATTGAAAACAGAACAAAAATAATCAAAAACATTCATCATTTTCGTTCATCATCATCACTGTTTTCATAAACACAAAACCCAGAAAATTCAATTATCATCATCTTCATTCATCATTTAGAACCTTCAAAAAACCAAAATCATCATCAACATTCATACGAACCCTTCTTCATCAAACCAGATTCAAAAACCATCAAACCATTCACAAATCCTCAAAACAGAACCATTAAACATAACCCATCTCAAATCAAAACCCAGAAATCAAAATCCATCATCATCCTCATCCTCATAACCGAATCGGAAAAAACCACAAACCATCTCAATCACAACTCCATCAAAAAACCATAAACTATCTCAATCAAAACCCAGAATCAAAATAATTCAAATCCAAATCAACCAAAATCGAAAACGAAAAGAAATAGAAGAAGAAGAAGAGAAACCAAAACAAAACCAAAACAAAGAACGAACAGCAAGGTTGAAACTTTTCAATCCTTTTTTTTTCCTCTTGTCCGATCTGGTGTTTTTCGTTGTTGTAGTGTCTATTCCGAGTTCGGATTTGTGATTAGGGGATGTTTTTTGTACGGGTGTGATGTTTGATTTTGTTTCCAAGGAGTGATGGTTTAGAATTAAAAGCAAAATCGAGAGAGGAGAGAAGAAGAAATCTCAGCGGCGGTGAGAAGAAGGAAGAAGAGAGATTTGTGTTGTTTTTAGGGTTTTTCCCCTTTTATACTCTTATTATTATCCTGTGCGCGCAGGTGCACAACCTTACGGTGCACCTGCGCGCCTTTGTCCATTTGATCTTGATCTAACGTTTCTAATCTGTTTTAACAGTGATCAAATCAGAGCTGTCTGATCAATCAGACGGCTCTGATCTGATTTTTACATTTTTCTACAAGCACCCCCCTCTGGGCCACACCCCCCAGCTGGGCTTGGGCCCAGAGTTGCTTTTTGCACCCCCTTCTTGTTTTTATTAATATTTGCACCCCCTTCTGTTTTTTTATTTTATTTTTGCCTATGATAAAAGTGCTTATGGAATGTGCTTCAATAAGCTATTAAATCCAAAATAAGCACTAATTTGAGGCCTCTTTGTTTTATTATTAATTGCTCTAATTTATGTTTATCTTTTTGCTTAATTCTTTATTATTGCTCGCTAATCAATTAATTTATTGTCTAATTAATCATTTATTTTATTGCAAGGACATTAGATTGTATTTTTAGGATTTGATGTAAACTTAAATGAAAATTGCATAGCATACTCTTGCATTCATCTCATATTTATTTTTCCTTGCAAATACCTTAGAATGTAATTAGGTACAAATGTACACTATAAATGAAAAATCGCATCTCATGCATATTTATTTATCGCTTTCCGCAAAACGTTAGCATATTTAATTCCGAGGGAAAAGACACCGTTTTGATCAAAATATCATTATGGATTGTCTTCGCGCTTAATTTGCTTATTGCGACGTTATTATTCTTTTAGCGCTACCTTTTTTTTGGAACCCAACATTCCATTTGAAATAAATAGTCATTTTATTCTCAAAAATGAGGTAAACACCTCTTCAAAAATAGTTAGTCGCTTCATTCTTAAAAAATGAGGTCAAAACCTCTTTCAAAAATATCAACACAATTTCTTTTCAACATCATCAAGCATCAAAAATATTTTGTCATCATACATTTTTCAAAACTTTGGACTTTAAACCAAACGTTTCTTTTTTATCGCGAAAACCTTGGATTTTAACCCAAGAGTCTTTTTTACCGCAAACTTGGATTTTAAACCAAGTGCCTTGGACTTTAAACCAACGGCGTCTTTTATCGTGAAAACCTTGGATTTTAACCCAAGAGTCTTTTTTTTATCGCAAACTTGGATTTTAAACCAAGTGTCTTGGACTTTAAACCAATGGCTTCTTTTATCGCTAAAACCTTGGACTTTAACTCAAGTGTCCCTTTTTCTCGCCTAAAAACCTTGGAAACCAAATGCATTTTCTTCATTCATACCTTTTTAATCATGCATAAATCTTGGATTTTAAACCAAGTGTCTTTTATCATTCAAAACATTTTCTCAATAAACCTTGGATTTTAAACCAAGTGTCCGCGTCTCATTTCATAAATCAAACATCAATCAATTTAATCATATAGACTTTCTTCGCAAATTAACATCAATCAAACTCACATTTTGCCACTTTTGGCTTTTGGTCTTTAAAACCATTTTCAAAACCTTAAAATCAAACAAACAAATTTACTCGTAACTTTTACCCCGAACTACGGTGGTTTGATCCCTCGGGTATGTAGGCATGAGACTTGTCTCTCCAATCAATAAAATCAACAAAAACATTTTTCTTTCTTTTTTCGTCACTTTAAACTTTTCTCGATCATCATTTTAATTTCTCACTTATACTTTTTTTACAAGCAATTAAAATTAAAGCGCAAAGTTAGAATAAAAACAAGAGGTTCCTATAGAGTACTATAGATACTTAGGGTGCTAATACCTTCCCTTCGTATAACCAACCCCCGAACCTTGTTCTCTAAAAATAGGGTTTTTTTTCGAACTTTTTCCCTTTCCCTCGGATAAATTAAAGATCGGTGGTGGAATATTAATTTGCAATTCGAAGCTAATTAATAACTCGATATCCAAAAATCACCGCGACAGAAATGGCGACTTCACTGGGGACAACCAAGCGGGTTGAGCCTAACTTTTTTTAATTCGTTGTTTTGCGCTTTTATTTTATCGCTTGAATATATGTTTGTATATACGTGCTTGGGTTTGATTTTGAGTGGTGAGATAAGTCCTAACCCGGGCTTGAGTGACACAATAAGATAGGATGGGGTGAAATCATAGTGACATGTCCAGAGTAGTCTGGATTATGAAGCACATGTGATATGATCCCGCTCGGTGGAGGCCTCACGACGGTAGTACTCGTTGTCATGAAAAGTCATGATGATGGTATTATTTTCAATGTGAGTGTCCGGCGAAGCCGAGAACCTTTAGAATCACCTTTAACCCATCTTGGCCTTTTAGGACGTAGTGCGGTGGCTAAATCAAGAGTAGTCTTGAGATTAGTCGTCACGCGAAACTACACTCAAACGAGATTATCCCGTGGATGTTGTTGGAACGAGAGTAGTGCCGTAACTCAGTAATATCCATGAGACAGTCGATGACTTTGGGAACTTTGTAGAACCCGTCATGCAGGTACAAATGAACCCTAGTACATACCATATGGGAGGGTTTCACCTTTAAATCCAACATTATACTTTAACCCCACCATGTTTTCCGCATCATGCATGCATGCACTCATTCATAAATTCTTTTTCCTCATCCGATATCGAAGAGCTTAAACAAATTTTTTGTAAACATTATTGAGAATATTCATTTCAAATGACACATAATAAATTCTTCTCTTTTTCTCCTTACAAAATCCATGTCTAAATGTTTACAACTAATTTGGGATAAGCCCTTCGAAAACAAAAAAAACGCATTGCATATTTTAGCATAAACACATCATACATTATAATGCATCCATAAAGTTTCAAAATCGAGTCTCAGGTCCTTTCTTTCCTCTCTGTCCAAGTCATGTGGCCCGGCGTATTCGGTACAAAGCAACTCGTATCTACAAGAGAAGAATGGAAAATCTCGAAGGAGAGAATCAGATGCTCCGTGAACAGGTATCATCCATGCAAAACTGATCTTACATGTGCTTTCCAGCAAGGGGCACCCAGTCATGATGTTAAACACTATTATGCCCTTAAGAAGGAGGTTCAAAATTTGATCCGTACCAACATGTTATCTTTTAATGATCCAAGCTCGAACGTTCAAAGTTCATCATCTGCTTAATCATGGGTCCTTCGTCATGTTCAAGAGAATCAAGAAGTTTGTCCCTAGGATCACTAGGCCTTTTATGTTCCAATTGCAATTTGTTTCTTGCCAAGCATTTATCTGCATTTTAAAGTTATATCTTTTAAATAAAATTTCTAAACAATGAGCATGCATATTTTGGAATCCATCCATTCGTATTCATTCTTTTCTTGTGCCATCATAAACGGCGATATTTCTTCTATTTCACTTTTCAAACTTGAGGGGAGGATGATGTAAACTAGATGTTTAAAATCGCTGATATATGCTTTCATTAGTAAGACCCGGTTGATGATGTAAGACATTGTTTCACTTCCCAAACACCGGAGAAATAAGGAGATAATCCGTAGTCAACCCCTTTGAGCCAGAAGTTGGTGTTTTTCTAAAAAAAAAAAAAAAACCTTAATCTTGACCCGGGGCAGGGTAGTCTTTCAATTAATTCAATGATACATCCCAATACAAGAGGATAAATCTGTTGAGATAGAGGAAGTCATGAGTAGACAAAACTCACAATAACATGTGACAGTCACAAAAATCCTACACCAAAAAAAAACACAAACAAAAACAACAACAAAAAGCCCGCTAGGTAAAAAGACTTAGGCAAAATTCAGGGCATCCCGATGGTCCATAAAATCCAAAAGAATTGGTCCATGCAAAAATAAGGGATTAAGAGCAAAAATGTTGAAGATAAGCTTGTGAATAAAAAAGTGACTGTCACTTCAGGAATCTCATCAAAGCGTCAACCTCAAACATCATTGTCAAAATAAATCTTCTTATCAACCAAAGCGTGTCTGATGGATTAATTGAAAGTAGGAATGAAGGACATCAAAGAGAAGTGGGTGGGTTAAAACAGAATTTTGAACATAATAATCTTTTCTTTTCAAAACCATGAACCAGGCCACGTTACAACCCTCAAAAGTCCTAATTGAAATAGGGTTTACTTCGATAAGCACACTTTAAAGCGTTCCTGACTCCCATGATTTTTGCTCAAAATTTGTGATGGTATCATATGCTTTTGTATATTTGTCTTTCAAAAAAATCAATGTCATATCCTAATCAGTGATTCAGTCACAAGGTTTTGCGACAACTTTTTTATAAAATCTTCAAGACTCACATAACTGTCATATTAAAATTCTCATTCTCTGAATAGACATTTTATCTTGTAAAACATTTGCTTGATATCAAGGAAACTTGCAATTGACCATCAGCAGGGGGCATGCTGCCTAGAAGATTTGTTGAGCAAAGAATATGCCAAGTACCGTTAATCTGGGGCAATTACCTCGAGATTCGGCGAATCTCTCTGTGAATACGTTGATCAATAAATTTATCTGAAAGGCCGTGCATTCCGAGACAAGTTGTGAATCAGAGGTTACCTTGATCAGTACATTAAATTTGGGGCACCTGAAGTGGTTTCTGGGAGCAATCCAGATCTGTCAAGATATATGTTATGTTTCTTCCTCCTTGAGCCAATAATCATCGAGTTGATCTTTTTGGGTTTTATGGACATGTACAGTGTTCCCCTAAAGAAGAGTGTTGCTATAATGGGTTGGGTATGTGATCTTGCATTCTTCAACTAAATACTGAACTTGAATGTTCCCCAGTGTTCCCCAGCTAAAACTCGAAGAAGAGTTCGCGTTGATTATCCTTTCAACGGATTTGTGATATTAGAAGATTGAATTTTGGAGGTTCATCCCCAAGAAGTATTTTCCTCTCCTCAGTGAGACTTGAGAATTAAAAAAACTCTACTCTATCGGTGGTTTTGATTTCTCTCCAGTGATGCTTCCTTCTTGATTGAGATTGGCTGAGTATCCGGTTGTACTGGTGTTGTTTGGTAATCTCCAATTTGTCTGTTTTGTCTGTTTTGTCAGCATATACATGATACACATCATAACATTCATGCATTTATTCATTCATCACGCATAGCCGAATTTATATTCGTTGCTCATTTTTGCATTTTGATATTTGTCCCTTCTCCTCATAAGGTGTATGTACTTCTCTCAATTAGAGTTTACCCCTTAAGCAGAAAATCACACTATTTTTTGAATCTCCATTAAGCTTGTCCCTTATGGAAACATTTTATTCAGCGTTCTACTCCAGTTCATATTTGGATAGAACAACCCTTTAGTTGAGCTATTCCCTCACTAAAGTCTTGATTGACTGTTTCTCTCCAGATTGTTCCTGGATTGAATTTTGATCCTCCAGCAGTTACTGTTTGGAAGGTGGTTCAGAAGATTGCATTTATTTTGCAAACTCGACACTCCACAACATAATTTTGTCTCCCTAGTGGAATCACCAATATTGGTCCGCCTTCAAACCTTTCCAGCAAAAATTATCAATTTTATCCCCAGCAAGTGGTTATCTTTAAGAAGCTTGTATGTTTTTTTCCTTTCCCCAGTGAAAGAAGGGGCTGAGACCCGTTTTGGGAGGCTTATTCAACAGCAAATGACATCTCTTTGAGAAGTTTGCATATCAGCAGCAAATGACATCTCTTTGAGAAGTTTGCATTCAACAACAAATGGCATCTCTTCGAGAAGTTTGCTTATTAGCAGCAAATGGCATCTCTTTGAGAAGTTTTCATTCAACAGCAAATGGCATCTCTTTGAGAAGTTTGCATATCAGCAGCAAATGACATCTCTTTGAGAAGTTTGCATTCAACAGCAAATGGCATCTCTTCGAGAAGTTTGCATATCAGCAGCAAATGGCAACTCTCTGAGAAGTTTGCATATCAGCAGCAAATGACATCTCTTTGAGAAGTTTGCATTCAACAACAAATGACATCTCTCTGAGAAGTTTGCATATCAGCAGCAAATGACATCTCTTTGAGAAGTTTGCATTCAACAACAAATTGCATCTCTTTGGGAAGTTTGCATTCAATAGCAAATGACATCTCTTTGAGAAGTTTGCATTCAACAGCAAATGACATCTCTTTGAGAAGTTTGCATTCAGTAGCAAATGGCATCTCTCTGAGAAGTTTGCATATCAGCAGCAAATGGCATCTCTTTGAGAAGTTTGCATTCAACAACAAATTGCATCTCTTTGAGAAGTTTGCATATCAGCATATCAATCTTGATTCTTTCTATAAAAAAAAAAAAAAAAAGAGCAAAAATCAAAAAGAACAGCTCGCTAAGTTGAAAACCCGAAAGGGCGGCTTAGGCAAAATTGAGCGTCCCGGTGGATCGAAAACCCGAAAGGGCGGTTCAGGCTAAAATTAGGGACAAAACAAAAAAAAGATATATATTCCCGGTGGATTGAAAACTGAAAGGGCGATTCAGGCAAAAGTTAGGGATTTTAAAAAAAAAGGGTACAAAAAAAAGCAATGAGAAAATATTCGGTTTCAGTGTACAAAATGGCGACTTCTGCCAGATCTCTGACCAACGGGCTTTACCCCAAGAAGCAATCATTCTTACCATGAATTGACATACCATACCGGGTTTTAACCCAAGAATCTGATTTATTTCACATGTAAGGGTGCTGTCCCCAGTGGAAAACTATTGAGTGGTTGTACGGATACGTCGGCCCAATGCTCATTTTATCTGATCAAGCTTTTATCTCATCCAGTCATGTACAAATATCATTCAAGCATACAAATACAAGCTTCATAATATACATTCATACATTCATACATACATACATGCATACATACATACAATCAATCATACATACGTACGTACATACATACATACATACAATCATTCACATATTCATACTTACATTCATATTTACATACAACATGCAAACAAAATCATTCATACATACTGCATTGACTATCTTATGTCTTGCTTCAATACATATAAAAAAAAAGAGTCATCCCCAGTGTATCTGGTCCAGAGATGTCTCCATCAATCATACATCACAAAAAAGAGTCATCCCCAGTGTATCTGGTCCAGAGATGTCCCCATCAATCATACATCACAAAAAAGAGTCATCCCCAGTGAGTTTAGTCTAGAGGTGTCTCCATCAAACATATTTCAAGTAGCAGGTTTTGCAAACAATCAACTGCAAACTTGTGGCTAATTTCCCCAAAAGAAGTCATTTCCAGTGTGTCTGGTCCAGACAAATACACATCCTTGTTATGTCTCGCTCTCCCACAATGACAGCAGACAATTTATTTCCTTGTTGTGTCCTTACCATCCCACAATGTTGGTAGACACTGTTTTTACTTCTGTCCGCACACAGGACTTTATCTGCTTATGTCCGCACACAGGACTTTATCGCTTTCTGTCTTTACTTCTGTCCGCACACAGGACTTTATCTGCTTATGTCCGCACACAGGACTTTATTGCTTTCTGTCTTTACTTTTGTCCGCACACATGACTTTATTGCTTCTGTCCACACACAGGACTTTACTGCTTTCCGTCTTTACTTCTATCCGCACACAGGACTTTATCGCTTTCTGTCCGCACACATGACTTTATCGCTTTCTGTCTTCATTACTTATGTCAGATAATCTTCATTACATTCAAACACTTGTAAACATCACACTCATAAGCATAACACTCATAACATCATATCATAGCATTTTTATAGTTTAGTCCGGTCAAAAAATGGTGTACTCTGTATTTAAGTCTCTTCCATCGTCGAACTAAAACAAAAACATCATCAAAAAATCATCTTTTTCTTTTTATCTCCGATGGAAGAAACTTAAATAGGGGCATCTGTCATACCCCATTTTTTGACCGATCGCTTTTATACGTCTTTTTAAGACGGATTTTTCTTTGTTCGTTTCTGACGAAATTTCAGCAGAGAGATATTTTAAAATACCTCATTTATTTGGTTTCTTTTTTTTTATATTTTATTTTCTTCTTTTATTATTATTATTTAATTATTTAATTTGGTTTTTATTTCATTTCATTTTTTAAGTCATTTTCTTTTTTATTATTATTATTTTCGTTTTTTATTTGTGGTGTCTTTTTTCAGTTTTTTTTTTGGGTCCAAATGTGGGTTTTTGTCCAATCCAAGCCCAGGGGCAATTTTGTCCAAATGGGGTATTTTTTTCATCTGCAAAACCCTAGGTCTGACACAGTACAAATAGTGCATTTATTGCACAGTTTCCAGGGACATAGAAACTCAGCCGCATAAACTTCTCTTTTTTTTCCCAAAAATCAAAAATCAAAAACAGAACAAAAATAATCAAAAACATTCATCATTTTCGTTCATCATCATCACTGTTTTCATAAACGCAAACCCCAGAAAATTCAGTAATCATCATCTTCATTCATCATTTAGAACCTTCAAAAAACCAAAATCATCATCAACATTCATACGAACCCTTCTTCATCAAACCAGATTCAAAAACCATCAAACCATTCACAAATCCTCAAAACAAAACCATTAAACATAACCCATCTCAAATCAAAACCCAGAAATCAAAATCCATCATCATCCTCATCCTCATAACCGAATCGGAAAAAACCACAAACCATATCAATCACAACTCCATCAAAAAACCATAAACTATCTCAATCAAAACCCAGAATCAAAATCATTCAAATCCAAATCAACCAAAATCGAAAACGAAAAGAAATAGAAGAAGAAGAAGAGAAACCAAAACAAAATCGAAACAAAGAACGAACAGCAAGGTTGAAACTTTTCAATCCTTTTTTTTCTCTTGTCCGATCTGTTTTTTTCGTTGTTGTAGTGTCTATTCCGAGTTCGGATTTGTGATTAGGGGATGTTTTTTGTACGGGTGTGATGTTTGATTTTGTTTCCAAGGAGTGATGGTTTAGAATTAAAAGCAAAATCGAGAGAGGAGAGAAGAAGAAATCTCAGCGGCGGTGAGAAGAAGGAAGAAGAGAGATTTGTGTTGTTTTTAGGGTTTTTTCCCTTTTATACTCTTATTATTATCCTGTGCGCGCAGGTGCACAACCTTACGGTGCACCTGCGCGCCTTTGTCCATTTGATCTTGATCTAACGTTTCTAATCTGTTTTAACAGTGATCAAATCAGAGCTGTCTGATCAATCAGACGGCTCTGATCTGATTTTTACATTTTTCTACAAGCACCCCCCTCTGGGCCATGCCCCCCAGCTGGGCTTGGGCCCAGAGTTGCTTTTTGCACCCCCTTCTTGTTTTTATTGATATTTGCACCCCCTTCTGTTTTGTTTTATTTTATTTTATTTTTGCCTATGATAAAAGTGCTTATGGAATGTGCTTCAATAAGCTATTAAATCCAAAATAAGCACTAATTTGAGGCCTCTTTGTTTTATTATTAATTGCTCTAATTTAAGTTTATCTTTTTGCTTAATTCTTTATTATTGCTCGCTAATCAATTAATTTATTGTCTAATTAATTAATCATTTATTTTATTGCAAGGACATTAGATTGTATTTTTAGGATTTGATGTAAACTTAAATGAAAATTGCATAGCATACTCTGCATTTATCTCATATTTATTTTTCCTTGCAAATACCTTAGAATGTAATTAGGAACAAATGTACACTATAAATGAAAAATCGCATCTCATGCATATTTATTTATCGCTTTCCGCAAAATGTTAGCATATTTAATTCCGAGGGAAAAGACACCATTTTGATCAAAATATCATTACAGATTGTCTTCGCGCTTAATTTGCTTATTGCGATGTTATTATTCTTTTAGCGCTACCTTTTTTTTGGAACCCAACATTCCATTTGAAATAAATAGTCATTTTATTCTCAAAAATGAAGTCAACACTTCTTCAAAAATAGTTAGTCGCTTCATTCTTAAAAAATGAGGTCAAAACCTCTTTCAAAAATATCAACACAATTTCTTTTCAACATCATCAAGCATCAAAAACATTTTGTCATCATACATTTTTCAAAACTTTGGACTTTAAACCAAACGTTTCTTTTTTATCGCGAAAACCTTGGATTTTAACCCAAGAGTCTTTTTTACCGCAAACTTGGATTTTAAACCAAGTGCCTTGGACTTTAAACCAACGGCGTCTTTTATCGTGAAAACCTTGGATTTTAACCCAAGAGTCTTTTTTTTATCGCAAACTTGGATTTTAAACCAAGTGTCTTGGACTTTAAACCAATGGCTTCTTTTATCGCTAAAACCTTGGACTTTAACCCAAGTGTCCCTTTTTCTCGCCTAAAAACCTTGGATTTTAAACCAAATGCATTTTCTTCATTCATACCTTTTTAATCATGCATAAATCTTGGATTTTAAACCAAGTGTCTTTTATCATTCAAAACATTTTCTCAATAAACCTTATTTTAAACCAAATGTCCGCGTCTCATTTCATAAATCAAACATCAATCAATTTAATCATATAGACTTTCTTCGCAAATTAACATCAATCAAACTCACATTTTGCCACTTTTGGCTTTTGGTCTTTAAAACCATTTTCAAAACCTTAAAATCAAACAAACAAATTTACTCGTAATTTTTACCCCGAACTATGGTGGTTTGATCCCTCGGGTACGTAGGCATGAGACTTGTCTCTCCAATCAATAAAATCAACAAAAACATTTTTCTTTCTTTTTTCGTCACTTTAAACTTTTCTCGATCATCATTTTATTTCCCACTTATACTTTTTTTACAAGCAATTAAAATTAAAGCGCAAAATTAGAATAAAAACAAGAGGTTCCTATAGAGTACTATAGATACTTAGGGTGCTAATACCTTCCCTTCGTATAACCAACCCCCGAACCTTGTTCTCTAAAAATAGGGTTTTTTTTCGAACTTTTTCCCTTTCCCTCGGATAAATTAAAGATCGGTGGTGGAATATTAATTTGCGATTCGAAGCTAATTAATAACTCGATATCCAAAAATCACCGCGACAAATGTTGTTGGTCAAGTATTTCCTACATCGGCTGCCATGGTTTGTCGGGTTCATGTTGAGAAAAATGTGGGGTCCAAGATAAAGGAGCTAGTGAAGGTAAGACAAGGAGAAGAGGTCAAGCAGGAAATTGTGTGGGCGAATTTGGAAAAAGCCTTCATGCATTTGTTATACTCGGATACAGTCGACGTGTATGGTGATCGCTTAATGGAGTTTAAGGAGCTATGTAAGAATTGGCCAAGATTGTTGCGCTATATTGAAGAAACCGTTTTGGACACGGACAAAGAGAAGGTTGTATGTGCTTGGGTAGACAAGCATATGCACATGGGCAACTATACCACAAATAGAGTTGAAAGTGCCCATGGTGTCTTGAAAAAATCCTTGGAGGACAGTTCTGGTGATTTGGTGAAGGGACGGGAAGCGATACATCACATGTAGGGACTTCAATTCACCGAAGTTCAAACTCAATTTGGTCAGAGTATGTCTGTAGAGGAACACAGATACCGAGATGTTAGACTGTACTCTTTGTTACCTTTCAAAGTCTCTAGAGCGGCATTGGATTACATCTACCAAGAGGCAAAAAGGGTCGACAATGTTGGTATGGATAGCAAAAAGTGTGGATGCTTGATGAGAGTTAATTATGGGCTGCCATGTGCATGTTTGATTGCTAAGAAGTTAAGGCACAACCAACCTATTAGACTCGGTGAAGTGTACATTCACTGGAAGAGGATGTGTTTCAATGTTGAAGAAGGCGGTGGAGACGTCCAGGACGATTATTCATGCACGACAGAGTGGGAAGCAATTAAGGTTCGCATATCATAATTGTACATATTTGTTTGCGTAACGATACAATTATTTGTTTGCTTAATGACATATTTATATGAATATTTGTAGGAAAGGTTGAAAACATCGGATGAAGGTATGAAAAATGAAATCCGAAATCAACTCCGTCTAATTGCATATCCTGAATCTACCTCTCTCAAGCCTCCGGTTCAAGATGCCAAATCAAAAGGGGCTAAAAAGAAAAAGGCGGCGGTTCGTGGCAAAAAAAATACCACAACTAGAGATAAGTCCCGGTGGGAGCATGTTAATGCATACTTTGCGGAGACACAAGAATCTCAATCTAATCCGTCAAAGTCATCTGAGTCGAATGCGTCATTATCACAAGCTTCATCATCTACTCTGTCCAAAACTCCGGTCATTGGTAACTTTACTCCGAATCTATCTCAAATTGTTGAGCTTGACCACATGCCGAAGTGTATGCATCCTTTTATTGAAGATATAGTTGATGTGGAAGGTGACAGTTATTGTGGATTCCGCGCGATTGCATTGGCTACAAAAAACAATGAAGAGGATTTTGAGTTGGTACGGCTTAGCATGCAAAGGGAGATGACTTTGCATAAGAGTATGTATGTTAGCATGTTTGATGGTGAGGACCGTTGGAAATATATTTATGAGGCACTATTCCGAGCTCCGAGACAGAGAACCTCTCTTAGGAAGACAGTTGCACCACAAGATAAATGGTTCACATTCCCGGATATGGGACATATCGTAGCTACTATCTTTGAGAGAGTAGTGGTGCAGCTCTCAAAACATCGAGTGGGAGCATGTGAAACCTTTTTCCCATTGCGTGGCTATCCACCACCAAACCCGTCTTCAAAGGTTATTTGTCTTGGCGCATTACCTAATCACTTCGTTTTAGTGAAGTTAAAAGAAGGTTGTCCGATACCTAAAACAAATGCTCTGTGGAAGCGACATGCTGCTAAACACACTAAGGATTGGGAAACTTATTTTATGGATAGGTAGAAGGAGTTTGAGGAACTCATGAGCATCGAGAGAGGAGACGTTTTAACTGTTGGTGTTGGTAGTGAAAACAATCCAATGACAATTGAATGAACTTTGATGTAATCACATAGGGTAGTATATAATGAACTTTGATGAACTCATGTGATGTATTTTGATATGTAATGAACTTTGATGAACTTTGATGTATTTTGAAGTAATTAAAATAGTACTTTGATCTAATGAAAATAGTATTTTGATTTAGTAAAACTGTTTGGTTTGAAATCATGATGTTATGATGTGTAAAAAGCAGGTTCGGACCTCATTTGTATTGAGGTGGTAATGGAAAACAGAAGCAGGCTCTTCTAGTTTTTTTCCTGGTGTGGTTCGGTTTTTAAAAACCGAACATGCCTATAATTTCTCGGTTTTTACGAACCGAACTGTGCCTGTACGCAGGTAAATTGTATGGGGGGTACAAAAGAGATCAACGGGGTAAAGAAAGATGCACTAATATAACTAAATCCATTTTTTTTAATAAAAATATTGAAACCGACACTTTTTGTGGTCGAAATTGCACCGACACTTTTTGTGGTCGAAATGTAACCGACACTTTTTGTGGATGTAATCAGACAACAAATTATATAAATATATGGATGCGTATTCAGATAAATCACAACTCAGTTTCAATTTATTTACTAGTTTTTTCAATTCTTAACTATGTCATCCTCACGTGGTTCTCGTGGTTCTGCAGTTCGCAATCCGGTAGAAACATATCAGTTTTCTGTCCAGTTTCAGGGTAACAAAGAGTTGTTCACCCTTGCATTGGATACCAGTTTAACAACCGTTGAATCAATCAAAAATAGAATTGAAATCATGTATCATTATGCACAAGGCAAACAAATCAAAATTGCGAAACTTGGGTATACAGAAATGTGGGTCGATCTGGCAGCTGACTGTTCAAGCAATTCATTTGAAGATGCACCAAAGAAATACGGGTGGAAACAATTGAAAGATGATGATGATGTGCGCTCCATGTTTAATCAAATTCTAATTGATCCAAAAGGGGGACGTTTGTATGCTATGTTAAATTAACCTAATTTTATGTCTTTAATTTATGTTATGTCTTTAATTTTCATTGGAATGAACTCTATGTATTTAATTTATGAAATATCCAGTTTATTATGTTTTATTATTTGTATGGATTAATTGAACTTTTTTTATGATTCATACTAATGAAAGATTGTTAGAATAAGTTTAGTTAATAATGCAAGATTGTTCATGTTCATAAGTCTGGTTTTCTGGTTTTTCAAACAATCCAAGTCTGGTTTGTCGTCTTGTTCATTTAGTTTGCAAATACCTGGGCGTGACGAAGTTCGGTTCGTAAAAACCGAGGCAGAACTGGTATTGTTCGGTTTTTAAAAACCGAACCAGTATTGGTGTAGTTCGGTTTTTAGAAACTGAGGCAGAATTGGTAAAAACCAGAAGCTTCAATATATTTTGATGTCCAAACCTGTTTTTTGCACAACATTCATTAAGTTTCATCCAACACAAAATTCATTAAGTTTCATCCAACACAAAATCAACAATTAATTGTAAAACATAAAATCCATAATACATAAAGTTCCAACATTAAAACGCAAAAGTACATATTACTAATTAAGTTCCAACAAATTCCAAAAGGCATATTACAACGCCAAAATACATAAGTTCCAACATTAAAACATAATTAAAGACACTAAACTAGTAACAAATAACTATCCACGCCGTCCACCTCTTCTCCCCCGACTTATTCGTTTATACGTTAAACACGGGATAAGCATGTTGAGAATCCGACGCAAAGTACCATGAACTGGAGTTCCTGGCTCAGCCTCACCAGCATCAAGTGCCCTCTGAACCTCATCCCTGACACTTCGAATGCCCTTAACGTACTTAAATTGTCTCAGCACACGTTCAGGCAAATGCTTAGCTTTCAAATTGTCATACCTTAACCATCCAGAAAACCAACATACATCAATCAAAGGGCGGACATGTCGGCGGTTATCATAAGGACTGAACACAACGTCCGATACTTGAATATTATCGATACTCTGCCTATAGCCACGTGAATCCTTATGTCCTTGTCCAGGAGCAAACTTCACATTTAGTGGCATATTTTCAGTAAAATTGGTCTCTAACTGCCACATGCTAAGTGTCGGAAAGTGTGTAATTATCCATCCCTGAAAGATTCACATACAAGCTTCATTATAGGCAAACATACTTATGTAAAATATATCCATGTCAAAAATAAGTTCTACACATATAACATAATATATAATTGAAAGATCGTATATTTTTACCTCGAATAATGACATGTAGCCAGCCAACTGGGACGATCCTGCTTGAGATGCGTAGTCCAAATAATTTTGTAAATGAACAAGGGCAGCAGAACCCCAATTCCATTCATGGACACTTGACAAGTCCGCAAAGTACTGAATATAAACAACGTCGAGATAGTACGAAGTTTTGTTGCTGAATATGGTACAACCAACAACAAATAGCAAAAAAACCCATACGCATCTCTCCCTATACATCCTAACCTCATGCATCGGTGCATTATTCGCGAAAGCAGTTTCAGCAGCATCTAAATAATCCATCAAAGGCCCTGAACGTAGGAATGCGTCAAATATGGCCCTTTTAAGGTGGCGAACATATCAAGGGCATCGCCTTCGTCAATTCCAAGATATGAGCTAAGCATTTGAGCTCCGTCTGGTCTTGAAATCTTCACATGGTTATGAAATTTCCCCTGGATAGAAATATGCAACAAACATTGGACATCGTCCAATGTGATGCCCATCTCACCTATTGGAAGGTGGAATGTACTTGTTTCCGGATGCCATCGCTCAGCAAAAGCCCACAGAACCCCATAGTCAAGTACGTTAAAATTGCTCCTTACCAGCGGCTCCAACCCTGATGCTATAATATATTCCTAAAACCAATCTTATGTAGGTTTCTGGATTTTTATAACCTTATTGGCACTGGCAATGCAACGTAATGACCTGTTTAAAATCTGCAAATTCCAACAACGCAAGATATTATTAAAATCTGCACCTTAACGAAATTACAATATTGAACAAAGTTAAATCATTCATAAAATAATCGACATATTTCTTAGATTTTTACCGGGTCGTTAGGTTGTGCATCCCAAATCGGAATTGCCCGATGCTTATGATAATTCTTTAGCAAGGACAAATCACGCGGTCCTCCTGGATAAGACTCTTCTTGTACATTTGGTTCTTCATCCTCATTATTAGGTTGTGGTTGTGGTTCTTCAACAGTTGGTTGCTCATCCTCATGATAATCAACTAGTTCATTTAAATATTGACCGGCATCAAAGTCGCCATCATCATGCGCACTACAAGAAATTCCTTTATTACCCACAAACAGTTACCCGCGGCTTCGTAGCTATGGGTAATTTTGATAGTACCGACGATTTACCCACGACTAAGCCGTCTATAAAATTAAGAATTTTTTGTGAGTTGTTACCCACGGCTTAACTATCAATAATTATATACTACTCAAAAAACATGAATTTTTTTAATTTACAATGTTGTCAATAAAGATCGAACATATGATCATATACATATTATGCAAACTCCTCACCACTAAATCAAATCTAATGACTTATTTATAATCATTTTCTACTAATCTATTTATTTTTATTCCCACCTAAAAATATTTCTAAATTTACAAATTAAAATATAAACATATTATCTACGGTATAACTTCCTCTGTAATTAATGATGTGCCAAGGAATAATTCAGTATCTTCTTATCTTATAAGAAAATTAGAATAGTTAGTTTCAAATAAAAATCCTTCTTTTTTTTTTATTAAAAAAAAATTCATTCTATTATTATAACGCACTTCCAAAAAAAATCTATCAAAAAGGGAAAATTCAATTAAATTAGCAGGCTACCAAAACCCTGATTCAGCAGCAGTTTCTCTCAGTGTCACAAACGACGGACTCTTGTCTCTCTCAGCATCGTCATGTATCTCTGAATCTCCCTCTCGACGAACTCTCGCCGTCAGAACAACGAACTCTCGCCGTCAGAACAACGAACTCGCCCCACATCGCGTCTCCTACTCTCAGGTTAATTTGTTGTTGATGTCATTATCTCTTTCCCCCTTTTCCCTTTCTTTCGTTGTTGCATGTTGGAGCTAAGTAGCTTGAACAATTAGTTTAGAGAGTCTGGTATAATTTAATCACATGATTTAAAAGATGTTGAATCCCTTGTTACCTTTCAAGATTCCTTTAAGAAAAATTAGTTATGAATTGCAGCTTTATTTACTTGTGTTTGGTCTATGTCTATGACTTCTTCTGGTCTATGTCTATCTTCTGGTGTATATATCTACTTGTGTATGTAGCTTCAAAAAATTAAGAGAAAACAAAATGGCCATGTAATAACACAGCAAAGTTAAATGTTATTGATGAATCTTTTGAAAACTAAACATAATTGAAGTTGAAGCTTAATAATCCTTGCTTGGATCTGGTTTGGTTTTAGTTTAATTTGTTCCTTTGATTTTGAGCAATCTAAATATAAAATGGCCATGTAATTGTTGTTGATGATTTGGTTTGGTTATTGGTTAAGACTATTCAGTTTAATTTGTGTGTGTGCTCTATGTCGAAAACAAGAAAATGTTATCTTTAAAGGCAAAATTGGCGATATTTTTAAAGTGGAAGAAACCAAAATGTTGGTGTGGAGTTGGATAAAAGTTTGGAAAAAGAAGTTTTTTTTTACAAAGATTGGAAAAAGGTGTTTTTTTTTTTACAATATTGACAATTGGAAAAAGGTGTTAAACTTTGTAATATTGGTTTGCAATGCTCTTTCTCTAATTATGAGGTTCAATAATTGAATTTTAAATTGTCGTGTCATCCATCTAGAATGATTATGCAATTGTGAGACATACTTGCTTCTATGTTTCCGCCCTTGGCTTTACTTGTTGAATCTTGTGTTTCTGTTTTGGTTGGATGAATGTTTGAAGTCATAATTTATATGCCACTACCTTCTGCTATGCTTCAGCCCTTTAGCTTTTGTTTATTAATGAGATCTCTTTTGCATATTGAAATTGAGAAAGATGAGATGAAATTGACACAAAGGTAAAAATTATGTGTTTCTGTTTTGCAAGTTCATTCATATATATTATTTGTTGTTGCGTAGTTCTAACTACTAGATATCTCTTAATATAAGATTGATTGGCTGAACAAAATGATCATCTTAAGTTTATGTTTGCATGTTTTTCTTGACAGATTATGCCTCATAAAGAAAACAGAAAGAAAGTCAATATTCCACCAAAGAAGCGGATGATTTTGCCACATAATGTGAAACAGGCTGCTAAGCATCAGCTGTACAGTCACCATTAGATGACAATGCTACAACACCATTGGAGCTGAATGCACGGAAGGAGGATGCAAAGCAGTCAGATGCAGGGTGTCAGAGAGGCCTTCCTATTTTGACGGTGCCAACTCAAGGTTTTCTCTTACAATACACAGCAACAATATCATCCTCAACTATTGATCATTCCTCTTCAGAACTATATAGTGGACAATTAAGAGTAAACCGAAGAGACAAAAACTGACACTTTCAGTATATGGGGCCACCACGGCTGTGCTAGGACACCATAAGCGTCGCATATGCATTTGAGAGCACTTCTCGCCTCTATTTGGCCTACCACTTAAGTTGGTCCAGGTTTCTAACATTCTCTAAATGACCTGCATATTTTGGTTATAACTATCATTGATTGTCCTAAATTCTAGTCATGTATGATGGCTCCATTGTAAAGTTCTGCTATCTTCCTGGAGTCGTACTATTTTTATTTTGTGACAATAGGAGTCATACTACTAATTAAATAAAATGTTGAATGCTTCGTGTTTAAATTTTTGCCACTTTATTCAAATAATATTAATTTTATTTTTTATCTGACCACAAATTGACAGTATAAACGAGGACGACAAATGAAAATGAGGCTAGCAGACAATTAAAATCAAAATTTCATATCCAGTTTGATGGGGTGACATCCAATCCTAATGATATCGTGATTGTAATGGGTAAGCATTATATATGCTATTAATAATTCCTTTCTGAAATGAACTTGGAATTAGACTTTAGATCCAGTCTGTTGGTTATTGGAAGAACATCATGTCTACCAGAGGGCTTTGGTTTAGATTCGTTGTAGTAGTGCTTTCATCCTTCTTGTTATATCCCGCTTAATTACATATAGAGATGCTTTCACAAATAAACAAGAGATGCTATCAAAACATGTCTTAACAATGATGCTCTTTTATTTTTTACTGCTTGTAGGTCTGTTAAGGTTAGAATTAAAGGAACTTGTAAACATTAGTACTCGATCCATTATTATTTTCCATGTGGTGATGTGGAAGGAAAACACACTTCATAGTTTTCATATGGCTTAGAATGCTTTTTTTGTACAATAACAATGACAAAGAGTGACTTCAAATAGTACTGTGATCAATTCGCGCTTATATAGGAAGAGCGGTTGTAACCATCAACATGATATCAATCTGCGCTTATATAGGTTTGGTTGTTTTGTTGTTTGTAAATAACTGTCCCTTGTGCTTTTTCTTTTTTTGCCCCCTTGCTCTGTTTATGCAGGCAACTGACTCCTACTGAGATAGTTGTATAGAGCTGAGCGCAAATGTTTCAGAGGTTGATGCTCACGTTTCACAAGAGGAAAGTCAGAGAGTAAATCAACGCACAAAGAATTTGGAAAGACAAGTGAAGAAATTGGCTCATGGTGTTGCTTGTTTTAAAGGTGACCAACACCGTCGTCATCAAGACTATGAGGAAGATGACTTTAACAGCATGGATGACTCTGTTGACAGTCTAGATTATTAGATTATATATGTTTTATTCTTACTTTTCTTAGACTAATTTTATTGAATGTTTTTTGAGACATTTTTACACTAGACTAGATTAGTTTTTTATTTTGAGACTCATGGATTGATGTTTATTTATGTCAAATTGGATTGAAGTTATATAAAATTGATAAAATTTTGGTCTATTTTTTGTTTTTGTTGACTATACATACAGTTGAATGTGAATTATATAATTATTATAATAAACAAGTGATATGTTATATATGTTGGTAATTAGTGAAACATAACCAACATTTAGATATATTACTTACGAACATTATAAATGGTTTAGCCGTGGGTAACAATATTGATGGTTTAGCCGTGAGTAACATTATTGATGGTTTAGCCGTGGGTAAATTGAGGCAAATAAGTTGTTAAATGATGATTATCCATGAATTACTCATGGTGAAACCGACGGTAAATTACAGACGGCTTTTCGGCCGTGGGTAAAAATTTCCTTCGAGGCTTTTTCCCACCACCCTATGGCCGTGGGTAATCCGTCACTAATTCGACGTTACCCACGGCTTTTGTCAATTACCGACGGTTTTTTCCATGAGTAATAGCAGAATTTCTTGTAGTGTGCACCGGTCGACGTGCGCGTGAACGAGAACCACCCGAACCACCCGAACCACCCGCTTCGGCATCATGTGTTCCTCGCACCGGCGGTCCTTGCTTACCACGACGCCCTCTTTTCGGTGGAGGAGCATTTGCAGCAAGCTCTTTACGAGCAAACAAATGTGCTCTGCTCGCCCTTCCTTGTCTAGTTCTACCAACATTGTCTTCCATATCTAAACATAGAATAAAAAATTCAAAATCAATACAAACTTTTAATCTATGACAAATTCAAACTTATAATTCAACCAAACATTTAATCCATAAACAAATGGAAACATAATTAATATGGAAAAAAGTAATTCATTTCACTCAGACATTTTGTCAAGCACTTGGAGTACAATATAGTAAACTTAACCTCATACTCACATTTAACATAATATGAAACATGCATTCATGATATTATCTAACCATACTAACAATTAACCAATAATCAACAAATCAAACAACATAATCACGTTTCAAACACAAACTCATAATTTGAAATTTATGGAGACAGGAACAAAATATGCATATAATTGAAAATGTTGAGGATGAACATATAGAATGATCAAAGATGTATGAAACTTACTTGATTAAGTATGATTTGAAGTTGGATGTTGATGTAGGGTTGAAAGTGGCGTTTTGGAGAAGAAGAGAGGAACTTAGGGTTTTTTTGAAAAAATTTCGTAAATGAAAACAGAAGCTGCAGCTTCTGTTTGTATATAAGGCTGGCTCGGTTAATATTAACCGAGGTATTCAAAGGGGGGTCTCGGTTAATATTAACCGAAGTGACTCTAGGGGGTTTCTCGGTTAATATTAACCGAAGTAAATCTTTGGGGGGTCTCGGTTTTTACGAACCGAGAATATTTAGCACAAATTTTTGAACCCCCATTGGCAAAAACGTCAGTTTGGGGGGTAAAGAAGAAATGAGGGGGGGTCAGAAAAGCAATTTTCAAATAAAATTTACACTATCAATAAATCACAACCATGTTTTTCGGCACGTCATCCCACTTAATTCCACTTTCTTTATATGACTTGTAACATCAAACTATTTTTATCAATTGTCAGCGTAAAATTAAGTTATACTGATACATGTCTTTTAAACTCATTTAATAAACTTATAAAAAAATTATTTATATTTATTTATGTTATTGATATATCCGACGGAGGAAATTTAATAAACCTATAAAAAAATAGTCAAAATAAATAAACTCAAATAAGTAAAAAAAATATTTAAAAAAAAAACGTGTAAATTGATTAAATAAAATAAAATAACAGCAAATATTTAGCCGAACGTTAAACCGATCTCAGAACCTCTCTCTCTTTCTATTGTCTCTCTGTCTCTGTCATTCTTTCTTGCATAAACCAAATCAAAACTCTCTCTCTCTCTCTCTAGAATTTCAACCCATCTTGATCTTCATCAACAAAAACTACACACCCAGAATCAAAAAAATTGATTTTGAATTAAGTCTTTGTTTGTTCCATTTTCATATCTATGGAACCAGAAAGAACAAAACCACTACACAACTTTTCATTACCATGTTTGAAATGGGGATCACAAAAGTTACTAAGATGTGTTAACAACAACAGCAATATCAATAATGACTCTTCACCTCTCATCATCAATCCCAATTCATCTCAAAATGACCCAATTCGTAAAAACGATGAATCTGTTGATGCTGTTCGTGAAAGAATCATGGGTGATCTTAGAGTCGCTGCAACAAAACTTAAAGTTTCAATTTTTGAAGAAAATGCTGTTGTTGGTAATGAAAATGGTGTTGTTGGTGGTTCTAATGGTGCTATTAGGCCATGGAATTTGAGAACAAGAAGAGCTGCGTGTAAAGCACCACCGTTACCATCGCCGCCGATACCGCCGGTTAGGGATGATGGAAGAAGGTTTTTTGATGTTGGTTCATCTACACCTTCTTCTCCTATGGTGATGAAGAAGAAGAAAATGGTGATGGTGAATGAGAAAGTTAAATTTTCTGTTTCTCTTTCTAAGGAAGAGGTTGAAGAAGATTTTTGGGCTTTGGTTGGGACTAGACCACCTAGAAGGCCTAAAAAGAGGCCAAGGATTGTTCAGAGACAATTGAATGTAAGTTATTAACTGATTTTACTGTTTCAATTTTCAAAATCAAATCTTTGTTCTTTTTGTTTGATTTTGTTGTGTTTGTGTTTTTTTTTGTGTTTTTGACATTAAATTAGTGTTGTTGAATAACGGCTATAGCAGAATTTGAACAATATGAACAAAATAGTAGCAGAAATGCAGAATATTAGTACTCTGTAGCATAGAAGAATTTGATTAACTTACTGTTTGGATTTTCAAAATCATATCACATATGTTTTTTTTTTTTGTTTGATTTTGTTGTGTTGATGTTTGTTTTGTGTTTTTGTTTTTCGCTGAAGTTAGTGTTGTTGAATAGCAACTATATAAATCAAGACATTGAACTCAAATAGTTAATGAGCTCCCCTAGGACAAATCTGTCGGGAGAACCCGAGTTTGATTCCTGGCAGGAACAATACTCTGCCAGACTTCACTTACCCTGCGACCGAACTTTGAATTACCAAGCCTCCTTCTCTGGGAACCAGAGGGTTAATACCAAAAAAACAAAGTATAGCGACTATATAGCGTAGCAGAATTTGAACAATAGGAACAAATCCTTATTGTTTTGTGAATATGCTATTTTGTATGAAGTGTTGTCAAATAGCAAATAGTAGCAGTATAGTACGGTAGCATAGCAGAAATTGAACAAACTTAGTAGGGTAGCTAAGCAGACATTGAACAAACTTTTATTTTCCATGATTGGCAACACCGCATGAAATGATCAATGAAGTGATCCATGAAATGCCACATTCTATTAGTTGTGTTTATCAAATGATGGCTATAGCATAGTGGAATTTGAGCAAATTGTTATCGTTTTGCTATACGTTATTTTGTACAAAAGTGTTGTCAAATAGCATAAACAGTGTTATAGCACTATAACGTAGCAGAATTTGAACATAATGTTATTTTCTGCAATTTTTGGTTTGCAACATTGTATGAAATGATTAATGAAGTGATCATAATAGGTTTCATTTTCTAGCTTTGTTAGAATTTTACATTTTTTTGTATTTGTTAACATGAATCATGTCTCAAAAGTTGTGTTCTAAAATTGTTTTTGTGCCTATTCTATTTTTATTTTGTAGACACTTCTTCCTGGTATGTGGCTGGCCGAGGTCACTCCAGACTCATACAAAGTTGCTGAAGTTCCCGAATGAGGTGAAGTTTGTATACTTTGTAGTTTGGGTTTTCTCCGTCCATATAATCGTAGTTGTGATTTTTGTGAATTTGAATTGGATCTATGATAGATTGAATTGATGACTTACAAGTAAGTGATTATGTTATGCAGGAGCTGAAATGAATGACAAAAAATGGATTCTGGATGTCCCCAAATGTTTTTCTTGGTGACTTCCTTCAACAATTGTCACATAAATAATGGTAATTATTTCCAAATCATCAATATGTAAATCAAAAGTTCAATCCAATAATCATGAAATATTGAAATTTTTTGCATTTGGTTATTTGAATGTTGTAGCTTGCAGATTCTATTGAAATTAATTCCATTCATCATTAAATTGTATGAGTCGTAGTGTCCTAGACTTCGCATTTTTTCTTAACTTCTCAGTTGTTTATTTAATCCTATGTTGCTCACTGAAGAAAGTGAGCAATAATTATTCTTGTATTGTAGTAACTAGTGAATAATCAAGTTGGTGGTCATCGATCACGCAACAAATTCGTTATTTTATTTAGCAGAATAGTTTTTTATAATATGTCATTTGGATTAGTTTTTTCTGTTAAATTTAAATTCAACGTAGTTGTTTATTCTATCGGATATGTAGTTCGTGATTGGAGAACAGTAAAAACAGCGCACACAAGGAACTGCACCTAAGTATTGTCGAAAAAATCAGTGATTCGGGTGGCTTTGTAAGTTGCAATAAATGCATAATTAAAGATTGATAAAGTGTCATATAAGAATTATCAACTTGTGCTACTAAATTTTTCATTCTACTCATGTAACTTATACTACAAGGCAAATGCAATTTAATTGAAGTGGAATAAGAATTGTTTAGCATCTGATTACCCCTTTTTTGTTTTGCTAGTGAAAATGCATACTGTTGTAGTGTTTCTAGTCATGAACTCGCTGTGGTGACTTAAATCGGATTGCATTGCCATAAAACCATATCTTTTCTGCTGTTTTTCTTAGAGGAAAGAACAGCAGGAAAATGTCATAAGCTTTTCTCATAAGCTATCCTAAAGAGCTTATAAAATAAGTTAAAAACAGCCTATGAATATGTCATAAACTATTTCTACATGCTTACTCAAACACTTACACAAGTGCTTATGCTATGAGATATAAGTTCATATAAGCTGTTAATAAGCTATTTCAAATGTACCCTTTGTATTATATTCTTGTATTTGGAGCATTCTATTAGTATTGATTGCATATGTTACAGGAAAACATGTTCTCAGCAAACAAAATTCCTTAATTGTTATGATGGATGTTTATATGGATGTTTATCTTTAAATAAAATTGCATTATCATTCAACGATTTTTCTTTCCATAAACAGGATTTTTTTTTTATCAGTTTCCAAATTTTGGGATGGTTATTATGTTACTATTCATTAGAGGTGTGAAACTAGAAAACGGATTCAGTGCAGTCAAGTTGCAGTCAGCAGATCTCAACCGTTTGAGTGCAGTCAAGTTGCAGTCAGCAGATCTCAACCGTTTGATCATAATCATGTGCCTTAGATTTTTAATACTGTTATAATTTTATAAAACTTCAAAAATTTTAACTTTAAAATCTGAATCACCCAATTATGATCAGATGGTTGTGATGGCTCCGACTGCATCTCCTGACTGCATGCAATAGTCAATCCACATCGGTGAAACCATTATAAATATTGCAGTTGCACGTGTATCTAGTGTTGTGTTAATTTGTGAAATTCTGCTATAATTTGCATGTTAACTTAAGTATATAAGCAAATAATTTGATTAAGAAGTGGAAAAACATGTATATGTGGATTATATTCATTTATTTAGGTTATAAACTATTTAGGTTGTCTTGACACTTCAGATTGAAGGTGTGTATGACGTTTGACACTTACACAAGATTAACATATATATACTTACATTCACTAATTATATTTTTTCAAATTATTACCAAGGTTGATATGTTAGTGTCGGTGTCTGGTATTGTGTTTGTTTCGGTGCTTCGTAGAAAGTAACTTTGAGACATGTTAGATATCTTCAGCAAGCCTTTGATTGTCCTAGTACTAGTATTTGCTTTGAGTTTCCCAAAATAGGTTTCTCTAAAAAGCTATAAAAATAGTGACAATCTATCTCCTAAATAACAGGTTGTGTTCAATTAAGAAGCATGATTCTTGTACATCACTTTCCTTTAAAAAGGTTACATTTTCCTACTCAGTCTCCTAACAAAGATTCATACCATGGAAAAGAGTCAAAACCTCAGCAAAAAGTACAAAACAAAATCAATACATCAGTAGTACCAAGTGCCAACTCTTCCATGGAAACCAAAGATGAAAAGTTACCATCGTGATCTCTGCAAAGTCCTTTGTACCACTAAAAAAAATAAAAATAAAGGGAAGAATTGTAAGTCCTTGATGTTAATGTTGACATTATAGGAGAAGAGATACTGCCGCCTTACCTGTTTCTCGCGTGTCCTACGCGCTTCCATTTTTACCTTTCCACTAATTAAGTAGCGGACGCTATAAAAATGAGACATTTTTGAAAAACCACCACTATTTAAATAGGACGGTATAAAAAAAACAAATCTAATAGGACGTTATAAAATCTCATAGGAGAAACTGCATGTTTGATGAAATTTCACGTCTTGACAACTAGCTCCATTTCTCCGTTTGAATTAACTAAATCTATGAAATCTTTTTTAATTCAATGTTTGAATCAATTAAATTTCGATTTCACCCCTTACAATACAATATTTATTTAGTAAAACCAATAGTAGAAAAGAAAAAGGAATACGCACCGTAAAATAATTTTATATTGTCAATCAATCACAATCCCGTTTAACTCCACTTTTTTGACATTCTTACTGTTGTCAGTGTAAAATTAAGTTACACTAACAACTAACGATGCATGTCCTTTAAACTTATAGTAGAATCTATCAACTCTATGTTCTTGCATTGGATATTCCTCGTTGATGATCAAACTAAAAGAGAATATCTACATCCACCTACTTGATTTATATGATCCATTGACATTTCTTCCGAAACTATTACATTATACGGTTAATTATGTTGCGTGCCGTTTTTTTTTTCCTCACCATTAAAGAATCCTCTGCATGTCCTATAAGTCCTAACTCAATTGGCAAAAATGTCGAAATTATTAGGCTGGACGTCGTGACCCGGGTTCGAACCCGGAATCTCACAATTATTTATGAGTTTAATTTTAGTGGATTACCACTTCTTCTAAGACAAAAAAAAAAAAAAAAAATCCTCTACATAACCAACCAAAAATAAAATAATCCTCTATGTATTGTTAAAATTATGCAACAATAGTATAGTAGAACCGCGATTCTTTAACAATGGAGGAAAAAAAGTCTACACAAATTATTCTGAATATGGAATTTTCCACTTATTAGATAAGAGGCGAATTTCTAACTATTTGAGCACTTAAAAAAAAAATAGCTTCAATTATTTAGGATTAGGTGATTAGTCGATAAAATCAAAAGTGCCTCATTACATTGACTTCAAAATCCATTGAAATGTACCTAAAAGAAATCCAACTTGATCAATAATATTGTTAATTATTTGAGAGGCTTATACTCAACCACAACACAAAAGCTAGCTTGAGTGTTGAGGTTTGCACTATACTTATAAGAGTTTTGCTAAACAGTGCACCGGAGCACTCTTGTCATATCTCTAGCCAATGTGAGACTTCTAACATGATTCTAGATAATTAAATTCAAATATGATAATGATATATAGTTTCTAAAACCGTGTGGAAATCATGGATTATAACTAAAGTGCATTAGTGGGAACTTAATCATTACTTAATTTACTTTGATCTAGCTCATGTCAAACATAATTTGTCAAAGTTTAACAACTAAAGGAATGAAGAGATAATTGTTTGAAAACAAAACAATCATGAAATAACATTTCAAATTAACATAGAGGTATATATTTCTATAATTTTTGTTATAATGTTATAATTTTTTTACCCTTTTTGCGTGATTAAATTCCATTATAGAATTTATAGTGTATAAGGCGAGTTCTTCCTTTTCAATCGATTTTTGTCATATGTAAGAGTTACATATTGAAACTTTGACTACTTGATTAAAAGGCATATGTCCCTTACGACTTGAACAAATTTATTTTCGGTTATTTCTATTATTCTATATGCAGTGATGAGATTATTAGTTTATTAATCACGTGGAAAGAAACTTATAAAAAAATGTTTAAAATGAATATTTTGTTCATTTTAATTTTATCGTTTTCACATTATTTGAGCAACACATGTTTGAATTTGTTGTAGTTCCTTGGAAATTTATCTTATTACCGATGGTTGGTTTGAGAGATAAGTTAAGTCATTTTCATAAGCTCTTCAAAATAGTTTATAAAATAACTTATAGTTTATATAAAAATATATATATTATCTTTTGTTATAAAATAAACTTAATCATAAACACCGATATGATAAGTGATTATACTATAAGTGCTTAATTAAACTATTTATCAGAGCCTATTACCATGCTAGTTAACCTCTATGAAATGATAACAAACCAAGATAAATACATGACATGATCAGAACAAACTAATATAATTAATTTCATTGATCAAAACAAAAAATAATAATTACAATAACAACAAAGAAACATTATAGTATGTTATGATATGATGGTAATAACATATGAATAAAATCACTTCTTCTTAACCTTTCCAACACTTAAAAATGAACCAAACCTAAAGAAATTTGCACTTACCTTTGAAACACAAGGAGTTGGTACATTTAAGACAGGACTAATCCAATTACCATTTCCATAAGATCCTCCATAACTCTTACCTGAATTAGATTTTTGCATAGGATACAAATTTAAGGTAGAAGAACATGAATATGATGACGACGATGATGACGATTTAGTTGATGTTGATGATGTCTGCTTATTTGAACTTGTTTTTTTCGCCGAACCTGTTGAGTTGCTTCTATTGAAAAGAGGTGAAGAAAAACTCAAATTCTTCTTTGTTTCACAATTAAGACTTTTGCTTCTACTAAATCCCCAAAAAGACTTGGAATGCGATTTTTTCTCGTTATTAGAACTCACGTCTAGAATCTCTCTAATGGTTTCTGTTTCAGACTGGGCCAAGGTCCACTTGGAATGAGTTTCTTTGTTCAATTTGGCAAGGTTTGAAGGTGATGGACGCGGAGGAAATTTTGTATGATTAGATTTCACAAAAGGGGTGTGTTTTTTTGGAAGAATTATTCCATTAGAAAAAAGTTCATCAGCTGAAGATGATTCAAATTCAAAGATGTTGCTTGTGTTGAACTCAAAATCAGAATTTGAGTCTAGCAACAATGTTTCCATGCAAGTAACATCATTTTGTAGTTGAAATTCAGAGAGATTGTGAGAGAAAGAGAGACGCGGCGGAGTACTTGTTTCGGAGCACATAACTTCAAGCAAAGAATTAGAATTGATGAATGTTGATTTTCAAGATGCAAAGACAAATAGAAAATAAAATGGCTTTAAATGTTGAAAATATGAAGTTATTTTTGACAAAGGAAATAGAAAGAACATGTATGAATATTTATTCAAGTTTCAAGGAAATTTAAAGTTCTTTTTCTTTTTTGAAAAAGAAACATGATAGAATTTTGTGTATTATTGTTGGAGAGTAGAAACAAAAGAGGAAAACAAAAGAATGTGTCATTTAAAAAGAGAAAATGTTATTTATGTGCATAAAGTGAGTAAAAGTGGTTTCTTGATTAGAGGAAATTAGTGACTGCATTTACAATCTAATTATGCTGAATTCAAGGAATAATGTGTGGAATTTTTTGTCTTTAAACTAGGTAGCCTACAAAACTTGCTCTATAAGATATCTAATTTTAGGATTATCATCTTAACCACTATGATTAAGTCCTTTGTCCTTTTCCTTCATCATATCATATTTATATATAGATATATTTAAGGTAGGGGCACATTTTCTTATTTTTAATTTAAACAATACTTATTTCAATAGTACTTTGATCTTTCATCATAAATTTTGTCTTATTGTTGTATAAAAATTATTTTGGTAAGCATGTTATTGCAAAGTATCAATCGATTTTATCGATAACTAATCTCTGTTAAAGAATTTGGTTGACCATCAAGAATAAAATCACATATTTTGAGATAGCAAAGCGGTAAAATCATCTTAAAATGAGGTGAGATTGCTTGATCTACTTTTAAAAAGTGTATTGAAAAGTCTAATTCACCTAATTTTTAATAGCATGTAATATTGATTAAATAATTCACTAGAATAGTCCTAATTTTTTCCCTCTTATTTCTCATTTCATAATTTTAAGGCAATAAGTATTTTTATTATCTTTTGAAAGTCAAGAAAAATTTGTTTGTGATTATTGAAACATGGACTCAATTGAGTTCAAATGGAAAGAGAAACAAACAAATTTTTATTAATTTGTATCTTCTAGAATGCCTTATTATTGAGAAACTGTTGCAATCCAATGAAAATAACTTCTAACCTAACAGCCAAATCTGTCATATTCTACAAGCACTAAGTGTTATAAATATGTTATAATTAATTAGCCATGCTAATCTTTATTAGGTATGATATTTTCTAGCTATAATTAATTTTACAATGTGATAAAGTTGACAATGATCAACTCAGCTAAAAGTATAACTTTTTGGTGTTAATTAGTATTCTCAATACCATGTTAAAGTATATATGTTTGTGTATGATCTTCAAGTATCCTACTAATGTTTGCCACACATTGGATTGCACTTAGATGCTGAAATAATTAATATGAGCTCAATGAAATGACATGATGCATTAACTTCAAGAAGTCTTCTTAATGTATCTGACATGAACACTCTACGTTGAAGGCGTGTCTGAGTGTCTAAGGAATGAATGTTTTTAGATGTTTTTAGCATTTTAATAGTAGTTGTGTGGAAGATGAAAGAGAAAGACACTGTACAGTAGTTCACCTTTGTTTATAATTTCTTTTTTATGAAGAAACAAAGTGTTCAATTCAAATCGTATATGTAACAATAGTTGTGGACGTAATATAAAAGATTTTGAGATCTCTATAATGACATTACAACTGCAATTTCAATTACATTTTTCCATGATATAAAAGTTTGCAGTATAATCGGAATTTGCAATTTAAAATCATGGTTACGAATAATAGGTATAAGATAATTTAATAGAGATGAGAAGAGAACCCTAAACAATTTTGATTTGGGCCCTAATGGGCATACCTTTACATAGCATGGGATGTAGGGGTCATTTCTTAAGGATGGACCCAAATTTCTCAATTGATAACTATTGTTCTTTTAACCAATAAAGATAAACCATTTGCGCCAACTTGCCATGTGAGCAATTTCTCAAAATGAGTAAGCTCAAAACCTTGATGACAAAAATGTCCTTAACTTCTTATTTGAGATGCTCAATACTTGCCACAACATAAGACCCTACCCTTCAAATTTTTTATGGGCACACAAATCCATAACGCCACCTATACCATTCCACAATTGGCATTACATAAAAGTGATTTTGTTGCAATAAAAAGTGTAACTAAAACTATAACCTATATTAGAAATATGTAAGCACTTTAGAGAGAGACCTATTACCTATCTTTGTTACATAATTGACAATGCAGTATGGAAACTTGGCTGTGGTTGCTTAAGTGGACCCAAAACAAAGGAAAATATTATATGAACTTTCATATAGGCTTCCATGGAAGAACTCAATTATCTAGGTGGTGGTGCCCTCTTAAGATGCTTGTTTATCCGTGTATTTTTTATCGGTATGAATGGAATTCGATATCACAGATATCCAAACATATTTAATATGGTATTATAGTTGGATTAATGACTGCAATATAGACATTTGACTCAGGTTCGTGCTAGGTGTGAGTGTGAGTGTTAAATATGTAAGTTGTGTTGTTGGAGTTTGTTTGAATCTCGCATTGTTTAGGTTTCCGGGTTTTGAGGTTGAGATCTAAGCATATTTAACATGGTATCAGAGCCGGATTAAAGACTTCAATGTGAGCATTTAACCTATGTTCACGCTAGACGTGAGAGTGGAAGTCGAATATATAAGTGATATTGTTGGAGTTTGTTGAGATCCAAACATAATTAACAATTTATGTGTGTATAAAATAGCTTACCGATGGAATTTATTGCATGTAAAAAAGTTTTATGTATTAGAGAAAATTATATTTGGAGCTTTTTTCTTTAAATCGTAGTATGACTTCAATTAACCTAAATTATAGTTGCTTTTTCTTTAAAAAAATATCTTCCAATTCTATGGAAAGGTGATTTGATAATACAAAGTTTGATAAAGTCTAATAAAAATTGTTCCTCCTAAAAAGTGAACTTGAATTCTCCTGAACGATTCGTGATTAGAAACAACTCATTAAACACTCAAGGTCAATCAATTCGTTAAATCTAAATCATAGTATGACCTCAATCAATCTATAATATTTGCGATTTACAGAATATGTAAGAAATTTAAAAAGTAAATTGTTGCGTTGCAAAGGTACTCTAACTTGATTTTGCATAATAACCTTGTATTTGGCTGCTATGTTCTTTGTTTTTTTAATTATTTATTTTTTGATAATGTCTCATCTCTTTCTCGCCTTCTCAAAGTTAACAAAACATTAGAGGCACTAAACTTCTGCTGAATATTTCTCAAGAAAGAAAACGGATGTGTAAATTTTGATCCGAGTTTGATGAGTCAGAGGTGGCTATGAGGGTGTGCCAAAAGTGCGGCCGTACATCGTCGCATTTGTATGTATGTGTATGCATGCGTTCATGTGTATGAGTTACTTGCACAAAAAGTAAGCCACTAATTTCATATTTTGTACGGGCACTAATTTCAGTTGTAGAGTTTCTTAAATTTGATTCTATTTTTAATTAGGAAAATGTTAAATAGTGTCCTTGAGACACTATTTAAGGAAGTTAAGTATAGTAAAATTGTCTTGAACTAGTGTCTCCGAATTTCTTATTTTGGTTCCTTAACTAGTGCCTCGGGGGCACTAGTTACCATGACCCTTTTTGTTATTGTTACATTTCAAATAAATTTATTACTCTAACAACTTTCTTTAATACCCGTATTTTTTGTTCGAGATTTTCATAATAAGATTTAGAGGAGATATCATAAAGTATGACATAACACTTCATAGTTCTTAAATTTCAAAGTAGCTTAAATCAAGTTACCTATAGTAGAATGACTTTTGAAAAATTAGGATTAATTTTGTTGGCACTTAAACAAAATTTAGGCAAGTTTTCATTTTCAAAGCATTGTCACTACTCATGGATCACTCAAGCTTGGCGTATTAGAGATTTACGACAACTGCGTGATGACATTGTCTCCACCTTTGATTTAAAGATTTTTTCTATCATAAAAGCAAAATTGTCTATAATTGGGAGTGACACATGGAGCAATAATATACCAACAACTTTATACCAAAAGGTAATTATTTACGGATCATGCTAACAAGTATTTTTTTGTGAATGTATAAAGTGTTTTTGTTAAAGAAAAAAATTCAAGTTTTTTACAGAAAATATATTTTTTTGGATTTTTAAGAAAATGAGATTTCGAATTGTTATAAAAATGACGCATTCATGCATTCAGCTCAACCATATTTGTTGGATTAAGATTAGACGATTTAAATTTATTGAATATTTTGATGTTTTTTAATATAAAAATTCTTTAACTTGAAATCTTATATATATTGGAATAATCCTCATAGTAAACAAAATGGTCAAGGCAAATAGGTTAATAAGATAGAAAATAATCTAATAGCTAAAGTAAAGAAAGACAAAAAAACTGAGTTGTGTTTGGTTTCAATTTTTAGAACCAAAATTGATTTTATGTTTGGTACTTCGGTTTCATTTTTAGAAGAACCAAAATTGATTTTAGAAAGGTAGAATTAATCGACTTGTTTGGTTTTTCTAGAGTAAAATTTACTTCGCTATAAAATTTATTCTACTTGAAGCAAAAAATTGTAAATTTTATGTGTAAAATTAATTTTTACACTGAAATTTATTATTTAACTCAATCAATTTATTCAAAATCAATTTTGTTCACCACTGCACTATACACACTCTAAGTCAAACTATAAATGAAATTTAAAAATAAATGATCTAACTTTGACTCAAATTCATTCTAGGATATATATCTGACTGATATCGGTAACAATTATTTAGCCAAAAAATTGCAGGAAATGGCTGTGCATGCAGTGCACCAGTGAATAGTTAAAGTGGTGATCCAAAGAATGAAGAGAGAGCCATTACAACAAGCAAGATTTCTTCATTTTTTACAAATATAGCCAGACATGATTTGTTGTCACAGCTGATTTAATGGTAAAATTCAAAACTATATATAGGAGAAACTAGAAATTATGGTCTATATATACACAATGAAAGGGTGCAGGTAAATAAACTCTTATTATCATCGAAGATCAATGACATCGAATTTTAAATCGGGGTTCATGTAAACATCTGTACAGGTATTGTAAATAGGACCACCATCTGGAGGCTGGTTATGTGGATGAAAGCCGCGTTGATCACATTGTTTAATAACAGACATTCCACCAGGGGTTGTCAGCCGAAAAATGCCATGGTTTCTGCGCATGTAAATTCACAAATGTAATTTCAAAGTAGATAAGGGAAATTTCATGAAGACAGCAAAAAACATAAACTTAGAGACAAAAATCATTGAAATTACTATTATGAAAGAATATCCAAAAGTCAGTAATCTTTTTATCTAGAGTGAATCCCCATTCTAATCCCGGAGAGAAAATGTCGCACCAAATTTAGTTCTTTAGAAAGAAGTCTACAAATAGTCCCTCAGAAACACAAATCCGAACATATTAGTCTCTCAGACGGAGACTATTTTGAGTGTTAAATTTTTGTTATTGACTAATGTGTCCTAATTTACTAAATTTAAGCGACTACTTGCACACTTCTTTTTTTTCTGAGTAACTAAATTGGACGCCATATTTTTTCTCAGAGACAGATGGATCTTTACTCGTCCATTTAAGAGATTATATGGAGATGTTTTCTTTGTTATTAATTATTATCCATGCATCAAAATACATCTAATATGTGACCTCTTACCTTGAACTATCTGTCGGCGCCATGACTATTGCAACAGATTCTGGCAGCATAATCTAAAAAGACGAGAATTTGCATAAGAAATCAATATGGCAGAATAGAACCTTCTTTGGTAGAAACAATGAAGGAAAGAATGTTGCCAAATTACGAATATGTAAGACACTAAGAGTTTGATTACAAACTCAAGGTAGAGTAAAAAAAAAAGATAATGTTCTATATGAATTACGAAATATATAAATATTCAATAATTCAGTAAAAAAAGATAAAAACTGACTTTTGCAATAATTCAAATCCATAAAATAGAACAAGAAAGTAGATCTATAAGTAACACATTCCATCAATAGTAGTTCTTGAGGCCTTTATTCCACCATTCCCTCATAGACAATAACATAAATCTGCTCAAAATACTCACAAAAAAAATCCAAGAAAAATTACGAACTAACCTGATATGAGTAATGTGTGTGCAGATCAATTGATGACATGAAACAAGATTGAGTAGGATGTGTCTGGCAATTAAGAACAATATATTTCAGTGTTACTGTTCACAACAATGTAACTTATGTAACGGGAAAAATAAGGAATTCAGATAAACGCTATATTTACAATAAGCAAACTACAGTCACAAAAAGAGAAAATATATTCTGCATTACATTATTTTTCATATATATTTTTGAAAGTTATGAAATCATATAAGTTTCCTCCAAACAAAAAACTTGAAAACTCACATGGATCCACCCTAGGGGAAAAAGTGATCGTTTATCCTGCACATCAAATATTTCCTCTTCATTTGTAGTCTGACACTGTTCAGGAAGAAGAATGATGAATAAGTTCTATGTTTGCAGAATAAGTAATGCATATTCACAAAAAGATATATAATGAAGGAGTTCTTACAGAATCTGAGGTTGACTCCTGCTTCGGGATTATTAGAGCAGTAATATAAAATTTCCTGTTTTTCTGCAAATCAGGTATGTTGTACAAAATAACAATCAATTTTCTACCTTTGCATGTTGCTTTACTTAAAGACAAAACTGTAAACAACACTTACAAGCAAACCAGCAAGGACACCACAAGTCTCCAAATTTTTCTTAGTATTTGACATGGCAAGTTTCAAAAAGCTTTCCATCAAAGCAGTTGACTGCATATAGAAAGAAAAAAAATTTATTCGACATTCAATGTTTTCTAAAAATTGCAAGTATATTAGAGGAAAAATTAACACCAAACACAAACTTTGATATCTGCCTTCCCAGGAATGTTAACCAAAATGAACAATACATCAAAGACAGTAAGAAAATGTTATTGACTCACAATGTGCAGTTGCAGGGGAGACTCGGCATGAACACAACTGTCAGATGATGGAATCTCTGTCTTACATCCTCCCTCATTAATGTGAGGTACCAAATCTTGCACTTCAGCAAGTACGGGTGGAGGAGAAGGTTGTCTGATAACTTCTATTCGATCAGAGGTTTCTGTTGCTTCAAAAGAGATAAGAGAAGGAGATTCCTGAGTGCGCTGGGGCTGGCTGTCTTCACTATCGGTAGGAATTGAATTTAAATCTAATTTATGGAGTTCTGCAATGCTATTATCTTTATTCTTCAGAGATACATCTTCTAAGGGAGGCTGTAAGCTGTATGTTGACAAACAAAACCCAATAGGATGGACGCAGTTAATATATAAAATCAATTAGATAAACTAGTTCACGGATACATGACGGACTATAAATTTACCTTGGTAGTTCAACTGGAGACAGATCTATGTTAGTTGGATACCTGACCTACATCCATAGAGAAAAGTCAGGATGATCTTTGAATAGAATACAATTCAAATATACAGATAAAATTGCATACTGCATACCCCTGTATTAATAGTAGGTGGCCGCCACTGCCCATTAAGCCCATTGGGACCAAGGATAGAATGTCTAGAGAGAGTTTCCGATTTTGGAGGTGGGAGAGTTAGAGATCTACAAAAGGTAAGTAAAAATGGAAGCGACCCATTAGTCGAGCAATATTTATCCGAAAAATGAATGATAGTTTGTGAAATGCAAATGCCCCAGAAGACCATGGTGGACTGATTGTTTAATTTCTAAGCAATGCTACTAGTGATAAAATTAGATATATCCAAAGAATTTTTTAAGAACCCAAACTATCATTGGACTTTGCTCTATCGAGTTGCTGCTAGCTCGGTTCTTGCCAGTTTAATTGTTGTTTCTTTTTAATCACATTCTTGACTCCTTGGTTTGTGGTTATTTTATCTATTTACAAAGGTTGACTTTTTTTCTTTTGTCCTTTTATAATTTTTTTGGTTGGCGTGACTTTTTCATAGGTTTTCCCATCAAATTCAAAAACAGGAAATTTTACCCACTGGCTTCTTAAAATTTCAGTGTCTCAGCCAATATATTCCACTACTCTATACCATTACCGTGGATATAAAGATATAGTGCACTTCAACCGACTGGTATAACCTTAGAAAAGGAAGGAAACGTTTAATTGTTGAATCCTTGCTCAAACTAGGTCGAAGTTTGTTTAAAATTAACTTAGTAATGTGCAATAAACAAGCAAGACCCTCTAGAATTATCCACTTTGAAATGCAGAAGTATCCTCAAACGATATTAGAAAGTAACCAAACAGATGAAAGGAAGTTTAAGTTTAACTTAATTCCTGTGAGGATAAAAACTGTGTTACAAAACGATTTACTGAATTTATAAAAACAGAAAACGAATTTTTCAAAACAGAAGGCAACGAATAAATTATTGGCTGAGTCGCGGACTAGGTCGCTTTCTTTAAGACGTTTCGCGGAACTACTCGAAAAGGTGCAGTGTAGTATATCGACCGCGAAGTCCCCAGGATAAAACAGCCGTTTTCAAAGAAAAATACCGAAACACTACTGCACTGCAGTGATCGGACAGAATTACACCAATATGGTTTGTAGTTTCGAACCACTCTAATTGATATACAAATATCAATTCTGTACGGCAACAACCGTTCGATAATTGAAACAACAAAGATATATCGAAGAAGAAAAAGAGAGAAAGGAAAAGCAGAGTATTCTCAGTACGCAGAGAAAAAAGGAGCCAAAAAAAACTGAAGAAATAAAGCAGGATTTATAGGGCAAGTGGGAGCTGGAATCAGAGCGGTTACTGGAGCCGATTTTGCCCAGTCAAAGGAAAAACGTGGGCGAGATTTTAGGCCACGTATTTGATCCGTTGTGACACCCGTTACAGACTTGGTCTACTGCACATTTGAAATGTGCGAAAAATAAGGGACACGCATGTAAAGAAAATTAATTAAAATTTTCTTTTTCTTTACATTAAAAAATTAATATATCACATGACCCAAGCCCAAGCCCGGCCCGAGCCGGACGGCGGCGGCGCGCGATATTCGATATGGTGTGCGGTCTCCCTTTCTTACAAAAGTGGGTACCCCAAGGGCACACCCTTAGTTGCCACTTTGTAGTATATAAACACTACCATGAAGTGTGTTCTTAGCAATGTGGGACTCAAAAGAGTCTTTTTTCAATTCACACTACACATGGTTCCAACACTTTGTGTTTACTTCAATACCAAGTTTCCTTCAAAACCTCATCATGTTCCAACAAACTGCAATAATATATACAATATTTATCAACATAAGAGGGCCAATTATACATAAATTATGAGTCCAATACTTACAGTCTTCGCACTTGCTCTTCCACAGGCCTGACATAAGAGAATTGCTGGCCACTTGATCCTTGGTAAACGTATTCCTTAGCAGTTGCTCTGACTGCCTGATCAAATATACAATGTGAAACTTCTTTTGAAGTGGAACAGAGAAACCAAAAAAATTTGCATTCATTCAAGCAACAGAATCGATGTTATTTTATTTTACAGAAATATTATCACTGGTGAACTACAACCTTCAAAAGCAAATTTTCCTGCAAATTTTACCTTTATTTGTCCATTATTATTAGCCAAAGTTTGCGTTTTCACAGGAGAAAAATCCACTGAATTATTTGAATGAAAATTTCCCCGTCCATTTTGTTGGTGAGCATTTTTGCTGTTAAGCTCGTTGATCTTCTGCTGGACCAACGGTTTCAACTTCTCCAGTTCATTCAAAGAAATCAACAATCCCTATAGCAAGCGCTTCAAAAATCAGGTCGAATCTAATATTTAATAAAAAAACATTCTCATTCAAAGATGAGAGTTGAAAGTCAACCTTTTTCAATGATTGTTTCTTGCTTTGTGGAGATGATCTATACTCTCGGTGACGCGGTATTGTCTCAGATGCCAAACTAAAACAAAACAAAAGGCAGGACCCTCAATGCAGTGTGGCGACATAAAACTAAATACAACAAACCAGACATGTTACAATTCAAATAAGGAATGTGATACAGGCAACCTTGCATTACCTAGAAAATCTTAAAAGCATGACATATAGGTCAATAATGTTCTTCTCTGCGCGAAAAATGTCAGCCTGCAATGTTAAAATCAATAATGGGAGCCAAGGGTCAGACACTGCAACTAAACAATAAATTCATCTTCCAAAGAAGTAAACATGACCACATAAACGTCACCAGATATAAAAAGAAATTAAAATAGGGCAATAAATGAATACAATTCAGCAATAGAAAAATATGATATCAGCACAAACAACAATCAGTAGTAGCACTAGCAGCACAAAATATCTTGTAATAAAGAATAAATTAATCATCGGCATAGTTTTAAAGTGTGGTCTACAGGTCTAGAACCACAAACTTTGATGATCAGTCATATTTCTCCGTAATTTGCTGCAATACCAAATACTAGAAACCTACAACATAATCATGTTCGCAACTACACCCGCAATCTAAAGCCTGGATCATCAGCATTATGGTACATAATATAACATGATTGCAAGGAAAATGCAAAGGTGAATTGACATTCGTGAATGTCATTTTTCATATAACTGACACTACCGGATTCTAAAGTAACACAAGAAGACGCCAAGACGGATGATTGATCACAGAATTCGGCTAATTGTACATACATCTCCACTATGCTCATTGTGCTTTCAGCTTCACTTTCTCCACCAAGCAACTTCCTACTTATCCGTGAATGAGTCATTCTCAACAAAATACTATCATGGTAAATAGATACATAAATGCACGCAAGAAGACAAACGAACGATCACATAATCCGGCTAATTGTGCATATATCTCCACTGTGCTCATTGCGCTTTCAGCTCCACTCACTCCTGACTTTACCAAGCGGCTTCCCACTTATCCGTGAAGAATATGTATCACAAAATACTATCTACTGGTAAATAGATAAATAAACGCATGCAAGAGACAAACGATCGATCGCATTATTCAGCTAATTGTGCATACATCTCCACTACACTCATTGCACTTTCAGCTCCACTCAATCCTGACTCCACCAACAGGCTTCCCACTTATCCGTGAAGAAAAAAGACTATCTACTGGTAAATAGATAAATAAACACATGCAAGAGACAAACGATCGATCACATTATTCGGCTAATTGTGCATACATCTCCACTACGCTCAATGCATTTTCAGCTCCACTCACTCCTGACTCCATCAACAGGATCCGTGAAGAATGAGTCACAAAATACTATCTACTGGTAAATAGATAGATAAATGCAATCAAGAGACAAATGGTAGATCACATAATTCGGCTAATTGTGCATACATCTCCACTACGCTCATTGCACTTTCAGCTTGACTCACTCTACCAGTCGACTTCCCACTTATCCATGAATGAGTCATACCCAACAAAATACTGTCTAATGGTAAATACCATATACATTGAATTTTGATCATAATTATTCTCCAACTGATATTAAGCCGACTTTAATGGTGTGCACCATCTATGTAAATTAGTTTTACAGTGTCCAATAAAATCTCATCAAAATGCCACATAAGTCCATTTTATAACCGCTCTTTAGAAATAACTATCACATACTTTGATTCTTATTGAACGTCAATGTATCATCAATGTAAACTAGTTTTACACGATGTCCAATAAAAACTCATTAAAACGCCACATAAGCCCACTTTATAACTGCTCTTTAGAAATAACTGTCACATACTTGATTCTTATTCGATAATTTCGATGTCAATAAAATTTGATGAACTTAAATGTCTCAAATCAACCTAGTAAAAAAAAAGTCTCAACTCAACCAAAACCTAAACTAAACCCTACAACAAAGCATAGATTTTTATCAACAAATGAAAACCCAATTACAACCCCAAATACCTAATTTCAATAGAAAGCTTCAAAAACTGAAAATTCCCAAATAAAATCAAACATATGATAAATTGAACAAACCTGTCGAAGTATATTATCAGCAATCCGATAATAGAACCGTAGAGAAATCCGATTATCGACTTCAAGCTTCTGAGCACTCATAGCGATATTGATCGCACCCGAAGAAGAAGAATAAGAAGACCTCATTTTTTTTTAAATTGAGATATCAAAACGCAGCGTTTCACTGTCTTCTTCTTGTTGAATTGAAAATTATCGAAACACGGTGTTTAATAGTGTTGTTGTGGAGATTTTGTTGTGAGCGAATTCATCAATGGTGGTTTTGAATTGGGTTTCAGAGGATGAAGACGAATGCGATTGAAGGAAAGGATTGGATTGTAATTTTGGCTTTTTGGTAAAGGTAAATAGTATATGGAAAATTCAGCTAAGCTCTGTTTGGTTGCTGTTACTATGGAGTAAACTGATTTTCAAATGTGTTTGCTGTTTTTTTATTTCTTTTTTATAATAAATAAACTATGAAAATTGTTCTTTTAAGCCGCCCAAAAATCTGAAAATATCCTGATTTTGGTTTCAATTACCTTTGGATTAGTAAATTTTAAAAACACTTATTTTCGGTTTGTGAGTTTCAAAATTACCTTTGGAAAGGATTCATTGAAAAACAGATGTATTTGGTCTATGATATGGACTAGGTACATGATATTTTCAATGAACTTAAAAAGTGATTTTTTGCTTATAATAGTGACCGGAGGGAGTATGGGTGGAAAGAAAAGTTAAAAAAAATTAAAAAATTAAATTCAGATCATAAGATTCGAAATGTGAAAAAAAGTGGATATTCAAATCATAGAATCCAATTACTCTTTGGAGTATCCACATTCATGTCATCCTATTTACTTGCTTAAATTGACTCCACTTAATTTTTTATATTATTTAACATTTATCAACTACTTTTTCTAAATATCAATATCATCCATAAAAAAATTTAAATTGGGTCTCATTGACCCTACTTTGCAAAGTAATTTTCAATGTGAGTTACAAATAAAAAATAAATAATAGTGAGTATTAGTAATAATAAAAGTACAGCCGTCAAAAAGTTATAAAAGAATAAAAAATTGACACAACTTAACTAATGCTACAATATTGTAGATGGAAACAGTGTCATATAAAGTCACTCAAATGAATGGGAATATCAGTGGCCAAATAAAGCCACACACATTCCACACTTTTATAATACTAGCATCGATATTTATGCTTTTAGGCCAATTATTTTTTATCATATGATTCAATTATTCACAAACTTGTTCACAAATTTCACGGTAAAAGGGTTTCATGAAACTGAAATAATCATGATGAATCCTACTTCAATATTAGTATAAAAGAAATCATTAAGGCGTTCAAAAAAGTTTTTGGATATTAATCCAAAATTATTTTATACACCATTGTCATAATCTAAAGTAATCTAAAATAGGGTCGTTCCGATCAATTTGGAGGCCTCGCTCTAATGTTAAAGTTGAATTTCAAATCAAAAAACTCAAAAAATTTATTTAAATTATAATTAACATCAAAAAAATTATTTATAAATTTTAAAGTAACACTAATTACAATTAAAATCATGCCAATTAATATAAATAATTAACACCTTTAAATTTGACTTTGAAAACTCATAAGGGCTACGTATTTTTCTTTATAAGCTTGTTATATATTGTCTTGGTGCCATGCTTCTGCATTGTCGAAAAAACTTCTGCTATTGTTTATCAAATATTTAATACCTACTTCTAAAAATTTAACCTACAAAGTGTTTGGTAAAAAAAAAATGCTAGCTTATAGCTGCTTATTATACTAGCTTATAAGTTTGTTTTGTAAAATTAGAGGTATTTGGTAACAAGTATTTTTTCACCACCTTATAACTTTTTTCAGATGTTATTTCAAGTAGCGTTTGAGCTTATAGCTTAGAACTTTTTACCTTTCATTCCAACTTTAACCTCATTATTTTAATTTCTTTATTTTTTTAATAAAAACTATACACCCACAAAAATAACTATCCACTCACATAAGATAACCACACACTTTTATGTTATTTTATACTTACAACATATAAATTTACCAAACACTTTAATTTTATTCGATAAGTTTTTTAAGTATCAGCTAAAAACTACTTTATCAGCAATCAACTAACTTATACAGAGCTTGTTGCCTAGACTTGAACCTTATTACAAGATGGTTATATTAAAAAAAGTCTTTAATATTTTAATTTTTTAATGCATTGATTCAATTTATTATTTAACATCTTAATTTTGAATAAAATACAAGAGAAAAAAGCTGCAGGCTTTGTACAAGACTGAGGCAGCTGACTCTACCGAACATGGTTTGGTTTTATTTTATTATTTCCAAATATCGTAATCTTATTGACTCAGTTCTATTAAACAAAAATAGATTGTAGATTATATATTACGAAACCACGTTTAAACATTCAACTAAGAATTAAAAATCGACATAAGAAGGTTGGTTGCGTTACAAACATGCATGCATAATTTTTATTTTGTATTTTTATTTGTTAAAAAGGTTTTTTGACTGGATTATTTATTTAATTACTAAAAGGTAAGAAAGTTTATAAACCCAAATACAAAAATTACTAGGTGTCTTACATGCCCAGGGTTTCTTTTAGCAAATACTTGTTATAAGGTAAATCAATCGCTGGTTGGATTTACCAACCAAAAAAGACATAGTTGACTAGAGTATGAACCTAATTTATTTTTTTATAAATGACCGTACTTAATGTATTCACAGACTCACAAAAATAAAAGATCATTTGATCAAGATCATAAAATTCATGTTCCAGTTCAATATTTTAAATTATCAAGAATGTTTCCAATTATAAGGCCCCGTTTGACCCTGCTTATTTTCTACTTTTCTACTTCTCCTTAAACGAAGTAGATAAGTAAAAAATTATGTTTGACCCTATTACTCCTTGCTTTCTACTTCTTTACTTTATTTATGTATTTCTTTTACGTAAAAATAGGATCAAAAATAATTTTTTACTTCTCTACTTTGTTTAAAAAAAAGTAGAAAAGTAGAAAATAAAACGGGTTAAACGGGCCTAAATTTTGCATCATATATTGGGTAATAGGTGGTTATTATAGGGAAGAGTTACATGATTGTCCCATAAGATTCTTTGTGTTTCTTATAAACAATCTAAGGTAACAATAGACATTTTCTATTTTATTTTATTAGGGAGTTTAATGACTAAAATTATATCTTTACGTTGAATATACAGAGTGTCTGATATTTGTATTATAACTCATATATATAAAATTTGTTGTCTTTATTAACTAATTTAAACTAAGAGAAACAACATTTTCAATTTTTTATTATGAAAACAACTTGCGTAATTTTTTTTTATTGAAACAACTTCTTCTTTTTAAAGAAATTGGAGATTTTTTTTAATTAAAATGAAATTAGTGACCATTTCTACAACTATCGACATTTAACTTTTGCACCTTAAATTACAAAGATAAACTTCTACAACTAAACTACCATCTCAAATGTAAACAATTTGTTCTTATTTTTAATAAGTTACCTATGTCAATCAAAATTTATATATAAAAAAAGTATTTGAGATTCTTCTCAAAAGTGCAGACACATTGTGCTTCTTAAGACTTTTCTTTAATCGATGTTTTGACTATGACTATGGGGTAGAGAAGGAAAAAATCAAATAATTAGATAGCTAAATTTGAAATTAGCAGTAGTTCACTTAGAATTTTCCAACAAGCCTTGGCAAAGTCACATGAGTAATTCTAACAAGGCAATATATACTCTTTATTTACAAACACCAGAACTTCTTCCACAAAGACTTAACCATTTATTCTTTCTTTTCTTTTTCTTATAAGTTTTTTTTAGATAGATAAAATAGCAACAAAAATTATAATAGCATTGTTTGTGAGAGTGGTTGTGTGGAAGCCGTTGAATTGTTTAATGTTGGATGAGATAATACTTACACTATACTATACTATAGACATCTTTCACATTATACATGCTCTATATGAGACTCCTAACATTACATGTAGGGATGTCAATGGATATCCGTGGGAGCGGATAGTATGATATCCGTGTCCGCTCCGTTGGATAAATACGATATCTATATCACTCCATATCCGTCAAGCGGGTAATTCATGGATTTTGAAGTATCCGTGGATATTCACATATATCCATGGATAATAATTTTTAAAAAAAAAATTGCGATTCTTGTAAAAAAAAATATTTTAATTACTTGAAATAAAAAAAAATTGTTTATCTTCTTTCTAAAGAAACAAGAAAAAGATTATTATCACATAATAACATTCCTACATTTCACTTTCAATTTAACAACAAAAGTCAACACATTTATTTTTCTTCTTTTCACCAAAATATAATAATATCCATACATTTCTCTTTAGAAAAAATTTCATACATTTCATTTCTAATCAAAACAAAATTCTATAAAGAATTAAAATGACTCTTATATATTTGATAACTAAGAATATTTATATAATATTCTTATTTACTAACGGATATGGATATCCGTGGATACAGATACCATTAAATCTGCATCTATATCCATTAATTATCGGGTAGTTGAAATATCCATTTATCTTACCCGTAGATATCCATTAAACTATCCGCTCCGTGTCCGTGACGGATTTTATCCGCGGGTATAAATATTTTTGTCATTCCTAATTACATGGATGCATGTTCTGGAGGAATAAAATATATGCGCGGATAAAAAAAAATGAAGTGTTGATTATTTATGTGTAAAAAATTATATTTGAATAAAAAAATGTGTCATCCAAAAGAAAGAAATTAAGAAAATTAATCATGGAAAGAGAGGCAGCAAAGGAATTAACAAAGTTATATTCTACACGCTAGGGGTGATCGTATCCGAACCAACCCAAAAGTAAAACTGCAAACCGAACCAATCCAAACCGAAATCGCAAAAACCGCATTTATTTTAAACCGCGCGATTTGGTTTGATTTGCGGTTTTCATTTTAGAAAACCGAACCAAACCGCAATACATAACCTAACTCTATCAACTAGTAGCAATCAACCTATTACATAGTTAAACTTAACAAGCCCAACCCAAATTAAGTCCATAAAACAGTATGCTATCAAAACATATCATTTAACGCGATCTAAAACTATACTATTGGTATTAAAAATAAGTTCTTATGTATATGAAATTTATGTTTACGCATATTATATCATGTAAATAATAAATAAATTAAAATTTCTTATGTTTATTTTGTAACAAGTTGGTAATATCGTCATATTTTTTATATCACGATAAACCGCACAAATCGAACCAATCATAACCGCATTGGTTTGGTTTTGTTGACTTTCTAAAACCAACCGAACCAAACCGAACCGCATGCATTTTTATCTCGCGATTAGAATGACTTTTATGCTCAAAACCGAACCGAACCGCACCGCGAGCACCTCTCCTACACGCTCTATTTCTTTTCATTTAAGTGATAATTTCTTCGCACTTTAGTGATAATTTCTTTTCATTTACTCCCTCCGTTTTTTTTAAGTGTCCGTTTAGAATAGTAACACTAAATTAAGGAATTGGATTTTTGAACCTTATCTTCCTATTATACTCTCATCAATAGATTTATTGTTATACAAAAAAAATATTTTCAGATTATTGTGAAGCGGGTGGAAAAATGCGCGAGCGGAAAGCGCTCGCTAGACAGTAAAGTCGCCACCGAACTTTATTTATTCCGGATGGAAAAGGAAAATATCGATAAAACCTTAAAATAATGGAAAGAGGGTCATCGCAACCATTTCCAGGTTCGGGAGTCGATTATGCGAGGGGAAGGTATTAGCACCCCTCGCATCCGTTGTACTCAACGGGAACCTTCTCATTAATTTTAGGGTTAAAAATAGTGTTTTAATTTATTTGCATGCTTTTTATTAGTTATTAAAAATATTTACAAAAGGGGAAAAAATTAGTTTTTTATTAGTGTGCTTGACGAGATGTACGAATCTCGCTCCTACGTATTCTCGGGTGCAATGAGAAATTCAAAGCTACACGCAGTTCTGGGTAGAAAATAATTGTTGGTTGATTGATTTTATTTATGAAAATAGATTGGTCGCGCTTAGGCGAAAAAAGTTTGTTTGATTGAAAAATAAACGCACGGGGGCGTGAAAATGGTAAGGTTGGCGTGTTGAAGTTGATTTTAATTTTTAGAATGACGACTACCCAAGTTACGAGCCATACGTCAAGAACTCGGGTAATCGGGAGAAGGAATGATATACACCAAACCATCTCTTTTTCATCCACTTATTTACCAAAACTAAGCTGGTATGCATTTAATAAAAAAAGAATTATTTTTTGTGTTTTTGTTATTTTTACATATTGAATAGATTAAATATTTAGAATGACGACTACCCAAGTTACGAGCCATACGTCAAGAACTCGGGTAATCGGGAGAAGGAGTGATATACATCAAACCATCTCTTTTTCATCCATTTATTGTTTATTTAAAAAAGAATATTTTACTTTTTAGAATGACGGTTATCTGGACCACAAGTCATACGCCAAGTATCCAGATAACTGGGGAGAGAGAGGGCCATACGTCCAACCACTCCTTTTTCATTCGAGTTTACTATAAGAAAATATTTGATGTAAAGTGCTTTAAGAGAAAGAATTAGAATTGATGTTTTTATTGTTTTATTTAATCACGTGGGAATGCATATGCATACAGTAAAACACCCCACTGCCCATTTAATAAATTAGATAAAACTAACATAATATAATATATAAAAACAAAAAAATGAAATAAACAAGGAGGGAGACATAAAACCAGTACGTGTCCACCTTCTTCTTCATTCATTCATGCGTTCCTCTCTCTCCGTCGTGCCTCCATCACCGGTGACGGCGGCTCAGACGCTTGCCACCGCTGTCGCCAGTCGTTACTCGCTCTCACATCCTCTCTCAGTCGCTGCAGCGGTGACGGTGGTGTGTATGTTTTGTCGCGACGGCAACTGTAATGGCGGTGGCGGCGAATTTGGCGGTGGTTTCTTTCTTTTTCCTTTTTCGATCTCTCTCTTCCGATCTCTTGTTCTTTTTCTGTTTGTTTCTTTTAACTTTGTTGTTGTTCTTGGTTGTTAACGGTGAAGGTTGGTTTATGGGAAGAAACTTTTGGAGGTTGTTGGTGGTTTTTTGAGAAGGTTTGGTTTATGGTGATGATTATGTTGTTTGTGTCATGATAATATGTGGCGGAAGATGGTGAAATAAAGAGTGGAGTATGTGTGGTTGTGTTGTTGTTTGGAGATTGTTATTGTTTGATATTGAGGGTGAAGATTGAAGGTGGTTTATTATGTGGTTATGGAGGATTAAGAAGAATGAGCATGGTGGTGGAAGGTGGTGATAAGTGGTTGTCTATGAGAAAAGACGGTGTTGTTTGGTTATAATAACAATGGTTATGGTTGTAATAACAATGTTTTACAAATATGAATTTTTTGTGTTCTCCCCCTTTTGTTTGAAAATCTATTTTTTATTTATAATGAAGAAAATTAGGTTTAACTTGCAATGGAATGAAATTATATGAATTGAATGTAGTTTATGAGTGAATGAGAAATTTCTCCATTGAGACAGATTTGCCATGATTGCAAGATTCTTCCTTTTTATTTATGTTGACTTTTCTTGAATTTTTTTTTTTATGATTTTTTTAATTTCTTTTGATAAAAAGTACAAAAAATAATGAATAAAGTTTTCTAAAAAAAATGCCTAAAATAAAAAAACGAAAATTAAAATTGTATTTTTATGATTTTTGAATAAAATATAAGTAAAGTAAGAAAAATACAAAAAGATGGAAAAAGTGGGACTCGAACACATGACAGTAGACACAAAACTCCTTGAACATTCTCTTTATTACCAAATAGGCTAGCTCAAATACTTAAAACTAAATGCGACAAAAACCTATATAATAAAAAGTATGAGCAAAATTTGGGGTATGACAGCTGCCCCTATTTAAATATCTTTAATCGCAGTATGGTGATAAAAGATAGTTAAATACAAGAAGACTCTAAATTTTGACCAGGAGAGGGGACGAAGAAGACTCTAGATCTTGATAGGGAAGATGATACTCTAAATTACCTGAAAAGATGGGACTCTAAAATACCCGTGAGGACGGGACCCTAAAACGCCATTGAGGATTGAACTCTAAATTGCCGACCAAACGGGCATAAGACTCTAGATTTATTTTTTTAGATTTGCTTTTTAAATGAGGATGAGACTCTAAAATTTTAGCCGAACAAAGTTGGGACTCTAAGTTACCAATCAACAGAGATGGACCTCTAAAAATTGCTAGCGATGATGGGACTCTGAATTACTAGCCAAATGGGGATGAGACTCTAAACTTCCAGTGAGGATGAAACTCTGAGTTGTCAGCCAAACGAAGATGGGACTCTAAATTACCAGTCAATGGAGATATGCCTCTAAATTGCCAGCGAGGATGAGACTCTAAATTGAAGGCCGAACATAGATGGGACTCTAATTTACTAAATAAGGTATAGGACTCTAAAAACACTAAATATGGATGGGACTCCGAAAATGGCAGATAAGGATGGGACTCCGTAATTGCTCAATAAGGACGGGACTCCGAAAATGCTCAATAAGGACGGGACTCCGAAAATTTCAAATAGGATAGGACTCTGAAAATTCCAGATAGGGTAAAAGACTCTAAAAATTGCTAAATCGTGTAGGCCTCTGATCGTCAGGGTAGGACTCTGAAAATTCCATATAGGGTAAGACTCTAAAAACTGCTAAATTGTGTAGGCATCTGAACATCAAATAGGGTAGGACTCTAAAACTTCCAACTAGGGTAGGGTTTCGAACTATCAGTGATGATGGAACTCTAAATTGCCTGGGAAGACTGGACTTTGCAATTGTCAGCGAAGACTGCACTTTAAATTGTTAGCGAAGACTAGACTTTAAATGCCAATGAAATATTGGACTTTGAAATTGTCAGCAAAGACTGAACTCTAAAATTGTCAGCGAAGACTGAACTTTAAATTGCCAACAAAGATTGGACTTTCAACTGTCAGCGAAGACTGAATTTTAAATTGCTAGTGACGACTAGACTTTAAATGTCCAATGAAGATAAGACTCTGATAGGACTCGGTAGGTGGGACTCTAAAAACGCCGACAAAGGTAGTGATTAGGTAAGACTCTTGAATTTCAGCAAAATGGGACTCTGAATTGCCGTAGGCATTTGAGCCAGGCAAGGATATGTTGTCATCGGTGTATGAACCGGACAAGGATCAAAAGGTTGCCGTATAAGATCGGACTTTTTTAGATTGAGTGCTTGTTTACTAAGAAAACTAACGGGTCTCTCTAGAGTAAGAGCCTCTCTCAACAGTAGTAATGGACCTCGACAAAGAACTAACTGAACTACCTTGAATGGTCACATAATGCTTGCTTATGCTATGTATTCGTGTGTTTGTATGATTTTTTTGGATGCATGATATTTTTTGGGATGATGCACTTGCATGATATGAATGCGTGTTGCATGGCTGATGCGTGAAAAGTCGGCAAAGACCTAGTTTAGGGGTGTTAAGTGGCAAGGAATCGATGTCATGGTATATTGAATTGAATGGTATGGAACTCTGGATGTAGGGAATGTCGGCAGGTATTGAGCTTTATGCGTGCCAATGAAGATGGGGCTTTTAGGGTGCCAATGAAGATTAGGCTTTGAGTGTGGCAATGATGATTGGAACTTTCGAGTACCAATAATGATTGGACTTTCGGGGTTACTGGATGCGGTTTGGGGCACAACTTGATGCTAGTGAAATTCAAACATGATTTATGTAAGACACATGAATGATGATGAATGCAATAAGATGCATGATTTGATGCTAGAGTGATGCATGATGCACGGTTATGATTTGAATGTATGAAAAGTTTCCCTGTGGTGGGTAATGAAGTGTTTTGTAACAAGGCTTCTTGGCTAGCGGTTATGGGATATCTGGCTAGCGCACTCTTCCGACACCCAAGTTGAACTCAAAGGTCGTTGATGCATGGCAAAGTTTACTTGAACAGCTTGAAAGGATGGAGTGGACATGCCCCTTGTGTTGCCCGTTTTGTCATTTTCTCTTTTTTTGAAAATCCCTAACTTTTGCCTGGACCGCTCTTTCGAGTTTTCAGTCCACCGGGAGTGTATTTCCTTTTTTGGTGTCCCTAATTTTTGCCTAGACCGCCTTTTCAGGTTTTCGATCCACCGGGACGCTCTCTATTGCCTAAGACGCCCTTTCGGGTTTTCGACTTAGCGAGCTTTTGACTTTGATTCTTTTTGTATCTCTTTTTTACTGGGCATTTATTTTTGGTTGCATCAAGACGTGAGCGAAGGCTCCTCTCCGTCAATGGGATGATAGATACAGGCTGCCCCAACATTTGAATCTTTGAACGGTATGCCCCATATTAAATTCTTGACCCGGAATGCCCCCTATCACTTGTTGTTGCAAAATGTGCTCCTGATTGATTGACACTTTGAAGGCTTGACTCATTCTCAAAACATCTTGACCCCCGTAAGCAACATCTCCATATGATCTGCCCCTTGTTTATAAGGATTTGCTCTTGATTGCTAGGACCCTTAGGTGATTTGCCCCTTGTTGGGAGTATCGTGTAATGATTCACCTTTTGATCAAACCATTGTTGAAGTTCCCTCGATGCCAACTATTGATTTGCGAGTAAAATTGTTTCTCTTGAAAAGTAATTTCGACGCAATGCACATGCAAGTTTTGAATTTGAAAATTGTTTAGCTATGTACAATGGGTGATATTTGGCCAGAAGATCGGCCCAATTGAGAGTGATAGAATTTATAGAAAAAATGTTATTGATGTTTCACAAACATGAGGAGTCAGTTTAATAGTTTCGCTGAATATGCTTTATAGTCGACTTAGCTTCAATTAGGTCTTTTGAAGGTTATAACGTGGCCTGGTTCACGGTTTTAAGAAACAAAGGATATAAGGCTCAAAATATTATTTTAACCCTCCCAATCTACTTTGATGTTCTTCATTCTTAAGTTCAATTAACTCAACAGATGCCTTTGGTCGGCAAGAGAATTCTGTTAGTTATGATACCAGAGGTAGGTACAGTGGTCAAACACTGATGAAATTCTTGAAGTGGCAGTCATTTCTTTTAGTTGACAAACTTGCTTTCATTTTTTTTTTTACTCCCTATTTTTGCATGGACCAATTCTTTTGTATTTGCGGTCCATCGGGATGCCCCATTTTTGCCTAAGTTTTTACTTAGCGGGCTCTTTTTTTTTCTTTTTTTGAACAGCTCTCATGAGATTTTGCTTTTAGCTCAGCAAAGTTATGACTGCCACATCAATGATTATGTTTTTTATCCTCTCATTATTCCCTCCAGGTTGGATGGTGTACATGATGGAAATAATGTGCTTAAACCTCTTAATGAAGATGATTGATTCTCTTGCATCAGAATGCATCATTGAGTTAATTGTAAAACTACCCTGCCCCTGGTTAAGATTAAGGGTTTTTAGTAAAATAGAAAGAACACCGTCTACGGGCTCAAAGGGGTTGACTACGGATTATCTCCTTATATCTCCAGTGTTTGGGAATTGAAACAATGCCTTACATCATCAACCGGGTTTACTTATAAAAGCATATATCAGCAAATTCCATTATTTGTTTACATCATCCTCCCCACCAAGTTTGTTAACATGTGAGAAGTGAAATGGTAAAGTGAATGATGACATAAGAAAAGAGTGAATACGAATGGATGGAAACCAAAAACATGCATGCTAATTTCATTAAAACACTTTATCAAAGAGTACAATTTCAAAAACTAATCAACATCTTAGCATAAAGAAAATTAGAACTGGAAATTACAAGAGTTTAAAGATTCTAGGAATAGGCCTCCTTGTTGATCCACCACCTTTAGAAGATGCTTCTTGACGTTCTTGTCCTTGTCAAGATGAGGGATGACCATTTACGAATGGGGGATTCTCCTTCGAAGGTCAACCATTTGTCGTCATGGACCTATTCTGCTGGTAGGACCGTTGTTGGTATGACTAGGGTTGAATTTTCTCCTCAATAGGGGTCCTATGATCAAGTTCATTCGATTCATCAACTGGCTAACCTCTCTTTTCAACAATACATGATCCCTTCGGAGTTCCTCCACAGTTACTTGAGACATGCTACAAGTTCTTTTCGAGTGTCGGGAAACTGGCTAGCGGAATTTCAGTTGGAGAAGAGTGAAGGTGGAAGAGGTATGCTTTGACACTATGGGTGCATGTATGCAGATGTATGAGAATGCATGAGTGTGCAAAAAAATATTTGTCTTTTTCGTTTTCAAGGTATGCTTAAAAGATTTTAATGACATGCCATGATGCAATGTGACCAAAGAAGGTCAGGGTGTGACCCGGAAAAGTTTGTAGGATAATTGGAGATCGACACAACCTAAATAGGGGGCTTCCTACAATAGGTCGGTTCTAAATTTTTGCTACCCAATCCTCTCACGTGTAGGACCTAGAGTTTTGGTTTGTTTAAGGGCGACAACCAAAGTCGCGGCCCTCGTTCAAAACTTCCCCATGAGGTTGGGCTAGCCAATTCAAAGGGCCTCCCTTAGATGGAGTCATTGGGTTCTAGAAAGGTCCCTAGAGTCACGGACCCAATCGGAAAATATTGTTGTCATTGCAAATACTCGCAAGACAACAACACCTTCAAGAGGATCTACTCTAGGTGGGGTTTTCATGCCGATACTACAAGCCATACGTCAAGAGGACCAACATTACGCAACCACCGTCTTATCTCAAGTTTTTCTCCAAGCTCGGGTGTAAAGCTTTACTCAAATAATATTCCACCCCACAATTGATATATGTAGAAATAAATAGAATAAAACAAAATAAATAAAGCTTAAAGATAAAACCAATAATAAAAGGAAATAAAACACGGTAAAAGCAAGCAAACAATCGGGAGGACCCATAACCCTAAAACTAACAAGGATAGGCTTGACTCTCTAATAGTCCCCAGTGAAGTCGCCAGCTGAAGCGGGTGGAAAAATGCGCGAGCGGAAAGCGCTCGCTAGACAGTAAAGTCGCCACCGAACTTTATTTATTCCAGATGGAAAAGGAAAATATCGATAAAACCTTAAAATAATGGAAAGAGGGTCATCGCAACCATTTCCAGGTTCGGGAGTCGATTATGCGAGGGGAAGGTATTAGCACCCCTCGCATCCGTTGTACTCAACGGGAACCTTCTCATTAATTTTAGGGTTAAAAATAGTGTTTTAATTTATTTGCATGCTTTTTATTAGTTATTAAAAATATTTACAAAAGGGGAAAAAATTAGTTTTTTATTAGTGTGCTTGACGAGATGTACGAATCTCGCTCCTACGTATTCTCGGGTGCAATGAGAAATTCAAAGCTACACGCAGTTCTGGGTAGAAAATAATTGTTGGTTGATTGATTTTATTTATGAAAATAGATTGGTCGCGCTTAGGCGAAAAAAGTTTGTTTGATTGAAAAATAAACGCACGGGGGCGTGAAAATGGTAAGGTTGGCGTGTTGAAGTTGATTTTAATTTTTAGAATGACGACTACCCAAGTTACGAGCCATACGTCAAGAACTCGGGTAATCGGGAGAAGGAATGATATACACCAAACCATCTCTTTTTCATCCACTTATTTACCAAAACTAAGCTGGTATGCATTTAATAAAAAAAGAATTATTTTTTGTGTTTTTGTTATTTTTACATATTGAATAGATTAAATATTTAGAATGACGACTACCCAAGTTACGAGCCATACGTCAAGAACTCGGGTAATCGGGAGAAGGAGTGATATACATCAAACCATCTCTTTTTCATCCATTTATTGTTTATTTAAAAAAGAATATTTTACTTTTTAGAATGACGGTTATCTGGACCACAAGTCATACGCCAAGTATCCAGATAACTGGGGAGAGAGAGGGCCATACGTCCAACCACTCCTTTTTCATTCGAGTTTACTATAAGAAAATATTTGATGTAAAGTGCTTTAAGAGAAAGAATTAGAATTGATGTTTTTATTGTTTTATTTAATCACGTGGGAATGCATATGCATACAGTAAAACACCCCACTGCCCATTTAATAAATTAGATAAAACTAACATAATATAATATATAAAAACAAAAAAATGAAATAAACAAGGAGGGAGACATAAAACCAGTACGTGTCCACCTTCTTCTTCATTCATTCATGCGTTCCTCTCTCTCCGTCGTGCCTCCATCACCGGTGACGGCGGCTCAGACGCTTGCCACCGCTGTCGCCAGTCGTTACTCGCTCTCACATCCTCTCTCAGTCGCTGCAGCGGTGACGGTGGTGTGTATGTTTTGTCGCGACGGCAACTGTAATGGCGGTGGCGGCGAATTTGGCGGTGGTTTCTTTCTTTTTCCTTTTTCGATCTCTCTCTTCCGATCTCTTGTTCTTTTTCTGTTTGTTTCTTTTAACTTTGTTGTTGTTCTTGGTTGTTAACGGTGAAGGTTGGTTTATGGGAAGAAACTTTTGGAGGTTGTTGGTGGTTTTTTGAGAAGGTTTGGTTTATGGTGATGATTATGTTGTTTGTGTCATGATAATATGTGGCGGAAGATGGTGAAATAAAGAGTGGAGTATGTGTGGTTGTGTTGTTGTTTGGAGATTGTTATTGTTTGATATTGAGGGTGAAGATTGAAGGTGGTTTATTATGTGGTTATGGAGGATTAAGAAGAATGAGCATGGTGATGGAAGGTGGTGATAAGTGGTTGTCTATGAGAAAAGACGGTGTTGTTTGGTTATAATAACAATGGTTATGGTTGTAATAACAATGTTTTACAAATATGAATTTTTTGTGTTCTCCCCCTTTTGTTTGAAAATCTATTTTTTATTTATAATGAAGAAAATTAGGTTTAACTTGCAATGGAATGAAATTATATGAATTGAATGTAGTTTATGAGTGAATGAGAAATTTCTCCATTGAGACAGATTTGCCATGATTGCAAGATTCTTCCTTTTTATTTATGTTGACTTTTCTTGAATTTTTTTTTTTATGATTTTTTTAATTTCTTTTGATAAAAAGTACAAAAAATAATGAATAAAGTTTTCTAAAAAAAATGCCTAAAATAAAAAAACGAAAATTAAAATTGTATTTTTATGATTTTTGAATAAAATATAAGTAAAGTAAGAAAAATACAAAAAGATGGAAAAAGTGGGACTCGAACACATGACAGTAGACACAAAACTCCTTGAACATTCTCTTTATTACCAAATAGGCTAGCTCAAATACTTAAAACTAAATGCGACAAAAACCTATATAATAAAAAGTATGAGCAAAATTTGGGGTATGACATATTGTTATCAATAGAATATAACAATAAACAAACTGTTTTGTTTTTTTTTTTTTAAAAAAAAGCCTTTAGTTTTTCAAATATATATAAAAAAATATTTATTGAAAAAGATAAGTGTAATTAAAAAAGGGTACAATTGACAAATCGTACCCTTAAAACACAAAATGGACAGTTAAACAGAAACGATAAATCCGACAAAACTAGACACTAAAGAAACGGAGGGAGTAGTAAATAGACTCTCTATGTCTATTTATTCATGATATTCTATTTCTTTGTTGTTACCAGCTTTGTCATACTATAGTCTGTCTTTCTAGAAAATGAATTTTCTGTGTTTATTTTTCTCAATCTCATCCTCAAATATTTTTCCCTCATTTTTATTATATTTCATTTTTATTTAATGTCTAAATTTCACTATTCTCTTATGTTAATGGAAAGAATTTATCAACATACTATGACATAAGTGATAGTTATTTGAACCCTTTAATCATTTAGTTCTAGATTTGATATTTATTGAGAGACGTCAACCCCTTAAATGAATATCAGTTATTTTTGGGATTAATTTTTGCAGTTGCGCGTGGAAAATACCTTAATTTTTTTTTTTTTTTTAAAAAATTATAGAGAATTTATTATATAAGATTATTCTATTTTTTAAGTCACTTGTTGACATGACAAAAAAAAACTAAAATATGATTATAGCAATAGGCTGCTGATCCGGATGGATGATTATAGTATAGATTAAAGGAAAGAATTTAATTTATATGTACCGTTGGTGTAAAGTTATTTTACACATGCGTCCAATAATATATCGACACATCATGTATGGTAATTAAAAATACATGATGTGTCACATTCATTAAATGATGTGGCAACACATCATTGGATGTATGTGCAAAAAAACTTTACGCCGACAGTGCACAACAATTAAACTCTAGGAAAATGCAAATAAATGCCGTCAAAGACACTTATTAATTATATTCTTTGGTAGATTCCTCAAGGATACTTATATTAAAAAGCAAAAAATAATAATATAATTTTGTAAATGGTACATTTTTAATGCCTTAAAATTTCATAAATTTGGTTTTATACTTTCTACTTTTATTTCTCCTAGACACCGACCCGTGCTATCGCACAAGTTTCGTAGATTTTCATATATTATATAAAAAGAATTATAATAAATTTTTTAAAATAAATGACACAATCAAATTTGTCTTTTAAAATCAGTCCAAACTGACTCATCCTAGTGTATAATAAAATCACACAAGCACCATATTGAATATTATAAAAATCACGCAATGCAGACCATCCTTATTTAAAATATAGTAAATATAAAACGCGGAGAGAATGAATAGTGGAATATATAAAATATAAAATAAAATTAAAAAAACCTCTTCAATATTATAAAAAGAGAGAGAAAAGGGTATAATATTTTACTTTTACTTTCATTTTTTTTTACATAATTAGTCAAAAAAATTGGTTAAGTGGAATATATCAAATCAACAACATAGTAGTATAATTAGTCAAAAAGAAAAAAACTTAGTACTATAAATTGAGACATGATGATTCCAAACACAATCATACATGGACACGACAAGATCTACTGCGTCTTGTTTCTTTCCTTCTTTCTGTTACCTCCACCAAACTCACGTTGACTTTTCTGTTGACCATATCATGTTCTTCTCCAAATTCTTCTCCTGTTTGCAAAAGTGTCTGAAGAAGCACCGCACTGTCTCTGATGACAACGACGACGACAAAGATACCATAGATGCTGTTAATTCTTCTTCAAATCTGTTATTTGAGCTTCATACTCTTCAGCTTGCTACCAATTTCTTCTCTGAGCTTAATCAACTTGGTCGTGGAGGCTTTGGTCCTGTTTTTAAGGTTACTTTGTTACCATTCTATTAATTAATTAATTAATTAATGCATGAAAGGAATTTATTTATTTAATTTCTTTAATCTATAGCTTAATTGTGATGATATGATGATGCATTTCAATTGAATTCAAGTTTCATATTTCTTTTGGGATGAATAAGATTTTGAGTTTGATTCCAGACTTAAGCATGTAGTAATTAAAGAGAGTTTGCGACCCATTTGAGTTCCACAAGGCTCGAGGATTAGTTTCCGTAGTTGCGTGCAGAGGATATCCGGTTTATGCCTAAAAAAAAGTAAAATGTATGAAACACGGACACAGCAATGGACATGACACAGACACTGACACGTTGACACCTAATCTGAGGAGTGTCCGTGCTTCATATGTTAGGCATTAGTGAAAGGGAAGTGTTAAATTTTGTTTGGTGTTAACCTTTCGGGTCCTGAGGTGTTCTGTTCCACCTCAAGTACACCACACCATGTTCCGAGGTATTGTCTGCTTGGGCCGCGTGTGATCCCTCACGGTTCTATCCTTTGTATAAGGCGTCTCGGTGGGTTGAGGATTGTGAGTGTTGTATATGAACTACCCCTAGCCTCGATTCCCAAGTGATGTGGGACTTTTGGGTGTACCGGAACACCAGGGGAATGGGCCTTGGTCATCCGGTGTTCCATTGCGAGGTAAATAAAGTTTGTCTAAGAGATGTTCCTCTTAGGAATTGAACTTAGGTTCTCCCAAACGATTCTTCCTAAAAGGGAACTCATACAACTCTCTATATTGATTGGCGGTCGTGTTGTGTGTTATGAATCAAAATCAAATTAACATCACGAGAGATGAAATCTGGAATAATTGTACTATAGCTCACTGATGCAACACTACAATTCTTGATTGGAATGGAAATACAGATAAAGATGCAATTGGTACATAAACTCAGACAAAGCCATTAGGCTAGAGGGAGAAGAGACTCAATATTCTTCGACTAAACTATACACCTATCATTATTCATTACCTATCATTGGCCTGTTTAACAAAGTCAGTGGAATATTTTCTGTTAGGCATCCTTGCTCTTGTGCCATGCCTTGGCTCCTGCAATTGAGGATCCGTAGCCACGTGTCCCTTAATGAATTCAGAAGCTGTAGTGACTCTTTTGGCCTCACTCATAACATTGTGCTGCTGAAGTTTGTCTTTTCCACTCTTCCGATTTTCTGTCTTTCTTTCTTAAAGGCACCCTCGTGTATCAATCATAACTTAGATGGCTTGATGCTATGAAGTTGATCTTCTTAAACTGTTTATAGCACATTTGAAAACAAAATAAATGACAGAAGGAGAAAATTAAGATATCTGGAACTCACAAGTCACAAATTTTCTTTGTTTTGAACCAAAGTTGATGTAATTTCTGAAACAATGTTAGTTTAGTTTACGTAACTCAAGCAAAATTTACATATTTTTCTGCAGGGATTGATGCCAAATGGTGAAGAAGTGGCAATTAAAAAGCTGTCATTGGAATCTAGACAAGGAATTCGTGAATTTATGAACGAAGTTCGGCTATTACTAAGAGTTCAGCACAAGAATTTAGTCACTTTATTAGGTTGTTGTGCAGAAGGACCAGAAAAGATGCTTGTCTACGAATATCTACCAAACAAAAGCCTTGACCATTTTCTATTTGGTATTGAAACATTTCTAGTATACATTAAGGAACATATCCGTAATTAATTTTTTCCGTTGTTTTCTAATAGGGATGGTAAAATGGGCCAACCTGTCCCGTCCGCCTAACCTGCTAAAATGACGGTTTGGTTAGGCGTGACGGGCCAACTAGTAGTGTCGGTTTCAAAATTTCAACTCGTCCCGCCAAACAAGATGGACTAAATGGGCCGACTTGACAGACCCATCCCGTTTTGCTATCCCTAGTTCCTGAACAATGACTGACAACAGTTATATGTAATGATTTTCAGATAAAACGAGGTCCTTAGATTGGACGACACGATTTAAAATAATTACCGGTGTGGCAAGAGGACTTCTCTACCTGCACGAAGAGGCCCCGGAAAGAATTATTCATAGAGACATTAAAGCTAGTAACATATTGCTAGACGAGAAATTAAATCCGAAAATTTCAGACTTTGGTTTGGCAAGACTGTTTCCTGGAGAGGATACTCATGTGCAGACATTTAGGATTTCCGGTACACAGTGAGTAGTTTCGTTTTGTCACTTGTCGATGTTTATTATTGTGATATAGAAATATTTATACTTTTTATGTTTGATGAATCTTAGTGGTTACATGGCTCCTGAATATGCAATGCGTGGATATCTTTCTGTAAAGACTGATGTTTTCAGTTATGGAGTGTTGGTGTTGGAAATAGTTAGTGGGAGAAAAAACCATGATGTGAAGCTTGGTTCAGAAAAGGCAGATCTTCTAAGCTATGTAAGTTGATTCCATGCGAGTCATTAATGAAAATTTAGTATGCGCTTATTGTTGCCTGGTGTGGTCCACCGCGGACCTATACTTGAAAATAGTTTGAAACTTTCCACCTTATGTAAGTTCAAGTTATCAACCCTCCTTGTGCTCATGGCTGAAACACCGACTTGATTGACGTTTATTTGACAAAGACAAGACAAAAAATGAATACGCATGCATCAAAACTCAACTCATATTCAGTTTTTTCTTATTTTTGTCGAATACATATACCGATCATTCGTAAGAACAAAGAGGACCATGAGTTTCTACTTCCGAGGAGCGTCATTAATCGTTGTTAGAGTCTCAGGTTATTTTTAAGTGCTGGTCCTATGTAGTCCACCTAAGAACGTGATCTGTGGTAGAACCCGCCTCAAAATATATGCTTAGGATTAATAAAACAATTAAGTTGTGTCTGCATTATGATGCTTGTTCTTGATTGAGAGAGTACAATTTCTGCATTGATACATACCGAACAAAACCAGCATTTTATTAGAATATATCCCAATTTGTGGATTTCTGCGGTCTATTTGGTTTTTATATTAGGTCTAACTCATCCTTACAAAACTCATCCGTAAGGCGAGGGCCATCACTCTTTATAAACTCTTTTCAGGTCTTATCTATTTTCAATGTGAAACTTCGTTTTTTCTCAATATACCCCCTTACGTCCAACACTATTGTGTTTGGTGCTCGGATAATTTCCCTAATAGATATGCTCTTCTAAACTGATACCAATACCATCGTAGGTTACATGAAACTTGTTACCATAGTTTGACAATTTATTTCATAGTTTTACAATGTTTTTTTTTTCCTAAACTTTTTGTAGGCATGGAAGCTTTATCAAGGAGGGAAGGTTATGGATTTAATAGACCAAACCCTAGGTAAATACAACGGCAACGAGGCTGCAATGTGCATTCAACTAGGTTTATTATGCTGTCAAGCAAGTATAGTAGAAAGACCAGACATGAATTCAGTTCATCTTATGTTATCAAGTGATTCATTTACTTTGCCAAGACCAAGTAAACCAGGAATTCAAGGTCGTGTAGGAAAATGGAATACAACTAGTACTTCTGCTTTGACAAATACTAATGCTAGTAGTGCAACAAAAGCTTCAGGTGGTAGTAGTTTTGTAGAAGATTATTCTAGAAATTCTATTTCTACTTCTTCTTTTGATGAAGGTAGATAGATTAATTACATTCATAGAGTATATAATCAGCTCTCAATATTTGTTTTAAGGGTATATTCTTTTTGTAATATTTATATTTCTCCTAGTATATATATAGTTAATAGTTTGATATACAAGACTGTTCTTTTAATGATATTATATTATTCATGTCTTTTGGTCTAAAATCTGAAAGACAGAATTGGTATATACTCAAACTCTTAACATAGAAGCAAGTTGAAACAAATTTTCATAGAAGGATTTTTCTATCGTGTGCAAATTTGCACATGTTAACAAGTTTTAAATAGTAAGTTTGTATTGGAACTTGCACATTTTATATTAAATATATAATTTTTTAATAAATAATTGTTGTTTTTCATTAAATAGTTACTACTTTTGGTTAATTTAACATGTGCAATGTTGCACATGTTAGACAAACCCTTCATAGAATATTTGCAGATTTTTTTTTAGTTTAAGTAAGTTGTGTCTCGATGATTCATTACAGTGAGAAGTGTCGAGGTTTGTGCAACACTTATAAATATAAATGTATTTCTATAAACTTCAGTATTTTGTGTTAAGGTGTTTATCTTGCAGCTTTAAGTTTTTCGCCGCTTTTCAAGAGTGTGCTTTGTCGATATCAAATTCCAATCATCTCCATTATCCACAATCTCATTGTTGTTTAACCAACACCCAGAGTATTAGCCTTTTTTTTATTCGACATCCTTATTTGAGGCTTATTTTGTTCTGACATGTCATATTCATTAATAACGTAGAATTACATTTGATGATGTGACATTGCTGTTTTGGACTTGGAATAGCGGGTTTTAAAAGAATAGGTTTAAAGTTGATTTTTGAAACTAAAAAGATGAGACATTATAATAAGGTTTTTAGACCAAATTTGCAATATTAGATCTTCAAATATAATTCTACATCATTAATGAAACTAAAACGCCATAAAAAATAAGTATAAAATTGGGTTGCGAGAAAAAACCCTAAAACTTGTAAAAATGGGAACAAATCTTCGGATTTAGAAAAGGGATACTAAAATCCTATTTCCGTTAAAATAGAGGATCCATTAGTGAATTAAGCATAAAATTTAGATCAACGTTAATCTAATCCTTAAATCGATCTTAAATTTTATTTTATTTTTTTGCCGCATTGATCTTGATTTCCATAATTTACTCAAATGAATTCTATATCTAGGACGAATGTAGCAACAAATAACATCATACAATATAGTTTTTGTATGACATTTGAGTACTCCTACCTTGCAACAATTCATTCATGTCCCATGTGCTAGTACATGCAAATTCTTTGTCTAGCCAATTGGTTTCTAATATATTGAAATCCACTGGTATACCTCCACTAATATACTGGTATGTCAATTTGATTCAATTATCTTTTACTCATAGTATGGACAGTATACTTTTATTTTTTGACGGATTATAGTATGTATACGTTATTTTTTATTCAATTTAAATTGATAATAGCACGACAACATTTTTTTTATAGGTGCAACACAAGGACTCCATGAGGTCACCCAGCCTAATACTACTCTCGCCCAAACACACTTAACTGCGGAGTTCTGATGGGATTCGGTACATTAGTACTGATATGATCACACCTAATAACATGACAACATTGACGAGACACTGACCTTAATTAATACACTGGTTTTTTTATTGCTATGGAAAAAACATTAATATATGTTCTGCAAGTTAATGAAAGCATGTGATCGAGGAGAAATACTTACCTGGACACAAGTCCAAATAATAATTCTTTAGGCACATTTTTTAATAATTCTTTGTCTTTTGTGTGTGCGCATAAATGTTTGTGTCTATACAATACTTTATATGTGATCGAGAACGAACAGGATTTGTTGTTGTCAAAATACATAAATTTTTATATTGTTTTACATTATGACCGTTCTATTTAAAACGCATGGAGGAGAAAATTTAGACAAATTTTAAAATTGCATTAATCTAAACTATCCGATCTATTATTAATGGCTAAGATTTAAAACTGTAAAAAAAATTGTGTGTTTTCAATTGCAGTAAATCACAACCAGATCGAGAATATATTCCAATTCCTAGTTCTATGTTTTGTTTCCTATTAATAATAATAATATTCATTCTGTCCCAAAATATAAGAGCTGGCTTGACTAATGCACATATGCCAACGCACAATTTTGATCACTAATATTTTTAATTATCTATTAGTAAAAATTATAAAAACTTTGAAAATACTCATCAAAACAAATCAAATTAACAAGATCTTAATTATATACTAATATTTATATCTATATATTAATAAAAAAATATAGTCAAAGCAAGATAAATAAATAATATCATTTTTTTTGACTAAATAAATAGTATCATTTAGTTAAATAAGCTCTTATAACATAAGACGGAGGGAGTAGTTTGTTACTGTCAAAAAATAAAAATAAATAAATAATAATATAGTTTGTTCTTTCGAGGTGAACCAGCACACCTTGTGACCAATTCACTCTTAAAAAAAAATGCATCTTGGGGCTATATATAATATAAGGGAGGGAGCCCCCGTATCTATGTATGTTTAGTTTCCTAGAATTCTTTTTTCCTAGTTTCCTAGTAATAATAATATAGTTTGTTCTTTTGAGGTGAACTAGTACACCTTGTGCCTAATTCACTCTAATAAAAAATTCTTCTTCTTACAAAATAAAGTGCTTCTTGGGGCTATATATATGGGTCTTAGATCATCACATATCACAACACACACACACATATAAGTGAGTTATTAAATATATATTTAATCACTAAGCTATGGAGAAGAAATCACTAGCTGCCTTGTCCTTCCTCTTCCTCGTTCTCTTTGCTGCATGTAAGTGTTTCATTCTTATTATATTTATTAATTAATTAATTAAGCAGTTATAACTTCAGAACCTGAGTCTGAAAACTTTAAACTCTGACTAACACACACAATTAAGATTGAAATACAACAACTGATGAATATACATATATTGTTGTAATAGATGCAAAAGAAACTGTGGCGATTGAGGACCGACCATCCAATTGTGCGCATTTGTCTAATACATATAGAGGACCATGCGTCGGGTTCCTTGGTGCTAGTGCTGTCTGTAACGTTGTCTGCATAGATGAAAGCCAGAGCTACAGGAGTGGCGATTGCTATGACTGGCAGTGTTGGTGCTGGGAAAAAGGCTGTCAAGTTGATAAAAAGAATGGATTATTATCTATTCTTGAACACCAAGATGCATGATGAATACATACTTTTTTATGTATGTACTCATTGTAAGTGCATAACGTACTGCGTATTGGTGGTTATAAAAAAAAAACACGTACATAGTATTAGTTATGCACTTTTATCGTATGGAATAAAACATTAATCAATAATTTCCTTTCCTAGTTTTCTTTGTCCATTTTTTAGTGGTAATTCATCATATTGTATTTGGATTCTTTAATTAGTAAATTTTTATTTGCTCAACAGTAACAACTACCAGAGAGTGAAGGGATCGATATAATGGAATGCCAATAATTAAAAGTAAGCATACTATGATCTATGAAGCCTGGATACGTAACACGATACCGATACGGTACCAATACGGTGATACGTGAAAATTTTCAAAATTTCCAATATAATATGGCCACGCATGGACAGATCTACTTGAAGGCCTAGTGTGGCCATGACCACACCAAATTTTTCAAATTTTTTTTATATACACACACATGTGCGTATAGGGATGGCAAAACGGGTCAAGTCCGTCGGGTCGGCCCGTTTAATCCGCCATTTTTGGCGGGGTGGGTTGACATTTTCAATCCGCAAAAGTGGCGGGCCCCATCCCGCCTAACCCGCAAAAAACACGGGACGACGACGGGGCGGGGCGGGTTGACCCGTCGGGTTTAACCACATTCTTTTTTTAATAAAAGTTTCAGCGTATTACAAATGAATTTCTATTTTTCGGTCCAATTAACATAATCTACATTTTAGCGTTGTTGTTGATTTGGATTGAAGAATAATTATAGTTTATTGTTTACTTTTGTTGGTGTGGATTTAAACATTGAATCCAAGTTTTGTTTGTTTTGAATTTAAACCGAGTATTTTCATAAAGTTTTATTATGGTTTCTTTGATTTTATAAACTATGGATGTTTGAAGTTTTGATTGATAATTTTAATTTTTGGTCACCTTGTTGGCTTATAATTATATTTTGATTTTCTTGGATGGTTATTAATTTTATTTTATTCGCAAATTTTTATGATGTTTTTGCGAATTTATCGATTTTTTTATTTTTATTTTATTGACGGGGCACTCCCGCCAACCCGCCGCCCGCCAAGAAAAGGGGCGGGGTGAGATTTTCAACCCACCACCACTAGTTAGCCCGCCCCGCACCGCCCCTTTTTAGACGGGTTAATGACGGGGCGGGGCGGGACGGGGCGGGTTGACCCTTTTTGCCATCCCTATGTGCGTAGAGTTAAATATATTTTGTCCCGTAAGCTTAACTCAGTTGGTTGAGACATCACCTATATTATTCAGAAGCCGGAGTTCGAATTTCAAACACTCACTTATTCACTTTTAAGGTAGAATTTCTAACCACTAGACTACTAGACAAAAAATGAGTTAAATATGTTTTTGGTCTCTATAAAATAGTGACGTTTTAAATTTAGTCTTTACTTAAGTTTTATTAAATTTTTAATCCCTAAAAAATTATCATGCACTCAATTTTGATATCTATTGTTAAGAAAACTTGTATTTTTGAATGATTATTTCGTAGGTACTTTTTTTATAAAAGTTCATCTAGAAAAAAAACACAAAATATTTGATTTATGGGTCATAATTTTCATTACTTTAATCTTGAACAATTGTCATTTTAAAAAGTTATATTTAAATACATATCAGTCAAAAAATGATAAATAAAAGAGAAGTACAATTATTTAGTGTTGTAAATTTACACTTGTATGAGTTTATGTTAAATACGACGAAGAGAGTACTAAACTTTTAATACTCCCTTTGTCTCTAATTTTTTTTTTTAGCTTTTATTTTTCACCCAAAATTTTAATTTTTTTTTTTTTGGGCAAGAAATTTTAGTTCTTTTAAAACACCAAAGTACAATTAATGATATTTTACCCTTTGTTCCCTAATAAAAACTAAAAACATCAATTAAATAATTTTTTAATAAAAAGTAAGAGTAAAAATAACATAACATTTCAATATTTATTATTTCTTAATTTATATTCGAAATTCTAAAATGACCAAAAATTTTAGATAGATTGCGTAAATATTTCGTGCTTGAATTCAACATTGTCATTTAAAACTTTCAATACTGATAAATTTTGGCCATACCAAAAAAAATATCCTAGATCCGTCCCTGCGGCCACGATACGATATTTAAAAATTAAATTTATAAATGCACAATATATAAACATAATAAAAATCGGTAATGATAATAAATTAATATTCAATTACTCAAACAGAGCAACCGAGTGACAATTACATATCTTAAGTTAAATAAGTACTACCCAAAAAGGACATAACTAGTGCTATCTAAAAAAATAATATCATCGTTACCGCCCAAAGAACACCGTACTCTAACATTCATTATTTAAGCGGAAACAAATATTGTATCAGTCTCATCTCATCTAATTCTATCAACAAAACACATTATTTATCCGATCCTTCTACTCTCTGATACGCATATCAGAAAAGTATGCGACACAGTAATTTTTTTTTTAAAATAATGTTAATTGTCTAATACTCTCCGATACAAGTATCGGAAGAGTATCGGTATCAGACACTATACTTTGTCATTTTTAAAGTATTAGGGCTTGATAGATTATAATATAAGGAATAAAATGGGTTTACAACGAATTAAGCATCACAACCTTAGGAAAAAAAATAAAAATTAAGCATCATACTAGATAATCTTCCCCCACCTTCATGGAAACGAATTTCCAGCTGTTACGCTGTAACAGTTAGAGACCGTCCGATTATAATCGTGTGGTTGAAATCATTTTTGATAAGTTTGTAAATGAATTGTTTTGATCCGTCCGATCTGACAATGGATGACTGAGATGAATAACTGCGTGAAAAATGTATGATTTCCAACTGCAGGAAATCCAGATCCCACCTTCATGGCCTCAATACAGGAACCGCATATGCATGAAGAAAATATAATTATTGATTCTCTATTTCTTCACAATTAAAGTGCACGTGTGTCTAATCACTATACTATTTGACAAAAACAGAGGATATATGAATATGCGACTCTAATACGGGAAAAAAATGTAAATGTCATTAAATTTTTAATATATATTTTTAATATATATTGTAGTGTATGATCGGTCATTGAGAGTTAGATTTGCAGCAGAGTTTAAATTAATCAAATGCTATCAGAGTTTAAATTATATAAACTCATTTCTCCTCTATATATGTGATATCTCTAATAATTCCATTAGCTTATAAAAAGTTTGACATCGACCCCTTTATATCCATCATTGTGATGTTCTAAAATCCTCCTTTTGAACCGAGTTATTTAAACTAGTTGTACTCATCATAATATATAAGTGTTGGAGATTTTCCAAAATATATTTGAAAGGTTGCAATGGTTAATTTGAAATTCAAATTTACATTTTTGAAAGCTTTTCAAAGGTTGTGTCACTTCATCTTTTTGGCATAAGTTTCTCTATAAATAGAGACACTTAGGAGGCAGAAAACACACAACAGAAAATCATGAGTTTCGTTTCTTCATTTCTCTAGTGCACGAGAGTATTTGAGGGAACTTTATTCTGTAAAATATCATTGATCGATATGTTTGATATGTGTGTGCAATTCATGTCAAGGTTTCCAAAGTATCCTGAAGGGGATTCGCCGGTTTAATCCATTTGCATTCGGTTTACATAAACTGGTGGGGGCGAATCGAACATAAAGTTTAGTGTGTCCACACACGCTTTGTAATTTATGTGCAATGTTCATGATGTTCTTCATCTTCTTCTTCTTGTTTAAGTATTTGCAGCAGACCCCCAATAAATGTTCTAACAATCTTTAGGTTCGAATTATGATTTGTTTGTGATTAATTGATGGCTGCAAATTTGAAGAGGACGAGCTATTATTGCCTTTGTCACAAAATTTGAAGAGATAAGTATCACTATACCCCTTCTTGTTTGAACATTGAAATTATTATGCTTGAATATAATTTTATGGTAATGGTTGTTAGTTAATGCATAACGTACCGGTTCATGGTTTCATGTTGCTTCAATTCTAAAATATATATGGTTTTTGTTATGAAATTATTTCTAAATATGAGGAAGAATAGAGATGAATGAGAGAAAGAAAGAGGAGAGAATAATAGACTGATATATTCCTTATTCTCAAGTGTGTATTTACATTGTAACATAGGCCAGGGGCGGATCCAGCTGTATGTGAGGGTGTGCAACTGCACACCCTGAACTTCTAAAAATTACACATGTAATCCTATATTTTTACGTATTGCACCCCCTGAAATTTTAATTATGCACCCTAACCCAAGAGACAAAGAGAGAAAGATAGAAAAAGAGTTCATTTGCAGTCACATAGATGCAAACAAAATAGGAGAAAACAAAAAGAAAGAAAAAAAGAAAGAATAGAAGAACAGATGTGCAATGGCAGCATGCGCAGAAAATAGAATGAAGAAGTGAGTGGCGGCTGACAACTTTTCTTTGTGAAATTTAGGGTTTCCTGTAACCCATTTGTTATGGGCTTTTTTTCTTGTATGACCTCACTCTTATTAATGTGGCCCGTCTATAGTTGTTGAGTTTAGTAGTACATGATCAAAGTAAATTTAAATGACTTCTCAATAAACAGAAAACGAATTATAAGGCTTTGATTTGACATAGTTATAAACAAAGTTATATAATGGATATAATAATAATAATATTTCAAATTAAAATCATAATCTCACATAGTATTTTAGGTTATTAACTGCGCAGTTTGTTGTATGTTTTTGTCTTTTATTCAAGTGTTATTATCTTTTATATTCCCTCCGGTCACTATTATAAGCAAAAAATCACTTTTTAGATTCATTGAAAAACAGATGTATTTGGTCTATAATATGGACTAGGTACATGATATTTTCAATGAACCTAAAAAGTGGTTTTTTGCTTATAATAGTGACCGGAGGGAGTATATATATATAATTTTTTTAAATAATTTTTTAATTAGGCTAAGCAATTTGCACCCCCTGGTCTAGGGTCCTAGATCCGCCACTGACATAGGCTATATTTATAGGATAATATATTGGGCCAAAGCCTAATGGACATCTACTAGAATTATTCATAACACTCCCCCTTAGATGTCCATCGAGGATATGTCTCGTTAAAACCTTACTAGAGAAAAACCCATTAGGAAAAAATTCTAGCGAAGGAAAAAGAGTACATCATCTTTTATGTGTCAACTGCCTCATTAAAAACCTTACCAGGAAAACCCAATGAGACAAAACCATGGTGAAGGGAAAAAGAGTGCAGAATACATTGATTTCTCCCCCTCATAAATACAAATATATTTGAGGCGAAAAAGATCAATTAATCTTCTATACTAGTTGCTCAAAAGCTTTACTTGGCGGTGACTTGTAGAAAATTTGCTCCATCTTCCTTTTCTGTTATTCCCCGAATTAGTAGTCTTGCGATGTTATCTTCAATTTGAATTGTTGCAAGAACCCTTCAGAAGAAAAATTAGTTTACTATTGGCGCAGCGATTAGTTGTCTTCAAAATGAATTTTTGCAAGAATCCTTCAGAAGAAAGATTACAAATCATATACTTCAATCAAAACACATTCTTGACTTATCTCTCGTAGCCCTAAAGTTTCTTCATCATTTCATGAGATTGTTGTTGTGATTTGTTTCACAGATCTCTATGAGTAGATTCTGAAAGAGACATCTTTTAGAGTTTCTCCAATCCATGAAACCTCTGAACCACCAAATGACATATCATCTGAACAACCCAAATCAATTCCATCAGACTCTCACAAATCTTCATCACCTGAGATGCTTTTAGATACTGCAGTTGCAATAAATGATAGAATTGATGTACCAGATGATCATGTGACTCGTTCACCTAGTGGTCCAAGTCAACCAGTCTCTGCACCACTTGTGGAACAGCCAGAAGAAGACAATTCAGACTTGACAACAAGGGTTCTACACATAATAAAAAATACGCTTGATGAACAAGATGATAAGCTTCTAGAGCTGGTAGCATACTCAGGGGCATCTGCAAGGAAGGCTCAGCAGCTTCTCACTCTCTACTTGTCCAAACACCCTTAGGATTCTTGTTTTGCACCTTTTCTTTTCGCTATATGTTTAAAACTTTTTGTTGATGACAAAAGGGGGAGTATTTTAGTTGTACAATTGTGTCAGTAGTGTATTATTTTTTTTAATATCTACTCACATAAGAATCTGAAACTGTCTTAAATAAGAATCTAAGCTTTATTTTTTGTTGCTAAATGTTTATAAACTTAATTGATAAGGAGAGCAAATTAATAAACATAATTGTGTTTGCATAGATGAAGGTAGTTAAGATTGTGCTCTTAGTTATTTTTATCAAACTCAGGAGTTGAGCTTGCAAACCTCACACTCTGAGAGTTAAGTATGTAGATACAATCAAGTTTATCAAATTGTTCTTATACTGATTCAACTTAATTATGGATAAAACTTAGGCATTTTGTTAAAGTACAAAAGTAAGTATGTTTTTATCGTCTCCACAGGGACTGATGCGATATTAATGTCGTTCAACAATTTATATTGTTTCAAGTATTGAAAAAGAGAGTTTTGTTTACAAACATCCAAACTTACAACACGAATAAATTTAGGAAGAAATAACAGGGAGACAAAGTTACTGGGATTAGATATAGTTAACTACTCTTCTAATGCAACCTCTTAATCGATTATATATTTTCCAAATTTCAATTATATTTTCACCTATCGCTCATCGTACGTTTCCGTCGCTAGATAACGACGAGAGATCTAATGTACCTATTAACCCTCGATCCCTCGAGCGATTAATCAATACATTAGCATTAAGATCCAATAGTGTACGTGAATGTGAACCTAACACTATCCCTAGCAGTTAGAATTCACAGATGAATTTATTTTAGTTCCTTTAAACAAAAAGTCTATATCTAGAACTTTCTGAATCAAATAATCAATTTCGGAGTTTTACGTCGGAAAAGCATTAAGCACGGAAATAAACCATCAACATAATAAAAATAGAGATTATATATAACCAGCCAGACTAAGAGTTTACATGAGAATTATAACTAACTAAACATAATCCCAATAACAGAGAGAATTAGTTATACATAATAACCTTACAATACATAGCTAGAAGAGATGGAAAAATAACATCGATGATTCCGCCGCTCCTCTTGATCACTCTCTGTCTCATGAGAATTTTTGCATTATTTCCCCTGTTTATGTTTGGTTGCTGCGTGTTTGTAAGAATGAATTAATTGAATGATACCCTGCATGCATTGTTGTGGCCTTTTTATAGTAATTCTTAACCGCCCATTTAAATTTCTTCACCTTTGGGTTTCCTTAATCCCAATATCTTAAGAGACATAATCATGAAAGCTTTTTCCAATTAGCCTTATCTTATCACTTTATGTAGGATACTTTTTGACCAAAGAGCTTATATAATAAATGATGCATTAACGTGATGGACAAGCTCTCTTTAATTTGGATCAAATTGTGATAACTCTTGCCAACTTGTGCTATAATACCGCCCTTGCTTGCTGTGAGTGATATGTCGTCGCTTAGCCACTAGCTCGGAATTAAAATCTTTACTCTTCATTTCATAATCCAAAAATTTCCTACAAAAAGTGATAGAAATGGCATAATTGACCGATTTTCTAATTAAAACTAATATTTACAATTAGTTGGGTTTTTTATATGAAATTACTTTTAAAACAAGTCAATAAGTGCTTAAAATATATAGGTAAAATCATTACTTTTTGGCACTTATCAACTCTCCCCAACTTAGAACTTTGTTTGTCCTCAAACAAAAGTCCAAAATAAACACTTAAAATATGGTTCAAACCTCATTCGTGCATGATTCAATCAAGATTTATGACCAATCAATAACTTTGGATTTCAATCATTTCAAGTTTGCATGATTCAATTTATTGCAAGTTCAACATCAAACCTTTATAATCATCAAAGAACAAAAGCATGAATGTGAAATAGTTTCAAAATTCAAGTAAGATTTCAAACTTTCCAAATCAACAAGATAATCAACTAGAATCACAACTCTCACAAATATTTCAACTCAAGGGTGTAGTGTTTCTCTCAATCCAAACAATGTATTCACAGCAAATCAATTCAAACATACATCTCAGCATAATCACAAAACATGCTATCAATCATGGATCACTAAGGTCTTTCATAAGCTTGTAATGGGGCTAGGCTACAAGAAATAATTGTTTTTCTTTGGATTCAAAAAGCCTTAAGATAAGAGAGCATATTTCTTGAGTATGTTCATTACATAAGCTATTCACCCTCATTCATTTCCCCCATTCTTTACTTTTGGTGATTCTTTTGTTTTGACACAATTTCTATTCATATTTATTTTTTTGTAACACATTTTCTTTGATTTTCAATTGTGTGTCAAATGACTTTCAATGTTTTTCTTTTTAATCACCATCTTCCACCTCTCATATTTTTTAACTACTTTTTTTTTTTTTTTTCAAACAAATAACCTCTTTCTTCCCAACTTGTTTTCAACCCTACTTAAACTCAATGCTCAATCATCCTAAGACAAGGGTAGAGTAGTTGTTTTTCCTTTTTCTTTTGGTTTCAGGGTTTAAAGAACAAAAAATTTCAAAATTTAAGGCTCAACTGGGGACACAAAAGATCACTATCTCACAAGGTAGGTTATATTTGGCCAAGTAGTTATTACTCAAAAAAGAAACAATGCCTTGATTATTTCCATGACTTCAAACACATGAAGTAATAGCAAGATTCAGTTAAAATCAACAGAGTTAAACACAATTGCCGTCTCTCAAATATATAAACAATAAAAGGTTCACACACTCTCACCCGGCTAGGTCTATGTGATTCATAATCAATTAATCATGTCAAGAAGGAATGAATAAAATCAAATTGAATAAAGCTACTTAGTTCAAATTCATCCTATCATTCAAAGATAATCACAAAAATTTGACCTCAACTATAGCAATTGAAAAATTCATTCAAATCATGCATTTGAATTTGACTAATTACAAACCTAAACTTTTCAATTCATATGCACATGATGTTCAAAAAATAAAAAAAATTGAACCATTTTTGTTTTTCAATCTCTCAAACATTTGAATCACTTTTAACCAACCCTCAACATGTTGTCATCCAACTTTAAAAGCAACATTCAGACAAAGTAAACAGCATGTTGTTCAAATCACAAGAGAAACATATATTAATATATTCAAAATAAAACAAAAATTTGACCGAAAGCTATTTAAAATGAATTTCACCGAGTTTTGGAGAGCTTTTCAGTCACTTCCTTGCTATCAACAACAACTTGTCTCACCTCCTCCGGATAAAATGGCCTTTCCACAGGACATACCATTTGTGCAACAAATGCCTCTTTGGTTACCATATCTAAAACAATCTTTCACAAAGCAACTGAGATTCTCATGATTAATTAGACTCATATTTAGCATTGTTTCAGGATGATATATGATCTTGTTACCACAAAATAACACACACATGTCTTTATTAAGGTATCAAGTATCATACAATGCAAATTAATCAAATGGAATAAGAATGATGCTAGTGAAGATCAAGAATGATACCAATGAATACACTATGAAATGACATTTTTCAGCTTCAATAAAACAATAACTCAATGACCTCAAAGCATTCATGACAGTGTCCATCACAATTAAAATGAGCTAGCAACCTCAAATCTGTCCATACCAATTTTTCCAAATAATCAACATTACACTCACAAGGTTCTAACCAAAGATCAACATGCCAAAATAAGTCACAGACCTTACTAAAAGTTAGCAAATTAAAATTTAAAGCTCATGTGACAAATGATATTCATGTTATTAAAATTCAATGGCATGCTGGAAAGACAGAAGTGATGTTCTTAAGAGGTGTTAAGTTCTATGATGAAAACTTGTAACACTTCACTGTCAAACCACAAAATTTCTCCATTCTTTTTTTTTTTTACTTCTCACCCTCACATCCTAAAATAAAAAACTCTCAAGAATGGATTTTTAATCCCCTTATCAAGAAATTAACAATGTAATAAAAAGGGCTCAAGCAAAGAAAAATAATTCTAACCTTAAACAACAATAGTTCAGTGAAAAATCAGAGCAGCTTCAAATCAACCCAATTCATCAAATTCAATTCAAAAGTAACTAGACTAAAGAAAATGTTTCAAAAAAATTTTAAACCATAGCAATCATTCCTTTTCTAATTACCAACAACACTTTAACAAAGGTGGGGTTTACTTAAAGAAGTAAATAAAACCACAAACCTAAAATTCATGAAAAATTAAGCACAAATTCGTACCTTCTATCTCAATTTAAGATGCCCAGAACTGAAAGGATGAAACTCAAAAGGCCCTTTGCTCAATTGAAACTTAAGGATGTGAGTGAAATGTAGTTTTACACAAAAAAAACAAAAAAAAAATTCTTTGTAAGAGAGAAGCACCATGAGAGAAAAGGTTTGGATTTTTAGGGTTAGAAATGATAACAGTGATTGTGGGAAAATATGCAGAGAGAAAGAAGTTTTTAGAAGTGATAGTGGCATGTGGAAACTTTTTAATAAATAAAAACGTGTGCAGGTTCTGTTTTTTTTTTTTTTTTTTTTTTTTAAAATGAAGCTTCGCAAATTTCGCTGGGCGAGGTATTCTTTGGGCGAAGAGTACAGGTACAGCAAAAAAATTTAAAACTTTCACACCAGAGGTTCAGTTTTGGCTGATTAGTAACCTTTCAAAAACATCTAAATATACTAAAATGATAAATTGCAAAAATTAAATAGTAAAAGAAAGAAATATTGGGTTGCCTCCCAACAAGCGCTTCTTTTACGTCATTAGCTTGACGCCTTTTTGGTTATGGTGGCCAAAATGAGACAGAAAGCACATCATTCTTCTTTTTCCTTTGATTAGGGAGGAACTCCATGAATTTGAGATATATATATTGCGGAGTCCATATCCTCCCCAATGCTTTCTGGTTGAACAAGGCACAAATTTCATCTATGACCCAATCAATCTCGACCTCGTTCTCTATCTCCTTCTTTTGCCCACATGGTTCTCCCTTGTCAAATAATCCTTCAATTACCTCCGCATCCATCATCACTTCTTCATTATCAACAGTATTGGCCTCCTCAGTACATGACCATTCTTGAGGAAGTTTATCTTTGTGTGGTGTTTCTATTGCTTCCACTATTTTCTCTACACCACATTCATCGGTCATTATTTCTTCCTCAATATTTTCAACACCTTCCTCCACACACTCTCCACATTCTTCATTCTTTGTGAGATTATTCTCTTTTTCGTCATGAATGGTTTGAGTGTTGGTTTGAAATATTTCTCCTTGGTTATTGTTGTTGGCTAACTGTTTAGCTATTTGACCAAGTTGATTTTCCATATTTTTCAATCTAGCATTAGTATTCCTCTGGTGTTGTTGGTCTTGTTGTAGCTGACTTTCAAAAGTCCTTAATACAGCATTATTTTTTTCCTGATATTCCTGGTTTTGCTGCTGGAATTGTTGCATTTGTTCCATAAACTTAATCAGTGTATCCTCCAATCTATTCTCTTCCAATGATTGAGTCCTATATGGTTCAGGAGGATAATAATATGGAGTTTCCTCATAATTTTCAAAAGAATACTGTTGATATGATGCATACTCATTTGGAGTATAGAAGTTATTATAACCACGATCAGCCATGGTCCTGTTTGTGATGAGGAATCTGAAAAAGGATTAAACTAACAAGGATTTTTTTTTTTTTATCTAGCAAAGAAGGGTTAGTGCAAGAAACAACTATTCAATATAAACAATATATACAAATACTTAAAAGAATACAAATTGTTACAATGCTCCAATATCTAAACGCCAGTCCCCGGCAACGGCGCCATTTTGTTAAAGTACAAAAGTAAGTATGTTTTTATCGTCTCCACAGGGACTGATGCGATATTAATGTCGTTCAACAATTTATATTGTTTCAAGTATTGAAAAAGAGAGTTTTGTTTACAAACATCCAAACTTACAACACGAATAAATTTAGGAAGAAATAACAGGGAGACAAAGTTACTGAGATTAGATATAGTTAACTACTCTTCTAATGCAACCTCTTAATCGATTATATATTTTCCAAATTTCAATTATATTTTCACCTATCGCTCATCGTACGTTTCCGTCGCTAGATAACGACGAGAGATCTAATGTACCTATTAACCCTCGATCCCTCGAGCGATTAATCAATACATTAGCATTAAGATCCAATAGTGTACGTGAATGTGAACCTAACACTATCCCTAGCAGTTAGAATTCACAGATGAATTTATTTTAGTTCCTTTAAACAAAAAGTCTATATCTAGAACTTTCTGAATCAAATAATCAATTTCGGAGTTTTACGTCGGAAAAGCATTAAGCACGGAAATAAACCATCAACATAATAAAAATAGAGATTATATATAACCAGCCAGACTAAGAGTTTACATGAGAATTATAACTAACTAAACATAATCCCAATAACAGAGAGAATTAGTTATACATAATAACCTTACAATACATAGCTAGAAGAGATGGAAAAATAACATCGATGATTCCGCCGCTCCTCTTGATCACTCTCTGTCTCATGAGAATTTTTGCATTATTTCCCCTGTTTATGTTTGGTTGCTGCGTGTTTGTAAGAATGAATTAATTGAATGATACCCTGCATGCATTGTTGTGGCCTTTTTATAGTAATTCTTAACCGCCCATTTAAATTTCTTCACCTTTGGGTTTCCTTAATCCCAATATCTTAAGAGACATAATCATGAAAGCTTTTTCCAATTAGCCTTATCTTATCACTTTATGTAGGATACTTTTTGACCAAAGAGCTTATATAATAAATGATGCATTAACGTGATGGACAAGCTCTCTTTAATTTGGATCAAATTGTGATAACTCTTGCCAACTTGTGCTATAATACCGCCCTTGCTTGCTGTGAGTGATATGTCGTCGCTTAGCCACTAGCTCGGAATTAAAATCTTTACTCTTCATTTCATAATCCAAAAATTTCCTACAAAAAGTGATAGAAATGGCATAATTGACCGATTTTCTAATTAAAACTAATATTTACAATTAGTTGGGTTTTTTATATGAAATTACTTTTAAAACAAGTCAATAAGTGCTTAAAATATATAGGTAAAATCATTACTTTTTGGCACTTATCAGGGGAGCTTGCAAACATAACCCTAATGGTTTATCAGACTCAGGGGGAGCTTACAAACCTCAACAACCTGATGTTGACATTATTAAATTAATCAACAAACAATTGTATTTAATACTTATGTTTGTCATCATCAAAAAGGGGGAGATTGTTGGAACAAAATAAGTTTTAATTATAAAACACCCTAAGTTTTGATAATAACAATGTATTAAATGGACAATTGGTATTACTAATGAATGATCTAGTGTGCAGGAACAAAGTAAAAATCTCATCCACGTAGATCATCATTTGAGCATCTGAAGGACACAGTCTGAAGTGTTAAGGCTCTGAGAAGCAAGAAGCTTCAGAGCCTCTGAAGAAGTCCTCAGAGGCCAAAGAAAGAAACACAGTCTGAAGCTTGCGTACATCTTCAGAAGATCAAAGAAATGATATCATCAGATTCTGAAGAACACTCTATGAAGGAAGACAGCTCATAACTAATGAAATAGTACAACGGTCTTGTCAACAAAAAGAAGAGTGTACAACCAACGGTCCTTTCTCAACGTCTTTATACCTAGAGTATAAATAGAAGACATCCTGATAGAGATAAGACTACTGGAAGATCATCTGAACTCAGAAAGATTCAAATTGTATTCAAGCTGTGAACTGTTGTTATTCTTTCTAGTGTAATCTTCTAAGTAAAATATCTTTTGATATTGTAGACTCTGAACTTAGTGTTTAGAGAGTCTTGCTTAGAACTTTCAGTCCTACTTAATCTGTGTATTAAGTTAGTTTGTAAAGTCTCTGATCTTGTGTGATTAGAGCAAGGAAGTCTCTTGTCTTGTGTGACTTGAGCAAGGAAGTCTTAAGCTTGTGTGCTTAAGCAAGGAACTCTCTGATCTTAATTGTGTGATTAGAGCAAGGAAGTCTCTTTGTCTTGTGTGATCTTGAGCAAAGAAGTCTCTTGCTTGTGTGCTTGAGCATTAGTTGTGTAATCTCTGTGATTATAGTAAAATCCCTTGGAAGTGCAAGGGGGCTGGACTACTCTCGTTTTGTGAGAGGAACCAGTATAAAATTTTCTGTGTATGTTTTCTCTCTCTCTCTCTCATTGTCTCATTTGCGTTTTGTGTTTTGTCTATCTTCTCATATCCGCTGCATTTCAATCTACTCTCAAAGAAAAGAGTTAATTTTTCAAAACACAATTCAACCCCCCTTCTTGTGTTTTTCACCTTCAAAGAACTTTCAACTCCTTACTATCTACATAGCAAGGACTTGGGGGACAACTGTTTTGGACCGACTAAGGCCCAACACACATCAAAGCCCAACAAATGGGATAAGAATAACACGTAGCATAAACAACAACAGAATCAAGCAAACGAGCACGGATAAAGGACTCTCGCTCCTAACATCGGGAACGTGCTCATTAGCAAAAGGACAACCCAGATGTTATATTATATGTGGTTGATCCTCTGCACATGGAGGACCCCACTATACTGTAAACCCTAATATTTTCATATATAAGCATTCATATATCAATCTCGAGGTATGACATATGCGCCTCCAATGGACACTCTTTTGAACTCATTCAAATAATGACTTAGACGTTGGAGTGCTAACATTTTTGCAGGTATTTTTTCCCCATAAAGACCAAGAATCATCAATCATCATCAATCATGAGCTCCACAAGCTGAATCACCATCAAATATATCCATTTCTGAACAACCGATTCACATACAAAGGCAACATGAAAGTGCCTATAAATATGACAAAATAAAAGTAACTGAAATATTCATAATTCCGGATCTACAACGTTGATGTCCAAATATCCATCAGATCTATAATGAGTTGAAGTAAATATGTCAATTTAAATCAACGAAACACCATACTAAGACGAAAAACCAAAAGGGCGCATAAAATAACGACCATGTTGTGAGTAATTCATATTAGTATAAGTGATTACTTGCTTTACAAGCAAGACAAATTTTGAAGAATTCAAAATCTGGGTTTTCTGGCTCAGCGAAAACCACGGGTTTTTGCAAAAACTATTTTGACAGTTTACAGTTAGAGTTTGTTAGTTTGTTTGTTATTTCTTAACTGTTTAGCAACATAAATGTTGGTTAGTTAAGAGAATTAGATAGAGTTAGTTAGCAATTGCTTAAGTGTCAAGCAATTGTATAAATAGATGGTATATGATTAATGATTGTACTTTTCTTTTGTGGCCCATAGTGGATGAATAAAATTTTCCTATTTTCTCTTACTCTCTTCTTCATCATCTCAATAAAAGTGTGTGTGTGTGTGAAGTTATTCAAACTTCCATTGTTGTGTGCTTCACCAAAACAGAGCATAGATGCGTTTATTGTGTATCAATTCTTGAGAGTGAATTGATTGTGATTTAGTGTGTGTGTTCCAACAGACCAAACACAACCCCGCATACTAAGAAGACGAAAATTAAAAAAAAAATGAAGAAGCAAATCTATGTATTCCGAGGGATTTTGGTAGTATACATGAGGTGTTAGGTTCGATCTCATTGGCAACATTGTAAACAAAAAAAAATCTATCTACTCCTAAAATTGTTTTTGTAGGTCATACTTGGTTATTGCTAGGATGTTTCCTTGTTCACTTTCTGCACACGTTTTCTCCCGCTCACAATTTGACCAATTCTAGTCTTTTGTAAGACTTTCTGCTACACTGCACTTTGTACCTAAGCTGTCATCATCCTCATTGTTCTTCCCTCTCTTCATCTTCATCATCTTCCACTTCTAATATTAACAAAATTACTAATAATAGAAATATGGAAGATGATGAATCACCACAACTCAAAAGTGTTGTTATAATTTCCCTTCCACCTTCAAATAACCCTTCTTTAGGTAAAAAAATCACTGCTTTTACTTTCTATAACCCTTTTTCTCGACAACCTCAACCCCAACAACAACAACAACAACAACCTCAAAACAATGATGTTTCATTCCAATCCTACCCATCAAATCCTCAGATTCTGTTTTCACTCAGAAGATTCTTTTACAGTACCCCAGTAAAGTTTTTCACTTTCTTTGGGATTTTTCTCTTTGCCCTTTTTCTCTATGGTTCTATTTATTCAACTGAAACATCACTTGAATTACTTCGTCTCAAGAATGATAATGATAGTAATGAACCTAGTTCCTTTCTATTTCCATTGTTTCCAAAACATGGCGTTCTTGGTCAGAGGAATTTGAAGCTTAAATTGGGGAAGAGTATTGATGTTAAAAGAAGGAACTCTGTTGCTTCTAATTCTAGGGTAGTGGCTGTTGATTCATCATCTACTGTTTTTCCAATCAGTGGCAATGTTTATCCAGATGGGTATGTTAAAAATTATTGCTTTTACTTATTTGACTTAATTTGGATTAAAGAATTCATTTTGTTTAGTGTTTATAGGGTTATGTTGTTGACTAAATCACACGAATTATGAAAGTTTCTATTTTTAGGAGAGAATTAAGAGAGTTGATTCTTTTTATTGGTAGGAATTGCACTCGGTATCACGAGGTTTACAACACTGATACACCTTTTGCACCAACCACTTGCGCTAGACTTTCATGGTGATTAAGATAGTTGATTGAATTGGTTTTTTTTTTTAAACTCGGTATCCGGTTCAAGGACTGAGACCGACTAAACTGAGGGATCCAATCCCACCGTCCATTTGCGGGGTGGCCATTTAAAGCCAGAACAAAGTTTTGTTTTGATTTCTATTATATAGAAAGTTTTTGGTGGAGGGGCATCAAATCTTAATTGCAGCCACATTACATTAGCAGTATCTTTTCACAATGATTCATAATTTCAGTAATCACACCATGGCTGCAGCCACAACTTATAATAATGTTGTTAAATGTAGTCCTAGGACTAAGATACTTCAACTATATCATAAACTAGGAAGTACTGGTGTGTGGCTATTCGAATTTCATATTATTGCATAGACATCAGTATGATGGCTTACCAACATGTTCTTCAATGCAGGTTGTATTACACGCATTTACGTGTTGGTAACCCTCCAAAACGTTATTTTGTTGATGTGGATACTGGAAGTGACTTAACTTGGATTCAGTGTGATGCTCCATGCAGAAGTTGTGCGAAGGTAATATCTGAGTCTGACCTATTACCTCCACAAGTTTCTGAATTTTCTTATCAGTTATGTTATATCAATCCACCGTTATTCATCGTGCTTTCATTATTATCTTGTGATTCCTCACACACACACACACACTGAATATATATGTTTTCTGGATTTGAATCTATGTTTACTCAAAGGATATAATTGATACAGGGAGCAAATGCACCATACAAGCCAACAAGATCCAATATAGTTCCATCTATAGACTCTCTCTGCTTGGAAGTTCAAAAGAGTGAATATCATGAAAGTTTCCAACAGTGTGACTACGAAGTTAAATATGCAGACCATAGTTCTTCCTTAGGAGTTCTTATTAAAGATGAGCTTCATCTTATGACCCCTAATGGATCCAAAACCAAGTTAAATTTTGTTTTCGGGTATAAATCCTCTTTTTGTTGTCTATTTTCTTTAAGGCACAATATATTCTATAACAGTCCTGATTCATTCGACGCAATATATTTGTTGTAAGGTGTGGATATGATCAAGAGGGCTCTCTTTTGAACTCATTGGCAAAAACAGATGGAATCATGGGACTGAGCAAGGGGAAAGTTGGCCTACCTTATCAGTTGGCAAGTAAAGGGATTATTAAGAACGTCGTTGGTCATTGCTTAGGTAATGACAGAGTTGGTGGCGGATACATGTTCTTAGGTGATGATTTTGTACCTTATTGGGGTATGACTTGGGTGCCTATGGTCCAGACTACGTAAGTATGATTTTCTCATCAATGTGCTTCTTTCCCTTTTATGTAGTAACTTGGTTTTTTCGTTTGAGAAATCTACAATATAAGGGCCATTTACTTTCTAAATATTTTGTGACATGCTATGTACAATTTTTATTTTTTATCATCGTTATGTTTGGAGCACCTGTTATTTGTTGTTCTCTGATGTTTCTTCTGATTCTTCTATAATTCATGTGTCATATACTCTCTACTCTATGCAGAGATTTGTACCAAACTGAGATTCTTGGAGTAAACTACGGAAATCGTCGACTCGGATTTGAAGGACACAGCAAAGTAGGAAAGGTGGTTTTCGATAGTGGCAGTTCTTATACGTATTTTCCCAAAGAGGCGTACCAGGACCTTATTGCTTCTGTAAGTTTTTTACATCTAAGGAAAATTATGTACTCTTTTTAGTCCAATGTTGAATATGAATTCATTATGCATACAATGGTGCAGCTTAAAGAAGTTTCTGGGTTAGGACTCATCCAAGATGATTCTGATACAACTTTCCCAATTTGTTGGCAAGCTAATTTCCCAATCAGGTATGACAAATCACGCAAAAACAACTTATGACATGTTCATAAGTTGTTTTTAACTCATTTTCATAAGCTCTCTAGGATAACTTATAAAAACAACTTAATAGTTTATTTATATGATAACAGTTCGACTTTATTTTATCTTTTGATATAGAAATAGCTTATACATAAAAATTTGTAAGACAAATGCTTATACTATAAGTGCTTAATTAAGTTATTTATCCAAACAGTGGAAGACTGTTTTAAAATCCATGTTATATGCATGCAGATCTGTCAAAGATGTCAAAGATTACTTCAAGACATTAACACTTCGTTTCGGAAACAAGTGGTGGATTTTGTCCACATTGTTTCGGATACCGCCGGAGGGTTACTTGATCATTAGTGTAATCATCTTCTTCTAATACAAACTTTTATTTCCATTTCTAACTTGATTTTGTTTTTGGAAAGCCTTCTAAATTCTAATAGACTCTTTTGCTGCAGAACAAAGGCAATGTTTGCTTATCTATTCTTGATGGTAGCAATGTGAATGATGGATCCTCGATTATACTTGGAGGTACTTTCACACCCTCAAGAAAAACTTTATTATGAAGCTTTTCCTGCTAGTTTTTTCCAATTTTTTTTGTTCATTTTTCCTTACTTTAATATGCTTTATACACTATTTTTTGGTGATTTTTTGATAAATAACTCAGCTAGGATTAGGCCATTAAGTGTTATTGATGTTCTGTCACTTTGTTATAGTAATCATGTTACTAGTTCACTAGTTATTTGAGATTTAACTTTGGAACTTCTATGATTGCTTATTCATATCTGTTAGTATTACTAACTTTTGCTATCTTCGAATTTTGACTACAATAATCATTGACTAGACTTTGCTGAAATTTGTACTCCCTCCGTGATAAAATATAAGCAAAATTCACATTTTTATGTTCATTGCATAATTAATGTCTATATAGACCATATACATTATAGACCAGATACATTAATTACACAATGAACATAAAAAGGTGAATTTTTCTTATATTTTTGCCGCGGAGAGAGTATTATTAGGGCTCGCTTCTCCAGGGAACCGGAGAATTAAGATAAAAATAAAACCCTATATATATGTACTAACATAGTAAAGAGAAGACTAAATGAAAATGTGGATGCAATGAATATTTTGAAAACACCTGATCTCAAAACAATATCAATTATTATTAGGAAGATTCATAATTATTCAAAGAGAAAAAGGAATATGTAGTGACAGTGTAAACTAATTTTACACTGTCAACCAATAACAACTATGTTTTCCGTCACATCACCTCACTTCACCCCACGTTTTTTATATGACAAATTAATAGTTTTTTGTTGGATGGTCGTGTAAAACTATTTTACACTTTCAGTGCAACTCCATTAAACTCATATGACATATTTTGGATTCAAATTAGGGATATCTTGTCTTTTCTACTCTTTTGTTAAGCTTTTCTGATGAAACATTGTTTCTTCTTAAATTGATTATGATCAAATTTGATCTTTGCAGATATTTCATTGCGAGGATATTTGGTTGTGTATGACAACGTAAACAAGAATATTGGTTGGGAGCAAACCAAATGTAGCATGCCAAGTAGAATATTGAAGACTCACAATTTCTTAAGTGATAGTATCTTATGATTCTCACCAAAATCTCAGATGCCATTCAGGGGTATAATAGTCTGTGTATAGGTATAGCCAAAATATAGGAATTTGGACTAATAATGAGTTAATATCATATTATTATTTCATTTTATTTTTTAGTTTCAAATAGTCTAGTAGCAAAACTCGATGTAAATGTATAATAAGAGTATTGTGGATTCACACTATTCTCGGAACATGGGTGAAGGTGATCTCCCTAAAGCGCTTGATCAGGTCAATAGCAACCAATCTTACCGATGATATTCTTGACTTTCCTTCGCATCCCAACATATAAAATGTTCTCACAACCTTTTACCATCTGAGCTCAGCACTTGCAAGAGAATATATTATGTTTTAATCCAAAACTTATATGATGTGTTTATTTATGTATAACAACAAATAGTTAATATGAATATGAATGATGACTAGTCATCACTAGTTGCTCTACATTTGGAATTATTCTTTTGAATTAGTTGGCACAAGCCACCAAAACTGAGTTCAAAACCTTGACTCTTAAAGTCTTTGTTTGGTTACATGTTAGAACCTCGTAATATCATTTTTGGTTACTCAGACATGATTTGGCTACGAATTTGTTGTGTTTGTTTTTCAATCTCAAAATTGTTATTGGCTCTAAAATCAATTCTAATTATAAGCTAATATTTTAAACTCTCAATCAATATCATGTCAATTTTAAAATTTATGAAGTCTATGTTTGGTTTCATGATAATAGTGAAACACTTTGAATCACATTTGAGTTGGTCAAATGCGATTCAACCACAAACTAATTATGTTATGAAATGGATTTCCACCAATCATCAGTTGGTTCAGTGGTAATTGACGCTGAATTTAGTAGGGAGGACTACAAAGTTGTAACGCCAACAAAGCTTGGAATCACTAGAAAATATGCATTCTAACGCCAACAAAGCTTAGTTTTGTAGTGTCTTTATTTTCATGGCAAGATGCCACAAGACGTGGGAATGAAGTTTTTGTTATAAATCAATTTTCATTAGCATATAATCAAACATACTTCGTGTCTCTGATAGAGGAAACAACGAGCATCAATATAGATAAATTGACCACCTTTATCAAAACAAATTATTTTTGTTTTTCATTACATCATAGATTTGGATAGTGTTCAAAAAAAGACTTGGGATATTTTGAAATAATAAAAAGCCAATAATGATATAAACTTTTAGTTTTTAAATGATAAAGAGTTGAAAATAAAATAGATATGCTTTTTTAATCAAATAATGAAATAAATATGAGATTTTATAGAGAAACACACAAGATATTTGAATTATAAAATAAAAAATAACATTTTTAGTTAATAAAATATACTCTGGTTTCACACACACACACACACACACACACACATATATATATATATATTCACCTCTTAGATTCATTTTGTTCTTGCAAAGATTTGAAGGGGGTATGCACTTAGCTAGATGATGCTCTAGGTCTAAGTCTTAGAGTAGGTAGGTATATAGAATGTGATGATCGTAGATAAAAGCAAAGAGTCTTATTTATAGAACCTGGTGTAACGACCTAGGTCGAGAAGCCCTCGCCCCACCTTCTGGAACTAGTTGCCCCGCCTTTTGGATAATGTACACCCCATGTGTGACTATCTTCTCGGCCCTTACTTCCTTAGGGTTAGGACGTACGATTATCTTTTTGGCGAATCATCGGATTCATTCCAATAGGTCTTACCCATTCTGACGAGCAGCCCATTTAGGCGGTATTGTGCCTAGAGTAATGGTCCCCTAGTATTTTGTCTGGTACACATTCATTAACCGATGTATCTAGTTTATAATATTAATTAAATACATCAAATATTAAATAAATTTAAAAAATAGAAAAATTATATATAAGACCGAAGAGAATATAATTACGCGGCCACATCTGAATATTAAAACCCTAATTTTAAAGTTTCTAACACAAGTGATTGGTGTGGAAGCAAAGGGTGTGTGAGTACTGTGGTAAGTAAGTACACGCATACACGCCCGTACCGAGTTCGATTCCCAGTTTCCTAGTTCCTACCAATCAAAAATCATCATACCATTGCTTCCAAAAAAAAACCATAAACCATGCATTCAGTTTCCGATACTGAGCTAAACTCAGCAACACCATCGCAACAACCCATTGATACACAAATGACAGAACTACCCTCAGAACCACCACAACTCCAAAACGACGCCGTAACAATGTCACCGGAAAACCTAAACATCACTAACCGTCAAAACTCCTCCGATTCTTCCTCCGAACAACAACAACAAAATCCAATTTCAACAACAACCGAACCACAGCAACAAGATCCAAACCCTACTTTACCTCGAAAACGACGTCGTAGAAAGAAATTCTTCACTGAATTAACTTCAACAACTTCACTATCGAAGAATCGCAAAAACGATGTTGCTAAAGACTGTGATGACGAAGCCCTAATTGCAATTTCAGTAGGGTTTCCGTCTGATTCCTTGACGGAGGAAGAAATTGAAGCGAATGTGGTTAGAACAATCGGTGGTTCTGAGCAATCAAATTACATTGTTGTTCGGAATCATATTTTGGCGCGGTGGCGATCAAATGTTAATGTTTGGTTGACTTATGATCGTGCTGTGAAGTCAATTCGATCGGAACATAAGGGTTTAGTTGAAGTTGCTTATAGGTTTTTGATTGAGCATGGTTATATTAATTTTGGATTATCGCCGGAGATTAAATCGATGAAGTTTAAATCTTTTGATGGAATTGAGAGAGGGAGTGTGATTGTTATTGGTGCTGGGTTGGCGGGTTTGGTTGCCGCGAGACAATTGGTGTTTTTAGGGTTTAAAGTTTGTATCTTGGAAGGTAGGATGAGACCGGGTGGGAGAGTTAAGACGAAGAAGATGTTCGGCGGTGATGGTGATGAAGGACTTGAAGCTGCTGCTGATTTGGGTGGTAGTGTTCTTACTGGTGTTAATGGGAACCCTCTTGGTGTTCTGGCTAGACAATTGGATTTGCCGCTTCATAAGGTTAGGGATCTTTGTCCTCTTTATATGCCTGATGGAAAATGTGTCGATTCTGAGGTTGATTCTAGGGTTGAGGTTTTGTTTAATAAATTGTTAGAGAGGGTTTGTAAGCTTAGACAAGCTATAATTGAAGAGGTTAAGAGTGTCGATGCTCCTTTAGGGACAGCATTGGAGGCGTTTCGGAGGGTTTATAAGGTTGCTGAGGATAAAGAAGAGAGGATGTTGTTGAATTGGCATCTTGCTAATTTGGAGTATGCAAATGCTACTCTTATGTCTAATTTGTCTATGGCTTATTGGGATCAGGATGATCCTTATGAGATGGGTGGTGATCATTGTTTCATTCCTGGAGGGAACGAGACATTTGTTCGCGCGTTGGCTGAGGACCTTCCGATTTTCTATGGGAGGACAGTTGAGTGTATTAAGTATGGAAGTGACGGGGTGTTAGTGTGCACCGAAGGGCAGCATTTTCGTGGGGACATGGTGCTGTGTACTGTGCCATTAGGGGTTCTTAAGAAGGGGTCGATTCAATTTATCCCTGATCTTCCTCAGAGGAAGAAAGATGCAATTCATAGATTAGGCTTTGGATTGTTGAACAAGGTAGTGATGTTGTTTCCAACTAATTTCTGGGGTGGGAACATTGATACGTTCGGTCACTTGACGGAGGACTTGAGTATGAGGGGTGAGTTTTTTCTGTTCTATAGCTACGCTTCTGTATCTGGAGGCCCGCTTCTCGTAGCTCTTGTTGCTGGCGAAGCTGCTCTTAGGTTTGAGATGATGTCGCCGTTGGAATCTGTCAAAAGGGTAATGGAAGTTTTGAGGGATATTTTTCATCCGAAGGGGATTGTTGTTCCAGATCCCGTTCAGGCAGTCTGCACTCGATGGGGAAAAGATCATTTTGCTTACGGATCTTATTCTTATGTTGCTGTTGGATCTTCAGGAGATGATTATGATATACTTTCGGAGAGTGTTGGAGATGGAAGGGTGTTCTTTGCTGGAGAAGCAACTAGCAAACAGTATCCTGCAACGATGCATGGAGCATTTCTTAGTGGAATGAGAGAGGCTGCAAACATTTTGAGAGTGGCAAAGAGGAAGTCTAAAAGTTCAATGCAATTCAACACAACAAAAAACATCGATGAAGAGAATGACGATTTGAATAAACTATTTGTTAAACCTGACCTGAGTTTCGGAAGCTTCTCTGCATTGTTTCATCCAAAACCTAATAATGATCTTGAATCTAGTTCAATACTAAGGGTTAAAATTGGAGGAGCTGTATCAGATTCTCCTAGTCTTTATCTTTATGCACTGCTTTCAATGAAGCAGGTCATTGAGTTGAGTCAGTTAGAGGGGGACCAGAACCGGATGAGAAAGTTAAGTCGCGATTTTGGGGTCAGTTTAGTTGGGAAGAAGGGTCTATGCAGCACTGCTGAATCTCTTATTGCCAACATAAAGTTGTGCAGACCTGAGCTTAATGAAGCAGAAAATGGTCCTGTCCATGGGAAGGAAAGTTCTTAGTAGTACCAGGAAAAATAGAACCTCCTGTCTCCAGTTAACTGTATTTAAATTTTCAACTAGACCTAATTAAATTACTAATTCTTTTTATTTTCTCCTCACTGTTGGCCATTTTTCTTTTAATGGTTTTCGATACTGAACTAAACAAATTCTCACTGCTGTATTATGTTCATTTATGATTAATATTTGAATGTAGAAATGTTAATGCACTTTGTTAATTACACCACTTACCAACAAAATAAAAAACTCTGTTAATTACCAATACTCTTGGGAATTTGTTGAAGTCAGTCATCTACCAAAACCAAATACAGGGCAGAGGAGTATATATATTATTAGAGAAGAAAGAAATCGCAATTGCACTACACTACACTATAATATTTATTTTATTTTTACTCAAACAAACTCGAGATCTCACTAAAAGTGATGGAGAAAATACAATAAAATTGTAATGAAAAGTACTGCAAGGATCGTATGAGATAAACGTTCTAACTGAAGAGTGAACGCCACCATTAGCTGAATGCAACAACTTGATAGTTGTATACAATCTAATAATAATCTACATGCATTTACAAAAGATTGATATTTTGTATAATTTGATTTAACAATGAACACGTCATCAAGTACTTGCTCAAAAATAACGTGAGATCCCAAAATAAGATGACAACTGAATTGGTAGTACAAAGAAGTGCCTATAAAAAGAAAGGAGGAAAAATCTTTCAGATCTGACGGCATCTGTATGGATATATATAGTAGCACAAACAAGGATTATACATTCTTTGAAGTAGATTACATAAAATATCTTTCTATTGGCAAAGCAAAATTTCATACACAATGGTTAAACATAAAATTAGTGATTGTACGTCAAAAATCAACCCACTTCTAGACAAAGTGTTTATAACTACAAAAAAAACTGGTAGCATAGATATATCAGATAGAAAGAAAGCAAAGCAAGATCCCAACAATGATATGTAATACAAAGGATTAAGCAAGTTGGCATATGGCCAATTACAAAAGAAATTGCAAATATTACAAGTAAAAAATAACTAGAGAGAATATGCATATTGATCTAGCTGGACATCTTCACTTGATCACTAGATTGTAGAGCTTGAGAAGCGAAAAACCGCACATCAACATCTGGATCCTCACTGAGCTCAACCAGACACGGTTTGATGGTACTCTCCACAACCTTCATAGTTCAAGTAGCGGTTAGTTTTGAGACAATAAAAAATGTTATTCGGACAGACAGTGACCAATTATCAAATAATAATGCTTTCCTCAAACAAAAATCACATAAACCAAGAACTCAATGTTTCTGATATTATTGCTAGACCATTTAAGTTTAAAGAAAATTTGAGCAAACATAGGAAGTGGTGCATTAAAGATGAAACCTTAAACGGAAGCTACTTACAGATTCCTCAACAATTGGAATGAGAGACTGCAATACTTTGGCAACATTGAATTTGATATTGGGTACCCTGCAAGACATACAATCAGCACTTGCTCAAATAAAGACATGCAAAGTGAGGAGGACTGTGCAATTTTACCTATCTTTTGCTGCATTAACGACTAGAGGCAGCAGGTTTGTGGTAGTGATTTCCGAACCCAGAACTGGAGCTAATAGAGAAATTGCGTGTAGAATCGTCATTCGATACAGATAATGTGGATCATTAATCATGTCCAAAACCTGCAAGATACTTGTTTGTTTAGCTTAATAGGGAACAGCATACTAATCATAGATAACATAAGCATTTGGGCATATTTGATTTTGAAATACCTTACAACCGTAAGATAAGTGTCTACTATAACATAAGTAAATCTTTGGATAAATTTATTCAAATTTCAACACATGCCTTAAATAACTGCTTTTGTATATTACTACCTCTTCTCCATTTTTTCATTTCATATTTCTTTCCTCTTTACATTCTTTAAAATTGTTTTTTTCCAAAATTAAACTCATTTTATAATTTTTTGGTTTCTGTATTGGGCAATAGTTGATTATGGATTTCATACCAAGGCGAAGCCTAAACTATCAAGAACTATTAAATGAATCAAAAAACCCAAACTCTGCATTATTTTTCCAATTTAACCGAGTTTTTTCATGGCAGGGGCTGATAAAAATTGGGTGATCCAGAGGCCCTATAAAGTTTGAGAACATTTTAAAGCATTGGTTTAGAGGATCCTCTTCCATAGTTTAAGCCTTAAGGTAAAATGCTGATGTGCATCAAGCAATTAAGTCATACTTCATACAGTAAAAATACCTGAGGAATGATGTGCTGCATTGCCCATTCTGGCCCAAATTCTTCTGCTAAGCGTTTGACATTATTGGCAGCTGCATCCCGGATTGAGTAGACCTGCAACCATAACCAATATGGTTGAAGTCAATATGATGCCTTTAATGTAAATATAAAAAGTTTACTAGCTTTGCAGACCTTGTCCTTTAGCCATTGCATGCAAAGAGCTCCAAGCTTATCATCAAAAAAGCCAACACCCAACTGACTTGCTAACAATGGTATATATTCTATGATTGCAAGTCTAACTCTCCAGTGTCTGTCCTCAGCAAGCTCAACAATAGCTGGTAATAGCGACTGAGATAAGAGGTCAATACCAATAACCTGCAAGAAACACATGCATATACATGAACATAGCTTCAATAGAGAGAATATATGAAAAGTAATAGCACTTGAGATGTACATTGTCAATCTGAAAAGAATGTCAATTTTAAGCCACAAACCTGGTTCACTTGATCAAGCTTGCTGATAATATTTAGCCTGACATCAGGAAACTCATCTTTCAAAAGAGAGAGGAAAATCGGGAGAAGTTGCTCAATTGTCGCATCCTGCAATAACCACAAGAAAATATTAAAAGCAAGAACACACATGCATCCTCTGCAGTACAACCTATGTGCTTAGAATCATAGAGGTCATACCTTCCCCAAGACTGGTGCCATTCCCATTATAACTGAAGCCAATGCAGAGCGAACATGTTGAGATGAATCTGTCGATAATTCCTATATAAAGCAAACTTGGTCAGCTGGCCACCAAAACTATCATAAATGTTAACCTGGAAAAACAGCAAGTTTTTTATGGTAATCCATACCTTTACACAAGGTAGAATATGCTGAATGGCTAGTTCAGGACTTAATATGCGGGAGAACTTAGTCACTTTCCCAGCAGCAGCAATACGCACTTCAGCTTCATTATCACGCAGCAGCCGAACATATGCAGGAACCAATTCCGTCCTAAAAATGCAAAACAAACAGTCAATTAGAATCTGAGAAACAAGCAATTTTAAATCATGCCATGGATCATGAAGAAATTAATATGCAGTTATAACTGTTAAACAATTGATCAAGAAGCATTAGGTTTTTTACCAACTGAAGAAGTCCCATTTATTAATATAAATTAATATAAACTTCAGAAACAGATTTTAAGAAAGCATCGGTGGATAAATGCATGCAGGAATATCATGACAAAACAATTCAATAAAACGGATCAGAAAGATTACTTTGTGGAATCAGGTCCAACAGCTTCACAGAGCTCATAGAGTTGATTGGCAACCATGTAACGAACACGCCATGACTTATCCTGCACAATAAGTTTTTCAACTATGTAATAAAGCATGTAGAACATCATTCTAGACACAACACAAGCCAGCAAAAAAGTTTTTTTTTCCCTTACTTTAAAACACCTAGATTTCAATGCAAAAAAAAAAAAACACCTAGATTTCCTTAAATTAAAATGGAAAAAAAAAAAGAGGGGATTATGATTATAAAGAGCTTGCTGATGACCAACTAAAGTGACAATGGAAGAGAATACACCTAACAAACATACAGCCAAGGTTTAAACTCACTCAACTGTTGAATAGCTCCAAATGTAGTAGTTACTCATTACAACGTAGGCACAATTAACATTTACCACACAACACGAGGAAGAATGTTAAGAGTAGTGTATTAAGCACATAAACATGTGCTTGAGGATGATGATGTCTTTTGCAATATCCTTCAGACCTTCACTACTGTATGACTAGCCTATTTTACTGAATATTAATGCATTCATACCCACAACACATTTTTTCCTAATCTTTATTGGTGTATAGACTCATGCATAAAAAAATCTCAGTCAAGCAAAAATTAGTGTATGCGCTGGTTGTCCCTTTCTGGCCCAATATACCATGAAGCAACGTCAGAAGTTATACTAGAAAGATACATCTCTGCGTGTATAAACACAACTCTCATACAATGTTCTGTTAAAGGGTGCCTGTGCCTAAAGCTATACTAACACAGTCGCAGACAGGAAGCTTGAAAGAGATGTAGGCATGTGGCTCAACCGTAGACCTCTTATAATTGTTCAACAAAAAAAAAAAAATTATTCCACTTTTGTAAATTAAATGTTAGTAAATCCACAAGTCAGACAATACAAAAGGCATATCTTCCCACATAATGTTATTAATGCTCAATATACCTGTGAAAAATTGACTATAACAGGAAGAATATGTGCCACACAATCTTGAGGCTCCAACAACTTTCCAAGAGCCGCACAACCCTCAACAGCAAGAAGCCGAACAGAATCTTGATCTACAAGAAAGAGAGTCAAGAAGTTCTTAGTTTATATATATACAAGCAGTAGATTACTTCAAAACACTGTACTATTAATAAATGAGCATGACAAACAAAAACTACATTTACTAAACAAATTAATTGGTCAGTGAAATATACTGATAAATTGACAATGTCTTCAGTTTCTAATAAGGAAAATAAATAAGCTTCAAGATTAACAGAACCTTAAAACATTCGCCTCAACCAAAAATGATGTGTAACTTTTGAGGGTACATAATCTTAAAAATCATTGAACAAATAAAATTTAACAGAATGTCAATTTTTGAATAAGATTATAGGCAATTGAGAATTTACTTCATTTAGTTAAAGTTCCAATTGTTTTGCTCACTGGAATTAAAAATATGTGCAGTACTCCCTTATAAGAAAATCTTAAAGCCCTAGATGAAAAAGACATTTTAGAACATCATTCACAACCATAGAATAACTACTTATGTCAAAACTATTGAACTAAATATACAGGTATATTAAATTCAGTCATCAAGTCATCATTATGCTTTGCCTAACCAACAAATTGGTGAAGGAATTAGTATATCAACTTCACATACCATCCTGTGTGAGATCATCAAACACAGACATGATGTCGGTTTTCAAGTGAGCAGCTTCAACAGTAGCAGCAAATTTTCCCAGGTTGGTAGCAGCAGATCTCCTAACCATAGGCATATCATCTTGACACAGCTGCCCATATATGGTTCTCAGTTCAGTTTTCAACGCCTCTGGTGCACTAGGGTAAGCAATATGAAACAAGCCGCACGAAGAAACCCTGGCAGTGAACCACTCCCCAGAAGCCAGCCTCTATATACATATTTGATATCACAACAAAACAAACAAATTGATAAATGCAATGAATCACAATCAGCATGGGGTTTATAATATAATAACACTCGCAGTTTTAAACAATATTGTCAATACCAAATCAGAGAAAATAACAATTTGTTCAAATTCCACTATGCTATAGAACTATAGTAGTGTTGCTATAGCCTCTAGTTGGCAGCACTTAGAGCATCTTCAATGCTATAACTCAAATATTGTTCTTATGTTAATTTGAGTAGAAGTAGAACACATTCTGCCAACTCAACTATAAGAAGAATTATCACATTTTTTAACCCAAAATGGACCCCACCCACTAAAATTTAACCCAATTTCATGACTCATCAGAATCTCTCACACATAAGTGTTGGAAAAATAATTGTATGTTATTAAGAATAACATGTCAGATGTTCTAACATGGCAACCGTTCTACACTATGTCAAAAACTTAGATGTGGCCCAATTCTTAAAACAATTTTTGTGTTCTTAAATTTGAAGAACAAAGCATTGAAGAGGCTCTTAGTACTAAATTTGTTCAAATTTAACTACGCTATAGCACTACTATTGCTGTTGCAGTATAAATACATACAACGTTTCTCTAAGCATGCTCTAATGTGGTGATATACCTGCAAACACTCTAACTACGTTATATCAATATTATAGCCGATATTTGACAACCGTGGTTGTAAAATGCACTCAGCAACTACAAATATAGCTTCAATCTATGTAAATAGTTTTTGACATCCCAATAACCGAATCGGGACCATAATGTGGTTGCAAGAGTCACATTTGTCTGCAATTTTCTATTTTTCTATTGTATCATGGATCAATCTTAACATAACCTAACAAAAAATGCAATTTAGAACCTAGATAACACTGATAAATCACTATACAATAAATAAAATACAAATATAATACAATTAAATTATGCACTACCTTAACTAAAGGAATGAAGTGTTCAACCAAATCTTGTTCCCTCATCTGAGCACCAATTCTACAAAGTGATTCCACCGATTTATCCCTAACACAAGTTTCCTCAACAGTACAAAGAGTTTCCAAAGGCGGAAGCAAAACGCTAGCATGTTCCACACCACCAACATAAGGAACAAAAACTCCCAATTCTTCTGCCGTAGCAAGAAGCACCTCATCATCATCGTCGTTATTCTCGCTCAGAAAAGGAATCAGTTCTTTCCTTGTTCTCTCTTCGCCCAACGCACGCGCAATCGTTGAAAGACGACGGATCGAGTTCAACCGGAGTTGAATATCTTCATTCTTCAATTCGTCGATTAGAACAGCGATTGGATATAAAGGTTGATCCACCATAGCCATATCGATCTGAATCGATTTCAAACGCAAATCGATAAAAAGAAAAATTTAAATCAAATTACACAAAAAAAAATCTTGAAATCTTCAATGTTATGCTTGATCTGAAATTGTGAAGAAATAGAGCGTGATTCAGAATGAATTATCGAAAATTGATTAAAAAATTATTATAAAAATGGAGGAAAAGGAAAAAAGGAAGAGGATGAAGAAGTGATGTTGAACCTGAAAGAGTGGAGCGGAAATGGATCGGATCTGAAGTTTGGATATAGAGAGAAAATTTGTGTTGTTAGAATTTTCTCGAGAAAATCACCATTTCTTGAAGGTGTAAACAATTGCTTTTGCTTTGTTTGTTGTTTGGGTGGAGATTTTTCAAATCGAGTTTCGTGGACCTAAAATTATTGTACCCGACCCACAAACAAATACGGGTTTTACTTCTTTTTCTTTCCTTCTTATTTATTTATTTTTCCTGGATTTTTAGATATTAGGAAAAAACAAATAAACTTATGATATTCAATTTTATTTTTTATTTCTATGATATTCAATATTCAAGTTGCAAGCTCTTTTCACTTGATTAATGAAGGGTCGTGCTAAACATTGTCTCTTATTTTGATCCTCTCATGTTATTTTAGTTTAACGCTCTATCTTTTTCCTCATCTAAAGGTGATTAATTATGAGGAAGACAAAAAAAAAAAGAGTTTAGAAGAGAAAAAAAAAAATGAGTGAATGGTTAAGATTAGTGTTGAATGAATATTAGGAGAGAACGAGCATGAGAGGATCCAAATCTCATATGTCTCCTAGGAGCACATGTTAATATTCTACAAATAATAATATTTTTTTGAAATAAGCGACTTCAGACTTCACTTTAAAAAAAATAAAATTTACAATTTTCAATATAAATTTTTTATCTTTGATAGATTAACATGTGTCTTGTCTCATGAACTTGACTCAATTGGTTGATCGAACCCCGGTCATCCCACTTATACACCTTAAGGGTGAAATTTCTAGCCGCTAGGACTCAAGTGATTAATGATTTTTTTTCTTATAATCAATAATTTTTTCCATACACAAAAGCTATAAATGATCTCACAATTATAATTGATTGACATGGTAAAAACTCTTTACATAGGTAGGGGTATATCAATTAAATTTTTCGTGAAATTGTTTTATAGCTAAAAACATATAATAATATAATTGGTAATAATCTACTAAGTTGGGAACATAACTTTCGATAAAAAAAATACGAGTTTGATTTCTAGAATAAAGAGGTCAAAACCTGAAGAAAAAAACTACGCGACTACACTAACAATGGTAGGCATGCAAGTCGCGGATAAGTCGTCAAAGGGAAAGTTCTGGAGTTTTCTAAGAGGAACTTCTAGAATTTTAACATCATACAAACTTTGATTAAGACTATAATGGGCTAACTAACCAATTTGCGCATTTGTTTCTTTCACGCTAAGTTTGTTCGAAAATAACGTGCTATTGTAAATTAGCGAGATCTCTAATATGTTGGACCAAGATATCGGTGTTTCCGGTAAGCTTACATCTTCTAGTAATCGTATCAATCAAAAGTTTGGATTATGATATAATTAAAACTTCTTTTTTTGTTGTTTTCAACACCATTATCGGGGTCACTGGACCGCCTAATCTGGTTCGGGGTCAGTTCTAGCATCAAGTGATTTCAGCCTTTCCCGATTGCAGTTGCGGGAGATCGATCTGTAGTCCTCCTACCAAGTCCAGTCTCAATCCCCCATACATTCCTCACATTTCTACGCAGAGGGCATCGCAAGTTCCAATCATTTGAGTATCCTTTCAATCAACGGTAGTTCGAATCCCTATAGAGGCCACCACAACATGCACCGTCCATTTTAAATAATAACGGTGTCTTTGAAGTGAAATTTTTAGCCACCAAACTACTTGACAAAAAATAAATAAATAAAGTAGTAATAACAATTTAATCTTCTTCATATATTTGAACATAAAATTAGTAATACAATTATCAACAAAAAAAAAACTAGTAATACAAAAAGATAAATAGTTTCAAAATGTGGAATTTGAGATCATTCAAAAAACATCGTTGACATGGTCAAATCAGCACCATAAAAACATTTTTCCATTCTTCTTTGTGAAGATACTATGTCTCTACTCTAACTATTGCAGGAAAAAACTTTTTTTTTTTATGATGCGCAAAAAAAATATTTATCACACATACTCCCTCCGACCTTTATTATAAGTAAGTATTTAGTTTTCAAATTTATTGAATAACTATATAAACTAGATACATTAGTCAATTTACATAGTAGTACTATTGAAACATGACCCTTTTTAAGTTATACTAGTAAACCAAAAAGTATTTTAGGAAAATATTAATTAAGTAATGCATATTTTGATTTTGGGACAACAACATTTAGATCTGTCCATAATACAGGTTTGAAACAATTAAACAACTTAGTCCAACCAGAAGTGTTAAGTGTACATGTCAATCTTTAGATTTGAAACAATTATACAACTTAGTCCAACCAGAAGTGTTAAGTGTACATGTCAATCTTTAGATTTGAAACAATTATACAACTTAGTCCAACCAGAAGTTACATGTTTTTGTTGCTCAAGAGGGTCTTTAAACTTTGCTTTCTCACCTAATTCTTCAAAAGAATCAACAAGGTTATGTAGCCTTGCCACAAATTCAATCAAAAGTGATGTGAATGTTGCCAAAGTTAATGAACTTGCATTTTCATAGGTTTTTGATACTTCCACTTTTGTCATTTGATCAGTTTGAAATGAAAAACGTGCAGGCATAGATGTTTGTTTCGTAAGCATGTTTCCATCGGTAACAACAATTGCAGATTTAAGTATGTTGTCGGGTGCAACAACATTCTCTTTCCAACTTTTTGGAAAACTAACTGATCCTAAATCAAGTGCAGCTTCGCTTAGTGACTTGGACGGTAAGAAATGTCTTTCTTCGTCCACTTGTAAGAAGCCTCGAGAATCATTCTCGTTTCTTTGCATGTTATCGGTTCCACACAGCTCTGCGTTTTCATGAAAGAAAAAATATTTGTCGATCTTTTGTTGTAACTCTTCTGCTGCTTCGTGTACTTCAAAAAGAATGTCTTCTTCGGCTAGTTTCTCCATCTTTTTAACTTTGTTACCTAGTTCGCGTAGAACTTTAGCTGCTTCAGAACATACGTTCTTAAGCTCCTTGCAGAAAACTTGTCTCTTGTCGGCTGGAGCCTATATTTGTCAAAAAGGCGAAGTTTAGTACACATGTATTTGCATATGTTGAAAAATAACAAAGATATGCGTTTGGTTGAGAAATTTAAATACTAAACTAGTGATGGAATTGGAGAGGCAGTGTTATCAAATAGCAGATATAGCGGCGCTATTATTCTGGATATGTGATTTAGTACTGAGTGTTGTCAAATAGACTAAAGCAATACTATAGCACTGTAATTACATTCAATCACTTTCATTTTATAAGTAATTAACGGTGCTTGCATGTCAATCAGTGTTAGTGTCGTGTCAGGTGTCAGGGGTCCATGTGTGACTCAGTATTTCAATAACTTATCAATTACTGTTCAACGCAAAATTTGAAGTAAAGACTCCAAAGCTAAAACGTAACAGAAAAGCTGCTATATAAGAAGTACCTGTATTTCAGAAAGTATACATCCATGCATAGCCATGACCATAAATGCACAATGTCTGAGTGCTCCACTTACTTTAACATAATTTTTCCATGGATATCTAAACATCTTGTAACGACCATGAGGTGGCTCCCAGATAGCAAAACTCATCTTCAATCAACATTATGCAACGCAACGCGAGTCAGAAAGATGAACAATTTTTTTCTTCATAAAACAGACGGAAAACTTAAGTAGTTGAAGGTAATACCAATGCATCCTCTGTGCTTGTAGATTCAACAGCTGATCTGTATCCACTGTAAACTACATCATCAGAATCTTGAAACGTAAGAATTTTCGATGGCACCCTCTCGTATTCAATACAGTTAAGGTAGTTACTTACAACACCTGAAAAGAAACTTAAACAAAGAGCTATTCAACACAATAAATAAGGTTATGTAGCAGAAAAACTAAGGATTTTTTTGGATTACTGGATAAACAATTTAATTAAGTGCATATGATGATGAACTTATAGAAATAAGTGCAAAACAACTTATAGAATTAAGTTCACAAGCTATCCTGACGAATTTATAGAAATAAGCCGAAAACAACTTATAGACATGTCATAAGTTGTTTCCATAAGCTCTCCTGAACAATCTCACAAGTGTTTACATCAGTAGAGAAGCTTATAAGTCAATCCAAACAGGCTTTAAATGTAGTAAATTTTAATAAGCAAGAAAAATTATTGTACTCAACCTTCTAATGATGTTGCAACACCGGTGAAATTTTGAGCGACAAGATTATGTAGATCCTCGCCAGCCCAGATTGGATATATGCACACGTTAACAACAATAGATACAGTAGCACCAATGGCAATGAGTAAAAATCTATCTGTAGCTGTCTGCATAAATTCGCCGGTTTGATATCCAGATACGATAACATAACAATAGGTGATTGTGAACATGCGGAAACCGTATTCATAAGCCCTCATTGTCGGGTATAGTTTTACATACGTAGCACAAAATCCTACCAATCACGTATCATATTATTAGAAGAAAAAAAACAAGGAGTAAGCCGAAAAAGGAGATTAGATGAAAGTGATTGAAAAATCAGACCTACAATGAAGATGCTGATCATCATTACAACTTTTTCCCATTCTCCAGCTAATTTTGGTAGCATTGCTAATGCCAAAGCAAGTCCTCCAGCTGATAAAGTTCCTATTCCTCTGTTTAGACTCCTGCTTAGTGTTGCTCCTGCATGAATACATTGTAAACAATTTATTCCTCCTCCAACTATTTATGATCTGATGGCAGAGAAACAACAGTATATGAACATTACAGCATCTCTGACGGTGATAATACATGTTTAAGTTTCATACATTACTAATAAGTGGTTCTTATGATGCCATATAATATTTATACAACTCATACATATTTTGCTCAAATGATACAAAATTATGCACCTCTTAAGTAAGGCCGTCCCTGTGGGGTCACGATGGGGCAGCCGGGGATCATCTACATTAACTTCAGCCCAACGATACAAGTGAGTTGGACGGATTTGGATTCTCTACGTTCAAAAATCCTAAATTCACCTACATTCACTTCCATTTAGTGTAAAAGTGCTAGGAGAGATAATGAAGAGAGATAAGGATTTGGATTCTCTAAAGTTGTTATTCCTAAATTCACCTACATTCAAACAAAAAGTAACTAGGAAAGAGAAAATATTGTATTTCCAAGTGCATTTATGTTTATTGTAAAGACAATAATACCCTTAAATTTTGCCTACACTACCACGTCATGGTTACTCCCATGAAAAGAAAAAATAAGGAACAAATTATTAGTCTATGAAACTTAGTTAGATACTACCTCTGTTAAAGATGCTTGTATACAATTGACTTAAATAAACAAAAGTGACTTTGGAACGTGCAGTATAAACGTATAAACTATGGTTTCTTTAACACGAATTGAATACTGTGAAATTGAAAGACTAGTACTAAATTAAACACAATTAACACAAGTATCAAGAATTTTCTATACTATAAAAAAAGACAAGTATGACATTATTGTACTACAACTAAACATAATTTTTATCCACCATGTATGACATTATTGCAGTTATTAGTTTCATCCTCTATTTATTTTATATTTTTGAACCATTCATCCTTTATTTATTAAATCATATAGTACGTGAACTTAATTCAGTTAATAGGGATAATGTATTATCACAATATATGCAGCGGAGCGGACGAGATTCAAACTCTGGTCATCTCATTTATCCACCTTAAGATGGAATTTCTAACCACTAGACTATTATTATCACTCTCACAATAATTATGATTTTTAAATCAGTTTCATTAGTATTGTTCTCACATTAATTTTGGTATTTATTGATGGAGGATTACTTAGTGCTAGTGTCACTATTATAAGCAAGCAACCATTTCTTAAGTTCATTAAGAAACTAATGTATTTGATTTATAATATAGATCAAACACATCAATTTTCTAATGAACTTAAAAAGTAATTTTTTGCTTATAATAGTGATCGAAGAAAGTATAAGATTAGAATTAAGAACAATTTTAAAGGTGATCTCCACCTAAAGATTATTTTGTGAGTCTCGTTAACAACATTATCTTAAAGCAACTCTAGCGGTGTGTTTGGTTTAAGAAAGTTAAAGACGAGATACATAGAAGCGAGAGATAGGCGAGAAAGAGCAATAAGAAACAACCACCTATTTTTTATTACAGAAAATTTAGAATAAAGGGATGATGCTCTAGTTCATGACAAAGTGGCTGCACGTGCTCTCCTTTCGTGCCCGTTGTTTTTTCACATGAATTGTTAACTGTTAGTACAACAATTGACTAGTAATTATACCTCAAAAAACAAAATAGTAATTAATTAATAAGTATAGGAAAATGTTAAACAGTGCTCCGGGGCATTGGTTAAGAATACCAATGTAAAAAATTTGTCTTGAGAATTGTGCATGCAATATTTTGAAAGTGTAAAAAATTCTCTTACCACCATTAATTTTACACTTTTATTTCTTTTTTAATATGCTTAACAAATGTCCCGAAGTCACGGTTTAGTATGACCCATAAGTATAACATTTAACATTTTACTCCATTTATTTATTTACAACAATTGAAATTCTTAAATCTTAATTGAATCAGTATGCGTACCACTTATGTTTGAGGTTGCCCGTTTGTTTAAGAGAGATCTTCAATATCACGAGCGTGTTAGTATAATAGTACAAGTTTTTTCTCTAAAAAATTATTAGCAATAAAAAATTACAGCTTGGAACACAATATTTTGTTTTTTTTAAAAAAATTATAACTTAATTAACTTTATGTGATTCTCCAACACTTTTGTTCCCCATTAACCCAAAAACCAACGTATTCCCATTTCCCACTCCAATGGAAAAACCTAGTAGAAAAATTAATTTGTCCTTCCTCCGTTCCAACTTATATGTCACTTTACATTTTTACATATATTAAGAAATGTAATCATTATTGTATGGAAAAGAGAAATTATGAGTTGATTTACAAAATTGTCCTTCATTTATTATATTGAAAAAATAAATTGAAGAATTGAAAGAATAGAGAGTAATAAATAGTTAAGGGTATAATAGGTAAAGTTACATTAAATGCTTCATTGGTGATGTAAAGTGACATAATTTGGAACAAATTTTTTCTTCAAATTGACATATAATTTGGAACGGAGATAGTAATAATTATAAACATGAAGCATAAAAATAATGAGAATGCTAAGGGCATATGTTAAAAAAATAAATATGGTAAAATTTTATTGAAATTTGTGTATTCAACATTTTCAACTTTATAAACATTAACTACTCCAAAGTGTTGGAGTATTTTGTAACATTAACGTGCTAAAATTCTACTCCCTCTGGTCACATTTATAAGCAAAAAAACACTTAAAATTTTGGTCACTATTATAAGCAAAAGTTAACTACTTTTAAACTAATTAATATTGTTATTCCTAATATACCCTTACTTTCCAAAAGATGTATGTCATTTTCAAGAAAAAGAAGGGTACAATATGGTAAATATATTCATGTTTTATATTAAATCAATGATATTAATTGCACTTAACTAAATTTCTTAAACATCGCGTAAGTAGTTTTTTTGTCTTATAAATGTGACCGGAGGGAGTACACAAATGGATGGAACTACGTAAGCAAAGCCCGATTAAAGTTGATGCAGCAGCTGCCGAATACAACAAAGCATGGTTGGAAACTAAAGAAGAGGAGGGAGAGAATAAAAGAGTTTTTTTTTACAAAAGAGCATATGATCGAATCTATAACATCATACGGAGTACATACTATCAAAAATCCCCCACCTTTAAATCAAACCTAGTGGCTTAAAAGAGTTTTCTTTGTTAAACATCATTTGTACATTTTTCACGAATTTAGCTTTTATGAGATTAATCATTTCCCTTAATTAATTAATCTAAGTTACACTAATATAAAATATTTAATTAATTTGTTAATAAACCGATATTAAAATAAATTATGCAGTAAATAACTAATAATAATTTGACTTAACAAACTAAAATATTTATTAACAAAATAATAATAATTTAATTAATTAAATAAAGTGTGCACTATTTTTAATTGATGATTTGGAGTTTATTTAAACAAGGTCATTTTTGACATTTCATAAAATTATATTATAACTCTCTTCTCCATTTCTCTTCTTTTTTCATATATCAAACCATAAAATTATCCTATTTCTCTCTACTCTATTTCTTATCAATTTCTCTTTTTTGAAATTCTCTCTCCCCTATTTCTCTCTGCTCTATTCATATCTAACTAGACACCGACCCGTGCTATCGCACGGATTTTGTAGATTTTCATATATGATATGAAAAGAATTATAATAAAAAATTTAAAATAAAAGTTTAAAAAAAATAATCAAACGATAGTGACGATAAAAATGATAATATTTGGTACAAAGACGAATTTAGATAAATGATTTACAAAATAACTACTAAACATTATGCTAATTGACCAAAACCGTTATATTCCATCATCTATAAAAAAAATTGAAAAGTTAGGAAATACAAATATATAATAAAAACTAAAACTAAAAAAATATATAAAAAATAAACTCACCAAAACTCCAGTTTTCACATTATATTCAGTCAGTTGCTCTTTTAGTTTTAAGGCAAAATTGGAGCAATTGTGAGAAAATAATAGGAGGTCAGTTGATTTCGGAAGATCGTGACGAAAATATGATAAAATATTACATTTATTCAAATTAAATTTCATAGGAGGATGAATAACATAATCAAATATATCCTTTAAAATCAATTCAAACCGACTCATCACAGTGCATAATAAAATCGCTCAAGCACCGTACTGAATATTATAAAAAGCACCATACATGGAAACAAAATTAGGCATTGAAAGTCGTAGTTATTAGTCGTATATATGATGATATAATTGATTAAATGTATGATGAAAAAAAGAAATGGAGTTGAGGTAAACAAAATCAGGCATTATTATTAAGAAAAAATATATCTTGGATTTGAAAAAAAAAATATATTATTGAAAGTCGTAGTTATTAGTTGGTATAATCAAAATATATCAAATTAATTTAAATAGCTTAGTGGTAAATGAACTATATAATTGTGAGAAGACATGAGTTCGATTCTTGGTGAAGAAATGTTTAACATTTTTAATAATTAAATTAGAGTTTAAGTAGGGTTAAATTAAGGCTACTTGGAGACTTAACTACTTTTATATATATAATGATTTTATTGTAACTTAAAATATTAATTTAAATATTTATAATTGATATTAATATGAAAAAAATTATAATTTTTAAATTTTATATTATTTTTTCCTAAAATTAATATTATTAACATTATTAAATATAAATTTAGTCCTTATAAAATAGCGATCTTTCAAGTTTAATCCTTACATAATTTTGATAGTATTTTATAGGTCTAAAAATAAATTTAAATCTTATTATTTTATTTTTTTAGAAAATATTCAACTCTTATTATTATCATTTTAAATTGTTGAGATCAGAAAAAGTAACTAGTTGAGATCTCTGTGGCAGGTTTTTTCAAGTCATGACATGCTGTTGTATTTTTTTAATACAAATACTAGAGATAGTACAGGTGTTTTTTTTGTTTGACAAAAGACATAGAACTAGTTTTAAATAGTATTACTCTTTTTTTTAAATACATCAATTTTTTATTGACACAAAATTCTTTTGTATTAAATACAAGTACGGGACGGGAGCACGATGGTACTATTTAAAAACTCTACTCAAATATTAAAAACGAGTCTAATAAAAAAGTGCAAAATGAAAATTAAAAAAAAATGTTATTTATTTAAATTATAAATCACATAAAAAATAATTGTCATTTAAATAACGTAAAAGAAAATCTCATATCAATTTTATTTAATTTGAAATGATTAGAATTTGATCAATCAATAAATAAATTCTAATAAAAAATAACTTACGTGACTAAAAGAAGTGAACAAAAAGAATAGCTTTTTGTTCTCTCTTTTTCTCTCCTAGTTCTAACCCTAGCCGTCACCTTTCTTTTTCTTCTTAGTTTATCAAAGATGAGCGATTTCACGTCAAATCTTGACCTAAAATCACTCCTCCAAATTGTTTTTTTTAAATAGGTGTGATTTTTCACATATTTGTTTGGTTTTATGTTATTTGTTATCTCATCCTTGTGCGGTGTATTCTGTTGTGTCGTCTCTGTGCGGTGTATTTTGTTTTTCTGTCTTTTTGCGGTGTTCATTTATTCTAGGTTGAAGGATTAAATCCGATCAAGTGCAAATCTATCAAATGTCGACTTTTGTGTCATCAACGCTACAGATCTGAGAGCATAGACATTTCAGACACTTCAATATAGTCATATATGTAGGCTTATGTAATTTGCCGTTTTATGCTATTAACATGGATGTCATCTTTTTGTTTTTAGCGAATTTGAATTTGTATTACCTCGATGTACTCCATCTATTTGAATGAATGAATATCCTTTATTTTTAGTAAAAAAAAAAAAGTCTCCGAGTTGGTAGAAATAGACATCACATTATTATATACTACGTCGGCTTTTCTATAAGAAAAAATTAACTTTTTTTTTTGTTTATTGAATAACTATCGTAACTAATCTATATTATAACCAAATAAACCAATTACTCAATTAATCTAAAAAAAAGTAAATTATTTCTTATAAAAAATCTCTCAATTGATAGAAACAAATATCACACTATATAATCACTAAGTCACTAAAAAATCAAGAAAAATAGTATTAATTAGTATCCTATGGCACTATTAAAGAAACACACTTTAAAAATTGTGTAATCAATGCTTATTTGAAACAAATATCACAGTATATAATCACTAAGTCACTTAAAAAAAACAAGAAAAATAGTAATTAATCAATGTTTATTTAATATAAAAAGTGTTATTTTCTATGTAAGAGTGTTAAGCATATTAATCCATTCGTTTCGAATCTTTAGTCCTTTTAATTTTTTAGTTTTGTTCCAAATATTTGATTATTTTAAGAAATCAATGTACAATTAATGATATTTTACTATTTGTACCCTTACAAAAACTAAAACATTAATTAAATGACTTTTCTCTTTTTTAATAGAATAAGGGTAAAAATGACTTAACTTATCAATCTTTATTGTTTCTTAATCTGTATGCAAAACTTTAAAAATGACCAAAGTTTTGGGACAGAAAGAGTAAGACACAAGCAAATGAGGTAGCTCACGCTTATTTAAAGCAGCCACATCTCTAGCTAGTTTTCAATTTACGGTTAAAATACCTCATTGTATTGAACACATTTTAAGCAATAAAAACAAGTGATTTTATTTTACATGGATGACACACGTTATAAAAATAGGATCGAAAACATATTTTACTAAAGAAATAATACTAAAATAAAACAAAAAGGAAGCAGTAGAATTACTTACCTATGTTGAATTCGAAGATGAGAACAACAGTGAGAATAGCCCAAAGAGAATATTTCTCAACATCTTGAAACGGTTGTTTAAGAAAACTCAACAAAGAAATAATAAAAAGAGCAACACCCATTTTAACTGCAAAAACAACTTCCCTTGGATCAGAATGACCCATACCCCACACTCTCAAACCCACGCGCTTCATTTTCTTCCAATCCAAATCGAACCATCGCATTTTCCCTCCTTTTCCTGTAAACAAATTTTCATTTTCAGATTCTAACAATGGGATCTCTATTTGTGAATAATCTTTCATTGATGAAACTATCTCTTTTCTTTGCTTGAAACTGTGACGAAATGAACCTAGTATAGGTGGTACCTTTTGTGAAGATGTCATGATTTTGGAATGAGATTATAAATCTGAGAAAGTGTTTTATTGAACTTGTAGTTGAAAAAAATTAAAGAGGAGAAAAGAGATGTTAATGTATTTAGGACTTGCCTAATGTTGTGTTTTTATAGGGAAAGATTAAGGGAATATAGTGAAACTAGTATTATATTAGTCTGTTATATCTTTTAATGTATCAAAATTGCGTTCTCGACATATGCCACAGTTGCAAGTAGTAATATATAGTACTATTTCAATAACTTATTAATTACATAACTTATCCATTGAGGTCGATGATTCTAATAGGTTTACAAATAATATTTATTAATTTTTTTTTATATTAAACAGAATTTAATGAACCTATTAAAATTATCAATCTCAACGGTGTACCAATACATATTAAAATAAAATGCATATCAGAGTGTTAAATAAAATATGATTTCTTCTTCAAAATAAAAACTTAGGCTTTGGCTAATATAACTAATATGCAGTGGTGCAAGGAAAAACCAAGATCATGAAATGTGCCCACAAGGCACTTTCCTAAATCATTAAAGAAAAAATCCCCAAACAAATTTAACAAAATATATTGAAAATTTTATAATTAATATAAAAATGCACATATTGCCACTTTACTTTCTCTTTTATTTCTCTCTTTTCTCTCTTATACCAATCAGCACATCAAGTGTTGTTTGTCCTTCTCTTCATTTAATTTTACTAAAGGAAATATTCATTTAATTTCCTTTTTTAATAACAAAAGTACTACCTCCATTGTTGTAGTAGTACCTTCAACTTTGATTTAAATTATCTCCACAGTAGCACTGTTAATAAATTACCCTTTTTAAGTTATATATAGTAAACCAAAAAGTATTTTAGGAAAATTAAGAACTGCAGCTTGAAGAAATGTTCAGAAGAATTAGTAATTCATATTATTGATTTTGAGACAACAACATTTATAGATCTGTCCATGATACATGTTACAAGTGTTAAGTGTATATGTCAATCTTTAGATTTGAAACAATTAAACAACCTAGTCCAACCAGAAGTTACAGGTTCTTGTTGCTCAAGTGGGTCCTTAAACTTTGCTTTCTCACCTAATTCTTCAAAAGAATCAACAAGGTTCTGTAGCCTTGCCACAAATTCAATCAAAAGTGATGTAAATGTTGCCAAGGTTAATGAACTAGCACTTTCATAGGTTTTTGATGGTTCATCTTTTGGCATTGGATCAGATTGAAATGACAAATGTGCAGGCCAAGATGTTTGTTTCTTAAACATGTTTTCATCAGTAACGACATTTGCAGGTTTAATGATGTTGTCGGGTGCAACAACACTTTCTTCCCAACTTTTTGGAACATTAACAGATCTTAGATCAAGCACAGCTTCACTTAGTGACTTGTACTGTAAGAAATGTCTTTCTTCGTCCATTTGTAGGAGGTCTTGAGAAACATTCTCGTTTCTTGGCCTGTTACCGATTTCCCACAGCTCTGCATTTACAAGGAGGAATGATTTTTTGTCGATCTTCATTTGTAATTCTTCTGCTGCTTCATGTACATCGAAGAGAATGTCTTCTTCGCCTAGTTTCTCCATGTTTTTAACTTTGTTACCTAGTTCGCGTAGGACTCTAGCTGCTTCGGAACCTACCTTCTTAAGCTCGTTACGGAAAACTTGTCTCTTGTCTGCTGGGGCCTATATTTGTCAAAAAGGAGCGATTAGTACATGTGCATTTTTGCATATGTTATAGCATAGATACGTGTTTTGTTTGAGAAATTTAAATACTAATCTAGTGATGGAATGGAAAGGCAGTGTTAACAAATAGTGGATATAGCTGCACTACAGCATAGCAGAATTTTATCGAACCGCTATTATTCCACAATACTTGATTTATTACCAAGCGTTTTTAAATACTGACTACAGCAGCAATATAGTGTCCTTGCGTAGCGAAATTCGAACAAACGATTTTTTTTTTTTTTGCAATCTGCGATGGACTACACTGTGCAGAGGGTGCCGCCAAGCAGTATTCTAATTACTTATTATGATTAAGAAACCATAACACACATGCATAAGCAAAATTAGTGCAACGAATTATATACGAACATAGATAAGCTAACTTATAATGATATGTTTCAGAGTCCTATTACAAACTACTATCACAATCATCACTCACACACAGCATCCCTAGTTTAGCACATTAAGAATATTCTTGAGTTTGATGTAAAGGGGTTCGAACTTCGAAGGGTAGAGGATAACAAAAAGAGGAAGCTTAAGTTTCAGCATGGCCAAATAGTTTACCTCAAATATGTGGTTTACAATCATTAGGAAGTTTTCTATAAAGCTAAATAGTTAAATTTGATCGTTCATATCAGTCTAAACGAAAGCTTTCTTACATTCCAAGAATCAAATACAACAATTGAACAAATAGTCATTTCTGGAAACATACATCAACTATGGATTAAAGGTGTGTTCGGTATCTGACAAGGGTCTGTGTTAAACACCTACACATAATTATATTCAATCACTTCCATTTTCTTAAGTTATTATCGGTGTCTACGTGCCAATGTTAGTATTGCAAGTTGTGTCTTGCGTCCGTGTCTGAATAAGTGCTTCATAAGTACTATTTCAATAACTTTTCAATTACTGTTCAATCCAGTATAGAATATGGTTTCCCCTTCAAAATTAAAACTTCACTACATATATAATAAAACTAATATGCAGGTGTGCAACGAAAAACCAAGATGAACTGTGCACACAAGCCACTATCCTAAAACATTAAAGAATGAAAAAATCCCAACACAAAATTTGAAGTCTCTACAGTGTAACAGAAAAATTAGCCACATAAGTACCTGAATTTCAGAAAGTATACATCCATGCATAGCCATGACCATAAATGCACAATGTCTGAGTGCTCCACTTACTTTAACGTAATTTTTCCATGGATATCTAAACATCTTGTAACGACCATGAGGTGGCTCCCAGATAGCAAAACTCATCTTCAATCAACATTACGCAAACACAACAATGACTCAGAAATATGAACATTTTTTTTAATTCTTAAAACAGACAGAAAACTTAAGTAGATAAAGGTAATACCAATGAATCCTCTGTGCTTGTAGATTCAACAGCTGATCTGTATCCACTGTAAACTACATCATCAGAAGCTTGATATGTAAGAATTTTCGAAGGCACCCTCTCGTATTCAATACAGTTAAGGTAGTTATTCACAACACCTGAAAAGAAACTTGAACAAAGCTTTTCAATAAAGGAAAAAAAGGTTACAAAGCTGCAAAACTAAAAGTTAGAGTAGTTGGTTTAGTTATTACAAATTAAGGCTCTGTTGGGAAAAACAGCTGAATTAAGCACTTATGCTATAAGTGCTTATATATAAGCTATTTCTATAACAAGATAATATAAAATCAAACTGTTTTCATAAGTTATTCTGACGAACTTATAGAAATAAGCTGAAAACAACTTATAGACATGTCATAAGCCGTTTTCATAAGCTCTCCCAAACAGTTTCAAAAGTGTTTATGTCAGTAGATGAGCTAAAAAAGTCAATCCAAACAAGCTTTAAATGTTGTAAATTTTAACAAGCAAGAAAATTCATTGTACTCGACCTTCTAATGATGTTGCAACACCGGTGAAATTTTTCGCCACAAGATTATGTAGATCCTCGCCGGCCCAAATTGGATATATGCACACATTTACACCAACAGATACAGCAGCACCAAGAGCAATTAGCAAAAATCTATTTATAGCCGTATGAGTAAATTCTCCAGTTCTATATCCGGATACGAGAACATAACAATAGGTGATCAAGAACACGCGGAAACCGTATTCATAAGCCTTCATTGTTGGGTACTGTTTTGCATATGTGGCACAAAATCCTATCAATCACATATCATATTATCAGAAAACAAGGCGTACGCCAAAGAAAAATGAGTTTAGATGAAAGTGATTAAAAAATCAGACCTGCAACGAAGATGCTAACCATTATTACAATTTCCTCCCATTCTCCAGCTAACTTTGATAGCATTCCCAATGCTAAAGCAAGTCCTCCAGCTGATAAAGTTCCTAATCCTCTATTAAGACCTTTGCTTAGAGTTGCTCCTGCATGAATACATTGTGATTAATTATTGTTTAATGTTTGTGTTGACTCAATGGAAAGCATAATGTAAAAAGTTCTACGGTTTTGGACCTAAATCCTGTAAAATAAAATTGGTTTGTAAGGGGAGGATTGTTTATGCTTTAAATTTTAGGTCTAGCTCAATCCTGCAGAACCGGCTTTTGTTTTGTGATTGCGTAAACTCTACAAGCTCTATTCAAGTCAAATCTCTAGTCAATGTAGGTCATGATTTATTCTTGGTAAAAGTGTACTTAAGTCAACTGTTTATGTTTAAAGTTTTCAATTTAACACTAAAAGACAAAGTATATGATCATTATACAATTCACTTAAATAAGCAAAGCAGTGACTTTAGAACATACTAAATTGAAATATTAAATTGAAATATATAACATTTCATTTCAAACATTATATAACATTTCATTTCATTATACAATTCACTTAAAGCATTATATAACATTTCATTATCACAAATTGAAATATTAAATTGAAAGTATTCAATCCTGATTAATTTACCAAACAAACATTAACATACTAATAATATCAGTAAGTACCCCCACAATTCAATATCCTATGGTGAATGGTCAACTATTTAAATCAATTTTCTTCCCTTTTTTCATGGAAGACATTCCTACAGTGTTAATTCCATCCTTTATTTATTTATTTAACCTTAAAAGTTAACATCAGTTTACTTTCGTAGTGATTAATTAAAAAAGAGTCTTGCTAAACAGTGCCCTTGGGGCACTCTTTAAGCATTCTATTTAAGGAAATAATTTATTCAAAAAGTAAAACATTTCAATTCCCAATGCGTTGACTTCACACATTTCCATACAAAATTCACAAAAACTTACTAATTAAGGTGCTTAAAGAGTGCCCCGGGACCCAGTTTAGCATTTTCTTTTAAAAAATACCACTCTTAGTAAAAAAAAAAAAAAAACTCAATTTAGTCTCTAAATCACATGTTTTATATTCATTTTATCAACCTATCTAATTATCTTATTCATTTTTTGGTCAAGTAGCCTAGTGACAAAAAAAATCACCCTTAAGGTGAATTAGTGGAATGTCCGGTGTTGGAACTTCAGCCCGTACATGTATAATGCAATCTTCCTACCAACTAAGCTACGGTCACGGGACTACATTTTCTTTTTTGTAACGAAATGACAAATCCATTATAAACTCAGACACATAAGTGGAGGAACCCGATCATGACGCCCGTCTAACAATTTCAGCATTTTTTTTGCCGGTTGAGCTAATTTCTCTACTAATTACAAAAATTAAATCGACAAAATTAGGAATACAATAAAAAAATCAACTATTAATAAATTAGTATTTTTCAAAGAATTTCTCAAACAAGAAAGATCATAGAAAATGTATTACCTATGCTGAATTCGAAGACGACGACAACAGTAAGAATAGCCCAAACAGAATATCTACCAACATCTTGAAATGGTTGTTTAAGAAAAATCAACAAAGAAATAATAATCAAAGCAACACCCATTTTCATAGAAAAAATAATCTTTCTTGGATCAGAATGACCCATATCCCACGCTCTTACAGCCACGCGCTTCACTTTCTTACAAAACTCCACGATCCAATCAGAAAAACCCCTAAAAGTACAACACTTCCTTTTCCATTTTCCCTGAAAAAAATCCTCGTCGGATGATGATTCTAATAATGGAATTCCGATTTGAGAATAACCGGCGACACCGCCACCACCGCCTTTCATTGATAACAGTTTTTCTTTTCTTTCCAAGAAACTGTGACGGAAGGATCCTAATTTTGGTACTCTTTGTGAAGATGCCATCATGATATTATTATTGATATGATTTTGAAATGAGATTGAGATGAGTGAAATCTAGGAAAGTTTGTTTTGAGTTTTGAGATTAGATGATGATGATTTGGGCGGCGTAAGAATGAAGGAATAGAAAGAAAGATAGTACTTTGTGTTGTGTTGATTTGAGTCGAAAGTGGGAACTAAAAAGACCGATGGTTGATCTAGTTGTCTTTAGTCGTGCACAACATTATTGCTAACTTATTGCTGCTAAGGATATTTTGAAATGTGAATAATTCCGGCAGCTATAATCAGGAGAGAATTGAAATCACTTTGATGACGTTAGAACATATCTCACAGATTATGTGATCTAGCGAACCAGATAGTAGTGGTGGAAACAAATAAAGATACTTAGTTGGTAAAAAATGTTCATTTGGATTGACTTGTTTTTTAGTTTATGTGAAATAAATAAGTTTTTAAGGTAGTTTATGAGAAAACAACTTATAAAAGTGCAACTTTCGATAGTGAAAAATTATGAATTAATATAAAATTTTATTTATTTTTATAAACTCAAAAATAAGTGAATCTAAACGGATCCAAATTATAAGTCATTTTGAACAAAAATGAAATTAAGATTGCATAGAAAAGATAAATTCTGACTTAATTTACAAAATCATCTCAAGCGACTTATAATTTGGTACGGAGGAAGTAAGGTAGCTTATACATTTGGAAATAGACAAAATACCCCCTGAAATTTCAAAATTTGTCAAATACCCCATGAAATTTGGAAATAGGCAAATACCCCCCTGAAATTGTAAAACGTCAATCAAATTGCTCTCTGCTCCGTTTACTCCGCCTATTTTGAGCCTTCAAAAGTACATTTTTTGAGTGTTCAACCTCCTTGCAACCAGTTTAATAACAAGGAACCAAAACAACAAAACTATCATCACTAGAATCATCATCATTATCATTGCTTTCAAAATTAGAACCAAAGAGGTTCTAACGTCCAATAGACCAATCTGAGTCATCAGATTCAGAACCAAACAAGAAACACACATCCCTAACATCTCTTTATCAATTTTTGTCTCATCCATCTTTTCCTAATTAAAATAGACGGAGTAAATGAAGCAGGGGGCAATTTGATTGACATTTGACAATTTTAGGGGATATTTGCCTATTTCCAAATTTCAGGGAGGTATTTAATGAATTTTGAAATTTCAAGGGATATTTGGCATTTTACTCAATTTTTGTGACTACCTTATACTTATTCTTGATATGCTATTTCAAGTTGGGTTTGAGCTTATAATTTTTGGATTTGGATTCTCTCCCATTCCTTCTCCAATTTTTGTTATGTGTCTTTCTCTCTCATGTGAAGAGAGAAAAATTAATAATAAAAAATAAACAATTAATGATGAGAGAGAAAGACACATAAAAAAAATTGAAGAGAAAAAATTGGAGAGGATCCAAATCAATAATTTTTTTATACTTTCTTTCATTTTTATCCTTATAACACCATAGTTAAACAGTTTAAAAAAAAACACGCACTTAAACGCAAATTATAACTATCCATTCACTCAAGTAAATAATATTTAAAATAAATAAATTAAATAATTATGTAATTTTATGTCATTTTATATCTACAACTACTAAATTTACTATTTATATAAAAAAAACTACTAAATTTACTAAACACTTTAACTTGAATTAACAGCTTTCAACTATCATTATAGCTTAATTTTATCAAATAGAGTTTAAGAGTCTGGTTGATAATGCCGAATTTTGTGCTTATAATTTACAAGCTCATTTTGAAGAAAAAACGTATTTGATAACATTTTTCTTACGAGCTTATAGTTTATTTTTATTAGCTTATAACTTATTTTGATAAGCAACTCAACTAGCTTATAGCTTATATTTTTTCTTCCCATTTTACCCCTATGATCTTAGAATTTATAGTTAATGGAGTTTTGGTTTATGTCCCCTCCATTTGTTTTTGTGGTTTGTTTATCTTTTTAATATATTTTGGGTTGGTTAGCTTCTAGCTTCCAACCTTTTGGTTTAAAAAAAAAAAAGAAAAACAAACTTAATTAAATATAACTTTCTTATATCATTTCATATTTATAAACTCACTCAACCATTAATTTTATCTAACAGTGCTGGTTCATTCTTATTTGTTTTAAGCTAGTTTATAAACTATAAATTCATCCGCTATAAAAACTAATTTATTAACTATCCATTTTTTTTTTTCAAACATAGCCCAACAAGAATTTGCCCTTTGCTGTGTTTTTATTACCATATGATATGATAATAAGTTAAATAAAAATAGAATAAGATAGCGACATAATAGGGTAAGATGTTACATAAAATTAAAATAAGATACAGATATGATAGATAAAAAATTAGATAAAATTAGAATAAGACAGTGAACATGATAAATATTTTTATTCTTTTGTGTTCGTTGAGGAAAATATGTTTGAACTCCTTTAGGAAGCAGCACAAAACATATTGAATCAGATTTCCTTATGCTTCAATGCACGATCTTGAGTAAAAAGCTCATCACATACCAAACAAAAACTCATTTTCATCTTCAGTTCCACTTCGAGAGCACTCAAAATTTTCACAGGCTTGTGTTTAGCAGCCATCACACCATCAAATTGAAGGCCCGATATACCAATCGAGACAAGAAATTGGATTCTAGATATGAATCGATAAAACTCAATCTCAAAGGAGGAATTTTAACAATTTGAAATAGAATCTAGTACAATTGAGATATAATAATACATAGTATAGAATAAGAGTTTTTGAGAGAAGCTTTCTCTTGAAATGTTTGATTGATTGATTGTTACCAAAAAAAATTGATTGATTGATTTTCAAATGAGGCATAATGCATATAAATACAACCATCAATGCTAAAACAATAAAATGACAAAGTTAAACTATTATTTAAAATAAACCATTAAACAATTACTTAATTCATGTAACAGATGAATAGTGATGGAGTGATTTCTCAGCATAATTGTGGTAAACCAAAATCCCAAATTTGGTCACTAAACATTTTCAAAATTTGCAAATTAGTTCTTATAACATTTAACAAAAAATAGAATTACAAATAAGTCTTTCATAACTAATAAAATACCCAAAAGTTCTAGGTACGGTGCCGGGTACGACATCTATAAATGACGGAATTCAACGCGTGCGCTTTGAGATGCTCGTTTCATACATAATAAGTCCTGTGAAATGCTTAACAGCACAGCTGCATCCAATTTCTTAGAACAAAAACCAACTTTAAAAGTAAGAGTCTTTAAAGATGAGGAATTTGCAAGTACGAACTGTGTCAAACTCATTGCATGTTTAAAGTTAGCTCCGACGCAAATATTCACCGTCTGAAGTTGACTAAGGCAGCAACTACTACATTCTAACTCCTCCAGTCGGTCTGGTTCTTGTTCACCACCACTACCACCACCACGGTATTGATTCTAAATAATAAAAATAAGAGTCAAAATATAACAATAAAAAGACAAGCTAAGAAAGCATAGGGTATTCATGGTCACCTTGATATCAAGTTCCACCAGGTCAGAAGCACTTTTGAGTACACTAACAATATACAAAACTTCTTTTCTTTCATCCAAATTCGCACCATATAATTTCAAATACTTTAAGCTTATTAGCTGTGTTGGAGAAATGATATCTGTATAGAGCTATGTGTACAAACAACAAAGGTATGAGGTATATTAACACAACTTTCAAAGTAAAAAATAGTGCAAATATTAGATTCAACCATCAATAAAATGCAACATTGCTTCCCTCTCAAATATACAATAAAAGATAAGTTTAAAAAAAAGATCAAACTGCAATGGCAGCCAAGATAGAAGTGATTTTAAAAACAATCAAATTGAGATTGGAGTATTATACTGTTATTGAACTTGGGTTTTATTTTTGCAACAAAGCTCGGTTACACCCCTTGCGAAAAAATCATGCCATGCAGACTTGTGCAACAAAAAGAAAATGTGCAAAAAGCCAACAGAATATTATGCTAATATCTTTGTTAGATCAAATCTATTGAATAAAAACACTGGTCAGAATATTATCCAACAGAACCATAATAAATAAATAAATACATAAATAAATAGACTAATATTAGAGATGTTGTTTCCTAACCTTTTCGCCAAATGGTTCTATTATTGTAAGCCTCTGAATTTTTGGCAAACTTTTGATCAAACCAGATGTGCAATCTTTACATAGCGTGATTCTAAGATCAATCAGATTCTCTGCTTTTTTGAGACAAACTGGCTTCATATCTCCTCGCAATATTATGCTGAGCTTTTCAAGTAATGGGCAGCCAGAAACAAGATTCTCAAGTGCACCAAACTCATATGTATTATGTTCTAAGCAAAGGTCCACCAATTTTTTTAAGCCACAGAAATTAGGTGGAACTGACAAGTTAAATCCGGAGCATCGAAAGCGAGTCAGTTCTTCACAAGAGAAGATGTGAGATGGCATTTTAATTATATTGTCAATTCTGTCATAGTCCAGAATCTGAAGATCTTTAAGTTTAATGTCCCTCTTTGACAAAAACAGAATCCACTTATTGGGGTATTCAGTTGTGATCAAATTGGATAATGGAGAGGTTTCAAGACTAAACTTATATATCGGACCATCGTGAAGTAAAAGAACATCCGAAATAATTCTTAAAATCTCAAGGTCATGGTTATCGAGATCTTCAAACCTACTCACAAAGTCATAGCCAAAGTCAAGTTCCCGGACTGACATCCACATTTTCCTCCACTTTGTAGACAGAATACTGGTACTGACCAACTCTCGGATGTTCAAGTGTTTTAGGATGCCATCAATGACATTACCCGGTAAGTCACTTATTCGATCAATGTGATCAACACAATTATCCATCTTGATGGACTGAGTCATAAATGAGCTGCAAAACTTACACAAAAGAGTAAATATTGTTATGAAGAAAAAAAAAGTTAATGTACATTAATTATATGCACACATATTCAACTATGGAATGTGATCCCCCTATTTAGTTTTCCGATTAACGAAGGTACAGATTCAAGTTTCAATCGCGTGGTCTTAAGGTTTCCTTCGCATATTTTTCCTTTAGCATAAAATGTTTTTGAACAATTAGGATCACATACAGTTGAAAATCAGCTGCAGGTGATAACAAAACAGTCAACCAGATATAAACAAACTTGTGTACCCAAAAGTGAATGTCGCCATAGATTTACTTGAAATGCCACGATAGAATATTGCTCATAAAGTTTAAGAAATGACTGAAGACCAAATTTAGAAGACTAAAAAGAACTAAACTCAAATTAAATAACCAGATAATCAAATCATGCTGAGATAATTAGAAATGGTTAATATAGACGGAGGAACATAATAGTTCACATTATTGATATTTTAATTTATAATTTAACTCAATACTGTAATTTAATCAGTTCATCCTATGACAAATTCAGTTTATTTCAACAATATGATGATATAATTATAATATAAACTAGTTCTCAATTTGGAACACTACAGTTTGGTACTTGACCTCAAACTAGAGGACATGGATCTGAACTCTATTGAGACCACAATAGTACAAAATGGAGACCCAGTACCCTAACCATAGTTAACCTTAACTATGAAATCATAACAAAATGATTCCTACATGTATGAAAAGAAATGAGAAGTAAATGGAAGAGTTTCTATTTGTGATTGGAAAGACTTACAGTTGAGAATGAACGCGACGAGTGGTGCGACGGAACGTTGCTCGCGCGCGTGGCTTTGCAGTCCTCTGCTTGCTATGTGGTGGAAACTGGAAAGGGAGAGCTGTTGAAAAGTGTAGAAATGAGAGAAAAGCACCAATATAGTTAGACTACTTACAATGGTGTAAACACCTTCAACACACCTTCGACACCCACTTTTTCACTCCACATCATTTTCTCTTGCTTCCACCTAATCATTCAACACACATTCAACTTTTAACCTCTCCAATGGTTTTTTTTATTCAACACCCTACCCCACCACTTTCTCTACCCCACCACTTTATATTTCATATTCTTATTTAAATTTAAATTTTTGTTTTTATGATTAAATAAAATTATAATTATCGATTAAAATTAAAATAAAATAATAAACTTAACAAAATTTATTTAATTTTTTTTTTATTTTCTTAATTTAAAATGCAATACATCACACAAATAACGTAATTAGTACGATACAAATTAACTTAAAATGCAATACAACACACAAGTTACGTAATTAATACGATGCAAATTAACTTAAAATACGAAAGAAATCATCTTCAATCCTGAAACATTCCAAACTTTGTCCATATGTGCTTCACTAGATCTGCTTGCAATTCGTGATGAGCTTTTTGATCACGGAGCTCGGATCTAGCACGCACATGATTTGCAAAAGCGGGTAATACCTCGGTTGAAAATGGTTGCGGTGCACTAGATCCACTTTCCTCAGATTGCTCAAAATCGGTCCAACGTTGAGCATATGAATCTCGTTCATCCTCAACAATCATATTATGTAATATGATGCAAGACCTCATGATGATACTCAGATCGGCTATGTCCCACAAGCGAGCTGGTTCACGGATGATTTTAAATCGAGCTTGAAGCACTCCAAATGCACGTTCGATGTCCTTCCGACATCCCTCCTGATGTTTTGCAAATAACTTATCCGGTTCACTTTGAGGAAGTCTAATAGATTTGACGAAAGTTGGATAGGAAGGGTAGATACCATCAGCTAGATAGTATGTCATATCATAGGGACGTTGATTCACATAGAAATTCACACTTGGAGTCTTTCCTTGTTCCACGTCATCAAAAACAGGTGAACGGTCTAGAACGTTTATGTCGTTCATCGTTCCTGGACATCCAAAAAAGGCATGCCAGATCCATAGATCATGAGATGCAACTGCTTCAAGAATAACTGTGGTGGTTCTCTTATCCCCCCTAGTAAATTGACCTTCCCATGCTTTAGGACAATTTTTCCACTCCCAGTGCATGCAGTCAATACTCCCAATCATCCCTGAGAACCCCCGTATTTCACTTACATGTAGTATTTTTTGCAGGTCATCTTCGGTTGGTGCTCTGAGATACACTTGCTCATACAATTGTATGATTCCTTTACAAAATCTACGTAAGCACTCTAATGCAGTTGTACCTCCTATTTTGATGTACTCATCGACCGCATCTGCTGCCATACCGTAGGCTAACATTCGCATTGCTGTGGTACATTTTGCTAAAGGTGATATACCTTCTTTCTTGGCAGCATCAGCTCGCTGGGTGAAGTAGTTATCACTACTTGAAAGGTCCCCAACGATTCGAAGGAAAACATGTTTTTGCATGCGGTACCGACGACGGAACATTGCATCGTCATATGTAGGCTCATTGGCAAAGTAGTCGTCAATTAGTCTTTGGTTTGCAGCTGTATGATCTCTCTTGACATATTTTCTACTACGAGATGCACCATCTTCCAATATTTTTTTTCTACGCTCTCTAAATCGTTTGAGTACATAAGTTTCTTCAACTTCACGATTTTGCATGTACTTAGCGAGATCAAACTCACCGGTTGATGGATCCATTGTGATATTGGAAGTATATTGGATGAGATTTAGGATATTGGAGGAATATTGAATGAGATTTTGGATATTGATACATAAATGAATGAGTCCATATATATAGATTCAATTTTATCCACTGACGGATTTCAAATAATTATTGTATAGAGTTAATTATCAGATAAGGCTTGGGTGGGTGACGGATTTCAAATAATTATTGTATAGAGTTAATTTGGACACAATAATTAAAGCACGTTGGGTGGTGTACACAATAATTAAAGCAAAGACACTGACATATCACAATAATGAAAGCAAAGACATTACACTGACATATTTTACAATAATGAAAGCAAAGACATTACATTACACTGACATATTACAATAATGAAGCAAACACTACATTGATTAAAATTAATTATGGAAACAGTTCTTTGGCCAACGTCTCCATCATGGCTTTCTTCACGTCATCGAGATTCTCATAATAACTTAACTTCATATACATTTCCATTTTCTTAATTTTGTTTGTCTCTTGTTGATTGGAAAGTAACATTTGTTGATTGGAAAGTAACATTGACAATTGTTCACTCTCTTTCTCCTTGATTTTGATGTAATTATCCCATTCGTTGTCCACCACCTCTGTGGGTGTGGAAGCTTTCTTTTTTCCCTTCTTTTTGGTTGCATCCCTACCTATAGGGCGAGCACTGGATCCTACAGAGTTTGCATCACTGTCACGAGATCTCTTAGATCCACTACTTCCCGAGCCAACATTTCCTTCTGCTTGACTTCTAAAACGTGGTTCATCACGGACAGCTTGCCATTCTTTCATTAAAGTGAATTGAACATTTTTCCCACATGCATATAGTTCCTGAGCTTTTGCCAACACATCATTATCCGACCAACCGCTTGCTTGCATACGCTTAGCTCCATCATAAGCGCCAATCCATTTATTCAGTATTTTGTTCATGTAATTAAAACGGTTTCGGCATGAAATCATATCACGCGGAGGATCGAATGAGCAGTGCTCATTACAATACTCAGCAATTTTACCCCAATATGTTTCGGCTCTCTGGTTTCTCCCGACAATACTGTTTGTTCCAAATTTAATCCAACCACTAATTAAAACCAAATTTTGTGCAGTGTTCCATGCTGGTTGATGGTTTTTCTTGCTCTTAGGAGTTGAATCATCTGAACTTGGAATGACTTCATTAGCAGCTGTCATGGCACCAATAGTTAGTTGTGTTGAAAATTCGGGAAATTCAGGAGCACCACTATTTGGAAAATTTTCATTAACCATTGGCATATAACCATTAAACATGGGTGTTTGATATGGAGTTCTCATCATGGATCCATAATATTGATGAAAATTTTGAGGATATTGGTTGGAATTTGGTGGAAAACCAAAATTAGATGTGTTTTGAGGATGTTGGTTGGAAAATTGATTTGGATAATTGTTGGGATTTTGAAGATTTTGGTAGTTGTTGGGATTTGGATAATTGTTGGGATTATGATAATTATTGGGATAATTAGAAGAATTTTGGGTGTTCAAAGGATTATTGGGATCCATTTCACTTAAAAAAAGACTAAAACTTCAAGATTAACACTAATAAAAAGATTAAGATAGTGAAAAAATGCGTTTTTTTTTCTGTGTCCAAATGAAATGAACCAAGTCTCTTTATAGAGGAAAAAAAATCACGAATTTTGGTAAAAAAATAAAAAAATAAAAAAATAATTTTCAATGAGATAATTGAGTTTAAAGGATAAAAATCAAAAAAATCCGCCGGACCAATCACAGGCAGCCACGTGGCTGCCTTTTTTATCCAAAAGCTTCTTCTCTCTCCGCGGACAGAGCCACACGCCCCTTGTCTACGCGTGTATCTCACGCGCCCGTCCTGCGCGAATGGCACGCTGCCACGTGTCCCCCCTTGCTGCAGATTCAACCTATTGAAAGCTTTCATCTTCTCTCTCCGGTTGAAGCCATTCAACAGGTCCCTTACAATGGTTTAAGTAGTTGAATTGAGCATTCAACACCCAAAAACACTACCATTGTAAGTAGTCTTACCCCTATCAACACTACAAACTATGCTAATTGCTAAATTTAAGAAAGCAATAAAGAAAATAAGTAAAATAAAGATAAATAAAATATAATCATTTCATTCATTCGGTTAAATGGTCACAAACACTAGATATATACGGTGCTTCTAAATGGATAAAAACGCCTAACACCTTAAAAAGTTCAACTAACTAATTACATATAAATTCGACTAACAATATAAATAATTAAACACTACATTCCACTAATATCTAAATTACTCAATTAATTATCAACTAATATTTATCTAATTAACTGCTACTAATCTTCTATCAGAGACCCCTTTAAATGTTTTGAAATGTAGGGATTCTAATATGATCGAGAGGAAAATACTTCTTTGTCCCAAATTATAGATTGAAATTACAATGCAAGGGCTTGTTTGAATCACTTTTGCTTTTTAGTTTTTAAAATTTGTTTTGTAAATCAGTTTTAGAAATCAGTTTTTGAGAAAAAAGGGGAAAACAAATTTGTTTGGTAATAATATTCTTCATTGCTTTCCAAATTGGCACGTAGTAGGAGTAGCCTTTTCGCACAAAACTCAATTTTAATCAATAATTCACCAAGCTGGTACCAAAATGATCGTAATCGAGTTAGCTTTCCACAGAATCAAACTCCACTAAATTTGGAGTTACAGAGAGAGATTAATTACCGTTTTAGTGAAATAGAGGGGCAAAATTCAGATTTTTTGAAAATAGGGGTAAAACTGCATTTAAGCGTTATATTTAATCATATACATTTATTTTGCAACAAAGAGAGTATATGCAATTTTTTGACAATCAGAGTATATGCATTATCTATATATATTTGTGTTATAAGTGTATCAAACCACAAGGTTGCTGCTAATCTACAACTATAAGCAATAATACTAGAACTTGTATTAGTATTAGTTAATTTAATAGTGATTAAAATATCTCTAGTTCCTTTGAATTAAGAGTGGTCACAATACCATAGTCTCCTTGTTTTAAGAATCACTACAAGAAAACCTTAATTTCTTTGCCAGCATTCTTGGCGGATTTGAGCCCTCAATACTTTATTGAGGGCTAAAAGCCTTCAATAAGCCATAAATTTCGCCAATAAGCCATCAGAAAAAATAAAATGAATAAAATAACAGTTGTTGGCGAAGAAAATGCCGCCAGAAATTTTTTCAAATTTTGAAACTGGATTCTTGGCGGCCACGGGCCATCAGTAATTTCTGACAACTTTGTTGAGGGTCATGGGCCGCCAAGAAGCCATGACCATTCCCAGCATTATTATATATAGTTCACTTAATTTCTACTATTTCACTTCATTTTTACACTTCCAATCTCTCTCTAAATTTCTCTAACTTCTCTCTTAAATCTCATACTTCTTACTTTCAATTTTTTTTCCATACTTATCTCAAAATTTTAAATATTAAATTTCACACCTCTATCCAAAAAGTGGTAAGTGTTTTTCTTTTAATTTAAAAAAGTTTATCTTATGTTTATTTAATTAGTTGTAATTTTATCTATTTGTTTAATTAATTGTAACTAATGACAATGTTATGTTTAATTAGTTGTAATGACAATCCTTTTTTGTTAAGTAATTTCTATTATGTTTTAATTATATTTAATATTTTTTAATTATTTAAAATATTTTTTTAACTAATTTAATTATGAAACAAGTAATTAATATATAAAAAACATTTTTTTTCTGGTTTTTTAAAAACAATTTAATTACTTAAAAAAATAAATAAATTATTTAATTATTTAAAAATTAAAAATTAAAAAATTTAAATAATCTGATTATTAAATAATTAAATAATTTATTTATTTTTTTAATTGTCGGATGGCTTATTGGCGGCCATGGACCTCCAGGAAGCCATGGCTTATTGGCGGCCCTGGACCTCCAATAAGTCATTCTATGAAAATCTGCACTGACAGGTTTATTGGGGGCTCCAGACCGCCAATAATATTATTAGAGACTCATGGCCACCAATAACCATTCCTGGCGACCATTTTTTCGTGGGTCTTGGGCCGCCAAGAAGCCATGTATTCTTGGCGGATTTTGTGGCTTCTTGGAGGCCTTTGATCCTCAATATTTTGGTGTTTTCTTGTAGTGAATGATCCAAGTACCATATGAGAATGGTCTCAGTACCATATTAGATCAGTGGTCATAGCACCATATTAGAATGAACTTAAAACCATGACACACTAATTTTAGTACCATATTGAGGGTGTAATTCTTGTCCGATATCTACAATATTTATCGATATCAGTTGAACTGAGCTGTTTTATCCTGTAAACTTCGTGGTTGATCGTCTGTCTTGCACAATTTTAAGCAGTGCCGTGAAACGTCTTAAAGAAAGTGTACCGACTTACGACTCAATACAGTAATCTCTTCGGTGACTGAAAATTATTTTAAATGATGTTTTAACCTCGGAAACAACACAATGTATCTGATATAGGGCCTGTTTGTTTTGGATTTTTTTGAAAATAGATTTTGTAGTGTTAGAAAATTTCGTATAAAAAAATTTACAAAGAATTTTTTTATAAAAGCTTCAAATGAAAATTTTGTTTGAATAGTTATTCTTAAAATCTTATTTTAGATATTTCATCATTTTATTTAAAAAAAATTTGGATATCAAAATTTCAAAAAAATAACTTTTTTTGAAGCTATTTCAAATAGATTTTCATAAAAATCATTTTTGAAATACAACTTTTTATAAAAATTGAGATTTCGACTATTTTTTGTTCTTTAATAATGTACGTCTATGTTATATGATGTCAAAATTAGTGTTTGAATTTAGAAAAAACGAATACAAAAAAACTTGTAATATTTTGAAAAACGGTTTTACAAAATCTATTTTCAAAAATAGAAAGTAAAAATCTATTTTTTTAAAGTTGAAACAAACGGGCCCATATTATTACGATTGAGATGAATATCAACTTACTTTTTTTTCTTTCATGCGTATTAAGTAGATCTTATTTTTAATGTCAACCATGAATTAAAAGTTTCTTTATTAATTTCATCAGGTATAGTTAACTAGCGACACCTTTTGTTATAGCAAATTAATAAAATGTTCTTGTGATGCTTAGTTATGTAAAGAGGGCATTCTGGTCGCTTTTCCTTCATGCAAGAGTTTCTTAAATGAAAGATTTACACCTTTGAATAGTGATTATTTTGATCTTTTAGGATTTAAATATATACAAATTTTAAGCATGTTTGATGGGTGATCCCAATTTCAAGCTTATTTGGGTTTTTTTGTTGTGTTAAATATATTTTTGGTCTTTATAAATATATCAACTTTTATTTTAACTCCCTACAAAATTTTTAGAGAATAACTAAGAATAATTTTAATTTCCTTTTGGATAAGATGAAGAAAAAGTTTATCTAAATATTGAAATCTAACTCTTTCTTTTACAGGTTGTGTTACCTTAACTTGATCTTCTTTGACTAACATCTCAGGGTTACTTTATACAAACTTGTGCTTTTCCTGATTGTGTTTGTGATGAAGCCGAGAAGTTCAACAGGAATTTTATATGGGGCTCTGCTGTTGATCAAAGAAAACCTCACCATATAAAACGGGATTTAGAAATATGTGCATCCTCATTAAGGTTTATATTCTTAAGCTAGTTTGGCAGCTCATTTCATACTCATACAAGCCTTAATTTGAAATCGTGTTGTGAAAGAAAAATATAGTTGTGGCCCTAAGAGACTTCCTACGGTTTGTTTGACTAATAATTGCTCAATATTTTCCATCTGCTATTCAATTTAATCGTGTTAAGCAATATATTAAACACAATGTATATGTATCCTAAGCAATGTTGTCAGAACCAGACCGGACCGGCCGGTCGGATTGGGAACAGGTGGTCTTAGTAGTTCGGTTGGGCCTCAAAAACGGCCAGAACAAGAACCGGAAAAAAACCGGTTGAACTGGCGCGGAACCGGTAAAAACCGGAAAATCGGCGGTTTGGCCGGTCTAGACAATTTTGCTTTTTTTTTTTTTTTTTTTAAATCATCAACACATGTTATTTTGAAACAATTTTTTATTTTTTTTTATAAAAACAAAACATCAAACTTTGTTTAGTTAATTTTTTATGCCATAGATAGGAATGGAGATTGAGTTTTTGGTATTTTTAACTGGTCTTTTTAAACTCTTCATATATAAATTTTGGTCTATCTAAAAAAAATAATACAGAAAACAAATACAACAGAGACTGAGTTTTTTTCATAAGCTCAAAGAGATGAATACTCTATTCACATGTATATATTATCAAAAGAAAAGAATTGATAACAAAAGAAAATAAAAGAAAGAAGAGGAAGTAACAAGTAGAGAAGATGAATTGATAAAAATAGAAAAGAAAAAAAAAAAAGAAGCGCAGAGAAGAAGTAGAATCAAGCAGGTGAGAGAAACAAATAGATGGTGGGCGGCTGACTTCCCCCAACTTAGCTCCTCAATTTTATAGTAACATTTTAGGGTTATAATAAGTGGGCTTGGGCCATAATGTATAAGAGTTAATTAAACTTAAAAATATTAACACGATTGCAGTTGTGGGGATCAAACTGTGATCCTCTCTACCAAGTTCAGCGTCAATTATTTTTAAGTACAAAATTTGATAGAGGGACCAAAACTGCAAGATTTTAAAATAGGGGAACCAATTTCGTGAAACAGTGAAAATAGGGAGATCAATATTGTAATTAAACCTTTTTTATGTTAAGTAGTTTATTGCAGTGTTTTAAAAACCGGACCGGTCATCGAACCGGTGAGGGTACTGGATCACTGGTTTATTGGTTGAACCACCGGGTTACTGGTTGAACCGCATGCATAAACCGGATCAAATCGGATAAACCGGAGGAATGAACCGGTCTCTTTAATAAAATTATATAGCTATTAAACCGGTCGAACATGATGACTCGATCTCTTTAAAAGTTAATGACAACTAAAAATTTAAAAAATTTAAAATGTCATAATGTCGCAACTCACAAGTTCTTAAATTCAAATCTTAAATATTGTCACCACGCACTATTAAATAGTACAAATTACAAAACCAAATAGATTTTAAACAAAGTCTAGTTGCAACATAATTTAATCGCAACATAAACGAAATAACAAAGTATAATAATAAATTTAATTCCAATGAGACATATTTGTTTCGGACACTATTTGTTTTAGTTTAGTTTTTTCTATTTACTTTTTTTTTAAAAAATAATTATGTAAAAAAAACGACGTCATTTTGATATTAAAAAAAATAAAAAATAGCAGACGCAATCGAACCGGCGGTTCTGAAAAACTGCCGGTTCAACGGTTTTTCCGGTTTTTAACGGTTCGCTCCGGTCTAACTACATGCCCGGTCCAACATTTGAACCAGACCCGTTACCCCTCCGGTTCACGGTTCAACCGGTCCGACCGGCCGGTTCGGTCCGGTTTTTAAAACACTGGTTTATTGGTTAAAAAATTCACTTTAAAGGGGTTAAGTGGTGTCTGAGGTTCGAATTCCAATCTTGTATATATATAATACAATGTCTCCACCAACTAAGTTAAATTCACTAAACAAGTAGTAAAGAGATTTTAATGGAGGGAAAAGAAAAATGTTTAATTACAAAAAGTTAAATATTTATCACGAATCGGAGGATTTTATGGTTCCAAATCATATTTGTAAATGAAAGATCCGTTTGATTTGTAAAATGTTAGTACTGGACAGAACAGTATAATACAGAACAACACAGTACAAACGTTTAAGGTATTGAATAAATTTTGTGTTTGTATTATATTTGGTGGACAAATGGTTATTTTGGTACTTTAGACAACTTGTGCAGAGGACAAAAATTTTTCTCGTGGTTCAGTGGGAGACAAGAATTTCAGTTTTTGTCATGTCTCTTGGCCCCCAGTTTGTCCAGTACCAGAAACAATTATAAAATCAAACACAATACAACTGAAGTTGTCCTATCTTGTCCCTTATTTTTTAGCATATCAAACTTATTGGGTGTCATTTTAATTGATAATAATAATATGTGAAATTCTACTAGTGATCTTATTTATTGAATGAGTTGTGCTAACTAACATTTTAACTTACCAACGTATTTATGTTGGATAATATTACTTGCTACCTGTTGTGAAGCAATCTTAACCAAGAAGAAAGCCACTAAGTAAGTTTACTTGGTCACCAAGATAACTTGGTCATGCTGGTCAAAACTTGGTCACCAAGTTTTATTGCTTTGCTAGCAAGATTACTTGGTCAAGAAGGAATTTACTTGGGCAAGAAGAAAAGTTACTTGGCCATGAAGTAAACTTGGGCATCAAGGCATTCAAGACCAAGCTCAACTATAAATAGAAAGAGGTGGTGGTGAAGATTGAAATTCATTCCAACATCGAGAGAAAAATATTACAACCTTGAGAGAGTTTCAAGAGAATTAGAGAGATTTCTAGTTAGTGAAATTCTTGGGTGTAATTGGGTTTTGGGTAGTGAGAGATATTGAGTGTGTGTAAACACTTTGTGTAAATTTTCCTTTTAAATAGAAAGGTCTGCAGCAGCTCGGAGACGTAGGCATATTTGGCCGAACTCCGTTATCAATTTCTGTGTTTTATTATTCCGCATTTATCGCTTTTCATTAATCTGACTTGACTTTAAGGAAATTCGGCGTAATTTCCTAACAACTGGTATTAGAGCTTTGGTTCGTCGTCAGCGATCCTAAGGGAGTCAGATTCGAGTTGGAGTGATGGCCGCAGACGAAGGAAAGGTGAAAATTGAAAAGTTCGACGGTGCAGACTTTGGCTTTTGGAAGATGCAGATAGAGGATTATTTGTATCAGAAAAAGCTCTATCAACCTCTCACGGGAAAGAAACCAACCGAAATGAAAGATGATGAGTGGAAGCTTCTAGACAGACAAGCTCTCGGTGTTATCCGATTGTCGTTGTCTCGTAATGTTGCATTTAATATTGCAAAGGAAAAGACCACCGCGAGTCTTATGGCAACTCTTACTAGCATGTATGAAAAGCCATCAGCATCAAATAAAGTTCATTTGATGAGGCGGTTGTTTACATTACGGATGACAGAAGGCACTTCAGCTGCTCAACATCTCAATGAACTCAACATCGTTACAACCCAGTTGAGCTTAGTTGGAATCGAGTTTGATGATGAGGTGCGAGCATTAATACTTTTGTCTTCCTTACCAGATAGTTGGAGTGCTACTGTCACTGCTGTGAGTAGTTCGTCAGGAAGTAAAATGTTGAAGTTTGATGATGTTCGTGATCTGGTTCTCAGTGAAGAGATCCGACGAAGAGAGTTGGGTGAATCTTCATCCTCTTCAGTATTGCATACAGAGTCAAGAGGAAGAAATTCAACCAGAGGAAATGGACGCGGTAAATCAAAGGACAGGCGGTCCAAATCCAGAAATCATCGTAGTTCCAATAACTCGAAAACTATCGAGTGTTGGAATTGTGGAAAGCCTGAGCACTTCAAAAATCAGTGCAAGAGTCCACCAAAGAACAAGGAGGCAAAGGACGAGGCTAACGTTGCTTCAACCTCAAGAGAAGATGATGGTTTAATATGTTCTTTGGAGAGCAAGGAAGAGTCTTGGGTGTTAGACTCTGGAGCATCCTTTAATGCTACTTCACAGAAAAAATTCTTCGAGAATTATGCCCCTGGTAACCTTGGTAAAGTTTATCTTGGTAATGAGCAATCTTGTGAGATTGTGGGCAAAGGTGAAGTGAAGATTAATTTGAGTGGGTCAGTATGGGAATTGAAAAATGTCAGACATATTCCCGACCTAACAAAGAACTTAATCTCAGTAGGCCAGTTGGCCAGTGAAGGATACACAACAGTATTTCAAGGTGATGATTGGAAGATTTCAAAGGGTGCAATGACGATTGCTCGTGGTAAAAAGAGTGGTACTCTTTACAAGACAGCAAGAACATGTCATTTGATTGCGATTGCAGCAAATGAAAATCCCAATCTATGGTGTCACATCCCGTTTTTATTTAATTATTTATTTAATTTGATTTATTTATTTAATTTCCATATTGTGTGATTTATTTAAATATGTGGCTTTTGGTGTAGTGGTGTATTTAGAATAGTAGTGTTTTTAAGAGGTGTAGATAGAAATTAGAAGTGGGTTTTATGAGGAAGGGCAATTTAGTAAATTGAGAAGGAATTAACCTAGGTATAAGTTTGAAACTTAGTGAGAGAAAATCATTTGTCATCATTTTGTGAAGAAATAGAAAGAGAAAAATCTAGAGAAGAAGAAGAGGAGAAGAACATAGAAGAGGAGGCTAAGAGAAAGATTTGGGGGAGCTAATTGTTGAAGAATTAGAGGTAAGAGAGTAGTTTCATATAATTTGTGGGTGATAAAGAGGGAGGAGAAATCATGTTTCTCTTTGCCCAAACCCTCTCACCCTTTGCTATGCTTAAAGTTAGCATTTTTATGTTTTTATATGAATCAAAATGCTTCCTTTTGTAATGATTTCGTGATATCTATGTTATGTAATGCTAAAAGTACACGTTGATGATTTCAATTTTGAGAATCAAAGTATGTTCATATGAAATTATAGGTTTTTGAGTTTTGAATGAAAAATATGCATAATCTTTGATTGGTGATGATTTTGATGTTTGTAAGAGATGAAACTTGTACTTCTATGTATGATAACATGCTTATAACCTAAAGGAAACATCTTTTTTAAACTGGAACACGTTTTGGATGATTTGGTGGTGGAATCCGAACAGTCACGAAAACAGAGCAGAAATTCTGGGCATTCGTCGCTAAGCGAGAGCTAGCGAGGGAACTCGTTGGGCTCGCCAGTGCTCGCCAGCCAGCCATGTGCTCTCTGACTTGCTTCGCTACGGCGAGAGCTAGAGAGAGATGGCGAAGCTTGCCAGATTACTCTCTAGGACTCGCCAGAGGGCGAGTAAGCTTCTGACTTGCTTCGCCAGAGCTCGCTATAGCGAGAGATGGCGAAGGCAGCCAGACTTAATTGATTTTAATTGATGATGATGATGATAGTTTGGTGTATAGGTTGCTAGTCTTACAGAGATACATGAATAATGATAATATTTCTATATGAGTGTTGCGTAATGGATGGTGATGAATTGAATTGATCTCAAATATGTGTATGTATAAATGTGTTGGAATGTATATGAAATGATAAGATGGTGAGTTGGTGATATCATGTGTTAATACATGAAGTGTTGGTGAATATATATAAATTGATTTATATTGATGAAATGTCGTGACACATCATTCATGCATAAGTTGTGTCAATTGATGGTGATAATAGATGGTGAAGGGATTCTTGTATCCTATATAGATGGTGATATGGTACCACATGTAGACATGTCTAGGACATACATGAAGGTGACATTAGATGCATTAGGAAGGTGAACCTTAATTGTGTTAATGTGATAATGATGTGATATTCGAATAATTGTGTACTAATGGAATGTGCATATATCTTGTTGATTGTTGACGGTGCGGATAAGATTTATGGATATAGATTGATTATATGTATATGCCTTGTCGATGGAGATGAATTGGTATTATATGTATGTTACTTATGTGGATAGTGAATGAATGTGTATATGTATGCATTGTATATGTTGGGTTGGATTTAATGTTAGTAATTTACTTTCATTTATTTTAAATGCCGATTATATGTACTAACTCTCTATTTCTTTTATGTAATGGATCGTTGGGCGATTCAGATTCTCAGGCGTGAGGATTTGCTTTGCTTGCTTAGGAGGAGTACCCGGCATTGTTGCCAAGTATTCGGGGTGAGGAGATGAGTCATTACTACTAGTATAGTACCCTTGTCCGTTGCTCTGAAGGATTGTAACACCATGTTGGGGTTTTATCTTTATTGTTGGGTTTTGCCTAGTGTCGTTCTTAGACCTTGTTTATTTATGATGGTGTAATGCTTATGCCAAGTACTTAATTGCCTATTTACTTGATGACGAGATAATTGTAGGTGATTTATGTGATGGTTGAATTATTATGATTGTTGAACTTAATGGTTATTAGTCGGTGACTTGTTTATGATCTTTAATATTTGAATCATGATATGAATGAGAAGGTCTTATTATTTCCACTGCAATGTATGTGATAAGCATGATATATATTTGGATTATATGCTAGGGTGATTATTGATGATTTTCACATGTAACGCTCTACTTGTGTCTACTTGTGTTTTATTTATTTATTGGTCGAAAATTTTGGGTAGATTTAAGTAGGGTGTTACATATGGCATCAGAGATTAGGCCATATGAGTGAAAAAGGGATGAAGATTATGCACTCAAAGGGTAAACTTCCAAGTCTTCGGTCAATAGAAATTGACATATGTGAAGATTGCATATTTGGAAAGCAGAAGAGAGTCAACTTTCAAACAAGTGGAAGAACCCCAAAGAAAGATAAGCTTGAGCTTGTTCACTCTCACGTTTGGGGTCCAACAACTGTCTCATCCATTAGTGGAAAGAATTACTTCGTGACTTTTATCGATGATCACTCTAGAAAGGTATGGGTATACTTTCTAAAACATAAGTCGGAAGTATTTGAGGCTTTCAAGAAGTGGAAAGCCATGGTAGAAAATGAAGATACCAAATTCAAGAAGTTTTTCTATGAGAACGGTATCAGAATGGAGAGAACCGTTCCAGGTACGCCTCAGCACAACGGTGTTGCTGAGCGTATGAACCGAACGTTGACAGAAAGAGCCAAAAGCTTACGTATGCAGTCAGGCCTACCAAAGCAGTTCTGGGCAGAAACAGTCAACACAGCAACTTACTTGATCAACCGAGGTCCATCGATACCATTGGAGCATAAAATACCAGAAGAAGTATGGACTGGAAAAGAGGTAAAACTCTCACATCTTAAAGTTTTCGGTTGTGTAGCATATGTGCATATTAGTGATCAAGGTAGAAATAAACTTGATCCCAAATCTAAGAAGTGCACTTTCATCGGTTATGGTGAGGATGAGTTTGGCTACCGTCTTTGGGATGACGAAAACAAAAAGATGATTCGCAGTAGAGATGTGATCTTCAATGAGAAAGTGATGTACAAGGATAGGCATAACACAACCACTAGAGATTCAGATGTTTGTGAGCCTGTTTATGCAGACTTAGATGATGTTCCTAAAAGTCCTGAATCTGAGGATTTATCTGAATCAAGTAGTGGAGAACATTCTCCTTCATTACGAAGGTCTTCTCGACCTCATGTTCCCAACAGAAGATACATGGATTACATGTTGTTGACTGATGGAGGAGAGCCTGAAGACTATGCAGAGGCATGTCAGACGGTAGATGCTAGCAAGTGGGAGTTTTCCATGAAAGACGAGATGAAGTCTTTAATCTCCAATCAAACATGGGAACTAGTTGAGTTACCTATGGGAAAAACGGCACTTCACAACAAATGGGTGTATCGAGTAAAGGAGGATCATGATGGTTCCAAGAGATATAAAGCCCGACTAGTGGTCAAGGGATTCCAACAAAAGAAAGGAGTTGACTATACAGAGATTTTTGCTCCGGTTGTGAAACTCAACACTATTAGGTCAGTGTTAAGTATTGTTGCTAGTGAAAAGCTCTTTCTAGAGCAGTTAGATGTGAAGACTGCGTTTCTTCATGGAGACTTAGATGAGGAGATATACATGCACCAACCTGAAGGATTCCTAGAAAAAGGGAAAGAAAACAGGGTGTGCAGATTAAAGAAGAGCTTGTATGGCCTAAAACAAGCTCCAAGATAGTGGTACAAGAAGTTTGAAAGCTTCATGCACAAGGAAGGTTTTCAGAAGTGCAATGCTGATCACTGTTGCTTCTTCAAGAGATATAATTCTAGTTATATCATTTTCCTACTTTATGTCGATGATACGTTAGTAGCTGGTTCAGATATGGACGATATAAAAAACTTGAAGATACAATTGTCAAAGGAATTTGACATGAAGGACTTGGGTCCTGCAAAGAAGATCCTTGGAATGCAAATAACGAGAGATAAAGAAAACAAAGTTTTACAGTTATCTCAGGAAGAGTACATCAACCGTGTTTTGCAAAGATTCAACATGGGCAACGCCAAACCGGTTAGCACACCTTTGGCAAATCATTTTCGCTTATCCAAGGATCAATCACCTCAGACAGAAGAGGAGAAAGAACACATGGCTAAGACTCCATATGCGTCAGCCATAGGAAGTTTGATGTACGCAATGGTCTGTACAAGGCCAGACATTGGCCATGCAGTGGGAGTTGTTAGCAGGTTTATGTCAAATCTCGGTAAAGCTCATTGGGAAGTAGTTAAGTGGATTTTGAGGTATCTACGAGGCACCACAGAGAAGTGTTTGTACTTCAGTAAAGGAGAAATTAAAGTACAAGGCTATGTAGATGCCGACTTTGCAGGAGAGGTCGATCACCGAAGAAGTACTACTGGTTACATATTCACTGTTGGTACTACAACAGTTAGTTGGATGTCACGGATACAAAAGATTGTTGCTATATCCACTACAGAGGCTGAGTATGTAGCAGTAACTGAAACCAGCAAAGAGTTGATATGGCTTCAAGGGTTGTTGACAGAGTTGGGTTTTATCCAGAAGCAGAATTCCTTGTATAATGACAGTCAAAGTGCAATATATCTTGCAAAGAATTTAGCATTTCATTCAAGAACAAAGCACATTGATCTTCGTTATCACTTCATCAGATCTCTTCTTGAGGATGAGGTACTAACATTGAAGAAGATTGAAGGAATAAAAAACCCAGCAGACATGTTGACAAAGGTGGTAACCATTGACAAACTGAAGTTGTGCTCAACTTCAGTAGGTTTGCTAAAGTAATAGACCAGAGAAGGCTGCTGCATGACTAAGGTGTGAAGACAGATTGAAACCAGTCTTCAAGTGGGAGATCGTTGGATAATATTACTTGCTACCTATTGTGAAGCAATCTTAACCAAGAAGAAAGCCACTAAGTAAGTTTACTTGGTCACCAAGATAACTTGGTCATGCTGGTCAAAACTTGGTCACCAAGTTTTATTGCTTTGCTAGCAAGATTACTTGGTCTAGAAGGAATTTACTTTGGCAAGAAGAAAAGTTACTTGGCCATGAAGTAAACTTGGGCATAAAGGCATTCAAGACCAAGCTCACGTATAAATAGGAGGTGGTGGTGAAGATTGAAATTCATTCCAAAATCGAGAGAAAAATATTACAACCTTGAGAGAGTTTCAAGAGAATTAGAGAGATTTCTAGTTAGTGAAATTCTTGGGTGTAATTGGGTTTTGGGTAGTGAGAGATATTGAGTGTGTGTAAACACTTTGTGTAAATTTCCCTTTTAAATAGAAAGGACTGCAGCAGCTCGGAGACGTAGGCATATTTGGCCGAACTCCGTTATCAATTTCTGTGTTTTATTATTCCGCATTTATCGCTTTTCATTAATCCGACTTTAAGGAAATTCGGCATAATTTCCTAACAACTGGTATTAGAGCTTTGGTTCGTCGTCAGCGATCCTAAGGAAGTCAGATTCGAGTGGGAGTGATGGCCGCAGACGAAGGAAAGGTGAAAATTGAAAAGTTCGACGGTGCAGACTTTGGCTTTTGGAAGATGCATATAGAGGATTATTTGTATCAGAAAAAGCTCTATCAACCTCTCACGGGAAAGAAACCAACCGAAATGAAAGATGATGAGTGGAAGCTTCTCGACAGACAAGCTCTCGGTGTTATCCGATTGTCGTTGTCTTGTAATGTTGCATTTAATATTGCAAAGGAAAAGACCACCGCGAGTCTTATGACAACTCTTACTAGCATGTATGAAAAGTCATCAGCATCAAATAAAGTTCATTTGATGAGGCGGTTGTTTACATTACGGATGGCAGAAGGCACTTTATAGTCACTACTACAAAATGTGGAATCAACAACGCACTTTAGACAGCGCTTATTTACAAAAGTGCTATTAGAAGTAACACAGAACCCTTAGACAGCGCTTATTGTTAAAAGTGTTGTCTAAGGTACTACTATTGGACAGCGCTTTTCTGTAAAAGCGCTCTTATAAGGTTTACGAAAAAAAAGTTAAAATCTACTAAACTTTATGTTTCACTTTAGACAACGCTTTATAATAAAGCGTTGTCTAAGAACTACCATTTGACAGCGTTTATGAATTTACCAAAAGCGTTGTCTAAGATTTAACATTAGACAGCACTTTTGAATTGATAAAAAGCGCCGTCTATAATTCTATATACAATTCCTTTTTTTTTTAGCTACATTCACTTTTTTTTTGTACATCTATATATATACTATTTTTTTAAAGAGAAAATACATCATCTTCCTCTCCAATCATTGATCTTTTAAATTAGATTAATAATAATAATAAATTATTAAACATAACTATTTTTGTTAATATTATTAAGAAAAATCTATTTTTATTAATATTATTGATGCGATATTTCTGCAAGTGCACAGACTTATCGTGTAGTTATAAAAGATTATCGATCCCACAGAGACCAAAAGTCGAGCTTATCGTTATCAAATGTTACTATGTAAATCTAAGGCTAAATAATAATTGGAAAGTGATTTTAAAATAATTAATTTAATTTAAACAATTAGATTTAACTAAACTGGAATGTTACTTTAAGTCGCTTCAATGGGTTCGGTAATTAAATTGCATTTAGAAATAATGTTACTTTTTAACAAACTGATATTGATTTAAAAATACGCTCCTCACACTTTCGCGCTGTTGGTTAATATCGTAAAGTTATAAAATAAATGCTTCACTCTCGCTCTCACATTTACTTATAAAAATACTTTTTGAAAATCAATTCAATTTAATTAAAAAGATCTAGTTTTCACAAAACAATATTAGTTTAAAGATGGAGGTCTCACACTTTCGCGCTATTGAGCTAAATCATAAAATATAAATAAATACTTCACTTTCGCTCTCATATTTAGTTTATAAAATATTTTTTGGAAACTAATACAGTTTAATTAATTTTAAAGAGCTGTCGCGGTGTTTAAAATTAATGTCCAGTTTTTACTATCTAGTATAAATCTCACACTCTCGCGCTCTTGACTTACACTTTAATTAATTTTCACTCTCGTGCAAAATTATAGTCTATCGTTTAATTAAAAACTGAAACAGAAAACTAGTTTGTTTGAAAATAAAGTTTGCAATTTAATTACTAAACCCAGATCGGCTTCTTATTCACATTCCAGTTATATTAAATTAGTTCGACATAATTGTAAATAAAAACATCTCAATTAAATGATTAACAACGATATAAAGCATATGTAAACAGAATAAAAGAAATATAATTTAACTGATACGATAAATAAAAATAAACATGCAGTAAATAAACTTGAATAAGATAAATAATACTGAATATAAAACTTAAATTAAAATTGAATTGTCACTTACAAACAAGCAAGGTACTGGTACTGAAATAAAGACTGCAACTTTAAACTGGAACTAAAAAATTATAAAATATGGCGTGTCCTGAAATACACTGAGTGAAGATATATTTATAGGCTGAAAATAGAGTTCCTTTCTCCCCAAGTTTAGGAGCTTCGGTTGATATTTTTTAGATCATGGTGAGGAAAATATGGGACTTGTAACTGCCTCCTTGAAAATAGCTTGTGGCTGGTAGCCACAAGCCTTATGACCAGCGCTTGCCCATTAATCTTAGGAGAAGATTGTTTCACTTGTGGGACCCACCACGTTGATATTTATCCTTGTTAGTTTTTCACACGTGAAAAACAAAACATGGTGGTCATAGAGTGTGTGGCCAGCGCCTTGCCCATTGCTTGGCTGAAGTACATGCTGGGCACAAGTGCCATGCACTTGTGTGTTGGCTATTGTTTTGACTTCTAGTCCCATAAAACTCATGTTTTGCTAAATTTTGGCTGCATATGTATTTTCATAAAATGTAATAATTATTTTATTGATAACACAATAATTTAGAGAAAATATTAAAATATTAAGACAAATAATATTAAATAAATAGTGCATTTTTCGGTGTTATCAAACTCCCCTAAACTTGAACAATTGCTTGTCCTCAAGCAAAAAAAGATATATCATTTAGTGATAGAGAAAACAAAACAAAAAGATTTTCCAAGAGTAGCATTTTTAATCTCGACCAAATCAGAGAAACTAATTTATTTATCGTACCAAAAATATCATGGAAACACAAATCACAAATGAACATGAATTTCATCCTTACATAGACCGTTCCGAATCATTTTACTATACCTGAACTTAATTTTCATTTCTTCTTTCGTTATCCTTTTTTAGCCCGCGGTAATCACATTAAGCCCGTTATCTATTCACACACACATGGTAGTGAACCTGTTAGCGATTATGACCAGATTCTTTCTCATATTATTTATTTATCTCTTTTCTTACTTTTTGTCATAGGATATTTTATATCTTTGAGGTATTTCGCATTTGGGCTAAATGACCGGGTGAGGGTCATCTGACTTAGAGTGCGTAGTCCCTTTTCAGATTTATACATCCTTGATTTTCATTTTTCATTCAAAGTCATTCACTTATATTCGTCGATTCAACTACTTAGATAGTGATCGTAGATGGTGCCGACTACCTATGGGCTTACTCAAGGACCAGTAAAGTGTCAAGAAATTTAAGTTCAGTTTCTAGCAAATATCCAAATTGATCTACATAATTAAGAAATTTAAGGTGTTAAAATGATATAGCTGGTACGAAAAATATACTTAATTTGAAAGTTCAGTCTTAATTACGTTTGTGACTTTGGAATCTCAAAATTATTTGTTTCTTAAAATTTTTGTTATGGCTCAAAATTTTGGGAAAAATTAAAAATACACCGAAAAAATTTATTTGCAGAAAGGAAAACTAAACTAGAAAGTGAAATTAATACTGAAAAGTAAATAAAAGCAATAAAGTCCTTACAAGACAAGGGTTGAGAACCTAAGTAATTGGAGGAAGGTCATCTAGCTTGAGGCTAGAATAATAGTCTCCATCGCTCGGGACATAGTAATGCTTCAGACGCTGCCCATTAACTATAAATGTTTGATCTGATTTAGTCTTTATTTCTACCGCGCCACTTTGAAAAACTCTCGAGACTTCGAAAGGTCCCGACCATCGCGATCGGAGTTTTCCGGGAAACAATCTCAACCTAGAATTAAAAAGGAGTACAAGTTCTCCCTCTCTGAATTCTCTCTTTAATATGCGCTTATCGTGCCATTTTTTAGTTCGTTCTTTATATATTTTGGCATTTTCATAAGCATCTAATCTTAATTCTTCTAATTCATGTAACTCTAGGATCCTTTTTCTTCCGGCAGATTGGTAATCCATGTTAAGGGCTTTAACTGCCCAATAGGCTTTGTGTTCTAATTCTACCGGTAAGTGGCATGACTTTCCATAGACAAGTCTAAACGGGGTTGTTCCTATGGGCGTTTTGTAGGCTGTTCTATAAGCCCATAAAGCGTCGTCAAGCTTTGCAGCCCAATCCTTTCTATTAGTGGAGACAGTCTTTTCAAGGATTGATTTGATCTCTCTATTAGAGACTTCTACTTGGCCGCTTGTTTGTGGATGGTAAGGTGTTGCGACTTGGCAAATATTCTACATTTTCCTCACATGAATGTGGTCTGTGAAGTTCATAATGATGAACAATGGCCACGTACTTTTGTTTTATTTTGGAAGGCTTTAACTGGTAAACACACTGACAGTTGTGAGGGAAACCATGCCTCTTCAATCCATAACCCGGCCATGCGATATTTTCGCCAGTTACTAGCTGGCACTATTTTTGGCCGCGCAAATTCTAACAAAGTGAACTCCAAGGAATTGTTTTATTTATTTGCTTTTATGAAACACATTAAAATTAATACTGTCCCGTTCATGTTTAACCATATGCGTTCAATTGTTGCTAAACGAGGAACCATCACTTTTGGTGGATTAATCACTACAATTGCTAAAGCCATAGGATTAGGAAACCACTTAGAAAACCTTACTCCACTACCTATGCGCTATATTGATCTAGATATGGTTAAATATATGAAATTAGTTAAGGAATTAGAGGATGGCAAGTTCTATTTAATGATTAATAATAATGTTTTCCGTCCTTTTGTTTTTCCTGACCTCAACCGCACAGATGTACGTAACCATAGTAATTTCTTTTACCCTCCTGATGATGAACATGTAGCCACTGGTGAGGGCGCCAATTCTATTCCACCTGCACCCACACCACAATTTTCTAACAATTTTGCAGGTAGTTCTTCCTCCTATCGAGAACAAGAAGAACGTGATGGCCTCTTCTATGCCATTCATCAACAACAAGAGGTCATGCTAGCTGAAATGCAATTCCTGCGAGCCCAACAAACTCAACTACTCCAGCATCAAACCGCAATGCACGATCACCACAACCAATCTGCGGAGTATCATCGCCAACAGCTCGACCAGGTTTTGCATGAACTTGGCAGATTGAGTCTACGGTTTGACGACTTTCAGCGATTCCACCAACCTCCGCCATAGTTCACCGCCACTGCAGGTTTTCCGCTCCAAACTTCGGCATGAGTCACAACAGTGAGGACGCTGTTGGATTTAAGTTGAGGGGAGGACTTTATTGCTTTTATTTACTTTTCAGTATTAATTTCACTTTTTCTAGTTTAGTTTTCCTTTCTGCAAATAAATTTTTTTTCGGTGTATTCTAAATTTTTTCCAAAATCTTGAGCCATAACAAATTTTTTGAGAAACAAATAATTTTTGAGATTCCAAAGTCGCAAACGTAATTAAGACTGAACTTTCAAATTAAGTATATTTTTCGTACCAGCTATATCATTTTAACACCTTAAATTTCTTAATTATGTAGATCAATTTGGATATTTGCTAGAAACTGAACTTAAATTTCTTGACACTTTACTAGTCCTTGAGTAAGCCCATAGGTAGTCGGCACCATCTACGATCACTATCTAAGTAGTTGAGTCGACGAATATAAGTGAATGACTTTGATTGAAAAATGAAAATCAAGGATGTATAAATCTGAAAAGGGACTACGCACTCTAAGTCAAATGACCCTCACCCGGTCATTTAGCCCAAATGCGAAAGACCTCAAAGATATAAAATATCCTATGACATAAGTGAGAGAAAAGAAAAATAAATAATATGAAAAAGGATCGGGTCATAATCACTAACAGGTTCACTACCATGTGTGTGTGAATAGATAACGGGCTTAATGTGATTACCGCGGGCTAAAAAAGGATAACTAAAGAAGAAATGAAAGTTAAGTTCAGGTATAGTAAAATAATTCGGAACGGTCTATGTAAGGAAGAAATTCATGTTCATTTGTGATTTGTGTTTCCATGATATTTTTGGTACGATAAATAAATTAGTTTATCTGATTTGGTCGAGATTGAAAATGTGACTCTTGGAAAATCTTTTTGTTTTGTTTCTCTATCACAAAATTATAATCTTTTTGCTTGAGGACAAGCAATGGTTCAAGTTGAGGGGAGTTTGATAACACCGAAAAATGCACTATTTATTTAATATTATTTGTCGTAATATTTTAATATTTTCTCTAAATTATTGTGTTATCAATGAAATAATTAATACTTTTTATAAAAATACAGATGCAGCAGAAACTTAGCAAAATATGAGTTTTATGGGACTAGAAGCTAAAGGACCAAACTAATTAACAAGCATGGCGCCAGGCTTGCACAAGCAAAGAAAGAAAGGCCCAATGAAGGAAGCCCAAGGCGCCAGGCATGGGTCAATTGCTTCTGAGTGTGATTCATGCATAAAGCATGGCGCCAGGCAAGGAAAAGAAGGCGCCAGCCATGCCTTACAATTGGGCACGTGAAGAAAAATAAAGTGATAAAGGCATGGCGCCAGGCAAGCAATCTAAGGCGCCAGCCATGCCTATATAATTGGGCACGTGAAGAAAAATAAAAGAAAAAGGGAAAAAGACGTGCAAAAGCCAGCTAAGCACTATCACTTCCTAAACTTCAGGCACACTCACGTATAAGTCCAGTAAAAATAGGATTGAAACGTGGAGAGAAATATAGGAAGTCAGTTATTTTTCTCAGCACTATAAATACATGTAATCTGATTCTTTTTGCTCTCTCTCACGCTACGCATTATTTGATTTCAAAACTTTTATTATTCTGGTGTTTTGCTTTCATTCCAGTTGCCATCTGTAAGTTACTCTATTTAATATATTAAATTCAGTTCAGCACTTTAAATTCCTATGAGTTTATTTATTCTTGCCATTGATACAGTACATCTGAATTGTTAATTTTAATTTTCAACTCAGTACCATATACTGTCACGCACAGTATATGGTCTACAGTTTCTTGTTTTTGCTTTGTTTTATGTTTTATTTGTTAGCCGTAATTGTTATCCACTGCTACTAATTTAATTTCAGTTTCAATTATTTTATTGGTATCTGATATGTTCTCAATTAAATCAATTATTATTTATTTAATCGTGATGTTTTTATTTACAATTATGTCGAACTAATTTAATATAACTGGAATGTGAATAAGAAGCTGATTTGGGTTTAGTAATTAAGTTGCAAATTTTATTTTCAAACAAACTAGTTTTCTGTTTCAGTTTTTAATTAAACGATAGACTATAATTTTGCACGAGAGTGAAAATTAATTAAGGTGTAAGTCAACAGCGCGAGAGTGTGAGATTTGTACTAGATAGTAAAAACTGGACATTAATTTTAAACACCGCGACAGCTCTTTAAAATTAATTAAACTGTATTAGTTTCCAAAAAATATTTTATAAACTAAATATGAGAGCGAAAGTGAAGTATTTATTTATATTTTATGATTTAGTTCAATAGCGCGAAAGTGTGAGACCTGAGTCTTTAAACTAATATTGTTTTGTGAAAACTAGATCTTTTTAATTAAATTGAATTGATTTTCAAAAAGTATTTTTATAAGTAAATGTGAGAGCGAGAGTGAAGCATTTATTTTATAACTTTACAATATTAACCAACAGCGCGAAAGTGTGAGGAGCGTGTTTTTAAATCGATATCAGTTTGATAAAAAAGAAACATTATTTCTAAATGCAATTTAATTACCGAACCCATTGAAGCGACTTATAGTAACATTCCAGTTAGTTAAGTCTAATTATTTGAATTAAATCTATTATTTTTCTTTTAACATCCCTTTCCAATTAATATTTAGCCTTAACCTTACATTATATTAAAAACGTAAGCGAAGTTTTGGAAAATAGTCCCTGAAGGAACGATAATCTTTTATAACTACACGATAAGTCTGTGCACTTGCAGAAATATCGCATCAAGTTTTTGCATAAGGCTTGTGGCTACCAGCCACAAGCTATTTTCAAGGAGGCAGTTACAAGTCCCATATTTTCCTCACCATGATCTAAAAAATATCAACCGAAGCTCCTAAACTTGGGGAGAAAGGAACTCTATTTTCAGCCTATAAATATATCTTCACTCAGTGTATTTCAGGACACGCCATATTTTATAATTTTTTAGTTCCAGTTTAAAGTTGCAGTCTTTATTTCAGTACCAGTACCTTGCTTGTTTGTAAGTGACAATTCAATTTTAATTTAAGTTTTATATTCAGTATTATTTATCTTATTCAAGTTTATTTACTGCATGTTTATTTTTATTTATCGTATCAGTTAAATTATATTTCTTTTATTCTGTTTACATATGCTTTATATCGTTGTTAATCATTTAATTGAGATGTTTTTATTTACAATTATGTCGAACTAATTTAATATAACTGGAATGTGAATAAGAAGCCGATCTGGGTTTAGTAATTAAATTGCAAACTTTATTTTCAAACAAACTAGTTTTCTGTTTCAGTTTTTAATTAAACGATAGACTATAATTTTGCACGAGAGTGAAAATTAATTAAAGTGTAAGTCAAGAGCGCGAGAGTGTGAGATTTATACTAGATAGTAAAAACTGGACATTAATTTTAAACACCGCGACAGCTCTTTAAAATTAATTAAACTGTATTAGTTTCCAAAAAATATTTTATAAACTAAATATGAGAGCGAAAGTGAAGTATTTATTTATATTTTATGATTTAGCTCAATAGCGCGAAAGTGTGAGACCTCCATCTTTAAACTAATATTGTTTTGTGAAAACTAGATCTTTTTAATTAAATTGAATTGATTTTCAAAAAGTATTTTTATAAGTAAATGTGAGAGCGAGAGTGAAACATTTATTTTATAACTTTACGATATTAACCAACAGCGCGAAAGTGTGAGGAGCGTATTTTTAAATCAATATCAGTTTGTTAAAAAGTAACATTATTTCTAAATGCAATTTAATTACCGAACCCATTGAAGCGACTTAAAGTAACATTCCAGTTTAGTTAAATCTAATTGTTTAAATTAAATTAATTATTTTAAAATCACTTTCCAATTATTATTTAGCCTTAGATTTACATAGTAACATTAGATAACGATAAGCTCGACTTTTGGTCTCTGTGGGATCGATAATCTTTTATAACTACACGATAAGTCTGTGCACTTGCAGAAATATCGCATCAAGTTTTCAAAAACTTGATGCGATATTTCTGCAAGTGCACAGACTTATCGTGTAGTTATAAAAGATTATCGTTCCTTCAGGGACTATTTTCCAAAACTTCGCTTACGTTTTTAATATAATGTAAGGTTAAGGCTAAATATTAATTGGAAAGGGATGTTAAAAGAAAAATAATAGATTTAATTCAAATAATTAGACTTAACTAACTGGAATGTTACTATAAGTCGCTTCAATGGGTTCGGTAATTAAATTGCATTTAGAAATAATGTTTCTTTTTTATCAAACTGATATCGATTTAAAAACACGCTCCTCACACTTTCGCGCTGTTGGTTAATATTGTAAAGTTATAAAATAAATGCTTCACTCTCGCTCTCACATTTACTTATAAAAATACTTTTTGAAAATCAATTCAATTTAATTAAAAAGATCTAGTTTTCACAAAACAATATTAGTTTAAAGACTCAGGTCTCACACTTTCGCGCTATTGAACTAAATCATAAAATATAAATAAATACTTCACTTTCGCTCTCATATTTAGTTTATAAAATATTTTTTGGAAACTAATACAGTTTAATTAATTTTAAAGAGCTGTCGCGGTGTTTAAAATTAATGTCCAGTTTTTACTATCTAGTACAAATCTCACACTCTCACGCTACGCATTATTTGATTTCAAAACTTTTATTATTCTGGTGTTTTGCTTTCATTCCAGTTGCCATCTGTAAGTTACTCTATTTAATATATTAAATTCAGTTCAGCACTTTAAATTCCTATGAGTTTATTTATTCTTGCCATTGATACAGTACATCTGAATTGTTAATTTTAATTTTTATCGTGTAGTTATAAAAGATTATCGATCCCACAGAGACCAAAAGTCGAGCTTATCGTTATCTAATGTTACTATGTAAATCTAAGGCTAAATAATAATTGGAAAGTGATTTTAAAATAATTAATTTAATTTAAACAATTAGATTTAACTAAACTGGAATGTTACTTTAAGTCGCTTCAATGGGTTCGGTAATTAAATTGCATTTAGAAATAATGTTACTTTTTAACAAACTGATATTGATTTAAAAATACGCTCCTCACACTTTCGCGCTGTTGGTTAATATCGTAAAGTTATAAAATAAATGCTTCACTCTCGCTCTCACATTTACTTATAAAAATACTTTTTGAAAATCAATTCAATTTAATTAAAAAGATCTAGTTTTCACAAAACAATATTAGTTTAAAGATGGAGGTCTCACACTTTCGCGCTATTGAGCTAAATCATAAAATATAAATAAATACTTCACTTTCGCTCTCATATTTAGTTTATAAAATATTTTTTGGAAACTAATACAGTTTAATTAATTTTAAAGAGCTGTCGCGGTGTTTAAAATTAATGTCCAGTTTTTACTATCTAGTATAAATCTCACACTCTCGCGCTCTTGACTTACACTTTAATTAATTTTCACTCTCGTGCAAAATTATAGTCTATCGTTTAATTAAAAACTGAAACAGAAAACTAGTTTGTTTGAAAATAAAGTTTGCAATTTAATTACTAAACCCAGATCGGCTTCTTATTCACATTCCAGTTATATTAAATTAGTTCGACATAATTGTAAATAAAAACATCTCAATTAAATGATTAACAACGATATAAAGCATATGTAAACAGAATAAAAGAAATATAATTTAACTGATACGATAAATAAAAATAAACATGCAGTAAATAAACTTGAATAAGATAAATAATACTGAATATAAAACTTAAATTAAAATTGAATTGTCACTTACAAACAAGCAAGGTACTGGTACTGAAATAAAGACTGCAACTTTAAACTGGAACTAAAAAATTATAAAATATGGCGTGTCCTGAAATACACTGAGTGAAGATATATTTATAGGCTGAAAATAGAGTTCCTTTCTCCCCAAGTTTAGGAGCTTCGGTTGATATTTTTTAGATCATGGTGAGGAAAATATGGGACTTGTAACTGCCTCCTTGAAAATAGCTTGTGGCTGGTAGCCACAAGCCTTATGACCAGCGCTTGCCCATTAATCTTAGGAGAAGATTGTTTCACTTGTGGGACCCACCACGTTGATATTTATCCTTGTTAGTTTTTCACACGTGAAAAACAAAACATGGTGGTCATAGAGTGTGTGGCCAGCGCCTTGCCCATTGCTTGGCTGAAGTACATGCTGGGCACAAGTGCCATGCACTTGTGTGTTGGCTATTGTTTTGACTTCTAGTCCCATAAAACTCATGTTTTGCTAAATTTTGGCTGCATCTGTATTTTCATAAAATGTAATAATTATTTTATTGATAACACAATAATTTAGAGAAAATATTAAAATATTAAGACAAATAATATTAAATAAATAGTGCATTTTTCGGTGTTATCAAACTCCCCTAAACTTGAACCATTGCTTGTCCTCAAGCAAAAAAAGATATATCATTTAGTGATAGAGAAAACAAAACAAAAAGATTTTCCAAGAGTAGCATTTTTAATCTCGACCAAATCAGAGAAACTAATTTATTTATCGTACCAAAAATATCATGGAAACACAAATCACAAATGAACATGAATTTCATCCTTACATAGACCGTTCCGAATCATTTTACTATACCTGAACTTAATTTTCATTTCTTCTTTCGTTATCCTTTTTTAGCCCGCGGTAATCACATTAAGCCCGTTATCTATTCACACACACATGGTAGTGAACCTGTTAGCGATTATGACCAGATTCTTTCTCATATTATTTATTTATCTCTTTTCTTACTTTTTGTCATAGGATATTTTATATCTTTGAGGTATTTCGCATTTGGGCTAAATGACCGGGTGAGGGTCATCTGACTTAGAGTGCGTAGTCCCTTTTCAGATTTATACATCCTTGATTTTCATTTTTCATTCAAAGTCATTCACTTATATTCGTCGATTCAACTACTTAGATAGTGATCGTAGATGGTGCCGACTACCTATGGGCTTACTCAAGGACCAGTAAAGTGTCAAGAAATTTAAGTTCAGTTTCTAGCAAATATCCAAATTGATCTACATAATTAAGAAATTTAAGGTGTTAAAATGATATAGCTGGTACGAAAAATATACTTAATTTGAAAGTTCAGTCTTAATTACGTTTGTGACTTTGGAATCTCAAAATTATTTGTTTCTTAAAATTTTTGTTATGGCTCAAAATTTTGGGAAAAATTAAAAATACACCGAAAAAATTTATTTGCAGAAAGGAAAACTAAACTAGAAAGTGAAATTAATACTGAAAAGTAAATAAAAGCAATAAAGTCCTCCCCTCAACTTAAATCCAACAGTGTCCTCACTGTTGCGACTCATGTTAAGGATTGGAGCGGGAAACCTGGAGATTCACGCCTATATGCAGCTGACAGGTGCAAAGCCATCAATCTCTTTATTTGCTGATAAACAAATGAAAACAAAAAATATTAAATCGAAAACTCGTGGGTTGCCTCCCACGCAGCGCTTTGTTTAAAGTCGGTAGCTCGACAACTCATGAGTGTAAGTACTCATAATGGTTCTTTCGAGAATGACTCCCGATCAAACTTTTAATAAACTTCAGTTTCCATGGCCACTTATCAAGCCATCTCCCATATCCCTCACCTTTTCTTTTCTTCATTTTGTGGGGCGGTTCATGCTTCTGAACGTGCGGTGGTGGTTCTGGCTCAATCATTAGTATCAACTTTTCAAGTTTGGGTTCAGTTCTTTCATCCACCACATCAAAGGCTATTCTCCCCTTCTTAACACCAATGATTTCCCTAGTTCCATGGTCCTCTAATTTTCTCTTTTTATGCAGGACCTCAAACAAAGGTGCATCAATGTAGATTTTTTTCAATATCTCTACATACCTTTTCGGTTGGGAGTCTACCTTAGCTTTCACAAACCCGTGGGGTAAAGGGATCGGTGGGTTGTAGGGAGTAGGAAGAACATAAGGTGCTTCCTTCTCTACCTCTTTGACAACCTCCCTTTCGGGTGGTGTTGGTGGATTTTTCTCAATCTCTACTCTTTGCTCACCAGAACTTTCATCAACCTCATTATTACTCTCTTCAACCTCATCATCACTCTCCTTAGGATTTTCAATTTGTTCTTCTCTACTGGTTGTTAAAACATCCACATGCTCCTCAAGGAAGGGTCCTAGAGGTTTTTGTTCAAACAAGGAGATTTGAGTCTCCAATGTCATGTTGTGAGTCACGAGGGACTCAACCGCATCATTCAGCTGCCTAAGGGTTTCATTTTGGACATTTTGTATCTCTACAAAGTGCTCTATCATAGATTCTAGTCTAGAGTGAGTTAACGTCGCATCGAAATCCTCCATTAATGTTTCGAAGTCGAAATTATGGGATTCTTGCGGTTCTTCAAAATGTTGGGACTGGTAATTGTAGAGGTAATTTGGGCAAGAGTAAGTTAGTGTCGCATTGTAATCCTCCATTAATATTTCGAGGTCGGATTTATGGGAATCTTGTGGTTCCTCGAAATATTGGGAGTGGTAGTCGTAGAGAAAATATGGGTAATCCATTCACCTAAGATTATTAAAATAAAATAAAATAAAAATGCCTTAGTCTATACGGTGCAACACTGAAGTAACGAAATCGACTTAATTGGTCCCCGGCAACGGCGCCAAAAACTTGATGCGATATTTCTGCAAGTGCACAGACTTATCGTGTAGTTATAAAAGATTATCGATCCCACAGAGACCAAAAGTCGAGTTTATCGTTATCTAATGTTACTATGTAAATCTAAGGCTAAATAATAATTGGAAAGTGATTTTAAAATAATTAATTTAATTTAAACAATTAGATTTAACTAAACTGGAATGTTACTTTAAGTCGCTTCAATGGGTTCGGTAATTAAATTGCATTTAGAAATAATGTTACTTTTTAACAAACTGATATTGATTTAAAAATACGCTCCTCACACTTTCGCGCTGTTGGTTAATATCGTAAAGTTATAAAATAAATGCTTCACTCTCGCTCTCACATTTACTTATAAAAATACTTTTTGAAAATCAATTCAATTTAATTAAAAAGATCTAGTTTTCACAAAACAATATTAGTTTAAAGATGGAGGTCTCACACTTTCGCGCTATTGAGCTAAATCATAAAATATAAATAAATACTTCACTTTCGCTCTCATATTTAGTTTATAAAATATTTTTTGGAAACTAATACAGTTTAATTAATTTTAAAGAGCTGTCGCGGTGTTTAAAATTAATGTCCAGTTTTTACTATCTAGTATAAATCTCACACTCTCGCGCTCTTGACTTACACTTTAATTAATTTTCACTCTCGTGCAAAATTATAGTCTATCGTTTAATTAAAAACTGAAACAGAAAACTAGTTTGTTTGAAAATAAAGTTTGCAATTTAATTACTAAACCCAGATCGGCTTCTTATTCACATTCCAGTTATATTAAATTAGTTCGACATAATTGTAAATAAAAACATCTCAATTAAATGATTAACAACGATATAAAGCATATGTAAACAGAATAAAAGAAATATAATTTAACTGATACGATAAATAAAAATAAACATGCAGTAAATAAACTTGAATAAGATAAATAATACTGAATATAAAACTTAAATTAAAATTGAATTGTCACTTACAAACAAGCAAGGTACTGGTACTGAAATAAAGACTGCAACTTTAAACTGGAACTAAAAAATTATAAAATATGGCGTGTCCTGAAATACACTGAGTGAAGATATATTTATAGGCTGAAAATAGAGTTCCTTTCTCCCCAAGTTTAGGAGCTTCGGTTGATATTTTTTAGATCATGGTGAGGAAAATATGGGACTTGTAACTGCCTCCTTGAAAATAGCTTGTGGCTGGTAGCCACAAGCCTTATGACCAGCGCTTGCCCATTAATCTTAGGAGAAGATTGTTTCACTTGTGGGACCCACCACGTTGATATTTATCCTTGTTAGTTTTTCACACGTGAAAAACAAAACATGGTGGTCATAGAGTGTGTGGCCAGCGCCTTGCCCATTGCTTGGCTGAAGTACATGCTGGGCACAAGTGCCATGCACTTGTGTGTTGGCTATTGTTTTGACTTCTAGTCCCATAAAACTCATGTTTTGCTAAATTTTGGCTGCATCTGTATTTTCATAAAATGTAATAATTATTTTATTGATAACACAATAATTTAGAGAAAATATTAAAATATTAAGACAAATAATATTAAATAAATAGTGCATTTTTCGGTGTTATCAATTATATAAAAAACAAAAATTCCTATATTTTTGCCCAAGAAAATAAAAAAGCAAACAAACTATTAATTTTGGATCTCACGCAGAAACCATCTTCCACAACCAATCCTTCATCCTCTTCCTCTCCAATCATTGATCTTTGGTACCTTTGCTGTGACTCACACAAAAACCCAAAGAATTTGCTGCAATCAAGCCCTTTCCTCTCAAAATCACACCGAAACCTATAGGATATTCTACAATCGAACCCCAAATCTTTCCTCTCAAAGAAGCCTTTTCTGTCTTTTGCAACAAGAATCTCAAATCTTTAAAGTCCAAAATCTGCAGCCACTCTCGCAAGAAGAAACTCTTTCTCTCGCTCTCGATGCAGCCTAACAAAATCCCTCTCAACTTTCAACCTATGTCCATTGCAAATTAGGGTTTACAGTAAACATTGAGAGAGATGGCGATGCTGGATAGTGGCAACGGTAATGCGTCTTCATCGGTCGATAACCAATTAACCTTCACCGACTTCGACATCAAACGAAATTTCTTTCTAGCACTCGCTCTTATGTCATCTTCCACCCTTGCTCAATCTCATATACCTTCTGCCGCCCACAATTTCACTGGTAATCATTAATATTTTGTTTTTAGGGTTTCGTTATTCCAATTTCATGATAATTTTTTTATTTGGATTTTTTTCTTTCAGTTTTGGAGTTGGTTGTTCATGGTGGATTACCAGCGTAGAAAATCTTTCAATGTGAGTTCAGCGATGTATATTTATATTTCTTATGGTGATTTAAATATTTAAATTGTATGGCGAGGTTGAGAGGAAGAACAAACTCCTAATAATGTGAGATTTAGACCTCAACATTGTATGATTTTAGTGAGTATGAGTTGCATTGTAGTTTTATTAAGATTTAAATTATTTGTTTGGGAGGCTGATTTGTTTTGGTTAACTTTAATTTTTGTGCAAGAACAATAATGTCAATAAGAATATCGACCATGTTTAGTTTTCTATGTATTTTACATTGCTAAATTTAGTATATATAAAGATTTGTGGTCTACAATGCTTTTCAATTTGTTCTGGAAGTTGTCAAAGTTTTCAGCAGTAACTGATTTTGATGATAAATAAAAACACTTGGCTTTTGTTGCTTTACAGGGGAAGAAGAACCCAGGAATAGATCAATTCTTAGTTGAGGCATTTTTAGATCAAGTCATGAAGCCTAGGGAAATGAAAATACACAAGTAATGAGTTTTGAGCCTATTCTACAATCATATAACTAGGATAGTTTTGTTATTCTTCTACTTAATGGGTTAATTTTTTTTTTTGGGCAAGTAGCCTAGCGGCTAGAAATTCCACCCTTAAGGTGGATAAGTGGGATGACCGGGGTTCGAACTCCGGCCCCCTGCATATATAATGCAATGTTGAACCAATTGAGTCAAACTCATGGGACTACTTAATGGGTTAATTTTGATAACAAAAAAACTTGGTGAAACTGCTACCTAAGCATTAATGTTGTAGGATTCATTTGATGGTTAATTTGACACTATACAACTTGTGCTCTATCTATATAGTAGGCTGCCTCGATTTCATTTTTGGTTTTATGATTTTTGCTTATATCTTCACTGTGCAGAGTTTTTATCTATTACAAAATGCTGAGTTTCTTTCTATCCGTGCAGCTTATAAGAAATCAAAGAGGGTGGGATTAATTTCCTCCTATCGACATTTTTATAGATTCAAATTATTGTATATTATTTACTTTCACCTGTGAGATCTAATCTTATAACTCTGATATTGTCTTCATTTCTCCTACCAATTTGTATTCCTCGTGTCTTTGATTTTGCAGATTTTGAGTGTCTCAACATATAGTCACTTGACATTATTACTGCATTGGGTGATTATGATTATTCTGGTTTATTACATATAAAGACTAGGAGTACTGAGGTAACGATTGCTTGTTAAAATAAATTTGGTGATTTCACTGCATGAGATTTGAATTTAGTATTAATTGTTGTGTATGTTGTATAACATTTCACTTATTTGTCGAGTTCTTAAAATTGAAGTGTTGTAAAAGTGATTAGTTGCTTGTTGCATTTTTTTGCTTGTATTTATTAGGAAAATATATAATGGGCCACTGCCTTGTATTCTGTTTGAGTTCTATTACTCACCGGTTAGGAATTCAGTTAGTCACTGTTTGCGAGTTTGGAGGGGACAAAAGCAAAGGGAAAAATAGAAAAATCTTTCACATTTTTTGAGAGTATTTTTATAGATAATGATAAATAAATACTTATAATTAATATGTTCTTATTTTAATAAATGATTGTAATTGATCATGTCATTTTGAAATTATGTTTGTATTGAAAAATATTCTACTCCTCTGTTTCCTTTCCTAGACTTATCCCCACCCCATATAGAAACGCGAATTTCATTTTTAGATGTTATAATGATGTTCTGCACAGGCCCATCCGAGAACTTGTTAGCTCCTTATCTGGCACTATTTAATGCAGCTTCATGATCAGCATCAAGAATGGAATAGACTATCAACATAATGTTAAAAGATGAATCCCGGTTACTGTTATGTGATGAAGTTCCACAATGAAAGTGTAGTTATGTGGACAGTGTTGGTGCTATGTTGACAGATTTTAAACAAAGTTCATTTAGAAGAACTTTTTTCATGAACATTGTCAGGTAGATAAAAATTTGGTATAAAAATATATAACATTTTTTTGACAGATTTTTGTTAATGTGATGATGTTTCCAATGATAGTTTAGCTATATTGATGTTATGAATTGAGTACTCTGTAATGACAATTACTTGAAGTCTGATTTGAATACTTGAAGTTAAACAAGTACTTAGTATGTGTTTGGATTCACGGCTATAGTCTTCATAGGCACGATTGCATCCTTGGAACATGGTTTCTCTACTAAGTGTCTTGTTTTGAAAATTAGGCTAATTGGACAAACTACACTTGGAAGTTATGCTATTTTTGATCTTTTCTTGGGTGTCGGAAGTTTGATACATTATGGGAAATCATACTGAGCTCATAATGACCTTACTTTGGTTTGTTGTTTGTTTTGATTGAGTATGAAGAATTAGGTTGTTCAAACTTTCCGTCGGCCGCAAAACTTCGATTCCTTGATTTTGAAAGTGAAAGGGAGAAAAAAAAAATCCTGAATTGATAATCTCTGATTTGTTTCTTCATAGAATGCATATGATAGCAGCGCAGAAGACAAATGCAACGATGACGGAAAAATTGGAATCAACGATGACTCTCAATCTTATTCTATTTCACAGATAAGCTCATTCGACAACCAATTTCATTCTGCTTTATTTGTATAAATGTTGGTTTAGTTATTGTTTTCAATTCTTTTCGGTGGAAGTTGTTGATTTAAGCTTATGCCTTTTGCTCAATGGAAATATTCTAATCTCTGCCATTTACAAATCAAGGTGGATATTGAAATTCAGGGCAGATATTATATTGAAGCAATAAGTTACTTATTTTTTAACAATGTTCATATCATGATCATGATAGTTCTTATACATATCTATTGTTTTAATTAAATTTTGCATCCACTTGGATTGGATACTGAAGGTTATTTGGAATTTGTTTTTTGCAGTGACTTTGATAGAGACAGAAAAGAAGTTATATGAAGAGGTGAAAATTGCAATATGGAATTTTAGATATAGTGATTAGCTTAAGTGGTCTGCTCACTAATTGTAACAGAATTTTTAATATTATCATTTTATTCTTTAATCACTTGTATACTTCATTGTTATTTTTTGTAGTAGAGGTTTTATGAAATTAAAGTATCTTGTTTAATATACTTCATGAACTTTTTATGTGACTATATATATATATATATATATGCAAATTTATTACTTTAAATGGATTAAATAGATTTTTTTTGGTTGGTTTTGCAACTGTAATGCCAGGAGATAATTCAAAAGCAATTTTTTTTGTTTTTGTATACAAACCTTTTAACAGCGCTTGTTGGTAGAGAGCGCTGTCTAAAGCTATCGATAGACAGCGCTTATGCTAGAAAGTGCTACCTATACATAACATAAGACAACGCTTATGTTAGAAAGTGCTATCTAAACATAACATAAGACAGCGCTTACATGTAAATAGCATTGTCTAAAGATGACATTAGACAGCGCTTTTACTTGATTATTAAGCGCTGTCTATACTTTTAACAGCGCCAGAATAGGCAGCGCTTATAAAACGCTGTCTATGACTAAAAAAAGCGTTGTCTAAAGCCTTTTTTGGCATAGTGAGTTGAAAGATAGTAGTAGCAAATAGTGTGAGGAGTTAGAGCAAGAATAGATTGAATTGCTCTCCACTTGGATTCTAGTAGCATGAGACAAAAGGCAACATTAGTAGTTAACTAGTTGTAGGAGGTGAGATATATAGTGTATAAGAGGAGACAAGTAGTGTGGTGAAGCTTTCAATATCATTGACATTCCACTTCAAAGGCATGAATACAATTGTACATATGTTTACCTATTTATAGGTGTGAGTGGTATATTCTAGATACCACATTCTAGATTTTTCATGACATTTTCCTAATACATATGATCTAGTAGTTACTTATTCTACTAACTACTCAAGTAATCTAAAAAGTTCTATAAGTTTACAACATCACTTAATATGTAAGAGTGATTCTATAACTTACTAATGATTTCTAGAGAAGTCTAGAAATATGCATCATAATTTTAACGGATATCACGGATTGGTTGTCGCATTATCCTTCAACTTCGCACATTATCATTCAACTTCATGGTTACAATCTGTATCTTCATGACAAACAAATTGGTGATGGGGATAGTTGATTTCAACTTCCCAATATTCCTCACATTCGTTCACTACAATGGTCTCCTAACGAATTCAAAAACGTCTAGAGCATAACAGGTTCATGCACTTGCTCTAACATGTTTTTTTTTTTTTTTTTAAGTTTAAAATCGTGTAAAAGGACATCGGTAAAATTTAGCAATTTAGTAATGATAAGATGTGGAACTTCCTTTGGTGATCGCAACGATATAGATCATGAAGTGTTGTTTTTTTTTTTTTTTTTTGACACAATGAAAAGTTGGTTTCTATTTTCTACCCAATGGCTAAGACATTTGTTACTCCAACACAAGGTAAAATTGTTCTAGCAGGGTTCATAGTTTAGATAAACAATCAACTAAAAAAAATCACAGCATTAGGGGCAGGAACTGCAACATTTGGGGCTGGAACCGAAAGGGGAGAGACAAACATACAATCATATATTCAATCCTTTAAACATACTCATACTCAACAAACACAAACAAAAAATGTAGTGAAATAAATTATTCCACAATTTTCTGGAAGCACATATTCATTCAATAGTGTTGTGTTTACAAAAATGGACGAAATCACTGTTGTGAAAATTGCACCTACTCATAATAATAAATCACATATAGGTTTAAATAATTCAACAATTATTATAAGAATAAATTAAAATAGAGATTATAAGAACTTATCTTATAATTGTAGTAATTGACGTCGGTGTTACCGCATAGTAAACATCGGCTGAATCACAATAAGGATACCTGCAATATAGTAAACCGAGAAACTATACCTGAGGCGTGCTGATCGCACTGTCCTTAAGGATTTATCCGCCTCATAAGCGCAAATCCCCCAGGATTCAACAGGTCCTTCACAAATATGGATCATATCTGAGGTAACAGAACTAGCAAGAATTAATCTAGAGACAGGTTGATGTTAAAACTCAGAGACACAACATGTGAAGGAAGGAAATGATATATAGCAACAATGGTAATTTTGTTTTTGGTGAGTGAGAATTTTGTTCTGCATGAATTTTTTTGTATCTGCTTCCTATGCTACATTGATCCCTCAAATATATATTGTAATTTTGATTACGTTGCGGGCTCCTATATTTTTGGCAAGAAATAATAGTATTGACTAGTGGTTCCTAATAATATGGAAAGGAAAAGCATGTGTTGTTTGACCAAGTAATAGCAACAAACTTTTGAAATACATCATAATTATTATTATTATTATAATGAAATAATCATAATTTCACAACAATCCCCCACATATTTCAAAAGTTGAATGACCAAATTTTCTCTGAGTTAACATCATAGATGCAATGCATCAAACTGGTGTAGCAAACTATATGAACCAGTCCTAGACTAATAGTACTTAACACACAGTAACATTGGTGTAGCAAGCTATATGAACCAATGAATCTTAGCGTATGTTAGCGGTCTACCAATCGCATTACACCCCCATATTTCTTGCTGTTGCCACTGTGTTGCGCGAATAAGCCTTGCGCGTGCCTGGATTCTTTCATGAGTGCTCTAGAGATTTCGCCAATATCTCATACAAGCGGCCCCACTTGACACTCACATAGGTAATTTCATCAAGTATATGCTGCAAATCATACACCACTCATAAGGGATATGAAATTCATTAAAAGCTTTATAATAAGCTTAACCTCTCAATAATGCAGTGTCTAACACTTTCTCAAGTACATCATAGGAAATGGACAAACTAAATTTAGTGTTAGCAGAATTAACTCGTGACTTGTTCTTACCCATATGAACCTTATTCATGGGATCTCCAATCACAAAGGTTGGGTTACCATCGCTTGTTAATTTCAAAAGGCTTAAGTCCAATTCCCCTCGATGTGTCACAAAATTATTTCTTCCCAGGGGCTTTGTTTAGTAGCTACTTTATACACAAATGATAAAGACATTTTTTTTTCATCAAAATAATATTTACTAAGACGTCTCTAAGTCAATTAATCTCATATAATATTTATACAAGTCTATAACAATAAACTTGTTCTTCACAATAAATCTATACAGGTTTGCTTATTTTAACTAAGCGACAACATTATCACTTTAGAACAATTAAATTCACTCATAAAATTATTCTCATCGGCTCTTATCCGATTAACATCATTGTATTATTTTAATACAATGACTCGTCACTTTAAATAATATCTCATACATTGTCAAACTGACTTTCATAATATATTTCATCAGATCTGCTTAGATAAATTCTAAGTGACAACATCTCCACAAATGAGAAAATAAAACTCAATATTTGATTTATTATACAGGTCTACTTGAAAGACTATCAAGCGACAACACCCCCACATTTGGTAACATAGGTGGATTTTTATTCAGGTCTACTTGAATGATTTCAAGTGACAATGCCCCACAATAAGGACAATTTATAATTCCGCACTTAAGATATATTTTCTCATAAACAGATTTCACTAAACATCATTGTATTATTTTAATACAATGGATAACCATAATATACCATATTAATTATAGTTTATGGTATCTCAAAAATATTTCATGAATCACAATCATGTTCAGGTCTACTTAGAATATTTCTAAGCGACAACTTTTCTATCATATAGGTATCTCTATGAATATCTCAATATCATGAAATTTCTCAATAAGATATCTCCTCAATTTGCTTCAAACATTAATTGCTTTAAAAAAATTCTTTTCAGTATACTCATAAAATACCAATGTTGTTTCACATATTCCTCGATGTGAGTATAATAATTTTATAATTGTAACATGAACTAACCAGCTTATTGAGAACATTTCTCTATATACGATGCCAACAAATTAGAATCTTCGTACTATGAGGATCATCATTTATCCAATGAAAATTCATAAACAGTGGCACAAACAATCTCATGATATATCTCATTACAAATCTATGAAGCTTGTAGTAGTAAACATACCTCACTTCTATGCTCAAACCAGTTAAAGGAAACAACTTCAGTTTTCAAGGCCACAAGATAAACAAGCTAATAAATCTTTATTATAGCATATAAACTTCACATAAAAATCTCAAGTACTGTGAATAGTCATGCAAATGTGTATGACTTCTCAAACAAATAGTTAGTAGTGGCCAGAGGGTATTCCCTATACTAAAAGCATAAAATTAATTTAGGATCACTTTAATAGTGCACAAATAATTGAAAGCTAAATCAAATAATGTATCACTACCGACTGCAAATCCAAAACGTAGTATCTCCAAATTTTCTCAAATCATGCAATTCACATATATAGAATAAACATGATCTCATCATGATTCTCAATATCAATACAGAAGTAATAATATTAGAGTCATTAGTTGACACTAAATTTTTATAAAATTAATCGTAATTACTCTCTCGTACCACATATATCATTACTAATAAAAAACGTACCTTTCATACGCACCATGTAGCCTGTCAGCAATTATCTCAACACAAAAATCTCTCGCCGCAAAAATGGAGTTTTAGGGTTCCATAATTCAAGCATAATATAATAGAAATAAATCCTTAAGATTGTTGTGAAAATTAGACCTACTCATAACAATAAATCACATATAAGTTTAAATAATTCAACAATTATTATTGAAATTCTGGCACCTACTGGGGACAGATGTTAAGACAGAAGCTATAGCAATTGTCGTACGTAGTCAGTTGTAATGCTAAGACAAATGCTCAAGCGTATGTCAACAGTAGAATATAATCAACAAGTAAAAGCAACAGACAATAAAGTAAACAACACAGAGAATTGTTAACCCAGTTCGGCGTTCACAACGACCTACTCTGGGGGCTACCAAGCCAGGAAGGAATCCACTATAATAGATCTAGTTCTAAGCCCACAGCAAACATCCAAGTTTACGACTTATCTCCTAGACTCTACCTGTGCTAACTCAACCTAGGAACTCCTAAGTTTGAGACCCCGTCTCACTTCCTTTCTATCACGAACCTCGTGATTATTCAGTTCTACGAACAGTGTGGTTTCACTAACCAAACAACAAAACAGTCTCCGTGCTTAAAAGCTTGGGAGAAGTTATACAAAATAACAAACCAAACAGGCCTAAGCTTGTGTTATAGAATCCACAAGAAAAGGCTTACAAATAACAAGACTCAAACCTTAAAACTAAGTTCTTCAGATACGGCTTCAGTAAACTTTTAGGTTTTAGTCTTCACATATATATACCCTGAGTTAGCATAGGCTTTTGGGCTTCACAATACAGCTGGTCGTTGAAAAAATCCAGCAAACATATTCTTGGATAAAATCTCTTGTTTCCATAAATGGCGTAGCATATTATGAAAATATAACCTGGTGCAGCCGCCTTATAAAACCTCAATGAAAACGTGCGTCTTAGTATATAAGGAAAGGCGAAAATATTGTTTAGGCGAATCTTCAAGGATATGGCGCATAAATACAGCGAGAATTACCGTCACGACAGATGCTGTACCCACATGCTACGGCATCTGGTCCAACATCTTGCTAGAACTTGTTTTTGCAAAATGAGGCCAACATACAAAACACCAACAATCTCCCCCTTTGGCAAATTTTGGCTAAAACAAACTAAGACCAGTTCTGGAGAGATGCAGTACATACCTTCCTTCAAGTCAACGCAGACACACAGCTAAGAAAGAAGATAATACATTGTCACATTATTTTCAAAAGAGATCTTCAAGTGAGAAATAATGAATAGGCAGCATCAGAGGCATGCAACAGCGGAAATACACAACTTAGCCTCATAGGGTACAAGATAGGAGAGAAATAAACTCTCACACATAAGCGCCATACAGTTAAACCAGGGAAAAATAAATTCCCACAAATATGAATCACCATAGGGAAAATAAATTCCTACACCACTGAGAAAAATAAATTCTCAGGTATCAAGTAAAAGTGGATTCCTCTAAAACAGACGAGATGCCTTGGCATTTGGAATGACATCTGTCACACACAACGTGCATCACCACAAAAGTAGATTGCTCCCCCTGAGTTCATGCATATATCACAGTAGAGAATACTCCCCCTCAACAGAACAAACATACACATACAGATATAGCATACCTGCTCCCCCTCAAACATATATCAGACTTTCATACTTGCTCCCCCTCAATCATAGCACACACAACGACAGACAGATGTTGTAGCATATGTCACAGCATTATCACGAACAGATACTTACTACTACTCCCCCTTTTTAGCCATAATTTTGACAAACATAATGCGTCATGCATTGACAAACAGAAGTAGCAACACATCATAGTAGCATAATTACAGACCAGCAGCACATGGGAGTGCACAAGATATCCTGGGCGTAGCCCTCAAGGTCCAGACAGACACTTTGTCAACCTTCTTGCCACCTACACTTTGTCTGCCAACATAAGCTTCACCAGATGCTTCATCTTTAGACACTTTTTCCTCAATGACAGAGTCACTCTCTACAGCATTTCTCTTCAACTGTTTCTTCTGGACAACAGGAGTATCAACACCAGCACCAAATGTCTTCACCAGGGGTGGAGACTTATCAGTATCATCAGTACTAAAACCAGTATCAGAACATACGTCAGCTACAATATTAGGACGAGGAACCTGTTGGTCCAAAGATGCTTCAGCATCTGGCACAACGTCAGATTGAGGAACAGGGTCCTTGATGAGATTCAGACCATTGTCAACCATGGTATCACCAGTTTCAGTAACCTTTGCTACAGGATCAATATCCACTTTCATGTCATCAGTACTAGGAGCAGCCTCAGGATCCTTAACAGTATTCACATCAACAATATCTCGGGTTTCAACCTGATCAGATTTCCCTAAATGCTCCAACTCAACATTCTTTTCAACTTCTTCAACAACAAGCCTAGTCTTCGCAGTCTCATAACTAGAGTGATGCTGAACAACAGTATCAGAACTTATCACACTAATGTAGCGTGTGATGAAGTAGGTAAGGGAAGTTTCTAAGACTTTCCCTAAATTAGCGTGCGCAACATAAGAGTAGAGAGAGAGAATAACTGCTGCACGCTTCAAACACATTAACTGCTACAATTCCTCATGCAGGCAAATTCCCAATTTGCCCCTTAGCTTCTCAAATTGATTAGCATCTAGTGCTTTTGTGAATATATCAGCGAGCTGTTCTTCAGTAGCAACATGTTTCAAAACCACCATATTCTCTTCTACTAAATCTCTGATAAAATGATGACGAATGTCTATGTGCTTTGTCCTACTGTGTTGTATAGGATTTTTTGAAATATTGATTGCACTCAGATTATCGCAATACAAAGCCATAGCATCTTGCTCAACATTATACTCCCTCAGCATCTGTCTCATCCAGACAAGTTGTGAACAACTACTCCCAGCTGCAATGTATTCAGCTTCAGCAGTTGAAAGAGACACACAGTTTTGTTTCTTACTAAACCACGATATCAAATTCTCTCCCAAGAAGAAACAACCACCAGAAGTGCTCTTTCTGTCATCAGCACTGCCAGCCCAATCTGCATCACAAAAACCAATGAGTTGAGAATTGTCACTTTGTGAGTACATCATGCCGTAGTCACATGTGCCGCTAACATACTTGAGGATTCTTTTCACTTGAGTTAAGTGACTCATCTTTGGATCAGCTTGATATCTTGCACACACACCCACTGCAAAGCTAATATCAGGTCTACTAGCTGTAAGATATAGGAGACTCCCTATCATACTTCTGTAGAGACTCTGATCAACACTAACACCCTTCTCATCTTTTGTCAACTTTAAATGAGTAGGTGCTGGAGTCCTTTTGTGAGTAGCGGTATCCATTCCAAACTTCTTGACAATATTTTTTGCATACTTACTCTGAGAGATAAATATTGTCTCATCCATTTGCTTCACTTGTAGTCCAAGAAAAAACGTTAATTCCCCAACTAAACTCATCTCAAACTCTGACTGCATCTGTTTGATAAAATGCTCCACCATCTGACTTGACATCCCACCAAACACTATGTCATCAACATAAATTTGTGCTATCATTAGTTTACCATGTTCTTCTTTTACAAACAGAGTTTTATCATGTCCTCCTTTCCTGTATCCATGATTGACAAGAAATTCAGTCAATCTTTCATACCAAGCCCTAGGAGCTTGTTTCAACCCATATAAAGCCTTCTTCAACTTGTAGACATGATCAGGAAGATCTGGATTCACAAAGCCTTTTGGTTGTTCCACATACACCTCTTCATTTAAGTACCCATTGAGAAAGGCACTCTTAACATCCATTTGGAAAAGTTTAAATTTCAGAATGCATGCAACACCAAGCAACAGCCGTATAGACTCTAATCTAGCAACTGGGGCAAAAGTCTCATCAAAGTCTAATCCTTCCACTTGAGTGTATCCCTGTGCCACAAGCCTCGCCTTGTTTCTTGTAATAGTTCCATTTTCATCAGATTTATTTTTATAAACCCATTTAGTACCTATTACATTCAACCCTTTTGGTCTAGGAACTAGATCCCAAACCTCACTTCTTTCAAACTGATTCAACTCTTCTTGCATAGCAGTAATCCAATAATTGTCCATGAGAGCCTCTTTGACATTTTTTGGCTCTATTTTTGACACAAAGCAAGAGTTAGAGATTATATCTTGATTTCTTCTTGTGGTAATACCTTCATCAGGATTCCCTATGATCAGATCCTTGGGATGATTTTTCTGGACTCTGATAGATGGTCCTTTACTAACTGGAGCAGTAGTATCATCAGTGGTAGGAATATCAGGCGTTACCTCAAAATCCTCTATACTAGCAGTTTCTTCAGGCTGGAATTCAAATGCTTCAGCATCTGGACTTTCATCTGTCTTAGCGTCAGATGGTACATCATCTATCACAACATTCATTGATTCCATCATTACTTGAGTTCTGGAGTTATACACTCTGTAGGCTCTGCTGTTAGTTGAGTATCCCAAGAATATACCTTCATCACTCTTTGGATCCATCTTCCTCCTTTGTTCTCTATCTATCAGAATGTAACACTTACTTCCAAATACATGAAAATACTTGATAGTAGGTTTTCTACCTTTCCACAATTCATATAAGGTCTTAGTGGTTCCAGCTCTTAAAGTGACACGATTGAGAATGTAACATGCTGTATTCATAGCTTCAGCCCAAAAGTGTTGAGGCAGTTTCTTTGAGTGTAGCATGACACGAGCACATTCTTGTATAGTTCTGTTCTTTCTTTCAACTACACCATTTTGTTGAGGTGTAATAGGTGAAGAAAATTCATGTCCTATTCCTTCAGCAGTGCAAAACTCAGAGAATCTTGAGTTTTCAAATTCTCTACCGTGGTCACTCCTTATTCTGACAATGACACTATCTTTTTCTCTTTGAAGTTGTTTACACAAATCCTTGAAAGCACAAAAGGTGTCTGACTTTTCTCTGAGAAAGTTGATCCAAGTGAATCTTGAGTAGTCATCTACAACAACAAAAGCATATCTCTTTCCTCCTAGACTTTCAACCTGCATAGGCCCCATCAAGTCCATATGAAGTAATTCAAGCACCTTTGATGTAGTCAGATGCTGCAGCTTTGGGTGTGGCATCTTTGTCTGCTTCCCAATTTGACATTCACCACATATGCTTCCTTCTTCTATCTTCAGTTTAGGTACTCCTTTTACTGCATCTTCAGCTATGACTTTCTTCATACTCCTTAGATTAAGATGACCCATCTTTTGATGCCATAACTTGACTTCATCTTCTCTAGTGATGAGACAGGAAGAAATTTGAGCACTTTCTTCAGGAATCCATAAATAACAGTTATCTTTAGACCTGACTCCTTTCATAACAGATTCACCATCTTTAGTTGAGACAATGCATTCAGACTTCGTGAAGTTCACTTTCATTCCTTGATCACACAATTGACTGATGCTTATGAGATTTGCAGTTAATCCTTCCACTAAAAGAACATTCTCAAGCTTAGGCAACCCATTTGCAATGAGACTTCCAATGCCTTTGATCTGACCTTTGGCCCCATCACCAAAAGTAACATAACTGGTAGTGTAAGCTTTAACATTGGTTAGATAATTTTTAACACCAGTCATATGTCTTGAGCAACCACTATCAAAGTACCAATCATTTCTGGATGAAACTCTCAGAGATATATGAGCTATGTGAGCAGCATCATTTGCCTTTGGTTTCCATTCTTTCTTTGTATTGCTTGAATCAGATTCATACCTGGGATTATTATACCATCTTGGAAACCCATACAATCTAAAACAGAAAGGTCTGATGTGACCTCTTCTACCACAGTAATGACAGATCCATCCCTTAGGTTTAGGAATGACTTTGGCAGGCTGATGTTGTTGAACATGCTGTGGCATCTGTCTGGTTTCAGTGGGATCATAAGTGTCTTTAGCAGGAACAAATGTACTAGTAAAAGTAACATTTTTCTTTTTAGGATAGTTATATTCTACTCCAATACCCTTAGGTTTCCCAGCAACTTGACCCTCAACCAGTATATCTAATCTTTCAGTTCCATTATTTAGCAGTCTAAGCTGTTTATTTAAACTAGTCAGCTGATAGTTCAATGTGGTTACCTCATCTCTAAGAGCAGAAGCCTCGGACAGATGCTTTGCCTTCTCAGATTGTAACTGCTTTGTGAGTTGAGATATTTGAGTCTGATGCTTCAGCTTCTCATCTTGCAATTTACTTATAACGTTTTGTTGCTGCTGACAAACCTTTTCACTCTTCTGACTCAGTGCTTTATAGGACGCAGCTAGTTCATCAAAGGTCAATTCATCATCATCTGATTCAGATTCAATAAATCCAGTAAGTGCAGTAATGTGATTTGCAGACTCAGAGTAGTCATCATCCTCAGAGTCATCTTCATCAGACCAAGTGACAGCCATACCCTTCTTCTGTTTCTTCAGGAATGTTGGACATTCAGCTCTAATATGTCCATGGCCTTCACATTCATGACATTGAACACCTTTTCCAGTACTGGCCTTTTCCTCAGGTCTGTATTTTCTTTCACCATTAAACTTTCTGTTATTATCAGAAAAATTGCCTTTAGCATTTGTCCTGCCTCTTCCATCCATCTTCTTTAATATTCTGTTGAACTGCCTGCCTAGATGTGCCATAGTTTCAGATAAATTTTCATCAGTTTCTAAACCATTTTCTACTTCCTCACTTTCAGTGGAGTTGGTTATAAGAGCTATACTCTTCTTCCTCTTCTCGGTTTTCTCTTTAGCAGCCAGCTCATAGGTTTGTAATGAACCCACTAAATTTTCAAGTTTCAATACTCCTATATCATGTACTTCTTCTATAGTAGTAACTTTCATATCAAACATCTTAGGAAGAGATCTAAGCATTTTTCTTACCATTCTTTCCTCGCTTAGCTTTTCACCTAGAGCATCAAAGTTGTTTGCAAAGTCTAGAATGGTCATGTGGAAGTCATGAACAGATTGATCTTCACCCATCATTAGGTTCTCAAACTTTACGGTCAAAAGCTGTAGCCTTGAATTCTTCACCTTAGCGGTGCCTTCATGTGTAGTCATTAGAATATCCCATGCTTCCTTGGCCACTGAGCACTGTTTGATCATCCTGAAAATGTTATTATCCACAGCATTGAATAAGGCATTTAGCGCCTTGGAGTTACCATGTGCAAGCTCATCCTCTTCCTTGGTCCACTCCGCTTCTGGTTTTAGTTCACCTGTAGTTTTACCATCTTTGTCACGCATCACTGGATGCTCCCATCCCGTTAGGATAGCCTTCCAAGATTTGCTATCAAGTGATTTAATAAATGCCACCATTTTGGCTTTCCAGTAATCATAGTTTGATCCATCCAGAAGTGGAGGTCTGTTGACATAGCCACCATCCTTGTTCATTATGCCAGAAAGTAACTTCCCTGGTCCTCACCCACGCAGAACAGGGTGCCTGCTCTGATGCCAATTGAAATTCTGGCACCTACTGGGGACAGATGTTAAGACAGAAGCTATAGCAATTGTCGTACGTAGTCAGTTGTAATGCTAAGACAAATGCTCAAGCGTATGTCCACAGTAGAATATAATCAACAAGTAAAAGCAACAGACAATAAAGTAAACAACACAGAGAATTGTTAACCCAGTTCGGCGTTCACAACGACCTACTCCGGGGGCTACCAAGCCAGGAAGGAATCCACTATAATAGATCTAGTTCTAAGCCCACAGCAAACATCCAAGTTTACGACTTATCTCCTAGACTCTACCCGTGCTAACTCAACCTAGGAACTCCTAAGTTTGAGACCCCGTCTCACTTCCTTTCTATCACGAACCTCGTGATTATTCAGTTCTACGAACAGTGTGGTTTCACTAACCAAACAACAAAACAGTCTCCGTGCTTAAAAGCTTGGGAGAAGTTATACAAAATAACAAACCAAACAGGCCTAAGCTTGTGTTATAGAATCCACAAGAAAAGGCTTACAAATAACAAGACTCAAACCTTAAAACTAAGTTCTTCAGATACGGCTTCAGTAAACTTTTAGGTTTTAGTCTTCACATATATATACCCTGAGTTAGCATAGGCTTTTGGGCTTCACAATACAGCTGGTCGTTGAAAAAATCCAGCAAACATATTCTTGGATAAAATCTCTTGTTTCCATAAATGGCGTAGCATATTATGAAAATATAACCTGGTGCAGCCGCCTTATAAAACCTCAATGAAAACGTGCGTCTTAGTATATAAGGAAAGGCGAAAATATTGTTTAGGCGAATCTTCAAGGATATGGCGCATAAATACAGCGAGAATTACCGTCACGACAGATGCTGTACCCACATGCTACGGCATCTGGTCCAACATCTTGCTAGAACTTGTTTTTGCAAAATGAGGCCAACATACAAAATACCAACAATTATAAGAATAAATTAAAATAGAGATCATAAGAACTTATCTTATAATTGTTGTAATTGACGTCGGTGTTACCGCATAGTAAACATCGGCTGAATCACAATAAGGATACATGCAATATAGTAAACCGAGAAACTATACCTGAGGCGTGTTGATCGCACTGTCCTTAATTAAGGATTTATCCGCCTCATAAGCGCAAATGCCCCAGGATTCAACAGATCCTTCACAAATATGGATCATATCTGAGGTAACAGAACTAGCAAGAATTAATCTAGAGACAGGTTGATGTTAAAACTCAGAGACACAACATGTGAAGGAAGGAAATGATATATAGCAACAATGGTAATTTTGTTTTTGGTGAGTGAGAATTTTGTTCTGCATGAATTTTTTTGTATCTGCTTCCTATGCTACGCTGATCCCTCAAATATATTTTGTAATTTTGATTACGTTGTGGGCTCCTATATTTTTGGCAAGAAATAATAGTATTGACTAGTGGTTCCTAATAATATGGAAAGGAAAAACATGTGTTGTTTGACCAAGTAATAGCAACAAACTTTTGAAATACATCATAATTATTATTATTATTATAATGAAATAATAATAATTTCACAACAATCACAAACATACATCAACAATGTTCTTCAGAACAACAAAACTAAATAAAAATGCAGTAAATCACAAACAAAAATCAACGAAAAACAACAAAAAAAACATACTTCAAAAAATCATATGTGGTGGTCCAACCCTTATACATGCTTGGACATAGATTAATTTGTGTTGTAATTTTTTTTTGACATTGTGTAATCTTTTAGTCTTCTTGGCACTCCTTGTGCAAAGGAGATTATCTTTTTATATATATCATTTTTACATCTTAAAAAAAAAACAAAAAAAACATACTCAACAAACACACGGAAAAAAAAGAGTGAAATCAATTTGTCATCAAGGAATTCACCTGAATAGTCACTTGAGTAGTAACATTAGTAGAGGATACAAACAATCATATGTTCATTTCAGTTTAAAAATCATAAATCAACCTAACACATACTCAACAAACCCAAACAAAAAATGGAGTGAAATCAATTTTTCAGCAACAATTTCACCTGAACAGTCACTAAAGTAGTAGCATTAGTAGAGGATGGATTAGTTCGCATGCATTTCAAAGTGTGGCTGCCAGCAACAACTATAAGATTTATAAGATTTAGGCTATGTTGGATAAAAATAGCGGTTAGTTAATAAGTTAACTTATAGCTGATGGCTTATAGCTTATAGCTGATAAGCTAATTGAAGTGTTTGGTAAAATTAGCGGTTTAACTAGCTGATAATGTAAAATTACATGAAAGGACATTATCACTTTATAATAAAATTATATCAATTAATATTTAAGATATTATTAAAAAATATTTTTTATTTTAAAAAATGATTTTAAATATTTTTACCTTTTATTAAAAAAGTTACAGTAAAATATATTTAATAAGTTTATATAAATTATATTATTGTAAAACTTAATTGTAATACAATGAATAAATAATAATAATAATATTATCCTAATTTGATTCAAGATTTCACAATGCATGTGAGTTTTTTTTTTTGGGTACATTATGTGAGTTGTATATTACTTTCTTTAAAAAGAAAAAAATATTTAATAGAGTAAATTAACTGGTTTTTATAGATTTGTGGGTGCAAAAATATACTACTTTTACAAATAAAAAGTCAATTTTGTGAACAAGTCGAAAAAATATACAGCTCTTATAATTAACTGGGCTAAAAAGTCAATTTTGTAAAAGCAGAGAGTGAAAAGTTAGTTAAAAAAAATTGTGAGAATGTTTACTCGTCATATATAGCACACGTGTTATATAAATTTTGCAATAAAAATATAATAAATATTAAAATAATGTTAATTATGCTTGTTCAAAAAAGATAATTTTGACTAAATTATATTAATCCAAAATAATAATCAAAATAAGTATTAAAGAGTAAAATTGGGTTTTGGTTAAAATAATAAGGGTAAAAGTGGAAGAAAAAACAATAAAGTATAAACTAATTGAAATATCGTTTGAAAATAAACTATAAGCTAGTTAAAATAAGCTATAAACTCATAATGAAAAGACCGTTAGCAAACAAGACTTTTAGCTTATAAGCTATAAGCTAACTTTTTATGGTTACAAAACCTAGTATTCATGACACCATACATTTCCATCACTCGTTATGTGACAAATAATGCAATTAGTGAGAGTAATTAAATTGGTGACCTCTAGTATTATATATCGGAAATACTATATATTATTAGAGGGATTAGAAAATCACTCGTTATTATTTAAATATATAGTACTATATATTTTAACTTACTCTAGACTAGATGGAGTTGTGAAAATGAAGAGTAGAGGCACTACAACTTATTGATAATAATATTATACTCTCTCCGTCTTAAAATATAAGGGAAAACTGGTCAACCAAAGTTGATGTATGTAGTCCAAATTTTTAACCAAATACATTAACTTTGTTCGACTATTTTTCCCTTATATTTTAGGACGGGGGAATATATTGTAAAATTATTTAAAATTCTTATAAACACCGCTACAAATGTGAGTTATTTCAAACAAAATGTGCTAAGTAGATTCAAAAGCATGATTACAGAGAGCTCTGTATTCATGCTTTTGAATCTACTTAGTACATTATGAATCCAAATGAGTTTTAGTTGGAGGAAAAATAGCTTTGCCCCAAGAACAACTAGAACCAGAAGGGGCACAACTAAAATAAGCATGCGTAAACGTCAAAGAACTCTAAGTAGAAGTTTTTTAAAGGCCAAAGTTACTAATTAGTTGTTAGTTTTGTTTACATCGCCAGAAGTTGAGCTCTAGACCTTTTACATTTTAATTTCTTTCACCCCTTAGTTCAAACAAAATGAGGTATGCACCTCCACCCCATCAATTAAGAGTCTTAATTCATCAGTGATTAAATTAAGTAAAAATATTAATTAAATTTCTATTTGGATAATTAAGTTAATTATTTAAGTAATTGGTATGAGCTCAATATGAGTGAACATGTCAAGATGACCCATTTTAAAATAATGAGAATCTAAATTGGTCATGACTTGAAAATTATATATAAACTATGACTCCCATTATACTAGACACAAAGCATATCGACTTTTATCTCCATTTGAAGAGTGCTAAAAGCATAGAGTTTAAATTGTGGAAAAATCACAAGTTAACATGTGCTCGTAATGTGTCTCCCCTTTTCTATGTGTAATGAGATATCAATAAATAGTTCAATTATCCGATATTCCTACTATCAATCTTTAATAAATTAACATATAGTAAATCCTATTTTATATACATATTCATATGATTATTTAGCTTCTACACTAAATATAAAGTTGTAGTGAACATATATGTATTATATGTAATTAATATCAAAATTAATTTCAACATAAAAATCTTTACCCGAATTTAAACGCAAAATCTTACGGGTAAGACATGTAGTTTGAAGTGATAGTTAGCATTTGGTCTACAACAAAATAATGAAATATACGAAGTTTGATCTAATAGTGAGGAGTTTAAGTACTTTTTCCGTACCACATTATAAGTCATTTTGACCGTATTATACATAAGCAATATAATTAATGTTGTATGAAAAAGAAAAATTATGAGTTAGTTTACAGAATCATTCTTTATTAATGGTATATAAAAGATGGGTTTTTTTATCACATGCAAATTTGAACATGTTAAGAAATTCAAAATAGTAAGTTTGTCTTGGAACTTATGTATTTTATATTAAATGTCTAATTTTTTGAAAAATAATTGTTGTTTATCAAAAAAATGTTATTACTTTTGGTAATTTTAATATGTGCAATATTGCACATGTTAGACAAACCCATAAAGATAGATTGAAAAATTAAAATATGAGTGAATAATAATAAATAGTTAAGGATAAAATAACATTAAATGTTTCATTGATAATGTAAATCCTATTATAATTTAGTAGACATTTTTTTCTTCAGAAAACGACTTATAATTTAGTATCGAGGAAGTAGTAATATGAGGTCTAAATTCGATCTTTACTTGCTCTATTGTAAAAAACTATTAAATATATGTGTCACGTTATTTCTAACTTCCTCCGTATCAAATTATATGTCACTTTGAGGAAAAAAATAGTACTAAAAGGTCATGTTAACAGTTGCCCTAAGGGCACATGATAAACTACCTAAAAATAGAAATATAGCATTTACAGTATGTTTGTTTTGATAGATTTATGTGTGTGTGAGAGAGAGAGAGAGAGAGAGAGAGAGAGAGAGAGAGAGAGAGAGAGAGAGAGAGAGAGAGAGAGAGAGAGAGAGAGAGAGAGAGAGAGAGAGAGAGAGAGAGAGAGAGAGAGAGAGAGAGAGAGAGAGAGAGAGAGAGAGAGAGAGAGAGAGAGAGAGAGAGAGAGAGAGAGAGAGAGAGAGAGAGAGAGAGAGAGAGAGAGAGAGAGAGAGAGAGAGAGAGAGAGAGAGAGAGAGAGAGAGAGAGATAACAAAGAAATAAAGTATTTCTTCGGTTTTGATGAAGAAAGAAATAAGGAGAGATGAAAATTTTTCAAGTGGGTCCCATGCCAATAGGTGAGATTTGTGAGTTGAAGGAGTGGAGAGTTGCACTTTCCCATAATGCGCTCCCAACTATATTTGAATTTGGCTTAAATGAAGTTTTGCCCCATGTTTTGATTAAACAGGAATTTTACCCCCCGCGTGTTTTAAAACTCGGACTTTTACCCCTCCTGTTTTTATTTTTTTTGGATTTTGTCCCCCCTATCATATTTTGCTTATGTGGTAGTGATGATGTGTGATATTATTTTCCATGTCATTAATTATTTATTATTAAACATTATTTTATTATTTTTTGAATGAAAAAATTACTAAAAAAATTCTAAAAATGACAAAAAAAATCAAGTAAAAATATAGTAAAAAATCAGGAAAATAGTAAAAATACCAAAAAGCACAAGTAAAATATAGTAAAAAAACCCAGAAAAATAGTAAAAATACAAAAAAAAAAAAAACCTAGTATAATACAGTAAAAAAACCCAGAAAAATACTAGAAAAACAAGAAATATAGCATAAAAATTCTATCATTGTGGCTTTTATTGCAATAATACTCTATCATTGCGGCTCTTTTTGCCATGTTTTTTGATATATAACTATGTTAATGGTTATCCCAAATTTTGTAGGTGTATAATGAATACTCTAGATATTTTTATTGTTTTTTTAATTGACAGTTTTTTATACTATTTTTATGATTTTTTTTACTATTTTTTTTTTGAATTTTTACTATTTTTCTGGTTTTTTTTATACTATTTTTCTGATTTTTTTACTTGATATATATTTTTTTTCATTTTTAGATTTTTTTTGTAATTTTTTCATTAAAAAAAATAATAAGATAATGTTTAATTATAAATAATTAATGATGTGGAAAATAATATTACACATCAGCACTGCCACATATGCAAAATATGATAGGGAGGCAAAATCCAAAAAAATCAAAACAGGAGGGATAAAAGTCCGAGTTTTAAAACACGGGGGGCAAAATTCCAATTTAATCAAAACAGGGGGCAAAACTGCATTTAAGCCTTTGAATTTTAAATACGAAGGAGAAAATTGTCTTTATCATTTTTATTAATTTCTCTCTATTCATTTTTCTACCCATCTTCTTCCCTATTTCTATTAATCTAACACTGTGTTTGTTTAGGTAGATTTACAAAAGAGAGAAATAAGAAAGAGAGAGATAGCCGAGAAATTGACTATTTCTATAGTTTGGATGAGGAGAGAAATAAGGAGAGAGAGAAATATAATGATGAGTAACTGTCAAAAATAAATCTCTCCATATTAGGAGAGATTTGTGTGTCAAGAAGTGAAATAAACAATTTTACAACAATACCCTCATTCAACTAGTTTATTTTATTGTAAAAAAGGATAAATTTGTTATTTTCATATTTTTATTAATTTCTCTCTTCTCACTTTTCTATTCATCCAAACCATATAAAATTTATATCCAATTTCTCTTCTATCGCTCTTCTCCCTTATTTCTCTCTTTCTATTTCTCTCTTCACTATCTCTTTGACATCCAAACATAGTGTAAACGAACAAAATTTCTCCTCAACTTCTCTTATTTCTCTCTCTCTTACTTCTCTCTTCACTATTTCTCTCTTTCCTATATTTCTTTGAACATCCAAACACAATGTTAATAATATAAAAAAAATTAATATTTAGAGAATTTTTTTTTGACGAAAATGTGCTTATAACATTTCATTAATTAAAATGTGTTCAATACAATTTGATATATCAACCAAAATCTGAAAAGTAGCTGATACCCGCCTTAGCAAGTTTATGGACAATCTCATTTGCTTGTCTCCGAACAAACTCTAAGAGTGTGTTTGGATGGGGGAATGTTTTGAGGTAATGTAATGTTTTGAGGGAATTCAAATGATTTGAGGTAAATTCCATTGTTTGGATGATAATTTGAAGAATTTCAAAAATGATGGAATTTTATGAAGTATTTTGTTCAAGCCAAATTTATGGAATTTCAAATGACACCTAAAAGCAAGGAATTTCAAATTCCTTCCTCTATATAAACTTAAAAAAATTACAAATTGATTGAAACACCTAAAATCAGCCGAAAAACCTAAAATCAGCTAAAAACTCTAAAATCGACCAAAAACTCAAAAATCGACCCAAAACTTGATAAGAACCCAAAAATCGGCCGAAAAACCTAAAATCTGCTATAAACTCTAAATTCGACTGAAAACTCAAAAAACGACCTTAAACCTAACCAGAACCAAAAATTCGGCCAAAAAACCAAAAATATGCTATAAACACCAAAATCAACTGAAAACCGTTAAAATACATAAAATCGGCTATAAACTCTAAAATTGCTCGAAAAACCTAAATTCGGTCGAAAAACATAAAATCGGCTAAAAACCCAAAAATTGGTCGAAAACCCTAAGATCGACCCTAAATCTGACTAGGACCAAAAAAATGGGCGAAAATCTAAAATTGGCTATAAAATCCAAAATCAACAGAAAACTGTCAAAATACCTAAAATCGCCCGAAAATCCTTTAAATTTCTAAAATCCCTAAAATTGGTTGAAAACTCGACCAGGACCCAAAAAATCGCTGAAAAACCGAAATTGACCGAAAATTCTATAATCGGCTAAAAATCCTAAAATCAGCCGAAAACCCAAAATTCGACCATAAACCCGACCAGAACGCAAAAATCAGCAGAAAAACCTAAAATCGGCCGAAAATCCGACCAAGACCCAAAAACCCAAAAAATCGGCCGAAAAACCTAAATCGCCCGATTTTTGGTTTTCGGCAGATTTTTTGGGTCTAGGGTCGATTTTAGGGGTTTTTCCCGATTTTATATTTTTCGGTCGATTTTAGGGCTTTTGGCCGATTTTAGGTTTTCCGAATGATTTATTGGGTTTTCGGCCGATTTTAGGGTTTATAGTAATTTTTAGGGTTTTCGGCCGATTTTATGGTTTAAAGTCGATTTTAGGTTTCTTCGGTCGATTTTTTGGGTTTTCGACCATTTTGGGGTTTATAATCGATTTTATGGTTTTCGGCCGATTTTATGGTTTATAGTCGATTTTTTGGGTTTTTGACCGATTTTGGGGTTATAGTCAATTTTAGGAATTTTTGGCGATTTTAGGTTTTCTGCCAATTTTAGGTTTAGCTCCATTTAAAATCGGATGAAAATCCCAAATCGCCCGATTTTAGGTTTTTTCGACCGATTTTTTCGTTTTCGGCCGATTTTAGGCTATATAGTCATTTTTAGGTTTTTCGGTCGATTTTTTGGGTTCTCGACCAATTTTTGGGGTTATAGTCGATTTTAGGGTTTTCGGCCGATTTTATGGTTTATAATCGATTTTCGGGTTTTCGTCCGATTTTAGGTTTTTCGGCCGATTTGTGGGGTTATAGTTGATTTTAGGGTTTTCGGCCGATTTTATGTTTTATAATAGATTTTTGGGCTTTCGGCCGATTTTTTGGGTTTTCGACCGATCTTTGGGGTTATAGTCGATTTTAGGATTTTTGGTTTTCTGCCGACTTTTTGGGTTTAGGGTCGATTTTATTAAGATAAATAAAATTAAATGAAGGAAATTCAATTACATTAGCCAAACAAAGAAGTTTACAATTGATGGAATTTCACTACTTTATCCAAACAATGGAATTTGAATATCAAGGGAATTCAATTGAATCAATTGAATTGCCTAGTATTTAAAATCTCTTAAATTTTTAGAATTCCCCATCCAAACACACTCTAAACAAATATTTAGAGAATTGAATACACTACAAATTCGATATATTTTTTTTCACATTTAACTTCTTGACCTGTGCCCTACACATGTTACCATTCTCTCTGACAAAAATTCACATTCACATGTCAAACAATGCCTAACCAGTAGCTTAGCTATAACACCAGTGTAAGTAACTGAATGAAGCTCATCTTATCCATTAATTAATTCCATAGTTACCATTCACAAAAGTTCTGCTCTCCAAAACCACAAACCCACACAAACCCCTCACGTGTCAGCTCATACATCACAACACGACAAAACACTGTCGGTTTCCAATAACCACACCACCACGTATCCTAGTACGTGGCGATTCAACGTTGACACGTGTCAGATTTAAAAAAAATCAAATCCAAAACTACCGACCCAAATCATAGTTTTTTTTTCATATCCCATACTTCAATTTTCACCTATAAAAACACAACATGTTCCAACACCTTAACCACATCAAAACAACATAATTACATTACATTATTACTACAAAAAAACAATCTGAAAAACCAACAACTTTCACGTACTACTGAATCATAATTATTACAATGTCTCAGTATCAACAACAAGGTGGATATGGTGATCAAACACGTAGGGTTGATGAATATGGAAACCCAGTGAGTCAACAAGTTGATCAATATGGTAATCCAATTAGTAGTGGTGGTGGGTTAACTGGTCATGGTCATGGTCACCAACAACAACATCATGGTGGAGTTAATCAAACCACTGGGTTTGGAACCCACACAGGTAGTGGAACTGGAACTGGATATGGCACTCACACAGGTAACTAAATTAACTAGTCATGTAGTGGTTAACTCTTATGATTAAGAAGATTCTATGGTACTACTACATTGATAAATTAGTGATCATATTTTTATGCAATAGTGTTATTTTTGGGTTTGAATCTCGGACACTCCACTTCTCTATTTTAAAAATTGAAATTTTTAGCCACTAGTTTTAAGTTCCGAGTTAGAACGTCTAAACAAATTTTTAGCCGCCGGTCTAGAGTTCGGAGTTAGAACATAGAACAAAATTATTTTTTCTGAACGTTAGGTTTTGGTGTTTAAACATAGGATATTTTTAGCATTTTTTTTACATTGTTAGTGGATCAATCTATTTATTTTTACGATAGCATTTTTTTTACATTGTTAGTGGATCAATCTATCTATTTTTACGAATAAGGGCCGTTCTTTTACATTGTTAGTGCATCAATCTATTTATTTTTACGAATAAGGGCCTCTTTAGATTTTATGTCATTTTATAAATTTACACAATTGTATTTTTATAAATTATTTTATCATAAATTATTTTGACAAACTTACACATTTATAGTAATACATTTTTTTCTTCATACACTCAACAATAAGCTAATCCAAATGGGCTCTAAATTTATAAATGTTATTCGAATTAATCTGTAATCTTTAATAATTTTTTTATTAAATAAGTTATTGAATTAGTTAGTATAATTTTTTTTATGTGATTAATATAGGTGGTGTAGGTGGTTATGGAACAAACACTGATTATGGAAGCACGAACACTGGAAGTGGTTATGGAAGTACCAATATTGATGGAACAGGCACTGGAACTGGAACAGGGTATGGAACAACAGGCTATGGCACCACCGGTGGCGGCACTGGTACAGGAGTAGGATATGGAACAACTGGAAGCACCGATTATGGTCATCAACAACATGGAGACAAAGGGATTGTGGACAAGATTAAAGAGAAGATTCCGGGCACTGGAACAGGAACAGGGTATGGAACAGGACATGGAACAACTGGTTATGGAAGTGGTGGTGGAACTGGATATGGTGGCACTGGAAACACTGAGTATGGTCATCAACAATATGGAGACAAAGGGATTGTTGACAAGATTAAGGAGAAGATTCCTGGCACTGGAACCGGAACAGGAACAGGGTATGGAACAGGACATGGAACAACCACCGGTTATGGAACCACCGGTTATGGTGGAACTGGAAGCACTGAGTATGGTCATCAACAACATGGAGAGAAAGGAGTGGTTGATAAGATTAAGGAGAAGATTCCTGGTACTGGAACAGGAACAACAGGACATGGAACAGGAACAGGAACAGGCTATGGAACAACAGAAACAGGAACTGGGTATGGAACTACAGGGCATGGAACAGGAACAACTGGTTATGGAACTCATGGTGTCCATGATCAACATGGAGATCAGCAACAACATGGAGAGAAGAAAGGGATTATGGAAAAGATTAAGGAGAAGCTACCTGGTACTGGATCATGCACTGGACACTAGATTATCATTATGATTAATAATAAATGTGTATTTGTATTTTAAACTTTTGTGTAATTTGCTTCATATGTAATGTATTTTATCATGTAATGTAAAAAATATGGATATGGATATATCCCATGTTGTATTGTAGTTATAGCATTGTACCATAGGGTCATATGTGAAGGTACTTTCTGTGTTTTGAGAGGGTGTGCTTCACTTTTTTATTTGGAGTAATAAAAGTTAAGATTTTAAATAATGATTACTTTCTTCTTAGTGCTTTTACTTTTTTTTTATCTTGTTTTAGAATAACGGTTATTTTAGAAATTATATTCTTTTTAATGAGATTATTACAGGCTATCTTCACTAAAAATAGTTGATTGGTTGAGATGATAGAAGAATTGATAGTAAATTGAAAGTTGAATTAATCAAGAAATTGGATGGAGAATTGAGATTGATTTTTTGTTAGAATAAATGACCTAATAGTCTAATAACTTAGTTTTGACATCAAGCTGTTTTAATCTATTAAATCATAGTTGTGGGGATCGAACCGTGAATCTTTTTACCAAATTCAACGTTAATTATCACTGAATTAAAGATGTAAGATGGAAGAATACGTTGTCTAATAGGGTTAACAAAAAAAAACAAATTGTAAGTTAAATTTTTCACATAAATATGAAATTATGAGCTAATGAGTTATCCTATTAGCTGTAAATTTCAAAATTGGTCTTTCATAAATTGAATTGGTCTTTCACAAATTGAACCAAAACGTAGCACAAAGAGAGGTGTGATTAGCTATTCCTATTTCTTAGAACATAATATAATTCAAAACAAAACGCTACTAAAACTTATAAACTTCAAGGCTTAAAGCCATGAACAAAGTATTAAGCCATGAACAAAGTAAACTAAAATCTATGTTTCCTGTATATATACTAAATACACTTAAAAATAACAAATGCAATTATAAAGTAGGAAAATTATCATCAGAATGATCAATTGTATCGGTCGTTTCGACTCTTGTTTATCTTAAATATAAGAGATTGTTGATCTCGAATATATTCTTTTTGGTTTTAAATATAAGAGACTGTTGATGTGTAGTGGACTCTATGGTTGAGAGGAGGCATATCTCTCTTTGTTTCTATCAAGCTGCCAAACATATTTCTTTCAATTGGTTTTTGGGGGCTAGAAATTGGTTTCTGATCTTCAATATTTTCATCATTGTTTTCACTCAAGTCTTGTATGTCCAATATTTCAACTCTTCGATTGGTCTTTTTCTTTATCTTGATTGCAACATCTTGAGGGATGAAACTGCCACACACAATTACTCTTGTTTGCTTCTTCTCTAGGAAATGGCTCTCCAACTCTAGAAGCAATTAAAACCAAAGAGAAATAAATAAAGCTATAGTGTACATAATTTCTCAATTTCAAAACTATGCATGGAAAAGATGATTATTTCATTAGTGTTAAGAAAATGATACTACAAAAATAAATTTTCTGTTACACTAAAAATTATAACTTGCGAAAATTGAAATTAGGGATTGTTTATAAATAATACACACTCATCTATCCATCCACCGATGTACTTGTAGGAATGACAAAACTATGATGGTTTTACTCAAAATCCAAAATGAATCGTACTTTTAAAATATGGTGTCGTACACTTGAAATCGGAATATTGGGACCCCGGGTAGGGGTCAAACTCGAGGTCTAATAATAGACCATATAGCCCTTTAGTCTCGATGTGGGGATACTTTTACGGTACACTAAAAAAATTCATATTATTTCTAAGACCGACTATATTTCAAAAAAGTGGTGCAACAGATTTGAGGTCGGAACAAATATCATGAAAATTAAAGAAAAAGTAATATTTGTTTCTAATTAAAAATAGGCATGAATGAAAAGGATTGTTTTATAAAAATTATACTAGAAAAATAAAAATTAGAGGAAAAAAAATGTGTTTCTAATCGAAAAAACTAATTAGAGTGATTTCATTTTTCTTAATTAATCTTGAACTTAAATTTATTTATTTGCTTATAGTACTTTGATCAATTATGTTATGTCTAACCTGGCATTTCAAGAAGGGCTCTCTTCACTTTTCTATAACAACCATTGCAATCAATATTGATCCTCATCACCATACAAAAATGCTGCAATATAACAAAAGAAAAATTATTCAAAATTTGATATTTATGAAAAACTTGAGAAAGAGACAAAACATGGTTATTAACAGATTGCCTTCACTGTCATAATACAAGATAAGAGGAAGAGGGAGAGAGAGAGGGAGAGAGTCCAAAATAGTATGAATGAGCTAGCAAAAGATTAAAAGTGGGTGGATCATAAAACTTTGAGAGCTAAAAAAGGTTTATGAATTATGATTACGAGCTGTTAGCATTTTCATATAATAAAAATGATTCTTCTTTAATTTGTAGAATCTTATTCTATTTAAAACAAGTTATTATGCCATGGAATGCAATGTAGCGTTGTTCCTTACATTATTCTTGGTTTCTTTGTTCCTAGTTTGTGCTTGCCACTACATAAACAAAGAAAGAACATGCTTTTTCTTTTGAAAAGTTCTTAATCTTGTGCAAGAATGAAGTGTTCTCTGCTTGCAAATATTTTTAATTTAATAATAATGTGTGGCACGTGTATGTGTGTTAATGGTAAATTTTGATGTCTAGGTCGACACTTTATAAATTTATAATGTCATCACAAGAATGGATAGAGATGTATTTAAGAAACATCGACATGTAGAAAAGAAAAATGTTAGTTAACACATCGTCAAGTAAACACCGATATATATATGTATATAATCCAAAAAGAAAAGTTGAGAACAAACAAACAAAGTCAATAAGTACAAGTTGGCAGGCTGACACAAATGGGTGTCAATCTGTCGTAATGAAATTTGAATCACAAATGAATGTTTAATCAATGTGACTGCAAGAATTCGAACAAGTTATGTGTGTGAATGGTAGTTTTGAAACTATGTCAAATTTTAAAGGTGAAATTCGTTGAAAAGTAATGGTCTATTGATTAGACTTAAATTCAAAAGGACGATTGAATTTAAAAGACTTAAAAGTAAAATGGCATGAATTACAATGTTCAAATTTAAATGACTTGAAGTAAATGTGTAGGAATAAAAGGGTTGAAATTCAATAACAAGTAAATTGAAATGTCATCCGAATTGAAATGTTGAACTTCTTCTAATTTTGATGTTATCCATGGTTCACTTTACTGAAATATTGACCTTTTGTTTTTACATAAGAGAGAGGGACGTTACATCTCTACCTAGAACTTTAAGATGTTATGTTAATGGGTCACTTCTATTATAAATTCAATATTCTTTTTTTTTTGGCATTAATCATCTATTTCATATAACTGAGATACATAGCAGGGATGTAAAGTCAAATTACTTTTTATTATGATGCTGACTGGTGTGGTGACAAAACTGTTATAAGAAGTACAACTGGTTACTTCTTCAAATTTTTAGAAGCTTCGATTTCTTGGTGCTCAAGAAAACAACCAGTAGTGACACTCTCTTCTTGTGAAGCAGAATATATAGCTGGCTCTTATGCATCTTGTCAAACCTTGTAGATGGGTCAGTTTTAAACGAATTAAGAGTAGATGTGGAGAAAGCAATAAAGTTGCATATCGACAACAAATTTGCCATAAATTTAGCGAAAAATCCAATTCTTCATGGCAGAAGCAAATATATAGGCTATGTTTCACTTTCTAAGGGAGCAAGTCAATCAAGGAAGCTTGGAAGTGGTGCATTGCGCAAATGGTTCTCAGATAGCTGATGTATTGACAAAGAGTTTGAAACCTAACACATTTTTGAACTTAAGGAATGCACTTGTGTGTTTCAACTTAGATCTTGATGTATAGGTTTGAAATTAAGAGAGCATGTCATTTTGTAATTGTCAAATCTTATCTTAATTAGTTAGATGTAGTTAAAGTCCATTACATTAACTAATTGGTTATTTAGTTAGATGTAGTCAAAGTGTGGTTTGAAAGTGTGGCATTTATGGAATTTTTTTTCAAAGTATGGCAGATTGGAAATATATGTTTGAAAATGTAGCATATTAGTCAAAAAAGTCTTGGTTGGTTAGAGTTCAATATATAATATAATAGTTATTCACTGCAACACTTAGCAAAGCTAACTACCATGATTATGGCTCACCACTTAGTGTATGGTGTACCTAATTTTGTATATGCACATATATAGTGTATTTTGGTAAACTGCGCTTGGGGTATGAATCGTGTGATCTCCGCCTCTATCTCAGAAGATCTTTCTCAGAATAAAGTTTGGGTACTAGAACCAAAAGCAAAAAGCTTCATCATACTCACTTGTTGTTCATCAAACACAAAACCAACTCCATTACATTTAAGGTAAGCTCTCTAACTTTTTCATCTTTATCACTTTTTAATTAACTATTTCCAGAGTTCTCTGGTCTTTTGCTTTATCTTTATTTTGTTTTTGTTATTATTTTTAGTATTTTCTTTTCCATTGTTATTATTATTATTGTTATTTTTACTATTTTTAGCATTATTATTAAAAGAAAAATCAATTTCGGCATTTTTTGCAGTTGAGTTAGGACTTCATTTGACTTATATATATATATATTATTGTTTTTTATCAGTTTTATTATTATTACTATCACTTGACACATGGCAGCATCACAACAGCATGATAAAAACAGATCCTGACCACCTGATCTTGATCTTTTAATTTTCACATAAATTAAGCCATTTAACTTATTTTTATTTGCTTGTATAATTATATTTTCAAACTCAAAAAATATAAAAATGCAAAAAAACATAAAAACTCCAAAAATATCTTTTTTTACAATCATTGTTTCGTGCCCATGTGTGCTTAATCATATTTTGCAAACGGATACCATTGCACAAGTGCGAGTCCGTCTTTTAATCAAGCAAACTTTTTTTCGCCCGAGCGCAAGTGCATCTTTTAATTAAGCAAACTTTTCGCCCAAGCGCGAGTTCATCTTTTAATCAAGCAAACTTTTCGCTCAAGCGCGACCAAATCATTTTCATAAATAAAATCAAGCAACAAAAACATTTTCTACCAGAACTACATAGCTTTGAATTTCCCATTGCACCTGAGAATACGTAAGAGCGAGATTCAATATGTTGTCGAGGACACTAATAAAAAAGCCCCTTTTTTGGTCTTTAAATCATTTTCTTTCGTTTTTAATCTTTGTAACACTTTTCAAAACAATAATAAAGAAACTAATATTTTCCCTTACAAGAATAAAAAGCAATATGTACATAAAAAGCAAGACATTAATAAAAAATGCATGCAAACAAAGTTAAAGAGCACTTTTAACCCTAAGCTAACAAGGAGGTTCCCATTGAGTACAACGGATGCGAGGGGTGCTAATACCTTCCCCTTGCATAATCGACTCTCGAACCCGAAAATGGTTGCGATTACCATATTTTCATTGTTTTAAAGGTTTTATCGATATTTTCATTTTCCTCCGGGAATAAATAAAGTTCGGTGGCGACTCTGTGTTTCATTTCGCGTGTATTCACGCTCGGGCGTTTTTCGCGGCACTTCATATACTTGGACGAAACCAGGACACTGGGTATTTGAACATCGAGGATGAGCACTACCAAATGCCTGCATGTTTATGTCAAATTGAGCACAACCACAATATGTAATTTTGGATAATCAATTCATGAATTAAACTCTTATTCTTACCGTCCAATGTGTAGGTAATCTATTTGACTATCGCGATATATGTCTGGACGAACCTCACATATAAAAAAATGGGTACACATTTTAGATTAAGAGAAAAGAATTGACAAAATTAAGAGAGTGTTGTGCAAAAGACGGAAGATGTGAAAGTTATAAGTTATTACAAGTCTAAGGATATGGAAATTGATATTCTGGATATTAGTAATATTTTGATAAAGAGTCAAGAGATTTTACTTATTGAGATATGTGGATAATTCATGTTGGATGATGGGTTACTTGCTCTGCAAGTAAGACATATTTTGAAGATATCAAAATCTGGGTGGTCTGGCTCAGCGAGCCATCTCTGGCTGAGCGAGAACCACGGGTTCTGCAATAACTGTTTTTACAGATGATAGTTATTGATAGTTGTGAGTTAGTTGTTGCTTAGATGTGAAGTAATTGAAATGTTTGTCGGTTAAGAGTATTAGTTAGAGTTAGTTAGTTAGTTACTAGCTATGTGTGTGTGATTGCTTAATTGTTAAGCAATTCTATAAATACTTGTGTATGCGCATTAGTGATTGTAACTTTTGATTTTTGGCCCATTAGTGGAAGAATAAAATTTCTCTCTTTCTCTTATCATCTTCTTCTCTCTCAAAAGTGTTCTTCATAATTTTCCCCCAATCTTGTGTATCCTAAAGTGTGAGTGTGTGATAAGTGTTTAGTGTTTGATTTGTGATTGTTGCGCTAACAACTGGCATCAAGAGCTTGGTTCTGAAGCATTCAACCATGGCAACTTCCTCAAGCTCTTCAGTTCCAATGGGTACATATGGAAATGGTACTTTCCCTGGAAATCTTCCAATCTTGAATGGGAAAAACTATGATACGTGGTGCAAACAGTTGAAAGTAGTGTTTGGGTTCCAAGATGTGTGGGATCTTGTGCAAAGTGGAGTGGAACCAATCACTGGGGCTTCAAGTGATCCAGAGAAGGCCACATTTAAAGAATTGAAGAAGAAAGATTGCAAAGCTCTCTTCATTATTCATCAATGTGTAAGTTCCAATAATTTTGAAAGAGTTGGTGATGCTTTATCATCCAAGGAAGCATGGGTTAATATTGAGAAAGCCTATGGTGGTGTAACAAAGGTCAAGAAGGTAAGGTTACAAACTTACAAAAGACAATTTGAACTGTTACAAATGGAGGAGAAAGAAAGTGTAGGTGACTTTGTTGCAAGAGTTACCAAATTGGTGAATCTAATGAAGGGTTGTGGGGAAACTATGAGTGATCAATCTGTGGTTGAGAAGATTTTGAGATCTCTCACACCAAGATTTGACATAGTAGTGGCTATAGAAGAATCCAAAGATCTTTCAAGCACAACAGTTGAAGAGATACAAGGTATTTTGGAAGCTTCTGAACAAAAATTGAATGAAAGACTAGAAAAGGGCAAGAATGAAGTTGTTCTTCAAGCACAAAATAATCAATCCAAGAAAGGAAAAGGAAAGTGGTCAAGGAACAGATGAAGAGGTGGATACCAAGGATCAAATGCTAAAGATAATCAAGAAAGTGGAAATGCCAATCAAAAGAATGGTGGAAGAGGTGGTTTCAATGGAATACATAGAGGTGGAAGAGGTGGAAGAAGTGGTAGAGGTGGATACAAAGGGTTTGATAAGAGTAACATCCAATGTTACAATTGTCAAAAGTATGGACACTTTACTGATGAGTGTAGGTCCAAAAATGAATCACAAGATGATGAGGCAAGAGTAGCTAAGCAAGATGAAGGTGAAAATCCAGTGATGTTAATGGTTACAACCAAAGAAGATCAAAGGTGTGGTGAAGAATGGTACTTTGATTCTGGATGTTCTACACATATGACTGGGAGAAGAGATTGGTTTAGTAGCTTTGATCAATCTCATAAGAACAAGGTGAAATTTGCAAATGATAGTACATTGAATGCAGAAGGTGTTGGTGTTGTGTGCATCAGAAGCAAAAATGGTAATCAAGCCCTCATCAATGATGTACTCTACATCCCAGGTATCAAATGCAATCTTCTTAGTGTAGGACAATTAATTGAAAAGGACTATAAGATTATCATAGAAGATATAATGATGAGGTTAATGGATTCAAGCAAAAAGTTGATTTTGAAAGCTCCAATGTCAAAGAATAGAACTTTCAAAATTGAACTTAATGTGATGAATCATAGGTGCTTAGCTACTGCAGTAGAAAGAGATGATTGAACTTGACATTATAGGTTTGGTCATTTGAATTTTAGAGATTTAAATATGATGTCAAATAAGAGTATGGTGTCTGGTTTACCTAAAATTCAAGTACCAAATGAAGTGTGTGAAGATTGTGTGCAGTCCAAGCAACACAGGGATAGTTTCAACAAAAATATGAAGAGTAGAACCAAGAGTATCTTGGAAGTGATCTATTCAGATGTGTGTGGACCTATGCAAGTAGATTCAAATGGTGGTAATAGATACTTTGTGTCCTTTGTTGATGATCACAGCAGAAAGCTATGGACTTATTTGATTAAAAGAAAGAGTGAAGTGTTTGATGTGTTTAAGAGGTTTAAGGCCATGGCTGAGAAGTAAAGTGATCATAAGTTGAAGGTATTGAAGACTGATGGTGGAGGAGAATACGTGTCAAATGCATTCTCTGAATTTTGTGAAGCTGAGGGTATAGTACATGAGGTAATTCCATCATATACACCACAATAAAATGGTAGTGCTGAGAGGAGGAATAAAAACATAATGAATATGGTAAAATGTATGCTCAGAGGTAAGCATTTGCCAAAGGAATTATGAGGTGAAGCAGTGAATACTGCCTGCTATGTGCTTAATAGATGTCCAACCAAGAGATTGGATAATGTGACACCAGAAGAATTTGAGAGTGGAAACAAGCCAAATGTGAGTCATTTGAAAGTGTTTGGGTCTATTGCATATAGACATGTGCCTGATCAATTGAGAAGCAACCTGGATGACAAGAGTGAAGTCATGGTGCTAGTTGGCTATCATCTGACTGGTGGTTACAGACTCTATGATCCTATAAGCAAGTCAATAGTGATCAGTAGAGATGTAATTGTTGATGAAATGAAAGAATGAGACTGGTGTAGCAAGAAGAAGAAGAATTCAGTTAGCATAATGTTTGATGATGTATACACAACACTAGTAGAAACAAATGAAAGTGAAGTAAGAAGATCAACAAGGACAAGAACACAACCTGCAAAACTTAATGACTGCATAATCACCAGTGACAATGAGATTAATGCTAAGGGTGATTTAGTTCACTTGGCATTTAATGCAGAAGTTGAACCAGTGAATTTTGAAGATGCAGTCAAGAATGAAAAATGGTTAAGTGCTATGAATGAAGAGATTGAGTCAATTGAGAGAAATATTACATGTGAGTTAGTTGATCTTCCACATGGCAAGAAGGCAATTGAAGTCAAATGGGTGTACAAAGTGGAACTGAATCCAAAGGGTGAAATAACCAGACACAAAGCAAGGCTAGTAGTGAAGGGTTTTCTACAGAAAGAAGGAATAAACTTCAATGAAGTCTTTGCACCAGTGGCAAGAATCAAGACTATGAGGCTAGTGACTGCAATGACACATTATAATGGTTGGTCAATGCACCAAATGGATGTGAAATGTGCATTCTTGAATGTTCCACTTGATGAGGAAGTGTATTTGACACAACCTCCAAGATTCATTATTAAAGAAGATGAATTCAAAGTGTATAAGCTACACAAGGCATTGTATGGGCTTAAGCAAGCTCCAAGAGCTTGGAACAAGAGGATTGACAAATTCCTAAGTGACATTGGCTTCAGCAAATGTGTGACTGAACATGGAGTATATGTGAAGAATTGAGCTGAGAAAGGAACTATAATACTATGCCAATATGTAGATGATTTGCTAATTACAGGTAGTGATTAAGCTCACATCAGAGAGTTCAAAGTGGACATGATGAGAGAGTTTGAGATGACTGATTTAGGTCACATCTCATACTTTCTAGGAATTGAATTTCAAAGAACAAGTGAAGGATTGATACTGCATCAAAAGAAATATGCTAGTGAGATACTGAAGAGATTTGAAATGGATCAATGCAATCCAACTCTTACTCCATCAGAGCCTAGACTTTAGTTATCAAAAGAGTCAGAAGAGAAAGATGTAGATGCAACTGAGTATAGAAGGCTCATAGGTTCTTTGAGATACTTGTGCAACACAAGGCCTGACATAGCCTATAGTGTTGGCATAGTGAGTAGATACATGGAAAGACCTAAGATGTCTCATTTGTCTGCAGCAAAGAGGATCTTAAGGTACATAAAAGGAACAATAGATTATGGTATTGTGTTCAAGAAACCAAATAAGAGGAGCATATATTTGATTGGGTATACTGACTCAAATTGGTGTGGTGACAAGGATGATAGGAAATCCACTGCTGGATATGTGTTTTTATATGGTGGAGCACCAATATCTTGGTATTCAAGGAAGGAATCAGTAGTGGCACTATCCACTTGTGAGGCAGAATACATAGCTGCATCATTAAGTGTTTGTCAAGGTGTGTGGCTTAGTAATCTAATTGATGAAATAAACAATGTGAAATGTGATTCAGTTACACTCAAAGTGGATAACATGTCTGCAATCAACTTAGCCAAGAACCCTATAGCTCATGCAAGAAGCAAGCACATTGAGTTGAGATTTCACTACTTGAGAGAACAAGTTGGAAATTGAAAACTCAAGCTAGAGCATTGCAGAACTGATTTACAAGTTGCAGATGTGTTAACCAAAGCTGTGACAGTGGAGACTTTTGTTAGATTGAGGAATCTAATGTGTGTTAAGTCATTGGAGAACATGAATTAAGGGAGAGTATTGAGATATGTGGATATTTCATGTTGGATGATGGGTTACTTGCTCTGCAAGCAAGACACATTTTGAAGATTTCAAAATCTGGGTGGTCTGGCTCAGCGAGAACCACGAGTTCTGCAATAACTGTTTTTACAGATGACAATTATTGACAGTTGTGAGTTAGTTTGTTTGGTAGCTGTTGCTTAGCTGTGAAGCAACTGAAATGTTTGTTGGTTAAGAGTATTAGTTAGAGTTAGTTAGTTAGTTAGTTACTAGCTATGTGTGTGTGATTGCTTAATTGTCAAGCAATTATATAAATAACTTGTGTATGTGCATTAGCTAGTGATTGTAACTTATGATTTTTGACCCATTAGTGGAAGAATAAAATTTCTCTCTTTCTCTTATCATCTTCTTCTCTCTCAAAACTGTTCTTCATAATTTTTCCCCAAATTTCCATAACCCCATTCTTGCGTATCCTAAAGTGTTAGTGTGTGATAAGTGTTTGATTTGTGATTGGTGCGCTAACATTATTGGCTTGGAGATTTAATTTGAATTTTGTTAGAATCATAAGTTATGAACTATGCTAGATGAGATTTATATGACATTGAGGTGGAATCAAATGACTTAACTACCACAGCAATAATTCGTGAGTGTTTGAGGAATAGTTTAGAATCAGAATTGTGTTTTGACATTGATTATTTCGTTGTTACTTTGGAAACTTTGTGGAAGTGCCGAGTATGTGATAGAAGATTTTTTTTCTTTTCGTTGAAGTGATTCACTTGAAATGTTGTTCTAACCTCAATTAGTAGAACATTTGTCTGAAAATTTTGTTGAATCAAGAAAATGATAAGTGCAAGTTGTCATTCCACCAAACCCCAAACAGGTGAGTTGTTGTTAATTCTTAACATTTAAATTAGTGGCCGTAGGTTGAAGAAATAGTCACAATTGAGATTAGGATACCCATTTTCAAGTAGAATTTTATTGGAGTAATTAGACTTTTGGTCCCTTATTTTTATTTTAGGTTTTAAATTGTTTCCTTATCTTTTAAAAGTTTCATGTTGGTCCCTTATCTTTATTTTAGGTTTCAAGTTGGTCCATTCCGTCAATTTTTTAACTATTTCCGTTAAATTTGGACACGTGTCATATGTCCAAGTGTGCCACGTGTCCAAATTAGTTTGCCACGTGTCCAAATTTAACGAAAATAGTTAAAAAATTGACGGAAGGGACCAACTTGAAACCTAAAATAAAGATAAGGGACTAACTTGAAACTTTTAAAAGATAAGGGACCAATTTAAAACCTAAAATAAAGATAAGGGTCCAAAAGTGTAATTAAGCCAATTTTATTCAATAGAAATTAAAGATCGGCTATTACTAAAAGTTAGAATATGGTGCCAGGTTCGTTGTCATGGGCAGGGCAACAATTTTAATGTCTTTGTGATACTATTTTTGTGAAATTTTGAGGATTTTAATGTTAGTGGAGGCACAATAGAGTAGTAATCTAAGTTTCTAGGATTAGTTCTTATAATTATAGAACTATAGGAAAGTGATTAAAACATTTAAAGCTTAGTCATTTAAAGTTATCCCATCCGTTCGCCACAACGAAGAGATAATGTGGTATCCGTTCACCACAACGAAGAGATAATATGGTATATCCGTTCGCCACAACGAAGAGATAATGTGGTATCAAAAGGAAAATTGTGAATATGCCAGTGAAAAAGAGCCTTTAAGGAATACAAGTTATTTCTCTTTTAAATAACTATGTTATCATAAAATTAACATAAAAAAAAGAGTGACATAGATGTAATAAAAAAATAACTTACCCCAATTCCGGCATGTATGCTATTAAGTTCTGCTGGTGGACCACTTTAAACAATAACTGAAGATATGCTATATTGGTTGAGGTTGAGTGATAGATCATATACACTTATCAATGCAGATCCTCCGTAAAATATCTTGTTTTGGGTTGTATCGAGAGTAACAGTCTAGAAAATCCAAACAAATTATATATTTAGAAGAGAAACGTAATTTGGGACAACAATTTTATTGTCTGACACTGTATATATACAGTGTAGATGCTTTAAGGGCACATATTAATTGTCATACCCCATTTTTTGACCGATCACTTTTATGCGTCTTTTTAAGACGAATTTTCTTTGTTCGTTTCTGACGAAATTTCGGCAGAGGTATTTTAAAATACCTCATTTATTTGATTTCATTTTATTTTCATTTTATTATTATTATTTTTACTTCTCTATTTTTTATTTTATTATTATTATTATTATTATTATTATTATTATTTATTTTCGTTTTTATTTATTATTATATATATTATTATTTTAATTTTTATTTCTATTTGTGTTTTTCCCTTTTTGGTGTTTTAGTCAGTATTTTCAAAGAGGTCCATATATGTGTTTTTGTCCAAGCCCAAAAGGGCAATTTTGTCCAAATAGGGAAATATTTCATCTGCCAAACCCTAGGTCTGACACAGTACAAATTGCACATTTATTGCATAACACTTTCATCAAACAGAACCAAAAAAAATCAAAATATAATCAAAATCATAAACAGAATCCTTCATCATCAATTTTCATCAAATCAACCGCAAAACCCAGAAAATTGAAATCAAACATTCAAATCCAGAAAACCAAATCCATCAACAATCAAACCATCCAAACCAGAAAAAGAACGAATCAAAAGGAACATTCCCCTTTCTCAAATCAAAACCGAACCCAGTCAAAAACAAATCACAAACCGAATCAAAACCCACAAATCAAAATCGAATCCATTCACAAACAGAAATCGCAAAACAAACGCGAAGAAGAAGAAGAAATCAAAACAAAACCGAAAACGAGAAGAGGAAGTTGAAGAAACCGGATCGGTTTCAAGAGAAAACGAAGGTTGATTTGCTTGTTATTTCCATTATGTTTTCATTTTCAATCTAGACTTTGGAGATTTTGTTTGTTCATTTTGGTTTTAGATTTGAGTTTAGGAGTTGTTTTTGTATGGACTTAATGTTAAAGGTTTTGAAAATGGAGTTTTGAGAGAGAAATGCTTGAAACCGCGAGAGGGATGGAGAGGAGAGAGAGCTCGCGGCGGTGAGGTTGAGAGAAGAAGAGAATCTGTTTTTCTTTTTAGGGTTTCGTTTTTATACCCTCTTTAGATAAATATTTATTATTTTTTGAAATCAATTTTTTTAATTTCTTATTTCAATTTTCTGATTTTTTTAAATAATTTTTAGTTTTTTTATTTTTATTTCAATTTTCCGATTTTTAAAATTATTTTTTATTTTTTAAAAATTATTTTTTTGTTAAAAAACAAATAATTTTTTTTACACGTGGCAAATTAAAAAAAGTAAAATAATCGCCACGTGTCATGCCACGTTAAGATTCTATCCACGTCACATGCTTAGTTGTGCAGACAGGGGGCAAATTGATGGAATCTAAATTTTATAGGGGGTAAAACCCTATTAACCCTTTTTAATTTAAAAACGAAGTAAGATTTGGTATATCTTCAAAACCAGGTGGTTGTTTGCCATATACTTAAAAATCACGCCATTCAAGAATGCACTCTTGACATCCATTTGATAAAGTGTAATATTATGATTCACATCATAGGAGAGAAGTAATCTTATTGCTTCAAGTCTTGCTACAGGTGCAAAGGTTTCAGTGTAATTGATTCCTTCTTGTTGACTATATCTTTGTGCAACCAATCTTGCTTTGTTTCTGGCAACTTCTCCTTGTTCATTCAGTTTGTTTTTGAATACCCATTTTGTTCCAACAATGTTCTTGTAAGATGGTTTGGGTACCAGAGTCCACACATCATTTCTTTCAAACTGATTCAGTTCTTCTTGCATTGCTACAATCCATGCATCATCTAGGAGTGCTTCATCAACTTTTGAAGGTTCAATCATGGAAATGAGTCCAAGTAATGAATCTTCATTTCTGAAGCTTGATCTTGTCTTTCTAGGACTGTCTTTGTTTCCTAGAATTAGTTCCTCTGGATGTGAAGATTTGTATTTGAAAGAATTCCTTGTAAGTGCAATATCTTCAGTAGTTGGATTTGTAGCTTCTGATGATTGTGGAGATTCAGAGGTAATAACAAATTATGATGCTGCTTGATTTTGTGTGGCTTCTGACACACTTTCTTCCTCTAAGTCTTCATCATCTGAGAGATGAGTATCTGCAAGTTTTTCAACTAGCTCTGAAATTACGTCATGTTGCTTATCATAAAATTTGACATGCATACTCTCTTCTACTGTATTAGTTTCTGAGTTATACAGTATGTATGCTTTGGAGCGTCCAGAGTAACCTATGAAGATACCCTTAGAGGCTTTAGCATCAAATTTCTTTAGATGAGTTTTTGTATTTAAGACATAACATGTATATCCAAACCTTTAATGAGTTCATATGCTGTTTTGTTTAAAATAGGTCTAATATAGATTCTATTTTGAACATAACATGTTGTGTTTACTGCTTCTGCCCAAAAATGTTTTGCCATGTTAGTCTCATGCATCATGGTTCTGGCTATTTCTTGTAGAGTTCTGTTCTTTTTATCAACTACTCTATTTTGTTGTGGAGTTCTGGGAGAAGAGAAATCATGAAGAATACCATATTTTTCACAAAAGATTTCCAAAGGTTCATTTTCAAATTCACCACCATGATCACTCCTAACTTTTAAAATTCTTAAATTCTTTTCATTTTGGATCGAGTGCAGAAGACAGTGAACTCATCATATTGCATCATCCTTTGTTCTAAGAAATTTAACCCATGTCAATCTACTGTAATCATCGACAATGACAAGACCATATTTATTTCCATTGATTGAAGCAGTGCTAACTGGTCCAAAAAGATAAATGTGAAGAATTTCTAAGGGTCTAGAAGTAGAGACAATGTTTTTAGCTTTAAAAGAGGTTTTCACAATGTTTCCTCTTTGACAAGACCCACAGAGGGCATCTTAATGATAGTTAATCTTTGGTAAGCCTCTGACTAGATCATGCTTGATAAGCTTAGATATTAATCTCCAATTATTATGCCCTAATCTTTTGTGCCAGATCCACTTTTCTTCACTCAGAGTCAGAGTCTCTGGTTACAGTACACGTTTTCTGGATAGCTGTACAATAAGTAACATCAATTATCGCAGTAATATACACCACACTCATTGATGTATTCATTCCAATATTCAGTTTCTTCATTCAGTATGAGTGTTTTATCTGCAAAGTAGTGTTTTGGAACAAATGCCTTTCTTCCTTTGCAAATGACAGCTTTCCATTTATCAAGTAGGACACTTCCCTTTCTGAAATCTAAATCTCTATTATAAACAATTTCACATTTTGGTACCCACTTGAGTCCAGAGTTGTTAGTTCTTCTATCCTTATATTTATATTGTTCCTTTTGACGACCTCTTGGATAAAACTTTCTTTGAGAACTAGATTTTTTAAATTTTTTTGTTTTAATCCAAGAAGTTTTAGGAATAGGTTTAGATTCAGAATAGGCATAGATTTTTGGCTTTCTAACTAACCATGATTCTGGTTTGCTGTATACCAAAATCTTTGTGTTATTCTTCATCACTTGCATTGATTGTTTCAGAATCTTTTCTATAGAAACACTAGATACAGAAATATTAAGAACCTTGGTTTTAGCAACCTTGGATTCTGACTCTTTTTGATTTCAGTCACTAGAACTCTGAGTAGGTTCTTCTGAAGTAGTCTTGGGCGCTAACGTGCTTGCCTCTGAGATACTTTCAGATTTTTTAACTCTTACCTTTGAGTCTTCTTTAGATTATGAGAAAATCATTGTTTTTCCTTTTATATCCTTAGGTAAAAAAACAATGTATAGATGAGGATAGCATTTCTTTAAACAAGTGGAGGTGTTTGGATTTCTGTTACAACATCCAAGACCTTCACCTTCATTTTTGCAATTATAAAAAAGCATTGAAACAATTCTACTTTGATGCATAATTTTCTGACTAAATTCGTGAAATTCAAAAGTATTAATATGCAATTGAAGAACACTAATGATCTTAAATGACAGTGTGCAGTTAACAATGAAGATAGAATCTGAGAAGCTCAAAACAAACTATAAGCATTTGAAGCATTCAGAGGTTCTGAGAGAATCAAATCTGAAGAAAGTGTGTCAGAAGCTACAGGAGTCTTAGAAGCAACAGAAAGTCCAAGAAGCAAAGAAGAGTCCGTTGGAACAAAATGAGTTTTAATTATAAAACACCCTAAGTTTTGATGATAACAAGGTATTAAATGGACAATTGGTATTACTAATGAATGATCTAGTGTGCAGGAACAAAGTAAAAATATCATCCATGTAGATCATCATTTGGGCGTCTGAAGGACACAATCTGAAGTGGTAAGGCTCTGAAAGTGCTGGAGGCATCAGAGCCTCTGAAGAAGTCCTCAGAGGCCAAAGAAAGAAACACAGTCTGAAGCGTGTGTACATCTTCAGAAGATCAAAGAAATGATATCATCAGATCCTGAAGAACTCTCTCTGAAGAAAGACAGCTAATAATCAATGCAATAGTACAACGATCCTGTCAAAGAGTACAACCGTCTTGTCAACATAAAGGAGAGTGTACAATCAACGGTTCTTTTCTCAACGTCTTTATACCTAGAGTATAAATAGAAGACATCCTGATAGAGAGAAGACTACTGGAAGATCATCTGAACTAAGAAAGATTCAAAATCATATTCAAGCTGTGAACTGTGTTATTCTTTCTTGTGTAACATTCTAAGTTAAATATCTTTTGATATTACAGACTCTGAGCTTAGTGTTTAGAGAGTCTTGCTTAGAACTTTCAGTCCTACTTAATCTGTGTATTAAGTTAGTTTGTGAAGTCTCTTTGTCTTGTGTGACTTAGAGCAGGAAGTCTTAAGTCTTGTGTGACTTAAGCAAGGAAGTCTTAAGCTTCTGTGCTTAAGCAAGGAAGTCTCTAATCTTGTGTGATTAGAGCAAGGAAGTCTCTTTGTCTTGTGTGACCTAGAGCAAGGAAGTCTCTTGCTTGTGTGCTTGAGCTTTAGTTGTGTAATCTTTGTGATTATAGTAAAATCTCTTGAAAGTGCAAGGGGACTGGACTACTCTCGTTTTGTGAGAGGAACCAGTATAAAATTTCTGTGTGTGTGCTTTCTCTCTTTCTCTCTCTCTCTCTCACTGTTTTATTTGTGTTTTGTGTTTAGTCAAGTTTATTATATCCGCTGCATTTCTATATTTCTTAAAGCAAAAGAATCAATTTTTCAAAACACAATTCAACCCCCCTTCTTGTGTTTTTCACCTTCAATTGGTATCTAGAGCTCCGGTTCTGTCTTTAATCACTTTACAGTGAGACAGTAAAAGATCTTTGAAAAACACTGTATGTCTAGGGAAACAACATCTACACCTCCACCTATTCCTACATCTTCTGGTTCAAATCTATCCAACGTTCAATACAACTACGACAACATGACTTCTACCTCTTCAGCGTTTAATTATGATTCTAGTAACAAAAAGGTTCCAATCTTTAGTGGTGATGCTCTAAGATTTGAATGGTGGAAATATAGCATTTACCACTATGTTAATGGAATTGATGATGAGCTTTGGGACCTGATAGAAGAAGGAGTACCTATTGATGGAATAGGTTCTGATGGTAAGATTACCATAGCTCAGAAAAGAGCTCTATCTGCTGAAGACCAGAAGATTTTTTCTAAACACAACAAGGTCAAACAAATCATGATGTCAGCAATATCTCATGATGAATATACCAAAATCATGGATAGATCTACAGCTAAAGCTATGTATGACTCTCTATGCTCAAACTATGATGGTAATAGGCAAGTTCAGAATGCCAAAGCAAGACTACTGGTTCAGCAGTATGAGCTTTTTACCATGAAACCTGATGAAGACATTGAGACTATGTTTTCTAGATTTCAGACTCTGGTGTCTAGCCTCAGGATTCTGAAGAAAAGTTATACAACCTCTGATCACGTGTGGAAGATCCTGAATAGCTTGACTGACAAATGGAGACCTAAGGTCACAGCTATTGAGGAAGCTAAGGATCTTGAGAAAATCTCTCTTGAATCACTTATCAGCAATCTCAAGAGCCATGAGATGGTATTGAATGCTGATGCAGTGAAAACGAAGGAAAGATCAATAGCTTTAACTTCAATCAAGAAGCCTTCAAAAGTTGTCAAAGCTAAAACTCTGGAGGTTGAGGAGGATTCTTACTCAGATGATCAAGAAGAAGAAGAAGATGAAGAACTTGCCATGATCACCAGAAACTTTCAAAAATGGGCAAGGATGAGTAAGAGTCGTAAAGGAAATTGTTCACGGAGCACTCCCACCAGAGAAGAGAAGAATTGCTTCAAGTGCAACAAACCAGGACACTTCATTGCTGAATGTCCTGAAGCTTCATCAAAGGACAAGAACAAGAAGTTCAGCAGCTACAAGAGGAGATTTCAGAAGAGCCTAATGGCAACGTTTGAAGACCTGGAAGCATCCTCAGATAGTGATGATGAAGAAGCAAATGTGGCTCTGATGGCTACAGCTGATGAAGACTCTGAAGGATCAGACTCTGATGAATCTGAACAGGTACTTCAACTCTTAACTTACCTTGGTATGTCTTTAAGCAAGTTTGCTAAATCATCCTCTAAACTAAAACGTTTAAAAACACAAAAGGATGAGTTAGCAAAGAAAGCTGAACATTTTCAAGCTCTATATAAGAATTCTTTAATTAAAATTGAAGAACTTGAAAATGGGTGCACGAGATGTAACAAACCTATTGATGAGCATGAGGTTGCTCTTCAGGAATTTGTTCATCATGTTAGGTTTTTGAAATTGGCAGCATTTTACAAAAACAACATTTAGTCAGATGTAGTGTTAGATGTGTCTACATGTGGAACAACATTCGGAAGTACGAATTAACGAAGAGTTTGTTACAAGGCTATCTGCGCGCGCTTTCCTTCAAGCCTATCTATTTATTATATGTTAGCGTGTTAGTTGTTCCTCAAGACATGAAACTCGCCTTACTTTTGTATATATCCGATAGTGCATCTCACCTAAAATATATTCCTATATTTTAGGATTTTTTTGGATTTGCTTAATTCACAAGCTGGTATCGGATATACTATACTTTTAATAATAATCTGAAGACCAAAAATCAAGGAACGATTAATTTTCCACAAGCTATATATATTGAAGACAAAAGACGTTTGAAGGTTACGAAAACTCTTGTGAAGAAATATATATTTGTGTCTAGGGTTTTTAGTTGTCTCGTGTGTATTTTTGTGAGCCTATCTTGTATCTCTTTGATACTTGCTTAGGACTGTGGTCTTGAGTTGTAAGGGTTTTAGTCTACTCCTAAGCTTTTAAGCACGGAGATAGGTTATTGTTTTGAAGTGTGACTTCACTGTTTTCAAGGTTAGATCAATCACACTGGCTATGTGGTTAAGAGGAGGAGAGATAGGTGTCTCTAATCTAGGTGGTCCTAGGTTGAAGAAAGCACGGGTAGAAACTAGGTGACGAAGTGTAAACGGGTTGTTTGCTAGAGACTTTTAACTAGTTTTATCATAGTGGATTCACTCCTGGATTGGTATCCCCCAGAGTAGGTCGTGTTATACGCCGAACTGGGTTAACAAACTCCTGCGTTCATTTAATTTCCAGTTGCTTATTATTCTGCATATTATTTACTTCGTTGTGCACATTGTAGCTGCAAAGGTAGGCACATCCTGTACCCCATTGCTACGCCAGAATTTCAATTGGCATCAGAGCAGGCACCCTGTTCTGCTATTAGGGTGAGCTTCAGGGAACGATTCTGGTTGCTATGGAAAAGGAAGGAGGAGCTGTGAGTAGGCCACCCTTGTTGGATGGTACTAATTATGACTACTGGAAATCACGCATGGAAGCATTCTTGAGGTCTGTGGACAGTAGGACATGGAAGTCTGTGGTTACTGGCTGGGAACATCCCACAGTTATAGATAAAGATAATGTTGTTTCCTTGAAACCTGAGGGAGAGTGGTCAAAGACTGAAGATGAACTTGCTCTTGGAAATCACAAAGCTTTGAACGCCTTATACAATGGTGTTGATAAGAACATGTTTAGACTGATAAAAAGATGCACTCAGGCTAAAGAAGCTTGGGAGATCTTGAGAACTACTCAGGAAGGGACATCAAAAGTCAAGAACTCCAGACTTCAGATGCTGACTACGAAATTTGAAAACCTCAAAATGAAAGAAGATGAGACGGTACATGACTTCTATATGACTGTTTTAGATTTTGCTAACACATTTGACTCTCTAGGTGAAAAAATTTCTGAAGAAAAGATGGTGAGGAAAATGCTGAGGTCTCTACCTAAAAGGTTTGACATGAAGGTCACATGTATAGAAGAATTTAGGGACTTATCTGAAATAAAGCTGGATGATCTGGTTTGGTCTCTACAAACCTATGAACTTTCTGCTAATGAACGATCTGGAAGCAAAAACAAAAACATAGCCTTTGTTTCAAATGCTGATACTGATGATGCGCAAGATGAGGCAGATACTGATGAAAGCTTATCTGAAGCTATGGCTCTCCTAGGAAGACAATTCAATAAAGTACTAAGAAGAATGGATAGGAGAGGTAAACAGAATGTGAAGCAGAATGTGTCCCCCATTTCACTCGACATCAACAAGAATTCTGGTTTCCAAAAGAAACCTAAAGTTGAAGAAAAAGTGAGTCAAGTGAGAGGAGTACAGTGTCATGAATGCAGTGGATATGGACACATCAGGTATGAATGCCCTAATTATTTGAAGAAGCAACAAAAGGGAATGACTGCAACATGGTCTGAGGATGAAGACTCAGATGATGACACATCTGGTGAAACTGCAAAGCATATTACTGCCTTAACTGGACTGTGCAGCTCTGACACTGAATCAAATCATGGGGATGTATCTTATGAAGAATTGGCTGAATCCTATAGAGCTCTATGCAAGAGAAGTGAAGAGGTTTGCAGAAGCCAAGAAAATCAAAAAAGGCTTATCTTGGAACTACAGTCTGAAAAGAACAAGCACCTTGCTCAGATTTCTGAACTGAATAATGAGGTAACACAACTAAATTCCACACTTGAAAAACTTAAAAAGGAAGTTTCTATGAACAATAGCACTGTCGTTCTAGAAAAACTAATTAAATCGCAGGAAGAAGGAAACTGGGTAAAAGGTATTGGGTATGAATATGAGGATCTGAATAAACCCAAGGAGTATGATCCCGATCTGAAGTTTTTGCCTTCTGGGAGAAACACAAAATTTCCAATGCCGAAACCAAGGCCGCCCCATTTTCAACCCCATCTGGGATTCAGAAATATGAGACCACAATCCTGGATTTGTCATTATTGTGGAAGAAGAGGACATATAAGACCTTTCTGTTATAGATTATATGGGTTCCCAAAGAGAAGTCAGAGGGAAGTACCAGAGAGAGTAGAGATTAACCAAGCAAAAGAATGGAAGCCTAAAGGTAATGTTGCTGGCCTAATTGCTCACACATCTCTTCGAGCTACTTCTAGAGAAGACTGGTACTTTGACAGTGGTTGCTCCAGACATATGACTGGAATAGAGAAGTTTCTGGTGGATCTTAAGTCTTACTCCACTAGTTATGTTACATTCGGTGATGGTGCTAAAGGTGAGATTAAAGGTATTGGAAGACTAGCAAATGTTGGACAACCTGATCTTGATGATGTTCTTCTTGTGAAAGGATTAACAGCCAATCTAATCAGCATAAGCCAACTCTGTGATCAAGGAATGAAGGTTAACTTTACCAAAGGTGAATGTCTAGTAACTAATGAAGAAGGTGAAGTGATAATGAAAGGAGTAAGGTCAAAGGATAACTGTTATTTGTGGGTAGCTCCAGATGAAACTAACCTATCGTCTTGTCTGATAACTAAAGAAGATGAGGTTAATGTATGGCACAGGAAACTTGGTCATCTCAATCTTAAGAGCATGAAGAAGATTATCACTGAAGAAGCTGTTAGAGGAATGCCCAAATTGAAGATAGAAGAAGGGAAGATATGTGGAGAGTGTCAGGTTGGAAAGCAAATTAAGATGTCGCACCCTACAATGCCCCATTTAACCACATCCAGAGTTCTTGAACTACTACACATGGACTTGATGGGTCCTATGCAAGTGGAAAGTCTAGGAGGAAAGAAATATGCCTTTGTTGTAGTGGACGATTACTCAAGATATACATGGATTAGCTTTCTTAGAGAAAAGTCTGATACCTTCTTTGTGTTCAAAGACTTGTGTGTACAACTACAAAGAGAAAAGGATGAAGGTATTATTAGAATCAGAAGTGATCACGGTAGGGAGTTCGAAAATTCCAGCTTTGCTGATTTCTGTGCTTCAGAAGGTATTGGACATGAGTTCTCATCCCCCATTACACCCCAACAGAATGGTGTTGTGGAAAGGAAAAACAGGACTTTGCAGGAATGTGCCAGAGTAATGCTGCATGCTAAGAAACTACCTTATCATTTTTGGGCTGAAGCTATGAGTACTGCATGTTATATTCACAACAGAGTCACTTTGAGAACTGCAACGTCAAATACTTTATATGAGCTCTGGAAAGGGAGGAAGCCTACTGTAAAATACTTTCATATCTTTGGAAGTAAATGTTACATTCTTGCAGATAGAGAACCTAGAAGAAAATTGGATCCTAAAAGTGAAGAAGGAATTTTTCTAGGATATTCTACAAACAGTAGAGCGTTTAGAGTGTTTAACTCCAGAACTAGCACGGTGATGGAATCTATTAATTTCGTAATTGAAGACACCTATTCTGTCAGTGAAACAGATGCTGATCCTCATGCTGACTCTACTCCTGCCCCATCTGATGTTCTGGAAGAAGAAACTTACATAGATAAAGTTGAAAAATCAGGAAGAGAGACTGATTTGTACAATGCTCCAGTGAACAAAGGTCCTTCAATTAGAGTTCAAAAGAATCACCCCACAGATTTGATAATTGGTAATCCTGATCAAGGAATTACTACTAGAAGATCACAGGATGGTGTGTCAAATGCATGCTTTGTGTCTAAGATTGAGCCAAAGAATGTTAAAGAAGCTTTGACTGATGAATTTTGGATTGAAGCTATGCAAGAGGAATTGAATCAATTCAAGAGATGTGAAGTATGGGATCTAGTACCAAGACCTACAGACACTAATATCATTGGTACCAAATGGGTGTATAAAAATAAATCTGATTCACAAGGAGTGGTTACAAGAAATAAAGCCAGGCTGGTGGCTCAGGGTTATACTCAGATAGAAGGTGTTGACTTTGAAGAGACATTTGCACCAGTAGCTCGCTTAGAATCTATAAGGCTACTTCTTGGTGTGGCATGCTTCTTAAAATTCAAGCTTTACCAAATGGATGTGAAGAGTGCTTTTCTAAATGGATACTTGAATGAAGATGTATATGTTGAGCAGCCAAAAGGATTTGTTGATCCAAATCACCCTGATCATGTGTACAAGTTAAAGAAGGCATTGTATGGTCTCAAGCAAGCACCTAGAGCTTGGTATGAGAGACTTACAGAATACTTAATAAAACAAGGCTACAGGAAGAGAGGTAATGATAAAACCTTGTTTGTTAAGGCAGAAGAAAAAGAGCTGTTGATCGCTCAGATCTATGTAGATGATATCGTATTTGGAGGAATGTCTGACAGAATGGTGCAACATTTCGTACAACAAATGCAATCTGAGTTTGAAATGAGTATGGTAGGTGAGTTGACATTCTTTCTTGGGCTACAAGTGAAACAGATGGAAGACACCATTTTCATCTCTCAAAGCAAGTATGCTAGAACATTGTGAAGAAGTTTGGTATGGAAAGTGCAAGCCATAAGAGAACTCCTGCTCCTACGCATTTAAAACTATCTAAAGATGAGAAGGGAGTAAAGGTTGATCAAAGTCTCTATAGGAGCATGATTGGGAGCCTGCTATATCTCACAGCAAGTAGACCAGATATCACATTTGCAGTTGGAGTATGTGCAAGATACCAGGCTGAACCTAAGGTAAGTCACCTTACTCAAGTTAAAAGAATTTTGAAATATGTGAGTGGTACTAGTGATTATGGAATGTTATATACACATAGTGATAATGCAATGTTGATTGGCTATTGTGATGCTGACTGGGCTGGGAGTGCAGATGACAGAAAAAGTACATCTGGTGGATGTTTCTTCCTAGGAAACAACTTAATATCCTGGTTTAGTAAGAAACAAAATTGTGTCTCACTATCTACAGCTGAAGCTGAGTATATTGCAGCCGGTAGTAGTTGCTCTCAGTTATTCTGGATGAAACAAATGCTCAGTGAATATAATATTCATCAGGAAACTATGAAATTATTCTGTGACAATATGAGTGCTATTAATATCTCCAAGAATCCAATCCAGCACAGCAGAACCAAGCATATTGATATCAGACACCATTTTATCAGAGAACTAGTTGAAGAAAAAATAGTGATGTTGGAACATGTTATCACAGGTGAGCAACTGGCTGATATTTTTACGAAGGCGCTAGATCATAATCAGTTTGAAAAACTTAGGGGCAAGTTGGGAATTTGTTTGTTTGAAAATCTGTAGCAATCAGTATATTGTGCGCGTGCAAAGAAACTAAACTCTTCATATTTTGTGCACGCTGATCAAGAAAAGTGAAGATTAAAGACTCCACTATCTATTCACATTCCACACGTTAAACCATTCCACTTCTGTTGCTCTGTTATTACTCAGTATCCTCTCTCATTATACAGATACACTGTTCTTGCATTGTTACATTTTCTACCTTCTCTCCAAAATTTTCACAATCCAGTTTCAATCATGTCTGCCAATACTGAAATTTCTCCAGATGAACGTGAATCTGATCGTTCCATGACTCCAGAGACAATTGCATGTAACGAGTCTGCTCTGATTCATCAACAACAAAATGATGAAGCAAGCACAATGAAGAAGGTCAAATCCTATAAACGTAGCAAGTCCTCTGGTTCTTCTAGTCAACCAAAGTCCAAGAAACGCAAAAAGAAGAAGTCTTCGCATTCGTCTGGGTTGATTAAAGAGAAGAAAAGCAAGAAGAAGAAATCAGGAAAGAAACACGAGACAAATCGCTCATTTTCGATGACTGATCTGTACCTCACACCAAATCCATTCAATCCCGATGATTCCTCTAATGTTGATAAGTCTGGTGAGTCTCTGGTTGTCGCTGATGTTAATGCTAGTTCTAATTTGAATGAAGAAAGGTTGAAGAATCCCCAATCTACTGTTGTCTCTGCTTCCGAAAACCCTAACTCGGATAAGGAAGAAGAAACACCGCCTGTGAATGATCGTGTGGAGACAGGTACTGTAGCTGTTGACGTGAGTCAAGAAAAAGTAATCTTGGAAACTGCTGTTGAAGAATTAGAAAAATCCCCATCAAGGGATAATGTGGCTGAAGATGTTGATACCTTAGCAGGCCCATCTGGTGTTTTACCAAACAACACCACTGTTACTGTTGATGAAGGATCCTGGACAGATGATGATCATGATGTTAATGAAGATCCCACTACTCCTGTGGAAAAAGATGGATCTGGTGATAGAGTTGAAGAAATTCAAGATGTTGATGTTGAAGAAGACTTGATTATCACCAATGAGAAGATTGTGCATTCTACCTCTGATCAAGGTGTTGCTGGAAGAACTAGGCTGAGATCTGGTCGTACACCTGTTCTTCTTGATCCTCCAAGGACCAGAAGCAAAGGCTCTCGTCCTACTGAAAAGAAAAAGCTGATTCAGAAAAGGAAGGAGATTAGTGCTAGTGAATCTGACTATGAGGTGGAAGAGATTGCTGCCCCATCTGTTGGCACATCAAGAAAGAAGGCAAGGAGAGGAAGAATTCAGGATTCTGATCTAGATGCTCCCCTTGACAACATTTCACTCCACAACATCAGAAATGTCTCTCAATGGAACTACGTGTATAATAGGAGGTTAGCCTTAGAAAGGAGTTTAAACAAGGACATGCTGGATTGTGCTGAACTGATGGATCTCATCAGGTTTGCTGGGTTGGAAAAGACGGTGTGTGATCTTGGTAAGTGTTATGAGCTTTTGGTCAAGGAATTTTTGGTCAACATAGGACTAGATTGTGATGATCCCTTCAGTGCTGAATATCAAAAAGTGTTTGTTCGAGGCCTGTGTATTGATTTTTCCCCTTCCATCATCAACCAATTTCTGGGAAGAAGTGACGATGCTGTGCCTGATTTAGAGGTGACTGAGAATGAGGTCTGTAGAACCATCACAGGGAATAGAGTTTTACAGTGGCCAAGAAAGGTAAAGCTTTCTACCACCAATCTTACTGTCAAGTATGCATTACTGAATAAGATTGCTTCTGCTAATTGGGTTCCTACTTCTCACAACTACTCCGTGGCTACTGGACTAGGTAAGATTATTTATGCTGTGGGCACTAAAACCCCTTTTAATTTTGGTTCCTATATTTTTGAGCAAACCCTGCTGCATGCAAAGTCTACTGCTACTAGGTTACCAATAGCTTTTCCTTCTGTTCTCTGTGGTATTATGCTCGATCAACATCCAAATATCATTAGGAGCTCTGATATCCTCTGTAAAAGAGAGGCCCCTTTGACATTTGATTGTAGGCTGCTTGAAGGTCCCCATGAGGTGGACATAGCTGTCCCATCTGCCACACCTTCTGGTGTGCCCATGTCAAGGAAGCAAATGATTGCAAATTTGCAGGACGTCAGTAAAGTCCTGGGTGACAAAAAGCTGAAGGTGGACAAGGTTATTGAGGCCTTGATGCTAGAAGAAAAGAGCACTGCTGCTCATACCTCACAAGCCCCCATTGTGGATGCGGTTGTACAAGACTCTGACGAAAGTCTTCGTTTCTGATTGTGATACTACTGCTGTGTTACTAGCTGATGTTTTGTTCCAAAGTTTTTTTCTTTTGCTTTATGGGCTATGCCCTGAATTTATGATGCACCTATGTGTGCTTTTGGCCTGTAATATCTACACTCTACTACTCTGATGATTCTCTCCTGCTTATCTTTGCCAAATTTCATGACTACAAAGGGGGAGTAAGTTCTGATAATTTTGATGACTTTTGTTGTGTGTTTATGCATGTGGTAGAACTGTTAGTTATCTTGGCTGAAGTTACATCTGTGTGTGTGAGTTTATATGTGCATGAAGTGAGGGGGAGAAAAATATTCCTTATTATCTTGGCTGAAGTTACATCTGTGTGTGTGAGTTTATGTGTGCATGAAGTGAGGGGGAGAAAAATATTCCTTACTATGCATAACTTCAGGGGGAGATTCTGTCTGTTGAATCTGATGAGGCAAGGAATGTGCTCTCATCCTGGATACCATCCAGAAGAGTCTGAATGGGAATTTATTTTTCTCTATTAGACTGAATTTCTGTTTGTTAGTCTTCTGTTGTGATAAATATGTGTTGTTGAAGACTTTGACATGAGATTTTTTTATGATCAAGTTTGTGAATCCACGTTGAAGAAGTGTATATATCTTGATGCTGTTGTGTTGTGAATAAACTCATTCCGCTGTGCCAAAATCTGATGTTTGTTATAGAGTTTAATTCACTTGAAGCGTAGAAGGTATAGTATTCCTATTGTGTTCTATCTACATCTTGTGAGAATCTGCCTAATATTGTTTTTAGTCAAAATTTGCCAAAGGGGGAGTTTGTTAGGTTTTTGAAATTGGCAGCATTTTACAAAAACAACATTTAGTCAGATGTAGTGTTAGATGTGTCTACATGTGGAACAACATTCGGAAGTACGAATTAACGAAGAGTTTGTTACAAGGCTATCTGCGCGCGCTTTCCTTCAAGCCTATCCGTTTATTATATGTTAGCGTGTTAGTTGTTCCTCAAGACATGGAACTCGCCTTACTTTTGTATATATCCGATAGTGCATCTCACCTAAAATATATTCCTATATTTTAGGATTTTGTTGGATTTGCTTAATTCACAAGCTGGTATCGGATATACTATACTTTTAATAATAATCTGAAGACCAAAAATCAAGGAACGATTAATTTTCCACAAGCTATATATATTGAAGACAAAAGACGTTTGAAGGTTACGAAAACTCTTTTGAAGAAATATATATTTGTGTCTAGGGTTTTTAGTTGTCTCGTGTGTATTTTTGTGAGCCTATCTTGTATCTCTTTGATACTTGCTTAGGACTGTGGTCTTGAGTTGTAAGGGTTTTAGTCTACTCCTAAGCTTTTAAGAACGGAGATAGGTTATTGTTTTGAAGTGTGACTTCACTGTTTTCAAGGTTAGATCAATCACACTGGCTGTGTGGTTAAGAGGAGGAGAGATAGGTGTCTCTAATCTAGGTGGTCCTAGGTTGAAGAAAGCACGGGTAGAAACTAGGTGACGAAGTGTAAACGGGTCGTTTGCTGGAGACTTCTAACTAGTTTTATCATAGTGGATTCACTCCTGGATTGGTATCCCCCAGAGTAGGTCGTGTTATACGCCGAACTGGGTTAACAAACTCCTGCGTTCATTTAATTTCCAGTTGCTTATTATTCTGCATATTATTTACTTCGTTGTGCACATTGTAGCTGCAAAGGTATGCACATCCTGTACCCCATTGCTACGCCAGAATTTCACATCAGAACGTCAACAAAAGTAAAATGGCGTCTATGATTTATAATGTTTGTAAAAATGTAGGTGAAGGAATTGGTTACTCATATGGTAAATCATATGGGAAACAAAATCCTTACACTTGTTTAAATAACATTCCTGATAATCTTTATTCAACTTTTGTGCCTGAGAAAAACAAAGGCAAAGCTATGATTGTTTCAGACTCTGAAGGTGCCTCTGGGGTCTGCAAGACAAGCTCTGAATCTACATCAGAGGCTGTTTATCAGAACCCCAAAGAGAGCAACTCAGAACCTAAGTGTTTAGAACCTGAGACTATCAAGTCTAAGACTCTGAAAACTTTGGGACTCAGAAGCTCATCCAATCAGACTCTAAAACAAACTAAGCTGATGATAAATAATCAACATAAGACTCTGATAAGCAAAACTAATCCTAGATTAGAAAAGCAATCTAAGTTCTATGGTGATTATCAATCAAAATCAGTGGACTAAGAGGGTCAATTTTCAAAGACCAAATTTTCAAAGAAAATTCTTTAATAGTCCACAAAGTTTTTCACAGAGGCAAAGAAGAACTAAAGGTTATAGAACTAACCAAACTGGACCCCAGTAAACAATGGGTACCAAGATGTAAAATTGTTTTCTATTCAGATTTTCATTGTAGGAAAAATCATTTCAAACCAGATGAATGGAAGCAAGTGATCAGCTATGGAAGAAAAACTTATGTTCCAAAACATTACTTTACTTTCAGAGCTGTTGAAGTGGACAAAGCAAATGATTATTGGAGAGAACTTCACAATGAATGTAGAGGATATTATTACAATGATTGACCTTGTTTATTCTACAGCTATCCAGACTGAAAGAAAATAGAAATCAATCATGGTATCTGGATAATGGATGTTCAAGGCACATGACTGGTAATAAGAAATTGTTTTCATCATTGAAACTTGAAGATGGTGGAACAGTCGGCTTTGGAGGAAATCAGAAAGGCAAGATCAAAGGTACAGGTATTGTAGGTAATTCCTCTCTTTCTATTAATAATGTTTGGTTTGTAGATGGACTTAAACACAACCTATTTAGCATCAGTCAATTTTGTGACAATGGGTTTGTGGTTAACTTTGATAAAGGGTTATGTACTATAATTAGAGAATCTGACAAGTCCATAGTGTTCAAATGTAAGAGAATAGGCAATGTTTTTAAAGTAAACCTTTCTGATTTGGCAGACCAAGAGGTAAAATGCTTGCTAACTCTGAGTGAAGAAAAGTGGGTTTGGCATAAGAGGTTAGGTCATGCTAACTGGAGGTTAATCTCTAAGCTTAGCAAACTTGATCTTGTCAGAGGCCTACTTAAGCTACACTATCACTCAGATGCTCTTTGTGGATCCTGCCAAATAGGAAAGAGTGTGAAAACTTCTTTTAAACCAAAACATGTTGTCTCTACCTCCAATCCCTTAGAGCTGCTTCACATTGATTTGTTTGGTCCTGTGAGTACAGCCTCAATCAATGGGAAGAAATATGGACTAGTCATTGTTAAATTCCTCATAAATAAGGATGATGCATATGATGTCTTTAGTAGTTTCTGCACAGATACAAAAAGAAAAAGGTTTACACATTTTGAAAGTTAGAAGTGATCATGGTGGTGAATTTGAAAATGAAATGTTTGAAAATTTTTGTGAAAAATATGGCATCTTACATGAGTTCTCTTCTCATAGAACTCCACAGCAAAATGGAGTTGTAGAAAGAAAGAATAGAACTCTGAAAGAATAGTATCTGTGGGCAGAAGCTGTAAACACAACATGTTATGTTCAAAATCGAATTTATATTAGACCTATTTTGAATAAGACAACATATGAACTATTTAAGGGAAAGAAACCCAATGTATCCTATTTTCATCAATTCGGGTGTACATGTTACATTCTGAATACAAAAATTCATCTGAAGAAATTTGATGTTAAAGCTTACAAGGGTATCTTTATTGGATACTCTGAACGCTCAAAAGCATAGAGAGTGTATAATTCTGAAACTCATACAGTGGAAGAAAGTATGCACATAAAATTTGATGACAAGCAGCCTGACAAAGTGTCAGAGCTAGTTGAGAACTTTGCAGATATACAACTATCAGATGATGAAAAATCAGAACCTGAAGAGACATCAGGACCAGCTCAACCAACCTCTGAAGAAACTATTTCAGCTCCTGAAACCTTGGACTCTGAAGATCACCCAGCATCAGAACTCATCAGCAGCAGTCCAAGCAGAATTGAACAATCAAAACAATCTTTCAAATACAAATCCTCTCATCCAGAAGAGCTAATCTTGGGAAACAAGGACAGTCCAAGAAAAACCAGATCAAGCTTCAGAAATGAAGACTCATTAATTGGATTAATCTCCTTAGTGGAACCAAGTTCAACTGATGAAGCATTAGCTGATGATGCATGGATTGTTGCAATGCAAGAAGAGCTCAACCAGTTTGAAAGAAATGAAGTATGGAGCTTAGTACCCAAACCTTCCAAGAAGAATATCATTGGAACAAAATGGGTCTACAGAAACAAGTTAAATGAACAAGGAGAAGTTGTTCGTAATAAGGCAAGACTAGTAGCTCAAGGGTACAGTCAACAAGAGGGGATTGACTACACTGAAACATTTGCCCCTGTTGCTAGACTTGAGGCTATCAGACTACTTCTTTCCTATGCTACTTATCATAATATTATTTTGTATCAAATGGATGTTAAAAGTGCATTCTTAAATGGCTTTACTTCTGAAGAAGTGTATGTCAGACAACCTCCTGGTTTTGAGGATGCTTCACATCCTGACCATGTTTTTAAGTTAAAGAAATCTCTTTATGGTCTGAAACAAGCTCCAAGAGCTTGGTATGAAAGACTGAGCAATTTCTTAGTTGAAAAAGGTTTTCAAAAAGGTCAAGTTGACAATACTCTCTTCAGTAAGACATTTAAGAATGACATTCTAATTATTCAAATTTATGTTGATGATATTATTTTTGGATCTGCTAATCCATCTTTGTGCAAGGAATTTTCTAAGATTATGCAGGAGGAATTTGAAATGAGCATGATGGGAGAACTAAAATTCTTTCTGGGAATACAAATCAACCAAGACAAAGATGGCACCTACATTCATCAAACCAAGTATACAAAGGAGCTGCTGAAGAAATTCAACATGGATGACTGCAAACCAATGACAACACCAATGCATCCAACAAGCAGTCTCAGCAAGGAGGATTCAGAAGGCAAAGTTGATCAGAAGCTCTACAGAGGTATGATAGGTTCTTTACTTTACCTAACTGCATCAAGGCCTGATATTTTGTTTAGTGTATGATTGTGTGCTAGATTCCAATCAGATCCTAGAAAATCTCATCTTACTGCTGTAAAGAGAATCTTTAGATATCTGAAAGGAACCACAAATCTTGGATTATTTTATAAGAAAACAAATGATTATAAGCTGATAGGATTCTGTGATGCTGACTTTGCTGGAGATAAGATAGAGAGGAAATCCACAAGTGGCAATTGTCAATTTGTGGGTGAAAATCTTATATCTTGGGCTAGCAAAAGACAAACTACAATAGCTTTGTCCACAGCAGAAGCAAAATACATATCAGCAGCCAAGTGTTGTACAAAACTACTCTGGATGAGATATCAGTTAGAGGATTACAAAGTTAATAGTCACAATATACCACTTTTCTGTGATAACACTGCAACTATTCAACTTTCTAAAAACCCAATTTTGCATTCAAGAGCTAAACATATTGAAATTAAACATCATTTTATAAGAGACCTTGTTCAGAAAGGTAGTGTAAATATTCAATACATTGAAACTGAAAGACAATGGGCTGCCATATTTACAAAACCCTTAGCAGTTGAAAGACTGGATTTTATCAAAAAGCATCTGAACATGACTCTGGTCTCTGAAGATATCAAGCTCTGACTTACAAAATTGTGGATTCAGCCTCTGAACTCTGGAAGGTCTTCAGACGCTGAAACTCTTTAAACCCTGAAGTGTTTACTCATGTGGAGTACACGTGTCAATTATTTTGTCTTTACTCTTTAGTCTGTGGTTGGTTAGTGTAAAGGCAGTTTATGACGAAATTCTTTATTGCAACGAATGTACTCCCCCATCATTGTTTTTATTAGAGTTTTTCAAAATCACTTTATTCTTTTCTCGCACAAGTTTCACTTTCACATCTCGCCCCTCTCTTCTAAAACCCAGAGCACTTTCTTTCTCCCTCATACTAGCAAAACCCTGTTCGCTAACCTCAACAATGGCAAGTTCATCTTATGCACCAAGATTCCCAGAGGACATTCCAATAAACATCTATGCTCAGGACTCTCATCTTAAGGATGCAACTATGAATCTTAGGTTTGAAGAAAGTAAATTGGTTATGGAAAGACCAATAGACTTTGAGGCCTTGAAAGTCAATGGACATGACTACAAGGAATTTTTCACTGAACAAGGCTGGGGGCACTACTTGGATATGCTTAATGGACCTATCTACTCCAATTTAGTGTTTGATTTCTGGAGAAAGAGTGAAGTTGTGACATTGGTAGATGCTAATGCTGAACTTCAGCGAATAATTGATCAGAACCCAAGTGAAAATAAAGGAAAATCAAGAGAAGAATTGGGTCTGAGAAAATTCACTGGAACAGAAATTCACTCTAGTGTTGGAGGCTTTCAAGTCATCTTAACAAGAAGCAATTTGGCCAAGATGCTAAATCTTCCCAACACTGGAATGACAAGACTCTACACTGCAGCTTCTGGAAGAAAGTCCGTATATCTAAATGATATAGCCAGACTTTGTTTCAAGGATCAGAAGCTGTCCAACAAGGTTAGTCATCTGAATGATCGTGAACAGGTGTTTGCTAAGATTTTATTCTCATCTTTTCTACCAAGGGATACCGGCAGTGACTCTCTGAATTGGGATCAGAGACACTTTATTTACTTCCTCTCCACCAAAAGAAAAATGAATCTACCTGCTTACATCTTTCAACATCTATGTGAGACAATCTGTGAGGCTCAAAAGTTTGACAATCCTTCCAAATTGATCTCTCATCCAAGGCTCCTAAGCTTCATCTTTGAACAACTTGGTCTTCCTGATAGATTCATGCTTGCTGGAGTGTCTGACGACCTTGAATAAGTTAGAGCTTCCATTCTTGATGCCAAAGTCTTGGTGAGCCTGCGTTTGAAGAGATCAGACAAACTTATTTATCCTCAAAAACCTCTTCTGATAAACAAGAAAAAATTTCAGCCTATCAGTGACGCCTTCGTCTTTGATAATGAACCTCCTGAAGTCATTTTGGAATACATGAGGTTAATGAAGGAAAGAGGAAACCCAATCACTCATAAGGACATTGGAAGAGGTGATGGCCCAACTTTTGCACAAATTATGAGAGCAGTTAAGGAAGAGGTGTTCAGTGACTATGAGGAAGATGACATGGTTGAGGAACCATCAATGCAAGAAGCTTCTGTAAATAGGTCAGAGAGTGATCATCCAGAGGTTGAAGAAGAGCCGGTGGCTGCAGAACCTGCTGTAAAAGACCTGCTAAGTGCGAAATTTCTCAAAAGATCTCGCACAAAGCATTGCACTGCTAGGGGACAGAAGAGACAAAAATCAGATACAGGTAATTCTCATTCTTTTAATTATTGCAATCAAATATCTGAAACATCTATTCTAGAACATGTTCAACCCCTCAAAACCATCTATCCAACATCCTCTGAACCTGAATATGTCCAAATTTCAGACTCTGAATCCGAGTCTTCTGACTCCTCATTTGACGACCTTATGGATATTTTTGAACAATTCTCTTCCAAAGCTAAGCATATTCCTGAGGAGGAAACAACTGAGCCATCCAATAGTTCTATCCCTCAGTCATCACCCAAAATTCTCACTGAGCAAGAGATTCTGACAGAAACATCTTTTAGAGTTTCTCCAATCCATGAAACCTCTGAACCACCAAATGCCATATCCTCTGATCCATCTCAATCAATTCCATCAGACTCTCACAAATCCTCATCACCTGAGATGCTTTTAGATACTGATATTGCAATAAATGATAGAATTGATGTACCCACTGATCATGTGTTTCGCTAACCTAGTGGTCCAAGTCAATCAGTATCTGCACCACCTGTTGCACAGCTAGGGGAAGACAATTCAGACTTCATAGCAACGGCTCTACACATAATACGCAATACGCTTGCTGACCATAACGACAAGCTTCTAGAGCTGGTAGCATACTCAGGGGCATCTGCAAGAATGACTCAACAGCTTCTTACTCGCTACTTGTCCAAACACCCTTAGAATTTTTTTTTTATATCTTTTTTACCCTTTTGTTTTTCACCTATTTGTTTTTCACTATTTGTTTAAAACTTTTTGTTGATGACAAAAGGGGGAGTATTATTTAGTTGTACAATTGTTAGTAGTTTTTATTTCTACTCACATAATAATCTGAAACTGTCTGAAATAAGAATCTTACTTAAATGTTTATGAACTTAAGTGATAAGGAGAACAAATTAATAAACATAATTGTGTTTGCATAGATGAAGGTAGTTAAAATTGTGCTCTTAATTATTTTTATCAGACTCAGGAGTTGAGCTTGCAAACCTCACACTCTGAGAGTTAAGTATGTAGATACAATCAAGTTTATCAAATTGCTCTTATACTGATTCAACTTAATTATGGATAAAACTTAGGGGGAGCTTGCAAACCTAACCCTAATGGTTTATCAGACTCGGGGGGAGCTTACAAACCTCAACAACCTGATGCTGACATAATTAAATTAATCAACAAACAATTGTATTTAATACCTATGTTTGTCATCATAAAAAAGGGGGAGATTGTTGGAACAAAATGAGTTTTAATTATAAAACACCCTAAGTTTTGATGATAACAAGGTATTAAATGGACAATTGGTATTACTAATGAATGATCTAGTGTGCAGGAACAAAGTAAAAATATCATCCACGTAGATCATCATTTGGGCGTCTGAAGGACACAGTCTGAAGTGGTAAGGCTCTGAAAGTGCTGGAAGCATCAGAGCCTTTGAAGAAGTCCTCAGAGGCCAAAGAAAGAAACACAGTCTGAAGCGTGTGTACATCTTCAGAAGATCAAAGAAATGATATCATCAGATCCTGAAGAACTCTCTCTGAAGAAAGACAGCTAATAACCAATGCAATAGTACAACGGTCCTGTCAAAGAGTACAACAGTCTTGTCAACAAAAAGGAGAGTGTACAATCAACGGTTCTTTTCTCAACGTCTTTATACCTAGAGTATAAATAGAAGACATCCTGATAGAGAGAAGACTACTGGAAGATCATCTGAACTAAGAAAGATTCAAAATCATATTCAAGCTGTGAATTGTGTTATTCTTTCTTGTGTAACATTCTAAGTTAAATATCTTTTGATATTACAGACTCTGAGCTTAGTGTTTAGAGAGTCTTGCTTAGAACTTTCAGTCCTACTTAATCTGTGTATTAAGTTAGTTTGTGAAGTCACTTTGTCTTGTGTGACTTAGAGCAGGAAGTCTTAAGTCTTGTGTGACTTAAGCAAGGAAGTCTTAAGCTTCTGTGCTTAAGCAAGGAAGTCTCTAATCTTGTGTGATTAGAGCAAGGAAGTCTCTTTGTCTTGTGTGACCTAGAGCAAGGAAGTCTCTTGCTTGTGTGCTTGAGCATTAGTTGTGTAATCTTTGTGATTATAGTAAAATCCCTTTAAAGTGCAAGGGGACTGGACTACTCTCGTTTTGTGAGAGGAACCAGTATAAAATTTCTGTGTGTGTGCTTTCTCTCTTTCTCTCTCTCTCTCTCACTGTTTTATTTGTGTTTTGTGTTTAGTCAAGTTTATTATATCCGCTGCATTTCTATATTTCTTAAAGCAAAAGAATCAATTTTTCAAAACACAATTCAACCCCCCTTCTTGTGTTTTTCACCTTCAGAGTCTGTTAGAAGCAATTTTAGTGTACTCTCAGAAGCTACACAAGAATGACAAATCATAAATCTGATGGAATCAAGTCTAGAGATATTATCCCTGTTGGGTTTTTGAAGTTGGCTACAATTTTGCAAAAACTAACTATTAGTCAACATGCTGGACGAGATGCTTTAGAGCATGTTGTGCAGCATCGCTACGTCAGGACTGAAGCATGCGCGCGCCCAGAATTTTTATGCAATATCTTTTGGGAAGATTTGATTCAGAAAAATTACAACACATGTGCTAAACATGCTTGCGCGCCTTGTTCCTTAAGCAAAGAAAGATTGCTTCAAATATTTAACACAAAAATATATTTATATATTTTTGTTTTGAACTAAATCTTTTTTGGAAGAATTATTTTTTTCAAATCTTCAAGTTTTATTTTTTAAAATAATCTAGGGTTGGCCGAGATTATTGCAGCTGTTTTTACTTGAAGACCTAGCTTGGACATCAAGACAATTCAAGGCTATAAATACATGAAGACCCAAGCTTATTAAAGTGTGTATTTTTTTCTAAACCGTGTGTTCACTAAAGCGTGAGTTTTAGGGTTTAGGTGTTTTGTTTCTTATGATTTGTGAGCCTTCCTTGTGTCATCTTGATGCAAGTTTAGGACTGGGTTTATTGAGTTGTATTGTTTAATTCTCTTAAGCTTTTAAGCACGGAGAATAAGTTGTGTGAACTTGCCCCAAGCTTTTAAGCACGGAGGTAGGTTTGTTTAAGTGATTCAAAGTTTCTATTACAGTGAGTAACATATTGGTTATTGTAAACGTAAGGAGTGAGACGGGGCGTCTCATATCTAGGAGTTCCTAGGTAGAGTATAGCACGGTTAGTGGCTAGGCGAGAAGTTGTAAACGGGGCGTTTGCTGAGAAACTTTGAACTAGAATTACTATAGTGGATTCCTCCTGGATTGGTATCCCCCAGAGTAAGAGAGTTGCTCCGAACTGGGTTAACAAACCTTTGTGTTATTTACTTATTTGCACTTTATTGTTTTCAGCGTGATATATTGCTTCACAGGTTGCTGTAGCGTCTTAAGCAGCATCTGTCTACTGCGTGCCAGAATTTCAATTGGTATCAGAGCAGGCACCCTAACCTGTTTTGGGTGAGCTCCAGGGTAATATCTGGCACTATGGACAAAGAAGGAGGATATACATCTAGGCCACCGCTTCTAGATGACTCAAACTACGACTTTTGGAAATCACGCATGGAAGCATTCATAAAATCTATGGATATGAAAGCTTGGAAGGCTATATTAAAGGGCTGGGAACATCCCAAAGTAAAAAATGCTAGTGGAGCCGACACTGATGAGCTAAAGCCAGAAGAAGACTGGACTACTGCTGAAGATACGCTAGCTATTGGAAATTCAAAAGCTCTGAATGCCTTATTTAATGGAGTGGACAAAAATATGTTCAGATTAATCAAAAGGTGCAAAATTGCTAAGGAGGCTTGGGACATCTTGAAAACCACTCAAGAAGGAACTGCTAAGGTAAAAATTTCTTGACTACATATTCTAACTAGAAAATTTGAAAACCTTAAAATGAAACAGGATGAAAGCGTTCATGACTTCTATATGAATGTTATGGATTTTGCCAACTCATTTGATGACTTAGGAGAAAAAATGAGTGATGAAAAAATTGTAAGAAAAATTCTTAGGTCTCTCACCAAGAAATTTGATATGAAAGTGATTGCTATGGAAGAGGCACAAGATATTTCAACTATGAGAGTTGATGAATTAATAGGATCACTACAAACCTATGAATCATCTGTCAATGAAAGAATAGAAAGAAAAAACAAAAGTATTGCTCTTGTATCAAATACTGCTGAAGAAGATGAGGAAGATGAACATGATTCAGGTGAGAGCTTCTCTGAAGCTATAGTCATGCTTGGAAGACAGTTTAATAAGGTAATGAGAAAGGTTGACAGAAACTCCTGGAAAGGTGCTAAGAATAATGCCTCAGACATCATGCGCAACATTGATGCCCAGAGAAAATCAAAGGATGATGAAAAGCCTACTGTAAACAAGGGAATCCAATGTCATGAATGTGAAGGGTACCGTCACATAAGAACTGAATGTGGCACATATCTGAGAAAACAAAAGAAGAGTTTAGTTGCTTCATGGTTCGATGAAGAAGAATCTGAAGGTGAAAAAGAATTTGAAGCTGCAAAACATGTTAGAGTTCTAACTGGAATAGTAGAATCTGACACAGAATCCTGTGATGAAGAACTCATATTTGAGGAACTAGCAACAACATACAAAGAGTTGTGCTTAGTCTCAGTTGATAAGTGTAGAGAGATTGAAAAACTAAAGAAGATTAACTCTCAACTCAAAGCTGACCAAGCTAGAAACATATCAAGGATTGAAGAGCTTCAAATTAAGGTAAACCATCTGACCTCTGATCTTGATGAAGCAAACAAAGAAATTGATTTGTTGAATGTTAATGTGGGACAGTTAAGAAAATACTATGAGATGCTTAACAAAACTGGGGATGAGAAACTTGATGAGATTTTGGAACACCACAAAAGGAGACCAAAGTTTACTGGAATCAGCTATGAAAATGTCAACAAACACAGGACTTATAATCCTGAGCTTATGTATACTCATCCTAAAGAAGTCCCAGGTGCTAACATGTCAAGAAAGGTGCCCCAGCATCCTACGCAGCATCACGACAACTCTTACTATAGAAGCACCGTCCTTGGAGATGTCACTACTGTGGTAGAAAAGGACACATAAGGCCGTTTTGCTACAAGCTGTATGGGTACCCTCAGGAGAAGCAACAAATTGAGCCAATACCTATGGTTAAACAAGAATGGAAAGTCAAAAGTGAGAACATCACTATAAAGACCAAAGTTGATGAAGACCAAACTGAAAATCAAGTTACAGGTTTGATTGCTCACACTTCTTTTAGAGCCTCTTCAAAAGAAGACTGGTATTTTGACAGTGGGTGCTCGAGGCATATGACTGGAGATGATAGATTTCTTGTTGATATCAAATCTTACTCAACTAGCTATGTGACTTTTGGAGATGGAGCCAAAGGGGAGATCATTGGCATAGGAAAGCTGATCAACAAAAGCTTACCTAAACTTGAAAATATGCTACTTGTAAAAGGATTAACTGCTAACTTGATTAGCATTAGTCAATTGTGTGACCATGGTCTGAAGGTAAATTTCACCAAAGCTGAGTGTCTTGTCACAAGTGAGAATGATGAATTACTCATGAAAGGTGTGAGGTCCAAAGACAATTGCTACTTGTGGGTATCTCAAGAGGAAGAAAATTTGTCAACATGTTTCATAGCAAAAGAAAATGAGGTAACACTTTGGCACCAAAAGTTAGGACATCTAAACCTGAGGAGCATGAAAAAGGCAATATCTGAGGAAGCTATTAGAGGACTACCTAAGCTTAAAATTGCAGAAGGTAACATCTGTGGTGAATGTCAAATTGGAAAACAAACCAAGATGCCACACAAGATGCTACAACATTCCACAACTACAAGAGTCCTTGAGTTACTTCATATGGATCTTATGGGACCTATGCAGGTTGAAAGCTTAGGAGGAAAAAGGTATGCTTATGTTGTTGTTGATGATTTCTCTAGATACACTTGGATCAATTTTATCAAAGAAAAATCAGATACCTTTGACATCTTTAAAGATCTATGTGTTCAGCTTCAAAGAGAAAAAGATAGTGTAATTTTAAGGATAAGAAGTGACCATGGAAAGGAGTTTGAAAACTCAAAATTTTCTGAATTTTGTGCATCTGAGGGAATCAAGCATGAATTTTCATCTCCCATCACACCCCAACAAAATGGAGTGGTTGAAAGAAAGAATCGAACTATACAAGAATCAGCTAGAGTCATGCTTCATGCAAAGAAATTACCATATTCCTTCTGGGCTGAGGCTATGAATACAGCCTGTTACATTCACAATAGAGTTACATTAAGGACTGGAACCAACACAACTCTGTATGAACTGTGGAAGAACAAGAAACCTACAGTCAAATACTTTCATGTGTTCGGAAGCAAATGTTACATCTTGGCTGATAGAGAACAAAGGAGAAAACTTGATCCTAAAAGTGATGAAGGAATATTCTTAGGCTATTCCACCAACAGTAGAGCCTACAGAGTGTTCAATTCCAGGACCAAAGTAATGATGTAATCAAGCAATGTTGTGATAGTTGACCATGTAGAAAGAGGGACGCAAGATGCGGGTGAAGATGCTGTAGCATCTGACTCATCAACTGAAGCATTTGAAAATGTGAAGGAAGATGAAAATAACATGGAAGCTTCTGAAATTGGGTCTATGAGTGCTCCACCTAAGAAAGGTCCATCCATTAGGATAAAAAAGAATCATCCCTCTGATCTCATCATTGGTAATCCTGACCAAGGAATCTCTACAAGAAGGATGAATGATGTTATCTCAAATGCTTGCTTTGTATCTAAAATTGAGCCGAAAAATGTGAAGGAAGCCTTGACTGATGATTGTTGGATAAATGCGATGCAAGAAGAACTAGAACAGTTCAAAAGGAATGAAGTTTGGGAATTGGTTCCAAGACCAGAGAATGTAAATGTGATTGGTACTAAATGGGTATTCAAGAACAAGTCTGATGAAAATGGAGTTGTCACCAGAAACAAGGCCAGACTTGTTGCTCAAGGTTATGCTCAAATTGAAGGAATTGACTTTGATGAGACATTTTGATGACTCCACGTCATTACTATAGTTTTACTTATTCCAAGACCTAATTACAAGTTTTTTTAGTACGTTTTTATTATATTTTTGCACAATAATAAGTGGAAGTTACGTCAAGTACAAGGCTGCTGAAAGCACAAGAAAAGATTTAAAAAAAAGAATTAGTTTGTTAACAAATCGGTGTGTTAGATATGATTGGAAAATATTTAGTTTTAAAACAAATTTTGTTTAAAAAAACTAATTCCTATCAAGATCCAAGAAAAACTGAAGTAAATCAACAGGAGCTGCATCTCTATATAAAGAGACTCAAGCAAGAGTTTCAGGGTACATAATTTTGACGGCGAGAAAAAGGCAACCTTTGAGATCAAGTCCCAGAGCTAGTTTTCCTTCTTGTAATGAATTTTTTTCACTCTTTTTATTGTTTATGCTTTGATTATGAGTAACTAAACTCTTTGATTGGATCCTAGGGGATTCTAATTATTATTGTCTTGAACTATGTATTTCATATGATTTGTTAATCGAATTACGAAGTTAGTATTCATTCAATTGTCTCTTATTCGCGAATTGTATGATGATTATAATTGCTTGTTTACTAAGACATTAGAAACAAATTGATTGACCTAGGGATAATTGTTCAATTAACTTGTACTTTAGACATATTGGTTTGTTAATTGAGAATTCAAGGATTAAAGGGCAAAAACCTAAATTGATTATAGGTCATCCTAAGACATTAGGGATTGATAATCAATTTGGAGGATTATGTACCAAGACATTGGACATAGTTATTTAATTTAATCGAATCATGAAACTAAGTTCGTAGTTTGTTAACAAGCAAGGAATACCAAGGCAATAGTAATTAGATGAACCGAAAAGGTCCAATCGCTTTCGCATCTTGAAAGGAAACCATATTTTATTGTTGTTTATTTTCTTAAGTCTGAAACCTAAAAACTCCCCCCAATTTATTTTATTGCAAGTTTACTTTCGTATGATACCAATTACACTTTGATACTTCATCACATTTGCACCTGTTGCTCGTCTTGAGTCCATAAGACTTCTCTTAGGTGTTGCTTGCATCTTAAAATTCAAATTATTCCAAATGGATGTGAAGAGCGCCTTTCTCAATGGGTATTTAAATGAAGAATTTTTTGTTGAACAACCAAAAGGATTCATAGAGCCCACTCTCCCAAATCGTGTCTACAAATTGAAGAAAGCCCTATATGGCCTAAAACAAGCCCCTAGGGCATGGTATGAAAGGCTCACTGAATTTCTCTTAAGTCAAGGGTACAGGAAAGGAGGGAATGACAAAACCCTATTTGTAAAGAAAGAAGAAGGTGATTTCATTATAGCTCAAATCTATGTTGATGACATTGTCTTTGGAGGAATGTCAAGCAAGATGGTACAACATTTTGTGCAGCAAATGCTGTCAGAATTTGAGATGAGCCTAGTAGGAGAGCTAACATACTTCCTTGGACTACAAGTAAAGCAAATGGAAGACACAATATTTGTCTCTCAAAGCAAGTATGCTAAAAATATTGTGAAGAAATTTGGTATGGATGGAGGAAATCACAAAAGAACTCCTGCAGCAACACATTTGAAGCTTACCAAAGATGAAACAGGAATTGATGTTGATCAAAGCCTATATAGGAGCATGATTGGAAGCTTATTATATCAAACTGCTAGTAGACCTGATATTACTTTTGCAGTTGGAGTATGTGCTAGGTACCAAGCTCAACCCAAGATGAGCCATCTTGTTCAAGTAAAAAGAATCTTGAAGTATGTGAATGGCACCTGTGATTATGGGATTCTCTACTGTCATAGTGAAAATTCTACTATAGTAGGATATTGTGATGCTGATTGGGCAGGTAGTGCAGATGATAGAAAAAGCACATCTGGTGCATGTTTCTTTCTAGGTAACAACCTCATATCTTGGTTTAGTAAGAAGCAAAATAGTGTTTCATTATCTACAGCTGAAGCTGAGTACATAGCTGCTGGAAGCAGTTGTTCTCAACTATTATGGATGAAACAAATGCTGAATGAGTATAATGTGGAGCAAGATGTCATGACATTATATTGCGATAATCTTAGTGCCATAAACATCTCAAAAAATCCTATTCAACATAGTAGGACAAAGTATATTGATATTAGGCACCACTTCATAAGAGATCTTGTAGAAGATAAAATTGTTACTCTTGAGCACATTGGCACTGAAGAACAATTAGCAGATATATTTACTAAAGCTCTAGATGTTGTTCATTTTGAAAAATTGCGAGGCAAACTTGGTATTTGCCTTCTTGAAGATTTGTAGCAATTATGGTTAAAAAGGCGTGCAACCACTTTTCCCTCCCTCCAATACCTGATGCACGCTAATCAAGGGATCACTATCTCAACTTTCCTTAACCAAATTACAATCGTCTTCACAACCTTTCATCTTCAAGTCTCTCTCTCACACATTCAAATTTTTCAACTTCCCTCTATCACATCACCTCATCATTTTCGTTCTCTCGCACTCAGAAACAAATCCATAAACATGTCTTCTCCTTCCACACATCCTCATGAGAAGAATGCTGCTAAATCACAATCAAAATCACCGCCAGAAGCTACTCCATTCTCTTTAATTTCACTCACAACTCCGCTCACTACTGTATTTCCCGAAGGTCACATACCTAAAAGGGATCCAACTTCTGAAGCAGCGAATCAAGTAAGTACTACTACAATTCCTTCTGATTTGGCTGATAAAAATCGCGACGAATCTATTGATACAATGCATGTTAAAAATCGCAGTGAATCTAGCTTTATTCCTACCAAAACTCCAAATCAAAACCCTGTTAAAGTTGCAGACGCTGTAGGATTTGAAAACCCTAGTTCGACTGAGGAATTGGGAAAATCGAGGTCTGTTACTGATTCTGATGTTATTAAAACTGTTGTTGCTGAAATTAGTGATTCTACTAAGGTTGAAATTACTAATGTTGTTACTGATATTGTTGGTTCTTCATCTGAGGCCAAAGATGTTGTTTCAAATGCTAAAGAAAGTACCCAAGATGTGTTTACTCAAGATGCTTCACAAGATGTTACAGTATCCCCAACACCAGTTAATCTGGTGGATATTGTAATTCCTGAGTCTCCAGTAGATGTCACTGTGGGAGACAATGAGAAATCTCCAGGATCTAATGAAACAACGCTTGGTGAGCATATTGCTAAGCAAAAGAAAAAGAAGAAAGCTGCTAGTACTGTGATAGATGTGGAAACACACATCTCTAAGGGTATGTCAGGAAGGATGACTACTGCATCCAGTGTGGCTAGAAGAACTAGAAGCAAGGGAAGTGAGGATGTGGGTGCTAAGAGTATTACACCACAAAAGGCTTCTCAATCTGTTAAAAGGAAGCCTATGTATGGTCCCCCTCGACCTCTAAGTCAAATGGTATCTTCAGAAAGGAAGAAAAAGAGCTTGAAAAGAAAAGCTCCTGAGGATAGTGACTCAGATTATGATGTGGTCCAAGATGCTGCAACATCTTTTGAAGCATCTATACCTAAAAGTATCAAAAAGAAGAAGATCCCACAGAATGTCCCTGCTGTCAGATGGAAGTGTGTTGTGCAAAGGAGGTTGGCCATAGAAAGGAATCTGAGTCAAGACATGCTTGAGTGTGAAGAACTTGTGGCCTTGCTCAATGAGGCTGGATTAATGAAGACTGTGCAAGGAATGGGAAATTGCTATGAAATGTTGACCAAAGAATTTCTGGTCAACATCAGCATGGATTGTGATAATCCTATGAGTCCTGAATTTCAAAAAGTATATGTTCGTGGAAAATGTGTCAACTTCTCTCCTTTTCTGATCAATCAATACCTTGGGAGAAGCTCTGAAGACCTTGACTGGTGGCTTAGTCAAGGTATGGCCAAAGAAAAATCTGCCTGCAGCCAAGGTCACAACCAAATATGCCATTCTGAACAAGATTGCTTCGTTCAATCGGGCTCCTACTACACACTCCAACAGTGTAGCTACAGGTTTGAGTAAAGTTATCTATGTTGTAGGTACCAAACTTAGCTTTGATTATGGTTCCTATATTTTTGATGAAACTGTTTTACATGGTAAATCTCTTGCTGTCAAAATGCCTATTGCTTTTCCCACGTTAATTTGTGGAATTATTTTGGAACAACATCCTGATATTCTTACTAAGGATGATGTACCTGCAAAAAGGCTTTCTGATTTGTCCTTAGATGATAGGCTATTCACTGGCAGACAAGTTACTGACTTTGCTACACCAAATGCTGCACAAGATGCTGCTCGTAATGCTATGCAGCATCCTGAGGTGTTGACTAGGGATGAAATGATTGTTCAGTTGGAAAGTGTCAGTAGAATGTTAGGGGAAAAGAAGAACTTGGTGGATAGTGTGGTCTATTCTTTGAAGTATGAGAAAGCACAAGCTGAGGGTGGAGAAGGACCTTCATATGTTACTCCTACCAATTCTGCGCATGATTCAGAGGACACTGAGAAGGAGGGGTATGCGACTGATGAAAGTCCCCTTATTTGAATTTCTGATGTTTCTTTTTTACTGGATGTACTTTTGTGGGCTATGCCCTAATTTTGGATGCACCTGTGTGTGCTTTTGGTTGTCTTATGTACTTCCTATGTTCTGGTACTCTTTTGGTTCTACTGATATGGAACTTTGTTTAATCGTTTAATGGCTTTCTTTGTCAAATTTAGCCCAAAAAGGGGGAGTAATTCTGCAGGTTATTCTGAAGGTTTTATGTTTGCAATTCTGAAAGTTTTATATTTGCATGATGTGGCGACAAATGCTATAGCATCTGGTATATCATCTTTGTCTTTTGATGATATGCATATTTTGAGGGGGAGTGATCTCCATGCATGTGCTAAGGGGGAGTAAAATTTATTTTTCTACTGTATGTGATGAATAGGAATTTATTTTTCCTAATATGTGTGGAATTCATTTTTCCATGAAGGAGTTTATTTCTCCTTATTTTTGAATCCACTACATGAGAGTTTATTTCTCTCAGGCTGTACTACATGAGGATACGATGTTTTTTCCGCTGTTGCTTGCCTCTGATAAATGTTCTTTTTCTACTTTCTTTCCTAGTTGTGTGATTATGTTGACTCGAAGGAAAGTATGATATGTATCTCTCCACAAACTGGTCTAAAGTTATTTTTAGCCAAAATTTGCCAAAGGGGGAGATTGTTGGGTTTTTGAAGTTGGCTACAATTTTGCAAAAACTAACTATTAGCCAACATGCTGGACGAGATGCTTTAGAGCATGTTGTGCAGCATCGCTACGTCAGGACTGAAGCATGCGCGCGCCCAGAATTTTTATGCAATATCTTTTGGGAAGATTTGATTCAGAAAATTTACAACACATGTGCTAAACATGCTTGCGCGCCTTGTTCCTTAAGCAAAGAAAGATTGCTTCAAATATTTTACACAAAAATATATTTATATATTTTTGTTTTGAACTAAATCTTTTTTGGAAGAATTATTTTTTTCAAATCTTCAAGTTTTATTTTTTAAAATAATCTAGGGTTGCCGAGATTATTGCAGCTATTTTTACTTGAAGACCTAGCTTGGACATCAAGACAATTCAAGGCTATAAATACATGAAGACCCAAGCTTATTAAAGTGTGTATTTTTTTTTCTAAACCGTGTGTTCACTAAAGCGTGAGTTTTAGGGTTTAGGTGTTTTGTTTCTTGTGATTTGTGAGCCTTCCTTGTGTCATCTTGATGCAAGTTTAGGACTGGGTTTATTGAGTTGTATTGTTTAATTCTCTTAAGCTTTTATGCACGGAGAATAGGTTGTGTGAACTTGCTCCAAAGCTTTTAAGCACAGAGGTAGGTTTGTTTAAGTGATTCAAAGTTTCTGTTACAGTGAGTAACATATTGGTTATTGTAAACGTAAGGAGTGAGACGGGGCATCTCATATCTAGGAGTTCCTAGGTAGAGTATAGCACGGGTAGTGGCTAGGCGAGAAGTTGTAAACGGGACGTTTGCTGAGAAACTTTGAACTAGCATTACTATAGTGGATTCCTCCTGGATTGGTATCCCCCAGAGTAAGAGAGTTTCTCCGAACTGGGTTAACAAACCTTTGTGTTATTTACTTATTTGCACTTTATTGTTTTCAGCGTGATATATTGCTTCACAGGTTACTGTAGCGTCTTAAGCAGCATCTGTCTACTGCGTGCCAGAATTTCAATCCCTCAAGCTATAAACTACACAAGGACGAAATGGATGCTGCTGTATGCCAGTCCAACAAATCAAGAAAGGGAATATCAAGACAACGGTATTAAAGTTACCTCTTATGTGCAAAGGAACTATCTTCGAGAATTAGAGAAGCAGAAGCAATTTTCCATTTACGGAATAAGTTAAAATTGGTCTGAGTACCTTTCAAACGGGCAAACTGATCTATCACAACGGTCATATTCAAACGTCTTTATTTCTAAGCCTATAAATACAAGACCTCTTTGAATTGACAAAGTGTCGTTGAATGATAGAACTTCTCAAAAGAGCTTAAACTTAAGAAGAACTGCACACAGTTAAAAAGGAAGAAAGTGTTCATTCAAGCCAAAGAACTTAATAGCAAACATCTACACAAGACGTAAACTCAAGACCTTCATTCAACGTCAAAGTTTTCTGTTTTGACAATATTTGTAAGAGTTAGTCTTAGGTGTATAATTGTAGCCAATCTTATTATATAAGATTTGGAAGTCTCTTACGTTTGTGCTTGAGCAATTTGAAAGTCTCTTGCGTTTGTGCTTGAGCAATTTGGAAGTCTCCTGCTGTGTGATTTGGAGCAATTAGAGTAAGTCTCTTGCTGTGTGCCTGAGCATCTGTTGAAGTCTCTTGCTGTGTGCTTGAGCAAAGTGTGAAGTCTCTTGCTGTGTGCTTGAGCAAATTGTGTAATCTTGGTGATTATAGTGAACTCTCTTGTTGAGGAACAAGGGGACTGGAGTACTCTCAAGTTGTGAGTGGAACCAGTATAAATTCTTGTGTGTTCTCTCTTTTTCTCTTACCTTCTCAACCTTGCATCTGATTGCATTGTGTGTTTAATTTATCCGCTGCCAAAATAGACTCTGATAGATTTTAAATCCTCAAACCATAATTCATCCCCCCCCCCCCCCTCTTGTGTTTTTCACACCTTCAGTTGCTTGTTTCGGTGAAAACTTAATATAAGGTTCATTTTCAAATTTGATGAACCAATATACATATGTAACAACACGATAACACTTCATTTTTTTTTAATTTTTTTTGATTTTATTGTGAAATTTTGGCACGTGAGGGACCAATGTGGTGCACGATGTTGCAACACTGGTCCTCCTGGACACACAATAATAAAACGACAGAATTTTAAATAACACAAGTTATTGTTAACCCAGTTCGGTGCAACTCACCTACTCTGGGGGATACCAATCCAGGAAGGAAATCCACTATGGTAAAGTAGTTCAAAGCTCTCCGCAAACGCCCCGTTTACAGCTTATCACCTAGCAACTACCCGTATAGATTTCTACCTAAGAACGTCCTAAGTATGAGACCCCTCTCACTTCCCCTCAACCACACAACCTGTGGATTTTTAAATTTTGTTCCTAACAAACAAATCACACATTGTGCTTAAAAGCTTAAGAGTGAACGCCCTTATTCTTAATAAAGTATCAATCATGATACTCAAAAGAATAACTAGGATCTAAACTAAATCCTAAGCCTAAAACTTCTCAATCGTTCTATAGCGTTTGTATCTTCAATGGTTTCAGGTACTCTTCAACGAATGAAGCTTGCTTCTTTATATAGAGTCTAGAATCTCCTTGGCTTCATGAAGGATAGGATCGGTTGTTGCAAACTAATCTTTGATTTAAATCCGTTTGCCTAAAAAGATAATTTGTTACACAAACAATTAATATTTGTTTGTTTTATCTTTTTAAATCTTCCGCTTTAGATCACGATCCTCTTTGACCAAACAAATAATATTGATTTGTTTTTATCTTTTACCAAACAAATAATATTGATTTGTTTTTATCTTTTACCAAACAAATATTATTTGATTTGTTTTTATCCTTTAAAAACTCCAGCTGTAGATCTTCAATCTTCAGCTAACAAACTCTTTCCTTGTTGAATAAGGAATCACAAGTTTGTTTCTTCAATTCTTCAAACATATCCGCGCGCTAGATCAAGAAAAGGATAAGGCGCGTTATCAGGCCGTGGTTTCCAATGTTACTGCATTGGTATCCACATTTGGCCTCAGGCTTATTTTACCAAAAATGAAGTCAATCTTCAAAACTCAACATATTGGAAATAAATATATTGATAAAAGAGTTTATCGATTTTATCAAATAAAAATCAGTGTTCGAAAAACCGGACCGGCCGGTCGGACCAGTTCAACCGTGAATCGGACATGTACCTGGTTCGGTTGGTATGTCAGACCGTTCATGCAGTCAAAGTTTAGTTAGACCGACCACATCCGAACCAGTTCGGCTATGGTTCAAGCGCGTGTAGTTATTTAATACTAAAAAAATTCAAAATTTTGTGAGGTAAGGGAATCAAACTGCGCCCAATACTTCCAGAATCACGGTTTCAACCACTCATCCAACAATACTTGTTGTTATAAATTTGCCTTCAAATATATATAATAAAAGTGTGGCTTTTGAACAAACCGTTTTTCTCCTCGTGCTTTTTTCTTCCATTTTGTATAAAATATCAAATCCTTTAAAAGTTTTATAAAATAAAAAATTAAATACTCCTTTATACAGTTTATTTTTCTCCTTTATTTTTTATTCTACCAAAACTTTTTTTTTTTTTTAATTGATTAACAATTGATGAAGGATGACATCATAATTCATAAATAGTATTTATACAGTTTAATTGATATTTGAATCTCAAGAATATGTGAATGAATTTGTTTAGAATTTAAATTTAAATAATGAACTTGGGAAATTATAATATTTTAAAATTTTTATATTTTTTAGGTGTCATAAACTTTTAGTAACCGAGTTATCTGGCTCGACCTAGTTTAATGTTATTTAGTTTTGTTATAGAGACCGGTCTATTCAACTAAGTTATCCGGTTTTATCCGGTTTAATCACGTGGTTCGACCAGTGACCCGATATCCTCACCGCCGGTTCGATGTCCGATCCGGTTTTAAAACATTGATAATAATAATAATAATAATGAATATACGTAGAAAAAAATCTTGCAAAAGACATAAATCGTCGAAAAAAATATATATAGTTATAAATAATTAGAAATAGAACATAATTATAAGGTCAAAAAAGAGCAAAGTGAGCAATAGAAATATAAAGTCAAAATAACAAAAGTATCAAATTAAATAAACAAATTGAATAGATTTAAAATTATTATTCGATGTTTAAGTGAACAATTATATAGAACTAATATTCCAACGAAACTTTAGCAAAATAAAGAATATCATCACTTCGATCATCCTTTCACATATTCCCGAAACTAAAAAATTAAACATTGAACTTAGTACAATAACAATTAAAAAGAACTTGGTACAATAACACTTGTGATCTTTGTTACTCTAAATTTGAAAATCATTTCCAACACTTATTAGAATAGCAAAGCAAACAAAGAGGAAAAAAAAAATAGTTTAAAGAAATTTTGAGAATACTAACTGTGCCTCAAAATTGGTTTGAAAAGTATGAGAACTATTTATAAACAAAGATGTTAAGAAATCAAAATAATTAAATTATGCATGTAGTGACAAAAAAAAATTGTCCATTAGTATTCATCCATTTCATAAAGCTCTTAGACTTTGAGTGCCATGTGCAAAATAATAAAATGGTGCCCTTGTAATTTATTTCGTTACTCAAACAAACTTATAACACTTTCATTTACCTCTTAATTAAGAATAGATAAAATTTAAAATTGTTTAGTGTTACTAATTTTGTTGCCGTGACAATGACAATCTATAGATATGACTTTTAAGCAGAAAAAATGGCAGAGATAATAAAAATTATCATGTACTATTAGACTTTTATAGAACCACAAAATTAAAGTTATAAAACCACAATTGGGAGCATTTTTATAATAGAAAGCTTCATCCCATATTCCTTCAATTTTACAATTTTATGTACCATTATATCAAAGATTATTTTATTGCGCCCTATTCTACCAATTTTTATAATTGTGATAAAAGTTAAAATTTGTGATTATTTATATAATCCACCCGTTTATAATGCTTTTGGTCATTATATATATATATATATATATTATAATTATAATTTTAAAAATCATACCTTAATTGTAAACCGAAAAATAATTCATCACATGAAATTAATTTAATATGAGAATTTTTTTTGACTAAGTGAGAATTAATTGTTTTTTAGTACAAGAAAATAGAATCATTTTTACAATGCCATATATATAAATAGGATTTGGATCCTCTCCAATTTTTTCTCTCCAATTCCCTCTCCAATTTTTTTTACCCTACATACAGGGTAAAAAAAATATTAATTACTATTAAATACATTAATTACTATGAAAAAAAAATCAATTACATATCTAAAATTTTTACCCTACATACAGGGCATTTGTCGCCATCTTTTGCTATGAGTGTAGAAATACATTCCTCACAAAAGATGTGATTACACGGTAAACTAGAAAACGGTTGTGCGTTTGCAAAATCTTGCAAACATATCGCACATCCCGTTTGATCAAGTTGAGGAGGGTTAGATGTGTCATATATTGACACTGTAACCCTCCCTAATCGAGCCTCACGGCGTGCTCGACGATCTAAATATAGTTTAACTAAAATACATAAAATTACAACTATTACAACACCTATTAAGCTAAATACGATTATTTCGGTTATACGATCGGCGGAAGCTGAATGAACATCACGCTCGGTGTAATCCATTTTGTAATCGGTGTTAATGGATTACAATCTGTTACAAATTACAAAAGTAAAAACAACATCAGAAACATATCAACCACACACGTTCAATAATCAAAATACATATGCGGCATACATGATCTAACGAAAGTTACGAAACCTAACAAACATTTATACAAACAATTTTAGCGAGCAGATACATTTATGATGGAGCATATATGTTAAACTGGATGTAAACTTATTGAAAGTCATATATTTGATGTTAAACTGGATGTAAACTTAAGAAAAGTCGTATCTTACAAACTTTTGTAAACTTGAAAGCAGTGACGGAGTTAGAACTTCTGTATAATGGGGCACTATTTACATATAAATTTATAATTATTTTTTAGTGAATATTAGTAGTGAATATTTTTTAATTTGAAAAAATATATCAATTATTTGCATCGCACTCGTTGCGTAATTTGTGTACTATTGTTTGCATAAACAAATTTTTATCCATGGATATGATAAAGTTGATATGATATTAAAAATAATAATTATGTAATGATATAATAAAGTCGATATGATATTAAAAATGTTATTTGCCGATATGATTGCATAAACAAAATTGCAATAGTTGGTTACTATTTTTATAATTTAATTTTGAAAAAAATTGTATTATTAGTCATTTAATTTTGATTGTGTATTAGTGTGTATGAATAGAGTTTGTTGTTGCAACCAAATGAAAATTTACATGCGCCAAAAAGAATAAAAAGAAACTTTAATCATCCCTCATTGATAATTAGAAATTAAAGAATAATTAGAAATTAAAGCATTTTCTTTCCTCTTCTCAAGGGTGAAACATGATATGTAATGCAAAATAATTTCTTAATTGCTTCTTTTCTTTTACTTTCCCTTCATTATTTTTTTTTAACAAAGAAAAATTTAAATGATGATGTAACTATATGCAACCATAAACCTACGAGATATGTTAATTGACAATGCAATTTTGACAATACTCAAACTACTATAAGCAATCAAATATTCATAAATTTTAAATGTTAACAAAAACTTGAATTCTATTAGCACCCGTTAAAGTTAAAATGCATATATTTACGGGTGGTCACTCACACATTATTGTGCACTTCTTTATATATTCTGGTTCTTCTTGTGTTCTCTAATCAAACTTGCAAATTAATGGTACGATTACGTCTTCCTATTTTTGTTTTTGAATTCAAAATGTACAATGCCAGGGAAAACTATGCAAATTTATTTTACCTATTGACGCGCCGTGAAAAACGCCGAGCGTAGAGTCGAAAATGACACAGAGTCGCCACCGAACTATAAGGCTTAAAAAGTGTTTGACAAGATGTTGAATCTACATATTCTCGGGTGTTTGACAAGATGTTGAATCTACGTATTCTCAGGTGTGGTGGGAAATTTTAATCTACGTAGTTCTGGGTAGAAAATGTTTGTTGGTTGGTTGATTTTATTTATGAAAATGTTTTGGTTGCGCTAGAGCGAAACATATTTGTTTGATTGAAAAGACGAGCTCGCATTTGGGCGATAGTATCCGTTTAAGAAAATAGTTAAAGAATAAGTTTGGTGTGTTGAAATAAATTTTAATGTTTTCTAGGGGAATGACAATCATCGAACCGCGAGCAAGGCATATGTAAGAGTCCGAATAATCGGGGTAGAAATGACATAGACTAGATCATCCTTTTTCATTCGGGTTTTATTTTTTATTTATTATTTAAATTTAAATATTTTATGAGAACGACAATTACCCAAGCAACGAGTCATACATCAAGAACGGCATACGTCAAACCACTTCTATTTCACTCAAATTTTATTATTGAAAATTATTCGATGTGATTAAATTTGATAGTTTTTGTGTTTTATTGTTATTATATTTTTTTTTTTAGCATTTTATACTATGTTGGAGAAATTAAATAAAAGAAACAAGTAACATAAAAAATGATAATAAAGGAACTGAAAAATGAAAAAAAAAATCAAAGGGGGTGCAGACTGAAATACAGGAGTGTGAAACCTAAAACAAAACATATAAGTTATAACCCACCAAAAATCAGCCCACCTAACTTTAAAATAAATAAATGAATAAATAAACAAAATAAAATAAATAGACAAATAAATAAATAAATAAAACAACACAAAACAAAAAAGATAAATGCAGGATTTGAAACACGGGAGAGAGGTGGAGCATAACCGAGAGAGTGATCGCGAAGCCTGAGAGCGAGGGAGCGGTCCGGCAGCGATTCCTGTGATGTGCCGCTAGCCCGCTATGCACCTGCGGTGGTTCTGTTTCTCCTTCTTCTTTCTATTTCCTTGCTACTGTTTCTTATTTCTTTTAGTTTGGTTGATGAGATGGGTTTGATGATGTAGGGGTTGTTGCTAAAGTGTATTTATAAGCATAAAGATTAAGTGGTTTATAACTCACATTTGGGTATGGTTCTTAGTCCCCTTTTAGTGTAAAACTAACGTGTATTTATAAGCATAAAGATTAAGAATTGAATTTGGTTGATTTATTTTAGGAATAGATTTGTGTAAAGTAAGAGTGGATTTGTAAAAAGTTAAATGTATTTTTATTGAAACTAGCTCTACGTAATAATAATAAAAAAAGTAATAAAAATTGTCGGATGTAAATTTTGAGAAGTTACCTATATATTGAGAGTAAATATTAGTGTCCAAATTATGTTAGTGTCCACATTATGAATCTTTCATTTTAAGGGCTCCACACCTCTTCTTTCATATTAAAGTTAAAATAAAACTATGTGCACCATTAAATTGATCATTGTATATTTTCCACTAAATTATTGTAACTAGTGCTCTTGAGTTTTTTTTGTTGTTTTTTTTTTATTAGTGTTCTAGAGTTTATTCAACCAAAATCAAATATAGTAGTAATTTGGATGCAAGTTTATTTTAAGCCATTTATTTCATACGTTTGGGAAATGGTTGCTTTTTTAATGTTTTACTATATTGTTACAACTTGATTAAACATTTGAACAACCACTTATCTCATCAATATGAATGTGTTGTGCATGCATGTTATCCAATGTAGTATAACGAGCTCATCTTGAAAGAAATTTTTAAAAGGATTAAAAGTTAAAGTTGATATATTTAGATAGGGTGAATCTCAAGACTTTGATAAGAATGTCTATAAAAAGATCGGATATGCTAAAATGACCCGTCAATAAATTTCATAAGATGTATTCAGGGCCGGCCCAACACAATGTGGGGCCTAAAGCAAAAATTAATATGAGGCCTAATACGAAAATGTGTATTTTTTAAGTAAAAAATATTGTCAAAAAGAAAAATGTAGAATAAGCCACTAGATTTAGTGTAGTAATGAGAGATTTGGGTATTATGTATGAGGTCCTAAGTTCGATCTGCATTACCAACATTGTAAATAAAAAAACGAAAAATTATATTTAATATAAAATAAATAAGATTTTTATTGTAAAAAAAATTAAAAATGTATCAATGTTATTTGTAATAAAAATAAAATATGGTATTAAAAATATAGTTCTATGAATAAAAAAAATATTTCTATAATATGAACAAAATAAAAATATGGTTTTTATTGCATTATATTTATTTTATTCATTTTAATTTATTTGTTTTATTTTCATATTTTCATATTATTTTAAAATGTATCGGTTATATAAGTTAAAACTTAAGATGATTTTTCTATAGAACATTATAATAACTGTGAAAAGAAAAGGTGGAAAACAAACAACACTAGGCAACTTAAGAGGAAATTTCTATACAACATTATAAAAAACTGTGAAAAAATGTAGGAAAATAGCACCAAGCATGAGTAGGACTCGAAACCTGTTTGCACCTACTAACAAACTATACGTGCAACCAACCGGAATAGAGGGCCTCCTATGTTTTGAAATTGAGGCCTCAATATATATATATATATATATATAATTTATAAAGATAACATATTTTTGAAGCCTAAACCCTATACAAAAAAATAATTTGTTGGGGCTTAAAGCTAGGATTTGGGCCGCTTTACCCTTGGGCGGGTCCTGGATGTATTCTAGGCAGGTCAGCTCTCAGTCTTTGAGTGCCATGTGCGAAATAATAAAATAGTTCCGTTGTAATTTATTTATTTACTCAAACAATCTTATAACCCATTCATTTACCTTTAAATCAAGAAGAGATAAAATTAAAAATTGTTTAGTGAGATTAAGATGGAGTGTGACTTATGAGCAAAAAAATGGCGAGATAATAGAAATTATCATGTACTATATTGAGGGACCGAAGCAGAATTTTTTTTTTCCGGAGGGGGCCTCTACAAAAATTATAGTATAGAAATTTAATACGAAAATTATATTGTGTACAAAAATTTGATTATCAATAATCAAATTACATACTTTAAAATAATACTTTATGTGTGTCAAGTGACTTGAAGTAATAATCAATAATTGACTTTAAACTAATAATCACACAAAGTTTATCATTAGAATATCATATGTTTTATTATTATATTAGACATATACGAAAAAGAAATTCCGTATTTTAATTGAAAATAGTTGTCTTTTTTAGGAAAAAAAAAATAGAAATTATACATTTTATTTATCACCAAATAATTGATTTTCCTTCAAAAAAAAATAATTAAAAAAAAGGTATTTTCTTTCAAAAAACCAAAAAACAGATAAAATACCCACCAAGGGTTGAACCACGGAACTCTTTGTCAGTGAGCAACACTTTATCAACTGGGCCAGGTAACAATTTTATTCTCTTTTTTCCAAAACAAATATATATAATAAACATTTGTAATTTTATAAAACTATCAAGCGTGTTACGTACTTACGTGTACTAGTAATTTCTTATAGAACCACAAAATTAGTGATATAAAATAAAACCACAATTGGGAGCTTCATCCCATATTCCTTCAATTTTAAAATTTTGCATGTTATGATCCTAGAAGCCGAAATTATGCCAAGCCCAAAAGTGAAAGGAAGTGGTGATTCATCAACATTCTAGAATAAGTTTATTAGCATTTTATTATTATTTGGTTATGAGTTTCGTTATGGAAATTTCTATATATACTTGTATTGGCTTATTCAATTATTATGAAATATGATAAATTAGTTTTTTCTTCTTATCTTTTTCTTAGGAGGTTTCTCTACCTCGAAGTAGAGTAATTCTATTTTGCCAACCCTAACATTGGTGCTTTCATTCTTGAACTTGAACACCTCTCATGGCTTATTTCCACTCTACTCCATATTATCATTATTCCACAAACACCACTGTTACCACCCCATCTGAATCAATGTCAACAATGAGGATTCCAATTTTTGATGCTACAGAAGATGCTTATTGGTGGGTGTTGTGCACAGAAAAATACTTCAAACAATGGCTTACACCAGAGACACTGAAGATGACAGTGGCTGGACTGGCCATGAAAGGTCCAGCTCTCACATGGTGGCTCCAATGGTATCCACGCCACCCATCGATGAATTGGGATGTTTTCACGACTCTTTTTCTGTGGAACTTCAAACCTGAATGGAGAGTCATCTTACCCTTACCGAATGATGAAACAGAGTATGTTCACGAATCATCACTGTTGGCAACACATGTTGCTAATGTAGCTGCAGATTCAACATTAATAGCTAGCGATCTTAACAACTCAACACTTGATGATACACAAAGGGAAGAAGAAAACCATGGGGGTGATGAGTTTGAAGATCAAAGTCACAATGACCTCTTGGTAAACCCGACAAGTGAAGACATTGGCGAAATTACGACTCTCCCGACTGTTGGAACAAAATATGTCTTAATACACACCCTTAGGTTTTGATGATAACAAAGTATTTAATGGACAATTGATGGTACTAATGTTTAAATTAAGAGTGCAGGAGAATCCAACGTTATATCGAGAACACACTTAATTTAGACTCTGATGAAACCTATGGAAGTCTGAATCTTTACACTCTGAAAGAGTTCAGAAGCTACAACGTGGTCAGAAGCTAAACAAAGTTCAGAAGCTCAAAGAGGATCAGAATGTCTGCAAGAGTTCAGAAGCTCAGAGAAGTTCAGAAGCTCAAAGATGTTCAGATGCCTACAAGAGGTCAGAAGCTATCTGCTAGTCATGATTCATTCAGAAGATGAAGACGTTCAGAAGCTAAATAACGAAGGACTATCAGAGGCCATCCATTCAAGACCAATCAGACTCCAAGTTATCAAAGGTTCATCAGAAGCAAAGGAATTCCCCAAATCATCAGAAGGGCTACATCAACTACTCTTATCAAGCCTGATGATTTGTTCTAAGGTCAACTAATTACAACGGTCATAAAGGATGTGATCCTTCTCTCTCTAGGAGCTAGTTGTACCTTATTACTGTACTTTGGACAAACAGTAAAGGTGAAGCTTCACTGCAAAAGAAGACGTGGTTTTACTCAACGGATCTTCAAAGACTACAGCTGTCCATTTTACAACGGGAATTTCTCCAACGTCTCAATGTCTTTCTCAACTCATATAAATATGCCAAAGAAAGAATTGATGACTAACGATCTTCATTAGAAAACATCTCTCAGAATAAACTAAGAACTTGAATTGTAATAGAAAACATCTCTCAAATGAAGTGAGAATAGAAACTAGCTTAAGCCTCTGAAGTTATTATGTTTGTAATAAGTTTAAGCTTACAAGTTAGTAGTAAGTCTTCTGCTTAGTGTAGAAGCAAGAAAGTCTTCTGCTTAGTGTAGAAGCAAGAAAGTCTTCTGCTTAGTGTAGAAGCACATAAGTCTCAATCTTAGTGATTAGAGCAAAGAAGTCTTCTGCTGAGTGTAGGAGCAAGGAAGTCTCTCTGTCTTGTGTGACTTAGAGCAGGAAGTCTTGAGCTTTGTGCTTGAGCAAAGAAGTCTCTGATCTTGTGTGATCAGAGCAAGAAAGTCTCTCTGTCTTGTGTGACTTAGGCAGGAAGTCTTAAGTCTTGTGTGACTTAAGCAAGGAAGTCTTGAGCTTGTGTGCTTGAGCATCTGATTGTAATCTTAATGATTATAGTGAACTCTCTTGGAAACAAGGGGACTGAAGTACTCTCAATTTGTGAGGGGAACCAGTATAAGGCTCCGTTTGGCCTGGCTTTTTTTAGCTTTAAATTCTCTTTTTAATCAAAAGTTAGGCCAAACACATTTTTAACAAAGTTCTTAACCGTAAAAAGCAGATTTTTTTCAATGTGCAAAATTGGATTAAATGAGCTTCTAGAAAACGAGGTTGAAAAAAAAATCCGGAGCTTTTTTTGTAATGATCCCGCTTCGAATCCCACTTAAGGCTCTTTTTATTATTTTTTTTTCATTTTTTAGGTTGTTTTCATTTAAATATTATTAGTTGTTATTATCTTTTTTAAAAGTTTTTATTTTTGGTACAAATCTTTTTAAAAAAAAATATATTTTACTAAACAAATTTTAGATTAAAGATAACTTTGAAGTTAAAAAAAACAATAATTACCAAACAACTTTTGCTCTGTTTTTGAAAGTTCTTATTTTCACTTTTAGTTTTCAATCAGCTTCTAAGAGCTAAAAAAGTCGGGCCAAACGGACCCTAAATTGTTGTGTGTTATTCTCTCTCTCACTCTCTCATTTACTCCTTCATCATTCACTTAGCCGTAAGTTAATTGTGTGAACAATTCCGCTGTGCTTAAAGACTCTGATAGATTTAAATATCTTGAAAAGTTTTTTTAAATATCCAAGACACAATTCAACCCCCCTTCTTGTGTTTTCTCCACGCACCTTCAATTGGTATCAGAGCTCCGGTTCTGTTGGTAAATCACTTAACCGTGAGACAGTCAAGATCCAAAGGAGAAAACCACCATGGCTCAAAACATGGATGATTGGAAGCAGAAAGTTATATCAACAAGTTGCTGATCTTGTCAAGACTTAAATGAAGATCTGAGCAACAATCAAAATCCTTCCACATCAGGGGTTAAACAAACTTCAAAAAATGTATCTACAACTACTACTCTTTGCCTCATTAGTGATGATAATGAAAGCATTCAGAGAGCAACAGTAAATGGTTTGTTAGATCAATATGAGGAGTTTAGAATGGAGGAAAATGAGAGTATTGAAGAAATGAACTTAAGGTTTCAAGCCATCACAAGTAAGCTTGAAGACTACAACAACAAACTCAACAACAAAGAGCTTGTAAGCAAGTTGCTAAGAAGTTTGCCTCTGAATTGGAATGTAATTTCAAATACTATAGAGGAAACTAAAGACATCAACTCAATGAGTCCTGAATCATTGATTGATTTACTCAGAGTCCATGAATTGGCTCTGAAGGATATGCAAGAGCTGAAAGGTGAAGAAGCAGAAGCTGCAAGAAAAGGAAAGCAAGCATTGGAACATGAAGATCTCGTTGAAAAACCTGATGAAGAATATCTTGAAAGGTTTTCAAGAAAAATTAAAAAATGGTACAACTTCAAGAAGAATGGAGGAAGACTGGCTAAAGGAATGACAACCTGGGATATACTAGACAACTTCTCTGAAGATGAATCTGAAAGAGCACCAGGAGCTGAAGGATCAAGTTCTGAAGATGGTTCAGACTCTGAAGATTCAAGTTCTGATGAAAAATTAGAACCTGAGAACACAGACAGTATCCAGAGAAAAATGAATCAGGTATATTCTCATCCTTCCAAAGCAAAATTGATCAAGCATCTTGAGAAGACTTTACTTAAACTCTCTAATAGTCAGCAGAAGTATAAAAAGCTTAAAGCAGACTATGAGAATTTAAGTTAGCAAGCAAATCACTCTGAAGATCTTGTACAAAAAGATTTTATCAAAACAAAAGATCTTAAGAATGATTATGCTGTATGTTACAAACCCTTTGCAACACCAATGCTGATCAAAATAAAATTGTTTCCATGCTTTGCAACCTTAAGACCAACAATTCTAATGGGATTGGATACTCTAGTAATAAAACACTAGAGGAATCAAGCTCATCAGTTATTGATGGAAGCTTCTCACTCCCTAATCTTTACACTACATTTGTATCTGATAGCACTCAGATAAAACAAATGAAGGATAAAGATTTGGCAACTAACAGTCTAGGACCCTCAAGCAAGTGGGTACCAAGAGACAAAATAGTTTACTTGATTGCAGGTAAAACTAAAACTCTGAACCTTCCAATCACATGGATGCATGTGAATGTGAATGGAAGAAAAGCAATTGTGCATAGAAGGCACATTTTTGAAGAGTCAGATGAGAAGAAGATGAAATGGAATACATATAAGGAGCAGGAGGGAGCATGAAGAATTTGAAGCATGTGTTGAAGATGATAACAACTCAGTGTGGTGGAGTGATTGTTAAGGCTATGACACTGACTACACCTAAAACCAAGAGCTTCAAAATCAGGTAAGTAACTCTCATCTCCTGAATGACATTTCAGAGGAATAACATTCAAAGGTGGAAAATGTCTTCTTAGGACTCAAAATGTTCAGAACTAAAAACCTTGAAAAATCATGTCTGAACACATTTTTCTTTAAATGTCCTGAAAGACACATTTTCAGACTCTGAAGTATTTTGGATCTCAGCATCTGAAGTAGTCCAGACTTTGAGAAACTTTTTCAACCTATGAAGGATAAGCCTCTGAATAGGAAATGAATTGGAAACGTTTAAGTATTTTTACTAAAACGTTTTGGCGCTAAAAGAACAACACGTACACACGTTCTGATTGGTTTAAAACAGTTAATAATTAGTTCTTTTCTTTTTGATTTATTTTCTATATATGACTTAATTTGCCTTTAATCAAAATCACTAAATCACTTGCACACACTGCATCCTCACAACCTACACTTTCGTTTTTCTCAAACTTCAGAAAAACTTTCCTTCTTCCACAAATTAGCAAAACCCTAACTTTAGAAATGGCAGCATCCACATCGTCTTCAGATTCTCTATTTGCGTTTCCAAAGAACTTCCCTATCAATACTACTGCTTGCGAAGAATTGTTCTCCACAGATTTGCCTCTAGAGATGGAGGGAAAATCTCTAAATCTGGTTATGGAACAACCAGTGGACTTTGATAGCTTGGAGAAGAATCACTTTGATGTCTTAAAGTTCTTTATTGAACATGATGGGAGCTTTAAATACATGAAGATGCTAAATGGTCCCATCTATCCAACGCTAGTAAAGGATTTCTGGATCAGAAGCAGGGTGAAGACGGTTGAAGACTACAACATGGAGTTGGATGCAAAGAAGAAGGAGAAGTTGGAGAATAAGGATAAGACTCCTCAAGAATTGGGATTGAGGGTGGTCGAAGAAACTGAAGTACATTCTGTGGTTTGTGGATTTGAAGTAATTCTCACTACTTCAAATCTGGCTAAGGTATTATCCATTCCCAATGAAGGCACCTACCATACCTTTAGCCAAAGTGAAGCAAAGAATTCAGAATTTCTAGTGAACATGACCAAGCTGTGCTACGCTAAAGGAAAGAGCTGTGAAAGCAATAAGGTGGGTGATCTGAAGCCTATTCAAAGAGTATTAGCCAGAATAGTTCTAGGATCAATATTTCCAAGAAGTGGAAGTACTGATCAACTTTCTTGGGATCATAGGCACTTTGTCTATTTTCTCACAAGAAAATTCAATTTGAACTGGGCAAAATATATCTTCAATCACCTCTGCAAGGCTGTAAGCGCTACTTAGAAGCAAATCTAAGCCAAATGTTCATGTCATCTATCCTAGAATCCTTAGTGAGATATTCTATCAGTGTAGAGTGATAGATGCAATTAAGGCTGCTGGTCATGACAATCTGATTAGGGAAATCAGAGCCTCTACAATCTCTGCTCACACTCTCTCTAACATGAACTTACTAGCAGGAAAAGAAATACAGCCCTCTGATCCATTTGAACCTCTACCTCACTCACAAGATTCAATGGTAAAGAGATTTAAGATTGACATACCTCCTGTCTCAAATGGTATTGTCAATCAATATATACAACTGCTAGAAAGTCAAGGTGAAGGGTTTGAGATTGAAGAAGAAGAACTGAAGAAGAAGAGGAAGAGGCTGGTGAAGATAAAGATAGAGAAGAATGAAGCTGCAAGGATAGAAAGCAAAGGGAAAATCAAGTCCAAAGCTGGGAGTTCAACTGTGATAGCAGTAGATGATGAAGTAAGTGAAGATGATGATGAACCATTGTGTGTCAGATTGAAGAAACTCACCAAGGAGCCAAGAAAGAAAACTGCTAAAGGCTCAATCAAGGATAACTCAGGTAATGTATCTATGTCTACCCTGTTATTGTAAACACTCAAGAGACTCAACCAACACCATCATCAACCCAACCCAGAAATTCACCTCTACATTTTCTTGAAAAACATTTAGGTGGTGAATTATCTTGTCAAAAATATAACCAAAAATCCTGCTCAGAACCCACTCACCCATTCACCCTCTGAGCAGACTCAGAACCTCACTCCAAACACTATCCAAACAAGTCCTGAAGACAATCTCACTTTAAAACAAATTGTGTCAGGACATGTTCATTCAGAATCTCCCATACCAGAAATAATCCACACTGAACCACAACCCTCATCTGAACCTATCCAAACACAACCTGAACAACAAAGTACTGAGGAACTTGAACCTCACTCTGATGTTTCAAGACATACTAAACTTGTTGATTCAGAAGATATCCAACATTCCCCACCATCAAACCATGTTGATGATATGGTTAGAGAGCTTTATGTAAATGATTTTCATCTTAAAGCTTTTGATCAACAGCAACAACAACCTCAATCATCACCTCAACACACCTCTTCACCCTCAAACTCTGAACCTCATCCAACCAACTCAACTAACTTTGATATCTTGAGTGAATGCAATAGTTTGATTAGACAGATACATGGTCTTCCTGAGCTAAGACATTCTAACACATCATCATCTGAAACTGTTGCACAATGGGTGAGCTTGACTGAGGAATTGATAAACAAGCTGCACAGTGTTGACAAGGGAAAGAATAAAGTGGTTGACGAGGTCATTCAGAATCAAAAGGACACAGAGAGGAATCACCCTGAATCTTCTACTGTAAGAAACAGTAATCTGAATGAAACTGCCCAAGGAAATCTGAGGAGCAATCAAGAGCATCTAAGAAATCCATTTTATGAGGCTGAAATTAAAGAAATCAGAGCCGAGATGGATAATTATATTGGGATGATAGAGAAAGTCAATGGAAACCAAACAGAAATCTTGAATACATTAGCTTCTCTCTGTAACCAACCACAATAAACCCTTAGGATTTCTTTGAACGCTTATGTGTTTATCTGCTGTTTAATGTTTTGATTAAGCACAATATTAGGTTCAACTTTTGTATGTATTAAGTTGTTTTTATATATATATTCATCATGATTATCTGAATGGTTATATGTCTATGTTGATTCTGTTTGGCATTTTTATTTGATTTAATTTTGGAAATGACTTTATTTTTTAAACAAACAAATCTTGGACAATCAATACTTCAAACTCTTGAGCTCTTATTTATAAAATTTGATTTTCAATAAGTACAATATGTGGACATTCTTAAAGAATCAAATTACATAACAAGAGAAGAAATATAAATAAGAAATCAAATTACATAACAAGCCAAAGTAATGAGTTTTATTTCATTCAGAACTTGAGTTGTGGACTACATATCAATTTCCTAAAGACTACTTTCTTGAAGCCTCCAAGGGATGACCTTGGAGAAGGAACTGATATTCTTGAAGAAACCATGCATCAGTTTGGTTTCCTTCAGGAATGTCAGTTTTCCCTTCTTAGGCTGTGGACTTCAGTTTGATTTTCTTCAGGAATATATGTCTTTAGAACTTAAAACAGTCAGAGTCCAAAGAATTTTCTTCAGACTCTGAACTGAGTTCTTCTGTAACAGACACTGGCTTTGTTTCCATTGGTTTCTTCTTATGATTTCTCCTATCTTGACTATCTCTCGCTGAAACTACTTTCTTCTTCTCTGAGCGTTTCATTTTTTCTCTCAAGAGATCTATCAATAACCTAAGATTATTCTGTATGAATAAAATGACTAGGTATCTCTCTCCTTTTATAAGCATATTTCAATTGCCGAGTCTTAAATGCGTTCAACCACTCCTGATTTGACGGCATTGAAAGTTGAAATTCTTATTAATTGCTTATACTACCTTTTTGATAATGACAAAAGGGGGAGAAAGAATATTGGTAAATCAATTGTTGGAAGAAGTGAAATTACTTAGCTTTTTAGGGCTTTGTAGTGCTTCAGAGAGAGAACGTAGGAGAATGGTCAAAATAGTAGCATGAGGTACATGCTTTGATATGACAATTTGATCTTTGAGGATTTTAAAATATTGTACTAAAGAGCTCTGAACTGTTTTCAAGTTTTTATTCAGGCTCTGAACTATTTTCTTTGAAAAGATTTTTTTAAGCTCTGAACTGTTTGAAAATATTTTGAACTCTGAAACTGTTAATGATAACCATCAGAACCAAGTGTGTGTGTAGACGTTTCTAGTGCCTCTGATCCTATTGTCATTTAATTTAAATATTGTTTCATCTTGCATCTGCATTAAGAGCTTAATTTCAAGGAGAATACATTTATGAATTGAAGTTTATTATTCATAGTTAGTTCTTGAGTAAGGGTGCAACTTTACTCAAAGATTATCACACTATGAAATGAAGAAGCTTGCAAACCTTGTTCTTTATATAGTGAAATATGAATAATTTAAGTCATATAATAAAGTAATTCTGAAACTGATTAAAATTAACTATGGATAGAAAGTAGGGGGAGCTGACAAACCTAACCCTATGGGATATCAGACTTAGGGGGAGCTTGCGAAACTCAGAAGCCTAATGTCAACATAGCTGATTTTATCAACAACAATTGTATTTAATACTTATGTTTGTCATCATCAAAAAGGGGGAGATTGTTGGAACAATATATGTGTTAATACACACCCTTAGGTTTTGATGATAACAAAGTATTAAATGGACAATTGATGGTACTAATGTTTAAATTAAGTGTGCAGGAGAATCCAACGTTATATCGAGAGCACACTTAATTTAGACTCTGATGAAACCTATGGAAGTCTGAATCTTTACACTCTGAAAGAGTTCAGAAGCTACAACGTGGTCAGAAGCTAAACAAAGTTCAGAAGCTCAAAGAGGATCAGAATGTCTGCAAGAGTTCAGAAGCTCAGAGAAGTTCAGAAGCTCAAAGATGTTCAGATGCCGATTTAGAGACCGAAATTTTTTGGTCCCTTTAGAGACCGAATTAGAGACCGAAATTTCGACCCTGAAAGTAAAAAATTATTTGGTCTCTAAATCGGTCACTACCTAATTATAGAGACCGAATTGGTGACCGAAAATTAGTGACCAATATTTCGGTCTCTGTAGAGACCGATTTAGAGACCAATTATTTAAGCTCAAAAGCAAAAAATAATTGGTCACTAAATTGGTCACTATAGGGACCGAATTAGAGACTGATTATTAGCGTCCAACAAATCAGACGCAATTGTATTTTTTTTTTATGTTTTTTCACAGATATTTTTTTCCATTAATTTTGATAACGTGCTCGTAGAACCAAAGGTTCACAAACCCTTCTTCATCCTTTGACTGAACACCCTCACTCCACCCTTCTTCATCCATTCCTCCTTCCGAAGTTAAAGTTTTCATTCTCCCCTTGGCCCAGTTGAAAAGCCTAACCCCAGGTGAAGTACCAGATTCTGAAGTGAAAGTAAGGAATTGCCCTGTCTGATTCGTAAAGCTTTCGGCGAAGGAGGGGAGATCGAGCTAACGGAGGCTACCTTCAATCAACTTTGATGATCGTTTTGTTTATGGGTAACCCTTCTTCATCGATTTGTTACCCATCTCACTCCCATCCATCGCGCTGCAACCCAAAACCAAAATCTACCCTTCATCTCTTCCATCGATTGAACCCAGAACCAAAAAATCACTCCACCCTTTATGATGCTTGATCTTTTAATTCTTCACAAACAGGATGAAAATGAGTATTTTTAATTCTTTTAGTTTTGTTTCTTTGATTTTTGTGAATTAGGGATTCAATATACATGAATTAGGAACTTATGTGGTTTTTCACTCTTCATGGAGAACAAAATTTGGGTTTATAATCCCTTATTTTTGTTTGGAAAATCTCTGTTTGTGTGTGAATTTACATGTTTAAAGTGTGATTCTTGGTTTTTTTTTAAAAAGTGTAATACTTTGGTTAATCAAACAAGAACAGGGCTGCTATCTTTTTCCAATGAATTCACGTTTCCTGTCACCCTTTCATGAAACATACGTTTTTCATCACACCAATTATCACATGAATGCTTTGCACTTCATTTACTCTAGTTGGATATGCTTGGTTATGTGATGAATTACAATGTCAAAATTAGTATTTTGTGTATGTCATTAGTCTTGTTGTCATTAGTCTTGTGTGTATGTCATTAGTTTTGGTATACTATATGGAGCAATGATATATTAGTTATATAAGAATGAGGACCTAGTCCTGTATAGAGCATATATACGTATCATGCCATTTAATCCATCTTTTCTGATATTTATCAAGTTGATGGAAGTTAAGGATTTATAGTTTTTTCAAGGTATCCATTTTAAGTAGCTTTGTATGAGAATAGTGGTGCTGATACTCTTAAATACTTCTACAAATTTTGACATTTATGTGGTCTTCTAATCTTTGGAAATAGTATATATGCCAAATATATTTAGTGCGTGTGTCAACCGAGTTTGACTTTTCTATTACTATTTTGACCATTCAGGTACTTTGTCCAATTGTTCTCTTGATATTTAGATTTGTCCTTTATGTTCTTCTGTTCTGCAGTTTTGTCATGCACCAATCTCTGGTCTGTATTTTTTGATTGAAGGATGTGTTGGAACTAGTGCAATGGCAACATCTTGTAAGTTTGATCAATCTTCCAGTAGCCTAGATAGACCACTATACACTGCGCAGCATGGATCCAACATAGCTGCTTCATTAGATAGACCAGGTAGCTTTCGAGAATGCACCGAAAATCCAAGTATGTCTACTCTGCTCAACATGTTGAGAAGTAATTCTCCAGCAACACACGGGGATGGGGAGAGCTTCTTCAATTATGTGCATTTTGATCAAAAGTTGCTAGTACGTACTAGATCAAAAGTCTAATCGTCACGTGGATTATAAGCGACATGTTAATGCTGCTCTTGGAATTTCACTGGATGAATCTCCATCTAGTTCTGCAAAAGGAAAGCTAATACCATGCCCAGTACCAGAAGATGTAAAGCATATGAGGGATAGTTTGTATTTAAGCACTGTGAAGAAGAGGTAATTCTTTGTAGGTTTTTTACTTGCATTCAAGATAGATTTCTGTAATTAAGGAATAATATTGCATAATTATGCATATCAACAGGGAACGTGTGAAAATGTTCAATGAGGCCTTATCTGTATTCAATGTGAAGAGAGATCTCGAGTTGAAGGGTTTTCCAGTGACCGATCTAGTGTCATGTTGCTGATTGATAACTTAGTGAAGGGAACTTCAGGTCAAGCCTTACAAAATCTTAATTTAATAATGAGTTGTAGATCTTGCAGATGATGAATCAGTGGATAAATAAACTGAGAAGACAGAAAATCTGTCTGGTATGTAAATTTATAACAAGCATTTGCAATGTACTGTCATGGTTTATGTTTTCAAAGTTATCTGAAAATGGTGCTTAGGCGATGTTGATTGCTAATAGTTATTCACTTGCAGTTTCTGATGGGATTGATACTGCATTTGCTGGCCTGAAAAAGAAGAAGAAGAAGCCCGTATGTCTCTTTTTCCTGAGTTGAAGTTTTTTATTTGGCTTACATTTGTTGGAAGCAATTTGACACATGAAATTTGTTATTTGATTGTAGGTTGAAATCAGTAACTTAAATGAGGAGAGTGGAGATGCAGTCGGAGATTTGGATGGTAAACAATCAAATAAATGAATAAAAGTTTATGTATTGATAGTGAACTATGTACTTGGTTCTAAGAAGGCTAATGAATACTAAACATTTGGTGGATTATGTTGCTTTTAGATCATGATGAAGATGATGATGAAGAAGAATCGGTTGCTTTGCATCCTTGTTATCCTTGGGAAGGGAGTGACCGTGATTATGAATATGAGGAGGTATGTCGTTTTGTGCTTTCCAATTACAGTACATCCATATTAACCTCTTCATTTCAATGGCAATTTCAATTTTCTATTTCACTTTCATCACTTAGTCCCAAAAGTGTTTCTGAGCTGATTTTACTTCTCATCTTTGATTCAAATTATTTATTTTCCGGTTCTTATTTAATTGACTGTGTATTGGGCTTTCTAACAGCCTGATGTTTTACATATAGACTCGTGTGCTTAAATTTATAAGATTAAAGCATGTTAATATATAAATGATCAACATGAACCTTATGACATAATTGATTATATAGGATTCTACATTTATTGATGCTTACTATTATAGTTGGATCTGGTCATTTCACTTCCCTTGAACCATAAGCTGTGGTCAAAGTATTGCCTACATTATTTGTAGTCTACCCTGTTCAGTTTTTACTTGGAAATAGCTACCAATCCTCCCCCGCTTTTACCTCTTGTGTATTCTGAATGATTTTTGGTACAGCTTCTTGGCAGGGTGTTTAATATTCTACGTGAAAATAATGTAGAACTTGCTGGAGATCGGCCAAGGACAGTTATGAGGCCTCCTCAGGTTCTTCATGAAGGCACAAAGAAAACTGTGTTTGTGAATTTTATAGATATGTGCAAAACGTATGTTGATATTTTGTCTCCGTTTTTTGGCAATTATACTTGACTCGCATTCTCATATCAACGTAGTGATTCTATTATGTATGCTGTGTGCATATTATCACCATTTGGTGATTTTTTTTATTCACTTCTTGAGCTTGTATAACCCTGAACATTTTTTTCCTTCTACACATCAGATACCAATTTTTCTATCCTCAACACTTCCCTGTTGTTAATGTACTGTTACCTGATCTTTCAGGATGCATCGACAGCAAGACCATGTTATGGCTTTCTTGATTGCTGAACTGGGGTATTAGTGGCTCCCTAGAAACAGGAAATATTGGTTGTAAAGGGAGGGAACATTTGAACCAAAGAATTTTGAAGGAATTATGCGACGATATGTCGGTAAGTATCTGTTTTCAATATTTAATAATCTGCTGTATTTCAGAAATTGTAAAGTTCCCAAGTATCAAAATTCTGTTGTTATTTCAGAAAACAATATGATCAGCATATATCACCGCTTAACGTTGAAATCCATATATGCATATATGATCAACTTTTAGCGATGTTGTTATTATCTGTCATTTTTTTTGTGTCCTCTGTTTTATGGTGGTGTCCCTTTGGCCAAATGGTGCTGTTACATCCTTTTTTTCATTTGGTTTTTGGAACTCGGTGTTTGAATCATGTTTTTAAGTTTTTTGGAAATAAATTAGACTGATAATAACAATTAATTTTTTGCTTTACGACTTTTGCAGGATTTGGCGGCAGCTTTGAGTATGTGACTTAGATAATCTCTTTGGTTGAGACTTGAGAGGAGAGGAGGGAAATAATCCTGTTTTGTTTGAGTTTCCATTGTATCCAAGTGTTATTTTATGTTGCTTATCGCCCCCTTGAGCCGTTGGTGATGTTGGCAAGAGATCCCTTTGTGACACCTAAAAGGTTAAGGGAATTCCGGATGTTATTACAGGTGATGATGTAGCAGCTCATGATAATTATTTTGATTGGAAAGACTTGGAGAAATTGGACTCTGGCCAGAATCTGGTGCTTTAGCAAGGATTTGAAGCCATCACAGTATTGTTATTGTTAGTAGTCTTGACACTTAGATTAGTGTTAAGCATACATTTTTTAGCTTGACTGCTATTGAAGCTTGACAGTAATACCTGTTATTGGTGTTTAGTAGGAGACAGAGTATTGCTTGGTGACTTTGTTTGAAAAGTTTTGATTTTGTTTAAGGTTGTGTATATAGTCAAAGTGTACCATTGGTAATGTGCTGAACATTTGTACGACCTATTGAACTGGTTTTGTCTCCCTCCAGTACCACTTGTACTTGGTGTATTGTCTATAATTAATAATATAGATTATTTTTGCTTTTACACACAAAAAAAAAACCACATATTTCAATAAGAATTATGCAATGTTTACTAAAGTTGAAGTTTATTTCCTCCATTATTATAGTATAACTGTAGTCTCATACTATTACTATTGCAAAACCTATTTGTTATTTGTTATTGGTTTTTGTTTTTTTTTTCAAATCTCTAAATATTAGTGGCTGACTATAGCGAACGAACAAAGTGTTGTTCTTTCCTTCTAAAAAGGTTAATCAAAGATAACTCAAACCTATCAATGACTCATTTATATTGTATGCACCATGTGTACATGATGACAACTATACTATTTCTGCATATTATTATTACTTAATTTTGTTTCTAGTTATCGAACGAAAAAATAAGAAGACAGAAGCCGAAGTAAAACTAGACAAAACATTGAAGCTTCTTTACACATTAAACCACACCTAATTCAAAAAATTGAAAAATATGTAAAGCAAGGTTTAAGCATAAGCAAAGTTAAGGCTAAGCAAAATATGTAATTCATGTATATTAATAAAGTTCTGGACACAATTGTTAATTCAATGTTTCAATGTTGATTTAAAGTCCTTTTTTACTTTAAATCCAAATTAAAAAGTAACAAAAAATTTCAATAGAATTTAGGAAGATAGATATGTAACATTTCTCCAATCACTTGTCGAAATTCAATATGTTGAGAAGATTCTTCTACTTCTTCATTGTCATCTTGGTCTTGTATATTGTCAAATGAGTCTTCGACTATTTCTCCTCCACCTTCCATCAGCAACTCCAATGAGTCTTCTACTCTTTCTTCCATTTGAACATTAATGGATGCCCTTGATGAAACTTCTTCTTCATTGTCAGCTTGTTCTTTTATCTTGTCAAATGAGTCTTCAACTATTTCTCCCTCTTCACCTTGCATAAGCAACTCCAATGAGTCTTCCACTCTTTCTTCTTTTTGAACATTAATGGGTACCCTTGATGAAACTTCTTCGTTGTTGTCTTGTTCTTGTATCTTGTCAAATGAGTCTTCAACTATTTTTCCTTCTTCACCTCCCATCAACACTTCCAACGAGTTTTCAACTCTTTCTTCCTTTTGAACATTCATGGAGTCTTATCTGTTTTTCTCTCAAATTTGTTCTTTTACTTTGAACTTGAAATTTTTAACAATTAATACTGATCTTATTTATAGAATTTTAACTCTTCATAATATCATTATTTTATTTTATGTAACACAATAACAAACTTTGTTTAAAATAACAAACTTTAGTTTTTTAGATATATAAGATTAATTAATTTTATTGACAAAGATAAATTATTATTTTAAAAAAAAAAAAAGATAAAATTAATTGACAAAGAGTATAATTGATAATTAATAAATGACTCCTTTAATTGAATTATTTATAGTTTGTAGATAGATATATGTAAAATAGAAAAAAAAAGATAATTATTATAAAAAAGATAAAGAAAAAAAAGAAGAAGATACACATGAAATAAAACTAACAAAACTTAGTTGAGGTATTAAAGCCAAATTAAATTATCTATCTTTTTGTTTTGACGCAAAAATTATATATCTTTTAAAAAATAGATAAAAATTAATCATATATTATTCCCTTCCTTCAAATTTTTCCTAAAATACTCTCCTATAAACAAGCTTCACTGAACTCATTCTATCAAGAAACGCTTCAGACTTCATTACCAACCCTAAGCTCACTGAACTCCAAATCTTTCTCACGACCCCTAAATCAACGCGTCGCGATTCTTCTCCACCCCACCGCTTCACCTCTCTCGTGCGATTCTTCTCTTCTCCTCTACGGGATTCTCTATCGCTCTCAGTTCCAATTTTCTGTGTTTTATAGCAATGAGGAGATAATTAAAGAAAATAATAATTATGTTGTTTACATGATGATTTGTAGGTGTTGATTTCAAGATCAAAACGCCGTAGGTGGAAAAAGATTAAGACTTACAATTTGGGACACAGGTATGTATATACTATAGTCTGATTATGATGCCGTGCTTGTTTTATGAATGGACTTGGGATCAAGGGGACGGTTTATTACGCTAAAGAGCTAGTTGGTTGCTGTCATGACAGTGTTGTTAGTACTGGTTTTGGGTCTGTTTTTTGGTGCTGGATGTTTTTCTTTGTTTCTATTCTTTAGGGGTGTTCTCCACCTTTTTGCTTTTGGTGCTAGATTGTCTGTAGTGTTGTATTTCCCCTTTTTCTTTGTTGCTTTGCTTCTTTTGTACACCTTGTTTAGAGTTGCTTAGTAATATTTGCCACTTCAAATAAAAATAAAAAATAGATCTTTCAGTTCAAGAAGAAAAACCAAACCGAACAGTTATAACATTTCGGTAAAACTGAATAAATTTGTTAACGGTTATCCCAGACTGAACTGGTATAAAGGTTCGGTGCATCGATTTTGTGGTTCCAAACCAAAATTACCTTTATAGAAAACCTAATTGTTTTTTTTCAAATTGAATTGAACTGCTTTGTGAACTGAATTGAATTCAACCGCATAAAAAAGAATTGAATTGCGATGGATAGTTCACAAACTTTACCAAACCAAATCGTTTCAGTTGCCTTCAATTTGTGAACTGTCAATCACAATTCAGTTTATATGTTTTTATAACAGTACTGGCCTACTAGGTAACAAAGTATGTAAAGATAAATATAGGTTAATACAAAGCTATGCCTGGGTTATAGTCTCCAAATTCTACTTGTGCTATGGCATTCCACCATCTTGACCGGGATAGTTTTAATTAAAAATAGTGTTGTTTATATGATGATTTGTAGGTGTTGATTTCAACATCAAAACGCTAAGCTAACCGTAGGTGGAAAGAGTTTCAAACTTACGATTTGGGACACAGGTATGTATACGTGAATAATATTTTATTGTTATATTTTTATTACATCAGACTTTTATCACGTGTTTAAAATTTGTACTTATTGACCTCTAAAGAAATTGATGTAAACATGTTAGACTACATTGGTAAATATATTTAACAATAGCCACATGACTGATTTAAAGACATTATTACAAAAGAAAAATATTTCAATACTTTAAATGCCTTAAATACTGTATGCTTTGTTTAAATCACCATACGTGACCTATATGCCTTAATTATATTACAGAATATATAAATGGACATCCGACTACATCGTAGTTGGATGTATAATAGGCTAAACCCTGGCCGAAAGGGGTTCACTAATGAGTTTCGAAATGGTTTAGAATTTTTTTTGTCATTTGCACTCCAACAAGAGGGCATAGTTAATGATGAAATTAGATGTCCTTGTTCTAATTGCGAAAACGTCCATTTTAAAAACGCCGAAGAAGTTAAACTTCATATTCTTAAGACAGGGTTCAAACCTGATTATTGGTATTGGACTTGTCATGGAGAAGTTGATTTGGAATTGCCTGTAGAAATTAATAAAAAAAAATATGCACAAGAGAGTCGTAGCAGCCACCACAGTAGATTTGAGAACATGATTAATGACGCTGTTGGACCACAACACCAAATGGAATGTGAGGAAGAAATGGAAGAGTCTCCAAATATTAATGATCAAAAGTTTTATGATTTACTACATGCAGCAGAGAAGCCATTGTGGCCTGGATGCAACGATCACACAGAATTGTCTACTGCTGTTAGATTGTTGACGATTAAGTCAGAGGGGAACATGTCTCAACGGTCTTTTAATCAAATGGTGGAACTTATGAAGGAGACGCATCCTCCAAACAATCTTGTTCCTACTGATTATTATAGGACCAAGAAAATAGTTTCAAAACTTGGTCTCACTGCAGAAAAAATAGATTGTTGTGTTAATGGATGTATGCTATTCTACACCGATGAATGTAAACAATTAAAAGAATGCAAGTTTTGTAATGCACCTCGTTATAAGAAAAAAAATACCGGCAAGGAGAGATGCAAAGAGGTACCTGTGAAGAGAATGCATTATTTACCTTAATTCCCAGACTTAAGAGATTATACGCTTCAATGAGCTCGGCTCCACATATGAGGTGGCACTATGAAAATAAACGAGAACCAGGAGTGATGTGTCATCCATCGGATGGAGAGGCTTGGAAACATTTTGATCAAATTTATCCCGACTTTGCTGCTGAAGCGGGGAATGTAAGATTGGGATTGTGCACCGATGGTTTTACACCATTTAATCATACAACCTCACCTTATTCATGTTGGCCGGTAATTGTTACGCCTTACAATCTTCCTCCAGAACTGTGCATGACAACTCCCTATATGTTTCTCACTTTGATTATTCCCGGACCTCATAATCCAAAGAGCAAGATAGATGTGTATTTGCAACCGTTGATTGAAGAGCTCAAACTTTTGTGGAATGAAGGAGTGCTTACATATGATATTTCTAGGAAAAAGAATTTTATAATGAAAGCTGCATTAATGTGGACTATTAATGATTTTCCAGCATATGGAATGTTGTCTGGTTGGAGTACAGCTGGAAAATTAGCATGTCCATATTGTATGAATAAATCAAAAGCTTTTTTCTTGAAGCATGGTGGCAAGTGTTCTTGGTTTGATTCTCATCGTAAATTTTTGCCTATGGATCATGCATTTCGAAGAAATAAGAATGCATTTTACAAGAATCGAATAGAAAATTCCCGACCTCCAAAACGGTTGACTGGGGATGATGTGTGGGAAAAAGTTTCTGCTTTCCCTAAAATAACTGAGGTCGATCCTTGTATATGTGATGGGTTTGGTGTGTCCCATAACTGGAAAAAACAAAGTATCTTTTGGGAGTTACCTTATTGGAAAACCAACTTAATAAGGCATAATCTTGATGTCATGCATATTGAGAAGAATGTATTTGATAATGTCTTCAATACAGTGATGGACATCAAAGATAAGACCAAAGACAATGCTAAGGCAAGAATGGATTTGAAGATGTATTGTCGAAGAAAGGAGTTAGAATTAAAAACACAATCTAATGGAAAGGTTTTAAAGCCTAAAGCAAAATATGTTTTGTCTAGTGACCAACAAAAGGTTGTGTATAAATGGGTTTCTGAGTTAAAAATGCCTGATGGTCATGCTTCAAATTTGCATAGATGTGTAAACAAAGGTGAAGGAAAGCTTATTGGAATGAAAAGTCATGATTGCCATGTATTTATGGAGCGATTGTTACCAATTGCTTTTAGTGCACTTCCACATCAAGTGTGGAGTCCTATAGCCGAGTTGAGCAAATTTTTCAAGGATTTGTGCTCAACAATTTTGCGTGTGGAAGATTTGTTGTTGATGGAACAAAATATAGTGACTACAACTTGTAAGTTGGAAAAAATCTTTCCACCTGGATTCTTTAATTCCATGGAGCATGTTCCGATTCACCTGCCTTATGAAGCAAGGGTTGGGGGTCCTGTGCAATATCGTTGGATGTATCCATTTGAGAGGTAATCATTTAAATTGTCCAACCTACAGATCTACAATTTAAATTTTTCGTAGTTAGTAGTTAACATTATTTATCTTATTGTTTAGGTACTTGAATAGGTTGAAACAAATGGTTAAAAACAGATCGCATGTAGAGGGGTCAATTTGCGAGGCATATCTATGTCAAGAGACTTCTCATTTTTGTTCATATTATTTTGATTCTCATGTGCAATCTTTGAGAAATAGAGTAGGTCGTAATGATGATGGGGGTCAAGATGATGTAGCTCAACATACTTTATCAATTTTTAATCATCGCGGTCGCTTTGCTGGAACTCGTAAAAGTCGGTATTTGGATGGTAAAGAATTAGCTGCTGCACATTTGCATATCTTACTGAATTGCGAAGAAGTCCAACCATTTATTGAGTAATTAAATTAAACTTAACTTGATTTATCATTTTATATTAATCATAATCATATAGAACAATACTAATAATAATAATATCATGTGTTAGATTGTTTGTGCAATATTTGGAAGAAAGTCATCCAAATATAAGTCGAACTGTCGTGGATGGTAGAATTGCATCTGAATTTCCAAGTTGGTTTGAAGCATATGTAAGTGTCATGCAATTTCAAAAGAGATTTCAACTATAATACTTGACTTATGTTGTAGTTTTGAAATATAATGAGTTTGTGTTGCTTAATTATTGGTAGGTACATGACAAAAATAATATGGTGCAGAATTTATATTTGCACCAGTTAGCATATGGTCCTAAGAGGAAGGTTCATACTTGGCCTATTTATTTTGTCAATGGTTTTAAGTTTCATACAAAAGAATGGAGTGTTGGTAAGAAAACCATTAATTGTGGAGTTTGTGTCAAGGGTGACGATGAAGGAGTTGAAGAAAATTATTATTATGGAAATATTAAAGAGATTATGCAAGTTGAATACATAGGGGAACCAACCAAACAATTAGTTTTATTTAATTGTGAATGGTTTGATGTTGTTATTAATCGTGGCATGAAGGTTCAACACCAATATGGCATTGTAGAGGTTAATCATCGTAGAAGATATTCAAATTATGATCCTTTCATATTTGCAACAAATGGTATTCAAGTTTATTATGTTCCTTACCCGGGAAAATTAAAAGAAAAGATTGATTGGTGGGTTGCCATTAAAACCAAACCTAGAGGCAGAGTCGATGATCGATATACATTAGAGGTTGCATATCAAGATTCAACAACAACTACAACAAGTGTAGATTTTGTAGCAAATGATGAGCTACTTGGTCATTTAAGAGATGAAGGGGAATATGAGGAAATAGAAATGAGTATTGAGGAACTAGAAATAGAACATGATGAGAATCATGATGAGAGTGAGGGCGAATTTGATTTAGAAAACTCAGAGTATCATGATGATGATACTGACAATGATACTGATGATAGTGATGATGATGATGATGATGATGGAAATAGGGATTAGTAACTCCATCCACTAACTAGGTCCTCAGACACCTATCTCACTATTATATATAGGAGATATTTAACTCATTTTATTATTATATTATTATTATTATTATTATTATTATTTAATTTTGAAAGTTGATAATCCTCTCCATATATGATTACACTAAGTTGTTTTCAGTTCAAGTCTTAAATCAAGCTTATTTACATTACTTGGATATAATCTTTAGATGCTCGTAACTTTTGTTTTAAGTAGAAGTAAGATGAAGTATATGAAATCTACTGTAAGTTAAACAGATTGCACGCTAATTCTTGGAATGGAGTTCAACTCCATGCAGCAATGAATGGAACTGAAAACTATAATAGTAGAAAATAGGAGAATTGCACATACAAAAGTCATAAATATAAACTGAATGATATAGTTTTATATTAACTCAAACCCTCATCTCACCCTTGCATTAATTGCAGCCGTGTATACTTGCCTACCCTATTAATTTTTTTTTAATATAAATGTTAGTATCTAAAAATGGCATTTGGAGGTGAATTAGTGGACTAATATATTAATAATAGCAGTATTTGAAAATACCCTCATTGTTTTATTTTGTTTGTAAATTATAATTATGTAAAGGGGGAATGTATAAGTTGTCAAATGTCGACTCATCTCAATGCGTTTAAGAAGGAAATGTTAGAAATTAATGCTTTTTTGTAGTGTCAACAACTGGGGGACAAAAAAGTATGAATAAGTAGAGGTTGATAAGCTGGGGTAGCAGAGAGTTTTCTGTTGTTTATAGCAATGAGCATATAGTTAAAGAAAATTATAACAATGTTGTTTATATGATGATTTGTAGGTGTTGATTTCAAGATCAAAACGCTTACCGTAGGTGGAAAAAGATTAAAACTTACAATTTGCGCTACAGGTATGTATATACTATAGTCAGATTAGATATTTCGATTCAAGAAGAAAAATCAAACTGAACCATTGTAACAGTTCAGTAAAACAGAATCCATTTGTTAGCGGTTATCCCAAACTGAACTGGTATAAAGGTTCGGTGCATCGATTTTGTGGTTCTAAACCAAAACTACCTTTATAGAAAATGGAATTGTCTTTTTTCAAATTGAACTGCTTCTTTGTGAACAAAATTAAATTGAACCACACACAATTTTTTTTTAATTGCATGGCTAGTTCACGAACTTAACCAAACCGACTCGTTTCAGTTCTTTATTTGCACTTTCCATCCTTCTATTTACTTGTTTGTTCCTTTACATTCATCTGTTATATTTTTGGCTTATACTTTATTAATTTATGCTATAGACAATTCTATTTTTTTTACTAATTGCAGATGGCAGATAAAGTCAAAGAAAACGCTTCCAAGACTCATAAATCAAAAAAACTCAAATGTTCAAATCTACGTATGACATCTCATGATGCGCCTCCTCACATGACGTCTCATGACGAACCTCCTCTGATGAAATCTTCTCGTAGGACATTTACATCTCCTCATATGACATCTAATGCTGCACCCTCTTCAAACACGTCTTGTGTTGCACCTCATTTAAGGGAATCTGTTACTAGTGTCCTTCCTTTTGACGTTGCATCTGATACTATGACATCTAATGTCCCTCCTTCTCATGACGCAGCTGCTACTAAGACATCTGATGTCTCACATTCTCATGCTACGACATTTGCTACTAGGAGGACATCTAATGTCTCAATTCCTCATGATGTTCGTCTTGCGGCAGCTGCTACTAGGACATCTGATGTCTCACGTCCCCATGCTACGACATTTTCTACTAGGAGGACATCTAATGTCTCAAATGCTGCAACTGCTACTAGGACATCTGATGTCTCACGTCCCCATGCTACGACAGTTTCTACTAGGAGGACATCTAATGTCTCAATTCATGATGTTCCTCATGTTGCAACTGCTACTAGGACATCTGATGTCTCACTTCCTCATGCTGAATCTGATACTATGAGATCTAATGTCACACCTCCATCTCCAATAAGAAGGGATGCATCACCATCTAATTCAAATCCTTATGATTCGGATGGATCAGAAATGCCAAGCTTAAATGAAAATGTCGTTCCATCTGAGGCACAAAGTAGTGGCGGAAAGCGCGGAAAGCAAACTTTAATCCTTACGTTACAAGGGTATATATATATATATATATATATATATATATATATATATATATATGTATATATATTTTCAATTCTTTTCATATTACTATATCAATTTCTTAACTATTAATTAATATGTATTGTTTGTAGATTTTTGCCTTCGTATCCTGCAGCTAGTGTGATTGGAGATACAATGAGGAGTCATTATAGTAAGCCATGGCCCTCATGGAAAAAGATAGACGATACTACAAGGGACTTTTGGTTTGGAGATTTTAAGGTATTTTACTTTGTTTTTAAGAAACATAGTTAACAACTTATTCACATTATATATTATTTCCTTTGTTTTCGTTTCTCATTCAAATGCTACTAAATAGTAGCAACTAATATTTGGTGTTGATAAATTAATGAATTCATGTGGACTTGGAAACATGATTTATATCATAATTTTTTTAAAAAAAAATCTTAATCCAATACACACTTAATATTTTGTCAAAAAAGAAAAGTAACTAATATGATCAATGATTAATGATTTGTTTGCTTGAAATTCATATATGTCTAATATAACTTTTACTTCATTTTGTATGTTTATGGTTGCTATTTGTCTAACCCTATGATTCTTTATATATGTATATATATACAGAAAAAATTTAATTTCCGTCCACCGGATGATGCAAGGGCTAGAAAGAACTTTGAAATCCGAGGTGCAGCAGTAATGAAAAATACCTTAAACAAGGTTCGTATCGCAAGGAAAAAACCAACTTGGATTGATCAGACTGTGTGGGATACATTATGGGAGCATTGGGAAACTTCTGAATTTAAAAAGAAGCGTATACAGGCGAAAACAAATCGAGCATCTGACTGTGATGGTTTTGCAAAGCCCCTTCACACTTGTGGCTCTATCACCACATCGCAACATAAAGCTAATTTGGTAAATTTAATTTATTTTGTTTATATAAATATGGTGCATATAAGTTTTTTTGATTCTGTGTTTCTGCTGCAAATTCTATTTTAGATCAGTTTATTCTGTTGCTAATGAGAATGGATATTTCTACTTTCTAAGATCATGATTTAATAAGTAAATATGTTTCTTATAAATTATAAATAATGACAGATTGGAAGAAGAAAATTAATACCTCTTCTGCTTTACATAATTGAATCTTTTTACTTTGTCCTGCTCTTCTGGCATAATTGATTTAAACATGTATGAAATATATATGAAGTGAGAAATCAGAATAACATATATTTTTAAACTGATATATCATTATTGCCTTCCAATAATGATTTAATAGTTTTTGTTTCATTATATATGAAGTCAGTGTTTGTCTTAGACAAACACTCTGACACTAGATTTAATTAATAATTAATAAATAGAAAATATTGATTAGGTATAATATTTTTAGTGCTGTTATATATCAATATCCCACTAAGCTTATCAAAGTCAAAAACTGGACCCTATGTTTAGTTATCAGTTTCCATGGGATCTGATATAATTGGAAGGCTAATATGATCTAGTTCACACTTCTCTAATATTTTTTGCCTTTGCCCCGCACAATCTGTGTCTCCTTGTAACAATACTAAAGATGTTGGCTATCTATGCATTATGCATGAAAGTACACCAGAAAAGAAGTTTCGCCCATCTAACCTTCGAGTTTATTCCACGATTAAGTTTGATTATTGTTGATTATTGTATCAAAGTTGATTATTGTAACTGTAAATTAATAGACATGCTTGCTTCTAGTAATCCCGTATCTTAACTTGTTTAGCTTGCTTAGGAATGCAATTTTCGATATCACAATACTTGTGTTGTAGAGTTTATATCCCCGACTCTATTTTAATTCATATTCTTTATTTTGTTATAGACGGAACTGAATGGCAAACCCCCCACTCCTTCAGATTTGTTTGTTCACACACACCAACATCGCAAGAATAAGACTTGGGTTGATGGAAGATCGGAACATGTCTATGTAATGAGTTCTCAACTTTAAATAGTATTGTTTTTATTTTCATGTTGATTTCATTTTATTTTACTTAATTTTAAAATATTAATTAGCCTTATATTTGTGTCAATAGGAAAAGTTTAAACGTAGGAAGACAGAATTAACCCAAGAAGCATCTTCGCAAGGAGCTCCGCCACCAAAGGAAATAGATGTGTGGACTGAGGTTGCAGGAATAAGGAAAGGACATATATATGGACTTGGGAGTGAATCTTCTTCATATGCAGGCAGGCGAAATTACCGTGGTTCAGGTTCCGCGTCGACTGAATGGGTGCAAAGACATGAATTTGAAGAATTGAAAAAAGAAAGGGAAGAAACGAGAATTGAAAGGGAAGAAATGAGAAGGGAAAGGGATGAAATGAGAAGGGAAAGGGATGAACTTCATGATATGGTAAAACAATTGATGGAAAGCATAAACTTTCAGCCCAAGCCATATACTAGAGATCAAGTTCATGAAAGAGATGTGGCTGATGATAATGATAATGTGGCTGATGATAATGATACATCTAATTATAATGATGACGTGGCTAATGATCATATGTCTGATATGTCTGATATGTCTGGTGATGTGTCTGATGATGGTATAGAATTAGATCAAGAATGACAAGTGTGGTAGTGTGTCTTATTTTTTGTAGTTGTTTTTTGTGTTAGGATATTAACTTTTGCTAAGCAAGAATTGAAAGTGATTTATTTATCTTAGTCTTGATTATGTATTTATTTTTAAGTATTTGGTAATACTTAAATATTTTACGTTCATATTGTTTTTATGCATGCATAATAATGTTTTAGAGATATTAAAATAGGGATCGCTTTAGGGATTGTAAATTTAAGAAGAAAAAAAATTCCTTAGAGACCGAAATAGAGACGCAAATTCGGTCGCAACCTAGCAGAAATTTTTTCTAAATCAGTTACAAAAACAGTCTCTAAAGCTGGTCACTATATCCGTCGCTATAGCGACCGAAATAGACACTGAATTTAACAAACAGTATCGCCAAAACGGTCGCAAACTTGGTCGCAAAGCACCTGAAAATTAATTCCATATCGGTCACTAATATGGTCGCTAAATTCAGTCACAAAATCAGTCGCTATAGCGTCGATTACGGCGTCGCAAACACCAGTCGCTGATCCGGTCCCTAAATTCGGTTGCTAAATCGGTCGCTGAGTTCGGTCGCTACACCGGTCGCTGACTAAACGGTCGCTAAACTGGTCGCTATCCATCAGCGACCAGGGGTTTTGCCACATCCACTATGCTCGTCGCTAAATCGGTCGCTAAGACATTTAGAGACCGATTTTTGCGAATTTCGGTCGCTAAATCGGTCTCTAAATGCGAGATTTCTAGTAGTGTATGTGTTAATACACACCCTTAGGTTTTGATGATAACAAAGTATTAAATGGACAATTGATGGTACTAATGTTTAAATTAAGAGTGCAGGAGAATCCAACGTTATATCGAGAGCACACTTAATTTAGACTCTGATGAAACCTATGGAAGTCTGAATCTTTACACTCTGAAAGAGTTCAGAAGCTACAACGTGGTCAGAAGCTAAACAAAGTTCAGAAGCTCAAAGAGGATCAGAATGTCTGCAAGAGTTCAGAAGCTCAGAGAAGTTCAGAAGCTCAAAGATGTTCAGATGCCAACAATAGTTCAGAAGCTATCTGCTAGTCATGAGTCATTCAGAAGATGAAGACGTTCAGAAGCTGAATTACGAAGGACTATCAGAGGCCATCCATTCAAGACCAATCAGACTCCAAGTTATCAAAGGTTCATCAGAAGCAAAGGAATTCCCCAAATCATCAGAAGGGCTACATCAACTACTCTTATCAAGCCTGATGATTTGTTCTAAGGTCAATTAATTACAACGGTCACAAAGGATGTGATCCTTCTCTCTCTAGGAGCTAGTTGTACCTTATTACTGTACTTTGGACAAACAGTAAAGGTGAAGCTTCACTGCAAAAGAAGACGAGGCTTTACTCAACGGATCTTCAAAGACTACAGCTGTCCATTTTACAACGGGAATTTCTCCAACGTCTCAATGTCTTTCTCAACTCATACAAATATGCCAAAGAAAGAATTGATGACTAACGATCTTCATTAGAAAACATCTCTCAGAATAAACTGAGAACTTGAATTATAATAGAAAACATCTCTCAAATGAAGTGAGAATAGAAACTAGCTTAAGCCTCTAAAGTTATTATGTTTGTAATAAGTTTAAGCTTACAAGTTAGTAGTAAGTCTTCTGCTTAGTGTAGAAGCAAGTAAGTCTTCTGCTTAGTGTAGAAGCAAGAAAGTCTTCTGCTTAGTGTAGAAGCAAGAAAGTCTTCTGCTTAGTGTAGAAACACATAAGTCTCAATCTTAGTGATTAGAGCAAAGAAGTCTTCTGCTGAGTGTAGGAGCAAGGAAGTCTCTCTGTCTTGTGTGACTTAGAGCAGGAAGTCTTGAGCTTGTGTGCTTGAGCAAGGAAGTCTCTGATCTTGTGTGATCAAAGCAAGGAAGTCTCTCTGTCTTGTGTGACTTAGAGCAGGAAGTCTTAAGTCTTGTGTGACTTGAGCAAGGAAGTCTTGAGCTTGTGTTCTTGAGCATCTGATTGTAATCTTAGTGATTATAGTGAACTCTCTTGGAAACAAGGGGACTGGAGTACTCTCAATTTGTGAGGGGAACCAGCATAAATTGTTGTGTGTTCTTCTCTCTCTCACTCTCTCATTTACTCCTTCATCATTCACTTAGCCGTAAGTTAATTGTTGGAACAATTCCGCTGTGCTTAAAGACTCTGATAGATTTAAATATCTTGAAAAGTTTTTTTAAATATCCAAAACACAATTCAACCCCCCTTCTTGTGTTTTCTCCACGCACCTTCACCGACAACAGCAACAATGACGATCTTCACTGAACAATTCAGCGAACCAACAGGAGAAGTCATCGTCGACAAGGTAGTAAGAAATCAAGGTTTGTCAATGAAACCTATATTTTCAATTGCGTTGGATTTTGAGAGTCAAGCTAGAATGAGGAACTCTACATTTAGGATAAGTTTGACTCCATTTTTGGATGAGAGAAAGGTGGTTCCCATGTCAGTATATGACAACTTAGATGTTGACATAACAGGAATTCAACATGATTCTAGGTTTGTTCCTCCCGATAAGTTATACAACAGTAATGTTCAGATTTTGGGGACCTATGACATCCTACCCACCAACTGTTTGACAAAAAGCATGTTCATGATGCTCCATTTCAAGGTGGATTTATGTTGTTTTAATGGAAAATGTGTAATTCATAACATTACTCTATCATCGGCACTGTCACGGACAAAGCCACTAGGGGGTGGTTTGTTCTCAATGGGATGTACAATGGCTTCGTTGTGGGAAGAATTTGCTAGGCAGTTATGTTCTCATATTCACCTTATGACAACATCACCACTTCAGTTCAAAAAGGAGGTCATTATGAATCTTGTTTCATTGCGATGGTTTTTTGTCCCCCATGTTCTGCCGGCACCGCTTGAACGACTTATACTTAAGCCGGACTTTCGCCCGCATGCTAAACCACCATCATTGTTGGCTTCGTTTTCCACTGTTCGAACGTCGGCGACAGAAATGAAGATGTTTTCCCTGGTGACCGAGCATGAGGTTCTCGACTAGCATGCCGATCTAACCTGGAAAGAAATTTTGCCTCCACCGGAACCACTGGACAAGGTTGTCATACTGCTACCAGTGTTTATATCGTCCTTATTGGTGAGTCCAAGGAACATCAGTCGCACAAGATTTGAAAAGAGAACAGCGAGGGGAAAGGAACAATCAATACACTATGGAGTTGAAAACTTAGAAGAATCATCAATACATTGGATTGGTGCAGAGTCATTATTAGCTAGCTTAATCTGTAATGGTAACATGGACATGCTTCTATCTAAGGAAACTTATAAGGGGAAATGAATGCTTAGAGTTGATGATGACCTTCAAGTTGGTACTATTTTACAGAAGGTTTGTCTACTTTTAGGAGAGGTGAAACACTTTTCTATATTCCAGGAAGCTTGTGTTACTGCCATGCTTTGTCTCTACTGTGATAATTGTTATGTAGAAGTTCATATGCATTTTAATTTGCTTGTTGATTGGTTCTATGAGAATTGTGGTCCTTTGTCTTTGTCCACTCTTGAGCATTGGAAAACTTGTTTTCTTTCTCAAGTAAAACCGGATGGTTTGGGGACTTGTCATAATAATTGGTATGTGTGGTGTTATGGTGGTGATACTTTGGTTAAGGTTGTCGCATTTCATAATCCTAGCCTGTGTAACGCCCCAATCTTTTAGCAATTTTTATTGATTTATTTTAGTTAATCAAATATTTATATTTATTAAATAGTCTGATTATTTATATTTTTTTTAGGGTTAAATGGTGTTTACCCCCCTGCAAAGTAGGCGAGTTCTGAATTACCCCCTGGAAAATTTTTCGTTTAGATTCCCCCCCTACAAAATATAATTTTCTGGATTCCCCCCTCAAATGACACAGTGGCAGACGGAATCTCCACGTGGCAGACAGAATCTCCACGTGGCGCTGCCACGTAGGAAATTTTTAATTAAAAAAAATAAAAAATGCCACGTCATTTTTTATTTATTTATTTATTTTTTTACTCAATTTTTTTTTTTTTTTTTTACTCAATTTTTTTTTTTTAACTCAAATTTTTTTTTTTTTTTTTACTCAAATTTTTTTTTTTTAACTCAAATTTTTTTTTTTAATCCCCTTTAAAAAAAATTAACGCATTTTAAAATATTAAAATTTGAGTTAAAATTTTGTAAGATTATACTATAGATAAAAAATAAATGTTGAATACTATATATAATATATAAGTGACTCATAAAATAATGACTTCAAATTGCACCAACACTAATTGCATATGAGTATTTGTTAACATTGTAAATTCACTTTTAGATGATATTTTATGCACCCACATTCTTTAAAACAAATAAATTTTCACGCACCATTGTCAACCAACATTTTCTTCTTTTTTATTGGATGTCTCACGCTGATTCTCTTCTTTAACATGGCCGTGTTGTTTACTCTATAAAAAAGAAGAAAGTGTTGGTTGACAATGGTGCGTGAAAATTTATTTGTTTTAAAGAATGTGGGTGCATAAAATATCATCTAAAAGTGAATTTACAATGTTAACAAATACTCATATGCAATTAGTGTTGGTGCAATTTGAAGTCATTATTTTATGAGTCACTTATATATTATATATAGTATTCAACATTTATTTTTTATCTATAATATAATCTTACAAAACTTTAACTCAAATTTTAATATTTTAAAATGCGCTAATTTTTTTTAAAAGGGGATAAAAAAAAAATTGAGTTAAAAAAAAAAAAAAATTTGAGTTAAAAAAAAAAAAAAAAATTTGAGTAAAAAAAAAAAAAAAAAAAATTTGAGTAAAAAAAAAATGACGTGGCATTTTTTATTTTTTTTAATTAAAAATTTCCTACGTGGCAGCGCCACGTGGAGATTCTGTCTGCCACGTGGAGATTCCGTCTGCCACTGTGTCATTTGAGGGGGGAATCCAGAAAATTATATTTTGTAGGGGGGGAATCTAAACGAAAAATTTTCCAGGGGGTAATCCAGAACTCGCCTACTTTGCAGGGGGGTAAACACCATTTAACCCTTTTTTTTATATTAATCATTTGAGTATTTATTTTATACATGTGATTATCATCCGTCTCTCTCAGGTGTAGCTCTAAACGCGTCTAATCCTTTAAAATAACTTCAAAACGTTTTGATCTGAAAGTAATAAAGGAAATCATTTATTTAATTTAATTGCCTTCATTGCCAATTTCAATTGTTGACTAATGTGATGAAATTGCCTTTCCAAATTTATTCTGTCACGTGAGAATATATTAAAAACATCACTTTGTGCCATATCTTAAATTTACATTACATTAGGCAAATGGTTATCAATTCCTACTAATGAATGGGCTTGGTGATAAGTCAAGATTTTGCCAATGTTTAAGCAATCAGTATTGATATTCCATCCCTTATAGTGCATCACGTGAGACAATTCCAACAACATCACTATATACATTCCTCTCCTTCAAGTGTCTTGACAAGTCAATTAATAACCATTAGCCACAACATGATTTCTTACCTCACTGGAGTACCTTAATTTCCTCCCATTTTATTTATATTCATGTCTAGATGTCATTCCTTGTCATACGAGTGTTTGACCAAAAGGACAAGGCATTGATACAAATTAATATGTAATCAATAGTTTGTCTCTCCAAATTAAAATATTTGAATCCAAGTATTCAACGCACCACCTTATATCCCTTCCATACAAGAATTAACATGCTTACATATACCGTCTCTTCCCTTCCATTTGCTTCAAATAAATATAATTGACCAACGTAATCTCACGTTAGTTATCCGTGCGTTCTTCTCCTCAAAGAAAATCTGTCTATGTCCTTCAATTCATCTTTCTGAATTTGTGTAAGTTTTTATAAACCCATTCTCCTATTTCATTCTTTTCCTCGCGTTATGAAATTCTAATCCGCTTTCGTATCCCCTTGGACTATCTCTGTAGTAGTGTGACTGTGAACTCATCAACCGTCGGATCGTCGAAATGAACTCTGGAACGAGAGACATCGTGTGTGCACTGAGCTGCGAATTTAGGCTAGTATAGTCCTTGGAAGTAAAGCGTCCAAGGTAAGGGCTTTTTCCCCATACACTCTATTGAGTCTTTATATGTTGGCTGCATTTTTGCAAAAACAATGTCTAGCCAGATGCTACAGAACATGTTGTAGCATGTTTGTCTGTTGTATCAGCAGGCGCGCGCGTCAAAATTTCTGCAGAATATCTTTTGAAGATTTGAATCAAGTTTAATCTTCTTGCTCTCTATGCCAGCTAGCGCGCCTTGTGCCTCAAGTCTTAGAGGCGGTCCATGTTATTATTTACTCCAAAAATATATTGAAGATATATTTTTGCATCAAATCTTTTGTGAAGAAATATTTAGAGTAAATCTCTTGTGAGCTGGCCAATGAAGATTCCAGTTGTTTAAAGCCTTTGCTTATTGTCCAAGTTTCTGTAAGGTGGTTTGTTTGTTTGTTTTATTGTTTGCTCCAAAAATATATTTTATATTTTTGGTTGTACTTCAAATATTTATTTGGAGTAAATCTTTGTCAAAGAATTATTTTGAAGAATATCTTGTAGTTAGCCATCGCTTTCTCCAGCTGTCAACAAAGATTTACAAGGTTGATTTGTTCCTTAAAGTTTCTCAAGTTTGTTATAAAAAGATTAAGGAATCAAAAAGATTTGATTTAAATATATTTTACTTCAAGGAAGTTGTTACAAAAATATATATTTATGGACAAACAAAAATATTTGATGGAAATATTTTTGTGGAAGATTTGATTTTAAAAATATGTCCAACAAAAGGTTCTTGGAGGCGAAGCAAGCTATGCCTATATAAAGAAGACTCAAGACCTATTTTTATTTGAACCGAAACTAGAATCAAAATAGAATATCAAAGATGTAATCTTTTAGGGTTTCGCGTCTTTAAGCCACTCTCTAGGAGAGTTGGTGTAAAGTGAACCACTCGGATTGTGAGATGGTCACTATGTCCTCTCTCAGAAACCTTTAGGTAATGAGTTGAGTATTGTGCTTGGAGGAAGCTTTTAAGCAACTCCAAATTGTGAACTTAGTCAAGAGTGTTGGCTAGGGATTAGTGTTATTGAAGTGTGACTTCACTATTATTTGTTACTACGTTAATATCACAAGGTGTGTGCTTAAAGGAAGTGAGACGGGGCGTCTCATATCTAGGAGTTCCTAGGTAGAATTGCATGAGGTAGTGTCTAGGCGATAAGATAGAAACGGGGCGTTTTGGAGTCTTTGAACTAGAACTATATTAGTGGATTCATTCCTGGATTGGTATCCCCCAGAGTAGGTGAGTTGCGCCGAACTGGGTTAACAACATACTGTGTTATTTACTTTCCTGTCCTTTATTGTTTATTGTTCATATTCTGTTAGTCTGATGCGGTAGAAGATGCTATAGCATTATATAGAGCATCTTGCCACTGCATGCCAGAATTTCAATTGGTATCAGAGCAGGCACTCTGTTCTGTATCTGAGTGAGCTTCAGGGAAGATACTTTCTGGCAATATGGACATGGAAGAAGGAGATGAAGAAGGTACTGCTATAGTTTGTGATATAATGCATGTACTCAGGGGAAGTAAATTATTTTTTGTGTGTTTGTGTTTGCTGCTACGATACTGTTCTTGTGGTACACATATTTAGGGGGAGTAATTGTTTTCTGATATGCTATGAAGGGAGAATAGATCTCTGAAGTAATGTTCTGCATGATGTGAAGACATATGCTATGGCATCTAGTATAGCATGTGTATGGTGATATATGTGTGTGCATGGTCTTATGCATGTGTTGAGGGGGAGTAGAAAATTCTTTTTCTATATGTGTGGGAATCTACTTTTCCCTGGTGATCATGAATGTGCTCTAATTAAAGGAGTTTATTTCTCCTATCCTATGTGTTCCTTGTGAGAGTTTATTTCTCTCTTGATGTTCTCTATGAGGTTGGATCCTTTCAAATTCTGCTGCTGCATGCCTCTGATGTTTTTGGTAAAGTTTATTTCTTTACCTGGTGAGTTACTTTCAGTTGAAGATTTCTTTTGAAATAGCGTTGACGAAGTTTTTACCTTCAATCAAAGTTGTGTACAGAAGAAGGTATGTCCTGTATCCCTCCTATTCTTGTTGGCTAGTCTAATGTTGTTTCACCCAAAATTTGCCAAAGGGGGAGATTGTTGAGTCTTTATATGTTGGCTGCATTTTTGCAAAAACAATGTCTAGCCAGATGCTACAGAACATGCTGTAGCATGTTTGTCTGTTGTATCAGCAGGCGCGCGCGTCAAAATTTCTGCAGAATATCTTTTGAAGATTTGAATCAAGTTTAATCTTCTTGCTCTCTACGCCAGCTAGCGCGCCTTGTGCCTCAAGTCTTAGAGGCGGTCCATGTTATTATTTACTCCAAAAATATATTGAAGATATATTTTTGCATCAAATCTTTTGTGAAGAAATATTTAGAGTAAATCTCTTGTGAGCTGGCCAATGAAGATTCCAGTTGTTTAAAGCCTTTGCTTATTGTCCAAGTTTCTGTAAGGTGGTTTGTTTGTTTGTTTTATTGTTTGCTCCAAAAATATATTTTATATTTTTGGTTGTACTTCAAATATTTATTTGGAGTAAATCTTTGTCAAAGAATTATTTTGAAGAATATCTTGTAGTTAGCCATCGCTTTCTCCAGCTGTCAACAAAGATTTACAAGGTTGATTTGTTCCTTAAAGTTTCTCAAGTTTGTTATAAAAAGATTAAGGAATCAAAAAGATTTGATTTAAATATATTTTACTTCAAGGAAGTTGTTACAAAAATATATATTTATGGACAAACAAAAATATTTGATGGAAATATTTTTGTGGAAGATTTGATTTTAAAAATATGTCCAACAAAAGGTTTTGGAGGAGAAGCAAGCTATGCCTATATAAAGAAGACTCAAGACCTATTTTTATTTGAACCGAAACTAGAATCAAAATAGAATATCAAAGATGTAATCTTTTAGGGTTTCGCGTCTTTAAGCTACTCTCTAGGAGAGTTGGTGTAAAGTGAGCCACTCGGATTGTGAGATGGTCACTATGTCCTCTCTCAGAAACCTTTAGGTAATGAGTTGAGTATTGTGCTTGGAGGAAGCTTGTAAGCAACTCCAAATTGTGAACTTAGTCAAGAGTGTTGGCTAGGGATTAGTGTTATTGAAGTGTGACTTCACTATTATTTGTTACTACGTTAATATCACAAGGTGTGTGCTTAAAGGAAGTGAGACGGGGCGTCTCATATCTAGGAGTTCCTAGGTAGAATTGCATGAGGTAGTGTCTAGGCGATAAGATAGAAACGGGGCGTTTTGGAGTCTTTGAACTAGAACTATATTAGTGGATTCATTCCTGGATTGGTACCCCCAAGAGTAGGTGAGTTGCGCCGAACTGGGTTAACAACATACTATGTTATTTACTTTCCTGCCCTTTATTGTTTATTGTTCATATTCTGTTAGTCTGATGCGGTAGAAGATGCTACAACATTATATAGAGCATCTTGCCACTGCATGCCAGAATTTCACACTCATACTCATGGGATTAGTGTTATGAAATTTTGGTATAAACCTTTCTCATTTAGAAAGATAAGGAGGTAAAAAAATAATGTAATGTTTTTAAATTTGAATCCTTAAAATGTTCGTTGTATGAGTATGTGTGTCGACTAAAAATTAAAATGGCTATGAAAATTGGAAAAAGAAATTTGGACCTTAATAAGTTTGAAAAAGAAAGAAAATGATTTTTATAAGTATTGTGGTTTGTCATGTTACGTGATTGTGGTGAAATTATTTGACCTCTTTATGATGTCTTTGTGATTGGAAATTGTATGATGTTGGCATTATCATGGCATGGCATTTTACTTTTGTGGTACTCCAGCTGTGTGCGTAAGAGGGTACTTAATTATTTTATTTTTTTGTGGTACTCCAGCTGTGTGCGTATGGGGGTACGTGATTATCTTATTTTGTGGTACTCCAGCTGTGTGCGTAAGGGGGTACGTGATTTTCCCCATTGGTATGGGTGACTATATCCGGATCATTTAGTTTTAGGAGCATGCATTTTTGCATTGTTTTTGTGCCTTAATGTTTTCGAACTCTTTTATGGAAAAAGAATGGTCCAAAGGTGTCTTGTTAAAAATAATATATAATTTAATAACTTTTTATTCTTTTTGCTTGAGAAGTTTTTATGCTATTTATTTTATGGCATTTTTCTCTGCGTCAGTATGAATCAATTTGTATAAGGAAATTGGCCCTTACATGATTATTGTTGTAGGTACTAAAGATGATGTGTGAAGATGATTTATGTTGCTTGTACGCGCGCGGGGATAAACAAATATGGGTTTTTATGAATTTTTAATTTAAATGAAACATTTATTTCATTGTAGAGATATTATTTGTAGGTTTAAATTATTATTCTTTAGGAAAAAAAAATTATACTCATACTTTTTTAAGAAATAAAGTCTTATTTTTATATAAATTATTTAACAAAATTTGGGCTGTTACAGCCTGGGTCTATTTTTTCTCAATCTTATTAAATATATGATTTTTTGCTGGGACATTCAACATAAGGAATGAGTTATAAAGGGTAGTGTTGTGAAGCAGGTGAATAGTACCATTGATGATGTAGTGGTGAATTTGCTAGTTTCTTCTATTTGTGATTTAACTAGAGGTAGATGTGTCCATGGAGAGAATGGATGGCCTAATACTACTATCCAAAATTACAACAGTTACGTGCCTCATATTTGGATGCTGCTATGTGAATTTTCCATGTTAAGCTTTGATAAGATTTTTTCTTGTCCTGATACTTATGAAAAACTCTCAAAGGAGTCTTTAGTGAAGAAATTCCATAAGAAACAATTGAATAGGAAAGTCCAAGACTATGAGAAACTTGAGCTCAAGGTTTGTTCTAGATCAATGATATTTTTCTCCTCAGATACTACTATTAATGTTGGTTATTCAAATGATGTTGATTTTAAGGTGAAGAACTTGTTTGTTCTAGATGGAATATCATCGAATCAATTTGTCACGACCTTTGATCTTGAGGACAAGATCATTTTTAGAGGGGTTGGTAATGATATGATGTATGTTGTATGGGTTTCATGTTTGGTGACAAATATGTTTTACAATGAGGAAACCACTAGTAACAACAAGGATATTGAAGTTGAAAAGTTGGGAAACACTAGACATATAAGGATTAACAAGTTATGGTGTTGCTACCACAGTGATAACAGGTTCTTAGTCTATGACTTTATTTCAAATGGGAGCTTGATGGGTATAATGAATGGCAAGAAAAACTTATTATATTGTCATTATAATTATATCCTGCCCATTGTTATTAATACTGCTGAGGGACTTGTTTATTCACATCATAACTATGTCCTACCTATTGGTCATTAGCAAATGAGATTTATCAAAGTGTTTAGTGAAGTGTTTAAGGGAAAAGTAGCAGGTATTGCAGCTTCCAAAGATGTTCTCTTTGTATGCAAAGTGGTACTATTCATGTATTTTACTATGAGATCTTATGGTTATGTTACACTAGTGAGGAGGAGGGAAAGGAAAAAGTGGGATCCCGGTAAACATTTGGCGATATCTACAACAGTTTGGTCCTTCAAGTTCAAACAATGGGATCCGGGTAAAATTTATGTTGCGAGCAAGTTTTACAACCTTGAGGACAAGGTTGATTTTGATGGGGTGAGTAATGTTATGATCCTAGAAGCCGAAATTATGCCAAGCCCAAAAGTGAAAGGAAGTGGTGACTCATCAACATTCTAGAATAAGTTTATTATTATTTGGTTATGAGTTTTGTTATGGAAATTTCTATATATACTTGTATTGGCTTATTCAATCATTATGAAATATGATAAATTAGTCTTTTCTTCTTATCTTTTTCTTAGGAGGTTTCTCTACCCTCGAATCACGTTTGCGCTGCTAGTGATATTGCTCAATTATAGAATGCGATTCATATATAGTTATTTTGTCAACCTCTCATGGGTTGCCTCCCATGCAGCGCTTCTTTAACATCATTAGCTTGACGCCTCAACCACTGTTAAGGTGGCATATATGAAACAAAGAACACATCATCCTTCTTCATTTTGTTGGATAGGAACTCCATGAACTTGAGATATAAATGATGTTTCTTCCATAACATTTTCAAGTGGACACTGGTGAACAAGGCATAAATGGCATCCAAAACTTCATCAATCTCCTCACTTTTCTCTACCTTGCTTCTAAAAAAAATTTGAGGAATGTTTTTATGTTGAGAAATTTCTTGTTCGACATATTCGCTTCTCAAAAGTTGAGACTTTTGAGTTTCCTTCCAAACTAGATCATCCTCAACTTTTATTAATTCTCCCTCCTCATCTTTCTTTTTCACAACAATGAGGTCATCTCCAATCTCCAGCTTCTTATTTATCTGCTCAATTTCAACTATTTTCTTAGATAACCTCTCACATTGGCTCTCAAGTTTTTCAAGTGAAACTTGATTAATAATCATGAATTCAATCAAAACATCATTGATGTGAAAGTTCTTGTCATATGAATCCTTGGGTAACACTTGAGGAGGTAACATTTGTTTCTAGTTGATATTTTTCATGTAACACTTTTCCTCTTCTGGTGGTGGGACATTGTAATCAACAATATCATCCCTATATTCTTCATTATAAAAATCCTCCCTAAGAAATTGCACCTTACGAAGCTCTTGTTCAAGTTCATCTCTTGTGATTTGTCCCTCTAGTATACGACATTGAGCAGTTAGAAGACAAGTATCAAGCTCTTCCAATATTTGTCGTAGGACATAATCATCAAAATCTTCCATGTTCTACGGTGGGTAAGTATCTCAATCAAAGAAGAAAGACCACAACTAGCACACAACATTAGTTCTCCAAGTAGTGGTAACGGACAATGAAACGCAGTTTACGAACAAAAAGTTCCAAGAATTCCTTGCCACAATAGGCACCACACAACACTTCACATCTGTCGAGCATCCTCAGACTAACGGGCAAGCTGAAGCAGCTAACCGCGTAATATTGCGAGGGTTAAGGCGAAGAATGGGCGCATCTAAAGGAAATTGGACCGAAGAATTGCACAACGTCCTATGGTCCTACATAACCACTCCACATTCCACAACTGGGGAAATACCCTTCCGATTAACATACGGGACAGAGGCAGTAATTCCTGTGGAGACAGGATAACCCCCCCGAGGATTGAATACCCTCACGAGGAGGACATAAACGATGTGTTACTAAGATAGGAGCTAGACCTCGTCAAGGAACTCAGAATAGGGGCATATTTACGAGAAGCAACCCTCAAACAAAAAATAGCTGCTCGACATGACAAAAGGGTTATCAAAAGAGAATTCGAGGTGGGAAGCCTGGTACTAAAGAGAAATCAAAAAGACTCTCGTGAGGGGAAACTCGCAGCTAACTAGGAAGGCCCCTATCGAATCCGAGCAAAAACGGAAAATGGAGCGTATCACCTTAGGACCTCTACGGCAAAAAAATCCCTCGTACTTGGAATGCAAAAAAGCTAAAACAATACTATAGTTAAAACAGCATAACTAGACATGCTCTTTAATGAAGGCTGCAAATCCCGCCGAGGAGATGCGCCTATACAACGGAGGAATGCGTAGGTACGGGCAGAAATCTTAAAATTGTAAAAAGCTAGACCCTAGCTCTAATGTTGGCGTCCACGCTCAACGAGGGAACACTCTATGCGAGCCCCATCATTGCTTAGTACATGCATGGCAAAATGCCCAGCTCGCGATGGGATATTCAATGCCACGAGGAAAGATTCCAAAGCGAAGGATCTTTCCTCAACTCCAGTTTGGGAGCAAGCCAAACACGTGCAGTTCCACAAACTGTCCGAGCATGGTGCTTACGATGCGCGACATCAAGAAGCAACCATAAATATTAGACGAGCACTAGCGCAAAGGGGAAACTACCTAGCGAATAGAACGTCTAAAAGCAACTAAGTTAAAACCCTAAGTAAAAATTGAAAATCGTTTTAAAAGTATCCGAACATACATTAAACGATCAAATTCGCGGGGAAATAAACATACATCAAACATTGTCAATTGAAGTAAAGTGCACGCCCATAAATAAAGCAAGACATCAAAATTAAAATTTTCAGGGAATTAACATAAATGGCGAGCATAACGCCGGCATCAAATAAAAAAATTACAAAAACAT